>JASDDO010000012.1:295890178-297187043 GCA_030015575.1 Agapanthus africanus | reverse complement strand
CCTGGCTCAAGTGAAACGAAAAAGAGAGCGCATATGAGATATGTGCGGGACCGAGAATAATGCGTGTATGTGATACCGTATTTCATTCTCGCGATAAATGTGTCGAATGGTTGTATGCGATATAACCTAGTTATCGAATCAAGGATTGATTCGATAAGCCGATACATTGGATACTAGCCGGTTATTTGCGATATGACCGGATCATTGAATCAAGTGTTGATTTAATGATTTAATGTATAATTATATATTTGATATATTACTTTGCATTAACTAGTATTGGTTCACTTTAAATGGATTTACTCACTTGGTTTATGCACATTGTATATGTGATATATTTTGTGCACATGATTGTATCATGTTTGATGATACATTCAAGCTTGGGTTTGTGTAAAGAAATTGACCAATGGTTATATGAACTGGTTAGGGTTTCATTTTATTTACTTATTCATTTATTTATTCTTTTTGTTTATTTTGGAAAAAGAAAATGATAAAGAAAATGGAATGGTGGCTTGATTTGTTTGTAGTTGAAGTTTCTTGAAACTTTAACTAAGTCACCATTCTTATCTCATCCTTAACCCTAACCATTCAAGTTAACCATGGTCCATTCTCTACAACTAACCAAGGGTTAATATATGATAAGTATTGATTTATTTATCTCATTATTAATAACTTATCATATCATCTTCTTCTTCCATGAAGAAAAGCTAGTGACCATCAATGGCAACTAGTGAAATCAAGTGAGAAATCCAATTCTAAAGTCTACCCACTTCCTATTTCTTCATCCTCTACCTCTTACCAAGTTGTATAGGGTGTTTCCTTCACAAGTTTTCATGGCTTGGTGAAGTTGGAGCTTGTTCTTGTGATGCCTCGACGTAGATCATCTTCGGCATCGAACCGACGATCAGGCACCGCCCATTCTTCGATGATGCCGATGCTAGAGTCATGGGTTCGATTTTGGACAGCGGAGGGAGATCATCGCGGAGCTTAGGAAGTGGTGGACCGGATCTACAAAGGTTGTAGCCACTTCCCTTTAGCTATATTTCCGTTTACTTTCTTGCTTCGCCTAAATATCTAGTTAACGATCCGTAGTCTAGGGTTTCTCAGGCACCGTAAAATTAGAAATTGGCATGTTTGATGCCTTGTGAGACCTCTTGGGAGTGCCTAGGAACCTTACAATATATATGCCGTAGAGTCCATTGGTTGTACATATGATGTATATTATAGTGGATTTCTTGGATATATATAGAAGAGGACTTTCTTACTCGACATGATAGTATGCTATTTGCTGTTCACTTTGTCTTAATATGTTGACTTGTATTAGTTTACTGTCTTGCTCTCACATGTTGATAAAGCCCTTAGGATATGTACTCGACTACTGGGACTGTGATGAGATCATACTAGTGGGGCCAGGGTAGTCAAAGAGTACATCCTATAATTGTTCCTAGTCCGAGGGTGTGTTGAGACAGGGCATCGATACACCAGAGTAGAATAGCGTATACGCATCTTGACCCACCATATGATGGGCGATGGATGATCCGATATCCATCGGTGTTTGACATTAAAGATGGTGTACGGCGTGCTCAGTAGAGACTGGGTACACTGAACGGACTCGCCGAGAACTCCTAGATGGTATTATACCTATCGTCAGATAGCAGTTCTCCGGTGACACTGGTACAGGTTAGTCTGTAGACCCGAGTTCGTCATAGAGTCTTGTATGATTCCCACTGTGCTTTGATTTCCACCTTACCACGTCCAAGAGGGCGTTGCAAAATGGTGGCTTTTGGGTACAGTCCCGAATCACATGGAGGCAATGAGCGATAGGAGAGGGGTTTCGTCTCTTCCGGTATTGGGAGTTGATGTTGTGCAGTAGTTCGATTGGCTATAGCTAGAAATCCCTGGCCAGGGCTGATATGGAGTGCTGCTGGTAAGAGTTATTGTTAGTTGTATGTATGCCCTAGAGGCCTCATTACTATACATGAGATGATATTGTAGTGGATGCTTGGACATATATAGGGAGGACTTTCTTGCTCGACATGATAGTATGCTATCTGGTTACTCTTTACCTTAACGTGTACACTGATTGTCTCTCTGTTACATGTTGGTAAAGCCTCTTAGGATGTTTACTTGACTACCTGGACTGTGATGCGGATCATACCAGTGGGGACATGGTAGTCCATAAGTACATCCTTCAAGGCTCCCTAGTCGTGGGTGTATCGAGACGGGGCATCGATATACCAGAGTAGACTAGCGTATAGCTTCTCGACCCATATAGATGGGGCGATGGATGATCCCATATCCATTGGTGTTTGACATCAGAGATGATATACGGGTGCTCAGTGGAGACTGGGTACACTGGACGGACTCACCGAGAACTCCCAGATGGTATTATACCTTACGTCAGATGGCAGTTCTCTGGTGACACTGGTACAGGTTAGTTTGTAGACCCGAGATCGTCATAGAGTCTTGTGTGATTCCCACTGTGCTTTGATTTCCACCCTTACCACGCCCAAGAGGGCATGCAAAATGGTGGTTTTTGGGTACAGTCCCGAGTCACATGGAGGCAATGAGCGATAGGAGGGGGTTTCGTCTCTCCCGGTATTGGGGGGTTGATTTTTGCGCTATGCTCGATTGGCCATAACAGGGAAGTCCCTGGCCAGGGATGGTTTAGAGATTTTACTGGTAAGTTTTACCAGTAGTTTCTCGACCCGTTATGAGCCTCGCATCGGCTTGACTTATCGGTTATTGGGGTCTGACGTTTACCACCCCTAGACTTGATATGCGGCATATCAGACGAGGAGAACGGACTGTACGGTATTGTCACTGTCAGGCTTTTTGCAAGAGTTGGAGTGGGCTTGCTTGCCGATCTTCTGATCGCTCAATACCCGGGTAGCCGTTACGTCCATCTAGTACCGCTGACGGCTTGTGGGTGCTTGATATGATCATCACCTACTGCCGCGTATTGACGAGTTTTTAGAGTCCCTACATAGAGGTTTTACTGGCTCAGGCGAAACGAAACAGGAGCGCATATGTGATATGTGCGGGACCGAGAATAATGCGAGTATGTGATACCGTATTCTATTCTCGCGATGTTTATATCGATCGGTTTATATGTGATATAACCAGGTTATCGAATCAAGGGTTGATTCGATAAGTCGATACATTGGATGTTAGTCGGTTATATGAGATATAACTGGATTATTAAGTCAAGTATTGATTTAATAATTTAGTGTATAATTGTATATTAGATATACTAATTTATATTAACTAACATAGGTTCATTTAAGCATTTGTTTTTCTCACTTGTGCACAACTTAATATATATGTGATATATATTTATTTGTGTTCATTTTGTATCATGGTTGTTGATACAACTTACATGGGTGTATAAGACTTATACCATACTAATTATAGTGTTAGGTTTTTATATTTAAAGTAATTCTAAAATTAGTGTGATGATGAGCTCACATGCATGAAGCTTCATGAAGCATAGGGTTGCTTTGACTTAGTCTACTAGTTTTGGATTATTTGAGATATTAATTAACCTAACCATTATAATGTAGCCATGGTTATGTCTCTACATGAGTTAGTATATGATTACCCACTCACCCATGGTCAGCTCTCTCTCTTGATTAGTTTTTCATTCTCATTTTTAAGCTCATCTTCTTCCCCCTTCAAATGCTTGCTAGGGTTTGATAAAAAGAGAGAAATATAGTGAGAAAAGAAATTCTAAAGTGTACCCATTTCCTATTTCATCATCCTCTACTAGACTAGCACTTTAGTTTAGGGTGTTTGCTTCACTAATTCTCTAGTTAGTGAAGTAGAAGCTTGAGTTCGTATTCCCTCGACGTAGATCATCTTCGGCCTCGAAGACTTCAAGCAATACCGTTGCTATCTTCTCATGGAGCCGTCCGAGAGTCCGGGGGGCAACATGATCGCAGCGAAGGGAAGGTTGTATTTCGTATTCACTTAGTCGTAATTGATATTTACTTGCATGTGAAACCCTAATAATCTAGCAAAGATCTTGTTTAGGGTTGAGATCGCACGCTTCTTTGGCGTGTCGGATGTTCAAAGTTCTAAAGTTATAACCGTGATCAGGACTGGTGTCGCTTCGCAGCTAGCCGGTTGAGCACGGGTCGATCCACAGGGAGATGGTTGTATCTCCGTTCGAGTTTTAGATTGAGTCAATAAAGAATGTGTATATGTTTGTTCAGTTCTTTCCTAAGTGTTTCTTATTTATGTTCAAGTAAGCTTGTTAAGGTTAAAGTTGGTTAGTAGAGTTAGGATTAGTATTGTACTTATCTTTTGCCATTCTTAAAACGATGTTGGGATAATCGAAAGTAGCGGGGATTAGAAGGACATAGGAATGGGATTTGCGAGTTTAACCAAGCTTTCCAACGCTAAATCCATTCCTAGTGCCCCTTGTCCGTCCGCTAAATACGCTTATTTCCAACCCTCGGCCAAACACCCGCAACCATGTATCCAATTAAGTCACAACTACATGTCACGTTGTAGGTGCGCTTAAAGGACTTCTCGACTTAGGTCGCGGCTATATGTCACGTATAGCGTGCCTAAGCGAGAGGGGTTGCGGTTGTTTGGTCGGGGTTTGTTTCAAGATGTTTGGAGAAGAGAAGCACACGGGATTTCTCCGTCCCTCATACCACCTTTCTTAGCCTTATCAAGAGGGAAATTATTCACACATCATAAAAGAAAAGAAAACAAAACAAGAAGGAAGAAAGAGGAAAAATACGGTTTTACAAGTGAAGCAAGCTAACTCTTGGGTCCTCACCTTAGCAAGGAACTCCGTCAAGTATCATCGCTTGAAAATACGGATAAAAGAAGAAAATAAAAGAGAACATGAAAAGAAATAACAACAGCTAGTTAATAACAAATAATAAAGTTACAATACAAGATAATAAAATTACAAGACAATGAATAAAAGTGACAAGATAAAAATAACCCTCATCTTCATTGATCTTCCACTCAAAAAGCACTCACTACTATTTCATGGAAGAAAGAATGAAGAAGAAGAAGAAGCTAAACTAAATTCTAACAAAAAGTGGGCATAAGAATTGCTCCCTTACAATGGCTCAGAACCGGGGTATTTATAGGAGGAGAGTTGAAACCCTAGGGCAATTATCTGTGCCTAAATGAAGTGACAGAACTGCCCCGAAAAAATCAACTCCTACCGAGTCAACTCGGCCGCGGATCCGCGGCCGAGTCGCCATATTGGCCGCGGATCCGCGGCCAAATGGAGGAGTTGGCTCGTAGGATTTTGTGGGTTTTCTTGTGCTGCATTCTTCTATTGTTCTACATGTACCAAATTGCAAATTGCTTCCACCATTGCTTCAGATCTGCAACGGTCCAAAATGGCATCAAAAATAATACTTTTGACCTTTTCTCCCTCGAGCTCCACGCACCCATTGATTCTTGTGCTGCCCCCTCGTGCTCTGTGCTTTTCTGAGAAACGAATGACCACTGTCATATGTCTTGTCTCTGGAACCGGTACGCGGCACTGGACGGATACGGATGACCGGAACCCGGCTTTTATCTGTTGTCAACAGATGTTCTATATTTGGCGTAACTGTGGAGATTTTGTATCAATTGCGTTATTTTGGACTAGGAACCTGTAGCCGGTAAATATGTAGCAAACACGGATAAAAAGTACCTACCTATAAACAAACGAGCATTAGAATGGGCGGTAGTAAATGCAATATTCTGGTATGAACAAATACCCCCAAACTTAACTTTTGCTCGTCCCGAGCAAAACCAATTATTCACAAAAAAGTCCTAACCGCATTTTCGCAGGGAATGCGATTGCACTGAGCTCGTGCAACAAGCCGTTAAACCTCTAGGTGTCCCTAGTAGGAGGAGTGTTGTCTCCTGAGGGTTTTCAGCGGATTACACCCATAAAATCCCGTCAAGCCAGTGTCATAAGTTAACATCGATTATACTCCTACAGTTTAGTATCTACGTTAGAAATTCTATCATCCTAATTTAGAAATATCCAACCCTAATGCTTCACACCTCTTTTCTATTTAACCTTAGATCCTATACGTTCCAAAAAAGTTTAGAAAGATGTTGGTATCTCCTGAGTTTTCCTTCTAAAGTGCGGTCTTAATTCCGGGATTTTTATCAACTTTACAGAAAACACAAGTCTTATTCTTTATTTCTATCTTTTATCCAAACATCGATTGTATACCCATACGTGTGTGTATTATTTCACCCCTACACTTGAGAATTCAATTCAAACTATAGTACCCTTGCCCTAATACCTAATACTACTTCTTTCCATTTATGATGAACGATGTTGCTCACACACCTTTCATGCAACTATTAATGCTTCTTGAGGCACTAACAGCCGATTATTGAATGCGTCAGCTTAAAGCGTAAATAGCAGTTTCCGGGTCTTGACTTTATTTATTTATTTATTTTTCTTTTCTTTTTCTTTTTCAAGACCGGATATATTTTTCATTGATGCTCTTTTGGTGTTTAGCTTTAATTACCGTTTTTTCTTTCATACTAGGTTTTCAGGCAAGAGTATTTCTAGGTATCCTCTACTATCCCAGGTTTCAAGGTGCGTGTACGTGCAATTTGTAGGGTATATACTTTCTAAATTTGAACTCAAGAAAAGAAACTATTTTTCAGACTTATTCTTCAGTAAAGCATCAATACTTTCCCTTCATCTTGACTTAACTCAAGAACTGAACTCAAGATTACCTATTTCTAAAAAAACTGTAAGGACGTATACTTACCAAAGTTAAACAGAATGAGGGTTATTTTTAGGTTTTTTAATTCCTAAGCCTAGGATTTAGTTATTTCTAACGTATCAACTAAACTTTCAGAATAAAAATCTAAGTTACCCTATTAGCTAACTTGACGACAAAGTTTTTATATTTTGGAAAATTTTCGATTTTTTATGGGTTTTTAAAATAAAGTATGCAAATGCAGAATATACAAATGAATGCGAAGGAAGAAAGCTTACCGAGCACACACCCAAACTTAAACTTGAAAGTGCCCTCACTGTCAGGCTACACCAAGAGGGTCAAAATTGTCGGCGCTCCATAAAAATTTTTTTATATACAAAACAAAAAACATAACAAAAAACAAAACAAAAAGGTTCCCCCCTAAACTTAAGTAAAACAGTGTTTCCACTGTTAAGCGTTGAAGTTCAGGATCGGAGGGGAAAGAACAGTATCAAGCTATACAAGGCCTTACACAGGCCGAAAGTGAGCACCAACCATTCAAAGATTTTATCGCTATAATGTATAGGTTGGTGGAAGAAGGCGTAGAGAAAAGAGATGGAGAATACACGAGACCATATGGAGATAGAAGTGGTATACGGTCTCGGTATATAAGAAAAAGAATGGCGGAAGGGAGAAAGAAGTGGAATACGAACTTGAGGGTGAAAATGGAGTGAATAGATTAGCACAATATGTGATGAATGATGTGTAAAAAGTGATTGCGCTAATCTATCAACCAGTCGAGAAATGGGGTCAAATCCCTCAAGATTCGTTAGAAACCATGGGTAAGCCGAACTCGGTAAACCAGACACAGGAAGTGAAAATGATACGGTGTCATGCCAGGTCGGAACGATGGAAAGGATGGAGGTAGGTGAATTAGGAAGGGAATCGGTTAAGGATTCGGGAGGGTGTACATAGTCAATGGAAGAGACAGGATGAATTGGAAAATCCGACTCATCAAGCAAAACTGGTTCATCCTCAAAAATATTCTCAAAATTTTCCTCAAGATTTAGCACATCCATGCATTTATCCTCAAAATCCAGACACATATGGGGTTCGTGAAAAACATTTAATGACTCGGGATGATGAATTGGAGAGAAAAACTCGGCCAAATCTACGGGTTCATCATCCAAAATATTCCCAGCGTCAATATCCTCAATCAAGTGAAAATCTATATTCTCAGACACCTCAACAAAAGTATGGATATCAATCAATTCAGGTTCTAGAATGGAGGTGTAGAGGTCAAAAGGATTGGGTGTAGTTTCACTCGAAAAGGACCCTTCACAATCGGGCAAATCAAACACTACAAAGTCACACAACTCATTATCTGTTCTATCTTTAATCAATGAATCGTTTGGAACACTAGATAAACATTCAAAACCGGAGTTATGGGATTCAAGTTGAAACGGGTAGGCTTGATTCAGAAGGGGGTACAGCTCACTCTCTCTACTCAAATTCTCAACCTGTCCTACCGCCTCTTCATACATTGGAAAATTTGGAGCTAGTTGAAAACTAGCTACCGGGTCACTAGGTTGTATGAGGGAAGCCATGGACGCATTCAAATCCATCATATGTTGGTACGACGCTTCCAATGACTGTTCCAGACTAGACATGGGTTGTGAAAGGGTTTCAGTAAAAGATTCAAAGTTGGTTGGATACTGAAAACTCCCAAATGGCGGTTCAGAAGCAATGTCTAGGGAAGGTGTAAAAGTCGGGTAGGACTGGTAAGAATTGAATGGCTGGACAGGAGCAGGATCAACATTAGGATAAGAAGGTGAATGGAATTGTTGATCCCAAGAATCTGTAGTGGTGAAAGGAGTGAAAGATCGGCTACGGGATTGTTCAATATGTTCAGCGATGGACAAAGGACGACTTGCAAAAGGGGTATCAACTTAAGAGGGTGGGGGAGGTTGAAAATGTTGATACAAAGTGGATTGCGGAGGGCAAGTGTTTGTCCTAGACGCGTCTATCCGATCTTTCAAAGAAATTTTGGGCATGGAGGGATCGTTCGAAATTCGACCAAAGAAAGAACCGTAGGAAGTTATATCAGGTTGTGGGTACCAAAGTTCGGCAAGAGTTTTTCTAGGTGGAGTACCCATGATATGAAGAGAAGAAGAAGGAAAGAATGTGGATTTTTTATTTTTTATTTTTTTATAAAAAAAATGTTTGTTTTTGGAGTTTTTGAAATTGTTTGTTTTTAAAGAATACGGAATTATTAGACTAACTTTTTACAAGCATAATCACAATCACAATATGCATAAACACACCTAGAGCTAGGGTCTTCTAGGTCAGCTAGACAGCTCCTAACTGTTCCAAAGGGCTAGGAATAGGACCTCAAACCGCCTCTTCTCCGCCAATTGCGGCCAGGTAAGTGCCAGGTAAGTGGGAGGCTCCCCACTACGTAAGTAGTGGTCCTAATTAAGTAACCACTTGCCTTAGACACACTTGCCTAGACACCGCAAAGTCAGGATAGGATAAACGGCCGATGCCTACAACTAGTCCTCTGTCCTATTGAGCGCGACATCCTTAGGGCTGAGTCTAGTATTTTTTATTAGCTCAAGGTAATGCGTATGCAATTAGTGATTTGTGGGGTCTTAGGAAGGGTGATGAAATCCCCACCCAATCTGAATTGGTGTTATAGCCCCTTAATGTCCGTATTAATATATGCAAAGAGGTAAACAAACAAAATCTAAAACAACAAAAATTTATTTGGCGGCTGCGCAAGCTGTGCAAAGAAACCTGCAGAAAATACAGTATAGTGGAATTCAGAGAGGGAATTAGAGGAGAGATAAAGGGCAGAAAAAATTTGGGGCTCAGAAGCCTCAATATGACCGCGGAACCGCCTCCGTATCCCCTCTTTGACCGCGGTTCCGTGGTCAAATTGATGAGTTGGCGACAGAAATTTAGGTCAATAGACATACCCTTCTCTGTACACCCTAAAAACCCCTCTGTTTCTTGATTAGATTACTGTACTTGCTCCAGATTAGCCTGCACACTTGCACACAAAAATTATCAAAAGTAACAAAAAGATTTTATTTTTTATTTATAAATATATACAAAAAGGATATTAACCCGAATAACAAGAAAGAAAATACGTTACCGTCTCCCCGGCAACGACGCCATTTGATCGCACGCTTTTGGCGTGTCGGATGTTCAAAGTTCTAAAGTTATAACTGCGATCAGAACGGTGTCGCTTCGCAGCTAGCCGGTTGAGCACGGGTCGATCCATAGGGAGATGGTTATATGTCCGTTCAAGTTTTAGACGAGTCAATAAAGAATGTGTATATGTTTGTTCAGTTCTATCCTAAGTGTTCGTATTTATGTTCAAGTAAGCTTGTTAAGGTTAAGGTTGGTTAGTAGAGTTAGGATTAGTCTTGTACTTATCTTTTGCCATTCTTAAAACGATGTTGGGATAATCGAAAGTAGCGGGGATTAGGAGGACATGAATGGGATTTGCGAGTTTAAGCAAGCTTTCCAACGCTAAATCCATTCCTACTGCCCCTTGTCCGTCCGCTAAATACGCTTATTTCCAACCCTCAGCCAAACACCCGCAACCATGTATCCAATTAAGTCACAACTACATGTCACGTTGTAGTGCGCTTAAAGGACTTCTCGACTTAGTTCGCGGCTATATGTCACGTATAGCGCGCATAAGCGAGGGGGTTGCGGTTGTTTGGTCGGGGTTCATTTCAAGATGTTTGGCGAAGAGAAGCACAAGGGATTTCTCCGTCCCTCATACCACCTTCCTTAGCCTTAACAAGAGGGAAATTATTCACACATCATAAAAGAAAAGAAAACAAAACAAGAAGGAAGAAAAGAGGAAAATGCTGTTTTACAAGTGAAGCAAGCTAACTCTTGGGTCCTCACCTTAGCAAGGAACTCCGTCAAGTATCATCGCTTGAAAATACAGATAAAAAAAGAAAAGAAAAGAGAACAAGAAAAGAAATAACATCAACTAGTTAACAACAAATAATAAAGTTACAATACAAGATAATAAAATTACAAGACAATGAATAAAAGAGACAAGATAAAAATAACCCTCATCTTCATTGATCTTCCACTCAAAAAGCTCTCACTACAATTTCATGGAGGAAAGAATGAAGAAGAAGAAGAAGATGCTAAACTAAATCCTAACAAAAAGTGGGCATAAGAATTGCTCCCTTACAATGGCTCAGAACCGGGGTATTTATAGGAGGAGAGTTGAAACCCTAGGGCAATTATCTGTGCCCAAATGAAGTGACAGAACTGCCCCGAAAAAATCAACTCCTACCGAGTCAACTCGGCCGTGGATCCGCGGCCGAGTCGCCATATTGGCCACGGATCCGCGGCCAAATGGAGGAGTTCGCTCGTAGGAATTTGTGGGTTTTCTTGTGTTGCATTCTTCTATTGTTCTACATGTACCAAATTGCAAATTGCTTCCACCATTGCTTCAGATCTGCAACGGTCCAAAATGGCATCAAAAATAATACTTTTGACCTTTTCTCCCTCGAGCTCCGCGCACCAATTGATTCTTATGCTGCCCCTCTCGTGCTCTGTGCTTGTCCGAGACACGATTGACCACTGTCATATGTCTTGTCTCTGGAACCGGTACGCGGCACTGGACGGATACGGATGAACGGAACCCGGCTTTTATATGTTGTCAACAGATGTTCTGTATTTGGCGTAACTGTGGAGATTTTGTATCAATTACGTTATTTTGGACTAGGAACCTGTAGCCTGTAAATATGTAATAAACACGGATAAAAAGCACCTACCTATAAACAAACGAGCATAAGAATGGCGGTAATAAATGCAATATTCTGGTATGAACAGGTTGTTCGACATGGCTAAAATTTTAATCGGGCATGGTTGATGCCTTGTAGGACCTTGTTAGAGTGCCTGGTAACCATACAGTGGTATCAGAGCCTAGCTAGAGCATTAGGCGACGTGTATACGAAGTTAAAACTTCGATCGAACCCCGATATATCGAACTAGACCCCCTCTCTGGAAATTTTGTAAAAATATGATTTTTTCTGCATTAAAAATACTTAAAAAAATCAGCAGGGAATTATAAGAGTTACTGTAAAACACGACATCATAATTCCACCAAAGCGCCGCGGAACCTCGGCAATAGCTTGCTTGTACGGCGGTTCCGCGGCGGAATAGTAGAATTAGGGTTAGTGTTTTGTGCAGTAATATCCGTAGGTACTTGTACATTCTTCTGGGTATTTTTAATCTGACTCAAGTGTTTAGTGTTCTGGGGATTATTTTGTATTCGTTGATTCGATCGGAAAATTTAATTTCGTGTTTTTTTCCGGGTAATTTTTAGAACGTGTTAAAAAGTTCGAACGGATATCAATAACTAACTTTTTCCCCTGCCGGAAAATTTCCAAGTGTTGGATTTTTCCGTAGTTTAAGAACGTCTAAATCGTGCAAGTTACGCAATGGACCCTCTAGAAGACAACAAACCTTAACTCGATTATGTGACCGTCTTGAACTGCCTTTTGAACCTTAGGGTTTGGGGCAGTACGGCGTTGCCACATGTGAGGCGTTGGCTTGACCCTTCTACGGCTGTACCATTGGTACTGTGGCATGTGATGGATGTTTTTAAAACTAATTTCAAGTGTTGAGAACTATTAAGGAAAACTTGGGTGTTTGAGTACTCGATCGGAAAGTTTAACATTGTCTATTTATCTGGAAGGTGATACAATATTTGGAATCCATAAGTAGTTATGAGATAACTAATTTGAATGTTATAAACATAGCAGTTTAGTCTCAAATGATCGGTTGTCACGGGATTTTGATGCGATCAAAAGTCCGTTGCAATCACGTAGCGTACGCGGATACTCGCCGGGTAAACTTAATAGACAGCCACACCCCAAAGCCCCGACCAAGTGACTGTAGGAGAACCCCGTCGCCAAAAACATCCGTTTGGGTGCTCGCGGCAGCGGTGTTCCGCTTTAGTGCACTTCGTCGATGGCATCCGGGGGTGCGGCCGTCTACTAAAGTTTGCGACGAGCATTCGATCACATATCGGGAATCTTGTTGAATTGCCCGACTAGATATTGAAAAGTTTTTTCGATATAGAGACTAAAATCTGGGGTTTATAATTGTTAGGCATGCGATGTCTAAGGAGGTTGCGAATTCCAACTGTTGTAGTTTTACACTTTCTTTTCTGCGACCGTAAGTGTAATATGTGTTATCGCCGGTTTCATTGCTATATGTCAACGACAATTGGGATGCGCATATTTACTTACGTTGATGACATGTGATGTTATGTGTTGCTGGATATGTCATATTGGATCGTCGCGTTCTAAATAGCCGGGGGTTTTATGTGAGATGAGGGTTTTTATTTTCATTCATGTAAAATTCATTGTATGTAATATTCTTTTATTGGGGCACTTCCGGGATGAGGATGATGTCACCATTTTATATTATTTACTTTTCCGCATTATGTAGACCCAAGAAGGATAGCACAAGTAACCGGGTTCTAGAGTCCAGTGGGAGACCAACTCGAGGAGTCGAGTCCGGGTCTTCTAACTCTAGAATTGGAAGGGTTGGTTGCCGCTCTCATAGGGGTCTAGGGGTGTGGGTTTGGCTATTCATCGCGACCGTGGAATCCGTGTTTTATAGAGGCTCAAAATAAAACACGGACGTCCTAGTATATCCAATGTTTTATATGTTTTTTCTGCTGCGATATCTGTGATGTGATCATTTGATATGTGTTGATAGATACTGTATATATTATATATGATATATTATATAGACGTTACTTATATTTTACACCCGCGCTAGCCCTGCCCCGCTCTGCCGTTAGTTACCTAACCTAACGGTGCACGAGGGGACATCGAGGCGAATGCGGATGGCATAAGTGTACGTCGTATTTATCTGTGATGTTTAGGTGACTTAAATGATGGGACTTCATTAATGTGATTGATGAAAGAAAAGAAACCTAAAAGATGTTGTGGAATCGAATTTTGAAAAACAAGGTAGCTACAGTTCTTGCTTTGCATAGCGGTGTTCCTTGTAAAACATCCTGCACCTTATTCGATAAAAAAAGGGCCGAGATCCCTTCACCGGGAGTGACCCCTTTAGCAATGACTGGCAGATGCTACACCCCTCGGTTTTGTCTTTTGATTGCTTTTCTAGTTCTTGCTTTGCACAGTGATATATATAATATATCCTGCACCTCATTCGATGAGGAAAGAGCCGAGATCCCTTCACCGGGAGTGACCTCTTTAGCGAAACTAGCAAAAGTCACAAAAACACTCCAATTTAAAATTATTTGATTCTACAACGATATCAAGTTCATTACGCAATAGGTTTTCAGAAAATCCTGTCGTAACCCTTCGTCATTTTAGATAAGTCCTACTTAGTATTCGTGCTACGTTTGTTGACCTCCGTCAAGGCGTAGTGTGCGGTAGCTAACTAGTATTTATCTGCTTATGCATATGATGCAGATTGGATTAGGGTAGTCATACGACCTTGTTGACCTCCGTGAAGGGTCGTGCGAGTGGGTTTGATTTAATCAAGAAATGACGGGTTGAACTTGACTTTCACCCTGTGGTTTGTTGACCTCCGTCAAGGTCATAGGATGCTTGGGGAAAAATATTATCGGGAATTTCAAGTGTTGAAATTTGCAATGAGATTGCATACCTTCTATGAGATAGTTGGATCCCGATACCCGCTGCGAGTAATTGTTACTCCTTGGAGAGTTTTACACATTACAATTCGTCGATCAAGTCGGTGTCTAGAAAGGTGTCAACGGGGTTACGCCTCTGGGAAAACGAGGTTTACTTTAATTAGGTCCGTGCGAAAGCACGGGGAACCTCCCTCAAAGTACCGACACTGGCCTGGCTGAAAGATTGGCGAAATTGTAGGGTGTAATTAATCCCGGCTAGTCTTTCCTTTTAGGGTTTGAAGGAAGATTTGATAAAAACAGTGGGAGCTATCCTGATTAGATAAAATAATAACCAATCTGATCTTGTAAGAGCATACGCTGAGTGTTTTCTTATCTCTCTCTCTAGGTAGCGACCATATCACGCCTTAATCAAGATAATAATACGGATGTATTGACCGAACCCGCTTGTTATACTGCACTGGGGAACGTTGGTCCCGCTCCAACTTATAATTGTTATAAGACAGAGCAGGAAATAGGGGATTACCAGAAATTCCCGTGCCGCCCAAACGAAGAATGTGAATGATGATGCATCTTCTTCGGGTGTGTTCATTACAGAGAACTGTTTCTCAGTATCCTCTACGTCCTGGGTATGAGATACCAGATCAGGATCCAACATATGTAATCTGTTACATGGGCTACAAATAGGTAGAGAACTGAGAACGGGTGATAAATTTCAAGAGTTGGAAACAGTGCAATTGTTGCAGCCAAGATGTTGGTAGTTATCACCCTGTATTACCAGAATACATTGATTCTGAACGAATGTCATTAGATACCGAACCTGATATACAACATCAAATCAGTCTCTTTATTAGTAAATAAAGGATATAATTTTGTATTGTTGGATAATGTTTTGAACATTTCCTATATCAAGAGTTGATCGGTTCAGGCACGTTATCTAAAAGCATAGACGTTCTAAATCAAACCACAGTTCTTAACGTACAGAACACGCACAAGAGGAAGAGTTCAGAAATGAACGAATCCTTGTTGAGGTATTGTAGACTAGGTCATATCAATGTGGCCCGACTAGCTGAAGTTACATATAGATGCATATTTAAATTAGTTTGAATTTACATCTTGTGGAACTTGCCGGTCATGTCACAGAGATAAGATGTCCATAGCTCTGTTTATAGGAAACAGAGAAAGAGTTAGTGAACTCTTGGGATGATACATGTTGATGTATGAAGGTCCCCTGTCTACACATGCCAAGACCGATTCTTTGTACTTCATTACATTCTCTGATGATCTCTTAAGATTCAGACATACGTTCCTGTTGAAACACAAGTCCGAACATTTTGAGATATTCATAGAATATAAGTTAGAAAGTAGAGAACCAAAACGGGTATAAGTATTATGTCCTTTGATGTGATCAAAGAGGAGAATACTTGAGAACGGAATTCCTGGATTATTCTAAAGGAGAATGAGATTCTCTCTCAGCATTACTCCTCCGTATACACCACAGCACGTCGGTGTATCGGGGCGGAACAATCACACCCTATGTGATAAGGTGTGCTCTATGATGAGTACTACTGAGTTACCTATTTCCTTTTGGGAGTTATGCACTGGAGAAGTTGCATACCTATTGAATAGGGTTCCGATCAAATCAGTTACCTACCACTTCATATGAGATATGGAAAGGGAAGAGCCCATATCTTAAGTTTGTTAAGATTTGGGTTTGTCCAGCCTATGTCTAAAAGCATCATCCGAACAAGCTCGAGGCAAAGTCAGTTCTGTAGAAGTTTGTTGGATATCCCAAGCATTCGCAAGGGAATATCTTCTACCGAACCGAGGAACAAAAGATGTTTTGTTTCTCAACATGCCACCTTTGTGAAAGGGAATTTCTTGTGAAGAAATTAGTGGATATGAGGTAGAACTGGAAGGAGTTCCAGCTATACAAACTGCAGCTGATGATTTGGTAGAACCAAAGAATTCAATAGTTTCTAACGAACCTCAGCCTCTCCGCCGATCTAGTAGGGTTCCTCACCCACCCGAGAGATACTTCGGTTTCTCTATGACAGTGGGAGCGAGGAATGCATCATGAGATGATGACTCAACTAGTTTCGAGCTGGCCATCAGGGGTGGGACTCTGTAAGAATGGCTGGATGCTTAGCAATCTGAGATGGAATCCTTATACACCAACAAAGTATGGACTTTGGTTGCTTTATCTGAAGGGTTAAATCCCCATCAGGAGCAAGTATATCTTGAGAAGATTACTTGGTGTACATGGAAAAGTTGAGACTTTCAAAGCTATGCTTAAGTCCGTCCAGATCCTACTTGCCACGGCTATATACCATGACTACGATATTTGGCGGTTGGGTGTCATGATTGCTTTTCTAAATGATGTTTTAGAAAAGAGAGTCTATAAGTACACAGTCAGAGGGCTTCGTAGACAGTGGGAGCAGTGGAAACGCGTGCAAGATGTTTTATATGATAAAGCAAGTATCGCGGAGTTGGAACGTCTATTTTGATGTGTTAGTCAAAGAGTTTGACATCATCAAAATGGTAGATGAACCTTGTATATACAAAAAGGTAGTAGAGAGTATGGTGGAGATCCTCGTAGAGTACGTGGATAACATACTCTTGATAGGAAAGGAGTATTCTATGCTACGCTCGGTCAATCTTCGCTTATCACAAGGATTCTACATATAGGATCAAAGTGATACCTCCTAAATCCTGAGTTTTAATCTATGAGATAAATGCAATTGGATGTTAAGATTCTCACTAGTTGTAGTGAGATGGTATCAATCGATCCTAGGGAGAATCACTGGAAAGGTTCCAGAGTGATAAAGATGACTGAAAGTCAGTCACAGGCATTGTCTTTACTCTCAGTAGAGGGACGGTATGTTGGAAGAGTTCCAATACAGATACCGTGGCATGCTAGACGATAAAGGCTAGATATATCGTTACCAAAGATGCTACCAAAGAGGCAGTCTGGGTGTTTTTTAGTTCATGAGATGAACTTCGTTCCTACCATTGTGTGACAATGGAGTTGTGGCTTATGCCTAGGAATGCCCATCCCATCAATGATCCAGACATATTCTAAGGCAGTGTCACCTGACCATGGAGATGGTAGATCTCCAGAGGATCGAGGTTAGGAGAGTAGACTCAGAGGACAACACAGCGGATCCACTCACAAAGGCCTTTTCCCAGAGAGAGACTATTATGGGATGGTTGAGTATGGGATACTACAACCACTGTTATCAGATGGCCCTAGTGCATGTGAGAGATTGTTAGTTATATGTATGCCCTAGAGGCCATTACTATACATGAGATGTATATTGTAGTGGATGCTTGGACATATATAGGGAGGACATTCTTGCTCGACATGATAGTATGTTATCTGGTTACTCTTTACCTTAACGTGTACACTGATTGTCTCTCTGTTACATGTTGGTAAATCCCTTAGGATGTGTACTTGACTACCTGGACTATGATGCGGATCATACTAGTGGGGACATGGTAGTCCATAAGTACATCCTTCAAGGTCCCTAGTCGTGGGTGTATCGAGACGGGGCATCGATATACCAGAGTAGACTAGCGTATATCTTCTCGACCCATATAGATGGGCGATGGATGATCCCATATCCATTGGTGTTTGACATCAGAGATGATATACGGGTGCTCAGTGGAGACTGGGTACACTGGACGGACTCGCCGAGAACTCCCAGATGGTATTATAGCTTACGTCAGATGGCAGTTCTCTGGTGACACTGGTACAGGTTAGTTTGTAGACCCGAGATCGTCATAGAGTCTTGTGTGATTCCCACTGTGCTTTGATTTCCACCTTACCACGTCCAAGAGGGCGTGCAAAACGGTGGTTTTTAGGTACAGTTCCGAGTCACATGGAGGCAATGAGCGATAGGAGGGGTTTCGTCTCTCCCGGTATTGGGGGTTGATATTGCGCTATGCTCGGTTGGCCATAACAGGGAAGTCCCTGGCCAGGGCTGGTTCAGAGATTTACTGGTAAGTGTTACCAGTAGTTTCTCGACCCGTTATGAGCCTCGCATCGGCATGACTTATCGGTTATTTGGGTCTGACGTTTACCACCCCTAGACTTGATATGCGACATATCAGACGAGGAGACCGGACTGTACGGTATTGTCACTGTCAGGCTTTTTGCAGGAGTTAGAGCGGGCTTGCTTGCTGATCTTCTGATTGCTCAATACCCGGATAGCCGTTACGTCCAGCTAGTACCGCTGACGGCTTGTGGGTTCTTGATATGATCATCACCTACTGCCGGCGTATTGACGAGTCTTTAGAGTCCTACATAGAGGTTTTACTGGCTCAGGCGAAACGAAATAGGAGCGCATATGTGATATGTGCGGGACCGAGAATAATGCGAGTATGTGATACCGTATTCTATTCTCGCGATGTTTGTATCGATCCGTTATATGTGATATAACCAGGTTATCGAATCATGGGTTGATTCGATAAGTCGATACATTGGATGTTAGTCGGTTATATGAGATATAACTGGATTATTAAGTTAAGTGTTGATTTAATAATTTAGTGTATAATTGTATATTAGATATACTAATTTACATTAACTAACATTGGTTCACTTAAGCATTTGTTTTTCTCACTTGTGCACAACTTAATATATATGTGATATATATTTATTTGTGTTCATTTTGTATCATGGTTGTTGATACAACTTACATGGGTGTATAAGACTTATACCATACTAATTATAGTGTTAGGTTTTTATATTTAAAGTAATTCTAAAATTAGTGGATAATGACCTCACATGCATGAAGCTTCATGAAGCTTAGGGTTGCATTGACTTAGTCTACTAGTTTTGGATTACTTGAGATATTAATTAACCTAACCATTATAATGTAGCCATGGTTACGTCTCTACATGAGTTAGTATATGATACCCACTCACCCATGGTTAGCGCTCTCTCTCTTGATTAGTTTTTCATTCTCATTTTTGAGCTCATCTTCTTCCTCCTTCAAATGCTTGCTAGGGTTTGATAAAGAGAGAGAAATATAGTGAGAAAAGAAATTCTAAAGTGTACCCATTTCCTATTTCATCATCCTCTACTAGACTAGTAATTTAATTTAGGGTGTTTTCTTCACTAATTCTCTAGTTAGTGAAGTAGAAGCTTGAGTTCGTATTCCCTCGACGTAGATCATCTTCGGCCTCGAAGACTTCAAGCTATATCGTTGCTATCTTCTCATGGAGCCGTCCGAGAGTCCGGGAGCACCATGATCGCAGCGAAGGGACTACAACAAGGAGCTTTAGAAGTGAAGGACCAATCTACAAAGGTTGTATTTCGTATTCACTTAGTCGTAATTGATATTTACTTGCATGTGAAACCCTAATAATCTAGCAAAGATATTGTTTAGGGTTGTTCGGCACGGCAAAAATTTTAATCGGGCATGGTTGATGCCTTGTAGGACCTTGTTAGAGTGCCTGTAACCCTACAGTTATCAGTAGTTTCTCGACCCGTTATGAGCCTTATATCGACATGACTTATCGGTTACTGGGGTCTGACGTATACCACCCCTAAACTAGATATGCAACATATCAGACGAAGAGAACGGACTGTACGGGAGTGTTACTGATTGGATTCACAGGAGAATGTACATGCTTGCTTGTTGATCTTCTGATCGCTCAATACCTGGGTGGCTGTTACGTTTAGCTGACCGCTTGCAGCTTATGGGTGTTTGATATGATCATCACCTACTGCCGGCGTATTGACGATTCTTTAGAGTCCTACACAGAGGTTTCCTGGCTCAGGCAAAACGGAGTGGGAGCACATATGTGATATATGCGGGACCGAGAATAATATGATATGAGATACCATATTCTATTCTCGCGATATGAGATATCGGCCGGGTATATGTGATATAACCGGGTCATCGGATCAAGTGTTGATTCGATGAATAAGTACATGTTATATTGGTCGGTTATATGTAATATAGCCGGGTTATCTGATCAAGTGTTGATTCGATAATTTAATGTATAATTATATATGTGATATATTACGTTACGTTAACTAATATAAGCTCGCTTTATTGATTCATCTACTCACGGGATAATACATTGATATATATGCGATATATGTTAATTGTATTATTTTCTATTGTTACAAAATATATTGTATATGTGATATATAATATTGTAACATGTTAGGGTTATAAATTTAACAATGGTTTAGGGTTTAAACTTGGTTAGGGTTTGGATTAGGGTTAGCTTTTGCATGAAGCTTTGACTTTGGCTTTGGCTTGATATTTTGTTAAGATATTATGTTAACCCAATCCAAACCATTAACTCAAGTTAATTCTCTACACGGGTTAACTCCTTCATTCTTAACCCTTGGTTAGATTTGTAACCACTACAATAATTCATTGTTCATCACAAAAGGAATTATCCATTCATTCTTCTTCTTCTTCAACCTTGATCTTTGAGAAAGCTTTCTAGGTTTTCATTCTGTGGTGAATAATAGTGAGAATTTGAAAACAAAAGAGAGCATAAATCCTACTTCATCATCCTCATCTAATCTAGCCAATTAGATTAGGGTGTTCACCTGATTAGAGAGAGAGCTTGAGTTATAGAAACTTCGAGGTAGATCATCAGAGAAAAGGAAGACTACAAGCTAGCATGGATCGTTCGAGTTGTGGAGCCTCTCTTGAGTCTGGGAGATCATGGATCGCGGCGAATGGACTTCTACTCGGAGCTTATGAAGCGAAGGAGCAGACTACAAAAGTTGTAATCCCTCACTTTTAGTAGTAAAGATGTTTACTTGCATGTGAAACCCTAATTATCTAGCAAAGATCCCGGCTTTGGGTTGTTCGGCACGTCTAAATTTTTATTCGGGCATGTTTGATGCCTTCTTGAACCTTGTATGAGTGCCTAGGAACCCTACAGGATTTTCATAGCTGGAGACCATTGGTGAGTAGATTTAACATCTACGGGGAAATCGCCCGTATGGCGTTATGCGTCGGGGCTGATATGATAGGATAGCTGCATGTTATTGCATATTGGTTAATTTCATATGAATGCCATTGCATAGCATTATCTGTTGTACTTGACTCGTACCTTTAGATATAACACATTACTGACGGTTCATGTTGCACGAGCACTAAATTGTATGTTACACCCACATCGTCAGTAATTGCCATGGCACACACAAACCACCTACATACGTGATACGGTAGTAGATAGGGATAGTTGAGGTAGTAGCCCTTATCCCATTGTGCATATGAGATATTGTTGACACCTACATACTGTAAGTCCATGTCACGCACCCCACGAACTTGCGGGGAGGCGGAATATATGAAAAACGATTATCAAAGCTTCGTAACACGGAATTGAGCGCATGAATCGTATCTAAACTGTTACTAGCAAACTACGAGAGGTTTAACTACTCGGATTCGAAGTTATACCTCACGTTACTTGTCCTTCGGGTCTTCATCGCTGTCCTCCACTCGTCGTAGGCTCCTTGGAACATCGGCACCTCAATGGTCTCCTCGAGTCAAAGACGATCCACCCGAGAGCTCCTACGCCAAGCTTGATCTCTAACTAGAGATAACTATGTTGCTCAAAGTGCTAATCTAAGCTACCTAGGGGATATAGAGTGAGGTTATGGATGTATTAGTCTAGCTAACCCTTGATCTCAACACATGAGAGGTTAGGGTTAGGGTTTCATGAATGAGAGAGCTTGAGGAGAGAGAAGGTGATGATGAGAATCATATTGAAAAATGAACTCATTAGAATATATCAACCATAAAAATTTATAAAATAAATAATATATATGATTAATCATCATGGTTGATGCATTCACCTTGTGTGATTCATCTCATGAGTCATTAGCTCAATAAATGAAGCATTAACTCCATGGATGAATGACACAAATGAGTCATTAAGCAATAAATGCTTATGCCACCTTAACCCCCAAGTCACCATGCTTCTAGAAGCTTCCCGGAAAATTACGAGAACGCCCCTCCAATCCGTGAAAACACTGAAAATTTTTAGACTGTATAAATCCAATAACCTGATACTAGAATTTGGCTTAAACCAAAGCCGGCTAGTATAAACTGTCCGAACGCCGTACGTGCATTTAAACACGTATGCGTCCCAACCCTTGTCGTAAAACATCACGACCTCTATATCATTTCGCCTGGAGCAGGGAAACTCTCTGTGTGGGACTCTAAAGACTCGACACTACGCTGGCAGTGGGTTTAACCACAGACTGCAAGCAGCACTAGCTGTACGTAACGGTCCCCAGGTAGATGTCGATAAGAAGGTCGATGAGGAAACCCATCCGAACTCCTACTGAGCCTGATGTGACAATCTCCGTACAGTCCGGTCTGTTCGTCTAAGACTATCGCATATCGAGCCTAGGGGGCGGCAAGCGTCAGTCCCCTAATAGCGGTATTAGTCGTGTCGGAGCGTAGCCCATTACACCCTGAGAAACTACTGGAACCTACCAGTAAATCTCGCTTGCCCTGGCCAGGGACTTTGCGTAATGGCTCTCTGACACAACGCGATATCAACTCCCAATACCGGGAGAGACGAATACTTTCTAACCGCCACTGCCGCCAAGTGCTCGGGACTGCACCCAACTGCTACCTGTTTGCACGACTCCTTTGAGCCGTGGTAGGATAGCAATCTAAGAACAGTAGGACACACTCGAGGCGAAGTAGCAGTGTCAAGTCTGCGGACTAT
The DNA here is from genome assembly GCA_030015575.1 of Agapanthus africanus. NCBI lineage: Eukaryota > Viridiplantae > Streptophyta > Magnoliopsida > Asparagales > Amaryllidaceae > Agapanthus > Agapanthus africanus. Next base: position 297,163,970 of record JASDDO010000012.1, on the reverse strand, counting down.
GCTATACTCATGTCACCTCGGAACTGTTAACAGACGATTGGTATAATACCAACCAACAGTTCCCCTGCGAGTGCTGTTCGGTGTACCCGTAACCTAACGAGCACCTGTATACTATCTCCAGTACGACGTACTGATGGCTGTGGGACAGACCATCTCCCCTACTGGGATGAGAAGCGTACACACTAGTCTACTTTGGAGTATCGATGCCCAGTCTCGATAATCCTACGACTAGGGACAAGTATTGTGGGTTGACCCAGGCTATGATGAGGGTTGACTTTCTACAATCTGGAAGATCAATAGTGATATTGTTCTAGACTCGCCACAGTTTTAACAAAAATGAATTTTTTCAGAAAACAGTAGTGGGAGTATGGTAGAACTGGAAGTGATTCCAGAACCTCAAACGATTACTGAAGATTTGACAAGAACCTGAAGATTCAATCTGGTTTGACATTCCATTGGCCACTCCGTAAATATGGTGGGTAACCTCAGGCACCCGAGAGGTACTCCGGTAGCCTCAAGGACGGTAGCAGGGAGGTTCTTATTTACCCAGACTTGCCATTGCTGTTGTTCCAAGCTGCGAGACCCGGCAGGAGGATGAATATAGCGTCGTTCTAAACTAGCTTTAGAAGTGTACGTCTATATGACTCTGTCAGAGGGTTGTCGTAGTCAGTGGGAGCAGCGAAAGCATTGGTGGACAAGTGGCTTGTGTCTATTTATAGACTAAAGCAGATATAGTGGAGATAGATCATCTATTTCTGATATGACTGTCATAGGTTTGACTTCATCAGAATAGGGGATGGATCTGTTATGAAGGTAGTAGGGTGTAATGTCCTGGTATTTGGATGACATACACAGTGTAGGAAGTGATATTCCTATACTACAATCGGTTATACTTTGGTTGTCACACAGTAGTTTCTCCACAAAGGGACTTGGATATTATATCAGACATTCTGGTTACAGGATCTATAGTTTTAGATCAAGATTTGGGTAGTTTCCCAATCAGGGTATTTAGACAGAATTCTGAAGGTGTTTTAGAATGGACGACTCCAGGCACGGTAGTGTACCTGCAGGTGATGGAGTCACCTTCTCTAAAGGTGTCTTATAGACTAAAGTGGAGAGGGATGTGCATGATTGGCAGATCACTTGCTTTGGCAATTGAGTCAATCATGAGATATCAAGTACCACACCAGATGTTGTTTTTGCAGTAGATGCAAGAAGTTGACATTGATCCAATCCTGGAGAAACAATCGGAAGCAGTTTTAGAACATAAGTGGATGTTCTAGGGATATGATAACGGCATCCCCCTTAGGGAGACAGTTATCATTCCAAGCTTCCAAGGTGACCTGGATGACAGAGAGGTTGTCAGAGTTATATTTTTCCTTCTGATGAGGGGCAGTATTTTGGACAGGTGGTCCAAGGGGATACCGAGGGAGGCAAGGCGCAGGATACAGATTAAGTTCAGTTGACGATACAGTCTAAAAAGTTTGGATTTGGAGTTCATTTATGATCTAGGTCCCATCAGACATCCAGACACATTCTAACACAGGTATTACTCATTTCGGGAGATGGTTTTCTCCGCGAACTTGAGATAAAGAGAGACATAGAAAGAAACATCCAGGCGGATCTACTCACCGAGGCTATTCCTCGAACGCAATAGTTTCGCAAACGGGTTTTGTGAGACTGACTAGTAGAGGAGTTGGGTGTTCGGTATCACACGGGCTGTGAGTATGCGACATCGCAATAATTAGCCTTGAGTGCAAGTGGGAGATTGTTGGAGATAGTGCCCTCAGAGTCAATTATTGGATCACAGGTACGTGATTGCAATGATTGAGGGAGGACCTATCCCGATAGGACAGTCTTACACAAGATGATAGTATGCTATCTGGTTTATCTTTATCATCGTGTACTGCTTTAGGTGAACTTACAGGTCGCTATTACACGTTGATAGAGCCCCTAGGATTCTTGCTTGACTGCCAGCAGTATGAGGGCGATCATATACGTGGGAGCTGGTAGTCTATAAGCACATCCTTAAAAGGTCCCTAGTCATGGGAGTTTCGAGACAGGGCATCGATACTCCAGAGTAGACTAGTGTATACAGTCAAGACCCCGACGAGGGGTGGTGGCCGGTCTCACAAGCCACTGGTGTCAGTTGGTTCACCTAAGATGTATACAGGTGCTTATTGGGTTATGAGTACACCGGATAGGACTCGCCGGGAACATGCTAGTTGGTCTTATACCTGACGTCAGATAGCAGTTCCCTGGTGACATGTGTACAGGTTAGTTCATCGACCTGGGGATCGTCATTTGTCTCGTGTGAGTTCCCACTGTACTTTGATTACTACCCTACCATGCTCAAAGGAGACGTGCAAACAGGTTTTAGTTGGGTACAGTCCCGAGCCACATGGAGGCAGTGAGCGGATCTTCAGGGGTTCGTCTCTCCCTGTATTGGGGGTGAGGTCGCGCTGTGTCTAGGAGATCCATTAAACAAAGCCCTCGGCCAAGGCAGGAGATTTACTGGTAGGTATTCCATTAGTATCTCAGGGTGTTCTGGGCTACACTCCTACACGACTTGTACCGCTTTTGGGGGTCTGACTTTTACCAACCCCCTAGGCCCGCCATGCGATGCTCATAGACGAACGGACCGGACTGTACGGATATTGTCACTGACAGGCTCAGTAGGGTGTCAGGATGAGTTCGCTCATCGACGTCCCTTTTGGTCAATACCTGGTAGCCCGTCACGTATGGCTAATACCTCTGACGTGCTAGTGGTTAAATCCACAGCCATAGTATTGACGAGTCTTTAGAGTCCCCCACAGACAGTTGCTCAAATTTCGGGCGAAACGCTGTAGAGGCCGTATGGAGATATGGCAGGGTTCAATCAGATACGTGCGGTATTTCACGGATCATGATCGGACGGATAATACTAGCGGGCTTTGGTTTAAGCCGGACCCTAGTATTGTACAGTGTAGATTTTGTCTTATTGCATTTGTGTTTCGGTCGGAATACAAATGCGGGTATGTATATACAGTAGCGGGGTTTCCTGTAATTTATTACGGGATCAGTTTTACCAAGTTGGCAGTTTTTTTTCCGTTTCGACCATATTTCTTTGTATCTTTTATTGGCTGAAGATTTGTGGAGGAGGGCTTATTTGCATTTGTGCAAATAAGCATTTTGGAGGGTGGTCTTTGCATAATATTGTATCATGATAATTCTACCACCATTTGACTTCTTCTAATCATTGCTTGACTTTCTTATTCATCATGGTTTACTTTTGGAGTCATCATGCTTGATGATGATGTTTGGTGATGATGGAGGGTTATGGTTGATGGAGTGTTTGGATTAGTTTGTGATCATTTCTTTTGTTAATAATAACCCTTTCTCTCTCTTAATTATTTGAGACACCCATATTCATTTGGCCATACACACTCCTCTCATTCTTACCAAGCCATGGCCGGCCACTAAAGAGGAGGGGGTTGTCCAATTTTTGAAGTGGGGATTTTTCTCTTCATGCTTGCTAAAAATCACCAAGTTCACCACAAAATTCCACATATCATTTCCTCCACCAAAAGGAAACTTCCTACAACCCCAAATGAGACATATAGATCTTCACTTCATCTACATCAAATCTTGGGCACGTCGACTCGCCAACTTCGTGCCCGAGTTGCCTCGGTCCAGAGGTGGGAGCCCGTAAAAGAAGCCGGCGACGTGGTGCCCTTCCGGCGAGGAGGTGGAGAACGGACATTCCGCGGGAGATCGGGACGACGACGAGAAGACCGAAGGACACGGATCGCTCGGTATATCTCTCTACCCTGTTCTTTAGATAGCTAGGACTAGTTTAATGGCCCGATCCGGGTTTTTTTTGTGCGCGGTGGTGCCGGTTTTCTAGTTTGAAAAGTTTTTCGTTTCCGCATTCCGGCGTCGGATTGACGACCGGGGCGCCGCCGTGCACTTACACAGCCGGAGGGCTTCATTGACAGTGGGAGCAGCGGGAAAGCATGTAGATTGCTTAAATCCATATATGGGTTAAAGCAGGCATCACGGAGTTGGAACATCTGTTTCGATGATGTTATCAAAGAGTTTGATTTCATCAAAAATCCAGATGAACCTTGTGTTTATAAGAAGTCTGTAGGGAGAGCAGCCAGATTCCTCGTATTGTACGTGGATGACATTCTTCTGATAGGAAATGATATTCCTATGCTACAATCGGTCAAATCTTTCTTATCACTAAGGTTCTCCATGAAAGACCTGGGTGATGCCACATACATTCTAGGCATTAGGATCTATAAGGATAGATCCAAGAGGTTATTGGGATTGTCCCAAACCAGGTACATCAACACCATCCTAAAAAGGTTTAGTATAGAAGACTCCAAGCGGGGTGCCTTACCCGCTTTCCATAGGGTCACTCTCTCTAAGGATTCTTTCCTAAAAACCGATGAAGAGAGAGCTCGCATGAGCATTATACCCTATGCTTCGGCAGTAGGATCTATAATGTATGCGATGTTATGTACATGACCAGATGTAGCTTATGCACTTAGTGTTGTAAGTAGGCATCAATCCAACCCAGGGGAGAATCACCGGATAGCTGTGAAGAACATTCTTAAGTACTTACGAAGGACTAAAGAATTTTTCTTGGTGTATGGTAATGGAGATCTCCAAATGGAGGCCTTTTCCGATTCGAGCTTCCAAAGCGATAAGGACGACAGCAAATCTATCTCCGGGTTTGTATTTACCCTCAATGGAGGGGCGGTAAGTTGGAAGAGTTTCAAACAAGATACCGTTGCAGACTCTACGATGGAGGCTGAGTACATTGCTGTGAATGATGCCGCCAAGGAAGCCGTCTGGATGAGGAAGTTCATCGTGGATCTAGGAGTAGTTCCAACCATTATTGATCCAATACCATTGTATTGTGATAATAATGGGGCTATGACGTTAGCCAAGGAGCCCAGGTCCCATCAGCGATCCAGACACATTCTGAGGCACTTTCGTTTGATCCGGGAGATTGTAGATCTCCGCGAGATCGAGATTAGGAGAGTAGACACAAAGAATAACGCCGCGGATCCACTCACCAAGGCCCTCCCTCAGCCCCAGCATGAGCGACTTTTTGAGATGTTGGGTATGAGATACGCCAATAACGGGCCTTAGTGCAAGTGGGAGATTGTTGGATATATGTATGCCCTAGAGGCCATTATATGATAGTGGATGTATTTATACATGTATATATATATTCAGTGTACATTCTTGCTCGACATGATAGTATGCTATCTGGTTCTTCTTTATCTGACATGTTGATTTGATCATGCTTTTATTCATTCACACATGTTGATAAAGCCCTGAGGATATAGGCTTGACTACTGTGATTATGATGGAGATCATACTAGTGGGACATCTGTAGTTTATAAGCATATCCTGAAATGTCCCTAGTCGTAGGTATATCGAGACGGGGCATCGATATACCAGAGTAGACTAGCGTATATGATACTAGACCCATATGATGGGCTATGGATGTTCCCACATTCATCGATGTTTGACATCGAGATCGTATACCGGTGCTCAGTGGTGACTGGGTATACTGGACGGACTCACCGAGAACTCCTATATGGAATTATATCTATCGTCGGATAGCAGTTCTCAGGTGACACCGGTGCAGGTTAGTCTGTAGACCCGAGATCGTCATAGAGTCTTGTGTGTTCTCCCACTGCACTTTGATTACCACCCTACCACGGCTCTACTGAGTCGTGCAAACAGGTGGCTGTTGGGTACAGTCCCGAGACACATGAAGGCAATGAGCGATAGGAGGGGTTTCGTCTCTCCCGGTATTGGGAGTTGATGCTGTGCTGTGCTTGACTGGCTAAATCAGTTAAGTCCCTGGCCAGAGCTGTTGAGATTTATCGATAAGTGTTATCAGTAGTTTCTCGATCTGTTATAGACCACTCATCTGCACGACTTATTGAGTTATTGAGGTCGACGTTACCATCCCTAAACTCGATATGCAGCATATCTGACGAAGAGACCGGACTGTACGGTAGTGTTGCCGGTTGGCTTGACAGGAGTTGTGACAGGTTCGCTTGTTTTCTTCTGATCGCTCAATACCCGGGTGGCCGTTACGTTTAGCTGATCGCTTGCGGCTTGGGGGTGCTTGATATGATCATCACCCACTGCCGGCGTATTGACGAGTCTTAGAGTCTCACAATGGAGTTACCTAGTCCAGGCGAAACGTTGTGGTGCGCATAAGCGATATGCGCATGGACCCGATTAAAATGCGCGTATGAGATACCGCATATTAATCGGGCGGTTTGCTTTTGGTCGGGTCGTATGTGATATGACCGGGTTGCTAAATCAAGTGTTGATTTATCATTTGACCATTAGTTTCTCACTTGAAATCCTTTCTTGTCTTTTTGGTTGTATGCATGCATGTATGCATTCATTCTTATTCATGCACATATGGATGTGCATGGACACATACATGCATACATCATTCTATCATGGTTGTTGATATAGTGGATGGTGGAAATATAAGACTCACACCCTTTATAAAATATATGGATATTATTTTTGGAAAAGAAAAATGAAAATGGAAATTGTTTCATGGTTGAATATTTTATTCTTTCATTAACCCTTTTGTTTAACCATGATTTAATTTCTATGGTCATTTTTATTCCAAACAAAAATATCTAGATATTTTATAACCTTGGTTAAGAATGAGAGATGGAAAATATATATATATTCTATTTTCTCATTTTTATTTTAGAACCTTATCATTATCTTGAGTTCTTAGAAAGCCATCATCTTCTTCCTCCTTTCTCTCTTGCTCTCTAGTTTTCTCAAGTGAGCAAAAGAGTTACCAAGTTAGGATTTTGAAGTGAGAAAACCAACCACAACACCATTCTACACTAGTCTTGCCCATTAGTGTAGAGTGTTAGCTTCCATTTCTTCTCTTGATCTTGTGGAGCTTCAAGCTTGGACAAAGAGCACTCCGGGTGGATCGTCGTGGACCTAGAGGATCTCAAGCGGACCTTTTTCCAACCCTCAAGTAGCCAAGGAGTTTAGCGTAGGGAGCTACAAAGGTTGTACTCTCAAAACCCTAGCTTTTACTACTTGTGTTTGTGTTAAACTTTAGTTGCCCTAAATTTTCTAGCATGATCCTTTAGAATGTTTCTTTAGCACCATAAAAATTTAAATTTGGCATGTGTGTTGCCTCCAAACCCTAGTAGTGGTGTTGTAAGAAACCCTTCACTGGCACCGCAATCTTTGTCTTTCCCTTAGCTCCCACCTTACTAACACCACCTCTTTGTTTGGTAGCGGCCTTCATCTTCCTTCCTTTGGCCCTAGCCTTGGACCTGGAAGAAGAAGAACAGCGAACAAACATAGCGGGTGTTTCCCTTGCCTTCTGCAAGGTGCCCTCTGCACTCCTCAACATGTTAAGGAGTTCTGGAATTTCAACTTCTTTTCTTTGAATGTTGAAATTCAGAATAAACTGGGCGTAGGTGGAAGGAAGGGACTGAAGAATCAAGTCTATATAGAGCTCGTTCTCCAAAGTCGTCCCGAGGTCCGCGAGCTCTTCTATATAGCCAATCATCATAAGGACATGTTCTCCTACAGACGATCCGATGGCCAGCCTCGACTGAAACAAGTTCTTCGAGGTCTCATATCTTGCTATACGAGATTGCTCTCCATACAAATCCTTTGTGTGGAGAAATATGGATTCAAGATCCATATCCTCGTGCCTCCTCTGATGTTCATTATTCATAGAGGCAAGCACGATGCACTTGGCCTTCGCGCAATCTAATTCCCAGGTTTTATGGATTTCCTTATCCACATTACTGGATTTTGGACCAGGGACAACAGGTGCCTTAGCAGTAAGGACATACCCCAATTTGTCATAAGTTAAAGCCATTTTGATATTCCGCAGCCAATCTTTATAGTTTGGCCCTGTTAATATATTTTTCTCTAATAGTAACTTAAGGCCTGTCATGTTTTGGGTCGCTGCAATGAGAGAGAGGGAACACTTTAGCATGATGCTCTTGCAAGTTTAGAGTGGTTTTTAGTTTATCTAAACTGGATGGCTCCCACTGTTTCTCGAATCCCTCCTCAAACCAAAAAGGAAGAACTAGCCAGGACTGTTCTCACCGTACAATACTTGCTTAACCATTCAGCCAGGCCGGTGTCGGTACTTCGAGGGAGGTTTTCCAACGCTTTCGCGAAGTTCCTTAACCTCTTTTCTCTTGGGGAGTAGCCCCGCTGACACCTTTCTCGGAACCTACTTGGTTTATAGCATTGATCGTTAAGTGACGAATCTCCTGATGAGTAGCGGATACTCACAGTAGGATCGGGATCCAAATATCATCATATGATAATGCTGGAAGAATCCTACTAACATTCATCAAACTCCAAATGGTATGCATCTCTTTGCAAATTTCAGTTTCTTTAGAAATTCTCGATATAAATTTTTGCCCGATAATGTAGCGTTTTGAAAATCGTTTCGGTGAAATTTCGGAAAATCGGTAAAATAAGGGGGTTTTCTGTAAAAAGTCAAAATACAAATATTTTTATTATAAAATTAAATATACATATTCTAGCTATATAATTGCTAGTATTTGGTGTTTATTGAGTCACTGGTGAAATTTCAAATTTTCTGAAATTAATTATTTTAATATTATTTTAAGCCGTCCCTAATACATTTAATTAGGGAAAATTACAAATTTGAATGGGTTAGTTTTAATCTTTAGAACCATGACAACTAAAATCTAGTTTGTAATATAAATTTTTAGTATTTTATTTCAAGTTCTTATTAGTTATAATCGAAGGGAATTAAAATTTTTAATTAATTAAACTAAAACTTGCTTTTTTGTAACTTGAGGGGTTCTTTTTGCATGGATTTCTTTTGTGCAATCTCTCACACTCTTTCCTCACTCAATTGGCCGGCCCACCACCAGCAGCAGCCCATGAAATTTCCCCCCCTCCAATTTGTTTCTTCAACTCTTTTTATGAGAGGAAATGAGTTAAATAGGTGTAGGTTAAGATGTATTGTTTTGGAGGCTTATTGTACCTTGATTTGAGGGGTGTTGACTTGGCCAATTTTGCACAACACCCACACCATTCCCCCCATCATCCTCTGGCCGAAATTGAGCAGCCCTCCCCTCTTGAAAAATCCTCACTTCTTCACATCAAAAATCCACAAGAATGCACTCAAAAATCCAAACTAAAACCTTCCAAAACTCCTAACTAAGCCTTACCATTTCTCCTTAACCTATACTAGCATGATTCTTAGAGAAAGTTCGCATTTTGGAAGTCAAGATTTGTCAAGCTAGATCTACAAATTGAGGTATAAATCCTAACCCTTTTGTTCAATTGTCGGTTATTGCTTTAATCTAGCTTAATTAGGAAATTGATCTTGGTTCTAATTGCAAGTTTTGGAATTTCAAGAGGGGGTTGTGAATTAAAATTAGCGTTTTTGTTGTGTAATTATGGTTGCAAGTGTAATTCATCTTATTGTGAAATGAAAAACCTAATCAAATTGCTAGTTTGTAAATTGTTAGGTTGAAATTGTGATAATTAAGCTATATTGCTAACTAGGTTTTTGTAAACCAAGAATTTGTTTAAGAGAAAAATGTAAGTAGGTTTTTCATGACTTCATTAACATTCTAAAAGGTAGTTTAATGCTTTAGATCATGCAAATCCAAGTTAGATTGTTGTATGTGCATTTTTGCTATAAAATTGTCGAAATTAGTTAAAATTGCAAACTAGGTTTTTGAAATTGAATTAAATTGTGGGTTTAAAATTTACGTAATGGTTTCTATGGCATAATTAAGATATTAAGTTATCATCTTGGTCACTAGAATTGTTAAAACATCATATTTTGTACAAAAACGGTAAACCTTGCTTGCTAGGTTTTCGGAAAATAGCTTTTAAAGTGAGTTTGGGGTTTTTGTGAATTTTAACCTATTTCATATTATAATTAGTGTTTGTGAATATGCAAATGAGTGTGTTTGGATTTTCTCGATGGTTTGGCGTTTGTACGCCGACATCGAGGGTTTTTGGGTTGATTTGTGAAAGCAACCATAGGTTTTGACCTATGTGGGATTCGTGTGTCGTTTTGGTCATGAGTCGGATTTTAATGCGATACGGTGCGTTATGATATGTAGGTACCCCATGTGGACTTCGAGACGACAAGAATGCACGTGGCGACGTCGGTACCGGCAAGCGAGGACCAGGTGAGTAGATTTATATCTACGGGGAGAAGTCGGGTGGATGGCGTATAGTACCCCCGCAGTTCGTGGTGATGTATACGATTACGTATACACACATATATTGATTATATTGTTTGAGTTTATTGATGATAAATATGGATATTTGGTGTGCTTGGATGATTTTAGTGTCGTGAAACCCTAGAGTAGTGGTCGCACCACGCATGCACACATCCACCCATACTTGCATACATCTATGTTTTTACCTGTGCGTATATAGGGATATGTGTTTATGTGTTCACATGGGTATGGGACTATGTGTTCACATACTGGATTTGAGGATAGTGTTTGGGATTTGAGACGAGTCGATAGGATTTGATTTGAGGCCATGAGATCGGTGATTTGGCAGGGTTCGTATTTGAGATACGACATGACGTGGTAGCGGGTCTTTTGACGTAGTGTTTCACACACGTGCATGCATACGTAGGTCGTATCAGCATTGTACTATACATAGATCAGTACCCGGATTACGATCTTTGATAAAGGGGATACCAGATGAATAGTATGTTGAATGTGATATTGACCCGTACCCAGATTTGGGATGCCGTAGGACGGATTTACGTACGAGCTATATATTGATGATCGATCTGCACTCTTGACTTGGGATGTCTGATTATAGATATGGTATCGGATATGATATTATTGAGGCGGGATCACCGACTAATATATATACAGGTACGTATATGTATCGACTCAGATGTTAGGCAGTTTCCTTACCTGTAGTCCAGCTTGTTAGCTTAGCCCTTTAGTTTAGTTTAGTTGTTAGATTAGATTCGATTCTTACCTATATCAAAAACTAACGAATCGTGGGTATTTTAAAAGACAGCCCAAGGGATCCTACGGATATTTTCAAAAGACGTATCTTTTCATAAAAACCACCGTAGCCCTATTTTCAAAACCACCGTGGCACCATTGTTTAATTTTTAGCTCCCGCTCATTTTGGTTGCTCGCTCCGCATCGCATATTTACATTGTTATTTCATATTGCATTGTTGACATTATGCTGTTAGGACACCAGCACCATTACCGATGATGCGTATGTACCACATACACTTATTTGCCGGCTCACACAAATCTTCATCGGTAATTGCCATGTCACGTACACCTTAGAAAATATTGTTGCTTAACTTAGCTTGATAGCCAGTAGTTTGACATAATATTAGTGTACATACCTTATATGCCAGCTTAGATATTGTAGTTATTACTTGTCGCTTCATGCATACTGTTATTCATTCTCATGCTTATATTCGTGGTTTTACATGCTATTGATGATTCAGATTTCCATGATATTTTCTGGATTTGGAGGAAAACCGAAAAACATATATAAACTGATTTCTCTCTTTTTAAATAAAAGTGCGGTTTTTCCCATGATGTATGAGTCGTCCACCATGAGTTTGCTGATGGATTTCGAGACCTGATTCGAGGAGACGGATGAACTGTTTCGGGTACATGGTGGACCCGGTAAGGTACCCCAGGGCAAGAAGCGCGTGATGATGACGATGTGAGCCTGGCAGGGGAGCACTACCTACCGGTGATTTTACCCGACGCGTCGGATATCCGGAGGATACCATCGTGGTCTTGAGATGGATGGTATGGGCCAGTCTGGACTGACGGCGCCCTAGATATTGTGATTGAGACATTGAGATTTCGAGATATTGAGGTACAGAGACTGTGATACAGAGATATCGAGATATTGGGATTACGTTTTGTGCCGATGCTAGGCACTGTTTTATGCTGATTTCATTATAATACCTCATTTTAAAAATACAAAGGAAATCTCACTAAATTATGAAAACAGTTCTTCATTTACATTTATTCTGTTTTCATGCATTCATACCTCATTCATATGATATATCGCTACCTGAAGCACTGACACGGGCACATGAGATTACACTCGGGTTAGATATTTACCCTAGCCTTGTTATAGGTTGCATGTTATTCTTATAATTGAGGATATATTATGATCATTGACCTAGGTTGCGTTATTTATGCGATTTCTTTCCGTAGATGTTTTTCTATTCACGAGTTGGCAACTCACCCCCGTTGTGCCTCAGTTTCTTGCAGGTTTGCCGTAGAGGCTTCATTACGGCTTTGCGGGCATAGTTTCGTTCGGGTGATTTGCTAGTAGGTGGGTTTACGTGTATCGTACCCCCATTATATATCTTGTATATCATTATTCTGTTGTATCTAGAAGTTCCATCAACCAAACATGTATTCATTTGAGATAGAGACCAGTGATGTTATTCCTTCGACCTTAGAGTCGCGCGTTATATTTCTGTGGTTTTCTTGTGGTTTTGAGTTCCTTTTGAATTTTGATCCTCGCAGTTGGCGTTGTATATTTTTTTGCTTGTGTGGTTGTGACCGTCGATTGAGGAAGAGCTAGCTCCCGCTTGGGGATGCCTTTTATTGATTTCGTATACTATTCATGTTGTATCCCGTTTGGGAGCCGGTATTTACAAAGGAGACTCTGCCAAAATTTTCAGGAATTACTTGATGTTTTTTTTAAAACCGCATAACTCGGCTTATGCTATTAAAACTACTTGTTTTAAATTGGTTTTCCTTCACTCTACTACTTTTCTTGGTTTGGGTTTCTGGGTTTTCGGCTTACTTAGATTACGTACGCCTCGAGACGTTCGTAGTTTAAGTGCCGGTCATATTCCGTACTTTCTGGACGTGACACATACTCTTATGACCTTGGCTTTGGTCAAAATGTCATAAGTCACATGTCAAGTTCTACCCATCATTATCTTGTTAATTTGAACCCATCCGTACATACCCCTGACTTTGGTCAAATGATAATACGACTGCCCCAAACTAACTCATCTATCTATGCAACAAATGAATAACCAGCAGCTACCAAACACCATGCCTTGGCTTTTGTCAAAATACATAGCTTGAATACTACTGAATACCCAAATAAAATGACGAGGGCTACGAATGGTTTTGGCGAAACCGTGAACGTAGGGAACTTGATATGATCGAAGGAACCTGATAGCTTTTAAAAGGAGTGGTTAAAGCTCCGCAATTTAAAAAATATCCTCTGTTTTAAAATAATCGAGTGGTTTCTTTTAAACTGTTCCAACGATTCAACTTTGGTTTATTTTCTTTGCATTAATATAATGCGTCCCATCAATTAACCTATCATTGCAGAAAACAACGAAAATACAACGTCCTCTTATGCCATCCGCATTCACCACTGGGTCCCGTCATCACCCGTTAGGTTACTTAACTACCGACAGAGCGGGGGCTGGGCTAGCGCGGGTGTAAAACATAAGTGATGTCTAAATAGCTATCATATATAGATATTGTACATTCGTCAGATGCAATAATAGGCATTCCAGATCACAGATGAACATATTGGATTTTCTACGAATCCGCATTTCTTCTGAGCCTGCAAAGAAAGACGGATCACACAGTCGCGATGAATAGCCAAAACCCCACCCTAGACCCCTACGGGTACGGCAAATTACCCGCCAAGTACCCGAAGCGAAGCGGTCTCCCTCAACACCGTGAGTAGGCCACTAAACACTACAAAGTACACGGTAGTTTGTGCACCCCACCTTGGGTCTATCCTAGGAGAAAAAATCAGTAAATGAAATAATACAACGGTAGCTACAACCGCAACCTGTATGTGCCCCGCAAAAGAATATTACAACAATTTACAAATTACATTTGAACGAAAGAAACGCTCTTCTCACATCCCCGGCTATCCATTCACGACAATCCAACAAGTCCACAAACATAAACAGTAAAAACATTACAGAAATGTGCAACCCCCTGCCAACCGACATACTAGCAGTTAGGGGAGGTTTACGAACACATTATACAAATCACAGATATAATCTAATTAGCCAAACATCGTAGAATTTCGATCGAGCAAACGCAAATGATTCTACTCCAAAAACTTCTCTGTGCACCTGAGACTTGAGCAGAAACAAAACATTCCAGAAAGAACAAAATTATCACAGAAGAGTTACTTGGGAATTTTGGGGCGACTCAGCTTCAACTCGGCCGCGGATCCGCGGCGGATCGCGTTGGATCGGCCGCGGTTCCGCGGCTGTTTGGCCGAGTCAAGAACCCAAATTTCTCCAGTATTCTTATATTTTCCTGCTTGTAATTTTAAGGGTCCCTGAAAAATTTTTAGACCCCGTTTTAAAATCGACAGAAACTGTGTGAAAATGATGATTTTTCCGGTTCGTTTCGCGATCGAATTTCTAACGACTTTGCTAATAAGTTAGTTATGGTTTTGCGAGGCTCTGATACCACTGTAAGTCGACGTTATACACCACACGAGTTGCGGGGAGGCGGAAATATGAAAAACAATCTTTTTCATTAAACAACATCGACTAAACGTACGGATCTTTGCTAAACACTAACTAACATTATCATAGGAGGTGTGTTGAATGTGATATTGACCCGTACCCAGATTTGGGATGCCGTAGGACGGATTTACGTATGAGCTATATATTGATGATTGATTTGCACTCTTGACTTGGGATGTCTGATTATAGATATGGTATCGGATATGATATTATTGAGGCGGGATCACCGACTAATATATATATACAGGTATGTATATGTATCGACTCAGATGTTAGGCGGTTTCCTTACCTGTAGTCCAGCTTGTTAGCTTAGCCCTTTAGTTTAGTTTAGTTGTTAGATTAGATTCGATTCTTACCTATATCAAAAACTAACGAATCGTGGGTATTTTAAAAGACAGCCCAAGGGATCCTACGGATATTTTCAAAAGACATATCTTTTCATAAAAACCACCGTAGCCCTATTTTCAAAACCACCGTGGCACCATTGTTTAATTTTTAGCTCCCGCTCATTTTGGTTGCTCGCTCCGCATCGCATATTTACATTGTTATTTCATATTGCATTGTTGACATTATGCTGTTAGGACACCAGCACCATTACCGATGATGCGTATGTACCACGTACACTTATTTGCCGGCTCACACAAATCTTCATCGGTAATTGCCATGTCACGTACACCTTAGAAAATATTGTTGCTTAACTTAGCTTGATAGCCAGTAGTTTGACATAATATTAGTGTACATACCTTATATGCCAGCTTAGATATTGTAGTTATTACTTGTCGCTTCATGCATACTGTTATTCATTCTCATGCTTATATTCGTGGTTTTACATGCTATTGATGATTCGGATTTCCATGATATTTTCTGGATTTGGAGGAAAACCGAAAAACATATATAAACTGATTTCTCTCTTTTTAAATAAAAGTGCGGTTTTTCCCATGATGTATGAGTCGTCCACCATGAGTTTGCTGATGGATTTCGAGACCTGATTCGAGGAGACGGATGAACTGTTTCGGGTACATGGTGGACCCGGTAAGGTACCCCGGGGCAAGAAGCGCGTGATGATGACGATGTGAGCCTGGCAGGGGAGCACTACCTACCGGTGATTTTACCCGACGCGTCGGATATCCGGAGGATACCGTCGTGGTCTTGAGATGGATGGTAGGGGCCGGTCTGGACTGACGGCGCCCTAGATATTGTGATTGAGACATTGAGATTTCGAGATATTGAGGTACAGAGACTGTGATACAGAGATATCGAGATATTGGGATTACGTTTTGTGCCGATGCTAGGCACTGTTTTATGCTGATTTCATTATAATACCTCATTTTAAAAATACAAAGGAAATCTCACTAAATTATGAAAATAGTTCTTCATTTACATGTATTCTGTTTTCATGCATTCATACCTCATTCATATGATATATCGCTACCTGAAGCACTGACACGGGCACATGAGATTACACTCGGGTTAGATATTTACCCTAGCCTTGTTATAGGTTGTATGTTATTCTTATAATTGAGGATATATTATGATCATTGACCTAGGTTGCGTTATTTATGCGATTTCTTTCCGTAGATGTTTTTCTATTCACGAGTTGGCAACTCACCCCCTTTGTGCCCCAGTTTCTTGCAGGTTTGCCGTAGAGGCTTCATTACGGCTTTGCGGGCATAGTTTCGTTCGGGTGATTTGCTAGTAGGTGGGTTTACTTGTATCGTACCCCCATTATATATCTTGTATATCATTATTCTGTTGTATCTAGAAGTTCTATCAACCAAACATGTATTCATTTGAGATAGAGACCAGTGATGTTATTCCTTCGACCTTAGAGTCGCGCGTTATATTTCTGTGGTTTTCTGGTGGTTTTGAGTTCCTTTTGAATTTTGATCCTCGCAGTTGGCGTTTTATATTTTTTTGCTTGTGTGGTTGTGACCGTCGATTGAGGAAGAGCTAGCTCCCGCTTGGGGATGCCTTTTATTGATTTCGTATACTATTCATGTTGTATCCCGTTTGGGAGCCGGTATTTACAAATGAGACTCTGCGGAAATTTTCAGGAATTACTTGATGTTTTTTTTAAAACCGCATAACTCGGCTTATGCAATTAAAACTACTTGTTTTAAATTGGTTTTCATTCACTCTACTACTTTTCTTGGTTTGGGTTTCTGGGTTTTCGGCTTACTTAGATTACGTACGCCTCGAGACGTTCGTAGTTTAAGTGCCGGTAATATTCCGTACTTTCTGGACGTGACACATACTCTTATGACCTTGGCTTTGGTCAAAATGTCATAAGTCACATGTCAAGTTCTACCCATCATTATCTTGTTAATTTGAACCAATCCGTACATACCCCTGACTTTGGTCAAATGATAATACGACTGCCCCAAACTAACTCATCTATCTATGCAACAAATGAATAACCAGCAGCTACCAAACACCATGCCTTGGCTTTGGTCAAAATACATAGCTTGAATACTACTGAATACCCAAATAAAATGACGAGGGCTACGAATGGTTTTGGCGAAACCGTGAACGTAGGGAACTTGATATGATCGAAGGAACCTGATAGCTTTTAAAAGGAGTGGTTAAAGCTCCGCAATTTAAAAAATATCCTCTGTTTTAAAATAATCGAGTGGTTTCTTTTAAACTGTTCCAACGATTCAACTTTGGTTTATTTTCTTTGCATTAATATAATGCGTCCCATCAATTAACCTATCATTGCAGAAAACAACGAAAATACAACGTCCTCTTATGCCATCCGCATTCGCCACTGGGTCCCGTCATCACCCGTTAGGTTACTTAACTACCGACAGAGCGGGGGCTGGGCTAGCGCGGGTGTAAAACATAAGTGATGTCTAAATAGCTATCATATATAGATATTGTACATTCGTCAGACGCAATAATAGGCATTCCAGATCACAGATGAACATATTGGATTTTCTACGAATCCGCATTTCTTCTGAGCCTGCAAAGAAAGACGGATCACACAGTCGCGATGAATAGCCAAAGCCCCACCCTAGACCCCTACGGGTACGGCAAATTACCCGCCAAGTACCCGAAGCGAAGCGGTCTCCCTCAACACCGTGAGTAGGCCACTAAACACTTCAAAGTACACGGTAGTTTGTGCACCCCACCTTGGGTCTATCCTAGGAGCAAAAATCAGTAAATGAAATAATACAACGGTAGCTACAACCGCAACCTGTATGTGCCCCGTAAAAGAATATTACAACAATTTACAAATTACATTTGAACGAAAGAAACGCTCTTCTCACATCCCCGGCTATCCATTCACGACAATCCAACAAGTCCACAAACACAAACAGTAAAAACATTACAGAAATGTGCAACCCCCTGCCAACCGACATACTAGCAGTTAGGGGAGGTTTACGAACACATTATACAAATCACAGATATAATCTAATTAGCCAAACATCGTAGAATTTCTATCGAGAAAACGCAAATGATTCTACTCCAAAAACTTCTCTGTGCACCTGAGACTTGAGCAGAAACAAAACATTCCAGAAAGAACAAAATTATCACAGAAGAGTTACTTGGGAATTTTGGGGCGACTCAGCTTCAACTCGGCCACGGATCCGCGGCGGATCGCGTTGGATCGGCCGCGGTTCCGCGGCTGTTTGGCCGAGTCAAGAACCCAAATTTCTCCAGTATTCTTATATTTTCCTGCTTGTAAATTTAAGGGTCCCTGAAAAATTTTTAGACCCCATTTTAAAATCGACAGAAACTGTGTGAAAATGATGATTTTTCCGGTTCGTTTCGCGATCGAATTTCTAACGACTTTGCTAATAAGTTAGTTATGGTTTTGCGAGGCTCTGATACCACGGTAAGTCGACGTTATACACCCCACGAGTTGCAGGGAGGCGGAAATATGAAAAACAATCTTTTTCATGAAACAACATCGACTAAACGTACGGATCTTTGCTAAACACTAACTAACATTATCATAGGAGGAATTAGCTACTATGAAAGAAGATTATACCTAATGAACCAAGTCCTTCTTCTCATTAACCACCTCCTCGTCGGCCTTCTCTTTTTAATAGAAGATCCACCCGAAAGCTACTAATCCATGCTTTGCCTCTAACTTGAGGAAACTAGGTTACTCAAAGTGCTAATCAAAGCAACCTAGGGAATATAGAGTGTGATTAGGGATTAATACGTCTTGCTAACCCTTGATCTCAACACATGAGAGGTTAGGGTTAGGGTTTCAAGAGAGAGAGCTTGAGGAGAGAGAAGGTGAGAGTGAGAATACTTTTGGAATAATGAAATCATTGCGATATATATGAAGCATAACATATTTATTAAATGAATAAAAAATAAAAAAATATCTTCATGCTTCATTAACTCACATAGTGATTCATCTCATGAGCCATTTAAATCATTAATGCATCATTAACTCCATGGATGAATCACACCATGACTCATTAATCCAATAAATGCAAATGCTACCTTAGCCTCCAAGTCATCATCCTTCTAAAAGCTTCTCGACAATTTATGAGAACGCCCCTGCTATCCGTGAAAACACGAAAATACTTTAGACTGTATAAATCCAATAATCCGATACTAGAATCTGGCTTAAACCAAAGCCCTCTAGTAAAAATTGTCCGAATATCGTACGAGCATAAAAGCACGTTCGTGTCCGAACCCTGTCGTAAAACCATACGACCTCTATATCGTTTCGTCCGAAGCAGGGAAACTCTCTGTGTGGGATTCTAAAGACTCGACTACTACGCTGGCAGTGGGTTTAACCACAGACCGCAGCGGCACTAGCTGTATGTAACGGGCCCCAGGTAGATGTCGATAAGATGGCCGATGAGGAAACCCATCTGAACTCCTACTAAGCCTGATGTGACAATCTCCGTACAGTCCGGTCTGTTCGTCTAGGACTATCGCATATCGGGCCTAAGGGGCGGCAAGTGTCAGTCCCCTAAAAGCGGTATAAGTCGTGTCGGAGTGAAGCCCATTACACCTTGAGAAACTACTGGAAAACCTACCAGTAAATCTCGCTTGCCCTGGCTAGGGACAATGCGTAATGGCTCTCCAGACACAGCGCGATATCAACTCCCAATACCGGGAGAGACGAATCCTATCTAACTACCACTGCCTCAAGTGCTTCGGGACTGCACCCAACCGCTACCTGTTTCCACGACTCCTTTGAGCCGTGGTAGGGTAGCAATCTAAGAACAGTGGGAACACATTCGAGGCGAAGCAACACTGTCAAGTCTGCGGACTATGCTGTACTCATGTCACCTGGAAACTGTTAACCGACGACGGGTATAATACCAACCAACAGTTCCCTGCGAGTCCTGTCCGGTGTACCCGTAACCCAACGAGCACCTGTATACTATCTCCAGTACGACGTACTGATGGCTGTGGGACAGACCATCTCCCCAACTGGGATGAGAAGCGTACACACTAGTCTACTCCGGAGTATCGATACCCTGTCTCGATAATCTACGACTACGGACCTGAAAAAGGATGTGCTTGTAGACTACCCAGCCCCCACTAGTGTGACTGCCATCACAATGCTGGTAGTCAAGCAAGATCCTAAGGGCTCTATCAATACGTACATACATATTAAGATAGATATAAACCAAGTAGCATACTACCATGTTTAGCAAGACTGTTAATATAACTGTGAATATCCCAAGTTTTCATTAAGTAAAATACAAGCTAGTATGATACAATAATGGCCCCTAGGGCGTATACACTAACACATTCCAGATCACAGATGAACATATTGGATATAATAAGAATTCCGCGTTTCGTTTGAGCCTGTAACGAAAAACAGATTCCACGGTCGTGTTGAATAGCCAAAACCCCACCTAAGACCCCAACGGGTGCGGTAAACTACCGGCCAAATACCTGTAGTGAAGCAACCTCACCTTGGGTCTATCTTAGGAGCAAAAACAGTAAAAGAAATAATACAACGGTGGCTACAACCTCAACCTGGATGTGCCCCGAAAAAATAATATTACATCACTTTACAAATTTTACATCGAATGAAAGAATGAAAACCCCCATCTCACATCTCCGGCTATTCATCCATGACGATCCAACATGTTCATATACACAAACCATCACAACAACATCACAGATATGTGCAACCCCGACTAATCGACGTATAGCAATTAGTCGACGTTTCCAAACACATATATACATCACAGAGCTTATAAAGTAACAACGACTCTAGAATTCAGCACACAATTACCAAACTTAAACAATTTTCCAAGACTTGAAAATCAAGTGAGCTAAAGTTCCAAAACTGAAAGTTTTGAGCCAATCCGGGAGTCGAAACGAACTCGAAACCCGCCCGAATCTTTGCGGAGGAGAAGATACATGATAAACCGTCGAATAGGGGGGCTCGGGGGTACCCACCGCTGGAGGACACCATGAGGTGGCCCCCAAAGGAGGACAGACCCGAGAGCACCTGTTTTTGGTTCTCTCGGGTCACCAGCCCCTAAGGCCACCAAGTGGTGGTCTTGGAGGGTGGTCCCGACCGTTGGTCCCCCTTGGGGTGTCCCCGGGGTAAGCACGCTTCACCCCGCGGCTTCTCGGTTCAAACCGTGAGCCCACGGAGTGTGCAAACAACTCAAAACCTCACTTTTGAAAATTGTTTTTATCGACAGTTTTCCGCGACAAAAATGGCGGAATTCCAACATCGCTACAAGCTATCTAAGGTTTATGAGAGTCTCCGATACTACTTTAAGTCAATGTCGTACACCCCACGTGTTCGTGGGGAGGCAGAATTTGCAAAAAAATGATTTTTACGAGCTTCGCAACACCGACTAGGACCAAGGATCGTACATAAACCTTAGCTAGCAAACAACATGATATTTAACTACTCGGAAAGAATGTTATACATCATGATACAAGTCCTTCGGTTCTTCATCGCTATCCTCCTCGTCTACATAGGCCCCAAGGATCGATCCGGATCGTAGCAACCTCCATGGCATCCTCGAGTCAAATACGATCCACCCGAGAGTCTATAGTCCGAGCTCCACCTCAAATCCGAGGTAACTAAGACAAAAAGCTTGCTAGACTTGATCTCCTAGGTGATGTAGAGTATGAAGATGGATTTATTTGTCTCTTGAAACCCTAATTTACTCAACTCATGAGACCTTAATGGTTTGTGTTGAGAGGAAGAAGAAGAGAGCTAACATGAGAGCTCTCTTGAGGAAAGAGAAAGTATTTTGATAAATGATAATCTCAATAAAAAAAAATAACAAATACTTTCCTCCACCTCATAATTGTTTTAATCAAGTAAATGGTCAAAACCCTAATGAGGTGTCTCCTTCTGTGCTCCTCTCATCCGTATATACATACCCGCATTAGTGTTCCGAGAAACACGAATACAAAGAGACGAAACCGATCCATCAATATAATACTAGGATCTGGCTTAAACCAAAGCCCACTATTATTATCCGCCCGAACATCATACGCGCACAAGTGTACGTAAGTGATCTAAGCCCTACCGAAAAACCATACTGCCTCTACACTTTTTGCCCAGTGCAGGGAAACTCTCTGTGTGGGACTTTAAAGACTCGACACTACGCTGGCAGTGGGTTTATCCACCGGCGACAAGCGGTACTAGCTTCTCGTAATGGTCCCCAGGTAGATGTCGATAAGAAGGTGTAACGTTTTGAAAATCGTTTCAGCGAAATTTCGGAAAATCGGTAAAATAAGGGAGTTTTCCGTAAAAATTCAAAATATAAATATCTATTAATATAAAATTAAATATACATATTCTAGATATATAATTACTATTATTTGGTGTTTATTGAGTCACTGGTAAAATTTCAAATTTTCTGAAAAACTTTCCGAAATTAATTATTTTAATATTATTTTAAGTCGTCACTAATACATTTAATTAAGGAAAATTATAAATTGGATTGGGTTTAAACCAATTTTGTGCATCATAACACATTAAAAAAAAATTTAACATGTTGTTTTTGAAATGAAATGAAATTGCCAAACGGTATTAGAAAATATTGAAGAAAAAGACTTAAATGGTGAAATTAAGTTAAATGGAAATTGGGGTATTGTATTTATCTTTTTCCCTCACCCCACACACACACCCATACACACACACACGCCCATTCTTCCTTCCCATTTTGCAGCAGCCCTCCTTATGTCCCCACTTCACTTTCTCTTCACATTAAAAATGAAAAGAAAACAAAGGAAAAGAAAGAATAAGAAATGAGGTATGGGTTTGGGTTGACTTGGACTTTTCTTGACTTGGCCAATTATTTTCCCCACCTTACTCTCTCTCCTCTCATCCCCTTGCTGGCCGAGCCTACTCCCCAAGCAGCCCCCATTTTTCTTGACCTCATTTCACTTCAAAAAATCATCACAAATGTTTCAAAATCAACACAAAAATCAAAATCCAACTCCTACCCATTTTTCCTTAGCCCATATAGCATGGATCATGGTGCAAAGATTTCAATTTGGAGGTCAAGTTCTATGTTGATCCATGGTTCTTGAGGTATAATAAATCTTGGTTTTTTGTTAAATTGTTTGATTATTTCTTTAAATTAAGTTAATGAGTAGTTTAAATTAGGTTTTGAATTGCAAGTTCAAATTCAAGGTTAGGGTTTGTGAAAATTTAGTTTGGGTTTTGGGTATGAGATTATAGTTGTGTGGTGTATTTAACTAGTTACTGCTATGCAAAACTAATCTAATTGCTAAAATTCCTAATTGTAACATTTACAATGTCCAAAATAAGCTTTTATCCAAACTAGGTTTTTGTAAAATATTTATATATGTGAGATAAAATTGTAGTGATGGTTTTTATCAATTATTCATGGTTTTAATGGGTAGATTAACTTGTAATTGAATGAAAAGTCTAATTTGGTCACTAGTTGCTAATTTGTTAGTTTAAAATTGTGATAATTATGCTAAAGTGCTAACTGGGTTTTAGAAATTGAATTAAATTGTGGGATTAAAATTTAAGTAATGGTTTATATGGCATAATTAAGATATTAAGTTATCATCTTGGTCACTAGAATTGTTAAAACATTAAGTTTTGTACAAAAACGGTAAACCTTGCTTGCTAGGTTTTCGGAAAAATAGCTTTTAAAGTGAGTTTGGGGTTTTGTGAAATTTAACCTATTTCATATTATAATTAGTTTTTGTGAATGTGCAAATGAGTGTGTTTGGGTTTTTCTCGATGGTTCGACATTTGTACATCGACATCGAGGGTTGGTTTGGCTATTCTTGCATGCGTAGACTATATGTTTTGACCTATGCGTGATACGCGTACCGAATTGGTTTTCGTATACCGTTTCGATTTCGGATTTGGTTTTTATGCATTACGATACGTGGTGACATGTTGTTACCCCATGTGGACTTCGAAACGACAAGCAAGCGCCTGGCGACGTCGGCACCGGCGAGCGCAGATCAGGTGAGTTGATTTTATCTACGGGGGAAGTCGGGTGGATGGCGTATAGCACCCCCGCAGTCCGTAGTATAGTTGATGATATATATATGTTATAGGTGTTTTATGATACGAGGATGATTATCAAGATATGATTTGTGTTCATGGTTTAGTGTATGGTAATTAGAAGTAAACTAGCATAGCTTCTTAGTCGCGAACCCTAGAATAGGTTCACACCCTCCCGCATACCTGCATTTGCATACATCTATTTTACATGTGCGTATATGGGGATATGTATATATATATATACACATGGGTATGGGACTAGGTATATATATATATATATATATATATATATATATACGTTACATATACACGGATTATGAGGATAGTACTTGGGATTGGAGATGAGTCGATGAGATTGGGCTTGAGGCCGTGAGATCGGTGATGTGACATGGTCCATACTTGTGATACGTCATGATATTTTAGCGGTTTCTTTAGGCGTGGTGTTTTCATACAGACGCATGCATTTCATAGATGGTATCAGTTTTGTACTAGACGTAGGTCAGTACCCCGGATCTTGATTTTAATAAGAGGATACCAGAAGAATAATGTGATGAATGTGATATTTGACCCGTATCCAGATTTGGGATGCCGTACGACGGATTTACGTACGAGCTATATATTGATGATAGATCCACACTCTTGACTTGAGGATGTCATATTATAGATATTGTATCGTATGTGATACTATTGAGGTGGGATCACCGACTATTATATACATATGTGTGTGTGTATCGACTCAGATGTTAGGAGGTTTCCTTACCTTTCGTTTAGCCTGTTAGCTCAGCCCTATAGTTTAGTGTAGTTGATAGACTAGATTCAATTCCTACCTATTTCAAAAACTAACGAATCGTGGGTATTTTAAAAGACAGGCCAAGGGATTCTACGAATATTTCAAATGACGTATCTTTTCATAAAAACATCGTAGCCCTTATTTTCAAAACACCACGATTCGTGTTATTTCAAATGGCACCACTGTATGACTTATATTATATTCAATGCAGATTAGTTATCATTGTGTTTATCATTCAGCTCCCGCACATTATTGCTGTTCGCTTCACATCGCATGCTTATATTGTAATTTCATATACCATTATTGATATCATGCTGTCAGGACACCAGCACCATTACCGATGATGTGTATGTTCCATATACACTTACTTTCCGGCTCACACACATCATCATCGGTAATTGCCATGTCACGTACACTTTAGAGAATACTATTTCATTAACATAGCTTGTTAGCTGATAGTTTCGACATGATATTAGTGTACTTGCCTTATATGCCGGTTTAGACATTGCAGTTATTACTTGCTACTTCATGCATATTATTATTCACTGTTAAGCAGTATTATGGAATTTTATGCCTATATTCACTGTTTACGTGCTATTGATGATTGGATTTCGAATTTTCATGAGATTTCCTGGATTTGGGAGAAAACCGCAAGAATATATATAAACTTCTTTTTGTCTCTTTTTAAAATGAAAAGTGCGGTTTTCTCATGATGTATGAGTCGTCCACCATGATGTTTTCTCAGTTATGAGATGGATTTCGAGACCCGATTCGAGGGGCTGGATGAACCGTCTGCGGGTACATGGTGGATCCGGTAAGGTACCCCGGGGCAAGAAGATCGAGTAGTAGACGATGAGCCCGGCAGGGCAGACTGCCTACCGGTGATTTTACCTGACACGTCGGATATCCGGAGGATACCGTTCGTGGTCATGTGATTGATGTTAGGGGCCGATCCGGACTGACGGCGCCCTAGATAGTGAGATTTGAGACACTAAGATTTTGAGATATTGAGGTATTGAGATTTGATGATACAGGCCAGTCCAGATAGCCGGAGCTTGAGATATTGAGATATTGGGATTTATGTTTTGTGTCGATGCTAGACACCGTTTATGTTGATTTCATTGATGATACCTCATTTTAAATATACAGAAATCTCACTAAGTTATGAAAGCAGTTTCTTCATTTACTTGTATTCTGTTTTCATGCATTCATACCTCATTCATATGATATGTTGCTGCCTGAGGCATTGACACGAGCACATAGGATTACACTTATGTATAGATGTTTACCCTTGTCACTTTTTCATGCTTCAGACCCTATTCATTTTAGGATTATATATTGATCGTATGACCTAGGATTGCGTCATAAATACGATTTCTACTCCTAGATGTAAACTACTCACGAGTTGGCATCCCACCCCCGTTGTGCCACAGTTCCTTGCAGGTTTTGCCGTACAGGTTGCGTTACGGCTTTGCTGGCACACTGTTCCTTCCGGGTGATTGCTTTGGCAGGTGGGTTCTTTGCATCAGGACCACCTTTGTTTATTTATTAATTCAGTTGTATCTAGAAACTCCATCAACCAGATTGTATATTTGAGTGAGAAAGAAGACTAGATTTGTTATTATTTCGACCTCAGAGTTGTGCGTTGTAGTATTCTTGGGTTTTCTTGGTGTTTTGAGTTTCTTTTGAGTTTTGGTCCTCGCCCTTCGGCGTTGTATGTTATATTGCTTGCGTGGTTATGACTGTCGATTGACGAAGAGCTAGCTCCCGCTTGGGGATACCTTTTTTTATTGATTTCGTATACTATTCATGTTGTATCCCGTTTTGGGCCAGTATTTACAAAGGAGACTCTGCCGAAATTTTCAGAAAATATTTGAGATTTTAAAAATACATATTTCGGCCTATGTTATTAAAACTACCTGCTTTAAATTGGTGTTTCCTTAACTCTACTCTTCCTTGGTTTTGATTTTGGGGTTTTGGCTTACTTAGATTACGTACGCCTCGAGATATTTCGTAATTTAAGTGCCGGTCATATTCCGTACTTTACGGGTCGTGACAAAGTTGGTATCAGAGCGTTAGGTTTTACCTTTGGGGTGTAGGATGACCCTTGGTTGATGGAGTAGGTAGCTTGAGTAGAGTGACGTACCATACGTATGTTCCGCGACATACTTACAATACGATACTCCGCTTAAGAAGCCTTAGGATGTACATTTCATTGCACAGCATTATATTCATTCCTATGATCCAGCCTCATCAGTACTAGTTATGGATTTGCTCCCACGATTACACGGGCAGAGAGAGCTGCAGCTAGAGTTGCGGTCAGCACGAGCGCGTCACGAACGAGGATTGACCAGGGCGTGATTCTAGGGACATACGATTGCATAGGGAGGCGTCGTTTTATTGCGTTTTCGTGCTACGAGCGTTTGATGGATCGCTTTTACGAAATTTCTCGGACGTGCAGATCGGCACCAGAGGATGGGGCCACTGCAAGAGGCCAGCCAGGATGTGATGACCGTTAATGCAATATATTTTGATGATGGAGGCACTGTTCAGCGTGTGGTAGGAAGATTCAATTGTTGCTGTGAATGACAAGATATCGCCCTAGAAGTTTGGAGCTATGCCGCACGAGTTATAATTCGAGATATGATAGAAGATCGCTAGTCACCAAAGATGAAGGACTAGGACAGATGATTCATTGCCTACCCCGATGCGTGGTCAACAGATTGAATGATTCCAGCTAGAGGCGACTTCACGCTGATACGTTGAGAGTCGATATGGACGATCGAATGTCAGGAACCCATTTTCTAAGTTTAAAGTATTCGGAAAACAATGCAAGCAATTCTACGGACCCTCTAGAAGAATGAAACCCTAACTCGACTTAATGACCATGGAACGCCGGTGAACCTTAGCGTTTGGGCAGTTTAGCGGTGACATTAATGAGGCCTGGGTCTGCCCTTCTATGGTTGGTCCATAGGTGCTGTGGCATATATTCGATACTATTAAACTGTACCTAAGATGTTGAGCTCTTGGGGTATTATGAGGTTTTGACAAATCGATCGGATGGTTCGACTTCATTCGGATATCAGGTGATGGGATGCATTGCTTGGGAGAATCCAGATATGAGTATAGCCGTTGGAGCGCAGTCCATGCAGCCACGAGGAGACGAGTCTGAATCAGTTGACATTAGAGAAAAGTGGAGCAATAGGTTCGTACGAGATCTTGATTAGATGGCGTTCCACGCCGCTGACATCAGAGATGTGATACGCAAGCAGAAGTGTTGACTATGGATATATCGTCCAGGAGGAGTCGTGATGAGTATGAAGCCATTCCGGAACAAGAAATAGATTTAGTAATGATGATGACTTCCGGGCAGTTCGGAAGAAACGAGATTTGGGGAAAGTCCCCGACAAGATCTTTCTGGAAATACTAAACGAGAAGACCTGGACCCAGGAGCGGTCATATGACGCACGCCCAGTAGGCCAGAGTTCGGTATCATCGACGAGACATGTTATGAGTAACCTTGATAGCTAGCCAGAGATCTTTAGAAGATGTGTTAGAACGGACTGCTTCCGTTATCGTTCCTATATTGGACCGTTGAGCCGAGAAGCTATGTACTTAGCAATCCGCAGTGAGAGACGAGAGCCTAAGGGCACTAGGCGACAAGCCATGATCAGGAAGCAAGTAGATACTTTGCTATGCTAGCATTGGATGCACCAACACCTTCTCGACTTTGAAGGACGGACATATCGACGACAGCATTTATGATTTGTGATTTTGTGATTGACCATCACGTATCCGTCACATTGGATTTCAGTATTTTTGGGTGAGTTATTTCATGATTGAGTTTTGATGACCGAGTTTCATGATATTTGATTTCATGCCTAGGGCATGCATATGATTCGACTTATGCTTTCGGCATAGTTTTCATGCACTTTTAGTATTCCGATTCGATTTTGTGCACGTTGATGCACTTGGTTATGAGATTATATACCACGGTATACCTGATTTGGATTTGGATGGAGATATGTTGTATACCGTCGATTTCGATTGTGATATTCGATATTCGTTTTCATGCACATTGTGCACTTGATTTGGATTTTGCGCATACTTAAGGCACTTGATGCGATTTAGGTGCACACCAGATGCACTAAATCGAGATTTTTCGTGCATATCAGATGCACCTGGTTTTGCTGTCAGGCACACACGTTGCCTTTGACAGGTGTTTTCGTGCACACCCGTTGCACTTAGATGTTGTTTCTGTGCACATGTACGACACATTCATGGATTTCGATTTCCGTGCGCACCAGACGCACATGGCATTCATATATATTTGGGATTGATTTCTTTTGGAGCAGTATATTTTATGATACTTGCTATTTGGTTTAGTACCGAGCAGGACTAGTCAGAGGACAGTACCTGAGTATATTTTGCATGCATTGGTAGTTACCGAAGGGATTTCCAAGGAGGAGCTATAGTCTCAGTATTTACCTACGTGTCAATGATGACACGAAACTGTTTAAAAGGGGAACCCTTCTAAATTGTTTTCAAAACGGCGGGACGTGTATGTTAAACAAAAGATATATATATATATATATATATATATATATAGTTATTTTCTCACAATGGACGCCCGCCACTGTGCAGTGATACACACATCGCACAGCGATTTGAAAACGGTTTGGCATGTATTGCTTCAAGATGTTTTAATGATGTTTACCTGTATAGTTCTGACGTTTACAGGTATAGTTTTGATGTATATCATATTGATTTTCGTTTTGGATCTTGACATTGGTGTCTTCATCATAACTCCAATGATTGCGGGATGCTTGACGGAGTTTTGATTTTTGGTTTATATATCTGTTTTTCATGCGCATGCATTGTGCTACGATGTGTTTTATGTATTTATGATTTCGGAGCCCCGACGACTTGATGGTTTTTCTTAGATGTTTTAGTATTTGGGGGGAGTTTTAATTTAAATTCGGGGACCGAATTTCTTTAAGGGGGGAAGATTGTAACGTTTTGAAAATCGTTTCGGTGAAATTTCGGAAAATCGGTAAAATAAGAGGGTTTTCCGTAAAAAGTCAAAATATAAATATCTTTTAATATAAAATTAAATATACATACTCTAGCTATATAATTGCAAGTATTTTGTGTTTATTGAGTCACTAGTAAAATTTCTAATTTTCTAAAAAAAATTCCGAAATTAATTATTTTAATATTATTTTAAGTCGTCACTAATATATTTAATTAAGGAAAATTACAAATTGGAATGGGTTGTAACAAATTTTTTTGCATCATAAGACATTAAACAAAATTTTAACATGTTGTTTTTGAAATGAAATGAAATTGCCAAACGGTTTTAGAAAATATTGAAGAAAAAGGCTTAAATGGTGAAATTAAGTTAAATGGAAATTGGGGTATTGTATTTATCTTTTTCCATCACCGCCCACACACACCCATACACACACACACACCCATTCTTCCTTCCCATTTTGCAGCAGCCCTCCTTATGTCCCCACTTCACTTTCTCTTCACATTAAAAATGAAAAGAATGTTAGTTATAAGTATGTCCTAGAGGCCATTACTGTACATACGATGTATATTGTAGTGGATGCTTGGACATATATAGGGAGGATTTTCTTGCTCGACATGATAGTATGCTATCTAGTTGTACTTTATCTTAACATGTACTCTGATTGTCTCTATGTTACATGTTAATAAAGCCCTTAGGATATGTACTCGACTACTGGGACTATGATGAGATCATACTAGTGGGGCCACGGTAGTCGACGGGTACATCCTATAACTGTTCCTAGTCGAGGGTGTATCGAGACAGGGCATCGATGCACCAGAGTAGACTAGCGTATACGCATCTTGACCCATATGATGGGCGATGGATGATCCCATATCCATCGGTGTTTGACATCAAGGATGGTGTACGGTTGCTCAGTAGAGACTGGGTACACTGGACGGACTCGCCGAGAACTGCCAGATGGTATTATACCTCACGTCAGATGGCAGTTCTCAGGTGACACTGGTACAAAGTAGATAGAGTCTTGTGTGATTCCCACTGTGCTTTGATTTCCATCATACCACGTCCAAGAGGGCGTGCAAAAAGGTGGCTTTTGGGTACAGTCCCGAATCACATGGAGGCAATGAGCGATAGGAGGGGATTCGTCTCTCCCGATATAGGGATTTGATGTTGTGCTGTGTTCGATTGTCTATAACTGGAAATCCCTGGCCTGGGTTGCTGAGATTTACTGGTAAGTGTTATCAGTAGTTTCTCGAACTGTTATAGACCTCATATCGACACGACTTATCAAGCTACTGGGGTTTGACATATACCACCCCTAGGCGAGATATGCGACATATGAGACGACGAGACCGGACCATACGGGAGTGTTACTGATTGGATTCGCATGAGAATGTACATGCTTTCTTGTTGATCTTCTGAGTGCTCAATACCTGGGTGGCTGTTACGTTTATCTAACCGTTTGCAGCTTGTGGGTGTTTGATATGATCATCCCCTACTGCCGGCATATTGACGATTCTTTAGAGTCCTACACAAAGGTTTCTTGGCTCAGGCAAAACGGAGTAGAAGCACATATGTGATATATGCGGGACCGAGAACAATACGTGTATGTGATACAGTATTAGATTCTCACGATATGAGATATCGGCCGGGTATATGTGATATAGCCGGGTCATCGGATCAAGTGTTGATTCGATGAACTGATATAGATTTTATTAGTCGGTTATTTATGATATAGCCGGATTATCGGATCAAGTGTTGAATCGATAATTTAATGTATAATTATATATATGATATATTAAATTACATTAACTAATATTATCTCACTTATTGATTCATTTTCTCACTCGGGTAATACATTGATATATATGCGATATATGTTAATTTATTATTTTCTTTTGTTACAAAATATATTATATATGTGATATATAATATTGTAACAAGTTATGATAACTAATGCAACATGATTAGTGGAGATTAAACAAGGTTAGGGTTTGATTTGGGTTAGTCCATTCATGAAGCTTCTAGAAGCTTTTTGTTTTGTTTCTTGACAAGATATTTTTGTGAGATATTTTTTAACCCAACCCAAACCCATAACCCTAGTTAATTCTCTACATTGGTTAGCCTTTTGATTTAGCAACCATGGTTGTATAAGTTATTATTATTACATATTCATTATTCAAATGTTCTTCTTCTTCCTTTTTGAAAAGCTTTCTTGCTTTGATTTTTGTGATGAAAGTGAGTGAGAATAAGAAAATAAATGAGAGCTAAAATCCTACTTCATCATTCTCATCTACCCTTGCCATTTAGATGAGGGTGTTCACATCATTAGTGAGTGAGAGCTTGTGTTAAAGAAACTTCGTGTTAGATCATCTTTGTTATCAAAGATTGGAAGCAAGCTTGCATCTTTCTCTTCGTGGAGCCTCTCTAGAGTCCGGATGCACGATGATCGCAGTGAAGGGCCCTCAATACGGAGCTTTAGAGGTGAAGGACAGGATCTACAAAGGTTGTAATCCCTCTCACTTAGTGTTAAAGTGTTTAACATGCTTGTTTTCGCCTAATCTCTAGTTTAAAGATCTTGGTTAGGGTTGTTCGGCACGGCTAAAATTGAAATTGGGCATCGTTGATGCCTCGTAGACCCTTGTGCGTGTGCCTAGTAATCCTACAGTGGTATCAGAGCCAAGCTAGATCTTTAGGCGAAGTTTAAAGTCCGATAGAACCCGGAAAACCCGATTTATACCCTTCTCTGGAAATTTTGTAAAAATGTGATTTTTTCTGTATTAAAAATACATAAAAAAAAATCAGCAGGGAAATACAAGAATTACTATGAAACATGTGCCTTTAATACCATTAAAGCGCCGCGGAACCGCGGTCGTACCATGGCTTGCGCGGCGGTTCCGCGGCCAAATAGTTGAATCATTACACGTGTTTACACAGTAATGTCCGTAGGTGTTTCCTCAATTTTCTAGGTATTTTTAATTATAATCAAGAGTTGAGTTTTCTAGGTTGTATTGGGGACTCGTTGATTTGATCGGAAAGTTTAATTTCGCTTAATTTTTTTTTCCGGATAATTTTAGAAACTGTTAAAAAGTTCGAACGGATATCAATAACACACTTTTTCCCCTGTCGGAAAATTTTCAAAAGTTGGATTTTTTCTCGAGTTTGAAACTTTCGGAAAGTCGTGCAAGTAACGCGGTGGACCCTCTAGAAGACAAAAAACCTTAACTCGATTATGTGACCGTCTTGAACTGCCTCTAAACCTTAGGGTTTGGGGGAGTACGGCGTTGCCACATGTGAGGCATTGGCTTGACCCTTCTACGGCTGGACCATTGGTACTGTGGCATGTGATGGAAATTTTTTGAACTCCGCTCAAGTGTTGAGCTATTTGGGAAATCTTGGGTGTTTGATTATTCGATCGGAAAGTTTAACATTGTCTATTTATCTGGAATGTGGTAAAATATTTGGAATCCACAAGTAGTTATGAGATAACTAATTTGAATGTTATAAATCTAGTAGTTCAGTCTCAGATGATCGGTTGCCACGGAATTTTGATGTTATAAAAATTCCTTCGCAATCACGTAGCGTACGCGGATACTCGCCGGGTAAACTTAATAGATAGCCACGCCCCATAGCCCCGACCAAGTGACTGTTGGAGAACCCCGTCGCCAAAAGCATCCATTCGGGTGCTCGCTGCAGCGGTGTTCCGCCTTAGTGCACTTTGTCGACGGCATCCAGGGGTGAGGCCGTCTACTAAAGTTTGCGACGAGCATTCGATCAGGAAGTCAGGAATCTTGTTGAATTGCCCGACTTGATATTGAAAAGTGCTTTCGATAATGAGACTAAAATGCGGGGTTTATAATTGTTAGGCATGTGATGTCTAAGGAATTCATTTGGTTAGGCATGCGATGTCTAAGGAGGTTACGGATTCCAACTGTTGTAGTTTTACACTTTCTTTTCTGTGACCGTAAGCGTAGTATGTGGTGTATCGCCGGCTTCGTTGCTATACATCAACGACAATCGGGATACGCATATTTGCTTACGTTGATGATATGAGATATTATGTGTTGCTGTGATATGTTATATTGGATCGTCGCGTTCTGAATAGCCGGGGGTTTTATGTGAGATGAGAGTTTTTTCTTTTTCATTCATGTAAAATTCATTTGTGTGTAATATTCTTTTATTGGGGCACTTCCGGGCTGAGGATGATGTCACCATTGTATATTATTTACTTTTCCGCATTAGGTAGACCCAAGGCGGGGAGCATAAGTAACCGGGTTCCAGGGTCCAGTGGGAAACAATCTCGAGGAGTCGAGACCGGGTCTCCTAATCCTAGAATTGGCAGTGTTGCTTGCCTCTCTCGTAGGGGTCTAGGGATGTGGGTTTGGCTATTCATAGCGACCGTGGAATCCGTGTTTTATACAGGCTCGTATTAAAACACGGACGTCCTTGTATATCCAATATTTCATATATGTTCTTCTGCTGCAATGTTCTATGATGAGATCATATTACTGCCTGAGACGAATGTTTATATTATATATATGAGATATATATTATATATTGTTGATTTCGTTTCATATCTGATGCTTGTGAAGCATAATAAAATGGGACTTCATTAATGAGATTAATGAAATAAAAGAAACCAAAAGATGTTGTAGAAATTTTTTTAAAAACTGGTAGCTCTAGTTCTTGCTTTGCATAGCGGTGTTCCTTGTAGAACATCCAGCACCTTATTCGATAAGGAAAGAGCCGAGATCCCTTCACCGGGAATGACCTCTTTAGTGAAACTAGAAGATGCTGCATTCTCGGTTTGTCTTTTGATTGCTTCTATAGATTTTTCTTTGCATAGCAGTATCTGAGAAATATCCTGCACTTTATTCGATAAGGAAAGAGCCGACGATCCCTTCACCGGGAGTGACCTCTTTAGCAAAACTAGAAAAGGCTTCGAAAACATTCCATTTAAAATCACTCGACTCTACAACGATATCAAGTTCATTACGCAGAGGGTTTTCTTAAAAACCTGTCGCAGCCGTCCGTCATTTCAGATAAGTAGTATTTCGTATTCGTGCTGCGTTTGTTGACCACCGTCAAGGCGTGGTGTGCGGTAGCTGATTAGTGCTTATCTGTATAAACATACGATGCGATTGATTTAGGGTAGTCGTACGACCTTGTTGACCTCTGTCAAGGGTCGTGCGGGTGGGTTTACTTCAATCAGGAAATGACGGATTGAACATGATTAGCAGCCTATGGTTTGTTGACCTCTGTCAAGGTCATAGGACGCTAGGGGTAAAATATTATTGGGAATTTCAAGTGTTGAAATTTGCAATGAGATTGCATACCTTCTATGAGATAGTTAGATCCCGATACCCGTTACGAGTAAGAGTTACTCCTGGGAGAGTTTTACACATTACAATTAGCCGATCAAGTAGGTGTCTAGAAAGGTGTCAACGGGGTTAGCCCGTGGGAAGACGAGGTTTATTTTAATTAGGTCCGTGCGAAAGCACGGGGAACCTCCCTCAAAGTACCGGCACTGGCCTGGCTGAAAGATTGGCGAACTTGTAGGGTGTAATTAATCCCGGCTAGTCTTTCCTTTTAGGGTTTGAAGGAAGATTTGACTAAAACAGTGGGAGACATCCTGATTAGATAAATTGATAACCAATCTAATCTTGTAAAAGCGCACGCTGAGTGTTTTCTTCTCTCTCTCTCCAGGTTGCGACCATGTGACGCCTTAATCAAGATAATAATACGGATGTATTGACCGAACCCTCTTGTTATACTGCACTAGGGAACGTTGGTCCCCCTCCAACTTATAATTGTTATAAGACAGAGCAGGAAATAGGGGATTACCAGAATTCCCGTGCCGCCCAAACGATGAAAGTACATGCTGATGCATCTTCTTCGGGTGTGTTCATTACACAGAACGGTTTCTCAATATCCTTTACGTTCTGGGTGTTTGATACCGGATCAGGATCACACATATGTAATTTGTTACATGGGCTACAGATAGGTAGAGAGCTGAGAACGGGTGATAAGTTCCATGAGATAGAAACGGTGCAAGTGTTGTAGCCAAGTCTGTTGGTAGTTATCACCCTGTATTCCCAGAATACATTGATTCTGAACAAATGTTATTAGATACCGAACCTGATATACAACATCATATCGGTCTCTTTTGTAAGTCCACGTTGCTCACCCCGGTTCTTAAGGGGAGGCGGAAACGGCGAAAAACAATTTTTGGCGCAAAGGCAACATGGACTAAAAGCCGGATCTTTGCTAAACTAGAAACTAACAAACTACTAGAGGCTTTAACTACTATGCCATAGAAAATATACCACACGAAACCAGTCCTTCGGGTCTTCTCTCCGCTGTCCGGCTCATCCATCCATGCTCCGAGGGTCGATCCGGATCTTGGTCACCTCCACGGCCTTCTTGAGTCGAAGACGATCCACCCGAGAGATGTAGACCGAGCTCCACCTCGAGCCGAGGCAACTAGGACAACAAGATTGCTAGTCTTGAAGTCCTAGGTTGTATAGATGTAACACCTGAGAATGTGTTTTGTGGCTAATTATATTTTTATATATAGTTTTCAATAAAAAGTTTATCAAATTGGTTTTCAATTATTTTATTCTATTTAATGAATATTTTATTAGATTTCTCCTAGCCTTGCACACACTTGTGCATGATAATTAGGGTTGTTTTCGAGGGTTAACCATGATTAGCAACATGGTGAACTAACCATTCCCTAATCTAGTTTAATATTGTATTAGGTGTTTTGGGTTTAATAGTGTATGGTTGTTTTAAAATGAATTTGAAATGGAATTTTAAATATTGTTTGAATGGTTGACCTTGGTGAGAGAGAGAGAGAGTGCATGATGGGGCATCATGGCTTTGCCCATGCCTTCATTAATGAAGAGAGAGAGAGAGAGGAGGAGGGGGTTGAGCTTTTTGTGTTCTCTCATTCTCTCACTCTCATTCTCTCACTCCCATTCTCTCTCACACACACACACACACTCAGCTGTGAGCAGCAGCAACAACAGCAACAGCAGCAGAAGAGGCAACAGCAGCAGGAGCAGCAACTCCATCAGCAGTAGCAGCAAGCAGCAGCAGAGGCAAGAGCAGCAGCAGCAGGAGCTTCAGTAGTTGTAGCAAGCTCTCACCTCCTCCATACACATCTTCACCTGCTTCTTAGGGTTCTCTAGGGTATATTTTCTGAACCCATCTCACTTTTGCTTAGCTTGTGTGCTAATTAGTGTCGGTTTGTGTTAAATAGTGGGTTTAGTGCGAGATTATGGTGTTTTAAGTGGAATTTTGGTTAAGTCTTGATTGTGTTGGTAAACCCTATTTATTTAAGTATTGTTAGGGTCACCTTAACGGAGCTTAACCCTGTATTACACTAAAATACCATAAGGTTTCTAATTGTGCAATTTGGTGTTTTTAAAGTGATATATTGGGTATCTGTCATCTGCTTTTCACCCAGACACTTCAGGATAAAATTGAGCAAACTGGAGCATGCACACTAGGTTTATATCACACCACAAGAACACGAGCCACCCATTCAAATCCCAGGCCACCAATTAATTCAGTTTGGCCGCAAATTGCGGCCAGGAAGGGGTGTTAGGTCTTGGGGTTTTGGGTAGTGTTGTCTGCTGTGTATTGTAGTGTTTTGGCATGTCTAGTTTTGTAAGATTTGGCCTGTAGGAAAATCTGGGATCAAATACCGTTTTTCATGTCCGTTGTGTTTGCGCGATACGCGCGATATGTGTGTGGGTTCTGTGATCCAGCGTATCGCGGCGTGTCGCGATAGTTTTAGACGCGTATACACACGTTTTAGCGTATCGTGCACACGCGCGTTTAGTTCGCGACGCGAGTTTCTCGTTTTGGTTCGATATCGCGTTTTGCGGAATATTAAGCTTATATATGATTTCCATGTCTTATTTGCAGGTTTGCAGGCAGGAACTACGGACACTGCTACGGGGGGGAGCACATGGTAGGATTTGTCGGGTTCCTAGGCACTCTAATGGAGTCTCACAAGTGAGCAAACATGCACAAATCAAATTTTACGGGTGCCTACAAACCCTAATATGGATCGTTAACTAGATATATAGGCGAAGCAAGCATGTAATCGAATTAAATGCTAAGGGAAAGTGATTACTACCTTTGTAGATCCGGTCCTCCACATCCTAGACTCCGTGATGAGGTCCCTCCGCTGTCCAAATCAAATCCATGACTCTATCATCGGCTTCATCGGAGAAATGGGCGGGCTTGATCGTCGGTTCGATGCCGAAGATGATCTACGTCGAGGCATCACAAGAACAAGCTCCAACTTCACCAAGCCATGAAAACTTGTGAAGGAAACACCCTATACAACTTGGCAAGAGGTAGAGGATGAAGAAATAGGAAGTGGGTAAACTTTAGAATTGGATTTCTCACTTGTTTTGGCTAGTTGCCATTGAAGAGGCAAGCTTTTTCTTCATGTAAGAAGAAGATGAAGAAGAAGAAGATATGATAAGTTATTAATAATGAGATAAATAAATCAATACTTATCATATATTAACCCTTGGTTAGTTGTAGAGAATGGACCATGGTTAACTTGAATGGTTAGGGTTAAGGATGAGACAAGAATGGTGACTTAGTCAATGTTTCAAGAAACTTCAACTACAAACAAATCAAGCCACCATTCCATTTTCTTTATCATTTTCTTTTCCCAAAATAAAAAAAAGAATAAATAAATGAATAAGTAAATAAAATGAAACCCTAACCATTCATATAACCATGGTCAATTCTTTACACAAACCCAAGCTTGAATGCATCATCAAACATGATACAATCATGTGCACAAAATATATCACATATACAATGTGCACAAACCAAGTGAGTAAATCCATTTAAAGTGAACCAATACTAGTTAATGCAAAGTGATATATCAAATATATAATTATACATTAAATCATTAAATCAACACTTGATTCAATGATCCGGCCATATCGCATATAACCGGCTAGTATCCAATGTATCGGCTTATCGAATCAATCCTTGATTCGATAACTAGGTTATATCGCATACAACCATTCGACACATTCATCGCGAGAATGAAATACGGTATCACATACACGCATTATTCTCGGTCCCGCACATATCTCATATGCGCTCCTATTTCGTTTCGCTTGAGCCAGGAAACCTCTGTGTAGGACTCTAAAGACTCGTCAATACGCCGGCAGCAGATGATGATCATATCAAACACCCACAAGCCGCAAGCGGTCTGCTAAACGTAACGGCCACCCGGGTATTGAGCGATCAGAAGATCGACGAGCAAGCCCGCTCACACTCCTGTGAATCCAACCAGTAACACTTACCGTACAGTCCGGTCTGTTCGTCTGATATGTCGCATATCTCGCCTAGGGGTGGTAAACGTCAGACCCCAGTAGCTTGATAAGTCATGCCGACGTGAAGTCCATGACATGTGTGAAACTACTGATAACACTTACCAGTAGGTCACTGCAACCCTGGCCAGGGATTTCCTGCTATGGCCAGTCGAGCATAGCGCAACATCAACCCCCAATACCGGGAGAGACGAATCCCCTCCTATCGCTCATTGCCTCCATGTGAATCCGGACTGTACCCAAAAACCACCTGTTTGCACAACTCAGTAGAGCCGTGGTAGGGTGGAAATCAAAGCACAGTGGGAGACACACAAGACTCTATGACGATCTCGGGTCAACAGACTAAGCTGTACCAGTGTCACCAGAGAACTGCCATCTGACGTGAGGTATAATACCATCTGGGAGTTCTCGGCGAGTCCGTTCAGTGTACCCAGTCTCCACTGAGCACCCGTATACCATCTTCGATGTCAAACACCAATGGATATGGGATCATCCATCGCCCATCGCATGGGTCGAGAAGATATACGCTAGTCTACTCTGGAATATCGATGCCCCGTCTCGATATTCCCTCGACTAGGAACAATGAAGGATGTACTCATTGACTACCCAGGCCCCACTAGTATGATCTTCATCATAGTCCTGGAAGTCGAGTACACATCCTAAGGGCTTTATGAACATGTAATCAGAGAGACAGAAAGTATACATGTTAAGATAAAGAGCAAACAGATAGCGTACTATCATGTCGAGCAAGAAAATCCTACCTATATATGTCCCAGCATCCACTACAATATACATCCAATGTACAGTAATGGCCTCTAGGGCATACATATAACTAACAATCTCCCACTTGCACTAGGGCCATCTGTAGCAGTCATTGTAGTATCACATACTCAACCATCCCCTACAAGTCTCTCTTTGGGAAAAGGCCTTCGTGGGTGGATCCGCCGTGTTGTCCTCTGAGTCTACTCTCCTAACCTCGATCACCCTGGAGATCAACTATCTCCATGATCTGGTGATGCTGCCTCAGAATATGTCTGGGTCACTGATGGGACCAGGGTTCCAGGGCCGAAGCCACACTTCCATTGTCATACAATGGCAGGAACCTAGTTCATCTTATGAACCAATATACACCCAAACTTCCTCTTTGGTAGTATCTTCAATAGCGATATTACCAGCCTTTATCGTCTAGTTTGCCACGGTATCTAGCTTGGAACTCTTCCAACATACCGTCCCTCTACTGAGGGTAAAGACAATGCCCGTGACTGACATTCAGTCGTCTTAATCACCCTGGAACTCTTCCAGTGATTCTCCTCAGGATCGATTGATACCATCTCACTACATCTAGTGAGAATCCTAGCATCCAATTACATCTATCTCATAGACGAAAACTCAGGATTTAGGAGGTATCACTTTGATCCTATTTGGAGAATCCTAGTGATAATAGGAGATTGACCGATCGTAGTATAGGAAACTCTTTTCCTATCAAGAGTATGTTGTCTACGTATAATACGAAGATGACCTCCTTACTCTCTACTACCCTTTTGTATATACAAGGTTCGTCTACCATTTTGATGAAGTCAAACACTTTGACTATCACATCAAAACAGACGTTCCAACTCCGCGATGCCTGCTTCATTATGTAAAGCAACTTGCACACGTTTCCGCTGCTCCCACTGTTTACGAAGACCTCTGGCTGTGTTCTTATAGACGTTCTCTTCTAAATCAGTATTTAGAAAAGCAGTCAGGGCACCCAACCACTAGATATCGTAGTCATGGTATGTAGCAATGTTAAGTAGGATCCGGATGGACTTAAGCATAGTCACTTGGAAAAGGTTTCATCATTATCCATGCCTGGTTGATGACTAAAACCTTTAATAAGCCTAGCTTTGAAAGTCTCAACTTTTCCATCTACACCAAGTAATCTTCTCAAGATATACTTGCTCCTGATGGGGATTTAACCCTTCAGATATAGCAACCAAAGTCCATACTTTGTTGGTGTATATGGATTCCATCTCAGATCACTAAGCATCCAGCCATTCTTACAGAGTCCCTACTCTCGATGGCCTGCTCGAAACTAGATGGGTCATCATCTCATGATGCATTCCTCGCTCCCACTGTCATCGAGAAACCGAGGTATCTCTCAGGCAGGCGAGGAACCCTACCAGATCGGCGGAGAGGCTGATCTTCGTTGGGGACTATAGAATCCTTTGGTTCTGTCAAATCTTCAGCTGTAGTTTCGAATAGCTGGAACCTTTCCAGTTCTACAGAACTGACCTTGCCTCGATCTTGTCCGGATTTTGCTTTTGACATAGGCCAGACAATCCCAAATCTTAACTTACTTAAGAGATAGGATCTTCCCACACCATATCTTATATGGAGTGGTAGGCACTGATTTGATTCGAATCTAATTCAATAGGTATGCAGCTTCTCAAGCGCATAACTCCCAAAAAGGAAATAGGTAACTCAGTAGTACTCATCATAGAGCACACCTTATCATATAGGGTGTGATTGCTCCACCCCGATACACCAACGTGCTATGGTTATTCGGAGGAGTAATGCTGAGAGAGAATCTCATTCTCCTTTAGAATAATCCAGGAATTCTATGCACAAGTATTCTCCTCCTTGATCTCATCAAAGGACATAATACTTATACCCGTATTTTGGTTCTCTACTTCTAACTTATATTCTGTGAATACCTCAAAAGCTTCAGACTTATGTTTCAACAGGAACATATGACTGAATCTTGAGAGATTATCAGAGAATACAATGAAGTATAAAGAACCAGTCCTGGCATGTGTAGACATGAGACTTTACATACATCATCATGTATCAGTCCCAAGAGTTTACTAACTCTTTCTCTGTTTCCAGTAAACGGAGCAATGGTCATCTAATCTTTGTGACATGACTGGCAAGTTTCATAAGATGTAAATTCAAACTGATTTAAATATGCATCTAAAATATAACTTCAGCCAGTCGGGTCGCATTGATGTGACCTAGTCTACAATGTCTCAAGAAGGATTCGTTCATTTCTGAACTCTTCCTCTTGTGTGTGTTCTGTATACTAGGAACTGTCGTTTGATTTAGAACTTCAATGCTTTTAGATAACGTGCCTGAACCGATCAACTTTTGATATAGGATGTGTTCAAAACATTATCCATCGATACAAAATTTTATCAATTCTTTACTTATAAAGAGACTGATATGATTTTGTATATCAGGTTCGGTATCTAATAGCATTTTTTCAGAATCAATGTATTAGTAATACAGGGTGACAGTGACCAACAGACTTGGCTGCAACACTTGCCCCGGTTTCTGTCTCATGAAACTTATCACCCGTTCTCAGTTTTTCTACCTTTTTGTAGCCCTATGTAACAGATTACATATCTGGGATCCTGATCCGGTATCATATACCCAGGATGCAGAGGATACTGAGAAACAGTTCTTTGTAATGAACACACCCGAAGGAGATGCATCATATGTACTTTCTTCGTTTGGGCGGCATAGGAATTCTGGTATTCCCCAATTTCCTGCTCTGTCTTATAACAATTATAAGTTGGAGCGGGACCAACGTTCCCTAGCTCATTATAACAAGCGGGTTCGGTCAATACATCCATATTATTATCTTGATTAATGCGTGATATGGTCGCTACCTGGAGAGAGAGAGAAGAAAACACTCAGCGTGCGCTCTTGCAAGAATAGATTGGTTATTATTTTATCTAATCAGGATGGCTCCCACTGTTTTTATCAAATCTTCCTTCAAACCCTAAAAGGAAAGACTAGCCGGGATTAATTACACTCTACAAGTTCGCCAATCTTTCAGCCACGCCAGTGTCGGTACTTTGAGGGAGGTTCCCCGTGCTTTCGCACGGACCTAATTACAGTAAACCTCGTTTTCCCAGAGGCGTAACCCCGTTGACACCTTTCTAGACACCCACTTGATCGGTTAATTGTAAAGTGCAAAACTCTCCCAGGAGTAACAATTACTCGCAGTGGGTATCGGTATCCAACTATCACATAGAAGGTATGCAATCTCATTGCAAGTTTCAACACTTGAAACTCCCGATAATGGTTTTTACCCCTAGC
The DNA here is from genome assembly GCA_030015575.1 of Agapanthus africanus. Taxonomy (NCBI): domain Eukaryota; kingdom Viridiplantae; phylum Streptophyta; class Magnoliopsida; order Asparagales; family Amaryllidaceae; genus Agapanthus; species Agapanthus africanus. The sequence continues at coordinate 297,120,672 of JASDDO010000012.1, read as the reverse complement.
ACCTATGACCTTAACTATGGTCAACAAATCATAAGTACTAGTCAAGTTCTACCCGTCATTTCGTGATTAATTAGACCCACCCACATGACCCTTAACTAAGGTCAACAAAGTCACGCGACTGTCCTAACTAATCGCATCATATGCGGTGTAGGAAGACATCACTTAGCTACCGTACACTGTGCCTTGACTATGGTCAACAAACACAGCACGAATACTAAGTACTCTACTTCCTAAAATGACGGAGGGTTGCGGCTGGTTTTTATGAAAACCTTTAAGGCTTTGAACTTGATCTCGTTGTGGAATCAAATGGTTTTAAATGGAATGTTTTTGAGGCTTTTCTAGTTTTGCTAAAGGGGTCACTCCCGGTGAAGGGATCGTCGACCCTTTCCTCGTCGAATGAGGTGCGGGATATATCATATATATCACTGTGCAAAGCGAAAACTATAGAAGCGATCAAATGACAAACCGAGTGATGTAGCATCTGCCAGTTATTGCTAAAGGAGTCACTCCCGGTGAAGGGATCTCGGTCCTTTCCCTATCGAATAAGGTGCAGGATGTTCTACAAGGAACACCGCGATGCAAAACAAGAATTGTAGGTACCTGTTTTATTTTGAAATTCGATTCCACAACATCAATTAGGTTTATTTTCTTTCATTAATCACATTAATGAAAATCCCATCATTTAAATTACCTAAACATCACAGATAAATATGACGTACACTTATGCCATCCGCATTCGCCTCGATGTCCTGTCTGCACCGTTAGGTTAGGTAACTAACGGCAGAGCGGGGCAGGGCTAGCGCGGGTGTAAAACATAAGCAACGTCTATATAATATATCATATATACTATATACTACATCTATCTGAACAGAGCACAGAACATCGCATGATCACATCATAGATAACGCAGCAGAAAGAATCATATGAAATATTGGATATACTAGGACGTCCGAGTTTTCAATACGAGCCAGTATAAAACACGGATTCCACGGTCGTGATGAATAGCCAATCCCACACCCCTAGACCCCTACGAGAGCGGCAAGCAACCCTACCAATTCTAGGGTTAGGAGACCCGGACTCGACTCCTCGAGTTGGTCTCCCACTGGACCCTAGAACCCGGTTACTTGTGCTCCCCTCCTTGGGTCTATCCTAGTGCAGAAAAGTAAATAATATACATCAACGGTGACAACTTCCGCAACTTGGAAGTGCCCCAATAAAAGAATATTACATACAAGTTTTTACATGAATGAAAATGAAAAACACTCATCTCACATAAAAAAAACCCGGCTATTCAAACACGACGATCCAATATAACATATCCAGCAACACATAACATTACATGTCATCAACGTAAGTAAATATGCGCATCCCAATTGTCGTTGACATATAGCAACGAAACCGGCGATATCACATATTACACTTACGGTAACAGAAAAGAAAGTGTAAAACTACAACAGTTGGAATTCGCAACTCCTTTAGACATCACATGCCTAATCAAATGAATTCTTCAGACATCGCATGCCTAACAATTATAAACCCCGCATTTTAGTCTCGTTATCGAAAACTCTTTTCAATATATCAAGTCGGGCAGTTCAACAGGGTTCCCGACATTCAGATCGAATGCTCGTCGCAAACTTCAGTAGACGGCCGCACCCCCGACGCCGTCGACAAAGTGCACCAAGGCGGAACACCGCTACCGCGAGCACCCGAACGGATGCTTTCGGCGACGGGGTTCTCCTACAGTCACTTGGTCGGGGCTATGGAGTGAGGCTGTCTATTAAGTTTACCCGGCGAGTATCCGCGTACGCTACGTGATTGCGACGGACTTTTGATCACATCAAAATTCCGTGGCAACCGATCAAGTGAGACTAAACTGCTATGTTTATAATATTCATTCCGTTATCTCATAACTATTTGTGAATTCCAATTATTGTATCACATTCCGGATAAACAGAAAATGCTAAACTTTTCGATCGAACAATCGAACACCCAAGTTTTCCCTATACTACTCAACACATGAAATAAGTCTAACAACATTCAGTTCGTGCCTCAGTACCAACGGTCCAGCCGTAGAAGGGTCAAGCCAACGCCTCACATGTGGCACGCTGTACTGCCCCAAACCCGAAGGTTCAAAGGGCAGTTCAAGACGGTCACATAATCGAGTTAAGGTTTGTTGTCTTCTAGAGGGTCCATCGCGTTACTTGCACTACTTAGAACGTCGTTAAACTACGGAAAAATCCAACACTTGGAAATTTCCCGACAGGGGAAAAAGTGGGTATTTATATCCGGTCGAACTTTTTAACATATTCAAAAATTTATCCGGAAAGCCACACTGACAAAATTAGACAATCCGATCGAAACACCGAGTCCCTGATACAACCCAGAAAATAAAACTCTGGAATAAATATTTAAATATTCCCAGGAAAACCAACACCAGAATCTAGGAATTACTGTGCAAACAGTATTGCGCACTGCGATAATACGGCCGCAGAACCGCCGCAGAAGCCTTGCTTCTGCCACGGTTCCGCCGCACTCTTGTCGAATCATGGACACGGATTGAACAGTAATTCTTAGGATTACCTGCTGATTTTTCTGCATATTTTTAATACTAAAAAATCCACAATTTACAGAATTGTCCAGAGAGCATTTTAAAGTCGGGGTTTTGGGTCGATCGGACTTCTAATTCCGTCTAGACTTCGCCTAAGGCTCTAGCTAGGCTCTGATACCACTGTGGGGTTCCTAGGCACTCTAATGGAGTCTCACAAGTGATCAAACATGCACAAATCAAATTTTACGGGTGCCTACAAACCCTAATACGGATCGTTAACTAGATATATAGGCGAAACAAGCATGTAATCGAATTAAATGCTAAGGGAAAGTGACTACTACCTTTGTAGATCCGGTCCCCACATCCTAGACTCCTTGATGAGGTCCCTCCGCTGTCCAAATCAAATCCATGACTCTAGCATCGGCTTCATTGGAGAAATCGGCGGGCTTGATCGTCGGTTCGATGCCGAAGATGATCTACGTCGAGGCAACACAAGAACAAGCTCCAACTTCACCAAGACATGAAAACTTGTGAAGGAAACACCCTATACAACTTGGCAAGAGGTAGAGGATGAAGAAATAGGAAGTGGGTAAACTTTAGAATTGGATTTCTCATTTGTTTTGGTTAGTTGCCATTGAAGAGGCAAGCTTTTTCTTCAGGTAAGAAGAAGATATGATAAGTTATTAATAATGAGATAAATAAATCAATACTTATCATATATTAACCCTTGGTTAGTTGTAGAGAATGGACCATGGTTAACTTGAATGGTTAGGGTTAAGGATGAGACAAGAATGGTGACTTAGTCAAAGTTTCAAAAAACTTCAACTACAAACAAATCAAGCCACCATTCCATTTTCTTTATCATTTTCTTTTTCCAAAATAAACAAAAAGAATAAATAAATGAATAAGTAAATAAAATGAAATCCTAACCATTCATATAACCATGGTCAATTCTTTACACAAACCCAAGCTTGAATGTATCATCAAACATGATACAATCATGTGCACAAAATATATCACATATACAATGTGCACAAACCAAGTGAGTAAATCCATTTAAAGTGAACCAATACTAGTTAATGGAAAGTGATATATCAAATATATAATTATACATTAAATCATTAAATCAACACTTGATTCAATGATCCGGTCATATCGCATATAACCGGCTAGTATCCAATGTATCGGCTTATCGAATCAATCCTTGATTCGATAACTAGGTTATATCGCATACAACCATTCGACACATTCATCGCGAGAATGAAATACGGTATCACATACACGCATTATTCTCCGTCCCGTACATATCTCATATGCGCTCCTATTTCGTTTCGCTTGAGCCAGGAAACCTCTGTGTAGGACTCTAAAGACTCGTCAATACGCCGGCAGCAGATGATGATCATATCAAACACCCACAAGCCGCAAGCGGTCTGCTAAACGTAACGGCCACCCGGGTATTGAGCGATCAGAAGATCGACGAGCAAGCCCGCTCACACTCCTGTGAATCCAACCAGTAACACTTACCGTACAGTCCGGTCTGTTCGTCTGATATGTCGCATATCTCGCCTAGGGGTAGTAAACGTCAGACCCCAGTAGCTTGATAAGTCATGCCGACGTGAAGTCCATGACATGTGTGAAACTACTAATAACACTTACCAGTAGGTCACTGCAACCCTGGCCAGGGATTTCCTGTTATGGCCAGTCGAGCATAGCGCAACATCAACCCCCAATACCGGGAGAGACGAATCCCCTCCTATCGCTCATTGCCTCCATGTGAATCGGGACTGTACCCAAAAACCACTTGTTTGCACAACTCAGTAGAGCCGTGGTAGGGTGGAAATCAAAGCACAGTGGGAGACACACAAGACTCTATGACGATCTCGGGTCAACAGACTAAGCTGTACCAGTGTCACCAGAGAACTGCCATCTGACGTGAGGTATAATACCATCTGGGAGTTCTCGGCGAGTCCGTTCAGTGTACCCAGTCTCCACTGAGCACCCATATACCATCTTCGATGTCAAACACCAATGGATATGGGATCATCCATCGCCCATCGCATGGGTCGAGAAGATATACGCTAGTCTACTCTGGAATATCGATGCCCCGTCTCGATATTCCCTCGACTAGGAACAATGAAGGATGTACTCATTGACTACCCAGGCCCCACTAGTATGATCTTCATCATAGTCCTGGAATTCGAGTACACATCCTAAGGGCTTTATCAACATGTAATCAGAGAGACAGAAAGTATACATGTTAAGATAAAGAGCAACCAGATAGCGTACTATCATGTCGAGCAAGAAAATCCTACCTATATATGTCCCAGCATCCACTACAATATACATCCAATGTACAGTAATGGCCTCTAGGGCATACATATAACTAACAGGATTCACCTAGCGTGGAGCATAGGTGAGTAGATTTAACATCTACAGGGGAATCGCCCGCATGGCGTTATGCGTCTGGGCTATGATTCAATATTTGTCGCATATTCTACGTCAATGTTAGAATTGCGCCTTTAGTTTATTTCCTTGATATAGCTGTACTGTAACTAGCAGCCGTAGGACACTGCACATATTATTGACGGTTCATGTTGCACGAGCACGGATTGTATGCTACACACACACCGTTAATAATTGCCATGTCACACACAACCCCTTATAGATACTTTATTGCTTATCAGACTTGACATCTAGTTTATCGGTATACCTATAGTGTATCTTACCATTAGTGATAGGTACATCTACACTTTACGATGCAGCTACAGGTATACCTTGTACATATTTTACTTATACCCAGGGGGGTATCCTTCAAATTCTACTTATACCCAGGGGGGTATACGACATCTTTTACTTATAGGTAGATACCTATACTTAGCTTAACCTTATTGATTTTGCATACATCTGGTTTCAGCTAAATACTTTCATTTACATGCTTGCATTCAGATATATCACATATATTTTTTCCTGGATTTGCGCATTTATTTATTTGGATTTTTACATGGTGTTTTCGAGATTTGGGAACCGCGGGAGTTTATGAAATTATGCATACATCGAAAAACCCGGTTTCCTTGATATGATATTTGCGCGTCCACCATGAGTTTTATCGGTGCTGATTATATACTCCATACGAGGTGTGGTTGTCGTATGAGGGTACATAGTGGGGCCCGGTATGGTTACCCTCGGCAAGAAGATCGGTGGATTTTGCCGATTGAGCCTGGAGGCGGGCGAGTACCTACCGGTGACAGTACCCATGACTCGGCGGGGGATCACGGAGACACCGCTGGGAGTCATGTACGTATGCATACGTCGAAAGGCGAGGGTCAGAGCTAGGCACTCGTGCTTTCGGGATAGCGTATGATACGTGATCAGGACTTCTGTGTCGATGCTTGGCACACTGTTTTCATGATATTTCTTTTAATACCTTTGTATATATAACAGGGGATTTAGCCGTTGTTATATATACCCTTACACCAATATTAGTGGAATGGGACGCTAATATATGTGTATTGCCCCCATCATATTTATTTCTGTATATATACTTTTAGGATGTTAGATTCTTACTGGAGATTTGACTTGGGTTATTAGGTGATTCATGGAGATTGGATATTGGACATACCTATGCGATCGTTGATTTGTACATTCGGGATATAGGAGATTACTCGATATTGTACATTGAGGAGATGTGAGACTTATATGATGTGAGAGCCCAGATTGGGGGCTGATTTGAGGATTTGTGGATTGGAGTGTCTTGATAGATTGTGATCCTGCCACGATGTCAGGTTTCCGTGGAAATGACATATTCCACCCCATACCTCACACTTATTTATTCTTTGCACAGATTCATATATTGGTAGTACCTGTTAGTGTACCCTTATGATAGTTGTATATTTGCTTTCTCATATCCCTATTGCATAGTTATTGCATACTATTATCAGGTCGTCATTGCTTCATATATTGATTGTACCTGCTAGTGTACTTTCCTTTATTCAGCATTTGCATGACATGTTATTACTGTAATCGCATATCTTAGATTCATGCTGTACGTACATTCCTGCGATTACCTGCATATGTTATCTACTATTCACGAGTTGGCAACTCACCCCCATTGTGCCACAGGTGTTTCAGGTTGTTCCCCAGAGTAGTCGAGGCAGGCTATTCCGCTATTCAGTATCCATCTATCATCTTTTGCTACAGATACCGCATCCGCTCACAGTACTATTTTGCTTAGGTGGGTTAGATGATTATCTGTATTTCATATTGTACATTCGTTGTATCTTGTACTCTCCATCTACTATTGTATTGTTGACTTAGAGACTTGGTTATGACGTTATTGTATATTATTTGTGGATTTGTTGTCTTTTATATACAGCTTTCTCTCTACCGTCTTTATTTCTTCGCTACGGCGTCGTATATTTGTACTGTATTCATCTTGAGCTAGTTTTTTTTTCAAAGGGGATGTTGCCAAAATTTTAAAGAAAGAAAGTGGGACTTTTAAAGAATTTGGGTTGTGATTTCAAATGTTTCAAAAACTTATATTATCTTTTCCGTATTTTCTTGGTTTAGATTTCTGGGTTTTGGCTTTCTTTTACTGCGTTACGTCTTTTGGCGTTGCGTAGTATTAGGGCCGTCACGGGCCAATTTTGGGTCGTGACAAAGTTGGTATCGGAGCGCTAGGTTTTACCTTTCGGAGTGTAGGATGACCTTAGTTTGATGGAGTAAGTAGCTTAAACAGAGTAACGTAGAGTGTGTATGTCTGCAGCATACCTACGGTGCGGTACTTTGCATTAAGTGACCTAAGTACAATTTTGCTTGAAATTCCTTCCTTGATGATTCATATCCTTAAGATTTGATTCCTTATTCTCATCGAATCTTATATCCAATTATAGCCTTGCCGCCGATGACTATGGGGACTCAGAGTGATGCAGCGAGGGCCGAGGTCAGAGTTGGCTCGGGTGAGACGAGTACTGACCAGGATGGCACTCTAGTTGTATAGGTGCAGACGGATCAGTCTATGACATATACTATTTATAGACCTTTGGCAGAGATACAGGACTTCCGCCAGACTATGAGTTCTTTTGTTGATGTCGTTCGGGAGCTACGACAGGAGGTTGTCACCCCTGTTACTCAGTTGTCACTTACGATCAGCGTGCAGCAGTCCGTCACCTACATAGCACCAATGGTTGCAGCTCCAGTTGACGAGGCACATATTCCAGAGGCTCAGAGAGTTCCAGGACAGTGGAGGACTCGTACCAGTGTACCAGCTCAGAGGCAGAGGTTTGGTCATCGAGACAGATTTCGTGGCCGTCGCGGGAGTAGCAGAGGCTTAGGATGAGGACAGTCGTTCAGCTCTCATCCCTAGGATGGTTAGCAGTCAGCGCGTGGATGTCTTCGATGCGGGAGCCTTCAGCACTTCGTCAGGGATTGTTCCTTAGCACCTCGTCAGAGTCGTATTCAGAGAGGCCGTGGACGTGGAAGATTCGCTCAGAGGGCTCAGTCAACCAAAGGAGTTCAGCCAGCTGCGGGTAGAGGACAGACACAGGAGTTCGCTTCTACTCATCGGGACGCGCAGACGCCCAATGTGGAGTTTTCAGGTATCTTTTATTTATATGTTCTTTTGATGTATTCGTTTGTTCTTCATGCTTGTACCGTGGTTGGGTAGATTGGTCGTAGTTGTGTTAACTTCTATCAGCGATTCTTTTGTTGCGCGACACGTATTTCAGTTGTGTGCCAATCGGATAGGAGATAGAGATTCGTCCGTCGTTTTGGTCCTTCTAGAGATGTTGGATTTGACGTTCTCCTGGGCACGGACTGGTTAGCTACGTGCTAGGCGTCGGTGGACTACCGTGAGGAAACAGTCAGGAATTGTTTTCCCGGCGAGTCAATTCTAGTTGTGCAGGTGGATAGTTGTGCCACCTCTCACAGCTCGAATTCAGCCTTTTTTGCTAGTCGGCTTTTGAGGAGATGTCGTGGATTCTTGGCGTTCGTTCATGATACCGGAGCCACAGTGGGATTGTTGGACCGGGTTCCTTTCGTGCGAGAGTTTTTCTGACGTTGTTCCGGATGAGCCGGCGAAGCTTGGGAGCTAAAGGATCAGCTGCAGAGTTATGGTTTGGGGAGTTTTGTGCGTCTGAGTGTTTCGCTTTTGGAAGCTCCTATTTCTGTTCATCGTGGAGGAAGACGGCAGTTTAGGGTTGTGTATCGACGGATCGTTAATTGAACTGGCTTACGGTGCGGATGGGTACGCTTTACCTCGCATTGACGATTTCTTCGATCCGCTCCAGAGTGCGAGACATTTTCTAAGTTTGCTTGGGATCAGGTCATCATTATTGCGGTTCGGAGTGACGGCATTCCGAAGACTGCCTTGTGCGTGCTACGGGCTTTGTGTGTTTTTGTGAGTCGTTGGATTCACTGATGCCCTAGCAGCATTCGTAGAGGTGATGAACCAGATTTCTGCAGGCCGTTCCTCGACCGGTTATTGTTGTGTTATTTACGACATTCTAGTCTATTTAATGTGTCTTGAGGAACAGGAGTAACACTTGAGGATTTGTTATGCAAATACTGGGAGAGCACCAGCAGTTGCTAAATTCTCGGAGTGTTTCTTCAGGCTTGTTTTGTGTTGACTCCTAGGTCTTGTAGTCACGGGAGACGGTTTCGTATGGTTCCGAGGGAGATCGTGGCCGTACAGTTTAGGCCCAGACAAGTGTGCAGGACGGAGATCCGTGGATTGTTGGGCTTGGCAGGTTTCTACCGCCGTTTCATGCAGGATTGTGAGAGTAGGGCTGCACCGTCGACTGAATTGAGCGGAAAGGAAGTTTCTTTTCTTTGGACTGAGGCATGTGTGCGGAATTTTTGGCAGTTGAAGATTCGGTTAACAACTGCATTAGTCCTTTCTTGCTTTTGGTTCGGGCGATCTTGTTGTGTAACTGTAATGTTTCTTGAGCGGGGCTCGATTGTGTACCGAGGTAACACTATAGAGTTATCTCTTTTGCTTACCTACATTTGGGGGAAGTACGAGAAGGATATTCCACTCATGATCTGGAGATGGCCGTGGTGGTCTTGCGTTGGAGATTTGGGGACACTACTTGGTTGAGAGTCGTGTCAGATTTTCCACGGACCACCAGAGCTTAATGTACATCTTTCTGCAGCGGATTTTGATTGTTGTGATAGTCTTCTGTAGATTTTACAGTTCTTGTCTGATCGTTGAGTCTAGCTTAAGTTCGTCTCTACGGAGGGGACAGCTTACTCATGTCCGCGCCCGACCACTTTCCTTAAAATCGTTTTCGCGAGACACTGCCCGCCGATGCTCGTCGTCAGAGATACTTGAGCATACTCGGCTGGGTAATGATTCGGAGTCCTTGATTTATGACAATGATGCGCTAAGTTAGGGACATGTTTGTGTACCTGACATTATCAGGTAGAGACGTGCAATCATAGAGTAAGCACATCAGTCAACTTTCTGTTTTCATTCAAGTTCCGCCAATATTGACGTGACTTGTGAGATAGTTACGGGTGGACAGGAAAGTAAAGAAAATTTTCATGGTTCGATTCAAGGTGTCTGTTTTGTCGTGTGCTTGGGTCGAGCATCTGAGGCCGGCTGGAGGGTTGCAACCTTTTGCCGTTCCGGAGTTGGAGTGGGAGCAGATCTCCACGAGATTTCGTTATGGTGTCTACCCAAGTTTTGTCAGGGTGTGACTCCATTCGGATTCTTGTCGTCCGGTTATACTCAGTTTGCTCAGTTGTTCTTTTAAGTGGTGTGTTTGTTTTGATTGTTGTCAGCAGTTGGGGATTGTCACTCGCCATCGTTAGGGTTCTCCTTCGAAAGCTGTTATCAGGAGACACTCCAATTGGCCACCCTTAGGCTTAGGGGTTAGGTCGTGTCGACCACCAGCCTGTTGTTTTTCTGACTCTGCGTAAGTAGGACTTTGGACCCCAGCTAGTCTAGAGACTTCGGAGATGGTCCAGTTGTGTTAGGTCAGGATGGGAATTGTCTATTGCGAACCGAGGTCTTATGCCGACTGCACGTGCCTTGAGTTATCCAAAGTCTGGTTTTAAGCAAAGCCGGACAACTCCCCGTACCTTAACATCGTTAAGATATGAACTGTTCTATATCCAATATAGAACCAGAGGCACTAATTTAATTGAACCAGATTCAAATCATGCAACTGTCTCCAGTGCATGTCAACTAAATGGAAGGAGGCCTATCAGCGTTACTCAACTTAGGAATGCTTCCAATTACGAGTAATCTGAAAAAGAAGCAAGTTCTCTTAATCATTACTATCAACTGAATACCATACACAAGTATCTACATCTTCGATCACTTTGAAGAATCCCGATACTTGCAATACCTGGTTCTCTACTTTATTCAAATACCTATAACTTCTCAAAATTCGGACCCTGTGTTTCCACGAAACACCTGTCTAAAAACTAGAGAAGTCATAAGTAAACCGAATATAGTACGAGGACCAAAACCCCTTTGTCCTAATGGACGCTGGACAACATACATTACTCTGTACAAGTCCTTTGAGTCTAATAACTCATTTCCTATGTGTCGTAGGTTGAAAACAGTACTTATGGTTAAGAAGAATTACATCGCTGTTCAATGCTCCATACCTAACCATCCACTGATATAGGTAAATATCACAGACATAATTTCAAAAAGGTATATCTCACTCTATAAAAATAGACGTACAGATATATCAATTTGAAATTGGTGCATAACAGCGGATATTCAAAACCAAATATTTGCCGTCCGGCAAACAACCCAGGTGACTTCCTCAAATATCACCGATTACAACGAATCCCGATATAATGAGGATGATCACCCAATTCCCAATAACTTACTCCCACTCATCATCTGTAAAACCATACAGATGTGAGAATCATACCTGGTAAATACATACCGTGAAGTAAGTATCTAATCGGGAAATCAGTTTTCCTTTAACACTACACAGTGAAATTGAAACATTGAAATATTTCGTAGGGGTTTCCGGGTATTCCTAGTAATGCCTCTTCCATTATCAGATTCACAACTATAACCGTATATCTCTTTGCCATCTCTCCAAATCCCTTTATATGTCTTTAGTCGTTACCTTCTGCACACCCCTTTAGGCCAAATGGTTTTCTTCCTTCCCTACCGTTCGGCACCAGCCTATGGTTTGGAAGAAGACTATCTAATGAGCGTAATGGGTGTACTGTCCTAATCCTAGAAGCACTCGGAATGCGAGAGAAGGTGAAGATAAAAGACAACCGAATAAACCTTATTCCTATTTCTCCTGAACCAGAATCCATCCCCGAACTGGAACAAGTTCCTTTCGAGTTCGTATATAACCATACGATGGAGTATCCAATAAACTGTGGATCTTCGTAGTGATACGGAGTGTCCTGGAGAAATAAAAAGGTGAAGAGGGAGTGGTAATGAAATACTTGGTTTGGTCGTGAATAGCAGTCGCAATTTACTTTGCCCTCTTTCTAATCCCTTTCTTTGTCTTTACATAATACCTTCTGTACACCATTGTTAGGCTAATTGGTTCTCTTCATTCCCCACCGTTCGGCACCAGCCTAAGGTTTGGAAGAAGACTATCCAATTTGCGTAATAGGTGTACTATCTCCTAAACCAAGGAGTACTCGCAACCTGAGAGAAGGTAAAAGGAAAAGACAACTGAATAGTCCTATTCGTTTTCTCCAGAACCGGAAACCATCCTCGAATAAATCCTTTTGAGTTCGTATATAACCATACGATGGTTTTGTCCAATGGAAGTGGACGTTCGTAGTAATACGGGGTGTCCTGGAGAAAAGGGTAAAAGTAGGAGTGGCAATGAGGTTTGCAACTCTGACAATCCAAAAGCCAGTGTTTAAGAAGGTTAGGTTAACTTGGTCACTTTGTCACAGTCTAGGGTCGGGTCAATGGTCACTGCCAAAGAGAGAGAGAAAAGAAACACTCAGCGTGCACTCTAACCTAGATCAGAATGGTTACCAATTTATCTAATCTGGAAACCTCCCACTGTACCGTCAAATTCTCCTCCAAACCTGAAAGAAGAATTAGTCGGGATCACCCGAGGAGTAAACCAACTCATCAGTGGGAATCGGGATCCAACTATCATCGCATGATAACGTGACGGACTCCGCTCACGTTATCCGACTCCAGAAGGTATGCGCATATCTGGCAAGTTTCAGTTTCTTTAGAAACTCCCGATGTGATTTTTACCCCATGCTCTTATGACCTTGACTTTGGCCAACAAATCATAAGTCACATGTCAAGTTCTACCCGTCATTCTCCAGGTTGATTTGAACCCAACCGTACCTACCCTTCACTTTGGCCAATAAAGCAGTACGACTATCCCAAACCAACGCATCTATCTATGCTGCATATGAATACCCAACAGGTACCAAACACTGTGCCTTGACTTTGGCCAACAAACACAACTTGAATACTATTGACCACCCATATGAAACGACGGAGGTCTACGAATGGTTTCTGGCGAAAACCTTTAACGTAATTAACTTGATATCGTTGAAGGAACTGGATAGCTTTATAAAAATATAGTGGCGAAAACCTTTGCTAAAGAGGTCACTCCCGGTGAAGGGATCTCGGCTCTTTCCCCGTAGAATGAGGTGCAGGATATTCCAACTGAATACCACGATGCAAAGCAAAAGTAATCGGCTATAGTGAAGGTATTACCCTGATGCAAACTTCTGTCCAAGGGGTCACTCCCAGTGAAGGGATCTCGGCCCTTGCCTCGTCGACTGAGGTGCTGGACATTCATAACCGAATACCACTGTACAAAACAAAAGTGAACGCCCTTGCAATAACAGCTTTTTGAAAAAGTGTTCCAACAACATCAGATTAGGTTTGTTTAACTTGCATTGATCCGAATCAATGCAGTCCCATCAATTGATCACACCAATAAAGAACGAAAATAATGACGTACGTATATGCCATCCGCATTCGCCACTGTGTCCCGTCATTACCCGTTAGGTTAGTTAACTAACGACAGAGCGGGGACTGGACTAGCGCGGATGCAAAACATATACAACATCTACTGTATATATATCAATATATAATATTTCGCTCAAGGCGTGATAAAATGCAACATCACAGAAATGTACAGCATCACAGAACAATACAGATATCTGGGATCCCCGTGTTTCACAGAGCCGCTACTGAAACCCGACGTTCCCCTGGTCATGTGGATAGCCTGTGCAATGAAATCATAGACCCCTACGCGCGCGGCAAGTTACCCGCCAAAACCTGAAGCGAGGCAGCCCCTTCAGCAACGTGAATGGACCACCCAGCACTTCACGGAATCCGGTAACTTGGGCACCCCTCCTGGGTCAACCTGTACCTCCTACGAATGCGACGAATAGCCCGCCAATTCTAGAGTGATCCCCCCTCCGTCTCAATGCCATGAGATGCGGGCCCGTTGCCCTCTAGAACCCGGCTATCCGTGCACCCCACCTTGGGGTAATCCTAGTACAGAAAGTTAAATATACATACAACGGGTACATCGACCTCGACCCGGTCGTGCCCCAAAAGAATAATATACAACCATGCAGTGACGGCAATTCACATGTCGGACGCTCGCCCCGCAATATCAAATGTACATAATACAACAAAAACTGTACTAGCATTGCATCCCGGCTATCCCCACGACCAATCCGCAACATCACAATACAATCACAGAACATCAATGTGAATGTTACGTTCGCAAATCCTTCTAACCGGGCTATAGCAGTTAGACAGGATTTACCGATCAAGTGACATTCATGGTCGCAGATATAATGTAAATACTGTGAACTAATGTGTTTTAAAATTTTCGATCGATCAAATTTACCTAAGTGGGCCCCCAAGCACTACTGTAGCACTTAATGAAATTCTGGACCCAAAAAGAATATTCCAAAACCCCTATTTTCAAGTCCAAGAGCCTCTGTAAAATTTTGATACGCTGAACAGTGAAATTGGCGGCGGAACCGCGGCCCAAGCATGGGTTTGGCCGCGGTTCCGCGGTGGGGTAATGGGTTCAGGCGACCAAATTTTACCAGAGTTCTTATACTTCCCTGCACATCATTCTGCAACTACCTAAAAAAATTTTGGAGCCAAAAAAAATTCGACAGAAACTGATGCACATGAAAACGCGGTTTTTGGAATTTTGTTCGATCGGAAATGCAAACACATTAGACAAAGCTAGACTAGGTTAATGGCATGGCTCTGATACCATTGTAAGTGCACGGCGGCGCCCCGGCCGTCAATCCGACGCCGGAATGCGGAAACGAAAAAATTTTCAAACTAGAAAACCGGCACCACCGCGCACAAAAAAAACCCGGATCGGGCCATTAAACTAGTCCTAGCTATCTAAAGAACAGGGTAGAGAGATATACCTAGCGATCCGTGTCCTTCGGTCTTCTTGTCGTCGTCCCGATCTCCCGCGGAATGTCCGGTCTGTTAGTTATATGTATGCCCTAGAGGCCATTATTGTACATAGGATGTATATTGTAGTGGATGCTGGGACATATATAGGTAGGACTTTCTTGCTCGACATGATAGTACGCTATCTGGTTGCCCTTTATCTTAGCATGTATACTTTCAGTCTCTCTGTTACATGTTGATAAAGCCCTTAGGATGTGTACTCGACTTCCAGGAATATGATGTAGATCATACTAGTGGGGCCTGGGTAGTCCATGAGTACATCCTTCAATGTTCCTAGTCGTGGGAATATCGAGACGGGGCATCGATATTCCAGAGTAGACTAGCATATATCTTCTCGACCCATGTGATGGGCGATGGATGATCCCATATCCATTGGTGTTTGACATCATAGATGGTATGCGGGTGCTCAGTGGTGACTGGGTACACTGAACGGACTCGCCGAGAACTCCCAAATGGTATTATACCTCATGTCAGATGGCAGTTCTCTGGTGACACTGGTACAGCTTAGTCTGTTGACCCGAGATCGTCATAGAGTCTTGTGTGTCTCCCACTGTGCTTTGATTTCCACCCAACCACGGCTCTACCGAGTCGTGCAAACAAGTGTTGAGTTTTCTAGGGTTATTTTGGGGACTCGATGTTTCGATCGGATTGTTTAACTTTGTTTATGTTTTTCCGGATATTTTAGAACATGTTGAAAAGTTCAACCGGATATAAATTCCCACTTTTTCCCCTGCCGGGAAATTTCCAAGTGTTGGATTTTTCCGTGGTTTAAGAACGTTCTAAGTAGTGCAAGTAACACGATGGACCCTCTAGAAGACAACAAACCTTAACTCGATTATGTGACCGTCTTGAACTGCCTTTTGAACCTTAGGGTTTGGGGCAGTACGGCGTGCCACATGTGAGGCGTTGGCTTGACCCTTCTACGGCTGGACCGTTGGTACTGTGGCATGAAGTGAATGTTTTTAAACTTATTTCATGTGTTGAGTTGTTTCGGGAAAACTTGGGTGTTTGAATGTTCGATCGGAAAGTTTGACATTTTCTATTTATCTGGAATGTGATACAATATTTGGAATCCACAAGTAGTTATGAGATAACTGATTTGAATATTATAAATCTAGCACTTTAGTCTCACTTGATCGGTAGCCACGGAATTTTGATGCGATCAAAAGTCCGTCGCAATCACGTAGCGTACGCGGATACTCGCCGGTTAAACTTAATAGACAGCTACACTCCACAGCCCCGACCAAGTGACTGTAGGAGAACCCCGTCGCCGAAAGCATCCGTTCGGGTGCTCGCGGCAGCGGTGTTCCGCCTTAGTGCACTTCATCGACGGTATCAGGGGGTGCGGCCGTCTACTAAAGTTTGCGACGAGCATTCGTTCAGGATGCCGGGAATCTTGTTGAATTTCCCGACTTTATATTGAAAAGTGTTATCGATATTAAGACTAAAATGCGCGGTTTATAATTGTTAGGCATGCGATGTCTAAGGAATTCATTTGATTAGGCATGCGATGTCTAAAGAGTTTGCGGATTCCAATTGTTGTAGTTTTACATTTTCTTTTCTGCGACCGTAAGTGTAATATGTGATATCGCCGGTTTCGTTGCTATATGTCAACGACAATTGGGATACGCATGTTTACTTACGTTGATGACATGTGATGTTATGTGTTGCTGGATATGTTATATTGGATCGTCGTGTTCGAATAGCCGAGTTTTTTTTATGTGAGATGAGTGTTTTTCATTTTCATTCATGTAAAAACTTGTATGTAATATTCTTTTATTGGGGCACTTCCAGGTTGCGGAAGATGTCACCGTTGATGTATATTATTTACATTTCTGCATTAGGATAGACCCAAGGAGGGGAGCACAAGTAACCGGGTTCTAGGGTCCAGTAGGAGACCATCTCGAGGAGTCGAGTTCGGGTCTCCTAACCCTAGAATTGGTAGGGTTGCTTGCCACTCTCGTAGGGTTCTAGGGGTGTGGGATTGGCTATTCATCGCGACCGTGGAATCCGTGTTTTATACTAGCTCGTATTAAAAACACGGACGCCCTAGTATATCCAATATTTCATATGATATTTTCTGCTGCGTTATCTGTGATGTGATCATGTGATTTGTTCAGATAGATATTGTATATAGTATATATGATATATTATATAGACGTTGCTTATGTTTTACACCCGCGCTAGCCCTGCCCCGCTCTGCCGTTAGTTACCTAACCTAACGGTGCAGACGGGACATCGAGGCGAATGCAGATGGCATAAGCGTACGTTATATTTATCTGTGATGTTTAGGTGGACATAAATGATGGGACATTCATTAATGTGATTACTGAAAGAAAATAAACCTAAAAGATGTTGTGGAATCGAATTTCAAAAATAAAAACAGGTAGCTACAGTTCTTGCTTTGCATCACGTTGTTCCTTGTAGAACATCCTGCACCTTATTCGATGAAGAAAGGACCGAGATCCTTTCACCGGGAGTGACTCCTTTAGCAATAACTGGAAGATGCTACAACCCTTGGTTTGTCTTTTGATTGCTTCTATAGTTTTTGCTTTTCACAGCGGTATATATGATATATCCAGCACCTTATTCGATGAGGAAAGGGCCGACGATCCCTTCACCGGGAGTGACCCCTTTAGCAAAACTAGAAAAGCCTAAAAAACACTCCATTTAAAAACCATTTGATTCCGCAACGAGATCAAGTTCAAAGCGTTAAAGGTTTTATTAAAAACCATTCGCAACCCTCCGTCATTTTAGGAAGTAGAGTACTTAGTATTCGTGCTGTGTTTGTTGACCATAGTTAAGGCACAGTGTACGGTAGCTAAGTGATGCCTTCCTACACCGCATATGATGTGATTAGTTAGGACAGTCATGTGGCTTTGTTGACCTTAGCCAAGGGTCATGTGGGTGGGTCTAGTTAATCACGAAATGACGGGTAGAACTTGACTAGTGCTTATGATTTGTTGACCTTAGCCAAGGTCATAGGTGCTAGGGGTAAAAACCATTATCGGGAGTTTCAAGTGTTGAAATTTGCAATGAGATTGCATACCTTCTATATGATAGTTGGATCCCGATACGCACTGCGAGTAATTGTTACTCATGGGAGAGTTTTGCACTTTACAAATTAGCCGATCAAGTAGGTGTCTAGAAAGGTGTCAACGGGGTTACGCCCCTGGGAAAACGAGGTTTAGTTTAATTAGGTCCGTGCGAAAGCACGGGGAACCTCCCTCAAAGTACTGGCACTGGCCTGGCTGAAAGATTAACGAACTTGTAGAGTGTAATTAATCCCGGCTAGTCTTTCCTTTTAGGGTTTGAAGGAAGATTTGATAAAAACAGTGGGAGCCGTCCTGATTAGATAAAATAAATAACCAATCTAATTTTGCAAGAGCGCACGCATAATGTTTTCTTCTCTCTCTCTCCAGGCAGTGACCATATCACGCCTTACAACAAGATAATAATATGGATGTATTGACCGAACCCTCTTGTTATACTGAGCTGGGGAACGTTGGTCCCTCTCCAACTTATAATTGTTATAAGACAGAGCAGGAATTAGGGGAATACCAAGATTCCTATGCCGCCCAAACGAAGAAAGTGCGTATGATGCATCTTCTTCGGGTGTGTTCGTTACACAGAACTGTTTCTCAGTATCCTCTGCGTCCTGGGTATCTGATACCGGATCAGGATCCTAAATATGTAATCTGTTACATAGGGCTACAGAAAGGCAGAGAACTGAGAACGGGTGATAAGTTTCATGAGACAGAAAACGGTGCAAGTGTTGCAGCCAAGTCTGTTGGTCACTGTCACCCTGTATTACTAATACATTGATTCTGAACAAATGCTATTAGATACCGAACCTGATATACAAAATCATATCAATCTCTTTATTTATTAAAGAAGGATACAATTTTGTATTGTTGGATAATGTTTTGAACATTTCCTATATCAATAGTTGATCGGTTCAGGCATGTTATCTAAAAGAATTGACGTTCTAAATCAAACTACAGTTCCTAGTATACAGAACACACACAAGATGAAGAGTTCAGAAATGAACGAATCCTTCTTGAGGCATTGTAGACTAGGTCATATCAATGCAACCCGACTAGCTAAGTTACATATAGATGCATATTTAAATCAGTTTGAATCTACATCTTGTGAAACTTGCCAGTCATGTCACAAAGATTAGATGACCATAGCTCTGTTTATTGGAAACAGAGAAAGAGTTAGTGAACTCTTGGGATTGATACATAGTGATGTATGTAAGGTCCCCTGTCTACACATGTCAGGACCGGTTCTTTGTACTTCATTACATTCTCTGATAATCTCTCAAGATTCAGACATATGTTCCTGTTGAAACACAAGTCCGAAATATTTGAGATATTCACAGAATATAAGTTATAAGTAGAGAACCAAATTACGGGTATAAGTATTATGTTCTATGATGAGATCAGGAAGGAGAATACTTGTGCATGCAATTCTTGGACTATTCTAAAGGAGAATGAGATTCTCTCTCATCATTACTCCTTCGTATACACCACAGCACGTCGGTGTATCGGGGCGGAGCAATCATACCGTATATGATATGGTGCGCTCTATGATGAGTACTACTGAATTACCTATTTCCTTTTCGGGGTTGTGCACTTGAGAAGTTGCATACTTATTGAATTGGATTCGAATCAAATCAGTGCCTACCACTCCATATAAGATATGTTATGGGAAGAGTCTATCTCTTAACTAAGTTAAGATTTGGGATTGTCCGGCCTATGTCAAAAGAAAAATCCGGACAAGATCGAGGCAAGGTCAGTTCTGTAGAACTGGAAAGGTTCCAGCTATACAAAACTGCAGCTGATAATTTGACAGAACCAGAGGATTCAATAGTCCCCGACGAACCACAGCCTCTCCGCCGAACTAGCAGGGTTCCTTACCTGCCTGAGAGATACTTCGGTTTCTCGATGACAGTGGGAGCGAGGATTGCATCATGAGATGATGACCCAACTAGTTTCGAGCAGGCCATCAAGAGTAGGGACTCTGTAAGAATGGCTGGATGCTTAGCGATCTGAGATGGAATCCATGTACACCTACAAAGTATGGACTTTGGTTGCTATATCTGAAGGGTTAAATCCCCATCAGAAGCATGTATATCTTGAGAAGATTACTTGGTGTAGAAGGAAAAGTTGAGACTTTCAAAGCTAGACTTGTTAAAGGTTTTTGTCATCGACTAGGCGTGGATAATGATGAAACCTTTTCCAGTGGCTATGCTTAAGTCTATCCGGATCCTACTTGCCACGGCTACATACCATGACTACGATATCTGGCGGTTGGGTGTCATGACTGCTTTTCTAAATACTGATTTAGAAGAGAACGTCTATAAGTACACAGCCAGAGGGCTTCGTAAACAGTGGGAGCAGCGGAAACATGTGCAAGTTGCTTTACAGGATAAAGCAGGAATCGCGGAGTTGGAACGTCTTTTTTGATGTGGTAGTCAAAGAGTTTGACTTCATCAAAATGTTAGACGAACCTTGTATATACAAAAAGGTAGTAGAGAGTAAGGTGGTCATCCTCGTATTGTACGTGGACAACATACTCTTGATAAGAAAAGGGTTTCCTATGCTACGCACGGTCAATCACCTCTTATCACAAGGATTCTCCAAATAGGATAAAGGTGATACCTCCTAAATCCTAGGATTTGGATCTATGAGATAGATCTAAATGGATGTTAGGCTTCTTACTAGGTTTAGTGAGATGGTATCAATCGATCCTGGGGAGAATCACTGGAAAGGTTCCAGGGTGATAAGGACGACTGAATGTCTGTCGCAGGCATTGTCTTTACCCTCAGTGAAGGGACGGTATGTTGGAAGAGTTCCAAGCTAGATACCGTGGCAAACTAGACGATAAAGGCTGGTGACATCGCTATTAAAGATACTACCAAAGAGGCAGTTTGGGTGTATATTGGTTCATGAGATGAACTAGGTTCCTACCATTGTGTGACAATGGAAGTGTGGCTTTGGCCCAGGAACCCCGATCCCATCAGTGACCCAGACATATTCTGAGGCAGCATCACCTGATCATGGAGATAGTTGTTCTCCAGGATGATCGGGGTTAGGAGAGTAGATTTAGAGGACAACACGGTGGATCCACTCACAAAGGCTTTTTCCCAAAGAGGGACTTTTATGGGATGGTTGAGTATTAGATACTGCAACCACAGCTACAGATGGCCCTAGTGCAAGTGGGAGATTGTTAGTTATATGTATGTCGTAGAGGCCATTACTGTACATAGGATGTTTATTGTAGTGGATGCTGGGACATATATGTTGGAGATAGTGCCCTCATAGTCGATTATTGGATCGCAGGTACGTGATTGCAATGATTGCGGAGGCCCTATACCAGTAGGACAGTCTTACTCGAAATAATAGTATGCTATCTAGTTTGCCTTTATCAGTCGTGTACATGTTCAGGTGACTGATTACATGTTACACTTTGATAGAGCCCTTAGGATCTTACTTTACTACCAACAGTATGATGGCGATCATATACGTGAGAGTTGGGTAGTTTATATGCATATCCTTAATTGTGGTCCCTAGTCGTGGGAGTTTCGAGACAGGGCATCGATACTCCGGAGTAGACTAGTGTGTACAGTCGAGACCCCGACGAGGGGCGGTGGCCGGTCTCACAAGTCACTGGTGTCAGTTGGATCACCTAAGATGTATACAGGTGCTCATTGGGTTATGAGTACACCGGACAGGACTCGCCGGGAACCTGCTAGTTGGTATTATACATATCGTCAGATAGCAGATCCCTGGTGACATGTGTACAGGTTAGTTCATCGACCTGAGGTCGTCATTTGTCTCG
This sequence comes from Agapanthus africanus, assembly GCA_030015575.1. Lineage (NCBI taxonomy): Eukaryota > Viridiplantae > Streptophyta > Magnoliopsida > Asparagales > Amaryllidaceae > Agapanthus > Agapanthus africanus. The sequence goes on along the minus strand of JASDDO010000012.1, from coordinate 297,098,851 downwards.
TGTGAGTTCCCACTGTGCTTTGATTTCTACCCTACCACGGCTCACAGGAGTCGGGCAAACAGGTAGTTTTTGGGTACAATCCCGAGCCATATGGAGGCACGTGAGCGGATCGGCAGGGGATTCGTCTCTCCCGGTATTGGGGGCGAGGTCGTGCTGTGTCTAGGAGAGCCATTACACAAAGTCCATGGCCATGGCAGGAGATTTACTGGTAGGTACTCCATTAGTATCTCAGAGTGTTTTTGGGCTACACTCCGACACGACTTATACTGCTATTGAGGGTATGATGTTACTAGCCCCTTAGGCAGATATGCGATACTCATAGACGAACGGACCGGACTGTATATACATTGTCACTGTTAGGCTCAGTAGGGTTTCCGGATGACTTCGCTCATCGGCCTCCCTTGAGGTCAGTCATGAGCAGCCGTTACGCATTGCTAGTGCCGCTGACGGTTTGTGGTTAAACCCACTGCCAGGGTACTGACGAGTCATTAGAGTCCCCCACAGACAGTTTCCCAAGTTCGGGCGAAACGTTGTAGAGGCCGTATGGTTTTATGGCAGGGTTCGGAAAATACACGTGCGTTTACGTACGTGTTATTTTCCGGGCAGATGATACTGGTCGGCTTTGGTTTAAGCCGGATCCGAGTATTATATTGAGTAGGTATAATATCTTTGTCTCAGTTGTATTTGTATTCGGTCGTAATACAAATGCGGGTATATTTATACAGTTACGGGGTTATCCTGAAAGTTGTTTCAGGATCACTTTTGGAAGTTTCCAGTTTTCTATCAGCCGTCTTTTAACATTCAGTTAAAAACGGATTTATCTTTTCTTGGATGAGGGTGAGTCATGCTTCTAGAAGGTTCTAGAAGGTGGTGACTAGGTGAGAATGGTGTTGTGTTTTCATTGGTTGCTTTTGGTGTGTTCACACTTGGTGTTCACACTTGAGATATTTGTTTGTGTTCACACATGATATTTTCTTATGGTTACCTCCACCTCTCCTACACTCACCTCCCTCTTTGCATATATATGGCCGACCCCCTCTCCTCCTCCTCACTCACTTGAGTTTTCATTTGCAAAAGATTATGATAGTTTTCGGTATATGGAATTCACAGCTCATTTCATTCCATCACCCGATTCCCTCGGCAACTTCATTAACCGATCGTCCACGGATTTGGACGAAGTGAGACAAAGTCATCTACTCATTCTCTACATCAATCTTGGTCGTCTCTTTTAGCAAACTTGACCACCGAGTTGCCTCGAGTCAGAGGCGGGAGCCCGTTTAAAGAATCACTGACGTGGTGCCACCTGGACGAGCTGATCGGAGATCGACGAGATCGGAGAAGCCGCAACGGAGCGTGGGATGATGGTTAAAGAACGAATAACTCGGATCGTTCGGTATAACCTTTCTACACTCTTTACAGTTTGTTAGTTTAGCAATAATGGCAGATCCGGGTTAAAGTATACGATAGCGCCAGTTAAAAGTTTTTTGTTCCGCATTTGGCGTCTGTAGTCGGCCGGGGCGCTACCGTAGACTTACAGTGGTATCAAAGCCTCACCATTTTGCTTTACTAACTTGTGCTAACGCGTTTAAAACATCGATCGAACCGGAAATCAAAAACTGCAAAAATCCAAGTTCACAGTTTCTGTCGATTTTAAATGATGTCCTAAAATTATTCTACATATCACAGAAAGTTGTGCAGGGTTTTCTAAGCACACTGTGAAAATTTGGGCAAGTGATCTCTCAAGATTGCCGCGGAATCGCGGCCAAACCCATGGTTTGGCCGCGCATCCGCGGCCATTCTATGTCATCAATGCACCAAATTTGTACAGTGTCTTCTCTGTTGGAATTTGGGGTTTTTGGTATATATATTTTGGGCCCAGATTTTGTTACTGTACAACAGATGTTCGTGGGGCCCACTTTGTGATATTTAGTCGATCGAAATTTAAACACGTTAGTTACAGTGCTTACATTATATCTCCGACCGGGAATGTCATTTGATCGGTAAACCGCGTCCGATTACTATAGTTCTTTTAGACGGGTTTGCGAACATGACATTCGCGTTGATGTTCTGTGTTGTGCTGTGATGTTGCGGATTTGTCGTGGTGGATAGCAGTGTGCAATGGTAGTGCAGTTTGAGTTTATTTGTACATTTGATATTGCGGGGCGAGCGTCCAACTTGTGGACTGCCGTCACTGCCTGTTGTATAATATTCTTTTGGGGCACGACCAGGTTGCGGTCGATGTACCTGTTGTACTATTTTTCATTACTGTACTAGGTTTTACCCCGCGACGGAGTACACGGATAGCCGGGTTCTGGAGAGGCAACGGGTCCGCATCTTATGGCTTTGAGAGTCAGAGGGGCCCCACTCTAGAATTGGCAGACTATTCGCCGCACTCGTAGGGCGTACAGGTTGACCCAAGGAGGGGTGCCCAAGATTACCGGATTCCGTGAAGTGCTTGGTGGTCCATTCACTATGCTGTAGGGGGCTTCCTCGCTTTAGGTTTTGGCGGGTAACTTGCCGCACCCGTAGGGGTCTAGGTTTCATTGCACAGGCTAACCACACGACAGGGGAACGTCGAGTATCAGCAGCGGCTCTGTGAAACTCCGGGATCCCATATTATCTGTATTGTTCTGTAATGCTTATTACTTTTCTGTAATGTTGCATATTATCACGCCTGGAGCGATTATTGTATATTGGTTTATATACTATTATATGTTGTATATGTTTTACACCCGTGCTAGTCCAGTCCCCGCTCTGTCGTTAGTTAAGTAACCTAACGGGTGATGACGGGACCCAGTGACGAATGCGGATGGCATATACGTACATTTTATTTTCGTTCTTTTCTGGTGTGATCGATTGATGGGACTGCGTCGATTCTGATCAATGCAAAGTAAAGCAAACCTGTTTACAGTTGTTGGAACAAATTTAAAATGTGTTATTGCAAAGACGTTTCCTTTTGTTATGCATAGCGGTATTCAGTGGAATATCCTGCACCTCATTCGACGGGGAAAGGGCCGATATCCCTTCACCGGAACTGACCCCTTGGGCAGAAGTTTGCGTCAGATTAATAACTTCACTATAGTCGATTACAACTTGCTTTGCATAGCGGTATTCAGTGGAATATCCTGCACCTCATTCCACGAGGAAAGAGCCGAGATCCCTTCATCGGGAGTGACCTCTTTAGCAAAAGGTTTTCACCACTATATTTTAAAAAGCTATCTGGTTCCTTTAGCGATATCAAGTTCACTACGTTAAAGGTTTTTCGCCAAAAACCAGCCGTAGCCCTCCATCACTTCTTTTAGGTATTCAGTAGTATTCAAGCTATGTATTTTGACCAACGCCAAGGCATAGTGTTTGGTAGCTGCTGGGTATTCAATTGTTGCATAGATAGATGAGTTGGTTTGGGACAGTCTTTCTGCCATTTTGGCCAACGTCAAGGGCATGTGCGGGTGGGTTCAAATTGACAAGATAGTGACGGGTAGAACTTGGCATGTGACTTATGACATTTTGACCAACGCCAAGGTTATAAGAGCATGGGGCAAAAATCATATCGGGAGTTTCTAAAGAAACTGAAACTTGCCAAGTATGCGCATACCTTCTGGAGTATGAGTAACGTGGATGCATTACATCACGTTATCATGCGATGAGAGTTGGATCCCGATTCCCACTGATGAGTTGGTTTACTCTTCGGGTGATCCCGATTGATTCTTCTTTCTGGTTTGGAGGAGAATTTGACAGGACAGTGGGAGTTTTTCGGATTAGATAAAGTGATAACCATTCTGATCTAGGTTAGAGTGCACGCAGAGTGTTTCTTTTCTCTCTCTCTTTGGCAGCGACCTTTGACCGACCCTAGACTATGACTCAGTGACCAGGTTGACCGAACCTTCTTAAAATACTGGCTTTTGGATTGTCTGAGTTGCATAAGTCATTGCCACTCTTTCTTTTACCCTTTGAATTTCTCAGAACACCCGTATTACTACGGATATCCACTTCCATTGGATAGATCCATCGTATGGTTATATACGAACTCGAAGGGACTTCTTCGAGGATGGATCCAGGTTCAGGAGAAATAGAATTGGTTTATTCAGTTGCCTTTTATTATCACCTTCTCTCAGGTTGCGAGGGCTCCTTGGTTTAAGAGAGTACACCTATTACGCTTATTGGATAGTCTTATTCCAAACCATAGGCAGGTGCCGAAAGGTAGGGAATGAAGAAAACCAATTAGCCTAAGTAGGGTGTGCAGAAGGTAATATGTAAAGACAAAATAAAGGGATTAGAAAGAGGGCAAAGTAAATTGTGACTGTTATCATTCACGACCAAACCGCGTACTTCATTGCCACTCCTATTTCACCCTTAAAAGAATAAGGTATTATTCAGTTGTCTTTTATCATCACCTTCTCTCAGTTGCGAGTACTCCTTGGTTTAGGAGGGTACACCTATTATGCTTACTGGATAGTCTTCTTCCAAACCATAGGCTGGTGCCGAACGGTAGGGAAGGAAGAAAACCATTTAGCCTAACGATGGTGTACAGAAGGTAATGACTAAAGACAAATAAAGGGACTTGGAGAGATGGCGGTGAAATATACGGTTATAGTCATGAATTGGATTATGGAAGAGGCATTACTATGAATACCAGGATACCCCTACGAAACATTTTCATGTTTCAGTGCATTGTTAAAGGAAAACTGTTTTCCCGATTGGATACTTACTCCAGGGTATGTATTTACCAGGTTTCATTCTCATATCTGTATGGTTTTACAGATGATGAGTGGGAGTAAGTTATTGGGAATTAGGTGATTATCCTCATTATATCGGAATTCGTTGTAATTGGTGATATTTGAGGAATTCGCCAGGGTACAGTTTTTAACCTACGACGCACAGGTTTTGAGTTGCTTAAACTCAGCGGACTTATACAGAGTATTGTATGTTGTCCAGTGTCCATCAGGACAAAGGGGTAGGTCCTCATACTATGTTCTGTTTACTTATAATTTCTCTAGTATTTAGACAAGTGTTTCGTAGAAATACAAGGTCTAAGTTTTGAGAAGTTGTGGGTATAAGAATAAAGTAGAGAACCAGGTATCACAAGTATCGGGATTCTTCAAAGAGATCGAAGATGTAGATTCTTGTGATTGGTATTCAGATGATAGTGATGATTTTGAGAAACGTGTTTCTCTTTCAGGTTACTCATAATTGGATGGATTCCTAAGTTGAGTAATGCTGATTAGCCTCTTTCCATTAAGTTGATATGCACTGGAGACAGCTGCATGATTTGAATCTGGTTCCAATTAAATAAGTGCCAAAGTTTCTATATTGGATATAGAATAGTTCGTACCTTAAAAGATATTAAGGTACGGGGAGTTGTCCAGCTTATGCTTAAAACTAGACTCTGGATAACTCAGGGCACGTTTCTGTAATGGCTGTTTGTGGGTTGACCCTGGCTATGACGAGGGTTGATATTCTACCATTTGGAAGATCAATAGATATTGTTCTTGACTCGCCACAGTTTTAGTAAAATGGATCTTTTTCAGAAAACAGTAGTGGGAGTATGGTAGAACTGGAAGTGATTCCAGAACCGCGAACGATTACGGAAAATTTAATAGGACCCATATATTCAATCAGGTTTGACATTCCTATAGCCACTCCGCAGATATGGTGGGTAACCTCAGACACCCGAGAGGTACTCCGGTAGCCTCAAGGACGGTGACAGGGAGGTTATTATCTACCCAGAGTTGACACTACTGTTGTTCCAGGATATGAGACCCGGTAGGAGGGTTGTCGTAGTCAGTGGGAGCAGCAGAAGTTTAGTGGGCAAGTAGCTTATGTCTATTTATAGACCTGAGCAGTTATAGCGGAGATAGATCATCTAATTTTGATGTGACAGTCATGGGTTTGACTTCATCAGAATAGGGGATGGATCTGTTAAGAAGGTAGTAGGGTGTGATGTCATAGTATTTGGATGACATACACAGAGTAGGAAGTAAAATTCCTATACTACGATCGGTTGTACTGTGGTCGTCACACAGTTGTTTCTCCAGACAGGATATGGATATATTATTTGACATTCTGGTTTCTAGATCTATGGTTTTAGATATGGATTTGGGTAGTTTCCCAATGTGGGTACTTTGACAGTATTCTAATGGTTTTTAGAATAGATGACTCCTAGCATGGTGGTGTATCCGCAGGTGATGGAGTCACCCTCTCTAAAGATGTCTTACAGACTAAAGGGGAGAGGGATGTGCATGATTGGCAGATCACTTGCTTAGGCAATTGAGTCAATCATGAGATGTCAAGTACCACACCAAATGTTGTATTTGCACTAGATGCAATAAGTTTGTATTAATCCAATTCTGGAGAAACATAAGGAAGCAGTTATAGAACATAAGTACATGTTCTACGGATTTGATGACGGCAGCCTCCTTCGGGAGACGATTATCATTCCAGGCTTCAAAGGTGACATGGTTGACAGAGTGATTGTCAAAGTTATAGTTTTCCCTCTGATGAGGAACAGTATTATGGACAGGTGGTCCAAGAGGATACTGTGGGTGGCATGGTGCCGGATACTGATTAGGTTCAGTGATCGATATAGTCTAAGAAGTTTGGATTTGGAGTTCATTTATGAACTAGGTCCCATCAGATATCCAGACATATTCTAAGACAGGTATTACTCAATTCGGGAGATGGCTTTCTCCGCGAACTTGAGATTAAGAGAGATATAGAAAGAAATATCTAGGCGGATCCACTCACTGAGGCTATTTCTCGAACACAATAGTTTTACAAACGGGCTTTGTGAAACTGATTAGTAGAGGAGTTGGATGTTCGGTTTCACACGGGCTGTGAGTAGTCGACATTGCAATAATTAGCCTTGAGTGCAAGTGGGAGATTGTTGGAGATAGTGCCCTCATAGTTAATTATTGGATCGCAGGTACGTGATTGCAATGATTGCGGAGGCCCTATACCAGTAGGACAGTCTTACTCGAAATGATAATATGCTATCTGGTTTGCCTTTATCAGTCGTGTACATGTTCAGGTGACCGATTACATGTTACACTTTGATAGAGCCCTTAGGATCTTGCTTTACTACCAACAGTATGATGGCGATCATATACGTGAGAGTTGGGTAGTTTATATGTATATCCTTAATTGTGGTCTCTAGTCGTGGGAGTTTCGAGACAGGGCATCGATACTCCGGAGTAGACTAGTGTGTACAGTCGAGACCCCGACGAGGGGCGGTGGCCGGTCTCACAAGCCACTGGTGTCAGTTGGATCACCTAAGATGTATACAGGTGCTCATTGGGTTATGAGTACACCGGACAGGACTCGCCGGGAACCAGCTAGTTGGTATTATACATATCGTCAGATAGCAGTTCCCTGGTGACATGTGTACAGGTTAGTTCATCGACCTGAGGTCGTCATTTGTCTCGTGTGAGTTCCCACCGTGCTTTGATTTCTACCCTACCACGGCTCAAAGGTGTCGTGCAAACAGGTAGTTTTAGGGTACAGTCCCGAGCCATATGGAGGCACATGAGCAGATCGGCAGGGGATTCGTCTCTCCCGGTATTGGGGGCGAGGTCGTGCTGTGTCTAGGAGAGCCATTACACAAAGTCCATGGCCATGGCAGGAGATTTACTGGTAGGTACTCCAGTAGTATCTCATGGTGTTATTGGGCTACACTCCGACACGACTTATACTGCTATTGGGGGTCTGACGTTACTAGCCCCCTAGGCAGATATGCGATACTCATAGTCGAACGGACCGGACTGTATATACATTGTCACTGTTAGGCTCAGTAGGGTTTCCGGATGAGTTCGCTCATCGGCCTCCCTTGAGGTCAGTCCATGGGCAGCCGTTACGCATTGCTAGTGCCGCTGACGGTTTGTGGTTAAACCCACTGCCAGGGTACTGACGAGTCATTAGAGTCCCCCACAGACAGTTTCCCAAGTTCGGGCTAAACGTTGTAGAGGCCGTATGGTTTTATGGCAGGGTTCGGAAAATGCACGTGCGTTTACGCACGTGTTATTTTTCGGGTAGATGATACTGGTCGGCTTTGGTTTAAGCCGGATCCGAGTATTATATTGAGTAGGTATAATATCTTTGTCTCAGTTGCATTTGTATTCGGTCGTAATACAAATGCGGGTATATTTATACAGTTACGGGGTTATCCTGAAAGTTGTTTCAGGATTACTTTTGGAAGTTGCCAGTTTCCAGTTTTATATCAGCCGTGTTTTGACATTCGGTTAAAGACGGATTTATCTTTTCTTGGATGAGGGTGAGTCATGCTTCTAGAAGGTTTCTAGAATGTGGTGACTAGGTCAGAATGGTGTTGTGTTTTCATTGGTTGCTTTTGGTGTGTTCACACTTGGTGTTCACACTTGAGATATTTGTTTGTGTTCACACATGATATTTTCTTATGGTTACCTCCCCCTCTCCTACACTCACCTCCCTCTTTGCATATATATGGCCGGCCCCCTCTCCTCCTCCTCACTCACTTGAGTTTTCATTTGCAAAAGATTATGATAGTTTTCGGTGTATGGAATTCACAGCTCATTTCATTCCATCACTCGATTCCCTCGGCAACTTCATTAACCGATCGTCCACGGATTTGGACGAAGTAAGACAAAGTCATCTACTCATTCTCTACATCAATCTTGGTCGTCTCTTTTAGCAAACTTGACGACCGAGTTGCCTAGAGTCATAGGCGGGAGCCCGTTTAAAGAATCAGTGGCGTGGTACCACCTGGACGAGCAGATCGGAGATCGACGAGATCGGAGAAGCCGCAACGGAGCGTGGGATGATGGTTAAAGAACGAAGGACTCGGATCGTTCGGTATAACCTTTCTACACTCTTTACAGTTTGTTAGTTTAGCAATAATGGCAGATCCGGTTTAAAGTATACGATAGCGCCAGTTAAAAGATTTTTGTTCCGCATTTGACGTCTGTAGACGGCCGGGGCGCTACCGTAGACTTACAATATATAGGTAGGATTTTCTTGCTCGACATGATAGTACGCTATCTGGTTGCTCTTTATCTTAACATGTATACTTTCAGTCTCTCTGTTACATGTTGACAAAGCCCTTAGGATGTGTACTCGACTTCCAGGAATATGATGTAGATCATACTAGTGGGGCCTGGGTAGTCCATGAGTACATCCTTCAATGTTCCTAGTCGTGGGAATATCGAGACGGGGCATCGATATTCCAGAGTAGACTAGCGTATATCTTCTCGACCCATGTGATGGGCGATGGATGATCCCATATCCATTGGTGTTTGACATCAGAGATGGTATGCGGGTGCTCAGTGGTGACTGGGTACACTGAACGGACTCGCCAAGAACTCCCATATGGTATTATACCTCACGTCAGATGGCAGTTCTCTGGTGACACTGGTACAGCTTAGTCTGTTGACCCGAGATCGTCATAGAGTCTTGTGTGTCTCCCAATGTGCTTTGATTTCCACCCTACCACGGCTCTACTGAGTCGTGCAAACAGGTGGATTTTGGGTACAGTCCCGATTCACATGGAGGCAATGAGCGATAGGAGGGGATTCGTCTCTCCGGGTATTGGGGGTTGATGTTGCGCTATGCTCGACTGGCCATAACTGGAAATCCCTGGCCAGGGTTGCAGTGATTTACTGGTAAGTGTTATCAGTAGTTTCACGCTTGTTATGGACCTTACATCGGCATGACTTATCGAGCTACTGGGGTCTGACGTTTACCACCCCTATGCGAGATATGCGACATATCAGACGATCAGATCGGACTGTGCGGTAAGTGTTGCTGGTTGGATTCACAGGAGTGTGAGCGGGCTTGCTCGTTGATCTTCTGATCGCTCAATACCCGGGTGGCCGTTACGTTTAGCAGACCGCTTGCGGCTTGTGGGTGTTTGATATGATCATCACCTGCTGCCGGCGTATTGACGAGTCTTTAGATTCCTACACAGAGGTTTCCTGGCTCAAGCGAAACGAAATAGGAGCGCATATAAGATATGTGCGGGACCGAGAATAATGCCAGTATGTGATACTGTATTCTATTCTCGCGATTTGTATCATTGGACGGTTATATAAGATATATCCGGGTTACCGAATCAAATGTTGATTCGATATATTGATACACTTGATATTAGTCGGTTGTATGCAGCATGACCGGATCATTAAATCAAGTGTTTATTTAATGATTTAATGTATAATTATTTATTTGATATATTACTTTACATTAACTAATATTGGTTCATTTAAGATTGATTTTCTCACTTGAATGTGCACATTGTTTATATGAGATATATGCAAGTGTACATGTTTGTATCATGCTTGATGATACATACAAGTTGTGTGTAAGAGACCTGAACCAAATTGAGGTTAAATTAGGGTTTACTAATTTCCTAATAAATAACAAATGAAATAAGACTTTGGTCAAAGTTATCAAGCTTCATGAAGCTTGAAGAAACTTTGAGAAAGTCAATTTCTTTTGTCATTTCTTTAAGATGCTAGTTAACCCAACCTTTAACACAAGTCTTTGGTTAATTCTCTACACAAGTTATGCATGAGGGCTTAACTTAACCATGGTACCATAATTAAAAGGATAAGTCTCATTCTTATTTCATTATCCTTTTAATTCTTTCTTCTTCTTCATCTTCATCAAGCTTCATGAAAGCTTGCTAGCTCCAATGGTGCCATGATAAAAAGAGTGAGAAATCCAATTCCAAAGTGAGCCCACTTCCTATTTCTTCATCCTCTTCCACTTGCCATGTAGTAGAGTGTGTTATCTTCACAAGTTCTATGACCAAGTGAAGATGGAGCTTGATCTTGAGTTGCATCGACGTAGATCATCTTCGGCATCGAAGTCGACGACCTAGCCCGATCATTTCTCCGACGAAACCATCGCCAGAGTCCGGGATCCGATGATCGCAGCGGAGGGACGTCATCACGGAGCTAATGAAGTGGAGGACCGGATCTACAAAGGTTGTATTTCTATTCACTTAGTAGCAAAGTAGTTTGCTTGCTTGTTTGTTTCGCCTCACCTCTAGTTACGATCTTGTTTAGGGTTCTTTGGCACATGGAAAATTTTGAATTGGACATGTTTGATCAGTTGTAGAACCTCATAGGCATGCCAAGGAACCCTACACGGTATCCACCTCCTCGCTGGAAGGGCACCACATCGTCGGCTTCTTTTAGGGGCTCCCACCTCTGGACCGAGGCAACTCGGGCATGAAGTTGGCGAGTCGACGTGCCCAAGATTTGCTGTATATGAAGTAAAGATCTATATGTCTCATTTGGGGTTGTAGGGGGGAAATGATATGTGGAATTTTGTGGTGAACTTGGGGATTTTTAGCAAGCATGAAGAGAAAAATCCCCACTCCAAAAATTGGACAGCCCCCTCCTCTTTAGTGGCCGGCCATGGCTTGGTAAGAATGAGAGGAGTGTGTATGGCCAAAGGAATATGGGTGTCTCAAATAATCAAGAGAGAGAAAGGGTTATTATTAACAAAAGAAATGATCACAAACTAATCCAAACACTCCATCAACCATAACCCTCCATCATCATCAAGCATGATGACTCCAAAAGTAAACCATGATGAATAAGAAAGTCAAGCAATGATTAGAAGAAGAAGTCAAATGGTGGTAGAATTATCATGATACAATAATATGCAAAGACCACCCTCCAAAATGCTTATTTGCACAAATGCAAATAAGCCCTCCTCCACCAATCTTCAGCCAATGAAAGATACAAAGAAATATGACCGAAACGGAAAACAAACTGGCAACTTCGTAAAACTGATCCCGTAATAAATTACAGGAAACCCCGCTACTATATATACATACCCGCATTTGTATTCCGACCGAAATACAAATGCAATGAGACAAAATCTACACTGTACAATACTAGGATCCGGCTTAAACCAAAGCCCGCTAGTATTATCCGTCCGATCATGATTCGTGCATACCGCACGTATCTGATCGAACCCTGCCATATCTCCATACGGCCTCTACAGCTTTTCGCCCGAAACTTGAGCAACTGTCTGTGGGGGACTCTAAAGACTCGTCAATATTATGGCTGTGGATTTAACCACTAGCACGTCAGAGGTATTAGCCATACGTGACGGGCTACCAGCTATTAACCAAAAGGGACGTCGATGAGCGAACTCATCCTGACACCCTACTGAGCCTGTCAGTGATAATATCCGTACAGTCCGGTCCGTTCGTCTATGAGCATCGCATGGCGGGCCTAGGGGGTTGGTAAAAGTCAGACCCCCAAAAGCGGTACAAGTCGTGTCGGAGTGTAGCCCAGAACACCCTGAGATACTACTGGAATACCTACAAGTAAATCTCCTGCCTCGGCCGAGGGCTTTGTGTAATGGCTCTCCTAGACACAGCGCGACCTCACCCCCAATACCGGGAGAGACGAACCCCTGAAGATCCGCTCACTGCTTCCATGTGGCTCGGGACTTTACCCAAGTAAAACCTGTTTGTACGTCTCCTTTGAGCGTGGTAGGATAGTAATCAAAGTACAGTGGGAACTCACACGAGACAAATGACGATCCTCAGGTCGATGAACTAACCTGTATACATGTCACCAGGGAACTGCTATCTGACGCCAGGTATAAGACCAACTAGCATGTTCCCGGCGAGTCCTGTCCGGTGTACTCATAACCCAATGAGCACCTGTATACATCTTAGGTGAACCAACTGACACCAGTGGCTTGTGAGACCGGCCACCGCCCCTCGTCGGGGTATCGACTGTATACACTAGTCTACTCTGGAGTATCGATGCCCTGTCTCGAAACTCCCATGACTAGGGACCTTTTAAGGATGCGCTTATAGATTACCAGCTCACACGTATATGATCGCCCTCATACTACTGGCAGTCAAGAAAGAATCCTAGGGCCTCTATCAACGTGTAATAGCGACCTGTAAGGTCACCTAAAGCAGTACACGATGATAAAGATAAACCAGATAGCATACTATCATCTTGAGTAAGACTGTCCTATCGGGATAGGTCATCCCTCAATCATTGCAATCACGTGCCTGTGATCCAATAATTGACTATGAGGGAACTATCTCCAACAGGCTGATCCATATAAACGCATTCTTCTAAATCCCCATTTAGAAATTCCGTTTTAACATCCATCTGCCAGATTTCATAGTCGTAGTGAGCAGCAATAGCAAGTAGGATCCGAATGGATTTAAGCATGGCTACGGGCGAAAAAGTCTCGTCATAGTCCAAACCTGGTCTTTGACGAAAACCCTTCGCCACAAGTCTTGCCTTATAGGTCTCTACATGCCCATCTACACCAATCTTTCTTTTAAAGATCCATTTGCACCCCACAGCTTTTACCCCAGGGGGTACAACATCCAAAGTCCATACTTTGTTGGTGTATATAGACTCCATTTCGGATCGCATGGCATCCAGCCACTTCACAGAGTCTCCACTCGTGATAGCTTGCTAAAAACTGGTAGGATCATCATCTTCCATGATGCAGTCTTCTCTGTTACCATCAATGAGGAAACCGTAGTACCTCTCCGGTGGGCGAGAAGTCCTACCAGACCTACGGAGTGGCCGAGGTTCCTCAGTTTCTATTGCAACAGCCGGTTCAACCAAGTCATCATTTGTAATTTGTGTCTCTAGAACCTCTACTAGATCCACCACATTGCCATCATCTTTATCTGTGAAAAATTCTTTTTCTAAGAATGTGGCATACTGAGAAACAAACACCTTTTGTTCCTCCTTGTGGTAGAATAGATATCCATAAGAATTCCTTGGATATCCCACAAAGTTACACAAGACCGATCGTGTCTCGAGTTTGTCCGGATTCTGCTTTTTAACATAGGCCGGGTAAACAATTAAACCAGGGTATTGGTGTTGATAGTAATGATTAAGAGAACTTGCTTCTCTTTCAGGTTACTCATAATTGGAAGCATTCCTAAGTTGAGTAACGTTGATCGGCCTCCTTCCATTTAGTTGATATGTACTGGAGACAGCTGCATGATTTGAATCTGGTTCAATTAAACCAGTGCCTCTGGTTCTATATTGGATATAGAACAGTTCATATCTTATTGATGTTAAAGTACGGGGAGTTGTCCGGCCTATGCTTAAAACCAGACTCTGGATAACTCAAGGCACGTTTCTGTAATGGCTGTTTGTGGGTTGACCCAGACTATGACGAGGGTTGACTTTCTACCATCTGGAAGATCAATAGTGATATTGTTCTAGACTCGCCACAGTTTTATTAAAAATGGATTTTTTCAGAAAAACAGTAGTGGGAGTATGGTAGAACTGGAAGTGATTCCAGAACCACAAACGATTACTGAAGATTTGATAGGAACCTAAAGATTCAATCTGGCTTTACATTCCATTGGCCACTCCGCAGATAAGGTGGGTAACTTCAGGCACCCGAGAGGTACTCCGGTAGCCTCAAGGACGGTGACAGGGAAGTTCTTGTTTACCCAGACTTGCCATTGCTGTTGTTCCAGGCTGCGAGACCCGGCAGGAGGATGAGTATAGCGTCGTTCTAAACTAGCTTTAGAAGTGTACGTGTATATGACTCTGCCAGAGGGTTGTCATAGTCAGTGGGAGCAGCGGAGGCATTGGTGGACAGGTAGCTTATGTCTATTTATAGACTAAAGCAGATATAGCGGAGAGAGATCATCCATTTCTGATGTGACAGTCATAGGTTTGACTTCATCAGAATAGGGGATGGATCTGTTGAGAAGGTAGTAGGGTGTGATGTCCTGGTATTTGGATGACATACACAGAGTAGGAAGTGATATTCCTATACTACAATCGGTTATACTTTGGTCGTCACACAGTAGTTTCTCCACATGGGACTTGGACATTATATCAAACATACTGGTTACTAGATCTATGGTTTTAGATCTAGATTTGGGTGGTTTCCCAATAAGGGTACTTAGACAGCATTCTAAGAGTATTTAGAATGGACGACTCCTGGCACGGTAGTGTACCTGCAGGTAATGGAGTCACCCTCTCTAAAGGTGTCTTACAGACTAAAGGGGAGAGGGATGTGCATGATTGGCAGATCACTTGCTTAGGCAATTGAGTCAATCATGAGATGTCAAGTACCACACCAGATGTTGTTCTTGCACTAGATGCAATAAGTTGACATTGATCCTATCCTGGAGAAACAGTCGGAAGCAGTTTTAGAACATAAGCGGATGTTCTTGGGATATGATAACGACAGCCTCTTTATGGAGACGGTTATCATTCCAGGCTTCCAAGGTGACCTGGACGACAAGGAGGTTGTCAGAGTTATAGTTTTTCCTTCTGACGAAGGGCGGTATTTTGGACAGGTGATCCAAGGCAATACTGAGGGAGGCATGGCGCTGGATACTGATTAAGTTCAGTTGTCGATACAGTCTAAGAAGTTTGGATTTGGAGTTCATTTATGAGCTAGGTCCCATCATACATCCAGACACATTCTATGACAGGTATTGCTTATTTCGGGAGATAGGTTTCTTCGCGAACTTGAGATATAGAGAGACATAGAAAGAGACATCAAGGCGGATCCACTCACTAAGGTAATTCCTCGAGCGCAATAGTTTCGCAAGCGAGCTTTGTGAGACTGTCTAGTAGTGGAGTTGGGTGTTCGGTATCACACGGGCTGTGAGTATGCGACATCGCAATAATTAGCCTTGAGTGCAAGTGGGAGATTGTTGGAGATAGTGCCCTCAGAGTCAATTATTGGATCACAGGCACGTGATTGCAATGATTGAGGGAGGACCTGTCCCAGTAGGACAGTCTTACTCGAGATGATTGTACGCTATCTGGTTTATCTTTATAATCGTGTACTGCTTTAGGTGACCTGACAGGTCACTATTACACGTAGGTAGAGCCCCTAGGATTCTTGCTTTACTGCCAGCAGTATGAGGGCGATCATATACGTGGGAGCTGGTAGTCTATAAGCACAAACTTAAAAGGTCCCTAGTCGTGGGAGTTTCGAGACAGGGCATCGATACTCCAGAGTAGACTAGTGTATACAGTCGAGACCCCGACGAGGGGGGGTGGCCGGTCTCACAAGCCATTGGTGTCAGTTGGTTCACCTAAGATGTATACAGGTGCTCATTGGGTTATGAGTACACCGGACATGACTCGCCGGGAACATGCTAGTTGGTCTTATACCTGACGTCAGATAGCAGTTCCCTGGTGACATGTGTACAGGTTAGTTCATCGAACTGGGGATTGTCATTTGTCTCGTGTGATTTCCCACTGTACTTTGATTACTACCCTACCGCGCTGAAAGGAGACGTGCAAACAGGTTTTAGTTGGGTACAGTCCCGAGCCACATGGAGGCAGTGAGCGGATCTTCAGGGGTTCGTCTCTCCCGGTATTGGGGGTGAGGTCGCGCTGTATCTAGGAGAGCCATTACACGAAGCCCTCGGTCGAGGCAGGAGATTTACTGGTAGGTATTCCAGTAGTATCTCAGGGTGTTCTGGGCTACACTTCGACACGACTTGTACTGCTTTTGGGGGTCTGACTTTTACCAACCCCCTAGGCCCGCCATGCGATGCTCATAGACGAACGGACCGGACTGTATGGATATTGTCACTGACAGGCTCAGTAGGGTGTCAGGATGAGTTCACTCATCGACGTCCCTTTCGGTCAATAGCTGGTGACCCGTCACGTATGGCTAATACCTCTGACGTGCTAGTGGTTAAATCCACAGCCATAGTATTGATGAGTGTTTAAAGTCCCCCACATTCAGTTACTCAAGCTTTCGGGCGAAAAGCTGTAGAGGCCGTATGGAGATATGGCAAGGTCCGATCAGATACGTTCGGTATTGCACGGATCAGGATCGGACAGTTTGTACTACAGGCCATATGGATATATGGCAGGGTTCGATCAGATACGTGCGGTATTGCACGGATCAGGATCGAACGGATATTACTAGCCGGCTTTGGTTTAAGCCGGATCATAGTATAGTACAGTGTAGATTTTTTCTCATTGCATTTGTATTCGGTCGGAATACAGATGCGGGTGTGTATACACAGTATCGGGGTTTTCCTGTAATTTATTACAGGACCAGTTTTCTGGAGTTGCAAGTTTGCTTTCCGTTTCGGCCAATTTCCTTTGTATCGTTCATTGGCCGAAGATTGGTGGAGGAGGGCTTATTTGCATTTGTGTAAATAAGCAATTTGGAAGGGGGTCTTTGCATATTGATTGATCATGATGGAGGACCATCCCTTGACTTTCCATGGTTCATGATTGCTTGACTTTGTGAGCAATCATGGTTGTTGATGATGGTTGTTTTGGAGTGTGGGTTTGATTGTGATCATTTCCCTTCATGATTATCTTTATTCTTTTGCATTATGGGTGTGGTTCTATCATCCATTGACCTCACTCTCATTCTCCACCCCACCATTTTTGTCATGGCCGGCCATAGGAGATGGGGGCTGCCCATTTTTTTTCATGTGTGTGGATTTTTGTATCTCTGGCTTTGAAAAATCCCTACAACTCCATCTCCAAAAGCTTATATCATTTCCTCCACCATATGGCAACCTCCATAACCCCAAAATGAGACATGGTTCTATACTATATTCTACAGCAAATCTTGGGCACGTCGGCTCGCCAACTTCGTGCCCGAGTTGCCTCGGTATAGAGGTGGGAGCCCGTAAAAGAAGCAGGCGACGTGGTGCCCTTCCGGCGACGAGGTGGAGACCGGAGACTCCGCGGGAGATCGGGACGACGACGAGAAGACCGGAAGACACGGATCACTCGGTATATCTCTCTTTCCCATCTAGTAGTTAGCTAGGACTAGTTAATGGCCCGATCCGGGTTTTAGTGCACGGTGGTGCCGGTTCATGAAAAATTAAAGTTAACCATCGCTTCCGCATTTGGCTTTGGGATGGAGGCCAGGGCGCCGCCGTGCACTTACATGGACCGCTGCTACTATGACAGTTTTCGGGATTTTTGAACTCCGCTCAAGTGTTGAGCTATTAAGGAAATCTTGGGTATTTGATTGTTCGAACGGAAAGTTTAATACTGTCTATTTATCTGGAATGTGATACAATATGTGGAATTCATATAGTTAGGCATGAAATGCGAAGTATGTGATATTTCGGATTTACGATGTCTAAAGTGATTGTAGATTCTGAATGTTGTAGTTTTACACTTTCTTTTCTGTGACCGTAAGTGTAGTATGTCGCATATCGCCGGTTTCGTTGCTATACATCAACGACAATCGGGGTATGCATACTTACTTACGTTGATGATATATGATATTATGTATTGCTGAGATATGATGTGCAGGATTGTCGCGTCTGAATAGCCGGGTTTTTTTTTATGTGAGATGAGAGTTTTCTTTTCATTCATGTAAAATTCAAATGTAATGTAATATTCTTTTATTTGGGTCACTTCCGGGTTGAGGTTGATACCACCAGTGTTGTATATTATTTACTTTTCCGCATTATGATAGACCCAAGGAGGGGAGCACAAGTGACCGGGTTCTGGGGTTCAGTTGGAGGCCATCTCGAGGAGTCGAGACCGGGTCTCCTAAACTCCAGAATTGGTAGGGTCGCTTGCCGCTCTCGTAGGGGTCTAGGGGTGTAGGCTTGGCTATTCATCGCGACTGTGGAATCCGTATTTTCTATTGTTGGCTAAATACTAAATACGGACGTCCTAGTATATCCCACATTATATCTGTGTTTCTGCTGCCTGTATACTGTGATGTGATATATGAGACGAATGATATATTATATATGAGATATATAGTAGACGTTGCTTATGTTTTACACCCGCGCTAGTCCCGTCCCGGTATGCCGTTAGTTAAGTAACCTAACGGTGCATAACGGAACATTGCGGCGAATGCGGATGGCATAAGCGTACGTTGTATTTTCGTTTCTTTTCTGTGGTTGGCTTAAGGACTTAAATGATGGGGATACATTAATGTGATTAATGTAAAGAAAATAAACCTAAAAAGATGTTGTAGAATCAGATTTGAAAAACACTCGGCTCTTTATGAAAAAGCTATATTTCAAAACTGCGGAGCACAAGCCAATCCTTTTGAAAACCATTTGATTCTACGATGATATCAAGTTCAAAGCGTTAAAGATTTTCTTAAAAATCATCCGCAACCCTCCGTCATTTTAGGAAGTAGAGTACTTTGTATTCGTGCTTTATTTTTTGACTATAGTTAAGGCGTAGTGTACGGTAGCTAAGTGATGTCTTCCAACACTGCATATGATGCAGATTAATTAGGACATTCATGCGACTTTGTTGACCATAGTTAAAGGTCATGTGAGTGGGTCTAATTAATCAAGAAATGACGGGTAAAACTTGACTAGTACTTATGATTTGTTGACCATAGTTAAGGTCATAGGTACCAGGGATAAAAACCACATTGGAAATTTCAATAGTTGAAAATTGCAATGAGATTGCATACCTCCCATATGATGGTTGGATCCCGATCCTACTGTGGGCAATAGTTGCTCCCAGGAGAGTTTTGCAGTTTACAATTAGCTAACCCATTAGGTGTCTAGAAAGGTGTTAACGGGGCTACGCCTCTGGGAAGACGAGGTTTACTTTAATTAGGTACGTGCGAAAGCATGGGGAACCTCCCTCAAGTACCGACACTGGCCTGGTTGAACGGTTAGAGAAGTTGTAGACTGTAATTAATCCTGGCTAGTTTTCTTTTTAAGATTTGAAAGAAAAACTTGATTAAAGCAGTGGGAGACATCGATTAGATAAGATAATAACCAATCTGATCTTTGCAAGAGCTTTCGCTGAGTGTATTCTTTTCTCTCTCTTAATGGCAGATACCAATGACAGGACTCAAGCTTCTACTAGATAAAAATAAACTGAATGGGACCAATTATAAAGACTGGCTGAGGAATCTGAACATTGCCTTGACTTACGATAAAGTATCATATATCCTCACGGCTCCAGCCCCGCCCGTCCCAGGTCCAAAATCCTCAATTGCAGATATTGAAGTCCGCAAGACATGGGACGCTGACTGTGCCACGGCCAAATGCCTCGCGCTTGCATCGATGGATAACACACATCAAAAGCAGCACGAGAATATGGACATTGACGCCATATTCCTCCATACAAAGGAGTTGTATGAAGAGCAATCCCGCGTATTACGATACGAAGTATCAAAGAAATTTTTTCAGATGCGAATGGCCCCTGGCACACCAGTAGGAGACCATGTTCTGAAGATGATAGCTCTCATAGAAGAGCTTGAGGACCTTGGATGGACGATGGACAATGAACAATATACGGATATTATTCTGCAGTCCCTCCCCTCCACCTTTGCTCAATTTATAATTAACTTCAACATGCACAACATGGAGAAGGAACTACCTGAACTCCTTAATATGTTAAGGAGTGCAGAGAGCACACTAAAATCAGTCAAAACTCCCGTTTTGAGTGTTGGGCAATCTTCCTCTTCTCGCCCAAAGGCTAAGGCCAAGGGAAAGATGAAGAAGAAGCCCACCAAGCCTAGGGGTGGAGTTAAAAAGGTTAAGAGGAAGGACAAGTCCAAAGCTGGAGAATCGGGGAAAGGGGAATGTTATTACTGCCACAAAATAGGACATTGGAAGCGCAACTGCACGGAGTACTTAAATCTCAAGAAGAAGCATGGGGATGCTTCCGCTTCAGGTGTGTTTGCGACAGAAAATAATTTTTCAATAAACTCTGCTTCCTGGGTATTAGATACCGGTTCAGGTTCTCACATTTGCAATTCTATGCAGGGGCTGAGAAATAGCAAGGTTTTGAAGATAGGTGACCATACTCTCCGCGTTGGAAATGGTTCCAATGTACATACAGTCGCAGTGGGAGAGTATCATTTGGGGTTGTCGTCTGGGTGTATATTGGTTTTTAACCCATGTTGTTTTGTAACTAGTATGCTTTGTAATATAATATCCGTTTCTTTGTTAGACAATGAAGGATATAATTTTGTATTGCAGAACAATGTTATGAACATTCACCTGAATCAAATGTTGGTTGGGTATGGTATGCTTAATAACGGGATATACGTCCTAAATCAACACACAGTTTCCAGCATACAACACACTAATAAAAGAAAACTTTCAGAAATAAATGAAGCTTTTCTTTGGCACTGTAGACTTGGTCATATTAACGAAACAAGACTAAACAAGTTACACAAAGATGGATATTTAAACCCTTTTGAATATAAATCTTATGCGACTTGCCAGTCTTGTATCAAAGGTAAAATGACCAAAACTCCGTTTACCGGACACGGAGAAAGAGCTACCGAGCTCCTAGGACTCATACATAGTGATGTATGTGGGCCAATGTCTACACAGGCTAGAGGCGGTTTTTCTTACTTCATTACTTTCACTGACGATTTCTAAAGATTCGGTCATGTATTTTTGTTAAAGCATGTGTGGAATCTGGTTGGCAACCAATACTGGAAACCATTCACTGAATATAAGTCCCTTCGAGTTTATATTTAGTGAATGTCAACTAAATGGAATGATGATAATAATGGATTAAATTCACACCAATTTCTAATCCAAATCTTAATCAACTCTCATCTCATAATTGCAAAGGAATTGATCCAAAAGGAATCTCATGATGCTAGTTATATTATGAAGCCACCATTACAAATAACCCCCTCCACTTTTCTAATTTGAACAATTGCAAATTAGCCCCTCTAACATAAAAGTCCGGCCGTGAAGGAACGAAGTAAAACTGGCCGAAACGGAATGCAAACTGGCAACTTCAGAAAACTGATCCCGTAATAAATTACAGGAAAACCCCACGACTGTATATACATACCTGCATTTGTATTCCCACTAAATACAAATGCAATGAGAAAAAAACTACACTGTACAATACTAGGATTCGGCTTAAACCAAAGCCCGCTAGAAGTATCCGTCTGATCATGATCCGTGCAATACCGCACGTATCTGATCGAACCCTACCATATCTGTAAGTCCATATTGCGACCCCCGGTTCTTGCGGGGAGGCGGAAACGGTATAAAAAACAAATTTTTATCGCAAGAGGCAACATGGACTATGCAAGGTCGGGATCGTTGTCTAAACTAAAACTAGCAAACTAGCTAAAGAGATTTAGCTACTCGGATAAAGATGATTATACCTAAACTTGAACTCCTTCTTCTTCAAACTTTGTTGTAGAGGTTGATGGTTCTCCTTTGTCGCCTTCTTTCGTCGAAGATGGATCCACCTCGAAAGCTCGACCTTTGGGCTCTTTCTCGAACTTGGAGTGAACTAGAATCGCCGGCTTGCTAAACCCTTGATCCTAGAATGAGTAGAGAGTGTCTAAGGGTTGCTTTTGTTTTTAAAGAGAAGGAATCTCAACACATGAGAAGGTTTCTCTTTGCTAGAGGAAGAAGAAGATGAAGTGAAGAGAGAGAGTGATTATGATAGAAATGAGCGATATTCTTTCTTTCTTGCAACCATAATGCAAAAGAAAAAGAATTATCAATAATAATAATCAAAATGAAAAGGTTGATGGAAAGTTTTAGAATGACCAATATCATTACAAGCATTAAATGAAAAATGCAAGAATCAAGAGCATCTTTCTTTTGTAATGATAATGGTCAAAAGTTCAACCAAGGTCAACAAGTCATCCATGGTCAACAAGTCAACAAAAACTAACCATGACACAATTTCATTTTATTATATATTATTAAATGATATAAAACAAATCCATTAGGGTTTGGAAAAAGACGACTGTCAACCGTGCATACGCACCCGTTCCGAAACCCTAATGAAAGTCCTCTTCCTCTTCCTCAAATAACTGTGCATACACACCTGCATTCTTGTTCCGAGGAACATGAATACTGAGAGATAAAAGCAGCCCCAAATACTATACCAGTATCCGGCTCAAACCAGAGCCCGCTGGTAATATCTGTCCGGACTCCAAACGTGCACAAGTGCGCGGATGAGAACGAACCCTGTCGCAAAACCATGCGACCTCTACTCTGTTTTGCCCAGAGGCGAATACACTCTGTGTGGGACTCTAAAGACTCGACACTACGCTGGCAGTGGGTTTAACCACACACCGCAAGCGGCACTAGCTGTGCGTAACGGTCCCCAGGTAGATGTCGACAAGAAGGCTGACGAGGTGAAACCCCATCGGTACTCCTACTGAGTCTGAATGTGACAGTCTCCGTACAGTCCGGTCTGTTCGTCTGATACATCGCATGGCGGGCCTAGGGGGCGGTAAACGTCAGTCCCCCAATAGCGGTACAAGTCGTGCCGGAGCGAAGCCCAAAACACCCTGAGATAACACTGGAAACCTACCAGTATATCTCGTTTGCCCTGGCCAGGGACTACTCGTGTAATGGCTCTCCTAGACACAGCGCGATGTCAACCCCCAATACCGGGAGAGACAAATCCTGTCTAACCGTCACTGCCTCCAAGTGCCTCGGGACTGCACCCAACCACCACCTGTTTGCACGACTCCTTTGAGCCGTGGTAGGGTAGTGATCAAAGTGCAGTGGGAACACACTCGAGGCGAAGTGCCAGTGTCAAGTCAGCGGACTAAGCTGTACTCATGTCACCTGGGAACTGATGACTGACGATAGGTATAATACCAACCTGTCAGTTCCCGACGAGTCCTGTCCAGTGTACTCGTAACCCAACGAGCACCCGTATACTATCTCCAGTACGACGTACTGATGGCTGTGGGACAGACCATCTCCCACACTGGGATGAGAAGCGCATACGCTAGTCTACTCCGGAGTATCGATGCCCTGTCTCGATAGTCCTGCGACTAGGGACCTGTATAAGGATGTGCTTATAGATTACCCAGCCCCCACTAGTGTGACTGCCATCACAACGCTGGTAATCAAGCAAAAGATCCTAAGGGCTCCACTAATGCGTATAAGTGATATAGTAAAATAAACACAAGTACACATTGAAGTAGAGACAAACCAAGTAGCATACTACTATTTTGAGCAAGATTGTATATACAAGGTGAATATCCCAAGCATCCATTAAGTAATATACAAACTAGTATGATACATTAATGGCCTCTAGGGCATATACACTAACAATCTCCCACTTGCACTAAGGCCATGTACTGGCGTATCGAAGACCTATCATCTCGATCAGCCGCTCGAACTGAGTCTGGGGCAGGGCCTTGGTGAATGGATCTGCAGTGTTGTCTTCTGAAGCAACTCTCCGAACCTCGATCTCCTTGCGATCCACGATCTCCCTGATCAGGTGATACCGCCTCAAGATGTGCCTGGATCTCTGATGGGACCTGGGTTCCTTCGCTAAAGCTATAGCCCCATTGTTGTCGCAATACAGAGGTATTGGATCAACAATGGACGGAACCACCTGAAGTTCTTTCAAGAACTTCCTCATCCAGACAGCTTCTTTTGCGGCATCAGATGCAGCGATGTATTCCGCTTCCATCGTCGAGTCTGCAACGGTTTCCTGTTTGGAACTCTTCCAACACACCGCCCCTCCATTGAGGGTAAAGACAAAGCCCGACATGGACTTGGAATCATCCTTGTCACTCTGGAAGCTGGAGTCAGCAAAGGCCTCGATCTGGAGGTCTTTTCCGCCATACACCAAGAACATCTCCTTAGTCCTTCTCAGGTACTTGAGAATGTTCTTTACTGCTATCCAGTGTTTCTCCCCAGGGTTAGACTGATACCGGCTTACCACACTCAGTGCATAAGCTACATCCGGTCTGGTACATAACATCGCATACATTATAGAGCCTACCGCAGAAGCGTAGGGTATAATAGACATGCGATCCCTCTCCAAATCAGTCTTGGGAGACATCTCTTTAGAGAGGGTGATCCCGTGACAAGCCGGTAGGTTACCGCGCTTGGAATCTTCCATACTGAATCTCTTCACTATGGTGTCGATGTACCTGGACTGAGAAAGTCCCAATATCCTCTTGGATCTATCACGATGGATCCGGATCCCCAGGATGTATGAGGCATCACCCAGGTCTTTCATGGAGAACCTTTGTGACAAGAATCCCTTGACAGATTGTAGCATAGGAATGTCATTTCCTATTAAGAGAATGTCATCCACGTATAAAACGAGGAATACTACAGTTCTCGCTACAAATCTACTGTAGATGCATGGTTCATCTGGATTTTTGATAAAGCCAAATTCCTTGACCGTCTCATCGAAACAGATGTTCCAACTCCGCGATGCCTGCTTCAGTCCATAGATGGACTTAAGCAACTTGCACACTTTTCCGCTGCTCCCACTCTGAATGAAACCCTCTGGCTGGTCCATATAGACACACTCCTCTAAATTTCCATTTAGAAAAGCTGTCTTTACGTCCATTTGCCAAATCTCATAATCGTGGAAGGCAGCAATGGCAAGAAGGATCCGAATGGATTTCAGCATGGCTACTGGAGAAAAGGTTTCGTCATAGTCCAAGCCAGGTCTTTGACGGAAACCCTTTGCTACCAGCCTAGCTTTATAGGTCTCAACCTGTCCATCTACACCAATCTTCCTTTTGAAGATCCACTTGCATCCTACGGGTTTTACCCCGTCTGGAGCAATGTCCAACGTCCATACCTTGTTGGTGTACATGGACTCTATTTCGGTCCGCATTGCATCCAGCCATTTCACTGAGTCAACGCTCTGAACGGCCTGCTGGAAGCTAGTAGGCTCATCATAATCTATGATGCAATCCTCTCTATCCCCGTCTATGAGAAAACCGTAGTATCTCTCGGGCGGATGAGACTGCCTACTACTTCTGCGGAGCGGCGTAGGAATGTCCTGTTCTTCCGAACCCTCTGGTTCCACTAAACTTTCAGTAATGTTTTGTGGTTCTGGAATTTCTTCCAGTTCTACTGCGCTCCCACTTATCTGGTTTTCCAAAAACTCAGTTTCCAAGAAGTAGGCATGACGAGAAACAAGAACTTTTTGTTCCTCTTCGTAGTAGAAAAGATACCCCTTGGAGTTCTTTGGGTATCCCACAAACTTGCACTGTACTGAGCGTGCCTTGAGCTTATCCGCATGCTGCTTTTTTACAAAAGCCGGACATCCCCATGTCTTAAAGGATTTAAGACAGTGTTTCTTCCCACTCCACATCTGATATGGTGTGGTAGGCACTGTCTTAGTAGGAACTTGGTTCAAGAGATGTGCAGCTGTTTCCAGTGCATAACCCCAGAAAGATCGCGGTAACTCAGCCTTACTCATCATGGAACGAACCATATCCAATAGGGTTCGATTCCTCCTTTCCGATACACCGTTATGTTGCGGAGTGTATGGAGGAGTACGCTGAGAGAGAATTCCATTCTCTTTTAAATAGTCCAGGAACTCGGCACTCAAGTATTCCCCACCTCGATCCGATCTTAGAATCTTAATACTTTTGCCTGTTTGTTTTTCAACTTCATTCTTGTAATCCTGAAATTTCTCAAAGGCCTCGGATTTGTGCTTCATTAAGAAGACATGTCCATACCTAGAGAAATCGTCTGTGAAAGTAATGAAGTATGAATAACCGCTTCGCGCATGTGTAGACATTGGACCACACACGTCACTGTGTATGAGTCCCAAGAGCTCGCTCGCTCTTTCTCCGTGTCCAGTGAACGGAGTCTTTGTCATCTTTCCCATGAGACAAGATTCACAAGTGGCATAAGACTGATACTCGAACGGATCCAAGTATCCTTCTTTATGTAACTTAGTCAACCGTGTCTCATTGATGTGACCCAGTCTACAATGCCATAAGAAAGCCCGATTAATATCTGGAGACTTTCTTTTGTGTGTATTCTGGACATTAAAAATCTGTGGTTGGTTTAACACGTATATACCATTACTCAAAGTACCTGACCCAATCAAAACTTGATTAAGGTGAATGTTCACAACATTACTTACAAACGCAAATTCATAACCTTCTTTAGAAACTAAAGATACAGAAATGATATTACAAGTTGCGTTGGGTACAAAAAAGCAATTATGCAAAACCAAAACATGTCCATCTGACATTCCCAGGTGATAGTCCCCCACGGCTTTAGCATCCATGCTAGCTCCGTTTGCAACTCTGAGGGTCATGTCACCTGCTTTCAAAACACTACGGTTTCTCAACGCCTGCAAAGAATTACAGATATGAGATCCTGATCCGGTATCCAATACCCAGGAAGTAGAGTTTATTGAAAGACAGTTTTCAATAACATACACACCTGAAGCTGAAGCTGCAACCTGCTTCAATTCCTGTGTTCTGGCCTTCCAGGCCCTGCAATCATTCTTCCAGTGTCCTTTCTTATGACAAAAGAAGCATTCTTCCTTATCCACAAGCTTCCCTGCTATCTTTGTTGCTTTTCCTTTTCCCTTCGTATCCACTTCACTAACACCGCCCCTTGGTTTGGCGGGGGCTTTCTTCTTCTTTCCCTTGGCTTTCGCCTTGGACCTAGAAGAAGATGATCCTCCTACAAACAAAGTGGATGTTTCCCTACCTTTCTGTAGGGTGCCCTCTGCGCTCCTCAGCAGGTTGAGGAGCTCTGAAAGTTCAACCTCTTTTTCTTGTAGGTTGAAGTTCATTATAAACTGGGCGTAAGTGGAAGGAAGGGACTGGAGAACTATATCCGTATATAGCTCACTCTCCAATGTGATCCCCAGGTCAGCGAGCTCCTCAATGTAGCCGATCATCTTTAGCACGTGCTCGGCTACTGATGATCCGACGGCCTTTCTTGTCGAAAACAACTTTTTCGACGCTTCGTATCTTGCGATACGTGATTGCTCTCCATACAGTTCTTTTGTATGAAGCAATATGGACTCCATGTCCATATTCTCATGCCTCCTCTGATGTTCGTTGTCCATCGAGGCAAGCAGGAGGCACTTGGCCTTCGCGCTATCAATCTCCCAAGTCTTGCGGATTTCCTTATCCGCGACACTGGAAGTTGGACCAGGGACAGGGGGAGCTTTGGTGGTAAGAAGATACCCCAGCTTGTCATAAGTGATTGCTATCTTGACATTCCTGAGCCAATCTTTGTAGTTTGGCCCTGTCAGCTTGTTTTTATCTAGGAGTAACTTAAGTCCAGTCATGTTGATTGGTCGCTGCAATTAGGAGAGAGAAGAGGAAACACTCAGCATGATGCTCTTGCAAGTTTAGAATGGTTTTTAATTTGGATAAACAGGATGGCTCCCACTGTTTCTCGAATCCCTCCTCAAACCATAAAGGAAGAATTAGTCAGGATCAATCCCACCGTACAATACTTGCTTAACCGTTCAGCCAGGCCAGTGTCGGTACTTCGAGGGAGGTTTTCCAACGCTTTCGCGAAGTTCCTTAATTAAAGAACCTCTTTTCCCTGGGGGCGTAGCCCCGCTAACACCTTTCTAGGCACCTACTAGGTTTATAGCATTGATCGTTTAGTGAAAAATTTCCCGAGGAGTAGCATATACTCACAGTAGGATCGGGATCCAAATATCATCGCGTGACGAAACTGAAGGAATCCTACCAGAATCACCACACTCCAAATGGTATGCAAATCTAGCAAGTTTCAGTTCTTATGAAACTCCCGATGTGGATTTTTGCCCCATGCTCTTATGACCTTGACTAAGGCCAACAAATCATAAGTCACATGTCAAGTTCTACCCGTCGTTATCCAGGTTAATTTGAATCCACCCGTATCTACCCTTGACTATGGCCAACAAGGCAATACGACTGTCCCAAACCAACGCATTCTATCTATGCAACATATGAATACCCACCAGCTACCAAACACTGTGCCTTGACTAAGGCCAACAAACACAGCTTGAATACCGTTGAATATTCATATGAAACGACGGAGGGCTACGAATGGTTTTGGCGAAACCGTAAACGTAGTGAACTTGATATAATCGATGGAACGAGATAGCTTTTAGAAGGAGTGGCTCAAGCTCCGCATTTAAAAGTTGGTTTTGAAAAGAACCGAGTGGTTTTTCGAAAGTGTTCCAACGATTTAAACTTGGTTTATTATCTTGCATTAGTTCTTTTAATGCGTGATATTCTTGCATTAGTACTTTTAATGCGTCCCATCATTTAATCCTACCATTGCAGAAAACAACCAAAATATGACGTACACTTATGCCATTCGCATTTGCCACGGGGCCCCGTCATTACCCGTTAGGTTACTTAACTAACGACAGAGCGGGGGCTGGGCTAGCGCGTCTGTAAAACATAAGCAACGCCTAAATAGTTATAGATATAGCAATAGTAGACATTACAGATCACAGATGAATGCATTGGATATACTAGCAATCCGCAATCCTTTCGAGCCTGAAACGAAAAGCGGATAACACGGTCGCGGTGAATAGCCAAATACCCCACCCAAGACCCCTACGGGTGCGGCAAACTACCCGCCAAGTACTCGGTAGTTTGTGCACCCCTCCATGGGTCTATCCTAGGAGCAAAAACAGTAAAAAGAATTATACAATGACGGCTACAACCTCGACCCGGTTGTGCGGCCAAACAAATAATATTATTACATCAATTTACAAATACAATGAATGAAAGAAAAACAAAAGCTCATCTCACATCCACCCCGGCTATTCACCCGCGACAGTCCAACACATTCATATACACATTCCAGCACATTACAGATCATGTATAACCCCGACTAATCGTCTTATAGCGATTAGCCGACGTTCAATACATGCAAACATCACAGATATAACCATCATAGTCAAAGTGCAGTGAAGTTCGGAAAAATACGGAATTATAGGACCCCAAAAGAAAATTTCTTTTCTGGAAAATCTGGGCACATATAATATATTTTAAAAATCCCAAAACCAACACACAAATACACAGCACGAAAAACGATGCAGAGAAGACGACAAAGCGCGGCGGTTGCGCGGCACGAGCCTACCTCGTGCCGCGGAAGGGCGGCGCTTTGAGCTCAACAGTGGATCGTTTTTCATGGGTGCACTCACAAAACCCTGAGACGATTTTACAAGTATAAAGTTTTCCATTTTGAGCCAAAAAAATTTCAACAGAAACTCAGATTTTGTAATATTCCGGTTTTGTGATTTTTTTTTCGGTTCCGAACTTCGTTACACTTTACTACCAAGCTAGTTTAAGTTTAGTTAGGCTCTGATACCACTGTAAGTCCATATTGCGACCCCCGGTTCTTGCGGGGAGGCGGAAACGGTATAAAAAACAAATTTTTATCGCAAGAGGCAACATGGACTATGCAAGGTCGGGATCGTTGTCTAAACTAAAACTAGCAAACTAGCTAAAGAGATTTAGCTACTCGGATAAAGATGATTATACCTAAACTTGAACTCCTTCTTCTTCAAACTTTGTTGTAGAGGTTGATGGTTCTCCTTTGTCGCCTTCTTTCGTCGAAGATGGATCCACCTCGAAGGCTCGACCTTTGGGCTCTTTCTCGAACTTGGAGTGAACTAGAATCGCCGGCTTGCTAAACCCTTGATCCTAGAATGAGTAGAGAGTGTCTAAGGGTTGCTTTTGTTTTTAAAGAGAAGGAATCTCAACACATGAGAAGGTTTCTCTTTGCTAGAGGAAGAAGAAGATGAAGTGAAGAGAGAGAGTGATTATGATAGAAATGAGCTATATTCTTTCTTTCTTGGAACCATAATGAAAAAGAAAAAGAATTATCAATAATAATAATCAAAATGAAAAGGTTGATGGAAAGTTTTAGAATGACCAATATCATTACAAGCATTAAATGAAAAATGCAAGAATCAAGAGCATCTTTCTTTTGTAATGATAATGGTCAAAAGTTCAACCAAGGTCAACAAGTCATCCATGGTCAACAAGTCAACAAAAACTAACCATGACACAATTTCATTTTATTATATATTATTAAATGATATAAAACAAATCCATTAGGGTTTGGAAAAAGACGACTGTCAACCGTGCATACGCACCCGTTCCGAAACCCTAATGAAAGTCCTCTTCCTCTTCCTCAAATAACTGTACATACACACCTGCATTCTTGTTCCGAGGAACATGAATACTGAGAGATAAAAGCAGCCCCAAATTCTATACCAGTATCCGGCTCAAACCAGAGCCCGCTGGTAATATCTGTCCGGACTCCAAACGTGCACAAGTGCGCGGATGAGAACGAACCCTGTCGCAAAACCATGCGACCTCTACTCTGTTTTGCCCAGAGGCGAATACCCTCTGTGTGGGACTCTAAAGACTCGACACTACGCTGGCAGTGGGTTTAACCACACACCGCAAGCGGCACTAGCTGTGCGTAACGGTCCCCAGGTAGATGTCGACAAGAAGGCTGACGAGGTGAAACCCCATCGGTACTCCTACTGAGTCTGAATGTGACAGTCTCCGTACAGTCCGGTCTGTTCGTCTGATACATCGCATGGCGGGCCTAGGGGGCGCTAAACGTCAGTCCCCCAATAGCGGTACAAGTCGTGCCGGAGCGAAGCCCAAAACACCCTGAGATAACACTGGAAACCTACCAGTATATCTCGTTTGCCCTGGCCAGGGACTACTCGTGTAATGGCTCTCCTAGACACAGCGCGATGTCAACCCCCAATACCGGGAGAGACGAATCCTGTCTAACCGTCACTGCCTCCAAGTGCCTCGGGACTGCACCCAACCACCACCTGTTTGCACGACTCCTTTGAGCCGTGGTAGGGTAGTGATCAAAGTGCAGTGGGAACACACTCGAGGCGAAGTGCCAGTGTCAAGTCAGCGGACTAAGCTGTACTCATGTCACCTGGGAACTGATGACTGACGATAGGTATAATACCAACCTGTCAGTTCCCGACGAGTCCTGTCCAGTATACTCGTAACCCAACGAGCACCCGTATACTATCTCCAGTACGACGTACTGATGGCTGTGGGACAGACCATCTCCCACACTGGGATGAGAAGCGCATACGCTAGTCTACTCCGGAGTATCGATGCCCTGTCTCGATAGTCCTGCGACTAGGGACCTGTATAAGGATGTGCTTATAGATTACCCAGCCCCCACTAGTGTGACTGCCATCACAACGCTGGTAATCAAGCAAAAGATCCTAAGGGCTCCACTAATGCGTATAAGTGATATAGTAAAATAAACACAAGTACACATTGAAGTAGAGACAAACCAAGTAGCATACTTCTATTTTGAGCAAGATTGTATATACAAGGTGAATATCCCAAGCATCCATTAAGTAATATACAAACTAGTATGATACAGTAATGGCCTCTAGGGCATATACACTAACAATATCTCCATACGGCCTCTACAGCGTTTTGCCCGAAACTTGAGAAAACTGTCTGTGGGTGACTCTAAAGACTCGTCAATACTTTTGTTGTGGATTTAACCACTAGCACGTCAGAGGAATTAGCCATACGTAACGGGCTACCAGGTATTGACCAAAAGGGACGTCGATGAGCGAACTCATCCTGACACCCTACTGAGCCTGTCAGTGACAATATCCGTACAGTCCGGTCCGTTCATCTATGAGCATCGCATGGCGGGCCTAGGGTGTTGGTAAAAGTCATACCCCCAAAAGCGGTACAAGTCATGTCGGAGTGTAGCCCAGAACACCCTGAGATACTACTGGAATACCTACCAGTAAATCTCCTGCCTTGGCCAAAGACATTCATGTACTGGATCTCCTAGACACAGCGCGACCTCACCCCCAATACCGGGAGAGACGAACCCCTGCAGATCCGCTCACTGCCTCCATGTGGCTCGGGACTGTACCCAACTAAAACCTGTTTGCACATCTCCTTTGAGCGTGGTGGGGTAGTAATCAAATCACAGTGGGAACTCACACGAGACAAATGACGATCTCTGGTCGATGAACTAACCTGTACACATGTTACCAGGGAACTGCTATCTGACGTCAGGTATAAGACCAACTAGCATGTTCCCGGCGAGTCCTGTCCGGTGTACTCATAACCCAATGAGAATCTGTATACATCTTAGGTGAACCAACTGACACCAGCGGCTTGTGAGACCGGCCACCGCCCCTCGTCGGGGTCTCGACTGTATACACTAGTCTACTCTGGAGTATCGATGCCCTGTCTCGAAACTCCCACGACTAGGGACCTTTTAAGGATGTGCTTATAGACCCCATCTCCCACGTATATGATCGCCCCCATATTGCTGGCAGTCAAGCAAGAATCCTAAGGGCTCTATCAACGCGCAATAGTAACCTGTAAGGTCACCTAAATCAGTACACGATGATAAAGATAAACCAGATAGCATACTATCATCTTGAGTAAGACTATCCAACCGGTATAGGTCCTCCCTAAATCATTGCAATCACGTGCCTGTGATCCAATAATTGACTCTGAGGGCACTATCTCCAACAATGTGATATTGTGCACCAGACCGGATGTAGATTACGCACTGAGCGTGGTAAGCAGGTATCAGTCAGACCCAGGGGAGAAGAACTGGATAGCAGTAAAGAACATTCTCAAGTACCTGAGGAGAACTAAGGATATGTTCTTGGTTTACGGCAGAAAAGACCTCAAGATAGAGGCCTTTGCTGATTCCAGCTTCCAGAGTGATAAGGATGACTCCAAGTCCATGTCAGGTTATGTCTTTACCCTCAATGGAGGGGCGGTGTGCTGGAAGAGTTCCAAGAAGGACACCGTTGCTGACTCGACGATGGAAGCGGAGTATATTGTTGCTTGCGATGCCGCAAAAGAAGCGGTCTGGATGAAGAAGTTCCTCACAGAACTTCAGGTGGTTCCTACCATTGTTGATCCAATACCGCTGTATTGCGACAACAACGGAGCTATAGCTTTAGCGAAGGAACCCAGGTCCCATCAGAAGTCCAGACACATCTTAAGGTAGTATCACCTGATCAGGGAGATCATTGATCGCCAGGAGATCGAGGTCCGGAGAGTTGCTACAGAAGAGAACACTGCTGATCCATTCACAAAGGCCTTACCTCAGATTCAGTTCGAGAGGCTACTCGAGATGATCGGTCTTCGATATGCTAGTACATGGCCCTAGTGCAAGTGGGAGATTGTTAGTGTATATGCCCTAGGGGCCATTATTGTATCATACTAGCTTGTATATTACTTAATGGAAGCTTGGGATATTCACAGTTATATTAACTGTCTTTCTAAACATGGTAGTATGCTACTTGGTTTATATCTATCTTAATATATGTGTACGTATTGATAGAGCCCTTAGGATATTACTTGACTACCAGCGTTATGATGGCAGTCACAATAGTGGGGGCTGGGTAGTCTACAAGCACATCCTTTTTCAGGTCCCTAGTCGTAGGATTATCGAGACAGGGCATCGATACTCCGGACTAGACTAGTGTGTACGCTTCTAATCCCAGTTGGGGAGATGGTCTATCCCACAGCCATCAGTACGTCTTACTAGAGATAGTATACAGGTGCTCGTTGGGTTACGGGTACACCGGACAGGACTCGCAGGGAACTGTTGGTTGGTATTATACCCGTTGTCAGTTAACAGTTCCCAGGTGACATGAGTACAGCATATTCTGCAGACTTGACATTGCTGCTTCGCCCCGAGTGTGTTCCCACTGTTCTTAGATTGCTACCCTACCACGGCTTAAAGTAGTCGTGCAAACAGGTAGCAGTTGGGTGCAGTCCCGAAGCACTTGGAGGCAGTGGCGGTTAGACAGGATTCGTCTCTCCCGGTATTGGGAGTTGATATCGCGCTGTGTCTGGAGAGCCATTACGCAAAGTCCCTGGCCAGGGCAAGCGAGATTTACTAGTAGGTTTTCTAGTAGTTTCTCAAGGTGTAATGGGCTTCACTCCGACACGACTTATACCTCTTTTAGGGGACTGACGCTTACCGCCCCCTAGGCCCGATATGCGATAGTCCTAGACGAACAGACCGGAATGTACGGAGATTGTCACATCAAGCTCAGTAGGAGTTCGGATGGGTTTCCTCATCGGCCTTTTATCGACATCTACCTGGGGGCCGTTATGTACAGCTAGTGCCGCTTGCGGTCTGTGGTTAAACCCACTGCCAGCGTAGTAGTCAAGTCTTTAGAGTCCCACACAGAGAATTTCCTTGCTTCGGGCGAAACGATATAGAGGTCGTATGGTTTTACGACAGGGTTCGGACATGCACGTGCATTTATGCACGTACGATGTTTGGAAAGTTTTTACTAGCGGGCTTTGGTTTAAGCCAGATTCTAGTATCGGATTATTGGATTTATACATTCTAAAGTATTTCTGTGTTTTCACGGATAGGAGGGGCGTTCTCGTAAATTGTCGAGAAGCTTCTAGAAGGATGATGACTTGGAGGCTAAGGTGGCATTTGCATTTATTGGATTAATGAGTCATGGTGTGATTCATCCATGGATTTAATGATGCATTAATGATTTAAATGACTCATGAGATGAATCACTATGAGAGTTAATGAAGCATGAAGATATTTTTTATTTGTTATTCATTTAATAAATATGTTATGCTTCATATATATCACAATGATTTCATTATTCCAAAAGGATTCTCACTCTCACCTTCTCTCTCCTCAAGCTCTCTCTCTTCAAACCCTAACCCTAACCTCTCATGTGTTGAGATCAAGGGTTAGCAAGACTTATTAATCCCTAATCACACTCTACATTCCCTAGGTTGCTTTGATTAGCACTTTGAGTAACCTAGTTTCCTCAAGTTAGAGGCAAAGCTTGGAGTAGTAGCTTTCGGGTAGATCTTCAATTACAAAGAGGAGGCCGACGAGGAAGTGGTTAACGAGAAGAAGAAGGACTTGGTTCATTAGGTATAATTTTCTTTCATAGTAGCTAATTCCTCCTATGATAATGTTAGTTAGTGTTTAGCAAAGATCCGTACGGTTAGTCGATGTTGTTTAAAGAAAAAGATTGTTTTTCATATTTCCGCCTCCTCGCAACTCGTGGGGTGTCTAACGTCGACTTACAGAATGCCTATCATTGCGTCTGACAAATGGATATTATTATATATGTATTATATAATAGAAGTTGATTATGTTTTGCATCCGCGCTAGTCCAGCCCCCGCTCTGTCGTTGGTTAAGTAACCTAACGGGTGATGACGGGGCTCAAACAAAACGCGGAAATTTTGTTCCATCGATATTTTAAATACGTTAGAACAAGCTAGTAAAGGTTAATGGCGTGGCTCTGATACCATTTAAGTCTACGGTAGCGCCCCGGCCGTCTGTCCGAGCCCAAAATGCGGAAACGAAAACTTTTTCAAAACTTGAAACCGGCGCTATCGCAGACTTTAATCCCGGATCGAACCATTAACCAACAACTAGCTAACTAGAGAAAGGTTAGAAAAGCTATACCGATCGATCCGTGTCCTTCGGTCTTTAGCCACCATCCCTAGCTCCTCGCGGCATCTCCGATCTCCTCGTCGGAAAGGGCACCACATCTTCGAGTCTTTTTACGGGCTCCCGCTTCATCCGAAGCAACTCGTGCACGAAGTTCGCTAGCCGACTTGTCCAAGGTGAAGTAGAGAATGTATGTGATCACTTCGTCTCAAGCATCCATTGATTCTCATCGCATGAGAGTGTATGGATGGAGGTTGAAGATGAAGCCATTAGTGAAAATGGTGAGCTAGAGGAAGAAGAAGGAGAGGGGCCTTTTTGTTATTGTGTTGAGAAAGAAAGGGATGAGCTAGACTGAATATAGCACACTCAATTATGAAGAAAATGAGAGCTAGCATAAGAAATCCAAGAGCAAACCCAAGCCTATATAGCTGTCCATTCTCTCTCCAAGCATCATATCAACACAATAATCAAATCCAAATGTGACATTAGCACAAGAAAAGAGACCATGAGTCACTAAACATGTCCATGTCACATTAATTGCACCTCATGATTATTTCCACTCACAATTTCCACCATTTGTAAACATTAACCCAAATGTTTACAACAATAAAAAAATATGGCAACATCTAAAGTAAACTCGTGACGGATCACAAGGATAACCCTCACCTGTATATACATACCTGCATCCGCATTCAGACTGAATGCGAATGCGATGAGACTAAAGTAATCCAATAAATCTAATACTAGGATCCGGCTTAAACCAAAGCCCACTAGTATGATCCGCCCGATCATGATCCGTGCACTACTTCACGTATATGATCGAACCCTGCCATATATCATACGGCCTCTACAACGTTTCGCCCGAAACTTGAGAAACTGTCTGTGGGGGACTCTAAAGACTCGTCAATACTTTGGCTGTGGATTTAACCACTAGCACGTCAGAGTTACTAGCCGTACGTAACGGGCTACCAGGTATTGACCAAAAGGGAGATCGATGAGCGAACTCATCCTGACACCCTACTGAGCCTGTCAGTGACAATATCCGTACAGTCCGGTCCGTTCGTCTATAAGCATCGCATGTCGGGCCTAGGGGGTTAGTAAAAGTCAGACCTCTAAAAGAGGTACAAGTCGTGTTGGAGTGTAGCCTAGAACACCCTGAGATACTACTGGAATACCTACCAGTAAATCTCCTGCCTTGGCCAAGGACTTCGTGTAATGGCTCTCCTAGACACAGCATGATCTCACCCCCAATACCGGGAGAGACGAAACCCCTGCCGATCCGCTCACTGCCTCCATGTGGCTCAGGACTGTACCCAACTAAAACCTGTTTGCACGACTCCTTTGAGCCGTGGTAGGGTAATAATCAAAGCACAGTGGGAACTAACACGAGAGAAATGACGATCTCAGGTCAATGAACTAACCTGTACACATGTCACCAGGGAACTGCTATCTGACGTCAGGTATAATACCAACTAGCATGTTCCCGGCGAGTCCTTTCCGGTGTACTCATAACCCAATGAGCACCTGTATACATCTTAGGTGAACCAACTGACACTAATGGTTTGTGAGACCGGCCATCGCCCCTCGTCGGGGTCTCGACTGTATACACTAGTCTACTAATGGAGTATCGATGCCCAGTCTCGAAACTCCCATGACTAGGGACCACTTTAAGGATGTGCTTATAGACCCCATCTCCCACGTATATGATCGCCATCATACTGCTGGCCATCAAGCAAGAATCCTATGGGCTCTATCAACGTGCATTAGTGACCTGTAATGTCACCTAAACCATGTACACGATGATAAAGATAAACTGGATAACATACTATCATCTTGAGTAAGACTGTCCTACCGGTATAGGTCATCCCTCAATCATTGCAATCACGTGCCTGTGATCCAATAATTGACTCTGAGGGCACTATATCTAACAATCTCCCACTTGCACTCAAGGATAATTATTGCGATGTCGCATACTCATATCCCGTTTGATACAGAACACTCAACTCCTCTACTAATCAGTTTAACAAAGCCCATTTGCGAAACTATTGCATTCGAGGAATAGCCTCAGTGAGTGGATCTGCCCTAATGTTTCTTTCTATGTCTCTCTTTATCTCATGTTCGCGGAGAAAACCATCTCCCGAAATGAGTAATGCCTGTCTTAGAATATGTTTGGATATCTGATGGGACCTAGTTTATAAATGAACTCCAAATCCAAACTTCTTAGACTGTATCGTCAACTGAACTTAATCAGTATCCTGCGCCACACCTCCCTCAGTATCCGCTTGGACCACCTGTCCAAAATACCGCCCCTCGTCAGAGGGAAAACTACAACTCTGACAGTCACTCTGTCATTCAGGTCACCTTGGAAGCCTGGAATGATAACCGTCTCCTAAAAGAGGCGGTTGTTATCATATCCCTAGAACATCCACTTATGTTCTAAAAATTGCTTCCGAACGTTTCTCCAGGATAGGATTAATATCAACTTATTGCATCTAGTGCAAAAACAACATCTTGTGTGGCACTTGACATCTCATGATTGACTCAATTGCCTAAGCAAGTGATCTTCCAATCATGCACATCCATCTCCTCTTTAGTCTGTAAGACACCTTTAGAGAGGGTGACTCCATCACCTGCAGGTACACTACCGTGCCAGGAGTCGTCCATTCTAAAACACCTTTAGAATGCTGTCTTAGTACCCAGATTGGGAAACTACCCAAATCTAGATAAAAAACCATAGATCTAGTAACCAGAATGTCTGATATTATATATATATCCTATGTGGAGAAACCACTGTGTGACAACCAAAGTATAACCGATCGCAGTATAGGAATATCGCTTCCTACTCTGTGTATGTCATCCATGTACCAGGACATCACACCCTACTACCTTCTTAACAGATCCATCCCCTATTCTGATGAAGTCAAACCTATGACTGTCACATCAAAAATAGGTGATCTATCTTCGCTATATCTGCTTTAGTCTATAAACAGACATAAGCTACTTGTCCACTATGCTTCCGATGCTCCCACTGACTACGACAACCCTCTGGCAGAATAATATACATGTGCACTTCTAAAGCTAGTTTTGAACGACGCTATACTCATCCTCCTGCCGGGTCTCATAGCCCGGAACAACAATAGTGTCAATTCTGGGTAAACAAGAACCTCCCTGTCACCGTCCTTAAGGCTACCGGAGTACCTCTCGGGTGCCTGAGGTTACCCACCATATCTGCGGAGTGGCTAATGGAATGTTAAAGCAGATTGAATCTTTAGGTCCAATTAAATTTTCAGTAATCGTTTGCGGTTCTAGAATCACTTCCAGTTCTACCATACTCCCACTACTGTTTTATGAAAAAATCCATTTTTATTAAAACTGTGGCGAGTCAAGAACAATATCACTATTGATCTTCCGGATGGTAGAAAGTCAACACTCGTCATAGCCCGGGTCAACCCACAATCAGCCATTACAGAAACGTGCCTTGAGTTATCCAGAGTCTGGTTTTAAGCATAAGCCGGACAACTCCCCGTGCCTTAACATTGTTAAGATATGAACTATTCTATATCCAATATAGAAACAGAAGCACTGATTTAATTAGAACCAGATTCAAATCATGCAGCTATCTCCAGTGCATGTCAATTAAATGGAGAGAGGCCAATCAGCATTACTCAACTTAGGAATACATCCAGATATGAGCAACCTGAAAGAGAAGCAAGTTCTCATAATCATTACTATCAACGGGATACCATACACAAGTATCTACATCTTCGATCACTTTGAAGAATCCTGATACTTGTAATACCTAGTTCTCTACTTTATTCATATACCTATAACTTCTCAAAACTTAGACCTTGCATTTCTACGAAGCACATGTCTAAGAACTAGAGAAGTCACAAGTAAACAGAATATAGTACGAGTACCAACCCCTCTGTCTTCATGGACACTGGACAAAATACAATACTCTGTATAAGTCCCCTGAGTCTAATAACTCATTCCCTGTGTGTCGTAGGTTGAAAACTGTACTTATGGTTAAGAAGAATTACACCACTGTTTAATGCTCCTTACTTAACCATCCACTGATATAGGTAAATGTCATAGACATAATTTCAAAAATTTATATCTCACTTTATAAAAATAAACGTACAGATATATCAATTTGAAATTGGTGCATAACAACGGATATTCAAAACCAAATATTTGTCATCTGGCAAACAGCCTAGGCGATTTCCTCAAATATCACCAATTACAACGAATCCCGATATAATGAGGATGATCACCCAATTCCCAATAACTTACTACCACTCATCATCTGTAAAACCATACAGATGTGAGAATCAAACCTGATAAATACATACCCTGGAGCAAGGGCTAATTGGGAAATCAGTTTTCTTTTAACAATACACAGTGAAACTGAAACATGTAAATGTTTCGGAGGGGTATCCGGGTATTCCTAGTAATGCCTCTTCCATTATCAGATTCACAACTATAACCGTATATTTCTTTGCCATCTCTCCAAATCCCTTTATATGTCTTTAGTCATTACCTTCTGTACACCTTCGTTAGGCTAAATGGTGTTTTTCCTTCCCTACCGTTCGGCACCAGCCTATGGTTTGGAGGAATACTATCCAATAAGCGTAATGGGTGTACTGTCCTAATCCTAGGAGCACTCGCAACTCGGGAGAAGGTAAAGATAAAAGACAACTGAATAAACCTTATTCCTGTTTCTCCTGAACCAGAATCCATCCCTGAACTGGAACAAGTTCCTTCGAGTTCGTATATAACCATATGATGGAGTATCCAAAAAACTGTGAATCTTCATAGTGATACGGGGTGTTCCGGAGAAATACAAAGGTGAAGTAGGAGTGGCGATGAAATACTTGGTTTGGTCGTGAATAGCAGTCGCAATATACTTTGCCCTCTTACTAATCCCTTTATTTGTCTTTGCTTAATACCTTCTATACACCTGTAAGACTACGGTAGCGCCCCGGCCATCTTTCTGAGGCCAAAATGCGGAAACGAAAATTTTTCTTAACTTGAAAACCGGTGCTATCGTATGCTTAAAACCCGGATCGAACCATTAACCTACTACTAGCTACAAGAGAGAGGATTGGAAAGCAATACCGATCGATCCATGTCCTTTAGTCGTTGGCCACCATCCCAAGCTCCTCGCGGTAACTCCGATCTCGATCTCTTCGTCGAAAAGGGCACCACATCTACGAGTCTTTTTACGGGCTCCCGCTTCGTCCGAAGCAATTCGAGCATGAAGTGTGCTAGCCGACGTGTCCAAGGTGTCGTAGAGAATGATTGTGATCACTTTGTCTCTTGCATCCATTGCTTGGATGGAGGTTGAAGGTGTTGCCATTAATGGAGAATGATGAGCTAGAGGAAGAAGAGAAAGAAGAAGAAGTTTCCTCTCACTTTTCTTTGGTTGTGCTTGAATGATAATATGAGAGAGAGTGGTAATAATAATATGAGAGCTCACCCCAACCTTGGCTGCCCCTCACTCTCCTCTCATCAAATCAACTCACTAATCAATCACATAATGTGAAATTTGCACAAGAAATGATACCATGACTCACCCAAGAAGTACATGTATCCTTTAATGCACAAAATGATGGTTTCTAGCTCATAATTTCCATTTGTAAACATTAACCCAAATGTTTACAACAGTAAAATGATACGACAACATCTAAAGTAAACTCGTGACGGATCACAAGCATACCCCTCACCTGTATATACATACCCGCATCCGCATTCAGACTGAATGCGATGAGACTAAAGTAATCCAACAAATCTAATACTAGGATCCGGTTTAAACAAAATCCCACTAGTATGATCCGTCCGATCATGATCCGTGCACTACTGCACGTATATGATCGGACCCTGCCATATATCATACGGCCTCTACAACGTTTCGCCCGAAACTTGAGAAACTGTCTGTAGGGGACTCTAAAGACTCGTCAATACTTTGGCTGTGGATTTAACCACTAGCACGTCAAAGGTATTAGCCGTACGTAACGGGCTACTAGGTATTGACCAAAAGGGAGGTCGACGAGCGAACTCATCCTGACACCCTACTGAGCCTGTCAGTGACAATATCCGTACAGTCCGGCCCGTTCATCTATGAGTATCGCATGTCGGGCCCAGGGGGTTGGTAAAATTCAGACCCCCAAAAGCGGTACAAGTCATGTCGGAGTGTAGCCCAGAACACCCTGAGATTGTTAGTTATGTATATGCCCTAGAGGCCATTGTTGTACATATGATGTATATTATAATAGATGCTTGGTTATATATAGAGATGACTTTCTTGCTCGTCATGATAGTATGCTATTTGGTTTCACTTTATCTTAACATGTTGACTTGTATTGGTTTACTGTTTTACTCTCACATGTTGATAAAGCCCTTAGGACTTGTACTCGACTACTGGGACTATGATGAGATCATACTAGTGGGGCCGCGGTAGTCGATGAGTACATCCTATAACTGTTCCTAGTCGAGGGTATATCGAGACAGGGCATCGATACACCAGAGTAGACTAGCGTATACGCATCTTGACCCATATGATGGGCGATGGATGATCCCATATCCATCGGTGTTTGACATCAGAGATGGTGTACGGGTGCTCAGTGGAGACTGGGTACACTGGACGGACTCGCCGAGAACTCCCAGATGGTGATATACCACACGTCAGATGGCAGTTCTCTGGTGACACTGGTACAGGGTAGTCTGTAGACCCGAGATCGTCATGGAGTCTTGTGTGATTCCCACTGTGCTTTGATTTCCACCTTACCACGTCCAAGAGGGCATGCAAAACGGTGGCTTTTGGGTACAGTCCCGAATCACATGGAGGCAATGAGCGATAGGAGGGGATTCGTCTCTCCCGGTATAAGGAGTTGATGTTGTGCTGTGTTCGATTGGCTATAACTGGAAGTCCCTGGCCAGGGCTGATATAGAGATTTACTGGTAAGTGTTACTAGTAGTTTCTCGACCCGTTATGAGCCATACATCGACACGACTTGTCGGTTACTGGGGTCTGACGTATACCACCCCTAGACTTGATATGCGACATATCAGACGAACAGACCGGACTGTACGGGAGTGTTACTGATCGGAATCACAGGAGAACGCACAGGCTAGCTTGTTGATCTTCTGATCGCTCAATACCTGGGTGGCTGTTACGTTTAGCTGACCGCTTGCAGCTTGTGGGTGTTTGATATGATCATCACCCGCTACCGGCGTATTGACGATTCTTTAGAGTCCTACACAGAGGTTTCTTGGCTCAGGCGAAATGGAGTAGAGGCACATATGTGATATGTGCAGGACCGAGAATAATGCGATATGGGATACCGTATTATATTCTCGCGATATTTAGATATGAACCGGGACATCGGATCAAGTGTTGATTCGATGAATCGGTACATGATATATTAGTCGGTTATATTCGATATAGCCGGATCGTCGGATCAAGTGTTGATTCGATGATTTAATATATAATAATATATATGATATATTATTATATTAACTAATATTGGCTTGCTTTATTATTTCATTTTCTCACTGGATGATACATTGATATATATGCGATATATGTTAATTGTATTATTTTCTTTTGTTGCAAATATATAATATATATGTGATATATATTATTGTGACATGATATGATTAATTGTTAAACATGTTTAAGGATGATTAATTGAGGTTAGGGTTTGATTAGGGTTAGATGCTTCAAGTTCCTTCTAGAAGCATTTTTCTTTTGTCATTGTAATGATTATTTTGGATGACACATTTCTTAACCTAACCAAACCCTAACCCTAGTTGTTTCTCTACACATTCTTATCCATTCATCCTTGACCATGGTTTACATATCAATCATATACTTTATTTTCTATTCATGACAAAAGGATTAATTCATATTATCATTATCCATTATCTTCTTCTTCTTCTCTCTTGAAGAAGCTCTCTTGAAAATCCTTAAGTGATGATAAAATATGAGAAAATGATATAAAAAGAAAGCAAAATCACTACTCTCTCATCCTCATCTCATCTAGCCCATGGGATTAGGGTGTTCTTCTCTTTTGAGTGAGAAAGCTTGAGTCGAAGCAACTTCAAGGTAGATCATCGGAGATTTGGAATACGACAAGCTAGAATGGATCGTTCGAGTCGTGGAGCCTCTCATGAGTCCGGGAGATCGTGGATCGCGGCAAAAGGACTTCTACTCGGAGCTTGTGAAGTGAAGGAGCGGACTACAAAGGTTGTAATCCCTCACACTTAGATAAAAGTTATCTTCTTGCATGTTTAAACCTAATAATCTAGCAAAGATCCCGGCTTTGGGTTGTTCGGCACGTCTAAAATTTAATCCGGGCATGTTTGATGCCTTTTGAACCTCCACTAGAGTGCCTAGGAACCTTACAGTGGTATCAGAGCCTAGCTAGAGCATTAGGCGATGTGTTTACAAAGTTAAAACTCCGATCGAACTCGAAACGACGAAACTTGACCCCTCTCTGGAAATTTTTTAAATTTTGGGATTTTTCTGAATTAAAAATATGTAAAAAAATCAGCAGGGAA
The DNA here is from genome assembly GCA_030015575.1 of Agapanthus africanus. Taxonomy (NCBI): domain Eukaryota; kingdom Viridiplantae; phylum Streptophyta; class Magnoliopsida; order Asparagales; family Amaryllidaceae; genus Agapanthus; species Agapanthus africanus. The sequence goes on along the minus strand of JASDDO010000012.1, from coordinate 297,054,182 downwards.
TTCTAAGAATTACCATAAAACCCGAGCCCCTAATTCGACTAAACGGCGGCGGAAGCGCGGCGCAAGCATGGCTTGCGCGGCGCTTCCGCGGCGGAACAGTGAGATCTTGACACGTGGCTTTTATGGTAATGACCGTAGGTACTTGCTGACTATTCTGGGTATTTTTAATCTGTTCCAGGTGTTTAAAATTCTGGGGTTTGTTTTGTAATAGTAGACTCGATCGGAAATTTTAAATTCGTATTTCTTTCCGGATATTTAGAAACTGTTAAACTATTTGAACGGATATCATTAACTTACTGTTTCCCGGTACGGCAAATTTTCAAGTGTTGAAATTTATTCGGGTTTACATCGTTCGGAACAATTGTACAAGTTATGCGGTGGACCCTCTAGAAGACAACAAACCTTAACTCGATTATGTGACCGTCTTGAACTGCCTTTTGAACCTTCGGGTTTGGGGCAGTACGGCGTGCCACATGTGAGGCGTTGGCTTGACCCTTCTACGGCTGGATCACCGGTACTGTGACATATTCTGGGATTATTTGAACCCCGCTCAAGTGTTGAGCAGTTTAGGAAATTTTGGGTGTTTGATTATCTGTTCGAAAAGTTTAATACTGTTTATTTATCTGGAATGTGATACAATATGTGGAATTCATAGAGTTAGGCATGAAATGCGGAGTTTGTGATATTTCGGATTTACGATGTCTAAAGTGATTGTGGATTCCAAATATTGTAGTTTTACACTTTCTTTTCTGTGACTGTAAGTGTAATATGTGATATCGCCGGTTTCGTTGCTATATGTCAACGACAATTGGGATGCGCATATTTACTTACGTTGATGATATGAGATATTATGTGTTGCTGTGATATGTTTTATTGGATCGTCGCGATCAGAATAGCCGGGGGTTTTATGTGACATGAGGGTTTTTATTTTCATTCATGTAAAATTCATTTGTAATGTAATATTCTTTTATTTGGGGCACTTCCAGGTTGCGGTTGATGTCACCAGTGTATATTATTTACTTTTCCGCATTAGGTAGACCCAAGGTGGGGAGCACAAGTAACCGGGTTCTAGGATCCAGTGGGAGGCCATCTCGAGGAGTCGAGACCGGGTCTTCTAACCCTAGAATTGGCAGTGTTACTTGCCGCTCTCGTAGGGGTCTTAGGATGTGGGTTTGGCTATTCGTCGCGACCGTGGAATCCGTGTTTTATACAGGCTCGTATTGAAAACACGGACGTCCTAGTATATCCAATATTTCATATATGTTCTTCTGCTGCAATGTTCTATGATGAGATCATATTACTGCCTGAGACGAATGCTTATACTATATATATATGCTGATATATAAATATTACTGCTTTCGTTTCTTCTGTGATGCTTAGGAAGCATAAGCTGATGGGATTTTTATTAATGAGATTAATAAAAGAAAAGAAACCTAAAGATGTTGTAGAATCAAAGCTTAATAAAAAGGGTAGCTACAGTTTTGCTTTGCACAGTGATATATATGATATATCCTGCACCTTATTCGATGAGGAAAGGACCGAGATCCCTTCACCGGGAGTGACTCCTTTAGCAAAACTGGCAAATGCTACAAAACGCGGTTTGTCTTTTGGATGCTTTTAGTGTTTTGCTTTGCACAGCGGTATATATGATATATCCTGCACCTTATTCGGTGAGGAAAGGGCCGACGATCCCTTCACCGGGAGTGACCCCTTTAGCGAAACTAAGAAAAGCCTCAAAACACTCCTTTTCAAAAACTTCACATGATTCTACGACGATATCAAGTTCAATACGCTCAGGGTTTTTCTGAAAAAACCTGCGTAGCCCTCCGTCATTTCAGATAAGTAATATTTAGTATTCGTGCTACGGTAGTTTGGCATGCGTCAAGGCGTAGCGTACGGTAGCTGATTATTACTTATCTGCAGCATGAGATGCGATTGGATTAGGGTATTCGTGCGGCGTTGTTTGGCATGCGTCAAGGGTCGTACGGGTGGGTTTAATTCAATCACGAAATGTACGGGTTGAACTTGACTAGCGGACTATGGGTTGTTTGGCATGCGTCAAGGTCATAGCACGCTAGGGGTAAAAGTTTTATCGGGAATTTCAAGCATTGAAATTTGCAATGAGATTGCATACCTCCTATGAGATAGTTGGATCCCGATACCCACTGCGAGTAAGAGTTACTCCTGGGAGAGTTTTACACAGGACAATTAGTCATTCAAGTAGGTGTCTAGAAAAGTGTTAACGAGGTTACGCCTCTGGGAAAATGAGGTTTACTTTAATTAGGTCCGTGCGAAAGCACGGGGAACCTCCCTCAAAGTACCGACACTGATCTGGCTGAAAGATTGACGAAATTGTAGGGTGTAATTAATCCCGGCTAATCTTACCTTTTAGGGTTTTAAGGTAGATTTGATAAAAACAGTGGGAGACATCCTGATTAGATAAGATAATAACCAATCTAATCTTGCAAGAGCATACGCTAAAGTGTTTTCTTCTCTCTCTCTCCAGATAGCGACCATGTCAGGCCATAATCAAGATAATAATATTGATGTATTGACTAAACCTAATTATTGTACTGAGCAAGGGAACGTTGGACCCGTTCTTTCTTATAAGAGTTATAAGACTGAACAGGAAACACGAGAATATCTAGATTCTCACACCGCCCAAAAGAACATGCATGTTGATGCATCTTCTTCGGGTGTGTTTGTTATTGAGAACTGTTTCTCAGTTCACCCTACGTCCTGGGTATTAGATACCGGATCAGGATCCCACATATGCAAACAGTTGCATGGGCTACGTAAAGGTAGAGAACTGGGAAAGGATGATCATTCCATTCTAGTAGGGAACGGTGCAAATGTTGTAGCCAAAGCAGTTGGCGAATATCACCTTGTATTGCCGAGTCGTAATACACTGATTCTAAATGAGTGCTATTATATACCGAACATGATGTGCAACATTATATCAGTTTCTTTATTGAGTAAAGAGGGATATAATTTTGTAGTACAGGATAATGTTATGAACATATTCCTAGATCAAAAGTTGATTGCATCAGGCTCGTTACATAATGGCATATTCATTCTAAATCAGAATACAGTCCTGAATATACAAAACACACACAAGAGGAAAAGTTCAGATATGAACGAATCCTTCTTGTGGCATTGTAGACTTGGTCATATCAATGCGACACGACTGGCTAAGTTACATAAAGATGGTTATTTGAATCCGTTCGAATTATCATCTTATGATACTTGCCATTCATGTCTCAAAAGAAAAATGACCAAAGCTCCGTTTAGTGGACATGGAGAAAAAGTTACCGAACTCTTCGGACTGATACATAGTGATGTATGCGGTCCCATGTCTACACATGCCAGGAACGGTTCTTCCTACTTCATTACATTCACTGACGATCTCTCTAGATACTGACATGTGTTTCTGATGAAACACAAGTCTGAAGCTTTTGAGAAATTCAGAGAATATAAACACGAAGTAGAAAACCAAACGGGCAAAAGTATTAAGATTCTTCGATCTGATCGAGGAGGTGAATAGTTAAGCGGCGAGTTCCTAGATTATCTAAAAGAGAATGGGATTCTCTCTCAGCTTACTCCTCCTTATACACCACAGCACAACGGTGTATCGGAGCGGAGGAAGCGCACCCTATTAGATATGGTGCGCTCCATGATGAGTACAGCTGAGTTACCTATTTCCTTCTGGGGGTATGCGCTTGAGACAGCCATAGACCTATTGAATAGAGTTCCTACCAAATCTGTGCCTACCACTCCATATGAGATATGGAAAGGGAAGAGACCACATCTTAATTATATTAAGATATGGGGTTGTCCGGCCTATGTCAAAAGACAAAATCCGGACAAACTCGAGGCAAGATCAGTCTTATGTAAGTTTGTAGGATATCCCAGAAATTCACAAGGGTATATCTTCTACCACCCCGAGGAACAAAAGGTGTTTGTTTCTCGACATGCTACTTTCTTAGAAAAAGGTTTTCTTATGAAACAGAATAGTAGTATTGAGGTAAAACTGGAAGAAGTTCCAGCAACACAAACTATAACAGAAGACTTGGTTGAACCAGAGGATTCAGTAGTACCCGACGAACCCCAGCCTCTCCGCCGATCTAGTAGGGTTTCTCATCCACCTGAGAGATACTACGGTTTTCTCATTGATGGTGGAAGCGAGGATTGCATCATGGATGATGATGAACCGACTAGTTTCGTGCAGGCCATCACGAGTGGTGACTCTGTGAAATGGCTGGATGCAATGCGATCTGAGATGGAATCCATGTACACCAACAAAGTATGGACTTTGGAAAATGCTCCTGAAGGGGTAAAACCCATAGGGAGCAAGTGGATCTTTAAAAAGAAATTTGGTGTAGATGGAAAAGTTGAGACTTTTAAAGCTAGACTTGTAGCAAAGGGTTTTCGTCAACGACCAGGTGTGGATTATGACGAAAACTTTTCTCCAGAGGCTATGCTTAAGTCCATCCGGATCTTACTTGCCATTGCTGCATACCATGACTACGAAATCTGGCAAATGGATGTTAAGACCGCCTTTCTAAACGGTGATTTAAAAGAGAGCGTGTACATGACTCAGCCAGAGGGCTTCGTAGATAGTGGGAGCAGCGGAAAGGTGTGCAAGCTGCTTAAATCCATTTATGGGTTAAAGCAAGCATCGCGGAGTTGGAACATCTGTTTTGAAGTTGTAGTCAAAGAGTTTGACTTCATCAAAAATATAGATGAACCTTGTATCTATAAGAAGGTAGCAGAGGGTAAGGTTGTCTTCCTCGTATTGTACGTGGATGACATACTCTTGATAGGAAATGATATTCCTATGCTGCAATCAGTCAAGCTCTTCTTATCACAGAGATTCTCAATGAAAGATCTAGGTGATGCCTCCTGCATATTGGGAATCATGATCTATAGAGATAGATCTAAACGGATGCTGGGATTGTCCCAATCCAGGTACATTGACACCATACTAAAGAGATTTAGTATGGAAGAATCCAAGCGTGGAAACCAACCCACGATCTCTGGACTCACTCTCTCCAAAGAGATGTCTCCCAAGACTGATTTGGAGAGAGCTCGCATGCAAGGGATACCCTATGCTTCGGCAGTAGGCTCTATCATCTATGCGATGCTATGTACCAGACCCGATGTAGCATACTCACTAAGTGTAGTGAGTCGGTATCAAGCAGATCCTGGAGAGAGTCATTGGACAGCAGTGAAGAACATTCTCAAGTACTTGCGAAGGACTAAGGAGATGTTCTTGGTGTATGGTAACGGAGAACTCCAGGTGGAGTCCTTTACCGATTCCAGCTTCCAAAGTGATAAGGACGACTCTAAGTCGCATTCGGGTTTTGTCTTTACCCTCAATGGAGGGGCGGTATGTTGGAAGAGTTCCAAACAGGATACCGTTGCAGACTCAACGATGGAGGCTGAATACATCGCTGCCAACGATGCTGCCAAAGAGGCTGTCTGGATCAAGAAATTCATTAGTGAACTTGGTGTGGTTCCATCCATTGAGCATCCAATACCTCTGTATTGCGATAACAATGGAGCTGTGGCTTTGGCCAAGGAACCCAGGTCCCATCAGAAGTCCAGATATATTCTGAGGCGGTATCACCTGATCAGAGAGATAGTTGATCGCCGGGAGATCGAGGTCAGGAGAGTAGATACGAAAGACAACACTGCGGCTCCATTCACGAAGGCCATTCTCCAGATACAGTTTGAGAGATTATTCGGGATGCTAGGTATGCGATACTACAGCAGCTGGCCTTAGTGCAAGTGGGAGATTGTTAGTTATGTATATGCACTAGAGGCCATTGTTGTACATATGATGTATATTATAATGGATGCTTGGTTATATATAGAGATGACTTTCTTGCTCGTCATGATAGTATGCTATTTGGTTTCACTTTATCTTAACATGTTGACTTGTATTGGTTTACTGTTTTACTCTCACATGTTGATAAAGCCCTTAGGACTTGTACTCGACTATTGGGACTATGATGAGATCATACTAGTGGGGCCGCGGTAGTCGATGAGTACATCCTATAACTGTTCCTAGTCGAGGGTATATCGAGACAGGGCATCGATACACCAGAGTAGACTAGCGTATACGCATCTTGACCTATATGATGGGCGATGGATGATCTTATATCCATCGGTGTTTGACATCAGAGATGGTGTACGGGTGCTCAGTGGAGACTGGGTACACTGGACGGACTCGCCGAGAACTCCCAGATGGTGATATACCACACGTCAGATGGCAGTTCTCTGGTGACACTGGTACAGGGTAGTCTGTAGACCCGAGATCGTCATGGAGTCTTGTGTGATTCCCACTGTGCTTTGATTTCCACCTTACCACGTCCAAGAGGGCGTGCAAAACGGTGGCTTTTGGGTACAGTCCCGAATCACATGGAGGTAATGAGCGATAGGAGGGGATTCGTCTCTCCCGGTATAGGGAGTTGATGTTGTGCAGTGTTCGATTGGCTATAACTGGAAGTCCCTGGCCAGGGCTGATATAGAGATTTACTGGTAAGTGTTACTAGTAGTTTCTCGAACCGTTATGAGCCATATATCGACACGACTTGTCGGTTACTGGGGTCTGACGTATACCACCCCTAGACTTGATATGCGACATATCAGACGAACAGACCGGACTGTACGGGAGTGTTACTGATCGGATTCACAGGAGAACGCACAGGCTAGCTTGTTGATCTTCTGATCGGTCAATACCTGGGTGGCTGTTACGTTTAGCTGACCGCTTGCAGCTTGTGGGTGTTTGATATGATCATCACCCGCTACCGGCGTATTGACGATTCTTTAGAGTCCTACACAGAGGTTTCTTGGCTCAGGCGAAATGGAGTAGAGGCACATATGTGATATGTGCAGGACCGAGAATAATGCGATATGGGATACCGTATTATATTCTCGCGATATTTAGATATGAACCGGGACATCGGATCAAGTGTTGATTCGATGAATCGGTACATGATATATTAGTCGGTTATATTTGATATAGCCGGATCGTCGGATCAAGTGTTGATTCGATGATTTAATATATAATAATATATATGATATATTATTATATTAACTAATATTGGCTTGCTTTATTATTTCATTTTCTCACTGGATGATACATTGATATATATGCGATATATGTTAATTGTATTATTTTCTTTTGTTGCAAATATATAATATATATGTGATATATATTATTGTGACATGATATGATTAATTGTTAAACATGTTTAAGGATGATTAATTGAGGTTAGGGTTTGATTAGGGTTAGATGCTTCAAGTTCCTTCTAGAAGCATTTTTCTTTTGTCATTGTAATGATTATTTTGGATGACACATTTCTTAACCTAACCAAACCCTAACCCTAGTTGTTTCTCTACACATTCTTATCCATTCATCCTTGACCATGGTTTACATATCAATCATATACTTTATTTTCTATTCATGACAAAAGGATTAATTCATATTATCATTATCCATTATCTTCTTCTTCTTCTCTCTTGAAGAAGCTCTCTTGAAAATCCTTAAGTGATGATAAAATATGAGAAAATGATATAAAAAGAAAGCAAAATCACTACTCTCTCATCCTCATCTCATCTAGCCCATGGGATTAGGGTGTTCTTCTCTTTTGAGTGAGAAATCTTGAGTCGAAGCAACTTCAAGGTAGATCATCGGAGATTTGGAATACGACAAGCTAGAATGGATCGTTCGAGTCGTGGAGCCTCTCATGAGTCCGGGAGATCGTGGATCGCGGCAAAGGGACTTCTACTCGGAGCTTGTGAAGTGAAGGAGCGGACTACAAAGGTTGTAATCCCTCACACTTAGATAAAAGTTATCTTCTTGCATGTTTAAACCTAATAATCTAGCAAAGATCCCGGCTTTGGGTTGTTCGGCACGTCTAAAATTTAATCCGGGCATGTTTGATGCCTTTTGAACCTCCACTAGAGTGCCTAGGAACCTTACAGAGATACTACTGGAATACCTACCAGTAAATCTCCTGCCTCGGCCGAGGGCTTTGTGTAATGGCTCTCCTAGACACAGCGCAATCACCCCCCCAATACTAGGAGAGACGAATCCCCTTCCGATCCGCTCACTTGCCTCCATGTGGCTCAGGACTGTACCCAACTAAAACCTGTTAGCATGACTCCTTTGAGCCATGGTAGGGTAGTAATCAAAGCACATTGGGAACTCACACGAGACAAATGACGATCTCAGGTCGATGAACTAACCTGTACACATGTCACCAGGGAATTGCTATCTGACGTCAGGTATAATACCAACTAGCATGTTCCCGGCGAGTCCTGTTCGGTGTACTCATAACCCAATGAGCACCTGTATACATCTTAGGTGATCCAACTTACACCAATGGCTTGTGAGACCGGCCAAGCCCCTCGTCGGGGTCTCGACTGTATACACTAGTCTACTAATGGAGTATCGATGCCCAGTTTCGAAACTCCCACGACTAGGGACCTTTTAAGGATGTGCTTATAGACCCCAGCTCCCACGTATATGATCGCCATCATACTGCTGGTCGTCAAGCAAGAATCCTAAGGGCTCTATCAGCGTGCAATAGTGACCAGTAAGGTCACCTAAGCCGTACACGATGATAAAGACAAACGGTTGGATATATGTATGCCCTAGATGCCATTATGTGATAGTGAATGTATTTATACATGTATATATATATATTCAGTGTACATTCTTGCTCGACATGATAGTATGCTATCTGGTTATTCTTTATCTGACATGTTGATTTGACCATGCTTTTATTCATTCATACATGTTGATAAAGCCCTGAGGATATTGACTTGACTACTGTGATTATGATAGAGATCATACTTGTGGGACATCAGTAGTTTATAAGCATACCCTGGAATGTCCCTAGTCGCAGGTGTATCGAGACGGGGCATCGATATACCAGAGTAGACTAGCATATATGATACTAGACCCATATGATGGGCGATGGATGTTCCCACATTCATCGATGTTTGACTTCGAGATCGTATACGGGTGCTCAGTGGTGACTGGGTACACTGGACGGACATGCCGAGAACTCCTATATAGAATTATATCTATCGTCGGATAGCAGTTCTCATGTGACACTGGTGCAGGTTAGTTTGTAGACCCGAGATCGTCATAGAATCTTATGTGTTCTCCCACTGTACTTTGATTACCACCCTACCACGGCTCTACCGAGTCGTGCAAACAGGTAGCCGTTGGGTACAGTCCCGAGACAAACGAAGGCGATGAGCGATAGGAGGGGTTTCGTCTCTCCCGGTATTGGGAGTTGATGTTGTGCTGTGCTCGACTGGCTATATCAGTAAGTCCCTGGCCAGGGCTGTTAGGATTTGCTGATAAGTGTTATCAGTAGTTTCTCGATCTGTTATAGACCATTCATCGGCACAACTTATTGAGTTATTGGGGTCGATGTTACCATCCCTAGACTCGATATGCAGCATATCTGATGAAGAGACCGGACTGTACGGTAGTGTTGCCGGTTGGCTCGACGGGAGTTGTAACAGGTTCGCTTGTTTTCTTCTGATCACTCAATACCCAGGTGGCCGTTACGTTTAGCTGACCGCTTGTGGCTTGTAGGTATTTGATATGATCATTACCTACTGTCGGCGTATTGACGAGTCTCAGAGTCCCACAATGAAGTTTCCTGGCTCAGGCGAAAAGATATGGTGTGCATATGAGATATGCGCGGGGACCCGATTAAATACGGATATGTGATACCATATATTAATCGGGCATTTTCTATTGGTCGGGTCGTATGTGATATGATCGGTTTGCAAAATCAAGTGTTGATTTTACAAATGACTTTTAGATTAATTCTTTAATCAAACTCTTTTTCTATTTTGTATGCATACATGTATGCACATGATGATGTGCATGGATACATACATACATAGTATCATGGTTGTTGATACAAGTTTGGTGGCAATGCAAGACTTACATGATAGAATTATCTATTTATTTTTCATTTTTTGTTAAAAGAAAAGGATAATTCAAAAGAGGTTAGAGTTTATCATCTTTGACCATGCTTCAACTACTTATTAACCTTGAGTTAATTATTCTTTTGCTTTGAACTCATTTTGGAAAAGATCTAGATAATTCTAACCATAATTGAAGTGAGAAGGAATTAATATATATATATATATATATATATATATATATATATATATATATATTATTCTTTCTCATTTCATTATTATTCATTCTCATCTCTTTTCCTTTTGTGAGAAAGAAAAGCTACCATCTTCTTCTTCCTCTCTTGGTTATTTTCTTTAAGTGAGGTTGATAAAAGAAAGAGTTTTGATTATAGAAAAACAACCACATCATCATACTACACACATCTAGCCGGTTTGTGTAGGGTGTTTGCTTTACTTCTTTCACATATCGGGTAAACCAAGGAGCTTTGGACAAAGGAGCTTCGGGTGGATCGTCGTGGATATTAGAAGACGTCAAGCGAATCTTTTTCCAACCCTCAAATGACCAAGGAGTCTAGCGTAAGGAGCTACAAAGGTTGTACTCTCAAAACCCTAGTTTTTCCTACTTGTGATGTTGAAGTTTAAGAAACCCTAAAATTCTAGTGATGATTCTTTGTATGTTTACATAGCACCTTAAAAATTTGATTTTGTGACATGTGATACTTCCAAACCCTTCTTGAGGTGCTGGGTAAACCTAACATTGTTATCAGAGCCGACCTAGAACTTTAGGAGACATTTTAACGAAGTTAAAACTCCGATCGAACCGAAAAATACGATTTTTTAGCACTCTCTGGACATTTTTTTAAAACTGTTATTTTTCAGTATTAAAAATCCTTAAAAAATTCAGCAGGGAATTCTAAGAATTGTAGTAAAAAACGAAGCCCTAATCCATAATTCCCATCGCGGAACCGCGGCCAAAGCTTGCTTTGGCCGCGGTTCCGCGGCCGTACAGAGGCTTTAAGGCCTCGTTTTTGTACACTGTTCTTCCTACCTGCTTGTATATAGTTTTGGGTATTTTTATTCTGAATCTAGTCTTGTATGTTCTGGAGATTGTTTTGGATTCTATGATTCGATCGGAATTTCAATTTCGTGCTTTTTTCCGGGTAACTTAGAAAGTATTAAAAAGTTCGAACGGGTATCATTAACTCACTTTTTCACGGGGTTTAAATCTTTCGGAAATACGTGCAAGTTTTGTGGTGGATCCTCTAGAAGACAACAAACCTTAACTCGATTATGTGACTGTCTTGAACTGCCTTTTGAACCTTAGGGTTTGAGGCAGTACGGCGTGCCACATGTGAGGCGTTGGCTTGACCCTTCTACGGCTGGACCGCTACTACTGTGACACATTCCGGGTTTTCTGAACTCCGCTCAAGTGTTGAGCTTTAGGAAATTTTGGGTATTTGATCATTCGATCGAAAAGTTTAATACTGTCTATTTATCTGGAATGTGATACAATATGTGGAATTCATAAAGTTAGGCATGAAATGCGAGGTATGAGATATCTCGGATTTACGATGTCTAAAGAGAATGCGGATTCTAAATATTTTAGTTTTACACTTTCTTTTTTGTGACCGTAAGAGTAGTATGTCGATATCTCCGGTTTCGTTGCTATACATCAACGACAATCGGGGTACGCATACTTACTTACGTTGATGATATATGATATTATGTGTTGCTGAGATATGATGTGCAGGATTGTCGCGATTGAATAGCCGGGGGTTTTATGTGAGATGAGAGTTTTATTTTTCATTCATGTAAAATTCAAATGTAATGTAATATTCTTTTATTTAGGGCACTTCCGGGTTGAGGTTGATGTCACCAGTGTTGTATATTATTTACTCTTCCGCATTAGGATATACCCAAGGAGGGGAGCACAAGTGACCGGGTTCTGGGGTTCAGTGGGAGGCCATCTCGAGGAGTCGAGACCGGGTCTCCTAAACTCCAGGATTGGTACGGTCGCTTGCCGCTCTCGTAGGGGTCTAGGGGTGTGGGCTTGGCTATTCATCGCGACTGTGGAATCCGTATTTTCTATTGTTGGCTAAATACTAAATACGGACGTCCTAGTATATCCCACATTATATATATGTTTCTGCTGCCTGTGTTCTGTGATATCTGAGACGAATGATATTTTATATATGAGATATATACTAGATGTTGCTTATGTTTTACACCCGCGCTAGTCCCGTCCCGGTATGCCGTTAGTTAAGTAACCTAACGGTGCATAACGGAACATTGTGGCGAATGCGGATGGCATAAGCGTACATTGTATTTTCGTTTCTTTTCTGTGATTGGCTTAAGGACTTAAATGGTGGGATTGCATTAATATGATTAATGTAAAGAAAATAAACCTAAAAAGATGTTGTAGAATAGGATTTGAAAACCACTTGGCTCATGAAAAAGCTGTATTTCAAAAACTGCGGAGCACAAGCCACTCCTTTTGAAAACCATTTGATTCTACGACGATATCAAGTTCAAAGCGTTAAAAATTTTCTTAAAAATCATCTACAACCCTCCGTCATTTTAGGAAGTAGAGTACTTAGTATTCATGCTACGTTTGTTGACCTTAGCCAACGCGTAGTGTACGGTAGCTAAGTGATGTCTTCCTACAATGCATATGATGCAGATTAATTAGGACGGGCATACGACTTTGTTGACCTTAGCCGAGGGTCATGTAAACGGGTCTGATTAATCAAGAAATGACGGGCTGAACTTGACTGGTACTTTTGATTTGTTGACCATAGCCAAGGTCATAGGTACTAGATGTAAAAATCATATCGGGAATTTCAAGTGTTGAGATTCGCAATGAGATTGCATACCTTCCATATGATGGTTGGATCCCGATCCCACTGTGGGCAATAGTTGCTCCTAGGAGAGTTTTGCAGTTTACAATTAGCTAACTCATTAGGTGTCTAGAAAGGTGTTAACGGGGCTACGCCTCTGGGAAAACAAGGTTTACTTTAATTAGGTCCGTGCGAAAGCACGGGGAACCTCCCTCAAGTACCGACACTGGCCTGGCTGAACGGTTAGCGAAGTTGTAGACTGTAATTAATCCTGGCTAGTTTTCTTTTTAAGGTTTGAAAGAAAAACATGATTAAAGCAGTGGGAGACATCGATTAGACAAGATAATAACCAATCTGATCTTTGCAAGAGCTTTCGCTGAGTGTATTCTTTTCTCTCTCTTAATGGCAGATACCAATGACTGGACTCAAGCTTCTACTAGATAAAAATAAACTGAATGTGACCAATTATAAAGACTGGCTGAGGAATCTGAAAATAGCCTTGACTTATGATAAAGTATCATATGTCCTCACGGCTTCAGCCCCGCCCGTCCCAGGTCCAAAATCCTCAGTTGCGGACATTAAAGTCCGCAAGACATGGGACGCAGACTGTGCCATGGCCAAATGCCTCGCGCTTGCATCGATGGATAACACACATCAAAAGCAGCACGAGAATATGGACATTCATGACATATTCCTCCATACAAAGGAGTTGTATGGAGAGCAATCCCGCGTATTACGATACGAAGCATCAAAGAAATTGTTTCAGATGCGAATGGCCCCTGGCACACCAGTAGGAGACCATGTTCTGAAGATGATAGCTCTTATAGAAGAGCTTGAGGACCTTGGATCGACGATGGACAATGAACAATATACAGATATTATTCTGCAGTCCCTCCCCTCCACCTTTGCTCAATTCATAGTGAACTTCAACATGCATAACTTGGAGAAGGAACTACCTGAACTCCTTAATATGTTAAGGAGTGCAGAGAGCACTATGAAATCAGTAAAAACTCTCGTTATGACTGTTGGGCAGTCTTCCTCTTCTCGCACAGAGGCTAAGGCCAAGGGAAAGAAAAAGAAGAAGCCCACCAATCCTAAGGGTGGAGTTAAAAAGATGAAGGGAAAGGAAAAATCCAAAGCTGGAGACTCGGGGAAAGGGGAATGTTTTCATTGCCACAAAACAGGGCATTGGAAGCGCATCTGTACGGAGTACTTGAATCTCAAGAAGAAGCATGGGGATGCTTCCGCTTCAGGTGTGTTTGTGACAGAAAACTATTTTTCAATAAACTCTGCTTCCTGGGTATTAGATACCGGTTCAGGTTCTCACATTTGCAATTCTATGAAGGGGCTGAGAAATAGCAAGGTTTTGAAAACAGGTGACCATACTCTCCGCGTTGGAAATGGTTCCAATGTACATACAGTCGCAGTGGGAGAGTATCACTTGGGGTTGCCATCTGGGTGTATATTGGTTTTGAACCCATGTTATTTTGTACCAAGTATGCTTTGTAATATAATATCTGTTTCTTTGTTAGACAATGAAGGATATAATTTTGTATTGCAGAACAATGTTATGAACATTCACCTGAATCAAATGTTGGTTGGGTATGGTACACTTAATAACGGGATATACGTCCTAAATCAACACACAGTTTTCAGTATACAACACACTAATAAAAGAAAACTTTCAGAAATAAACGAAGCTTTTCTTTGGCACTGTAGACTTGGTCATATTAACGAAACAAGACTAAACAAGTTACACAAAGATGGTTATTTAAACCCTTTTGAATATAAATCTTATGCGACTTACCAGTCTTGTATCAAGGATAAAATGACCAAAACTCCATTTACCGGACACGGAGAAAGAGCTACCGAGCTCCTAGGACTCATACATTGTGATGTATGTGGGCCAATGTCTACACAAGTTAGAGGCGGTTTTTCTTACTTGATTACTTTCACTGACGATTTCTCAAGATTCGGTCATGTATTTTTATTAAAGCACAAATCCGAAGCTTTCGAGAAATTCACTGAATATAAACAAGAAGTAGAAAAACAAACTGGCTTGAGTATCAAGATGCTTCGATCAGATCGAGGTGGGGAGTACCTCAGTACAGAATTTGCAAACTTCCTAAAAGAGAATGAGATTCTCTCTCAGCTCACTCCTCCTGTCACGACCCAAAATTGGCCCGTGACGGCCCTAATACTACGCAACGCCTAAAGACGTAACGCAGTAAAAGAAAGCCAAAACCCAGAAATCTAAACCATAAAAATACGGAAAAGATAATATAAGTTTTTGAAACATTTGAAATCGCAACCCAAATTCTTTAAAAGTCCCACTTTCTTTCTTTAAAATTTTGGCAACACCCCCTTTTTGTAAAAACTAGCCAAGATGAATACAACACAAATATACGACGCCGTAGCGAAGAAATAAAGACAATAGAGAGAAAGCTGTATATAAAAGGCAACAAATCCATAAATAATATACAATATCGTCCTCACCAAGTCTCTAGGTCAACAACATGATAGTAGATGGAGAGTACAAGATACAACGAATGTACAATATGAAATACAGATAATCATCCAACCAACCTAAGCAAAAATAGTAAACTGTGAGCCGATGCGATATCTGTAGCAAAAGATGATAGCTGAATAGCGGAATAGCCTGCCTCGACTACTCTGGGGAACAACCTGAAACACATGTGGCACAACGGGGGTGAGTTGCCAACTCGTGAATAGTAGATAACATATGCAGGTAATCGCAGGAATGTACGTACAGCATGAATCTAAGATATGCGATTACAGTAATAACATGTCATGCAAATGCTGAATAATGGAAAGTACACTAGCAGGTACAATCAATATGTAAAGCAATAATAACATGACAATAGTATGCAATAACTATGCAATAGGAATATGAGAACGCAAATATTCAGCTATCATGAAGGGTACACTAACAGGTACTCCTAAAACATGGAACACTGCATAGGTGAAAAGGTACGAGGTATGGAGTGAAATATGTCATCCACGGAATCCTGTCATCGTGGTAGGATCACAATCCATCAAGACACTCAAATGCCAATTCCTCAAATCAGCCCCCACATTGGGCTCTCACATCATATAAGTCTCACATCTCCTTAATGTACAATATCGAGTAATCTCCTATATCCCGAATGTACAAATCAGTAATCACATAGGTATGTCCAATATCCAATCTCAATGAATCACCTAATATCCCATGTCAAATCTCAAGTAAGAATCTAACATCCTAAAGGTAAATATGTACAGAAATAAATATGATGGGGGCAATACACATATATTAGCGTCCCATTCCACTAATATTGGTGTAAGGGTATATATAACAACGGCTAAATCCCCTTTATATATACAAAGGTTTTAAAGAAATATCATGAAAACCACGTGCCAAGCATCGACACAGAAATCCTGATCACGTATCATACGCTATCCCGAAAGCACGAGTGCCTAGCTCTGACCCTCGCCTTTCGACGTATGCATACGTACATGACTCCCAACGGTGTCTCCGTGATCCCCCGCCGAGTCATGGGTACTGTCACCGGTAGGTACTCGCCCGTCTCCAGGCTCAATCGGCAAAGTCCATCGATCTTCTTGCCGAGGGGAACCATACCGGGCCCCATCATGTACCCGCATACGACAACCACACCTCGTATGGAGTATATAATCAGAACCGATAAATCTCATGGTGGTTGCGCAAATATCAAATCAAGGAAACCGGGTTTTTCAATGTATGCATAATTTCACGAACTCCCGCGGTTCCCAAATCCAGAAAACATCATGTAAAATCCAAATAACCAGGCGCAAATCCAGGAATAAATATATGCGATATATCAGAATGTTAGCATATAAATGAGAACATATAGCTGAAACCAGATGTATGCGAAATCAATAAGGTACAGCTAAGTATAGGTGTCTATCTATAAGTAAAAGATGTCGTATACCCCCCTGGGTATAAGTAGAATATGAAGGGTACCTCCCTGGGTATAAGTAAAATATGTGCAAGGTATACCTGTAGCTGTATCGCAAGGTGTAGATGTACCTATCACTAATGGTAAGATACACTATAGGTATACCGATAAGCTAGATGTCAAGTATGATAAGCAATATAGTATCTATAAGGGGTTGTGTGTGACATGGCAATTATTGACGGTTTGTGTAGCATACAATCCGTGCTTGTGCAACATGAACCGTCAATAATATGTGCAGTGTCCTACGGCTGCTAGTCACAGTACAACTATATCAAGGAAATAAGGTAAAGGCGCAATTCTAACAATGACGTAGAATATGCGACAGGTATTTGAATCCTAGCCCATACGCATAACGCCATGCGGGCGATTCCCCTGTAGATGTTAAATCTACTCACCTATGCTCCACGCTAGGTGAATCCTACCATCTGCTCTCCCCTGTAGCCGTGTCCGTAGTCCCTGCCTGCAACCCTGCAAATAAGACATGGAAATCAAATATAAGCCAAATATTCCGCAAAACGTGATATCGAACCAAAACGAGAAACTCGCGTCGCGAACTAAACGTGCGTGTGCACGATACGCTAAAACGTGTGTATACGCGTCTAAAACCATCGCGACACGCCGCGATACGCTGGATCATAGAACCCACTCACGTATCATGCGTATCGCGCAAACACGACGGACATGAAAAACGGTATATTGTCCCAGATTTTCGTACAGGCCAAAACTTACAAAACTAGACATGCCAAAGCACTAGACAACGCTGCAGACAACCCTAGCCAAGACCCCAACACCCCTGCCCCCTACTTGGCCGCAAATTGCGACCAAACACAATAAATCTGCAGCCCAAGGTAATAGTTAGGGGCTCGTGCTCTGGTAATATGTTCTAGACCTAGTGTGCATGCCCCAGTTTCCTCAATTTTTTCCTGAAGGCCCCGGGTCAAAAGCAGATCTCAGAAAGCCAATACATCGCTTAAAAACACCAATTTGCACTAAAAGGAAACCCTATGGTATTTTAGTGTAATCCAGGGTTAAACTCAGTTAAGGTGACCCTAACAACACTTAAATAAGTAGGGTTTACCAACACAATCATCAATTTGCCACAACATCTCACAAATCACTAAAATTAGCACTAAACTAGCTAATTAACACAAACCGACTCTAATTACACACAAGCTAAGCAAACTAGGGAAAGGGTTCAGAAATATACCCTAGAGAACCCTAAGTAGCAAGTGAAGAAGTGTATGGAGGAGGTGAGAGCTTGCTGCAAGTTGCTGGGGCTGCTACTGCTAAAGCTCCTTCTCTGCTGATGCTGCCAGTGCTGCTGCCACTGCTGCTGCTCCTTCTCTGCTGCTGCTGCTTCAGTTGTTGTTGTGGTCTTTGCTGCTGCTGTGCTGTTGTATGGGTGTGTGTGTGTGTGAGTTTGAGAGTGAGAGGATGAGAAAAATGAGTGAGAATGAGAGAACACCAACAAGTCAACCCCCTCCTCTTTCTCTCTCTTCATTAAATGAAGGCATGGGCAAACCATCATGCCTCATAATGCACTCTCTCTCTCTCACCAAGTCAACACAAAGCAATCATTTAAAAACCCTTTTCAAATTCATTTTATTTTTTAAAAGAACCATCATACTTAAAACATAAAACACTTAAAACAAAACTATAAAGCTAGATTAGGTAAAATGGTTAGTTCACCATGTTGCTAATCATGGTTAAACCCCCAAAACAACCCTAGTTATCATGCACAAGTGTGTGCAAGCCTAGGAAAAAATCTAATAAAATACTCATTAAATAGGATAAAATATTTGAAACTTAATTTGGTAAACTTTTTATTAAAAACCATATATTAAAATATAATTAGCTACAAAACACATTCTAAGATGTTACACCTCCTTACACACCACAGCACAACGGTGTGTCTGAACGACGGAATAGGACCCTATTAGATATGGTCCGGTCCATGATGAGTGACGCTGAGTTACCTGTCTCATTTTGGGGGCATGCATTGGAGACTGCAGCGTTTCTTTTGAACAGGGTTCCAACCAAAACCGTATCTACCACCCCATATGAGATATGGCATAGGAAGAGACCATCTCTTAAGAGAATTAAGATTTGGGGTTGCCCGGCCTTTGTTAAAAAGCAGAATCCGGACAAACTCGAGACACGGTCGTTCATGTGTAACTTTGTGGGATATCCAAAGAACTCTTATGGATATCTATTCTACCACAAGGAGGACCAAAAGGTGTTTATTTCTCAGCATGCCACATTCTTAGAAAAAGAGTTTTTCACAGATAAAGATGATGGCAATATGGTGGATCTAGAAGAGGTTCTAGAGACACAAGCTACAAATGACGACTTGGTTGAACCGGCTGTTGCAATAGAAACTGAGGAACCTCAGCCACTCCGTAGGTCTGGTAGGACTTCTCGCCCACCGGAGAGGTACTACGGTTTCCTCATTGATGGTGACATAGAAGACTGCATCATAGAGGATGATGATCCTACCAGTTTTCAGTAAGCTATCACGAGTGGTGACTCTGTGAAGTGGCTGGATGCCATGAGATCCGAAATGGAGTCTATGTACACCAACAAAGTTTGGACTTTGAACGTTGTACCCCCTGGGGTAAAACCTGTGGGGTGCAAATGGATCTTTAAAAGAAAGATTGGTGTAGATGGGCAGGTAGAGACCTATAAAGCAAGACTTGTGGCGAAGGGTTTTCGTCGAAGACCAGGTTTGGACTATGACGAAACTTTTTCGCCCGTAGCCATGCTTAAATCCATTCGGATCCTACTTGCTATTGCTGCTCACTACGACTATGAAATCAGGAAGATGGATGTTAAAACAGCATTTATAAATGGAGATTTAGAATTATGAGTTTATATGGATCAGCCAGAGGGCTTCATTGACAGTGGGAGCAACGGGAAAGCATGTAGATTGGTTAAATCCATATATGGGTTAAAGCAGGAATCACGGAGTTGGAACATCTGTTTCGATGATGTTATCAAAGAGTTTGATCTCATCAAAAATCCAGATGAACCTTGTGTTTATAAGAATGCTGTAGGGAGAGCTGTCACATTCCTCGTATTGTACGTGGATAACATTCTTCTGATAGGAAATGACATTCCTATGCTATAGTCGGTCAAATCTTTCTTATCACTAAGGTTCTCCATGAAGGACCTGGGTGATGCCACATACATTCTGGGCATAAGGATCTATAGGGATAGATCCAAGAGGTTATTGGGATTGTCCCAAACCAAGTACATCAACACCATCCTAAAAAGGTTTAGTATGGAAGACTCCAAGCGGGGTGCCTTACCCGCTTGCCATGGGGTCACTCTCTCCAAGGATTCTTATCCAAAGACCGATGAAGAGAGAGCTCGCATGAGCATTATACCCTATGCTTCGGCAGTACGATCTATAATGTATGCGATGTTATGTACACACTCAGATGTAGCTTATGGACTTAGTGTTGTAAGCAGGTATCAATCCAACCAAGGGGAGAATCACTGGATAGCTGTGAAGAACATTCTTAAGTACTTGCGAAGGACTAAAGAATTGTTCTTGGTGTATGGTAATGGAGATCTCCAAATGGAGGCCTTTACCGATTCAAGCTTCCAGAGCGATAAGGACGACGGCAAATCTATCTCAGGCTTTGTATTTACTCTCAATAGAGAGGCGGTAAGTTGGAAGAGTTCCAAACAGGATACCGTTGCAGACTCTACGATGGAGGCTGAGTACATTGCTACAAATGATGCCGCCAAGGAAGCCGTCTGGATGAGGAAGTTCGTCTCGGTGCTAGGAGTAGTTCCAACCATTATTGATCCAATACCATTGTATTGTGATAATAATGGGGCTATGGCATTAGCCAAGGAGCCCAGATCCCATCAGCGGTCCAGACACATCCTGAGGCGCTTTCATTTGATCCGGGAGATTGTTGATCGCCGCGAGATCGAGATTAAGAGAGTAGACACAAAGAATAACACCGCGGATCCATTCACCAAGGCCCTCCCTCAGCCGCAGCATGAGCGACTTTTTGAGATGTTGAGTATGAGATACGCCAATAACTGGCCTTAGTGCAAGTGGGAGATTGTTGGATATATGTATGCCCTAGAGGCCATTATGTGATAGTGAATGTATTTATACATGTATATATATATATATATTAAGTGTACATTCTTGCTCGACATGATAGTATGCTATCTGGTTATTCTTTATCTGACATGTTGATTTGACCATGCTTTTATTCATTCATACATGTTGATAAAGCCCTGAGGATATTGACTTGACTACTGTGATTATGATAGAGATCATACTAGTGGGACATCAGTAGTTTATAAGCATATCCTGGAATGTCCCTAGTCGCAGGTGTATCGAGACGGGGCATCGATATACCGGAGTAGACTAGCGTATATGATACTAGACCCATATGATGGGCGATGGATGTTCCCACATTCATCGATGTTTGACATCGAGATAGTATACGGGTGCTCAGTGGTGACTGGGTACAATGGACGAACTCGCAGAGAACTCATATATGGAATTATATCTATCATCGGATAGCAGTTCTCAGGTGACACTGGTGCAGGTTAGTCTGTAGACCCGAGATCGTCATAGAGTCTTGTGTGCTCTCCCACTATACTTTGATTACCACCCTACCACGGCTCTACTGAGTCGTGCAAACAGGTGGCCGTTGGGTACAGTCCCGAGACACACGAAGGCGATGAGAGATAGGAGGGGTTTCGTCTCTCCCGGTATTGGGAGTTGATGCTGTGCTGTGCTCGACTGGCTATATCAGTAAGTCCGTGGCCAGGGCTGTTGGGATTTGCTGATAAGTGTTATCTGTAGTTTCTCGATCTGTTATAGACCATTAATCGGCACGACTTATTGAGTTATTGGGGTCGACGTTACCAACCCTAGACTCAATATGCAGCATATCTGATGAAGAGACCGGACTATACGGTAGTGTTGCAGTTTGGCTCGACGGGAGTTGTAACAGGTTCGCTTGTTTTCTTCTGATCGCTCAATACCCGAGTGGCCGTTACGTTTAGCTGACCGCTTGCAGCTTGTAGGTATTTGATATGATCATTACCTACTGCCGGTGTATTGACGAGTCTTAGAGTCCCACAAAGAAGTTTCCTTGCTCAGGCGAAAAGATGTGGTGTGCATATGAGATATGCGCGGGGACCCGATTAAATACGGATATGTGATACCATATATTAATCGGGCATTTTCTATTGGTCGGGTCGTATGTAATATGACCGGTTTGTTGCGCCACGGCAGCGCCCCGGCCTCGTAGCCGAGGCCAAAATGCGGAATCAAAAATTTTCCTTACTTGGAAACTGGCGCTACCGCGGACAATTAAAACCCGGATCGTTAACCATTAACCTAATGCTAGCTAACAAGAGATAGGAAGAGAAGTATACCGAGTGATCCGAGTCCTCCGGTCTTCTCGTCATCGTCCCGATCTCCCGCGGAAAGTCTTGCCTCCACATCGTCGCTTCCTCGCCGGAAGGGCACCACATCGCCTGCGTCTTTTACGGGCTCCCGCCTCGATACCGAGGCAACTCGGGCATGAAGCCGGCAACTCGACATGCTCAAGATATGCTGTAGAATGTGTAGTAGATCATGCTAGTCTCATTTGAGGTTTGTAGTTGCCTTGATGGAGGAATGGGGTTAGGAAAAATGGTGCTTTCATTTTTCCAAAACAAGAAGAAGAAGGAGATGAAGAATTCCTCACATAACAAAGATGAACTCTCTCATTCTTTTCTTTCTCTCAAGTGTTCTTTCTTTCATCTAGTGAGAATGATAATATGGTGGAGGAATGAGAATACCAACCATAAGAAGGGAGGTGAGTGTAGTATAAAGTGAAGGGTGACCACAACATAAAGTGAAGAAACATCAACCATGCTTCTCACTACTAATCACATCAAATCTCAATTAATGCACCATCATGGATGAAATATGCTAAACATATCATAAAGAATATATTTGCAAGAAACCCCCCCACAAATGTTATTTGCACAATTGCAAATAACCCCCTCCATCGGAAAAGTCCGGCCGGGAAAGAACAAAGGAAAACCGGCCGGAACGGAATGCAAACTGGCAACTCCAGAAAACTGGTCCCGTAATAAATTACAGGAAAAACCCCTATACTGTGCATACACACCCGCATCTGTATTCCGTCCGGATACAAATGCAAAGAGACAAAATCTACACTGTACTAAACTAGGACCGGCTTAAGCCAAAGCCGGCTAGTAATATCCGTTCGATCCTGATCCGTGCAATACCGCACGTATCAGATCGAACCCTGCCATATAACTATATGGCTACTAGTACAAAACTGTCCGATCCTGATCCGTGCAATACCGCATGTATCTGATCGGACCCTGCCATATCTCCATACGGCATCTACAGCGTTTCGCCCGAAAGCTTGAGTAACTGAAAGTGTGGTGGACTCTAAAGACTCGTCAATACTATGGCTGTTGGCTTAACCACTAGCACGTCAGAGGTATTAGCCAATACGTGATGGGCCACCAGCTATTGACCAAAAGGGTTGTCGATGAGCGAACTCATCCTGACACCCTACTGAGCCTGTCAGTGACAATATCCGTACAGTCTGGTCCGTTCGTCTATGAGTATCGCATGTCGGGCCTAGGGGGTTGGTAAAAGTCAGACCCCCAAAAGCGGTACAAGTCGAGTCGGAGTGTAGCCCAGAACGCCCTGAGATACTACTGGAATACCTACCAGTAAATCTCCTGCCTCGGCCGAGGGCTTTGCGTAATGGCTCTCCTAGACACAGCGCGACCTCACCCCCAATACCGGGAGAGACGAACCCCTGAAGATCCGCTCACTGCCTCCATGTGGCTCGGGACTGTACCCAACTAAAACCTGTTTGCACGACTCCTTTGAGCCGTAGTAGGGTAGTAATCAAAGCACAGTGGGAACTCACACGAGACAAATGACGATCTCAGGTCGATGAACTAACCTGTACACATGTCACCAGGGAACTGCTATCTGACGTCTGGTATAAGTCCAACTAGCAGGTTCCCGGCGAGTCCTGTCCGGTGTACTCATAACCCGATGAGCACCTGTATACATCTTAGGTGAACCAACTGACACCAGTGGCTTGTGAGACCGGCCACCGCCCCTCGTCGGGGTCTCGACTGTATACACTAGTCTACTAATGGAGTATCGATGCCCTGTCTCGAAACTCCTACGACTAGGGACCTTTTAAGGATGTGCTTATAAACTACCAGCTCCCACGTATATGATCGCCATCATACTGCTGGTAGTCAAGCAAGAATCCTAGGGGCTCTATCAACGTGTAATAGCAACATATCAGGTCACCTTAAGCAGTAGACGATGATAAAGATAAACCAGATAGCATACTATCATCTCGAGTAAGACTGTCCTACCGGGATAGGTCCTCCCTCAATCATTGCAATCACGTGCCTGTGATCCAATAATTGACTCTGAGGGCACTATCTCCAGCAATCTCCCACTTGCACTCAAGGCTAATTATTGCGATGCCGCATACTCACAGCCCGTGTGATACCGAACACCCAACTCCTCTACTAGTCAGTCTCACAAAACTCGTTTGCGAAACTATTGCGTTCGAGGAATAGCCTCAGTGAGTGGATCCGCTGTGATGTTTCTTTCTATGTCTCTCTATATCTCAAGTTCGCAGACAAAACCATCTCCCGAAATGAGCAATACCTGTCTTAGAGTATGTCTGGATATCTGATGGGACCTAGCTCATAAATGAACTCCAAATCCAAACTTCTTAGACTGTATCGATAACTGAACTTAATCAGTATCCAGCGCCATGCCTCCCTCAGTATCGCCTTGGACCACCTGTCCAAAATACTGCACCTCGTCTGAGGGAAAACTACAACTCTGACAGCCACTCTGCCATCCAGGTCACCTTGGAAGCCTGGAATGATAACCGTCTCCTAAAGGAGGCAGCCGTTATCATATCCCTAGAACATCAACTTGTGTTCTAAAACTGCTTCCGACTGTTTCTCCAGGATTGGATCAATATCAACTTATTGCATCTACTGCAAGAACAACATCTGGTGTGGTACTTGACATCTCATGATTGACTCAATTGCCTGAGCAAGTGATCTGTCAATCATGCGTATCCCTCTCCCCTTTAGTCTGTAAGACACCTTTAGAGAGGGTGACTCCATCACCTGCAGGTGTACTACCGTGCCAGGAGTCGTCCATTCTAAATACTCATAGAATGCTGTCTAAGTACCCAGATTGGGAAACCACCCAAATCTAGATCTAAAACCATAGATCTAGTAACAAGTATGTCAGATATTATGTCCAAGTCCCATGTGGAGAAACCACTGTATGACGACCAAAGTATAACCGATCGTAGTATAGGAATTTCCTTTCCTACTCTGTGTATGTCATCCAAATACCATGACATCACACCCTACTACCTTCTCAACAGATCCATCCCCTATTCTGATGAAGTCAAACCTATGACTGTCACGTCAGAAATAGATGATCTATCTCCGCTACATCTGCTTTAGTCTATAAACAGACATAAGCCTGATGTCCACCAATGCTTCCGCTGCTCCCACTGACTACGACAACCCTCTGCCAAAGTCATATAGACGCGCACTTCTAAAACTAGTTTAGAACGACGCTATACTCATCCTCCTGCCGGGTCTCGCAGCCTGGAACAACAACAATGGCAAGTGTGGGTAAACAAGAACTTCCCTGTCACCGTCCTTAAGGCTACCGGAGTACCTCTCGGGTGCCTGAAGTTACCCACCTTATCTGCGGAGTGGCCAATGGAAAGTCAAACCAGATTGAATCTTTAGGTTCCTTATCAAATCTTCAGTAATCGTTTGCGGTTCTGGAATCACTTCCAGTTCTACCATACTCCCACTACTGTTTTCTGAAAAAATCCATTTCTTTTAAAATTGTGGCGAGTGAAGAACAATATCACTATTGATCTTCCAGATGGTAGAAAATCAACCCTCGTCATAGCCTGGGTCAACCCACAAACAACCATTACAGAAACGTGCCTTGAGTTGTCCAGTGTCTGGTTTTAATCATAAGCCGGACAACTCCCCGTACCTTAACAACGTTAAGATATGAACTGTTCTATATCCAATATAGAACCAGAGGCACTGATTTAATTGAACCAGATTCAAATCATGCAGCTGTCACCAGTGCATGTCAACTAAATGGAAGGAGGCCGATCAGCGTTACTCAACTTAGGAATGCTTCCAATTATGAGTAACCTGAAAGAGAAGCTAGTTCTCTTTATCATTACTATCAACTGAATACCATACACAAGTATCTACATCTTCGATCACTTTGAAGAATCCCGATACTTGCTATACCTGGTTCTCTACTCTATTCAAATACCTATAACTCCTCAAAACTTAGACCCTGTGTTTCCACGAAACACATGTCTAAGAACTAGAGAAGTTAAAAGTAAACAGAATATAGTATGAGACCAACCCCTCTGTCCTAATGGACACTGGACAACATACAATACTCTGTATAAGTCCGCTGAGTCTAACAACTCTTTCACTGTATGTCGTAGGTTGAAAACTGTACTTATGGTTAAGAAGAATTACATCGCTGTTTAATGCTCCTTACCTAACCATCCACTGATATAGGTAAATGTCATCGACATAATATCAAAAGGTATATCTCACTCTATGAAAATAGACGTATATATATATCAATTTGAAATTGGTGCACAACAGCGGATATTCAAAACCAAATATTTGCCGACCGGCAAACAGCCCAGATGATCTCCTCAAATATCACCGATTACAACGAATCCCGATATAATGAGGATGATCACCCTATTCCCAATAACTTACTCCCACTCAGCATCTGTAAAACCATACAGATGTGAGAATCATACCTGGTAAATACATACCCTGGAGCAAGTGTCTAACTGGGAAATCAGTTTTCCATTAACAGTACACGGTGAAACTGAAACATTGAAATGTTTCGTCGGGGTATCCTGGTATTCCTAGTAATGCCTCTTCCATTATCCAGATTCACAACTGTAACCGTATAATTCTTTTCCACTTCTCCAAATCCCTTTATATGTCTTTAGTCATTACCTTCTGTACACCCCATTAGGCCAAATGGTTTTCTTCCTTCCCTACCGTTCGGCACCAGCTTATGGTTTGGAAGAAGACTATCAAAAAAGCATAAAGGGTGTACTGTCCTAATCTCAGGAACACTCGCAATGCGAGAGAAGGTGAAGATAAAAGACACCTGAATGTACTTTATTCCTATTTCTCCTGAACCAGAATCCATCCCCGAACTGGAACAAGTTCCTTTCGAGTTCGTATATAACCATACGATGGAGTATCCAATAAACTGTGGATCTTCGTAGTGACACGGAGTGTCCTGGAGAAATACAAAGGTGATTTAGGATTGGCGAAGAAATACTTGGTTTGGTCGTGAATATCAGTCGCAATTTACTTTGCCCTCCTACTAATCCCTTGCTTTGTCTTAACTTAATACCTTCTGCACACCATCGTTATGCTAATTGGTTTTCTTCATTCCCTACCGGTCGGCACCAGCCTAAGGTTTGGAAGAAGACTATCCAATTTGCGTAATAGGTGTACTATCTCCTAAACCAAGGAGTACTCACAACTTGAGAGTAGGTAAAAGGGAAAAGACAACTGAATAATCCTATCCGTTTTCTCCAGAATCGGAAACCATCCTCGAATTCCTTCGAGTTCGTATCTAACCATACGATGGTTTTGTCCAATGGAAGTGGACGTTCGTAGTAATACGGGGTGTCCTGGAGAAAAGGGTAAAAGTAGGAGTGGCAATGAGGTCTGCAACTCTGACAATCCAAAAGCCAGTGTTAAGAAGGTTCGGTCAACTTAGTTACTGAGTCATAGTCCAGGGTCGGGTCAATGGTCGCTGCCAAAGAGAGAGAGAGAAGAAACACTCAGCGTGCACTCTAACCTAGATCAGAATGGTTATAACTTTTTCTAATCTGGAAACCTCCCACTGTAACGTCAAATTCTCCTCCAAACCTGAAAGAAGAATTAGTCGGGGTCACCCGAGGAGTAAACTAACTCATCAGTGGGAATCGGGATCCAACTATCATCGCATGATAACTTGACGGAATCCACTCAAGTCACCACACTCCAGAAGGTATGCGCAGGCCTGGCAAGTTTCAGTTCTTTTGAAACTCCCGATGTGATTTTTTACCCCTAGGACCCAAGTGACCTTGACTGAGCCAACATATCAAAGGGTCCTAGTCAAGTTCAACCCGTCATTATCTTGATTGCATTAGACCCACCCGCACGAATCCTTGACTGAGCCAAAATGACCGCACGACTGTCCTAACCAATCACATATCCATGCAACAGAAAAACACTACATAGCTACCGAACACTACGCCTCGGCTAAGCACGACATACGCAGCACGAATACTAAGTAATACTAATCTGAAATGACGGAGGGCTACGACTGGTTTTTGGCAAAAAACCTTTAACGTAATGAACTTGATATTGTTGAAGGAACTGCATAGCCTTTTATAAAAATATAGTGACGAAAACCTTTGCTAAAGAGGTCACTCCCGGTGAAAGGATCCCGGCTCTTTCCCCGTAGAATGAGGTGCAGGATATTCCAACTGAATACCACGATGCAAAGCAAAAGTAATCGGCTATAGTGAAGTTAATGCCCTGACGCAAACTTCTGTCCAAGGGGTCACTCCCGGTGAAGGGATCTCGGCCCTTGCCTCGTCGACTGAGGAGCAGGATATTCCAAATGAATACCACGATGCAAAACAAAAGTGAACGTCCTTGCAGTAACAGCTTTTGAAAAATGTTCCAACAACATCAGAAAAGGTTTGTTTATCTTGCATTGATCCGAATCAACGCAGTCCCATCAAATGATCACACCACAAAGAACGAAAATATACTGATGTACGTATATGCCATCCGCATTCGCCACTGGGTCCCGTCATCACCCGTTAGGTTACTTAACTAACGACAGAGCGGGGACTGGACTAGCGCGGATGCAAAACATATACAACATCTACTAATATATATACCAATATATTATATTCCCTCAAGGCGTGATAAAATGCAACATCACAGAAATGTACAACATCACAGAACAATACAGATATCTGGAAGCCCCGGGTTTCACAGAGCCGCTGCTGAAACCCGACGTTCCCCTGGTCGTGTGAATAGCCTGTGCAATGAAATTCTAGACCCCTACGGGCGCGGCAAGTCACCCGCCAAAACCTGAAGCGAGGCAGCCCCCTTCAGCACCGTGAATGGACCACCCAGCACTTCATGGAATCCGGTAACTTCGGCACCCCTCCTGGGTCAACCTGTACCCCCTACGAGTGCGGCGAATAGCCCGCCAATCCTAGAGTGAAGCCCCCCTCCGTCTCAATGCCATGAGATGCGGGCACGTTGCCCTCTAGAACCCGGCTATCCGTGCACCCCATCGCGGGGTAATCCTAGTACAGAAAGTAAAATATACATACACCGGGTACATCGACCGCAACCAGGTCGTGCCCCAAAAGAATAATACAAACAGGCAGTGACGGCAGTCCACATGTCGGACGCTCGCCCCGCAATATCAAATGTACATATAAAACAAAACAGTACTAACATTGCATCCAGGCTATCCCCTACGACCGATCCGCAACAACACAGCATAAACATAGAACATCAACGTGAAAGTCACGTTCGCAAATCCGTCTAACCGGGCTATAGCAGTTAGACGGGATTTACCGATCAAGTGACATTCACGGTCGCAGATATAATGTAAATACTGTGAAATAATGTGTTTAAAATATCCGATCGATCAAACAATTAACAAGTGGGCCCCCAACCAATACTGTAGCAGTCACAGAAAACCTGGGCCCAAATTTAATATTCCAAAACCCCTAATTATAGCCCAGAAGCCCACTGGAGAATTTCGAAGCATTGACCAAGTCAACCTGCGGCGGAACCGCGGCAACAAGGAGGGGTTTGCCGCGGTTCCGCGCTCTAGTTGAGTGATCATTGTCTCGAATTTTCCCAGAGTTCTTAGAACTCCCTGCACATCATTCTGAGATCACCTGAAAAATTTGTAGAGCTCGGAAAAAATCGACAGAAAACTGATGCACACGAAAATGTAGATTTTGGAATTTTGGTCGATCGGAAATGCAAAACACATCAGAACAAGCTAGGCAAGGTTAATGGCGTGGCTCTGATACCATGTTGCGCCACGGCAGCGCCCCGGCCTCGTACCCGAGGCCAAAATGCGGAATCAAAAATTTTCCTTACTTGGAAACTGGCGCTACCGCGGACAATTAAAACCCGGATCGTTAACCATTAACCTAATGCTAGCTAACAAGAGATGGGAAGAGAAGTATACCGAGTGATCCGAGTCCTCCGGTCTTCTCGTCATCGTCCCGATCTCCCGCGGAAAGTCTTGCCTCCACATCGTCGCCTCCTCGCCGGAAGGGCACCACATCGCCTGCGTCTTTTACGGGCTCCCGCCTCGATACCGAGGCAACTCGGGCATGAAGCCGGCAACTCGACATGCTCAAGATATGCTGTAGAATGTGTAGTAGATCATGCTAGTCTCATTTGGGGTTTGTAGTTGCCTTGATGGAGGAATGGGGTTAGGAAAAATGGTGCTTTCATTTTTCCAAAACAAGAAGAAGAAGGAGATGAAGAATTCCTCACATAACAAAGATGAACTCTCTCATTTTTTTCTTTCTCTCAAGTGTTCTTTCTTTCATCTAGTGAGAATGATAACATAGTGGAGGAATGAGAATACCAACAATAAGAAGGGAGGTGAGTGTAGTATAAAGTGAAGGGTGACCACAACATAAAGTGAAGAAACATCAACCATGCTTCTCACTACTAATCACATCAAATCTCAATTAATGCACCATCATGGATGAAAGATGCTAAACATATCATAAAGAATATATTTGCAAGAAACCCCCCCACAAATGTTATTTGCACAATTGCAAATAACCCCCTCCATCGGAAAAGTCCGGCCGGGAAAGAACAAAGGAAAACCGGCCGGAACGGAATGCAAACTGGCAACTCCAGAAAAATGGTCCCGTAATAAATTACAGGAAAAACCCCTATACTGTGCATACACACCCGCATCTGTATTCCGTCCGGATACAAATGCAAAGAGACAAAATCTACACTGTACTAAACTAGGACCGGCTTAAGCCAAAGCCGGCTAGTAATATCCGTTCGATCCTGATCCGTGCAATACCGCTCGTATCAGATCGAACCCTGCCATATAACTATACGGCTACTAGTACAAAACTGTCCGATCCTGATCCGTGCAATACCGCACGTATCTGATCGGACCCTGCCATATCTCCATACGGCATCTACAGCGTTTCGCCCGAAAGCTTGAGTAACTGAAAGTGTGGTGGACTCTAAAGACTCGTCAATACTATGGCTGTGGACTTAACCACTAGCACGTCAGAGGTATTAGCCGATACGTGACGGGCCACCAGCTATTGACCAAAAGGGACGTCGATGAGCGAACTCATCCTGACACCCTACTGAGCCTGTCAGTGACAATATCCGTACAGTCTGGTCCGTTCGTCTATGAGTATCGCATGTCGGGCCTAGGGGGTTGGTAAAAGTAAGACCCCCAAAAGCGGTACAAGTCGTGTCGGAGTGTAGCCCAGAACGCCCTGAGATACTACTGGAATACCTACCAGTAAATCTCCTGCCTCGGCCGAGGGCTTTGCGTAATGGCTCTCCTAGACACAGCGCGACCTCACCCCCAATACCGGGAGAGACGAACCCCTGAAGATCCGCTCACTGCCTCCATGTGGCTCGGGACTGTACCCAACTAAAACCTGTTTGCACGACTCCTTTGAGCCGTGGTAGGGTAGTAATCAAAGCACAGTGGGAACTCACACGAGACAAATGACGATCTCAGGTCGATGAACTAACCTGTACACATGTCACTAGGGAACTGCTATCTGACGTCTGGTATAAGACCAACTAGCAGGTTCCCGCCGAGTCCTGTCCGGTGTACTCATAACCCGATGAGCACCTGTATACATCTTTGGTGAACCAACTGACACCAGTGGCTTATGAGACCGGCCACCGCCCCTCGTCGGGGTCTCGACTGTATACACTAGTCTACTAATGGAGTATCGATGCCCTGTCTCGAAACTCCTACGACTAGGGACCTTTTAAGGATGTGCTTATAGACTACCAGCTCCCACGTATATGATCGCCATCATACTGCTGGTAGTCAAGCAAGAATCCTAGGGGCTCTATCAACGTGTAATAGCGACATGTCAGGTCACCTTAAGCAGTACACGATGATAAAGATAAACCAGATAGCATACTATCATCTCGAGTAAGACTGTCCTACCGGGATAGGTCCTCCCTCAATCATTGCAATCACGTGCCTGTGATCCAATAATTGACTCTGAGGGCACTATCTCCAACACGGTTTGCAAAATCAAGTGTTGATTTTACAAATGACTTTTAGATTAATTCTTTAATCAAACTCTTTTTCTATTTTGTACGCATACATGTATGCACATGATGATGTGCATGGATACATACATACATACATAGTATCATGGTTGTTGATACAAGTTTGGTGGCAATGCAAGACTTACATGATAGAATTATCTATTTATTTTTCATTTTTTGTTAAAAGAAAAGGATAATTCACAAGTGGTTAGAGTTTATCATCTTAGACCATGCTTCAACCACTTATTAACCTTGAGTTAATTATCCTTTTGCTTTGAACTCATTTTGGAAAAGATCTAGATAATTCTAACCATGGTTGAAGTGAGAAGGAACTAAAATATATATATATATTATTATTCTTTCTCATTTCATTATTATTCATTCTCATCTCTTTTCCTTTTATGAGAAAGAAACGCTACCATCTTCTTCTTCCTCTCTAGGTTATTTTCTTTAAGTGAGGTTGATAAAAGAAAGAGTTTTGATTATAGAAAAACAACCACATCATCATACTACACACATCTAGCTGGTTTGTGTAGGGTGTTTGCTTTACTTCTTTCACATATCGGGTAAAGCAAGGAGCTTTGGACAAAGGAGCTTCGGGTGGATCGTCGTGGATATTAGAAGACCACAAGCAAACCTTTTTCCAACCCTCAAGTGGCCAAGGATTCTAGCGTGTGGAGCTACAAAGGTTGTACTCTCAAAACCCTAGTTTTTCCTACTTGTGATGTTTTCAAGTTTAAGAAACCCTAAAATTCTAGTGATGATTCTTTGTATATTTACATAGCACCTTAAAAATTTGATTTTGTGACATGTGATATTTCCAAACCCTTCTTGAGGTGCTCGGTAAACCTAACACAAACCATGGTAGCATAATGATTGGTAGGGTTCTTGCGTGCTTAGTTAATTACCGCAATCAAGACGGTTTCGCTTGTAGCTCGCCGGTTGAGTACGGGTCGTCCGCAGGGAGATGGGAATCTTTTTCTATGTGCTTTAACGAGTTAAGTCCAAATGTCCAGGTTTGTTTTGAGATTAACTATGTGCTAAAATGTTATATAAAGAGAGCTTGTTAGGGTTAGGATTAGGTTAGTTTGAGTTAGGAGTCACTCACTTCTTTCGTTGCCACTCTTAATACGGTGTTACGGTAATCGGCAACAACGGGGATTAGCACGACTAGGAAGGAACTTGCGAGTATAAGCTAGGCTTTCCAACGCATAAGTTCTTCCTTTTGGTGCTTGTCCGTCCGTTCTTGGCTCTTAGCCTTAACCTCCTGTTAATTCAACCACAACCGGTCTCACTAAGGAATTATCGCTATCATGTATGATAGGGGTCGTAGGGAGCGGATTGTGGTTCATTTAACGGGAGTCCGAATTAAGATGTTGTGCAAGAAAAGAGTGAGAGAGATTTCCTTCTCTCAAACTTTCCTTATCCTACCCTAACAAGTATGAAAACTACTCACCAATTATAAGAAAAAGAAAATAAAACAAAAGGAGAAAGATAGAATGAAAGAGATTAGAAGATTACAACTAGCTATTTGAGACCTCACTTTGGCAAGGATCAAGCTTAAGCATCATTGTTGTTTACGGATAAAGAAAAAGAGACCAAGAATGAAACAAACAACAAATAACAACAACTAGATTAGCAAATGAAAAAAACAAGCAATTATAATTAACAATCACAACAAGATAAGCATGGTAACAACAAGAACTCCTTTATTCATTCTTCACTCACAAAAGCTCACTACAAGTTTTTAATGGGGAAGAGATGAGAAGAGGAAGAAGAACAACAACATATATCCTAAAATCTAAATACAAGAATAAGCCCCCTTGGCTTTGGCAAGTTCTGGACTATTTATAGGCAAGGAACTGGAAACCCAGGGCAACAAACTGACTCCATATAGAATGACCAAAATACCCCTGAAACCAGGTCAACTGCCGACACCGTACGGCCGCGGTTCCGCGGCCTAAGCATGCTTAGGCCGCGGTTCCGCGGCCATAGTATAGAGTTGGGCCTTCAGTTTTGGTGAGTTTCCCCTGTTTGTTGTTGTCTGCAGTGTGGTATATGTTTTTTCTCAGAAACTCTTCACAATTTTTCCAGAATTTCAGCAGATCAAAAGGTGATTTGATGTGGATCTTTTTCCTTGATTTTTCTTGATCTCCGCGTAGATATGTTGGATCTTGTGTTGACATTGAGCTTTGTGCATGAAAATGACATCGATTTGCCATTTTTTCCCTTAAACTGGTGTGCGGCAACATACGGATAGAGAGCGGAGACCCGTGTTTTATCTGTGGTTGGCAGCAATCCGGAATTTGTCGTGCTTTTCCATGAATTTCACTTTTTACAGCTGAGAACCTGTATCATGCAATTAACTAGCAAACACGGCTCAAGAGTACCTACCGATAAGCTATGTGATAAAAATTGGGCGGTATAAAAATGCAAAAATCTGATATGAACAAATACCCCCAAAATTATCATTTGCTCGTCCCGAGCAAGGCCAATTTATTCACAAAAAATCCCTAACCTCACTTTCGCAGGGAACGCGATTGCACTGAGCATGTGCAACAAGCCGTTTAAACCTCTAGGTGTCCCTAGTAGGAGGAGTGTTGTCTCCTGAGGGTTTTCAGCGGATACTACCCACAAAATCCGGTCAAGCTAGTTTTGCAAAATAACTATGATTCAAATCCTAAGGTTTTGTTTTAGAAAATAACAATTCTATTATCCTAAGTCTAGACTATCGAACCTTCATTTTTCACACCTCGCTTCTTATTTAACTTAAGATTTTATATGTCTTTACGTGCAGTGCAAATAGTGTCGTTAAGTTCCAGAAGGATTGATTAAAGTCATCATGTCACACAATAAATCCCAGATAAAAATTTTAAAAGGATCACACAAGTTTTATAACGAGTTAAGCATTTTTCAAGTTTCGTTTCCAGTAAGGTTTCAACTTCAGAATTTCTATCTTCCTTAACAGGAAACTAGGTCTTATTTTTCACTCCACCTTTTTCTTGTTTTCATTTCATACACACCTCAGTGAACGTGCAATAGTCTTTATCATAGAATAAAACCTTCATATCTCCGCTAGAAATATTTTTTTTATAAAAACCTGTCTTTTGTCAAGATTATTCTCACACAAAGAACCGTTAGGAATTTTAACTCGGAGAGAACACTTGCTTGACTTTGTTTTAATCTGTACTTTCTAGGCTTCTTAACGAGCTTTGGGCCAATGCACCCAAACCAGTTGGCTTTAGGGCATTAGGTGTAGAAACACCCCAGCGGACTTAATTACTCAAGTTACCTAGGTCCAAAAACAAAAGACAATATAGCTTGAAAATCATGATGATTCAATGCGAACGGAGATATCACCGGCAGTTCAATTATTTTTTGGATAAAAGACGTGTTTAGTGGGTTCGGTGTGTAATCATTCCAATCAAGTTTCAGATGGGTTATTTTTCAGACTTAGTTCCACTTAAGGCATCAGTAACATTCATTCATATTCACTTAACTTCATAAACTATTCTTGATATTACTTATTTCAGAACAAACCTATTAGATCCTCAGAAAATCATTTATCCATTTAAAAGTTTTTTAAACATAAAAGACTTGACATCTAA
The DNA here is from genome assembly GCA_030015575.1 of Agapanthus africanus. Classification (NCBI taxonomy): domain Eukaryota; kingdom Viridiplantae; phylum Streptophyta; class Magnoliopsida; order Asparagales; family Amaryllidaceae; genus Agapanthus; species Agapanthus africanus. Next base: position 297,018,305 of record JASDDO010000012.1, on the reverse strand, counting down.
TTTCCAAAACTCACGACACGTGTAGTGTGATGTAAAGACGTATATCATCTATAGTTAACTTCAAAGGAGAGTTATCTTTTAGGTTTTCAAAATCTAAAAATAAGATTTAGTTATTCTTATCTTATCAAACAAAACCGTCGAAATGTTGAATTAGAGTTCTTCCACTAGCTAACTTGACAGAAAAGTTTTTAAGTTTTTAAAATTTTCTGATTTTTATGGATTTTATGGATTTTAATATGCAGATGCAAAATATACATATGAATGCGAAGGTTAGAAATGCGTACCGAGTGTACCCCCAAACTTAAACTGGACAGTGTCCTCACCGTCATTGCATGAAGAGATCATTTAAAGGGTCAAAATTGTCGGTTAGATATACACAATTTTTTTTGTTTATGTTTTTGTTTTTAAAGAAAAGAAGAATAGTAAAATTGGAAAAGAATATCCACAAATATATACAAAATGGTATATACATACCCCCAAACTTATTTGGAACAGTGTCCACTGTTCTTGGCTGGATAACCGAAGTTTGGTGGTAGGCAGAGGAAGATTATGCAGGGTAAACCGGCTCCTGTAAGACCAGGAGCTCCTCTGTTGGTTCGGCACTAAGGTACGGTTTAAGTCGGTGTCCGTTTACTTTGAAAAATGAACCGTCCTTTGGATTCTCCAAATCCACAGCGCCATGCGGATACATATTCCGCACAAAATACGACCCTTTCCAACGAGATCTGAGCTTTCCTGGATGGAAGTGTAGCCGGGTGTCGTAAAGCAGTACCTGCTGACCAGGTACGAAAGTTTTGCACAAAAGGTGTTTATCGTGAAACACCTTCGTTCGGTTCTTAACGACAACCGCGTTATCGTAAGCCTCATCCCTAAGCTCGCTCAATTCGTTCAACTGCAGCTTCCGATGGCTGCCCGCATCTTCGAGAGACAGATTCAGTTCTTCTTTCGCCCAAAATGTTCGATGCTCTATTTCGACAGGGAGGTGGCAAGCCTTTCCGTACACAAGCCGATAGGGAGACATGCCAAGATCGGTCTTATAAGCCGTTCGAAATGCCCAAAGGGCATCAATGAGTTTCAACGACCAATCCTTTCGGTTCTTGGAAACCGTCTTCTCCAGTATCTGCTTGATTTGCCGATTTGAAACTTCGGCTTGCCCACAGGTTTGGGGATGGTAGGGCGTAGATAGCTTATGATTAATGGAATATTTCCGCATCAAGGCCTCGAAAGTCTTATTGCAGAAATGAGTTCCATTGTCGCTAATGATCGCTCGGGGGTGCCCAAAACGGGAGAAAATGTTTTATTTAAGAAACCTAACGACAACTAGTCCGGCTAGGCACAGCCTCGACCCACTTAGAGACGTAATCAACAGCGAGAAGGATGTACAAGTTCTCGAAAGAGCTGGGAAACGGCCCCATGAAATCTATCCCCCAAACGTCGAAAATCTCCACAACCAAGATTGGTTGGAGCGGCATCTCGTTCCTCCGGGATATCCGGCCCAAGTGTTGGCACCGGGAGCAAGTCTTGCAATAGTCATGAGCGTCTTTCAAGAGTTGTGGCCAGTAGAAACCACATTGCAAGATCTTCTCAGCTGTCTTTCTGGGGCCAAAATGCTCGCCACATGCTTGATCGTGGCAAAATGACAGCACACTCTTGAATTCATCGTCAGGGACACACCGACGAATAATCTGGTCGGGACAGTACTTGAACAGATAGGGTTCGTCCCAGTAAAAGTGTTTCACTTGGGATAAGAATCGAAGTCTGTCCTGACTTGACCATTCAGTCCGTAGTAGCCCTGTGGCCAAATAGTTCACAATATCTGCGAACCAGGGTTCGCGAGATACTGTCAAGAGCTGTTCATCCGGAAAAGCGTCGTTGATCGGAAGTTGAGGCGACGACGAAGAAGGAAGTCGTGAGAGATGGTCGGCGTCTACGTTTTCACATCCTCTTTTGTCCTTGATGACAAGGTCAAACTCTTGAAGCAAGAGGATCCAACGTATTAACCGAGATTTTGCATCTTTCTTCGTAAAAGGATGGCGCAGAGCAGAATAGTCTGTGTAGACAATGATTGGAGAGTCGATGAGGTAGGGCCTGAATTTTTCTAAAGCAAATACAACAGCTATGAATTCCTTCTCAGTTGTTGTATAATTGAGTTGGGCGTCGTTCAGGGTTCGGCTAGCATAATAGATTACGTGCGACATCTTGTTGATGTGTTGTCCAAGGACAACACCAATGGCAAAGTCGGATGCATCGCACATAATCTCAAATGGGTGCGTCCAGTCAGGTGAAGAAAGAATGGGAGCAAAAGTGAGTGAGCTTTTTAATGACTCGAACGCAGTCACACATCTCGAGTTGAAGTTGAATGGCGTGTCCTTGGCCAGCAAAAGAGTCAAGGGCCTAGCAATCTTGCTAAAGTCCTTGATGAACCGTCTATAGAAACCGGCATGGCCAAGGAAGGCTCGGATGTCTCTGACGCATCTGGGAGGAGGGAGATTGGAAATGACCTCAATCTTCGCTTTGTCAACTTCTATGCCATTTTACGAAATGATAAGTCCTAAGACAATACCTTCGCACACCATGAAGTGGCACTTCTCCCAATTCAAAGTGAGGTTCTTGTCCTTACATCGGGTAAGGACAGCGTCGAGATGCAGCAAACACTCATTGAAGGAATCGCCGAAGATGGAGAAATCGTCCATGAAGATCTCCAGGAATTTTTCCACCATGTCCGAGAAGATTCCCATCATACACCGCTGGAAGGTAGCGGGCGCATTGCATAACCCAAAGGGCATGCGACGATATGCAAACGTGCCGAAAGGACAAGTGAATGTGGTCTTGTCCTGGTCTTTTTCGGCGATAGGAATCTGATTATAGCCGGAGTAGCCATCAAGAAAGCAGTAGTACTCGTGTCCGGCCAATCGTTCAAGCATTTGGTCAATGAAAGGTAGCGGAAAGTGGTCCTTCCGCGTTGTGGCGTTGAGTTTTCTGTAATCGATGCATACTCGCCACCCAGTTTGGGTGCGGGTAGGGATTAACTCGTTCGCCTCGTTAGTGATGACCGTTATGCCTGATTTCTTGGGGACAACATGAATGTGGCTAACCCACTGGCTATCAGAGATAGGGTAAATGATACCACTATCCAGACACTTTACAATTTTCTTTTTCACAGCCTCCTTCATGACTGGATTGAGTCGGCTTTGTGGTTCCCTGGCTGGTTTGGCATCATCCATCAGATGAATGTGATGTTCAACGATCAGGGGACTAATCCCCTTGATCTCCTCCATGGACCAGCCAAAAGCTTGCCTATTGCTGTGCAAGACCGCAAGAAGGGCTTTCTCTTGATCTGGAGCTAGAGAAGACGAGATGATAACAGGGAGGGTCTCGTTCTCACCCAAGTAAGCGTACTTAAGCTGAGATGGCAAAGGCTTGAGTTCGAGCGTTGGAGGTGAAACGATTGAAGGCAAGATTGGTGAAAAGGTCTCGAACTCAAAAGATTCTAGTAAAGGTTCAAAACGAGTGTAAGCGACCGAGTTGGATGGTTCAGGTAACTCATCCGGAAATTCGAAGGATTCAAACTTGGGTGGTGAGTGGCTAAGATCGTTCGAGAAAGTGAAACACTTTTAGTCATTTTCGGGCGCAGAAACAGCAGCAGGTTCGAAGAGGAACACACTAGTGGCGTTGAGGTTATCGTGATCGAACAAAAACTCCTCGAATTCACACTCTTCTGGGGTGATCTCCTAGATTGAGCAAACGTCTAGTATATGAGCATTAGGTTCGGTGGGCTGGTTCCCCAACCTAAAAATGTTGAGTTCAATTGTCATGTTTCCAAAAGATAGGTTCATCGAACCATTGCGACAATTGATCACAGCATTTGAGGTTGCAAGGAATGGGCGACCGAGTATCACCGGAATTTGATTCCGGGGGTTAGCTACAGGCTGTGTGTCTAATACAATAAAGTCAACAGGGAATATGAAGTCCACAACCTTGATTAACACATCCTCTAGCTCACCCCTAGGATGGGTGATTGATCGGTCGGCCATTTGGAGAGTACAGTGTGTGGGTTTCAGCTCTCCTACACCTAATTGCTCATATACTGAGTACGGAAGCAGGTTAACACTGGTACCAAGATCTAATAGTGCGCGGTTGATGTTCTTATCCCCAATGGTAATAGAAATCGTAGGACAGCCAGGGTCCTTCCGTTTTTGCGGTAAAGATTGGGTAAGAGCATCACTCACAGCACTAGCCAAGAAAACTTTCTTGGGTACCTGAGACTTCGTCTTTTTCGTGCACAAGTCTTTTAAGATTTTCGCGTAGAACGGGACTTGTTGGACAGCATCTAAAAGGGGAATGTTGATGTTAACCTGCTTAAACAACTCCAGAATCTTCTCCATTTGTGGATTTTGTTTATTAGACCTCAACCGGTTTGGAAATGGAACATTTTTAAAATTAGTTGAGTCCAATGCTTGTGGAGAAGATTGTGAGTTGGGACGGATCCCAGAGCTGGTGTTTTCGTGGAGTGAGAAATGGGTCTGTTTAGAGCAGAAGAAGATGAAGAGCCTTTTGAAGAATGGAGAATAGGCTCAGAAGACGAAGAAGAAGAAGAAGAAGCGGCCGGGGTGTTATCGTTGATCCGTGTGCCAATATTGTTTTGCAGCATCCTTCCCGATCTTAATGTAGTCATGGAACTCACATTATGGTTCTGTTGTTCAAGAGCAACATGTACATTATGTGGGTGACCGGGATTTGGGAGTGGCTGGGACGGAAGCTTCCCCTTCTCTCGCTCGCTTAAGGCCGCATTCAGTTGTGCTATCTGGGCTTCGATGGTTTTGATGCTTTGCCCGTGAGCGGCAGTGTGTTGCACCAAAGACTGAATAGACGACTGGATATTGGCGGTAGATTGTGTCGATTGTTTAACAAACGCCTCCAGACTTCGTTCGAGCGAGGAAACCTTATCGTTGTTTGACGGAACAAAGTTGATTTGGGGAAAAGAATTGTTGGGTGCAAAGTTGTTCGTCTGATTTTGAAAAGGTTAGGGTTGGAAGGGCTGCCGAAATTGATGTTGAGTTTGTTGTTGCGCTTGTTGTTGCGGAAGAGGGGGCCTCTGGAAATTGTTGCCTTGGAATTGCTGCTGGTTCTGATTCCAGGCGAAATTGGGGTGGTTCCTCCAACCGGGATTGTAGGTGGAAGAGTACGAATCATTTCTCGGTCTTTGCTGAAATACAGCATTAACCTGATCATGTCCTTGAGATGGTGGATTGTAAGGACACTCTTCGGTTAAGTGAGAAGGATCGGAACAACAAGCGCAAATGGTACGAAGGGGAAGAACAGGGGCAGGAGCAGGAGATGAAAATTTGCTCTCTATCGCTTCAAGTTTTCTCATTATTGCAGCCATTTCAGCTTTCATCGCAATAGAGACATCAAGTTGGTGAATTTCTACCCTAGATTGACCAGTAGAAGTGGAGGAAGAAGAAGAAGAAGTTGGTCTGGTGCTCTCCCATTGAAGAGTTTGTTCCGCAAGGTCGTCGAAGAATTGCCATGCTTCCTCGTCAGATTTCGATAGGAAGTGGCCCTGACAAATGGTTTCCAACAACTGCTTGGTTGCTGGGTTCAGACCCTCGTATATGGTTTGGCAAAGTTGCCATTTCTCGATACCATGGTGAGGGCACTGAACAAGAAGGTCTTTATACCGGTCAAAGCACTTCTAGAAGGGTTCAGTAGGAGGCTGAGAGAATTGGTTGATTTCGTTACGGATCCTTGCGGTTTTATGATTCGGATAGAATTTCTTGAGAAACGCTTTCATAAACTCGTCCCAACTGGTTATGGAGTGGGAAGCATTGCTATACAGCCATTTTTCAGCAAGATCGCACAAAGTGAACGGAATGACCCGTAGCCGTATAGCATCATCCGACAGCTGGGTAGTTTTCATCATGGCACAAAAATTTTGGAACTTGTTGATGAAGATTTAGGCATCTTCAGATTCAAGCCCATGAAATTTCGGAAGGATGTTAATGAAGTGGGGCTTAATTTCAAAATTATCCCCGTTGGCTGGTGGAAGGGAAAGACAGGTGGGAAGTGCAGAACGGGTGGGATAGAAACGATCCTGGAGCACGATTCGCTGCGGCGCTACAACAGGCGGTGGTGGTGGGTTATTCGCATTCATAGGCGGTGGAGTCAATCTCGGGGGAGTCAAAGAGATGTTTGGATTAAATCCTGACATCGCGGAAGAAGAGGTTGGTGATGGTGAAGGTGAGGATGTATGAACAGAATTCCGGTCAACGTCGAAGTTGGCCGGCAAAGGTAAGGGTGAAAGAGGCATGGACGTGGTTTCGACGTCTGAGTCGATCGCGTAGTCGGTAGCGACTAACGTAACGCGGACTAGGCCGGCGCTAGTGTCCCGAGTCCAAGCAGACATACACTAAACGAGTTTAGTGACGAGCTTAGTATAGTCAAAGAGAAGAAGGTGACAGTCAGAAAACGTCAATGGAGAAATATGATAGTAGGTGAAAAATGGATTCTGGCGAAAAAGGGCAAGTTTTTATAAAAGTTTTTGGTTTTTGTGTTCTTTTTTTCTTTTTAGAAATAGCTTTACATAAATATGTATGGACTTACGGCTTCAAACAATCACAAGCAAGATATGCACAATCACCCTAGATCTAGGGTCACCTAGGTCAGCTAGACAGCTCCTAACTGTTCCAAAGGGCTAGAAATAGGACCTCAAACCGCCTCTTCTCCGCCAACTGCGGCCAGGTAAGTGCCAGGTAAGTGGGAGGCTCCCCACTACGTAAGTAGTGGTCCTAATTAAGTAACCACTTGCCTTGGACACACTTGCCTAGTCACCGCAAAGTCAGGATAGGATAAACGGCCGATGTCTGTAACTAGTCCTCTGTCCTATTGAGCGCGAAGTCCTTAGGGCCGAGTCTAGTATTTTTTTAATTTAAGAAATGGTCAATGCATATGCTTTTTGTGATTTCTGGGGTCCTGGGTGATAGGTTTACCTAGCACCCTATGAGAGGTTTGGAAGCATCACATGTCACAAAGATCAAATTTTGGTGGTGCTAAGTAAGCATACAAAGGATCTATCCTAGAAAATTAGGGTTTCATAAACTTTAACTAACATCATATGTTACAAAAGCTAGGGTTTTGAGAGTACAACCTTTGTAGCTCCCTTTAGTAGACTCCTTGGCCACATGAGAGTTGGAAAACGATTAGCTTGAAGTCCTCTAACGTCCACGGCGATCCACCCGAAGCTCCTTTGTCCAAGCTAGCAACTTCACTTTAACAAGAAGATGAAATGAAGCTGACACTCTAAACAAGTGGGCTAGACTTGTGTAGAATGGTGTTGTGGTTCTCTTTCTCACTTCAAAATCCTATCGTTATGAGTATTTTGCTCACTTGAAAAGTCTACAGAGCAAGAGATCAAGGTTGAAGAAGATGATGGCCTTTTTTAAGAAGAAGAGAAGATAAACTCTAATGAGAAAATGAAAAATATAAGTATATATATTTTCTACTTCTCATTGCAAACCATGGTTAATGATAAAGATATTATTTACTTTGAGTTTAAAACACCAAAGGAAAAATAACCAAGGGTTAATAAGTAGGTGAGCATGGTAAGATGAAGAAGAGTGTAGAAACATTCTATGAATTAACCCTTTTTCTTTTTCCTTTTGTTTTAACACAAATGCAATAATAATCCATATAAAAACCCATGGTGTGAGTCTTATATTGCCACTATTCTCTATGTATAAACAACCATGATAGAATGATGTATGTATGCATGTGTGCATGCACATCCATATGTGCATGATCAATAATGAATGCATACATGCATGCATACATCCAAAAGAAACAAGATAGAATTTCTAGTGAGAAGCTAATAGTTAAATGATAAATCAACACTTGATTTATCAACCAGGTCATATCACATACGACCCGACCAAAAGAAAGCCGCCCAATCAATATACGGTATCTCATACTCGCAGTTTAGCCGGGTCCATGCGCATATCGCAAACGCGCACCACAACAGTTTCGCCTGGAATAGGTAACTTCTTTGTGGGACTCTAAGACTCATCAATATGCCGGCAGTGGGTGATGATAATATCAAGCACCCCAAGCCGCAAGCGGTCAGCTAAACATAACGGCCACTCGGGTATTGAGCGATCAGAAGAAAACAAGCGAACCTGCAACAACTCCCGTCGAGCCAACCGGCAACACTACCGTACAGTCCGGTCTCTTCGTCAGATATGCTGCATATCGAGTCTAGGGATGGTAACGTCGACCCCAATAACTCAATAAGTCGTGCCAGTGAATGGTCTATAACAGATCGAGAAACTACTGATAACACTTATCAGTAAATCTCAGCAGCCCTGGCCAGGGACTTACTGATATAACCAGTCGAGCACAGCACAGCATCAACTCCCAATACCGGGAGAGACAAAACCCTTCCTATCGCTCATCGCCTTCGTGTGTCTCGGGACTATACCCAACGGCCACCTGTTTGCACGACTCGGTAGAGCCGTGGTAGGGTGGTAATCAAAGTACAGTGGGAGAGCACACAAGACTCTATGACGATCTCGGGTCTACAGACTGACCTGTATCAGTGTCACCTGAGAACTGCTATCCGACGATAGATATAATTCCATATATGAGTTCTCGGTGATTCCGTCCAGTGTACCCAGTCACCACTGAGCACCCGTATATGATCTTGATGTCAAACATCGATGAATGTGGAAACATCCATTGCCCATCACATGGGTCTAGTATCATATACGCTAGTCTACTCTGGTATATCGATGCCCCGTCTCGATACACCTCCAACTAGGGACATTTCAGGATATGCTTATAAACTACAGATGTCCCACTAGTATGATCTCTATCATAATCACTGTAGTCAAGCCGATATCCTCAGGGCTTTATCAGCATGTATAAATGAATAAAAGCATGATCAAATCAACATGTCAGACAAAGTAGAACCAGATAGCATACTATCATGTCGAGCAAGAATGTACACTGAATATATATATATATATATATATGTATGTACAGATACATCCACTATCGTATAATGGCCTCTAGGGCATACATATATCCGACACTGGGAAGGTTGATGAAATCCCCACCCAATCTGGATTGGTTTCAAGCCCTTTAAAGTCCGTATTAATATATGCAACCCAGTAACAATCAACCGCAATCATTTTTTATTTTTTTTAGCGCGGCGCAAAGAATCCTGCACAAAAACAATTTATTGGAAGGGGAAGAGAGTTTGCGCAAAGAATGCTGCAGAAAACACAGTTCAGTGGAGTTCAGAGGAGTGGGGAGGAGAGAAGAAGGACTCACAAGGATTTTAGGGTTTTGATGCCACCAAATGGCCGCGGTTCCACGGCCAGAGGGCTCTTCTACCGCGGTTCCACAGCAGGAATGAAGATTTGGACCCTAGGGTTTCTGGAGTGGTCTGGGTTGGGTGTTCTCCTCTTGTCTGGATTTCCTGAATCTTGATTTCCTCAATGTATCTGCTCCAGATTTTTATAGTAGACCGTTGGTTCCGTCTTGATTCGTCGCGGTGTAGCCGCGAGATATGGGTCTAACTTCCCACATCTTTGGCATTGAACTCGACCGTCTTTTTATCCTGCACACTTGCACAAAAACTAATCAAAAATAACAAGATGGTTTTTTACAATTGATATATATATATATATATTTGTTTTTCGGTTATATTTATATTCACAAATTAACCCGAAATTACACAAAGAAATAAACTACCGTCTCCCCGGCAACGGCGCCATTTAATTGGTAGGGTTCTTGCGTCCTAAGTTAATTACCGCAATCAAGACGGTTTCGCTTGTAGCTAGCCGATTGAGTACGGGTCGTCCGCAGGGAGATGGGAATCTTTTTCTATGTGCTTTAACGAGTTAAGTCCAAATGTCCAGGTTTGTTTTGAGATTAACTATGTGCTAAAATGTTATATAAAGAGAGCTTGTTAAGGTTAGGATTAGGTTAGTTTGAGTTAGGAGTCGCTCACTTCTTTCGTTGCCACTCTTAATATCGGTGTTACGGTAATCGGCAACAACGGGGATTAGCACGACTAGGATAGAACTTGCGAGTATAAGCTAGGCTTTCCAACGCATAAGTTCTTCCTTTTGGTGCTTGTCCGTCCGTTCTTGGCTCTTAGCCTTAACCTCCGGTTAATTCAACCACAACCGGTCTCACTAAGGAATCACCGCTATCATGTAGGATAGGGTGCCGTAGGGAGCGGATTGTGGTTCAATTAACGGGAGTCCGAATTAAGATGTTGGGCAAGAAAAGAATGAGAGAGATTTCCTTCTCTCAAACTTTCCTTATCCTACCCTAACAAGTATGAAAACTACTCACCCATTATAAGAAAAAGAAAATAAAACAAAAGGAGGAAGATAGAATGAAAGAGGTTAAAAGATTACAACTAGCTATTTGAGACCTCACTTTAGCAAGGATCAAGCTTAAGTATCATTGTTGTTTAAGGATAAAGAAAAAGAGAACAAGAAAGAAACAAACAACAAATAACAACAACTAGATTAGCAAATGAAAAATACAAGCAATTATAATTAACAATCACAACAAGATAAGCATGGTAACAACAAGAACTCCTTTATTCATTCTTCACTCAGAAAAGCTCACTACAAGTTTTTTAATGGGGAAGAGATGAGAAGAGGAAGAAGAACAACAACATATATCCTAAAATCTAAATACAAGAATAAGCCCCCTTGGCTTTGGCATGTTATGGACTATTTATAGGCAGGGAACTGGAAACCTAGGGCAACAAACTGACAACATATAGAATGACCAAAATACCCCTGAAACCAGGTCAACTACCCACACCGTACGGCCGCGGTTCCGCGGCCTAAGTATGCTTAGGCCACCGTTCCGCGGCCATAGTAGAGAGTTGGGCCTTCAGTTTTGGTGAGTTTCCCATGTTTGTTGTTGTCTGCAGTATGGTATATGTTTTTTCTCAGAAACTCTTCACAATTTTTCCAGAATTTCAGCAAATCAAAAGGTGATTTGATGTGGATCTTTTGCCATGATTTTTCTTGAGCTCCGCGTAGATATGTTGGATCTTGTGTTGACATTGAGCTTTGTGCATGAAAATGACATCGATTTTCCATTTTGTCCCTTAAACTGGTGTGCGGCGACATACGGATAGAGAGCGGAGACCCGTGTTTTATCTGTGGTTAGCAGTAATCCGGAATTTGTCGTGCTTTTCCATGAATTTCACTGTTTAGAGTTGAGAACCTGTATCCTGCAATTAACTAGCAAACACGGCTCAAGAGTACCTACCGATAAGCAATGTGATAAAAATTGGGCGGTATAAAAATGCAAAAATCTGATATGAACACATACTATTCTCCATCAACATGTAATAGTGTTAGTAGTATGTATGCCCTAGAAGCCAGTATTGTACAGATATTGTATATTATATTGGATGCTTGGACATATCTAGAGATGACTTTCTTGCTCGATATGATAGTATGCTATCTGGTTACTCTTTATCTTAACATGTATACTAGTCTCTTTAAACTGTCTTATGGTTACATGTTGGTAAAGCCCTTAGGATGTGTACTTGACTGCCTGGACTATGATGCAGATCATACTAGTGGGGACATGGTAGTCCATAAGTACATCCTTAAAGGTCCCTAGTCGTAGGTGTATCGAGACGGGGTATCGATATACCAGAGTAGACTAGCGTATACGCTTCTCGACCCATGAGATGGGCGATGGATGATCCTATATCCATTGGTGTTTGACATCAGAGATGGTGTACGGGTGCTCAGTAGAGACTGGGTACACTGGACGGACTCGTCGAGAACTCCCAGATGGTATTATACCTCACGTCATATGGCAGTTCTCAGGTGACACTTGTGCAGGTTAGTCTATAGACCCAAGATCGTCATAGAGCCTTGTGTGATTCCTACTGTGCTTTGATCTCCACCTTACCACGTCCATGAGGGCGTGCAAAACGGTGGTCTTTGGGTACAGTCCCGAGTCACATGGAGGCAATGAGCGATAGGAGGGGTTTCGTCTCTCCCGGTATTGGGGGTTGATGTTGCGCTGTGCTCGATTGGCCGTAACAGGGAAGTCCCTGGCCAGGGCTGATCAGATATTTGCTGGTAAGTGTTACCAGTAGTTTCTCGACCCGTTATAAGCCTCACATCGGCATGACTTATCGGTTATTTGGGTCTGACGTTTACCACCCCTAGACTTGATATGCGACGTATCAGACGAACAGACCGGACTGTACGATAAGTGTTACTGGTTGGATTCACAGGAGTGTGAGCGGGCTAGCTCGTCGATCTTCTGATCGCTCAATACCCGGATGGCCGTTACGTTTAGCAGACCGCTTGCGGCTTGTGGGTGCTTGATATGATCATCATCTGCTACCGGCGTATTGATGAGTCTTTAGAGTCCTACACAGAGGTTTCCTGGCTTAAGCGAAACGAAATAGGAGCGCATATGAGATATGTGCTGGACCAAGAATAATGCGTGTATGTGATACCGTATTTCATTCTCGCGATGAATGTTTCGATTGGTTATATGCGATATAACCTAGTTATCGAATCGTAGATTGATTCGATAAATCGATACATTGGATACTAGTCGGTTATATGCGACATGACCGGATCATTGAATCAAGTGTTGGTTTAATGATTTAATGTATAATTATATATTTGATATATTACTTTGCATTAACTAGTATTGGTTCACTTTAATAGGATTTTCTCACTTGTAGTTCACAAGTTGTATATGTGATATACTTTTGTGCACTACTATGTGTCATGTTTGATGATGCATGTTGTCTGGTGTTGTGTTAAGACTTAAACCATGGTTATGATAATAGTTAGGGTTTTTATTTATTTACTTATTTATTTATCTATTCTTTTTGATAAATAAATATATGATAACAAAATGGTTTCTTTCATGAAGCTTGTTGAAGCTTCATGAAGCTTTGACTAAAGTGACTATTTTGTCATCATCCTTAACCCTAACCATTCTCATTTGACCATGGTTTATTCTCTACACTTAACCAAGGTTAGAAGATGATAAGTATTGGATTTTATTATTCTTTTACACAAGACTTATCATATTCTATCTACTTCTTCTTCTTCATCTTCAAGAGAGAAAGCTTGATGCCATCAATGGCATCTTGAGTTGCAAAGTGAGAAATCCAATTCCAAAGTGAACCCACCTCCTATTTCTTCACCCTCTACCTCTTGCCAAGTTGTTTTGGGTGTTTTCTTCACAAGTTTCACTACTTGGTGAAGTTGGAGCTTGAACTTGTGCAACCTCGACGTAGATCATCTTCGGCACGAAACCGACGACCTATTCCGCTCATTTCGACGATGGAGCCGATGCGAGAGTCCGAGATCCAACTAGGACAGCGAGAGGACGCCTACGTGGTGCTTAGGAAGTGGAGAAGCGGATCTACAATGGTTGTAGCCTCTCTCCTTTAGTTAATATGTTAACTAGATTCGTTTTTCGCCTAGAATTCTAGTCTAAGATCCGTGTTAGGGTTTCTCGGCACCCATAATTTTTGAAATTGGCATGGTCGATGCCTTGTGAGACTTCATTAGAGTGCCTAGGAACCCTACAGTGGTATCAGAGCCTAGCTAGAGCCTTAGGCGAAATCTAGACGACATTTGAAACCCGATCGAACCGAAACCCAAACCCCTGTACTTTTTCTGAAATCGTGGATTTTTGTCAATTAAAAATATGCAGAAAATTAGGCAGGGTGTTATATGAATTACTGTGAAATCCGAGGGCCTAAGACGACTTTTCCACCGCGCAACCGCGGCACAAGCTATGCATGGTGCGGCGGTTCCGCGGCCGTACTGTTCCTTTATATGATGATTTCTGCACAGTAACTCATATAATTTAATGCTATATTTTCTGGGGTATTTTTATTGTCACTCTACAGAAGAGTATTCTGGGGTTGTATTGGGAATCAAAGATTCGATCGGATTATCAAATTTTGTCTGTGTGTTTTTCCGGATAATTTTTAGAATATGTTAAAAAGTTCGACCGGATATAAATACCCAATTTTTCCCCTGTCGGGAAATTTCCAAGTGTTGGATTTTTCCGTAGTTTAACGACGTTCTAAGTAGTGCAAGTAACGCGATGGACCCTCTAGAAGACAACAAACCTTCACTCGATTATGTGACCGTCTTGAACTGCCCTTTGAACCTTCGGGTTTGGGGCAGTACGGCGTGCCACATGTGAGGCGTTGGCTTGACCCTTCTACGGCTGGACCGTTGGTACTGAGGCATGAAGTGAATGTCTTTGAACCTATTTCATGTGTTGGACGGTTTCGGGAAAACTTGGGTATTCGATTGTTCGATCGGAAAGTTTAATATATTCTATTTATCCGGAATGGGATACAATAATTGGAATTCACAAACAGTTATGAGATAACTGAATGAATGATATAAATCTAGCGGTTTAGTTTCATTTGATATTGAAAAGAGTTTTCGATAATGGGACTAAAATGCGGGGTTTATAACTGTTAGGCATGTGATGTCTAATTATTTCATTTGATTAGGCATGTGATGTCTAAAAGGATTGCGGATTCCAACTGTTGTAGTTTTACACTTTCTTTTCTGTGACCGTAAGTGTAATATGTGATATCGCCGGTTTCGTTACTATATGTCAACGACAATTGGGATGCACATATTTACTTACGTTGATGACATGTGATGTTATGTGTTGCTGGATATGTTATATTGGATTGTCGTGTTTGAATAGCCGGGGGTTTTTATGTGAGATGAGTGTGTTTCATTTTCATTCATGTAAAAACTTGTATGTAATATTCTTTTATTTGGGGCACTTCCAGGTAGCGGAAGTTGTCACCTTTTGTATATTATTTACTTTTCCGCATTAGGATAGACCCAAGGAGGGGAGCACAAGTAACCGGGTTCTGGGGTCCAGTGGGAGACCAACTCGAGGAGTCGAGTCCGGGTGTCCTAACCCTAGAATTGGCAGGGTTGCTTGCCGCTCTCATAGGGGTCTAGGGGTGTGGGATTGGCTATTCATCACGACCGTGGAATCCGTGTTTTATACTGGCTCGTATTGAAAACACGGACGTCCTAGTATATCCAATGTTTCATATGTTTCTTCTGCTGCGATATCTGTAATGCGATCATGTGATGTTCTGTGATAGATACTTTATATAGTATATATGATATATTATATAGACGTTACTTATGTTTTGCACCCGTACTAGCCCTGCCCTGCTCTGTCGTTAGTTACCTAACCTAACGGTGCACGAGGGGACATCGAGGCGAATGCGGATGGCATAAGTGTACGTCGTATTTATCTATGATGTTTAGGTACTTAAATGATGGGACTTCATTAATGTAATTAATGAAAGAAATGAAACCGAAGATGTTGTAGAATCAAATTTTAAACAAAACAGGTAGCTACAGTTCTTGCTTTGCATAGCGGTATATATGATATACCTTGCACCTTATTCGATGAGGAAAGGACCGAGATCCCTTCACCGGGAGTGACTCCTTTAGCAATAACTGGCAGATGCTACACACTCGGTTTGAATTTTGATTGCTTCTATAGTTTTTGTTTTGCACAGTGATATATATGATATATCCCGCACCTCATTCAATGAGGAAAGGGCCGACGATCCCTTCACCGGGAGTGACCCCTTTAGCAAAACTAGAAAAGCTTCAAAATCACTCCATTTCAAAACTTCATTCGATTCTACAACGATATCAAATTCATTAAGCTCATGGTTTTTTCTGAAAGAACCCGCGTAGCCCTCCGTCATTTCAGATAGATATTATTTAGTATTGGTGCTATGTTTGTTGACTTAGTCAAGGCATAGTGTATGGTAGCTAAATTATGTTTATCTGTAACAACATGAGATGTGATTGGATTAGAGCATTCGCACGGCCTTGTTGACTCAGTCAAGGGTCGTACGGGTGGGTTTAATTCAATCGGGAAATGTACGGGTTGAACTTGACTTGCGATTTATGGTTTGTTGACTTAGTCAAGGTCATAGATCGCTAGGGGCAAAGCATTATCGGGAATTTCAAGTGTTGTAATTTGCAATGAGATTGCATACCTTCTATGAGATAGTTGGATCCCGATACCCACTGCGAGTAAGAGTTACTCCTGGGAGAGTTTTGCACATTGCAATTAGCCGATCAAGTAGGTGTCTAGAAAGGTGTCAACGAGGTTACACCACTGGGAAAAACGAGGTTTACATTAATTAGGTTCGTGCGAAAGCACGGGGGACCTCCCTCAAAGTACCGACACTGGCATGGCTGAAAGATTGGCGAACTTGTAGTGTGTAATTAATCCCGGCTAGTCTTTCCTTTTAGGGTTTGAAGGAAGATTTGATAAAAAGCAGTGGGAGCCATCCTGATTAGATAAGATAATAACCAATCTGATCTTGCACGAGCATACGCTAAAGTGTTTTCTTCTCTCTCTCTCCAGGTAGCGACCATTTCATGCCTTAATCAAGATAATAATATGGATGTATTGACCGAACCCGCATGTTATACTGTGCAAGGGAACGTTGAACCCGTTCTATCTTATAAATGTTATAAGACTGAACAGGAAACAGGAGAATATCTAGATTCTCACGCCGCCCAAACGGAGAACGTGCATGATGATACACCTTCTTCGGGTGTGTTTGTTATTGAGAACTGTTTCTCAGTTCACCATACGTCCTGGGTATTAGATACCGGATCAGGATCCCACATATGTAAGCAGTTACATGGGCTACGGAAAGGTAGAGAACTGGGAAAAGGTGATCATTCCGTTCAAGTAGGGAATTGGGCAAATGTTGCAGCCAAAGCAGTTGGCATATATCACCTGGTATTACCAAATGGTAATACACTAGTCCTGAATGAGTGCTATTATATACCGAACATGATGTGCAACATTATATCAGTTTCTTTATTAAGTAAAGAAGGATATAATTTTGTAGTAAAGGATAATGTTATGAACATATTCCTGGATCAAAGGTTGATTGCATCAGGCTCGCTACATAATGGCATATTCATTCTCAATCAAAATACAGTCTTCAATATACAAAACACACACAAAAGGAAAAGCTCAGAAATGAACGAATCCTTCTTGTGGCACTGTAGACTTGGCCATATCAATGAGACACGACTAGCTAAGTTGCATAAGAATGGATATTTGAATTCATTCGAATTATCATCTTATGACACTTGCCATTCATGTCTCAAAGGAAAAATGACCAAAACTCCGTTTACGGGACACGGAGAAAGAGTTACTGAACTCTTGGGACTGGTGCATAGAGATGTATGCGGTCCAATGTCTACACACGCCAGAAATGGTTCTTCCTACTTCATTACATTCACTGACGATCTCTTTAGATACGGGCATGTGTTCCTGTTGAAACACAAGTCTGAAGCTTTTGAGAAATTCAAAGAATATAAGCACGAGGTAGAGAACCAAACGGGCAAAAGTATTAAGGTTCTTCGATCTGATCGAGGAGGTGAATACTTAAGCAGTGAATTCCTGGATTATCTAAAAGAGAATGGGATTCTCTCTCAGCTTACTCATCCTTATACACCACTGCACAACGGTGTATCGGAACGAAGGAATTGCACCCTATTAGATATGGTGTGTTCAATGATGAGCAATGTTGAGTTACCTATTTCCTTTTAGGGGTATGCACTTGAGACAGCTATATACCTATTGAATCTGGTTCCGTCTAAATCTGTACCTACCACACCATATGAGATATGGAGTGGGAAGAGACCATATTTTAAACGAATTAAGATATGGGGTTGTCCGGCCTATGTCAAAAAGCAAAATCCGGACAAACTCGAGGCACGATCAGTCCTGTGCAAGTTTGTGGGATATCCTAAGAATTATCAAGGATATTTTTTCTACCAAGCTGAGGAACAAAGAGTGTTTGTTGCTCAACATGCCACCTTTTTGGAAAGGGAATTTCTTGCAAAAGAAATTAATGGCAAAGAGGTAGAGCTGGAAGAGGTTCCAGCACCACAAACTGCAACTGACGATTTAGTAGAACCAGAGGATTCAGTGGTGCCCGACGTACCCCAGCCTCTCCGCCGATCTTGTAGGGTTTCTCGTCCACCTGAGAGATACTATGGTTTTCTCATTGATGGTGGCAGTGAGGATTGCATCATGGAGGATGATGACCCAACTAGCTTCGAGCAGGCCATCACGAGTGGGGACTCAGTGAAATGGCTGGATGCTATGCGGTCCGAGATGGAATCCATGTACACCAACAAAGTATGGACTTTGGAAGTTGCTCCTGAAGGGGTAAAACCCATTGGGAGCAAGTGGATCTTCAAGAAAAAACTTGGTGTAGATGGGAAAGTGGAGACTTTCAAAGCTAGACTTGTTGCAAAGGGTTTTCGTCAAAGACCAGGCGTGGACTATGATGAAACCTTTTCTCCAGTGGCTATGCTTAAATCCATCCGGATCATGCTTGCCATCGCTGCATATCATGATTATGAAATCTGGAAAATGGATGTTAAGACCGCCTTTCTAAACGGTGATTTAGAAGAGTGCGTGTACATGACTCAGCCAGAGGGCTTCGTAGACAGTGGGAGCAGCGGGAAAGTGTGCAAGCTGCTTAAATCCATTTATGGATTAAAGCAAGCATCGCGGAGTTGGAACATCTGCTTTGACGTCGTTATCAAAGAGTTTGATTTCGTCAAAAATCCAGATGAACCTTGTATTTACAAGAAGGTGGCAGAGAGTAAGGTTGTCTTCCTCGTATTGTACGTGGACCACATACTCTTGATAGGAAATGATATTCCTATGCTGCAATCGGTCAAGCTCTTCTTATCACAAAGATTCTCAATGAAAGATCTTGGTGATGCCTCCTGCATATTGGGAATTAGGATCTATAGAGATAGATCCAAACGGATTTTGGGATTGTCCCAATCCAGGTACATTGACACCATACTAAAGAGGTTTAGTATGGAAGAGTCCAAGCGTGGGAACTTGCCCACGATCTCTGGAGTCACTCTCTCCAAAGAGATGTCTCCCAAGACTGATTTGGAGAGAGCTCCCATGCAAGGGATACCCTATGCTTCGGCAGTAGGCTCTATCATGTATGCGATGCTGTGTACCAGACCCGATGTAGCATACTCACTAAGTGTAGTGAGTAGGTATCAAGCTGATCCTGGAGAGAGTCACTGGACAGCTGTGAAGAGCATTCTCAAGTACTTACGAAGGACTAAAGAGATGCTCTTGGTGTATGGTAACGGAGAACTCCAAGTGGAGTCCTTTACCGATTCGAGCTTCCAAAGTGATAAGGACGACTCTAAGTCGCAGTCGGGATTTGTCTTTACCCTTTACGGAGGGGCGGTTAGCTGGAAGAGTTCCAAGCAGGAAACCGTGGCAGACTCGACAATGGAGGCTGAATACATCGCTGCCAACGATGCTGCCAAAGAGGCTGTCTGGGTCAAGAAGTTCATTACTGAACTTGGAGTGGTTCCATCCATTGAGCATCCAATACCTTTGTTTTGCGATAACAATGGAGCGGTGGCTTTGGCCAAGGAACCCAGGTCCCATCAGCGATCCAGGCATATTCTGAGGCGGTATCACCTGATCCGGGAGATAGTTGATCGCCGGGAGATCGAGGTCAGGAGGGTTGACATGAAGAACAACACGTCGGATCCACTCATGAAGGCCATTCCCCAGATACAGTTTGAGAGACTCTTCGGGATGCTTGGTATGCGATACTACAGCAGCTGGCCCTAGTGCAAGTGGGAGATTATTAGTTGTATGTATGCCCTAGAGGCCAGTATTGTACAGATATTGTATATTATATTGGATGCTTGGACATATATAGAGATGACTTTCTTGCTCGATATGATAGTATGCTATCTGGTTACTCATTATCTTAACATGTATACTAGTCTCTTTAAACTGTCTTATGGTTACATGTTGGTAAAGCCCTTAGAATGTGTACTTGACTGCCTGGACTATGATGCAGATCATACTAGTGGGGACATGGTAGTCCATAAGTACATCCTTCAAGGTCCCTAGTCGTAGGTGTATCGAGACGGGGCATCGATATACCTGAGTAGACTAGCGTATACGCTTCTCGACCCATGAGATGGGCGATGGATGATCCCATATCCATTGGTGTTTGACATCAGAGATGGTGTACGGGTGCTCAGTGGAGACCGGGTACACTGGACGGACTCGCCGAGATCTCCCAGATGGTATTATACCTCACATCAGATGGCAGTTCTCAGGTGACACTTGTGCAGGTTAGTCTGTAGACCCGAGATCGTCATAGAGCCTTATGTGATTCCCACTGTGCTTTGATCTCCACCTTACCACGTCCATGAGGGCGTGCAAAACGGTGGTCTTTGGGTACAGTCCCGAGTCACATGGAGGCAATGAGCGATAGGAGGGGTTTCGTCTCTCCCGGTATTGGGGGTTGATGTTGCGCTGTGCTCGATTGGCCGTAACAGGGAAGTCCCTGGCCAGGGCTGATCAGAGATTTGCTGGTAAGTGTTACCAGTAGTTTCTCGACCCGTTATGAGCCTCACATCGGCACGACTTATCGGTTATTGGGGTCTGACGTTTACCACCCCTAGACTTGATATGCGACGTATCAGACGAACAGACCGGACTGTACGATAAGTGTTACTGGTTGGATTCACAGGAGTGTGAGCGGGCTAGCTCGTCGATCTTCTGATCGCTCAATACCCGGATGGCCGTTACGTTTAGCAGACCGCGTGCGGCTTGTGGGTGCTTGATATGATCATCATCTGCTACCGGCGTATTGACGAGTCTTTAGAGTCCTACACAGAGGTTTCCTGGCTCAAGCGAAACGAAATAGGAGCGCATATGAGATATGTGCGGGACCAAGAATAATGCGTGTATGTGATATCGTATTTCATTCTCGCGATGAATGTTTCGATTGGTTATATGCGATATAACCTAGTTATCGAATCGTAGATTGATTCGATAAGTCGATACATTGGATACTAGTCGGTTATGTGCGACTTGACCGGATCATTGAATCAAGTGTTGGTTTAATGATTTAATGTATAATTATATATTTGATATATTACTTTGCATTAACTGGTATTGGTTCACTTTAATAGGATTTTCTCACTTGTAGTTCACAAGTTGTATATGTGATATACTTTTGTGCACTACTATGTGTCATGTTTGATGATGCATGTTGTTTGGTGTTGTGTTAAGACTTAAACCATGGTTATGATAATAGTTAGGTTTTTATTTATTTACTTATTTATTTTTCTATTCTTTTTGATAAATAAATATATGATAACAAAATGGTTTCTTTCATGAAGCTTGTTGAAGCTTCATGAAACTTTGACTAAAGTGACTATTTTGTCATCATCCTTAACCCTAACCATTCTCATTTGACCATGGTTTATTCTCTACACTTAACCAAGGTTAGAAGATGATAAGTATTGGATTTTATTATTCTTTTACACAAGACTTATCATATTCTATCTACTTCTTCTTCTTCATCTTCAAGAGAGAAAGCTTGATGCCATCAATGGCATCTTGAGTTCCAAAGTGAGAAATCCAATTCCAAAGTGAACCCACCTCCTATTTCTTCACCCTCTACCTCTTGCCAAGTTGTTTTGGGTGTTTTCTTCACAAGTTTCACTACTTGGTGAAGTTGGAGCTTGAACTTGTGCAACCTCGACGTAGATCATCTTCGGCACGAAGCCGACGACCTATTCCGCTCATTTCGACGATGGAGCCGATGCGAGACTCCGAGATCCAACTAGGACAGCGAGAGGATGCTTACGTGGAGATTAGGAAGTGGAGAAGCGGATCTACAAAGGTTGTAGCCTGTCTCCTTTAGTTAATATGTTAACTAGATTCGTTTTTCTCCTAGAATTCTAGTCTAAGATCCGTGTTAGGGTTTCTCGGCACCCATAATTTTTGAAATTCGCATGGTCGATGCCTTGTGAGACTTCATTAGAGTGCCTAGGAACCCTACAAATAGTGAACCACAATGTCACCTAAAGCATGTACACGATGATAGAGACAAACCAGATAGTATACAATCATCTCGAGTAAGACTGTCCTACCGGTATAGGTCCTCCCTCAATCATTGCAATTACGTGCCTGCGATCCAATAATTGACTCCGAGGGCACTATATCCGACAATCTCCCACTTGCACTCAAGATTAATTATTGCGATGTCGCATACTCACAGCCTGTGTGATACCGAACACCCAACTCCTTTACTAATCAGTCTCACAAAGCTCGTTTGTGAAACTATTGCGTTCGGGGAATAGCCTAAGCTAGTGGATCCGCCCTGATATTTCTTTCTATGTCTCTCTTTATCTCAAGTTCGCGGAGAAAGCCATCTCCCGAAATGAGCAATACCTGTCTTAGAATATATCAGGATATCTGATGGGACCTAGCTCATAAATGAATTCCAAATCCAAACTTCTTAGACTGTATCGTCAACTGAACTTTAATCAGTATCCTGCGCCATGCCTCCCTCAGTATCCCCTTGGACCACCTGTCCAAAATACTGCCCCTCGTCAGAGGGAAAACTATAACTCTGACAGCCACTCTGTCATCCAGGTCACCTTGGAAGCCTGGAATGATAACCGTCCCCCGATAGAGTCTGTTGTTATCATATCCCAAGAACATCCACTTATGTTCTAAAACTGCTTCTGATCGTTTCTCCAGGATTGGATTAATATCAACTGATTGCATCTAGTGCAAAAACAACTTCTGGTGTTGTACTTGACATCTCATGATTGACTCAATTGCCTAAGCAAGTGATCTGCCAATCATGTGCATCCCTCTCCCCTTTAGTCTGTAAGACACCTTTAGAGAGGGTGACTCCATCACCTGCAGGTACACTACCATGCCTGGAGTCGTTCATTCTAAATACTTTTAGAATGCTGTCTAAGTACCCTGATTGGGTAAACTACCCAAATCTAGATCTAAAACCATTGATCCAGTAACCAGAGTGTCTGATATAATATCCAAGTCCTATGTGGAGAACCACTGTGTGACAACCAAAGCAGAACCGATCGTAGTATAGGAATTTCACTTCCTACTCTGTGTATGTCATCCAAAGACCAGGACATCACACCCTACTACCTTCTTAACAGATCCATCCCCTATTCTCATGAAGTCAAACCTATGACTGTCACATCAGAAATAGATGATCTATCTCCACTATATCTGCTTTAGTCTATAAATAGACATAAGCAACTTGTCCACTATGCTTCCGCTGCTCCCGCTGACTACGACAACCCTCTGACAGAGTCATATACGCGTGCACTTCTAAAGCTAGTTTAGAACGACGCTATACTCATCCTTCTGCCGGGTCTCATAGCCTGGAACAACAGTAGTGTCAAATCTGGGTAAACAAGAACCTCCCTGTCACCGTCCTCGAGGCTACCGGAGTACCTCTCAGGTGCCTGACGTTACCCACCATATCTGCTGAGTGGCCAATGGAATGTCAAACCAGATTGAATCTTTAGGTTCTTATCAAATTTTCAGTAAACGTTTGCGGTTCTGGAATCACTTCCAGTTCTACCATACTCCCACTACTGTTTTCTGAAAAAATCCATTTTACTAAAACTGTGGCGAGTCAAGAGCAATATCACTATTGATCTTCCATATGGTAGAAAATCAACCCTCGTCATAGCCCGGGTCAACCCCCAAATAGACATTACAGAAACGTGCATTGAGTTATCCAGAGTCTGGTTTTAAGCTTAAGCCGGACAACTCCCCGTACCTTAACATCGTTAAGATATGAACTATTCTATATCCAATATAGAAATAGAGGCACTGATTTAATTGGAACCAGATTCAAATCATGCAGCTGTCTCCAGTGCATGTCAACTAAATGGAGAGAGGCCGATCAGCATTACTCAATTTAGGAGTGCTTCGAATTATGAGTAACTTGAAAGAGAAGCAAGTTCTCTTAATCATTACTATCATCTGAATACCATACACAAGTATCTACATCTTCGATCACCTTGAAGAATCCTGATACTTGCAATTCCTGGTTCTCTACTTTACTCTTATACCTATAACTTCTCAAAACTTGGACCTTGCATTTCTACGAAACACATGTCTAAGAACTAGAGAAGTCACAAGTAAACAGAATATAGTACGAGTACCGTCCCCTCTGTCCTAATGGACACTGGACAACATACAATACTCTGTATAAGTCCCCTGAGTCTAATAACTCATTCCCCGTGTGTCGTAGGTTGAAAACTGTACTTATGGTTAAGAAGAATTACACCGCTGTTTAATGCTCCTTACCTAACCATCCACTGATATAGGTAAATGCCATAGACATAATTTCAAAAACTTATATCTTACTTTATAAAAATAAACGTACAGATATATCAATTTGAAATTGGTGCATAACAATGGATATTCAAAACCAAATATTTGCCATCCGGCAAACAACCCAGGCGATTTCCTCAAATATCACCAATTACAACGAATCCCGACATAATGAGGATGATCACCCAATTCCCAATAACTTACTCCAACTCATCATCTATAAAACCATACAGATGTGAGAATCAAACCTGGTAAATATATACCCTGGAGCAGGTGCTAATTGGGAAATCAGTTTTCTTTTAACAATACACAGTGAAGATGAAACATGTACATGTTTCGAAGGGGTATCCGGGTATTCCTAGTAATGCCTCTTCCATTATCAGATTCACAACTATAACCGTATATTTCTTTGCCATCTCTCCAAATCCCTTTATATGTCTTTAGTCATTACCTTCTGTACACCTTCGTTAGGCTAAATGATTTTCTTCCTTCCCTACCGTTCGGCACCAGCCTATGGTTTGGAAGAAGACTATCCAATAAGCATAATGGGTGTACTATCTTAATCTTAGGGGAACTCGCAACCCGAGAGAAGGTAAAGATAAAAGACAACCGAATAAAACCTTATTCCTATTTCTCCTGAAACCAGAATCCATCCCCGAACTGGAACAAGTTCCTTCGAGTTCGTATATAACCATACGATGGAGTATCCAATAAACTGTGGATATTCGTAGTGATACGGAGTGTTCTGGAGAAATACAAAGGTGATGTAGGATTGGCGAAGGAATACTTGGTTTGGTCGTCAATTGCAGTCGCAATTTACTTTGCCCTCTTACTAATCCCTTTATTTGTCTTTACTTAATACCTTCTGTACACCGTTTAGGCTAAATGGTTTTCTTCATTCCCTACCGTTCGGCACCAGCCTATGGTTTGGAAGAAGACTATCCAATTAGCGTAATAGGTGTACCGTCCTAATCCAAGGAGCACTCGCAACCTGAGAGAAGGTAAAAGGAAAAGACAACTGAATAGTTCTATTCGTTTTCTCCAGAACCGGAAACCATCCTCGAATCTGGAACAAGTTCCTTCGAGTTTGTATATAACCATACGATAGTTTTATCCAATGGAAGTCGATGTTCGTAGTAATAAGGGGTGTTCTGGAGAAAATGGTAAAAGTTGGAGTGGAAATGTGGTATGCAACTCTGACAATCCAAAAGCCAGTGTTTAAGAAGTTTCGGTTAATCTTGGTCACTGAGTCATAGTCAAGGGTCGGGCCATGGTCGCCGCCAAAGAGAGAGAGAAAAGAAACACTCAGGGTGCACTCTAACCTAGATCAGAATGGTTATCAATTTATCTAATCAGGAAACCTCCCACTGTAACCTTAAATTCTCCTCCAAACCTGAAAGAAGAATTAGTCGGGATCACCCAAGGTGTAAACTAACTCATCAGTGGGAATCGGGATCCAACTATCATCGCATGATAACGTGATGGATCCACTCACGTTATCACACTCCAGAAAGTATGCGCATGCCTGTCAAGTTTCAGTTCCTTTAGAAACTCCCGATGTGATTTTACCCCTAGGACCCAAGTGACCTTGTCGAATAATCAACAAATCAAAAGGTCCTAGTTAAGTTCAACCCGTCATTATCTTGATTGAGTTAAACCCACCTGCACGACCCTTGACGAATAATAAACAAAGTCGTACGACTGTCCTAACCAATCCACATATCCATGCGACAAAAGAGCATTACAGAGCTACCGCACACTACGCCTCGACGAATAACAACAACAAATGTAGCGCGAATACTAAGCAATACTAATCTGAAATGACGGAGGGCTACGGCAGGTTTTTGGCGAAAAACCTTTTAACGTAATGAACTTGATATCGTTGAAGGAACCGGATAGCTTTTTATAAAAATATAGTGGCGAAAACCTTTGCTAAAGAGGTCACTCCCGGAGAAGGGATCTCGGCTCTTTCCCCGTAGAATGAGGTGCAGGATATTCCAACTGAATACCATGATGCAAAGCCAAAGGCAATCATCTATAGTGAAGTTATTACCCTGACGCAAACTTCTATCCAAGGGGTCACTCCCGGTGAAGGGATCTCGGCCCTTGCCTCGTCGACTTAGGTGCTGGATATTCATAACCGAATACCACTGTGCAAAACAAAAGAGAACGTCCTTGCAATAACAGCTTTTTTGAAAAATGTTCCAACAACATCAGAATAGGTTTGTTTAGCTTGCATTGATCCAAATCAATGCAGTCCCATCAATTGATCAAACCACAAAAGAACGAAAATATGATGTATGTATATGCCATCTGCATTCGCCACTGGGTCCCGTCATCACCCGTTAGGTTACTTAACTAACGACAGAGCGGGGACTGGACTAGCGCGGGTGTAAAACATATACAACATCTACTAGTATATATATATCAATATATAATATTCGCTCAAGGCATGATAAAATGCAACATCACAGAAATGTAATAAGCATCACAAAACAATACAAATAATCTGGGATCCCCGGGTTTCATAGAGCCGCTACTGAAACCCGACGTTCCCCTGGTCGTATGGATAGCCTATGCAATGAAATCCTAGACCCCTACGGGCGCGGCAAGTTACCCGCCAAAACCTGAAGCGAGGCAGTCCCCTTCAACAACGTGAATGGATCACCCAGCACTTCACGGAATCCGGTAACTTGAGCACCCCTCCTTGGGTAATCCTGTACCCCCTTTGAGTGCGGCGAATAGCCCGCCAATTCTAGAGTAAAGCCCCCTCCGTCTCGAAGCCATGAGATGCGAGCTCGTTGCCCTCTAGAACCCGGCTATACGTGCACCCCACCGTGGGGTAATCCTAGTATAGAAAGTAAAAATATACAACAGGTACATCGACCTCAGCCCGGTCGTGCCCCAAAAATAATAATATACAAACAGGCAGTGACTGCAGTCCACATGTCGGACGCTCACCCCGCAATATCAAATGAACAAATATAACCAAACTGTACTACAATTGCATCCAGGCTATCCACCACGACAAATCCGCAACAACACAGCACAACATAGAACATCAACGTGATTGTCACATTCGCAAATCCGTCTAAAAGGGCTATAGCAATTAGATATGATTTACCGATCGAATGACATTCACGGTCGCAGATTTAATGTAAATACTGTGAACCAACATATTTAAATTTTCGATCGACAAAATTTCCCGAAGTGGGCCCCAAGCGCAATACCCAGTACTCAAACAAATCTGGACCCAAACTAAAAATATCAGAAACCACAATTCCAAGTCAGAGAACACTGTACAAAATTTGGTGCACTAAAGTGACAAAATGGCGGCGGAACCGCGGCCAAAGCATGGGTAAGGCCGCGGTTCCGGGCGAAATAGTAACATCACTTCACCAAATTTTCCCAGATGTCTTAGAAAAGCCTGCTCATATTTCTGCAATACACTAAATAATTTTTTGACTAGAAAAAAATTTCGACAGAAACTGCACATTTTGAAATCGCGGTTTCGGAATTTTTGTTCGATCGAAAATCTAAATACGTTAGAGCAAGCTAGTAAAGGTTAATGGCGTGGCTCTGATACCATGTAAGACTACGGTAGCGCCCCGGCCGTCTTTCCGAGGCCAAAATGCAGAAACGAAAATATTTCTTAACTTGAAAACCGGTGCTATCGTATGCTTAAAACCCGGATCGAACTATTAACCTACTACTAGCTACAAGAGAGAGGGTTGGAAAGTTATACCGATTGATCTGTGTCCTTTGGTCTTTGGCCACCATCCCAAGCTCCTCACGGCAACTCCGGTCTCGATCTCCTCGTCGAAAAGGGCACCACATCTACGAGTCTTTTTACGGGCTCCCGCTTCGTCCGAAGAAACTCAGGCACGAAGTGTGCTAGCCGACGTGTCCAAGGTGTTGTAAAGAATGTTTGTGATCACTTTGTCTCTTGCATCCATTGCTTGGATGGAGGTTGAAGGTGTTGCCATTAATGGAGAATGATGAGCTAGAGGAAGAAGAGGAAGAAGAAGGAGTTTCCTCTCACTTTTCTTTTGTTGTGCTTGAATGATAATATGATAGAGAGTGGAAATAATAATATGAGAGCTCACCCCAACCTTGGCTGCCCCTCTCTCTCCTCTCATCAAATCAACTCACTAATCAATCACATAATGTGAAATTTGTGTTGGAGATAGTTCCCTCAGAGTCAATTATTGGATCATAGGCACGTGATTGCAATGATTGAGGGAGGACCTATCCCGGTAGGACAGTCTTACTCGAGATGATAGTATGCTATCTGGTTTATCTTTATCATAGTGTACTGCTTTAGGTGACCTGACAGGTCGCTATTACACGTTGGTAGAGCCCCTAGGATTCTTGCTTGACTGCCAGCAGTATGAGGGCGATCATATACGTGGGAGCTGGTAGTCTATAAGCACATCCTTAAAAGGTCCCTAGTCGTGGGAGTTTTGAGACAGGGCATCGATACTCCAGAGTAGACTAGTGTATACAGTCGAGAACCCGACGAGGGGCGGTGGCCGGTCTCACAAGCCACTGGTGTCAGTTGGTTCACCTAAGATGTATACAGGTGCTCATTGGGTTATGAGTACACCGGACAGGACTCGCCGGGAACATGCTAGTTGGTCTTATACCTGACGTCAGATAGCAGTTCCCTGGTGACATGTGTACAAGTTAGTTCATCGACCCGGGGATCGTCATTTGTCTCGTGTGAGTTCCCACTGTACTTTGATTACTACCCTACCACGCTCAAAGGGGACGTGCAAACAGGTTTTAGTTGGGTATAGTCCCGAGCCACATGGAGGCAGTGAGCGGATCTTCACGGGTTCGTCTCTCCCGGTATTGGGGGTGAGGTCGCGCTGTGTCTAGGAGAGCCATTACACGAAGCCTTCGGCCGAGGCAGGAGATTTACTGGTAGGTATTCCAGTAGTATCTCAGGGTGTTCTGGGCTACACTCCGACACGACTTGTACCGCTTTTGGGGGTCTGACTTTTACCAACCCCCTAGGCCCGCCTTGCGATGCTCATAGACGAACGGACCGGACTGTACGGATATTGTCACTGACAGGCTCAGTAGGGTGTCAGGATGAGTTCGCTCATCGACGTCCCTTTTGGTCAATAGCTGGTGGCCCGTCACGTATGGATAATACCTCTGATGTGCTAGTGGTTAAATCTACAGCCATAGTATTGACGAGTCTTTAGAGTCCACCACACATTCAGTTACTCAAGCTTTCGGGCGAAAAGCTGTAGAGGCCGTATGGAGATATGGCAGGGTTCGATCAGATACGTGCGGTATTGCACGCATCAGGATCGGACGGTTAGTACTAGAGGCCGTATGGTTATATAGCAGGGTTCGATCAGATACATGCGGTATTGCACGGATCAGGATCGGACGGATATTACTAGCCGGCTTTGGTTTAAGCCGGATCCTAGTATAGTACAGTGTAGATTTTGTCTCATTGCATTTGTATTTCGATCGGAATACAGATGCGGGTGTGTATGCACAGTATCGGGGTTTTCCTGTAATTTATTACGGGACCAGTTTTCTGGAGTTGCCAGTTTGCTTTCCGTTTCGGCCAATTTCCTTTGTATCGTTCATTGGCCGAAGATTGGTGGAGGAGGGCTTATTTGCATTTGTGTAAATAAGTATTTGTTGAGCGTGCTCTTTGCATTTTGTTGCATCATGATGGTACACCATCCATTGACTTGAATTTTTGCTTCATGATAGTTTTCATGATTGCTTGACTTTGGATATGATGATGGTTGTTGTTGGAGTGTTGGGTTTTGTTGTGATCATTTGATTTTCTCATCATCACTTGCTTTTCACCCACCTCCTTGTCTTTGCTCCCTCTCTCCATTCACAAGAGGAATGGCCGGCCACTAGTGAGGGTGGGGGCTTTTCTTTTGGTTATGAGAAAAATGTTAATCTCATTCTTTGCATGCTACATTTTTCCTCACCTCTCTCCAAGTTCATTTTCCTCCACCACAAAGGCAACATCCTCTACCCCAAATGAGACTTAAGCACTACACATTCTACAGCAAACCTTGGGCACGTCGACTCGCCAACTTCGTGCCCGAGTTGCCTCGGTATAGAGGTGGGAGCCCGTAAAAGAAGCAGGCGACGTGGTGCCTTTCCGGCGAGGAGATGGAGACAGGACTTTCCGCGGGAGATCGGGACGACGTCGAGAAGACCGGAGGACACGGATCGCTCGGTATATCTCTCTTCCCCATCTAGTAGTTAGCTAGTACTAGTTAATGGTACGATCCGGGTTTTAGTGCGCGGTGGTGCCGGTTCAAGAAAAATTAAAGTTAACCATCGCTTCCGCATTTGGCCTCGGGATGGAGGCCGGGGCGCCGCCGTGCACTTACAGTGGTATCAGTGCCTCGCCATTAACATAGTCTAGCTTTGTCTAATTTGTTTTACACTTCCGATCGAATAAATGTTCCGAGAACCCAATAACACATGCATCAGTTTTCTGTTGATTTTTTTCTGGCTCGAAATTTTTTTCAGGTTGTTGAATAGTGATGTACTGGAAGTTCTAAGCATTCTGTAAAAATTCGATATAGTAACTTGACAATGGGAGCGCGGAACCGCGGCCAAACCCCCCTTGGGCCGCGGTTCCGCCGCACATTGATGTCCTTGCCGTATCAAATTTCTGCAGTTGCTTTCTGGGTTGAAAATAGGGTTTTTGGAATATTAAATTTGGGCCCAGAATTTCTTGATGTGCTACAGTAGTACTTGGGGCCCACTTGTTAAAATTTGATCGATCAGATATTTTAAACACATTAGTTCACAGTATTTACATTATATCTGCGACCGTGAATGTCACTTGATCGGTAAATCCAGTCTAACTGCTATAGCCCGGTTAGACGGATTTGCGAATGTGACTTTCACGTTGATGTTCTGTGTTATGCTGTGATGTTGCGGATTGGTCGTGGAGGATAGCCTGGATGCAATGCTAGTACAGTTGTAGTTGTATTATGTACATTTGATATTGCAGGGCGAGCGTCCGACATGTGGACTGCCGTCACTGCCTGATTGTATTATTATTTTGGGGCACGACCAGGTTGCGGTCGATGTACCTGTTGTATGTATATTTTACTTTCTGTACTAGGATTACCCCAAGGAAGGGTGCACGGATAGCCGGGTTCTAGAGGGCAACGGGCCCGCATCTCATGGCATTGAGACGGAGGGGGCTTCACTCTAGAATTGGCGGGCTATTCGCCGCACTCGTAGGGGGTACAGGTTGACCCAGGAGGGGTGCCCAATTTACCGGATTCCGTGAAGTGCTGGGTGGTCCATTCACAGTACTGATGGGGGCTGCCTCGCTTCAGGTTTTGGCGGGTAACTTGCCGCGCCCGTAGGGGTCTAGGATTTCATTGCACAGGCTATCCACACGACCAGGGGAACGTCGGGTTTCAGTAGTGGCTCTGTGAAACCCGGGGATCCCAGATATCTGTATTGTTCTGTGATGCTGTACATTTCTGTGATGTTGCATTTTATCACGTCTTGAGCGAAATATATTGGTATATATATTAGTAGATGTTGTATATGTTTTACATCCGCGCTAGTCCAGTCCCCGCTCTGTCGTTATTTAGCTAACCTAACGGGTAATGACGGGACCCAGTGGCGAATGCGGATGGCATATACGTACATCAGTATATTTTTGTTCTTTGTGGTGTGATCAATTGATGGGACTGCGTTGATTCGGATCAATGCAAGTTAAAAAAACAAACCTAATCTGATGTTGTTGGAACACTTTTCAAAAGGCTGTTATTGCAAGGACGTTCTCTTTTGTTTTGCATCGTGGTATTCAGTTGGAATATCCTGCTCCTCAGTCGACGAGGCAAGGGCCGAGATCCCTTTACCGGGAGTGACCCCTTGGACAAAAAGTTTGCGTCAGGGCATTAACTTCACTATAGCCGATAACTTTTGCTTTGCATCGTGGTATTCAGTTGGAATATCCTGCACCTCATTCTACGGGGAAAGAGCCGAGATCCCTTCACCGGGAGTGACCTCTTTAGCAATGGTTTTCGTCACTATATTTTCAAAAAGCTATCCTGTTCCTTCAACGATATCAAGTTCTTTACGTTAAAGGTTTTTGCCAGAAACCATTCGTAGCCCTCTGTCGTTTCAGACGGGTAGCACGTAGTATTCATGATATGTTTGTTGACCTTCGTCAAGGCATAGTGAATGGTAGCTGCTTGTTACTTTTCTGCTGCATAGATAGATGCGTTGGTTTGGGACAGTCGTATAGCCTTGTTGACCTTCGTCAAGGGCTTGTACGGGTGGGTTCAAATTAACCTGGACAATGACGGGTACCACTTGACATGTGACTTATGATTTGTTGACCTTCGTCAAGGTCATAAGAGCATGGGGCAAAAATCCACATCGGGAGTTTCTAAAGAAACTGAAACTTGCCAGATATGTGCATACCTTCTGGAGTGTGATGACGTGAGCAGATTCCGTCACGTTATCATGCGATGATAGTTGGATCCCGATTCCCACTGATGAGTTTGTTTACTCCTCGGGTGTTCCCGACTAATTCTTCTTTTAGGTTTGGAGGAGAATTTGACGGTACAGTGGGAGGTTTCCAGATTAGATAAATTGGTAACCATTCTGATCTAGGTTAGAGTGCACGCTGAGTGTTTCTTTTCTCTCTCTCTTTGGCAGCGACCATTGATCAGACCCTAAGACTATGACTCAGTGACCAAGTTGACCGAATCTTCTTAAACACTGGCTTTTGGATTGTCAAAGTTGCTAACCTCATTGCCACTCCTACTTTTACCCTTTTCTCCAGGACACCCCGTATTACTACGAACGTCCACTTCCATTGGACAAAACCATCGTATGGTTATATACGAACTCGAAAAAATTTATTCGAGGATGGTTTCAGGTTCTGGAGGAAACGGATAGGACTATTGTAGCGTTTTGAAAATCGTTTAGGTGAAATTTCGGAAAATCGGTAAAATAAGGGGGTTTTCTGTAAAAAGTCAAAATGCAAATATCTTATTATAAAAATTAAATATACATATTCTAGGTATGTAATTGCTAGTATTTGGTGTTTATTGAGACTGGTGAAATTTCAAATTTTCTGAAAAATAATTATTTTATTATTGTTTTAAGCCGTCACTAATACATTTAATTAGGGAAAATTATAAATTGGAATGAGTTGAAACAAATTTTGTGCATCATAAAACTTTAAATAAAATTTTATCATGTGGTTTTTGAAACGAAATCGTTTGCCAAAACGGTTTAGAAAATATCGAAGAAAAATGCTTTTTTCGGTAAAATTAGTGTTAATGGGAATTGGGGTATAACATTTATCATTTTTCTTCACCCATACACCCATAACTCACCCTCTCTCCCTCTCCCTATGTGACCGACCCCACCATGACAGCCCTCCCCCTCTCTCTCTCCAAATCACAAAGAAAAGAGAAGAAAAGAAAAGAAAATGATAGAAAATTGTGGACTTTGACCTTTTCCACTTTCTCCACCTCACTCTCTCTCCTCCCTCACCCATTCCCCACCCCCATGATGGCTGAAACCTGCACATTTCAGCAGCCCTCCCCTGTCATTCCTCATCTTATCTCTTCTCCAAAAAAATTCACAAAAAAATTTCATGAAAAATCAACTAAAACTCAAAACCGAAATCCAACTCCTACCCATTATTTATTTGCCTATCTAGCATGGATTTTGGGAGCAAGAGAGCAATTTGGGAGGCTTAGATCCTTGCTATATCTCTAATTGGGAGGTATAAATCTTAACCCATGTCTTAATTGTTGGTTAATTACTCCAATTTAACTAAATTTGGTGTTTAATTTGTGTGCAAATTGCAAACTTGAATTGTGGGGTTAATGGTTATATGTGAGATTAAAATCAAGATAGGGTTTTATCACATCATTAAGGTTGCTATGAGTAGATTGACATGTTAATTCTTGCTAAAACTTAATCTAGTTACTAATTTCAAAATTTGTTAGTTGGAAATTGTGATAAATGTGCTTTTTGCTAACTATTTTTTTTTTGAAATTGTTTTATATTGGGATTAAAATCTAAATTAAGGTTTCATGTCATTATTAATATTATAATGAGTGGTTTAATGATTTTGGGTCATGCAAAACCAAGCTTAATTGATGAATTGTGAATTTTGCTTTAAAAGGTGTTAAAAATTGATATTTTTGCAAACTAGGATTTTGGAAATTATGCAAATTTACGAGATTAAATTATCGAAATGGTTTTTATGACTTATTTAAGATATTTAATAAGTATTATGGACGCTACATTTGTTTAAACATCTTGTTTTGTACAAAAACGGCGAATTGTGCTTGCTAGATTTTCGGAAAAAAAAATGGCTTTTAAAGTGAATTTGGGGTTCTTGTGAATTTTAAGCTATTTTATATTATAATTAGTGCTTGTGATTGTACAAATGAGTGTGTTTAGGTTTTTCTCGATCGTTTGGCGTTTGTACGCCGACGTCGAGGGTTTTTGGGTTGATTTGTGAAAGCAGCCATAGGTTTTGACCTATATGGGACGTTTTGGTGATGAGTCGGATTTTAATGCGATATGGTGCGTTATGATGTGTAGGTACCCCATGTGGACTTCGAGACGACAAGCAAGCGCGTGGCGACGTCGGCACCGGCGAGCGAGGACCAGGTGAGTAGATTTATATCTACGGGGAGAAGTCGGGCGGATGGCGTATAGCACCCCCGCGGTCCGTGGTGGTGTATACGGATGCGTATACACACCAACAATTATTATATGTTATTGGGATTAATAACGATGTTTAAGATGGATAATGGTGTGTTGGATTATTTTAGTGTCGCGAACCCTAGGGTAGTGTTGCACTACACATACACACATACATACTTGCATACATTCCTATTTATATGTGCTCATGGGATTCTTTATAGTTATGTGTTCACATGGGTATGGGACTATGTGTTCACATACGGATATGAGGAGGATACTTGGGAATGAGCTGAGTCGATGAGATTTGTTTGTGGTTGTGATCTCTGTGATATGGCAGGATTCGTACTTAAGGTACGTCCTGGTGTTATAGCGGATCTTGCGGCGGCGATACGGGTGAATAGTGTTATAAATAAATGGTCGACATGTGATCGTGATATGTGGCATAATATGCTAGGATATTGATATAAGCCGTATCGGGCGATGTATACCCCTTGATGATGATATGTGCTGACGATATCGGTTTGTACGAGATTGTCGATCAGTAGTCAGATCATGAGTATATTGAGGATATTAGTATTGTACTAGACATAGGTCAGTACCCTAGACTATGATCTTGGATAAAAAGGATACCAGAGGAATAGTGTGAGGAATATGATATTGACCCGTACCTAGATTTGGGGATGCCGTACGACGGAGTTACGTACGAGCTATATCTTGATGATTGATCCGCACTCTTGACTTGGGATGTCAGATTATAGATATGGTATCGGATATGATATTATTGAGGCGGGATCACCGACTAATATATATACAGGTATGTATATGTATCGACTCAGATGTTAGGCGGTTTCCTTACCTGTAGTCTAGCTTGTAGCGTAGCCCTTTAGTTTAGTTAGTTGTTAGATTAGATTCGGTTCCTACCTATTTCAAAGCTTACGAATCGTGCGTATTTTTAAAGACAGCCTAAGGGATCCTACGGATATTTCAAAAAACGTATCTTTTCTTAAAAACACCGTAGCCCCTATTTTCAAAACCCCACGATTCGTGTTATTTCAAAAGGCACCATTGTAGCACTTATATTAGGTTAAAACAGATTAGTTATCGTTGCGTCTAGTATTCTGCTCCCGCTCATTATTGTTGTTTGCTCCGCATCACATGCTTATATTATGCTTCATATTCTACTGTTGATATCTTGTGGTTAGGACACCAGCACCATTACCGGTGACGTATGTACCACGTACACTTACTTGCCGGCTCACACACATCTTCATCGGTAATTGCCATGTCACGTACACCTTAGAAAATATTATTGCTTGACATAGCCTGTTAGCTAATAGTTTAGACATGATATTAGTGTACTTGCCTTATATGTTAGTTTAGAGATTGTAGTTATTACCTGCTACCTCATGCATACTGTTATTAATTGTTATGCCGCATTCATGGATTCTCATGCATATATTCACTTTTTACGTGCTATTGAGGTTTTGGATTTGGATTTCCATGAGATTTTCTGGATTTGGGGAAAACCGCAAAACATATACAAATTTCTTCTTTCTCTTTTTAAATAAAAAGCGCGGTTTTTCCCATGATGTATGAGTCGTCCACCATGAGTTTGCTGATGGATTTGGAGACCCGATTCGAGGAGTTGGATGAACCGTTTCGGGTACATGGTGGACCCGGTAAGGTACCCCAGGGCAAGAAACTCGTGGTGATGACGATGATCCTGGCAGGGGGAGACTACCTACCGGTGATTTTACCCGACGCGTCGGATATCCGGAGGATACCGTCGTGGTCTTCAGATGGATGGTAGGGGCCGGTCTGGACTGACGGCGCCCTAGATATTGAGATTGAGATATTGAGATTTCGAGATATTGAGGTACTGAGATTTGATGATACAGGCCAGTCCGGATGGCCGGAGCCTGAGGTTTTGAGACATTGAGATTTATGTTTTGTGTCGATGCTAGACACTGTTGATGCTGATTTCATTTATGATACCTCATTTTAAAAATACAAAGGAAATCTCACTAATTTATGAAAACAGTTTCTTCATTTACATGTATTCTGTTTTCATGCATTCATACCTCATTCATATGATATATTGCTACCTGAGGCACTGACACGGGCACATGAGATCACACTCGGGTTAGATATTACCCTAGCCATTGTTATAGGCTGCATGTTATTCATATATTTGAGGATATATTATGATCATTGACCTAGGTTGCGTTATTCATGCGATTTTCTGTTCGTAGATCTTTTTCTACTCACGAGTTGGCAACTCACCCCCGTTGTGCCCCAGTTTCTTGCAGGTGTTGCCGTACGGATTTCATTACGGCTTTGCGGGCACGGTTTCTTTTCGGGTGACTTGCTAGTAGGTGGGTTTATTGTATCTTACCCATCATTATACCTTGTATATTATATTTCAGTTGTATCTAGAAGTTCCATCAACCAAACTTGTATTTTTTGAGATAGAGACCAGTAATGTTATTCTTTCGACCATAGAGTAGCATGTTATATTTCTTGAGTTTCTTGCTGGTTGAGTTCCATTTCTGTTGTGATACTCGCCTTTAGGCGTTGTATATTATGTTGCATACAGGTTGATTTGATATAGTTCTTCCTATTCTCTACTACTTCTCTTAGTTTGGATTTCTGGGTTTCGGCTTACTTAGCATACGTACGCCTTGAGACGTTCGTAGTCTAAGTGCCGGTCATGTTCCGTACTTTCGGGTTGTGACAACTATTCAGTTGTCTTTTCCTTTTACCTTCTCTCAGGTTGCGAGTACTCCTTGGTTTAGGAGATAGTACACATATTACGCAAATTGGATAGTCTTCTTCCAAACCATAGGCAGGTGCCTACGGGTAGGGAATGAAGAAAACCAATTAGCCTAACGATGGTGTACAGAAGGTATTAAGTAAAGACAAAGAAATGGATTAGAAGGATGGCAAAGTAAATTGCGACTGATATTCACGACCAAACCAGGTATTTCATTACCACTCCCACTTCACCTTTGTATTTCTCTAGGACACTCTGTATCACTACGAAGATCCACAGTTTATTGGATACTCCATCGTATGGTTATATACGAACTCGAAAGGAACTTGTTCCAGTTCGGGGATGGATTCTGGTTCAGGAGGAATAGGAATAAGGTTTATTCGGTTGTCTTTTATCTTCACCTTCTCTCGCATTGCGAGTGCTCCTAGGATCAGGACAGCACACCCATTATGCTTATTGGATAGTCTTCTTCCAAACCATAGGCTGGTGCCGAACGGTAGGGAAGGAAGAAAACCATTTGGCCTAAAGGGGTGTGCAGAAGGTAATGACTAAAGACATATAAAGGGATTTGGAGAGGTGACAAAGAATTAGACTGGTTGCAAAGGGTTTTCGTCAAAGACCTGGTTTGGACTATGACGAGACCTTTTCTCCAGTAGCTATGCTGAAATCCATTCGGATCCTTCTTGCCATTGCTGCCTTCCACGATTATGAGATTTGGCAGATGGACGTAAAGACCGCTTTTCTAAATGGAAATTTAGAGGAGTGTTTTTATATGGACCAGCCAGAGGGTTTCATTCAGAGTGGGAGCAGCGGAAAGGTGTGCAAGTTGCTTAAGTCCATCTATGGACTAAAGCAGGCATCGCGGAGTTGGAACATCTGTTTTGATGAGACGGTCAAGGAATTTAGCTTTATCAAAAATCCAGATGAGCCATGCTTTTATAGTAGATTTGTAGCGAGAACTGTAGTATTCCTCGTTTTATACGTGGATGACATTCTCTTAATAGGAAATGACATTCCTATGCTACAATCTGTCAAGGGGTTCTTGTCACACAGGTTCTCCATGAAAGACCTGGGTGATGCCTCATACATTCTGGGGATCCGGATCTATCGTGACAGATCCAAGAGGATACTGGGACTCTCACAGTCCAGGTACATCGACACCATACTGAAAAGATTCAGTATGGAAGATTCCAAGCGCGATAATCTACCGGCTTGTCACGGGATCACCCTCTCCAAAGAGATGTCTCCCAAGACTGATTTGGAAAAGGACCGCATGTCTATTATACCCTACGCTTCTGCGGTAGGCTCTATAATGTATGCGATGTTGTGTACCAGACCAGATGTAGCTTATGCACTGAGTGTGGTAAGCCGGTATCAGTCAAACCCTGGGGAGAAACATTGGATAGCAGTAAAGAACATTCTCAAGTACTTGAGAAAGACTAAGGAGATGTTCTTGGTGTATGGCGGAAAAGACCTCCAGATTGAGGCCTTTGCTGACTCTAGATTCCAAAGTGACAAGGATGATTCTAAGTCCATGTCGGGTTATGTCTTTACCCTCAATGGAGGGGCGGTGTGTTGGAAGAGTTCCAAACAGGAAACCGTTGCTGACTCGACGATGGAAGCGGAATATATCGCTGCTGCAGATGCCGCAAAAAAAGTTGTCTGGCTAAGGAAGTTCTTAACTGAACTTCAGGTGGTTCCGTCCATTGTTAATCCAATACCTCTGTATTGCGACAACAACGGGGCTATAGCTTTAGCAAAGGAACCAAGGTCCCATCAGAAGTCCAGACACATCTTGAGGCGGTATCACCTGATCAGGGAGATCGTGGGTCGCCAGGAGATCGAGGTTCGGAGAGTTTCTACGTAAGATAACACTGCTTATCCACTCACAAAGGCCTTACCCCAGACTCAGTTCGAGCGGCTAATCGAGATGATAGGTCTTCGATACGCCAGTACATGGCCTTAGTGCAAGTGGGAGATTGTTAGTGTATATGCCCTAGAGGCCATTACTGTATCATACTAGTTTGTATATTACTTAATGGAAGCTTGGGATATTCACCTTGTATAAACAATCTTGCTCAATATAGTAGTATGCTACTTGGTTTGTTTCTACTTCAATGTGTACATGTGTTTGTTTTAGTATATCACCTATACACATTAGTGGAGCCCTTAGGATCTTTGCTTGATTACCAGCGTTGTGATGGCAGTCACACTAGTAGGGGCTGGGTAATCTATAAGCACATCCTTATGCAGGTCCCTAGTCGCAGGACTATCGAGACAGGGCATTGATACTCCGGAGTAGACTAGCGTATGCGCTTCTCATCCCAGTGTGGGAGATGGTCTGTCCCACAGCCATCAGTACGTCGTACTGGAGATAGTATGCGGGTGCTCGTTGGGTTACGAGTACACTGGACAGGACTCGTCGGGAACTGTTGGTTGGTACTATACCTATCGTCAGTTATCAGTTCCCAGGTGACATGAGTACAGCTTAGTCCGCTGACTTGACACTTTCACTTCGCCTCGAGTGTGTTCCCACTGTACTTAGATTACCACCCTACCACGGCTCAAAGGAGTCGTGCAAACAGGTAGTAGTTGGGTGCAGTCCCGAAGCATTTGGAGGCAGTGACGGTTAGACAGGATTCGTCTCTCACGGTATTGGGGGTTGACATCGCGCAGTGTCTAGGAGAGCCTTTACACGAGTAGTCCCTGGCTAGGGCAAGCGAGATATACTGGTAGGTTTCCAGTGTTATCTCAGGGTGTTCTGGGCTTCACT
This sequence comes from Agapanthus africanus, assembly GCA_030015575.1. Classification (NCBI taxonomy): domain Eukaryota; kingdom Viridiplantae; phylum Streptophyta; class Magnoliopsida; order Asparagales; family Amaryllidaceae; genus Agapanthus; species Agapanthus africanus. The sequence continues at coordinate 296,977,749 of JASDDO010000012.1, read as the reverse complement.
CCGACACGACTTGTACCGCTATTGGGGGACTGACGTTTACCACCCCCTAGGCCCGCCATGCGATGTATCAGACGAACAGACCGGACTGTATGTAAATTGTTACAGTCAGACTCAGTAGGAGTTCAGATGGGTTTCACCTCGTCAGTTTCTTGTCGGCATCTACCTCGGGACCGTTACGCACAACTAGTGCCGCTTGCGGTCTGTGGTTAAACCCACTGCCAGCGTAGTGTCGAGTCTTTAGAGTCCCACACAGAAAGCTATTCGCCTTAAGGCAAAAGGGTAAAGGTCGCATGGTTTTGCGATAGGTCGCATGGTTTTGCGACAGGTCGCATGGTTTTGTGACAGGGTTCGGTCACATCCGTGCACTTGTGCACGTACAGTGTCCGGACAGTTAACACTAGCGGGTTTTGGTTTAAGCCAGATCCTAGTGTACGTTTTGGGATTGGTTTTATCTCGTTTGTATTCGTGTTCCTCGGAACGCGGATGCGGGTGTGTATGCACAGTTGACGGAGAGACAGATGCAGAGGATTCTCATTAGGGCTGTTGACTGTTGACTGTTAACTGTTGACTTTTTGCTCAACCCTAAAGAGAATATGATATATGATTGACATTAATATTAATTAAGTATTAAAGTGACATGGTTGTTGAGGGGTTGACTTTGTTGACTTGTTGACTTTGTTGACCGGTTGACTAGGTTGGACTAGTTGACCATCATCATGACAATGGCTATCATTTCATGGCAAAGACTTTTGCTTGCTTGTTTCTCTTGTGCAAAATGAGTGCATGAAATGATATGGCCATTTTGACTTAAACCATCACATAATACCTGATTGCTATTATTTATTATGATGGCTTTGGATTATGAGAGCCAATGGGGAAAATGTCTTGCTCATTCTCTCATTTCCTTTCTCTCTCTTGTTTTTGAGATCTCACCCTCTTCCTCTTGCTCTCCCTCTCTCTAGTCTATGGTTCACTTGTCGCATGTGTTGAGAAGTAAGAACCATAGAAAAAAATCCCAACACACTCTCCTCCACTCATTCTAGTTCATAAGGCCTAGCAAGCCAAGTGATCTAGTTTCTTCAAAGTTCGAAGAAGAAGCCAAAGGTAGAAGCTTTCGGGTGGATCCATCTTCGTCGCAAGGAGACGACGAGGTGAGGCCGATCCGTACACCGGAGGAGTCGAAGACGAAGGAGTTCAAGAAAGGTATAGCCCCCTAACCGAGTAGGTAAACTCATGTTAGGTTGTTAGTTAGTAGTTTAACAAAGATCCGTATTGGTAGTCCATGTTACCACCCTCTTGAAAATCGTTTTTCACCACTTCCGCAACCCCGTAAGAACCGGGGAAGGGTAGCATGTACTTACACATCTGCTTTGACGTCGTTATCAAAGAGTTTGATTTCATCAAAAACGTAGATGAACCTTGTATCTACAAGAAGGTGGCAGAGAGTATGGTTGTCTTCCTCGTATTGTACGTGGACGACATACTCTTGATAGGAAATGACATTCATATGCTGCAATCGGTCAAGCTCTTCTTATCACAAAGATTCTCAATGAAAGATCTAGGTGATGCCTCCTGCATACTGGGAATTATGATCTATAGAGATAGATCTAAAAGGATATTGGGATTGTCCCAATCCAGGTACATTGACACCATACTAAATAGGTTTAGTATGGAAGAATCCAAGCGTGGGAACTTACCCACGATCTCTGGACTCACTCTCTCCAAAGAGATGTCTCCCAAGACTGATTTGGAGAGAGCTCGCATGCAAGGGATACCGTATGCTTCGGCTGTAGGCTCTATCATGTACGTGATGCTATGTACCAGACCCGATGTAGCACACTCACTGTGTAGGGAGTAGGTCTCAAGCTGATCCTGGAGAGAGTCACTGGACAGCTGTGAAGAGCATTCTCAAGTACTTGGGAAGGACTAAAGAGATGCTCTTGGTGTATGGTAACAAAGAACTCCAAGCGGAGTCCTTTACCGATTCGAGCTTCCAGAGTGATAAGGACGACTCTAAGTCGCACTCGGGATTTGTCTTTACCCTTTACGGAGGGGCGGTTAGCTGGAAGAGTTCCAAGCAGGAAACCGTGGCAGACTCGACGATGGAGGCTGAATACATCACTGCCAACGATGCTGCCAAAGAGGCTGTCTGGATCAAGAAGTTCATTACTGAACTTGGAGTGGTTCCTTCCATTGAGCATCCAATACCTTTGTATTGTGATAATAACGGAGCGGTGTCTTTGGCTAAGGAAGCCAGGCCCTATCAGCGATCCAGGCATATTCTGAGGCGGTATCACCTGATCCGGAAGATAGTTGATCACTGGGAGATCGAGGTCGGGAGGGTTGATACAAAGAACAACACTATGGATCCACTCACAAAGGCCATTCCCCAGATACAGTTTGAGAGACTCTTCAGGATGCTTGGTATGCGATACTACAGCAGCTGGCCCTACTACAGGAGGGAGATTGTTAGTTGTATGTATGCCCTAGAGGCCAGTATTGTACAGATGATGTATATTATATTGGATGCTTGGACATATGTAGAGAGGACTTTCTTTCTCGATATGATAGTATGCTATTTGGTTGCTCTTTATCTTAACATGTATACTTATCTCTTGATACTGTCTTATAGTTACATGTTGGTAAAGCCCTTAGGATGTGTACTTGACTACCAGGACTATGATGCAGATCATACTAGTGGGGCCATGGTAGTCCATAAGTACATCCTTTATTGTTCCTAGTCGTAGGTGTATTGAGACAGGAAATCGATATACCAGAGTAGACTAGTGTATACGCTTTTCGACCCATGAGATGGGCGATGGATGATCCCATATCCATTGGTGTTTGACATCAGAGATGGTATACGGGTGCTCAGTGGAGACTGGGTACACTGGACGGACTCACCGAGAACTCCCAGATGGTATTATACCCCACGTCAGATGGCAGTTCTCTGGTGACACTTGTGCAGGTTAGTCTGTAGACCCGAGATCGTCATAGAGTCTTGTGTGATTCCCACTGTGCTTTGATTTCCACCTTACCACGTCCAAGAGGGCATGCAAAACGGTGGTTTTTGGGTACAGTCCCGAATCACATGGAGGCAATGAGCGATAGGAGGGGTTTCATCTCTCCCGGTATTGGGGGTTGATGTTGCGCTGTGCTCGATTGGCCATAACAGGGAAGTCCTGGCCAGGGCTGATTTAGAGATTTACTGGTAAGTGTTACCAGTAGTTTCTCGACCCGTTATGAGCCTCACATCGGCACGACTTATCAGTTATTGGGGTCTGACGTTTACCACCCCTAGACTTGATATGCGACATATCAGACGAGGTGACCGTACTGTACGGGAAGTGTTACCGCCAGGCTTTTATAGGAGTTGGAGCGGGCTTGCTTGCTAATCTTCTGATCGCTCAATACCCGGGTAGCCGTTACGTCCAGCTAGTACCGCTGACGACTTGTGGGTGCTTGATATGATCATCACCTATTGCCGGCGTATTGACGAGTCTTTAGAGTCCTACATAGAGGTTTTACTGGCTCAAGCAAAACGAAATAGGAGCGCATATGTGATATGTGCGGGACCGAGAATAATGCGTGTATGTGATACCGTATTTTATTCACGCGACTTTATGTATCTGTCGGTTATATGTGATATAGCCGGGTTATCGAATCAAGTGTTGATTCGATAACTCGATACATTGGATGTTAGTCGGTTATATGAGATATAACCGGATTATTAAGTCAAGTGTTGATTTAATAATTTAGTGTATAATTGTATATTTGATATACTGATTTACATTAACTAACATTTGTTCACTTAAGGATTTTTCTCACATGTGCACAACTTTAATATATATGTGATATATATTAAAATATGTTTTCATTTTGTATCATGGTTGTTGATACATCATGCATGGGTGTGCAAGACATACACCATTCTATTTTAAATGGTGGTTTATAATTATTTAAGGTAATTACAAATTAGTGGAGCTTTTGTCACAAGCATGAAGCTTGTGGATGCTTTGACAAAGTCCACTAAATTTGTTTTACTTAAGATTTTTATTAACCTAACCATTTTGGATTAGCCATGGTTATGTCTCTACATGAGTTAGTATATGATACTAACTCACCCATGGTTAGCTCTCTTGACTTGATCATTATCCTCATCTTTTCTTTTGTTCATCTTCTTCTTCTTCTTTGAGCAAAAGAAAAGCTTGCTAGGGTTTTAAAAAGAGAGTGAATGATTGCGAGAAATCAAATTCTAATGAGAACCTACTTCCTATTTCTCCATCCTCTACTAGACCAGCACTTTAGTTTAGGGTGTTTGCTTCACTAATTCTCTAGGTTGGTGAAGTAGTAGCTTGAGTTGGTATTCCCTCGACGTAGATCATCTTCGGCCTCGAAGACTTCAAGCAAGGACGCTTCTTTCGCCTCGTGAAGCCATGCAAGAGCCCGGGAGAACCATGATCGCAGCGAAGGGACTACGACAAGGAGCTTTAGAAGTGAAGGACCGATCTACAAAGGTTGTATTTCGTATTCACTTAGTCGTAAATGATATTTACTTGCATGTGTAACCCTAATAATCTAGCAAAGATCTTGTTTAGGGTTGTTCGGCACGGCTAAAATTTTAATCGGGCATGGTTGATGCCTTCTTAACCCTTGTTAGAGTGCCTAGTAACCCTACATAAAGTAAGTACTGTAATCTAACATATTTAAATTTTTCGATCGACAAAATTTCCCGAAGTGGGCCCCAAGCACAAATCCAGCACTCAAACAAAATCTGGGCCCAAACAAAATATTCCAGAAACCCCATTTCCAAGTCAGAAACCACTGTAGAAAAAATGGTGCAGTGTTGCTACAGTACTGCGGCTGAACCGCGGCCAAAACGTGGGTACGGCCGCGGTTCCGCGGCGCTACAGTGATATCTTTCTACAAAATTTCTGCAGTGTTCTTAGAAAAGCCTGCATGTTTTTCTGCAACACTCAAAATAATTTTTCGACCACAAAAAAAATTCGACAGAAACTTCATTTTTGAAATTGCGGTTTCGGAAATTTTGTTCGCTCGATGTTTTAAATACGTTAGAACAAGCTAGTAAAGGTTAATGGCGTGGCGCTGATACCATGTAAGTCTACGGTAGCGCACCGGCCGTCTGTTCGAGGCCAAAATGCGGAAACGAAAACTTTTTTAAAACATGAAACCGGCGCTATCACAGACTTTAATCCCGGATCGAACCATTAACCTACAACTAGCTAACTAGAGAAAGGTTAGAAAAGCTATACCGATCGATCCGTGTCCTTCGGTCTTTTGCCACCATCCCTAGCTCCTCGCGGCATCTCCGATCTCCGGTCTCCTCGTCGGAAAGGGCACCACATCTTCGAGTCTTTTTACGGGCTCCTGCTTCATCCGAAGCAACTCGGGCACGAAGTTCACTAGCCGACATGTCCAAGGTGAAGTAGAGAATGTGTGTAATCACTTCGTCTCAAGCATCCATTGATTCTCATCACATGAGAGTGTATGGATGGAGGTTGAAGATGAAGCCATTAGTGAAAATGGTGAGCTAGAGGAAGAAGAAGGAGAGGAGCCTTTTTGTTATTGTGTTGAGATGAAGAAAATGAGAGCTAGCATAAGAAATCCAAGAGCAAACCCAAGCCTATATGGCTGTCCATTCTCTCTCCAAGCATCATATCAACACAAAAATCAAATCCTAATGTGACATTAGCACAAGAAAAGAGACCATGAGTCACTAAACATGTCCATGTCACATTAATTGCACCTCACGATCATTTCCACTCACAATTTCCACCATTTGTAAACATTAACCCAAATGTTTACAACAACAAAAAAATATGGCAACATCTAAAGTAAACTCGTGACGGATCAAAAGGATAACCCTCACCTGTATATACATACTTGCATCCGCATTCAGACTGAATGCGAATGCGATGAGACTAAAGTAATCCAACAAATCTAATACTAGGATCCGGCTTAAACCAAAGCCCACTAGTATGATCCGTCCGATCATGATCCGTGCACTACTGCACGTATATGATCGAACCCTGCCATATATCTTACGGCCTCTACAACGTTTCGCCCGAAACTTGAGAAACTGTTTGTGGGGGACAATAAAGACTCGTCAATACTTTGGCTGTGGATTTAACCACTAGCACGTCAGAGGTACTAGCCGTACGTAACGGGCTACCAGGTATTGACCAAAAGGCAGATCGATGAGCGAACTCATCCTGACACCCTACTGAGCCTGTCAGTGACAATATCAGTACAATCCGGTCCGTTCTTCTATGAGCATCGCATGTCGGGCCTAGGGGGTTGGTAAAAGTCAGACCCCCAAAAGCGGTACAAGTCGTGTCTGAGTGTAGCCCAGAACACCCTGAGATACTACTGGAATACCTACCAGTAAATCTACAGCCTTGGCCAAGGACTTCGTGTAATGGCTCTCCTAGACACAGCACAATCTCACCCCCAATACCGGGAGAGACGAAACCACTGCCGATCCGCTCACTGCCTTCATGCGGCTCGGGACTGTACCCAACTAAAACCTGTTTGCACAACTCCTTTGAGCCGTAGTAGGGTAATAACCAAAGCACAGTGGGAACTCACACGAGACAAATGACGATCTCAGGTCGATGAACTAACCTGTACTCATGTCACCAGGGAACTACTATCTAACGTCAGGTATAATACCAACTAGCATGTTCCCGGCGAGTCATGTCCGGTGTACTGATAACCCAATGAGCACCTGTATACATCTTAGGTGAACCAACTGACACCAATGGCTTGTGAGACCGGCCGCCGCCCTCGTCGGGGTCTCGACTGTATACACTAGTCTACTAATGGAATATCGATGCCCAGTCTCAAAACTCCCACGACTAGGGACCACTTTAAGGATGTGTTTATAGACCCCAGCTCCCACGTATATGATCGCGATCATACTGCCGGCCATCAAGTAAGAATCCTATAGGCTCTATCAACGTGCAATAGTGACCAGTAATGTCACCTAAAGCATGTACATGAAGATAAAGATAAACCAGATAGCATACTATCATCTTGAGTAAGACTGTCCTACCGGTATAGGTCCTCCCTCAATCATTGCAATCACGTGCCTGTGATCAAATAATTTACTCTAAGGGCACTATATCCAACAGTTTCCACCGTCGCGAATAAGGATATCCGTAAGACAAGGGAAAAAGACTGTGTGAATGCCAAGTGCCTCGTGTTGGCCTCAGTTGACGGTGTATACCAGAGGCAGCACGGGAAGATGGACTTAGTTTCTATCTTCCTCCATAACAAAGTTTTATATGGAGAGCAATCTCATATCGCAAGATATGAGACCTCAAAGGAATTGCTTCAAGCGAGGTTGGCTGTCGGGGCATCTGTAGGGGACAACGTCCTTACGATGAATAGCTATATTGATGAGCATACGGACCTGGAGACCACGTTAGGAAACGAGTCACATGCTGACTTGTTTCTATAGTCCCTACCATCTACTTTTGCCTAGGGGAAGAAATTTATACTTCCAGTTGAGGGCACCCTGAAGGATACCAGGGTGGCACCCACTCAGCTTATTGAGGAATCTTCTTCTTCTGCATCCAAGGCGAAAGCACAGGGTGACAAGAAGAAGACCTCCACAAAGCCGATAAGCGGTGTCAGTAAGGTAGAAGGACAGGGAAAGGCAAATGTTTCTGGGCTAACAGTAGGGAAGGAGGTATATTCTTATTGTTACGGGAAAAGGGCATTGGCAGAGGGGATGCAGGGCTTGGAAAGCCAGAATCCAGGATCCGAAGCATGTTGTGGCTTCGACTTCGGGTGTATTAGTGATTGAAAACAGTCTGTCAATTAACTATACTTCCTAGGTACAAGATATCGGATCAGGATCTTATATATGTAATTCATTATAGGATTTGAGAAACCGTAGAGTTATCAGGGAAGGTGATATGACTCTCAGGGTTGCTAACGGAATGAGCGTGGACACTGTATCCGTAAGGTATATCACCTAGAATTGACAAGTGGGCATATATTGATTCTACGTATCCGTTTGTGTGTACCAAGTCTAGTATGTAAGAGATGTGGTTCACATCCACCTAAATCAAAGTTTGATTGGGTCAGGTACACTAGAGGACATTATATATTGAATCAAGCTCAGGTTTTCAAACGTCGAAGAAAGTCTCCAGAATTAAATAAGGCTCTCTTAAGGCATTGTAGACTAGGTCACATCAATGAAACACAGTTGACGAAGTTACATAGAAATGGATATTTGGATACGTTCGAATATCAGTCTTATGTAACTTGTCAATCTTTTCTCATAGGAAAGATGACATAGACTCCGTTCACTGGACACGGAGTAAGAGAGAGCGAGCTCTTAGGACTCATAAACAGCGACGTGTGTAGTCCAATATCTACAGATGCACGAAGTGGTTATTCCTATTTCATTACTTTTGGAATAATTTCTCTAGGTTAGGACATGTCTTCTTGTGAAAGCAAAAATCCGAACCCGTTGAAAAATTCCGGGAATATAAGAATGAAGTGGAAAAACAAACAGGCAAGAGTATCAAGACACTAAGATCTGATCGACGTGGTGAATACATAAATTACCGAGTTCCTGGATTACCTAAAAGAGAATGGAATTGTCACGACCCAAAGTTTGGCCCGTGACCGGCACTTAACCACGTAACGTCTACAGGCGTAACGCGACCAAGTAAGCCGAAAACCCAGAAATCAAACCAGTAAAAGTATATAGTGATTTAAGCAATTTATAGAACCAAATACTAAAATAACAATATACGACGCCGTAGCGAAGAAAATGAGCAACAAGCGGGAAACATCACAGTTAGAATAAACTGCATAACTAAAGTCGGCTCACAACGAGCTCGACGCCAGAATACAAAATAATATACATCGTCCTCACAACTGGTCTCTAAGTCAATACATAAGTGGTAGATGGAGAGTACTAGATACAACAATGTACATAACTGAAAGATAACCAGATACCGCACAAAACCCACCTATTAGCAAAAGAGCTAGTACACCAACTGTAGGGGTATCTGTGTCAAAAGATGCAAGAATGCAGCCTGCCGCGACTACTCCGAAGGGAAACCTGCAAACACTGTGGCACAACGGGGGTGAGTTGCCAACTCGTGAATAGAAGATAACATATAAAGGTAATCGCGAGTATGCACGCGCTACGATACTCTAACCTATATCAACAAATAACATCTATATGATGAACTGGATGCTCAATCATGCAACAAGTGCGATCTAATAACATCTCCATGTGATGAGCAAGTATAACAATGCAATCTAACAACCCTATATAGAATGAACAGGGTATGCAATGATCAGGTATAGCAATGCAATCTAACGACATTATATAGAATGAACAGGGTATGCAATGATCAGGTATAGCAATGCAATCTAACGACCCTATATAGAATGAACATGGTATGCAATGATCAGGTATAGCAATGCAATCTAACAACCCTATATAGAATGAACAGGGTATGCAATGATCAGGTATAGCAATGTGTACTATATCAGGCATAATAGATACAGGATGAGATATCAATTACTACATACTGAGCATGGGAAATATAACATCTACACGGAATGTCATCATGGAAAGTATAATCGTTACCTATCAATGTACCCAAATCCCAATACTACTCAGGCGTCGTCGTCATCCTCGGTCCTCCAATCCTGTAAATCTCATATAACCGTGAGTGCCCAACATCGGCACACAAAATATCAAGAAATACTCGTGCCAAGTATCGACACGCATATCCTCTTGTATAGGGCATCCGTCAGTCCGGATCAGCCCACGGGCTCTGTCTGCGGTATCGGCCCTCGGCCCCGGCAGTATGAGTCCTCCCGTATCCATCCATAGACTCTGGTCGGTATCCTCCGGATAACTGCCAGGTCCAACCAATCGCCGGTAGGTAGTAGTCCCTCTGCCAGGCTTACCGTCTACTACACAGTGAAACCGTTCTCGCCCCGGGATACCATACCGGGTCTACCATGTACCCGTAATCGGCCTCATCCAACTCCTCGATTCGGGTTCACATATATCACTCTAGTACCGAGAAAACACATGGTGGACGCACCGAAATATCATATCAAGGGAAACCGGGTTTTTAAATAATTAACTATTCTCTTTGAAATATCCACGGTTCCACAAATCCAGAATTTACATGGAAAAAACATATCTCAATGCGTAATCTAAGCAAGTATGAAGACATCAATATATGTGTGCACTGGCATGAATGTACAGTATGCATGTGCGCGGGTATGAAGATATCAATATATGTGTACACTGTTATGAATATACAGTGTGCATGTGCGCAGGTATGAACATCTCAATATGTGTGCACTGGTATGAATATACAGTGTGCATGTGCGCAGGTATGAACATCTCAATATGTGTGCACTGGTATGAATATACAGTGTGCATGTGCGCCGGTATGAAGATATCAATATATGTGTGCACTGGTATGAATATACAGTGTGCATGTGCGCGGGTATGAAGATATCAATATGTGTGTGCACGTAGTACCAGTAGGGGTATATGATGCATCTGTGCCCGAATATGGATATAACATATGACGTTATGCGGAAAATCATGACAACATCAATAAGATAGAATCAGTATGATATATGATTTATAGCAATCCTATTAGTGTGAGTGTCATAGCAATCACTAACGGTGTGAGTGTAGCATATCAATCGTGCTCGTGCGACTTGAACCGTTAGTGACAGTGCAGTGTCCTATGCTATCATTCCTATATGCAACAATAAGGTTTGCTACTACAGACCATATGAACATCTACAATCTAATATCCCGACTCGCCCTGACGCTTAACTCCATACGGGCGATTTCCCCGTAGATGTTAAATCTACTCACCTGGTCGTGCGCTACTCGTAGCCGACCACCTGCTTCCCTTTCTTAGCTTCGTCCGACGTACCCGCCTGCGAACATGGAATTACACAAGAATCCATATAAAAGCAACTATCTCGCAAAATGCGATATCGAAGTCAAACGATACGCTCGCGTCGCGAACTAAACGCGCGTAGGTACGATACGCTAAACGTGTGCACGCGTCTAAAACTAACCCCGATATGCCGCGATACGCTGAATCATGAAACCCTCTCGCGTATCGCGCGAACCAAACGTACTAGAAATACGATATAACGTCCCAGATTCTACCCAGGCTAACAACTTGCAAAACTATACATACCACTGGCCTAGAAATAACAACAGACTCCTACCCATCCAAACATCACCCAAAAATTCCTCTATCTGGCCGCAAATTGCGGCCAGAATGAATAAATCGGCGGCCTCGCTATGGGGTGGGGGTCTCGGGCTCTGGTGGTGTGGTCTATGCCTTGTATACAAGCTCCAGTTAACTCAATTTCAACCAGAACTACTCGGGCCTATAGCAGATCACAGAAATCCAAAAAGTTCACTTAAAAACGCTAAATTTGCACAATTTGAAACCCTATGGTATTTTGGTGTAATCTGGGGTCTAACTAGGTTTACATGGCCTTAATAACACCCAATTAGGCTAGGTTAACCAATATTAACAGCACTAAACCATAAGTCCACCCAAATCACCATTTCAAGCACAAAATCTCACTTTTTACACAAACCGAAGCTAAACTACGCATACGTTAAACAAACAAGAAGTTGGGCTCGGATTCTATACCTTACAAGACCCTAGGTGCAAGGAGAAAGGAGGTGGAGAAGATGGGGAGTGCTGCTGCAGCTGCTGGGGCTGCTGTTGGTGGTGCTGCTGCTGCCACTGCCTGCTGCTGCTGATGCTTCTGATGATGGTGTTGCTGCTGCTGGTGCTTCTTCAGCTGCTGCTGCCTCTCTCACTCTCTCTCAGCTGAGTGTGTGTGTGTGTGTGTGAGAGAGAGAGTTGTGAGAATGAGAATGAGAAGGGAAATGAGAGCACAAGTCAAAGACCCCCCCCCTCTCTCTCTTCATTTAATGAGCTTGGCTCAACCATGAAGCCCATACTCCCTCTCTCTCACCAAGTCAACAAAAGAAAAGAAATTCAAATAACAAACACACAATAAATAAAACCCATTTAAATCCCAAAACACTTAATACAAATAGGTTAACCCTTCATGCTAGCTAATCATGGTTTAACCCTAAATCCTAACCCTAGATAACATGCACAAGTGTGTGTGCGCCTAGAAAAATCCTAATAAAATATTCATTAATTAGAATAAAACATCAGAAACTTAATTTGGTAAAATTTTTACCAAAAACTATCTAGTAAACTATAATTAACCCCTAAACACGACCTAAGGTGTTACAATCTTCCCCCCTTAAAGAAAATTCGTCCCCGAATTTTAAAAATACAAAGCTACGCATACCTTCAGAGGGTGAGGGAACTTCTGCCGCACCTCGCCCTCAGCCTCCCAGGTGACCTCTTCACTGTTTGGGATGCATCCAAATATCTTCACTGATGGCAAGACCTTCGATCGAAGTTTCTTCACCTGCCGGCCCAAAATTACGGCTGGCTGTTGGGTGAACAAAGGATCACACTCGTACTTAATTGGTCTGGCGCTGAATCCAATGAGAAAGGTCATGAAGGTAATTGCAAGTATCGACATAGGAAATACGGGGTGAATATTCAATAATCTGGGTGGAAGTGCCCAACTTAAGGCAACGAACCAACTCGCCTTAGGGATCCTAAAAGACTTACTATCCTGGAAAACTTCCCAAAACTCAACATGTCATTTATCGGAAATTTTCCGTGGGAATACATGATCTGCCATTGCGAACTTGAATCTGCGACCCTCTTGGTCAGCATCTGATCTCTATCCGCAATATACTGATTTCATCCTGACCCAAAACAACCGAGTCAAATTCCGAAATTTCTAAACTAGCTGAGGTCCAAAAATCCTATAACACGGAGTTAGGAAAAACAGACTGGTGATCGACATGACCTAACTTCTAATCCTAAAGGTTACCAATTGGAGTGTCTCCTGATAACTGCTATCAAAGGAGAACCCTATCGATGGCAAACGACGATCTCCAACTGCCGACAACAATTTCTACATACGCACAACTTAACAATAACAACTGAGCAAACTGAGTATCACCGGATGACAACATCTGAAAGGAGTCCCATCTTAACTAAACTTGGGTGGACACCATAACGAATTTTGGGAAGATCTGCTCTCGTTCCCTCTTCGGAACGGTTAAAGGTTGCAACTCTCCAGCCGTTCTCAGTTGCTCAACTCAAGCACACAACAAGACAGACACCATGAAACGAATCCCAAGACTTCTTTTTCTATCCCTGCCCACCCGTAACTACCATACAAGTCACGTTAACAGTTGGTAGGGCTTGAATGAGTAGAGAGAGTTGACTGATATGCCTGCCCTAGGATTCCACGTCTCTTCCCCATAACATTAGGTACACAAGTATCTCTCTAACCTAGCACACCCTTGCATTACCCAGCCGAGTAGGCTTCAATATCTCTGACGAACGAGTGTCAGCGGGCAGTGTCTCGCGAAAGTGATTTAAGAAAAGTGGTCGGGCGCGAACATGAGCAAGCTGTCTTCTTAGAAGAGACAAACTTGTGCTATACTCAACGATCGCACAAGAACCGAGAATCTGTGGAGGACTATCACAACAATCAATTTCCGCCGCAGGAAGATGTACCTTTAACTCTGGTGGTCCGTGAAAATCTGACACGACTCTCAAACAAGTGGTGTCTCTGATCTCCAACGCAAAACCATCGCGGCCATCTCCAGATCATGAGTGGGATATCCTTCTCGTACTTCCTCCAAATGTAAGGAAGCAAAAGCGATTAACTCCATTGTGTCACCTCAGTACACATTCGAGTCCCACTCACGAAACATCACAGTTAAACCACAAAGTCCCCCAGACCAAAAGCAAAGAAGGAGCTGATGCAGTTGTTAACCTAGTCTTCAACTGCTGAAACTCCGAACACAATCCTCAGTCTATAGAAAAGAAACCTCCATTCCAGTCAAATTAGTCAACGGGGCAGCATTACACTAGCAATCCTGCAAGAGACGGCTGTAACACCTGCTAAGCCAAAAAAATCTGCGGACCTCCGTCCTGCTCACAAATTTGGGCCAAAGCTGTACGGCCACGATCTTCCTCGAAACCATACCAATTCGTCTCCGTAACTACTAAACCTAGGAGTCAACACGAACAAGCTTGAAGGTAACACTCCGAGAATCTAGCAAACCACTGGGGCTCTCCCAGTATCCATAAAACAGATCCTCGAGGGCTACTCCTATCCCTCAAGACACACTAAAAAGAAGACCAGGATGTCGTAAATAACACAACAATAACTGGTCGAGGAACAGCCCGAAGAAAACCAGTTCATCACACCTACGAATGCTGCTAGAGCATTGGTGAGTCCAGTGACACACCCAAAACACACAAAGCCCGTAGCACGAACATGGCAGTCTTCGGAATGTCATCACTCCGGACCCGCAACAATGATGACCTGATCCCTAACGAACTTAGACAAGGTCTCGCACTCTGGTGCTGGTCGAAGAATTCGTCAGTGCGAGGTACAAGATACTTATCCGCACCGTAAGCCGATTCAAAAGACGATCCATCAACACAACCTCAATCTGTCGTTTTCCTCCTGGACGACAGAAATAGGAGCTTCCTAAATGCGAAACACTCAGACGCACAACTCCCTCAACAACAACTCTGCAGCAGATCCTTAGCTCCTTAAGCTTCGCCGGCTTATCTTGGAACGACGTCGGAAAAATTCTCGCGCGAAAGAAAACCGGTCCAACAAACCAACTGTGGATACAGCATCACGAAAAACGCCAAGAGTCCACGACATCTCCTCAGTGCCGACTAGCGAACAAGGCTAAATTCAAGCGGTAAGAGGTGGCGCCACTATCCACCTGCACAACAAGATCTGACTTTCCCGGAGAAACAAAACCTAACTGTTTCCTCACGGTAGCCCACAACGCCTAGCACGTAGCTAACCATTCCGTGCCCAGGAGATTGCCAAATCCAACATCTTTAGGAGGATCAAAATAGCAGGTAAATCTATATCTCCTATCCGATCGGCACAAGACCGAAGTACGTGTTGCACAACAAAAGGATTGCTGACGGAAGTTAACACAACAAACGGCTAATCAACCCAGCACGACTCTCGTCCTAGACTCGGCACGAAGTGTCTAAACATACGAGTGCAACAAAAGGACATACTGAAAGAGTACCTGTAGGCTCCGCATTGGACGCCCGCGCGTCCCGATGAGTCGAAGCGAAAACGTGTGCCTGTCCTCCATCTGCGACTGATCGAACTCCTCCTCTACTAGCCCGACCCCTCTGTGCAAACCCTCCGCGTCCACGACGTCTCAGAACACGACCCTGACGTGCTGTGAAGGAACACTGCCTGATGAGGTGTTGAAGGCTTCCGCATCGTAAACACCTACGCACTGAATGCTGTCCTGCCTGGGGATGGAAGCCAAACGACTGTCCTCGTCCTAAGCCTCTGCTCTGGGCTGGTACACCAGTACGATTCCATAATTGTTCCGGAACTCTCACGGTCTCTGGATGACGTGTCTCGTAAACGGGGGCTGCCTCCACCGGTGCTATGTAGGGGACGGAATACTGCATGATGATCGCAAGGAACAACGGGGTAACAGGGGTGGCAACCATCTGTCGCTGCGCTCGAACGACCTCTACCAATGAGCTCATCGTCTGGCGCAAGCTCTGCATCTCTGCCACTAGTCTAGCGATCTGATCTGTCGTAGGAGAAACAATCTGTCGTGGTACAACATGGGTAGTACTCGGATCAGTCCTCGTCTCAGATAAATCAACTCGAACCTCGGCTCTCCCGGCCTCTCTCTGCACCCTCGTAGTCCTTGGCGGAATAATGGCTGGAAAGAAGGTAGGATTCGATGAGGATACGAAAATTGAATCACAAGGATATATGCGATCATAAAGGAAATTTAATCAATAAGTCCTAAGGTCGCTTAGGCGGAGTACCGTGTCGTGAGTATGCCGCGGAACATACTCACGCTACGCCACTCTGCTGCAGCTACCTACTCCATCATACCAGGGTCATCCTACACTCCGAAGGTAAAACCTACGCTCTGATACCAACTTTGTCACGACCCAAAGTTTGGCCCGTGACCGGCACTTAACCACGTAACGTCTACAGGCGTAACGCGACCAAGTAAGACGAAAACCCAGAAATCAAACAAGTAAAAGTATAGAGTGATTTAAGCAATTTATAGAACCAAATACTAAGATAACAATATACGACGCCGTAGCGAAGAAAATGAGCAACAAGCGGGAAACATCACAGATAGAATAAACTGCATAAGTAAAGTCGGCTCACAACGAGCTCGACGCCAGAATACAAAATAATATACATCGTCCTCACAACTGGTCTCTAAGTCAATACATAAGTGGTAGATGGAGAGTACTAGATACAACAATGTACATAACTCAAAGATAACCAGATACCGCACAAAACCCACCTATTAGCAAAAGAGCTAGTACACCAACTGTAGGGGTATCTGTGTCAAAAGATGCAAGAATGCAGCCTGCCGCGACTACTCCAAAGGGCAACCTGCAAACACTGTGGCACAACGGGGGTGAGTTGCCAACTCGTGAATAGAAGATAACATATAAAGGTAATCGCGAGTATGCACGCGCTACGATACTCTAACCTATATCAACAGATAACATCTATATGATGAACTGGATGCTCAATCATGCAACAAGTGCGATCTAATAACATCTCCATGTGATGAGCAAGTATAGCAATGCAATCTAACGACCCTATATAGAATGAACAGGGTATGCAATGATCAGGTATAGCAATGCAATCTAACGACCCTATATAGAATGAACAGGGTATGGAATGATCAGGTATAGCAATGCAATCTAATGACCCTATATAGAATGAACAGGGTATGGAATGATCAGGTATAGCAATGCAATCTAACAACCCTATATAGAATGAACAGGGTATGCAATGATCAGGTATAGCAATGCAATCTAACAACCCTATATAGAATGAACAGGGTATGCAATGATCAGGTATAGCAATGTGTACTATATCAGGCATAATAGATACAGGATGAGATATCAATTACTACATACTGAGCATGGGAAATATAACATCTACACGGAATGTCATCGTGGAAAGTATAATCGGTACCCATCAATGTAACCAAATCCCAATACTACTCAGGCGTCGTCGTCCTCCTCGGTCCTCCAATCCTGTAAATCTCATATAACCGTGAGTGCCCAACATCGGCACCCAAAATATCAAGAAATACCCGTGCCAAGCATCGACACGCAAATCCTCCTGTATAGGGCATCCGTCAGTCCGGATCAGCCCACGGGCTCTGTCTGCGGTATCGGCCCTCGGCCCCGACAGTATGAGTCATCCCGTATCCATCCATAGACTCTGGTCGGTTTCCTCCGGATAACCGCCAGGTCCAACCAATCACCGGTAGGTAGTAGTCCCTCTGCCAGGCTCACCGTCTACTATACAGGGAAACCGTTCTCGCCCCGGGGTACCATACCGGGTCCACCATGTACCCGTAATCGGCCTCATCCAACTCCTCGATTCGGGTTCACATATATCACTCTAGTACCGAGAAAACACATGGTGGACGCACCGAAATATCATATCAAGGGAAACCGGGTTTTTAAATAATTAACTATTCTCTTTGAAATATCCACGGTTCCCCAAATCCAGAATTTACATGGAAACAACATATCTCAATGCGTAATCTAAGCAAGTATGAAGACATCAATATATGTGTGCACTGGCATGAATGTACAGTGTGCATGTGCGTGGGTATGAAGATATCAATATATATGTGCACTGGTATGAATATACAGTGTGCATGTGCGCAGGTATGAACATCTCAATATATGTGCACTGGTATGAATATACAGTGTGCATGTGCGCAGGTATGAACATCTCAATTTGTGTGCACTGGTATGAATATACAGTGTGCATGTGCGCAGGTATGAAGATATCAATATATGTGTGCACTGGTATGAATATACAGTGTGCATGTACGCAGGTATGAAGATATCAATATGTGTGTGCACGTAGTACCAGTAGGGGTATGTGATGCATCTGTGCCCGAATATGGATATAACATATGAAGTTATGCGGCAAATCATGACAACATCAATAAGGTAGAATCAGTATGATATATGATTTATAGCAATCATATTAGTGTGAGTGTCATAGCAATCACTAACGGTGTGAGTGTAGCATATCAATCGTGCTCGTGCGACTTGAACCGTTAGTGACAGTGCAGTGTCCTATGCTATCATTCCTATATGCAACAATAAGGTATGCTACTATAGACCATATGAACATCTACAATCTAATATCCCGACTCGCCCTGACGCTTAACTCCATACGGGCGATTTCCCCGTAGATGTTAAATCTACTCCCCTAGTCGTGCGCTACTCGTAGCCGACCACCTGCTTCCCTTTCTTAGCTTCGTCCGACGTACCCGCTTGCGAACCTGGAATTACACAAGAATCCATATATAAGAAACTATCTCGCAAAATGCGATATCGAAGTCAAACGATACGCTCGCGTCGCGAACTAAACGCGCGTGGGTACGATACGCTAAACGTGTGCACGCGTCTAAAACTAACCCCGATACGCCGCGATACGCTGAATCATGAAACCCTCTCGCGTATCGCGCGAACCAAACGTACTAGAAATACGATATAACGTCCCAGATTCTACCCAGGCTAACAACCTGCAAAACTATACATACCACTGGCCTAGAAATAACAACAGACTCCTACCCATCCAAACATCACCCAAAAATTCCCCTATCTGGCCGTAAATTGCGGCCAGAATGAATAAATCGGCGGCCTCGCTATGGGGT
Organism: Agapanthus africanus; assembly: GCA_030015575.1. Classification (NCBI taxonomy): domain Eukaryota; kingdom Viridiplantae; phylum Streptophyta; class Magnoliopsida; order Asparagales; family Amaryllidaceae; genus Agapanthus; species Agapanthus africanus. The sequence goes on along the minus strand of JASDDO010000012.1, from coordinate 296,958,851 downwards.
GGGGGTCTCGGGCTCTGGTGGTGTGGTCTATGCCTTGTATACAAGCTCCAGTTAACTCAATTTCAACCAGAACTACTCGGGCCTATAGCAGATCACAGAAATCCAAAAAGTTCACTTAAAAACGCTAAATTTGCACAATTTGAAACCCTATGGTATTTTGGTGTAATCTGGGGTCTAACTAGGTTTACATGGCCTTAATAACACCAATTAGGCTAGGTTAACCAATATTAACAGCACTAAACCATAAGTCCACCCAAATCACCATTTCAAGCACAAAATCTCACTTTTTACACAAACCGAAGCTAAACTACGCATACGTTAAACAAACAAGAAGTTGGGCTTGGATTCTATACCTTACAAGACCCTAGGTGCAAGGAGAAAGGAGGTGGAGAAGATGGGGAGTGCTGCTGCAGCTGCTGGGGCTGCTGTTGGTGTTGTTGCTGCTGCCACTGCCGGCTGCTGCTGATGCTTCTGATGATGGTGTTGCTGCTGCTGGTGCTTCTTCAGGAGTTGCTGCCTCTCTCTCTCTCTCTCTCTCTCTCAGCTGAGTGTGTGTGTGTGTGTGTGTGAGAGTTGTGAAAATGAGAATGAGAAGGGAAATGAGAGCACAAGTCAAAGACCCCCCCTCTCTCTCTCTTCATTTAATGAGCATGGCTCAACCATGAAGCCCATGCTCCTTCTCTCTCACCAAGTCAACAAAAGAAAAGAAATTCAAATAACAAACACACAATAAATAAAACCCATTTAAATCCCAAAACACTTAATACAAATAGGTTAACCCTTCATGCTAGCTAATCATGGTTTAACCCTAAATCCTAACCCTAGATAACATGCACAAGTGTGTGTGTGCCTAGAAAAATCCTAATAAAATATTCATTAATTAGAATAAAACATCATAAACTTAATTTGGTAAACTTTTTACCAAAAACTATCTAGTAAACTATAATTAACCCCTAAACACGACCTAAGGTGTTACAGGAATTCTCTCTCAGCTTACTCCTCCATACACACCACAACACAACGGTGTATAGGAAAGACGGAAAAGAACCCTATTGGATATTGTTCATTCCATAATGAGTAACACTGAGTTGCCGCGATCCTTCTGAAGTTATGCACTAGAATAAGCTGCATATCTTTTGAATAAGGTTCCTACCAAGACTGTGACTACCACACCATATCAGATGTGGAGTGGGAAGAAAACCTATCTTCAGTATCTGAAGAAATAGGGATGTCCAGCTTTCTTCAAAAAGCAGTATGCGGACAAGCTCGAGGTACGCTCAGTACTGTGTAGGTTTGTGGGATACCCAAAGAACTCCATGGGGTATCTTTCCTATTACGCAGAGGAACAAATGGTTTTTTGTTTCTCATCATGCCCTCTTTTTGGAAAATCAATTTTTTGGAAAAGGAAATAGTGGGAGTGCAATAGAACTGGAAGAAATTCCAGAACCACAAACTATTACTGAAAGTATGGTAGAACTAGTGGTTTCAAAAGAACCGGACATCCCCACGCCAATCCGCAGGACTAGTAGGCAGTCTCATCCGCTTAAGAGATACTACGGTTTTCTCATAGACGGGGATCGAGAGGATTGCATCATTGACAATGATGAGCCCACTAGCTTCCAGTAAGCCATTCAAAGCGATGACTCGGTAGAATGGGTGGATGCAATACGGACCGAAATAGAGTCCATGTACACCAACAAAGTATGCACTTTGAACATTGCTCTAGAAGGGGTAAAACTCGTAGGCTGCAAATGGATCTTTAGAAAGAAAATTGGTGTAGATGGATAGGTTGAAACCTATAAGGCTAGACATGTTGCAAAAGGTTTTTTGTCAAAGACCTGGTTTGGACTATGATGAAACCTTTTCTCCAGTGACTATGCTCAAATCTATTCGGATCCTTCTCGCCATTGTTGCCTTCAAAGATTGTGAGAACTGGCTGATGGACGTAAAGACGACTTTTCTAAATGGTTATTTGGAAGAGTGTGTCTATATGGATCAGCCAAAGGGTGCCAATCAGAGTAGGAGCAGTGGGACAGTGTGCAAGTTGCTTAAGTACATTTATAGACTAAAGCAGGCATCGCGGAATTGGAACATCTGTTTTTATTGAGACAATCAAAGAATTCGACTTTATCAAAAATCCAGATGAACCATGCATTTATAGTAAGATTGTAGCAAGAACTGTGGAATTCCTCGTTGAGTACGTGGATGACATTCTCTTGATAGGAAATCATATTCCTATGCTACAATCAGTCAAAGGATTCTTGTCACAGAGGTTTTCCATGAAAAACCTGGGTGATACCAACTACATTCCGAGGATCCAGATCTCTCGTGATATATCAAAGAGGATGGTGGGACTTTTAAAGTCAAGGTACAACAACACCATACTGAAAATATTTAGTATGGACGATTCTAAGTGCGGTAGTCTACCGGCTTGTCACGGAATTGTTAGTTATATGTATGCCCTAGAGGCCATTACTGTACATACGATGTATATTGTAATGGATGCTAGGACATATATAGGGAGGACTTTCTTGCTCGACATGATAGTATGCTATCTGGTTGTACTTTATCTTAACATGTACTCTGATTGTCTCTATGTTACATGTTGATAAAGCCCTTAGGATATGTACTCGACTACTGGGACTATGATGAGATCATACTAGTGGGGCCACGGTAGTCGACGAGTACATCCTATAACTGTTCCTAGTCGAGGGTGTATCGAGACAGGGCATCGATGCACCAGAGTAGACTAGCGTATACGCATCTTGACCCATATGATGGGCGATGGATGATCCCATATCCATCAGTGTTTGACATCAAGGATGGTGTACGGGTGCTCAGTAGAGACAGGGTACACTAGACGGACTCGCCGAGAACTCCCAGATGGTATTATACCTCACGTCAGATGGCAGTTCTCCGGTGACACTGGTACAGAGTAGTCTGTTGACCCAAGATCGTCATAGAGTCTTGTGTGATTCCCACTGTGCTTTGATTTCCATCATACCACGTCCAAGAGGGCGTGCAAAAAGGTGGCTTTTGGGTACAGTCCCGAATCACATGGAGGCAATGAGCGATAGGAGGGGATTCGTCTCTCCCGGTATAGGGAGTTGATGTTGTGCTGTGTTCGATTGGCTATAACCGGAAATCCCTGGCCAGGGTTGCTGAGATTTACTGGTAAGTGTTATCAGTAGTTTCTCGAACTGTTATAGACCTCATATCGACACGACTTATCGAGCTACTGGGGTCTGACGTTTACCATCCCTAGGCGAGATATGCAACATATCAGACGACGAGACCGGACTGTACGGGAGTGTTACTGTTTGGATTCATAGGAGAATGTACAGGCTTGCTTGTTGATCTTCTGAGCGCTCAATACCTGGGTAGCTGTTACGTTTAGCTGACCGCTTGCAGCTTGTGGGTGTTTGATATGATCATCACCTACTGTCGGCGTATTGACGATTCTTTAGAGTCATACACAGAGGTTTCTTGGCTCAGGTAAAATGGAGTAGGGGCACATATGTGATATGTGCGGGACCAAGGATAATGCGATATGTGATACCGTATTATATTCTCGCAATATTTGATATCAGCCGGGTCATCGGATCAAGTGTTGATTCGATGAATCGGTACGGATAAATATTAGTGGGTTATATGCGATATAGCCGGATTGTCGGATCAAGTGTTGATTCGATAATTTAATGTATAATAATATATTTGATATATTAAATTGCATTAACTAATATTAGCTCACTAAAAGATTCTTTTTCGCACTCGGGTAATACATTGATATATATGCGATATATGTTAATTGTATTATTTTATTTGGTTACAATAAATAATATATATGTGATATATAATATTGTAACATGATATGATAACTAATGCAACATGTTTAGTGGAGTTTAAACATGATTAGGGTTTGGATTAGGGTTAACCTTTCTAGATGATTCTAGAAGGTTTTGGTTTTGTTTTGTGAAAGATATTTTCAACTGACTCATTCTTAACCTAACCCAAACCCTAGCCTTGGTTAATTCTCTACAAAGGTTTAGTCAACCATGGTTGCATAATTCATCATTATCTCCGTTGCATTATTCATCACAAAAGGAATTCTATCATAATTCTTCATCTTCTTCCTTGATCTTTCTTCATGGAAAAAGCTTACTAGCTTTTTCCAAGTGATGAATAAATGTGAGAAAAAGATAAATAAAGAGAACAAAAATCCTACTTCATCATCCTCATCTTCCCTTGCCATTTAGATGAGGGTGTTCACATCATTTCATGAGTGTTAGCTTGTGTTAACGAAACTTCAAGGTAGATCATCTTTGTATCGAAGATCGGAAGAAAAGGTTGCATCTTTCTCTTCGTGGAACCTCTCGAGAGTCCGGAACCCGATGATCGCAGCGAAGGGACCACAACACGGAGCATATGAAGTGAAGGACCGGATCTACAAAGGTTGCAATCCCTCTCACTTAGTGTTAAAATGTTTAGCATGCTAGTTTTCGCCTAATCTCTAGTTTAAAGATCCGTATTCGGGTTGTTCGGCAAGGCTAATTTTTAAATCGGGCATGGTTGATGCCTCGTAGACCCTTGTGCGCGTGCATAGAAACCCTACAGTGGTATCAGAGCCAAGATAGAGGTTTAGGCGAAGTCTAGACGAAGTTTAATGTCCGATCGAACCCGGAAAACCCGATATACCCTAGTTTCTGGAAATTTTTCAAAACTGTGATTTTTTTTCATATTAAAAATGCTCAAAAAATTCAGCAGGGTATTTTAGGAATTACTGTGAAAAACGACACCCTAACTCAACTATTTTAGCGCGGAACCGCGGCCAAACCATCGCATTGGCGGCGGTTCCGCGGCCGTAACTGTTGATTGATGGTTAGTTTCTGCACAGTAATGACCTTCTGTACTTCCGGATTCTTCTGGGTATTTTTATTTCTACTCAAGTGTTGAGTTTTCTGGGTTGTATTGGGGACTCGTTGATTCGATCGGATATTATAACTTTGTTTAGTTTGTCCGGATAACTTTTAGAAACTGTTAAAAAGTTCGAACGGATATCAATAACTCACTTTTTCCCCTGTCGGAAATTTTTTCAAAAGTTGGATTTTTTCTCATGTTTAAGAACGTTCTAAGTCGTGCAAGTAACGCGGTGGACCCTCTAGAAGACAACAAACCTTAACTCGATTATGTGACCGTCTTGAACTGCCTTTTGAACCTTAGGGTTTGGGGCAGTATGGCGTGCCACATGTGAGGCGTTGGCTTGACCCTTCTACGGCTGGACCATTGGTACTGTGGCATGTGATGGATATTTTTAAACTGATTTCAAGTGTTGAGATATATTGGGGAAATCTTGGGTGTTTGATGATTCGATCGGAAAGTTTAACTCTGTCTATTTATCTGGAATGTGATACAATATTTGGAATCCACAGGTAGTTATGAGATAACTAATTTGAATATTATAAACATAGAAGTTTAGTCTCAGATGATCGGTTGCCACAGAATTTTGATGTGATCAAAAGTCCGTCGCAATCACGTAGCGTACGCGGATACTCGCCGGGTAAACTTAATAGACAGCCACGCCCCATAGCCCCGACCAAGTGACTGTAGGAGAACCCCGTCGCCGAAAGCATCCGTTCGGGTGCTCGCGGCAGCGGTGTTCCGCCTTAGTGCACTTCGTCGACGGCATCTGGGGGTGCGGCCGTCTACTAAAGTTTGCGACGAGCATTCGATCAGGACGTCGGGAATCTTGTTGAATTGCCCTACTTGACATTGAAAAGAGTTTTCGATAAAGAGACTAAAATGCGGGTTTTATAATTGTTAGGCATGCGATGTCTAAGGAATTCATTTGGTTAAGCATGCGATGTCTAAAGAGATTGCGGATTCCAACTGTTGTAGTTTTACACTTTCTTTTCTGTGACCGTAAGCGTAGTATGTGGTGTATCGCCGGCTTCGTTGCTATACATCAACGACAATCGGGATACGCATACTTGCTTACGTTGATGATATGAGATATTATGTGTTGCTGTGATATGTTATATTGGATTGTCGCGTTCTGAATAGCCGGGGGTTTTATGTGAGATGAGAGTTTTTTCTTTTTCATTCATGTAAAATTCATTTGTATGTAATATTCTTTTATTGGGGAACTTCCAGGTTGCGGAAGATGTCACCGTTGTATATTATTTACTTTTCCGCATTAGGTAGACCCAAGGCGGGGAGCACAAGTAACCGGGTTCTAGGGTCTAGTGGGAGACCATCTCGAGGAGTCGAGGCCGGGTCTCCTAACCCTAGAATTGGCAGTGTTACTTGCCGCTCTCGTAGGGGTCTAGGGATGTGGGTTTGGCTATTCATCGCGACCGTGGAATCCGTGTTTTATACAGGCTCGTATTGAAAACACGGACGTCCTAGTATATCCAATATTTTATATAAGTTCTTCTGCTGCAATGTTCTGTGATGAGATCATATTACTGCCTAAGACGAATGTTTATATTATATATATGAGATATATGTTATATTGCAGATTTTGTTTCAAAAGAGATGCTTGTGAAGCATAATAAAATGGGACTTCATTAATGAGATTAATGAAATAAAAGAAACCTAAGATGTTGTAGAAACTTGTTTAAAAACTGGTAGCTCTAGTTCTTGCTTTGCATAGCGGTGTTCCTTGTAGAACATCCAGCACCTTATTCGATATGGAAAGGACCGGGATCCCTTCACCGGGAGTGACTCTTTTAGCAATAACTGGCAGATGCTACAAACTCGGTTTGTCTTTTGATTGCTTCTATAGTTCTTGCTTTGCATAGTGATATTTGTGAAATATCCTGCACCTTATTCGATGAGGAAAGGGCCGACGATCCCTTCACCGGGAGTGACCCCTTTAGCAAAACTAGAAAAGCCTTAAAAACACTCCATTTAAAATCACTCGATTCTACAATGATATCAAGTTCATTACGCAATAGGTTTTCTTAAAAACCTGTCGTAGCCCTCCGTCATTTCAGATAAGTCCTTCTTAGTATTCGTGCTACGTTTGTTGACCTCCGTCAAGGCGTAGTGTGCGGTAGCGGACTAGTATTTATCTGCTTATGCATATGATGCAGATTGGATTAGGGTAGTCGGGCGGCCTTGTTGACCTCCGTCAAGGGTCGTGCGGGTGGGTTTAATTCAATCAGGAAATGACGGGTTGAACTTGACTAGTAGCCTATGGTTTGTTGACCTCCGTCAAGGTCATAGGACGCTAGGGGTAAAATATTATTGGGAATTTCAAGTGTTGAAATTTGCAATGAGATTGCATACCTTCTATGAGATAGTTGGATCCCGATACCCGCTGCGAGTAAGAGTTACTCCGGGGAGAGTTTTACACAATACAATTAGCCGATCAAGTAGGTGTCTAGAAAGGTGTCAACGGGGTTACGCCTCTGGGAAAACGAGGTTTACTTTAATTAGGTTCGTGCGAAAGCACGGGGGACTTCCCTCAAAGTACCGACACTGGCCCGGCTGAAAGATTGGCGAACTTGTAGCGTGTAATTAATCCCGGCTAGTCTTTCCTTTTAAGGTTTGAAGGATGATTTGATTAAAACAGTGGGAGACATCCTGATTAGATATATTAGATAACCAATCTAATCTTGCAAGAGCATACGCTGAGTGTTTTCTTCTCTCTCTTTCCAGGTAGCGACCATATCACGCCTTAATCAAGATAATAATACGGATATATTGACCGAACCCGCTTGTTATACTGAGCTGGGGAACGTTGGTCCCGCTCCAACTTATAATTGTTATAAGACAGAGCAGGAAATTAAGGAATACCAGATATCCCGTGCCGCCAAAACGAAGAAAGTGCATGCTGATGCATCTTTTTCGGGTTTGTTCACTACATAGAATTGTTTCTCAGTATCCTTTACGTCCTGGGTATATGATACCGGATCAGGATCCCGTATATGTAATCTGTTACATGGGCTACAGATAGGTAGAGAACTGAGAACAGGTGATAAGTTTCATGAGACAGAAAACGGTGCAAGTGTTGCAGCCAAGTCTGTTGGTCACTGTCACCCTGTATTACCAGAATACATTGATTCTAAACGAATGTTATTAGATACCGAACCTGATATACAAAATCATATCAGTCTTTTTATTAGTAAAGAAATGATAAAATTTTGTATTGTTGGATAATGTTTTGAACATTTCCTATATCAAGAGTTGATCGGTTCAGGCACGTTATCTAAAAGCATTGACGTTCTAAATCAAACTACAGTTCTTAGTATACGGAACACACACAAGAAGAATAGTTCAGAAATGAACGAATCCTTCTTGAGGCATTGTAGACTAGGTCATATCAATGCGACCCGACTAGCTAAGTTACATTTAGATGCATATTTAAATCTATTTGAATTTACATCTTGTGAAACTTGCCGGTCATGTCACAAAGATAAGATGACCATAGCTCTGTTTATTGGAAACAGAGAAAGAGTTAGTGAACTCTTGGGATTGATACATGCTGATGTATGAAAGTCTCCTGTCTACACATGCCAAGACCGGTTCTTTGTACTTCATTACATTCTCTGATGATCTCTCAAGATTCAGACATATGTTCCTGCTGAAACACAAGTCCGAACCTTTTGAGATATTCACAGAATATAAGTTAGAAGTAGAGAACCGAAAATACGGATAAAAGTATTATGTCCTTTGATGAGATCAAGGAGGAGAATACTTTAGCACGGAATTCCTGGACTATTCTAAAGGAGAATGAGATTCTCTCTCAGCATTAATCCTCCGTATACACCATAGCACGATGGTATATCGGGGCGGAGCAAACTCACCCTATTAGATATGGTGTGCTCTATGATGAGTACTACTGATTTTCCTATTTCCTTTTGGGAGTTATGCACTTGAGAAGCTGCATACCTATTGAATAAGGTTCAAATCAAATCAGTTACCTACCACTTCATATGTGATATGGAATGGGAAGATCCCATATCTTAAGTTTGTTAAGATTTGGGGTTGTCCGGACTATGTCTAAAAGCAAAATCCGGACAAGCTCGAGGCAAGGTCTGTTATGTAGAACTGGAAAGGTTCCAGCTATACAAACTGCAGCTGATGATTTGGTAGAACCGAAGAATTCAATAGTTTCCAACGAACCTTAGCCTCTCCGCCGATCTAGTAGGGTTCCTCACCCACCTGAGTGATACTTCGGTTTCTCTATGACAGTGGGAGCGAGGATTGCATCATGAGATGATGACCTAACTAGTTTCGAGCTGGCCACCAGGAGTGGGATTCTGTAAGAATGGCTGGATGCTTATCGATCTGAGATGGAATCCTTATACACCAACAAAGTATGGACTTTGGTTGCTTTATCTGAAGGGTTAAATCCCCATCAGGAGCGAGTATATCTTTAGAAGATTACTTGGTGTACATGGAAAAGTTGAGACTTTCAAAGCTATGCTTAAGTCCATCCAGATCCTACTTGCCATTGCTACATTCCATGACTACGATATCTGGTGGTTGGGTGTCATGACTACTTTTCTAAATGATGTTTTAGAAGAGAACGTCTATAAGTACACAGCCAGAAGGCTTCTTAGACAGTGGGTGCAGCGGAAACGTGTACAAGATGTTTTATATGATAAAACAGGCATCGCGGAGTTGGAACATCTGTTTTGATGTGGTAGTCAAAGAGTTTGACTTCATCAAAATGGTAGATGAACCTTGTATATACAAAAAGGTAGTAAAGAGTATGGTGGTGATCCTCGAAGAGTACGTGGATGACATACTCTTGATAGAGAAGGAGTTTCCTATGCTACGCTCGGTCAATCTCCGCTTATCACAAGGATTCTCCATATAGGATCAAAGTGATACCTCCTAAATCCTGGATTTTTGGATCTATGAGATAGATCTAATTGGATGTTAGGATACTCACTAGTTGTAGTGAGATGGTATCAATCGATCCTGGGGAGAATCACTGGAAAGGTTCCAGGGTGATAAGGACGACTGAATGTCAGTCGCAGGCATTGTCTTTACCTTCAGTGGAGGGACGGTATGTTGGAAGAGTTCCAAGCTAGATACCGTGACATACTAGACGATTAAAGGCAAGATACATCATTACCAAGGATGCTGCCAAAGAGTCACTCTGGATATATATAAGTTCATGAGATGAACTTCGTTTCCACCATTGTGTGACAATAGAGTTGTGGCTTTAGCCAAAGAACTACCGTCCCATCAGAAATCCAGATATAATTCTTAGGCAGTATCACCTGATCATGAAGATGGTTGATCTCCAGGGAGATCGAGGTTAGGAGAGTAGACACAGAGGACAACAGCGCGGATCCACTCACAAAAGCCTTTTTCCTAGTAGAGACTTTTATGGGATGGTTGAGAATGAGATGCTTCAACCGCAGGTAATTGTTGGGTATGCGATACCACAACAGATGGCCCTAGTGCAAGTGGGAGATTGTTAGTTATATGTATGCCCTAGAGGCCATTACTGTACATACGATGTATATTGTAATGGATGCTTTGACATATATAGGGAGGACTTTCTTGCTCGACATGATAGTATGCTATCTGGTTGTACTTTATCTTAACATGTACTCTGATTGTCTCTATGTTACATGTTGATAAAGCCCTTAGGATATGTACTCGACTACTGGGACTATGATGAGATCATACTAGTGGGGCCATGGTAGTCAACGAGTACTTCCTATAACTGTTCCTAGTCGAGGGTGTATCGAGACAGGGCATCGATGCACAAGAGTAGACTAGCGTATAAGCATCTTGACCCATATGATGGGCAATGGATGATCCCATATCCATCGGTGTTTGACATCAAGGATGGTGTACGGGTGCTCAGTAGAGACTGGGTACACTGGACGGACTCGCCGAGAACTCCCAGATGGTATTATACCTCACGTCAGATGGCAGTTCTCCGGTGACACTGGTACAGAGTAGTCTGTTGACCCGAGATCGTCATAGAGTCTTGTGTGATTCCCACTTTGCTTTGATTTCCATCATACCACGTCCAAGAGGGCGTGCAAAAAGGTGGCTTTTGGGTACAGTCCCGAATCACATGGAGGCAATGAGCGATAGGAGGGGATTCGTCTCTCCCGGTATAGGGAGTTGATGTTGTGCTGTGTTCGATTGGCTATAACCAGAAATCCCTGGCCAGGGTTGCTGAGATTTACTGGTAAGTGTTATCAGTAGTTTATCGAACTGTTATAGACCTCATATCGACACGACTTATTGAGCTACTGGGGTCTGACGTTTACCACCCCTAGGCGAGATATGCAACATATCAGACGACGAGACCGGACTGTACAGGAGTGTTACTATTTGGATTCACAGGAGAATGTACAGGCTTGCTTGTTGATCTTCTGAGCGCTCAATACCTGGGTAGCTGTTACGTTTAGCTGACCGCTTGCAGCTTGTGGGTGTTTGATATGATCATCACCTACTGCCGGCGTATTGACGATTCTTTAGAGTCCTACACAGAGGTTTCTTGGCTCAGGCAAAATGGAGTAGGGGCACATATGTGATATGTGCGGGACCGAGGATAATGTGATATGTGATACCGTATTATATTCTCGCGATATTTGATATCAGCCGGGTCATCGGATCAAGAGTTGATTCGATGAATCGGTACGGATAAATATTAGTCGGTTATATGCGATATAGCCGGATTGTCGGATCAAGTGTTGATTCGATAATTTAATGTATAATAATATATTTGATATATTAAATTGCATTAACTAATATTAGCTCACTAAAAGATTCTTTTTCTCACTCGGGTAATACATTGATATATATGAGATATATATTAATTGTATTATTTTATTTGGTTACAATAAATATTATATATGTGATATATAATATTGTAACATGATATGATAACTAATGCAACATGTTTAGTGGAGTTTAAACATGATTAGGGTTTGGATTAGGGTTAAGCTTTCTAGATGATTCTAGAAGGTTTTGGTTTTGTTTTGTGAAAGATATTTTCAAGTGACTCATTCTTAACCTAACCCAAACCCTAGCCTTGGTTAATTCTCTACAAAGGTTTAGTCAACCATGGTTGCATAATTCATCATTATCTCCTTTGTATTATTTATCACAAAAGGAATTCTATCATAATTCTTCATCTTCTTCCTTGATCTTTCTTCATGGATAGCTTTTTCCAAGTGATGAATAAATGTGAGAAAAAGATAAATAAAGAGAGCAAAAAACCTACTTCATCATCCTCATCTTCCCTTGCCATTTAGATGAGGGTGTTCACATCATTTCATGAGTGTTAGCTTGTGTTAACGAAACTTCAAGGTAGATAATCTTTGTATCGAAGATCGGAAGCAAAGGTTGCATCTTTCTCTTCGTGGAACCTCTTTAGAGTCCTGAACCCGATGATCGCAGCGAAGGGACCACAACACGGAGCATATGAAGTGAAGGACCGGGTCTACAAAGGTTGTAATCCCTCTCACTTAGTGTTAAAATGTTTAGCATGCTAGTTTTCGCCTAATCTCTAGTTTAAAGATCCGTATTCGGGTTGTTCGGCACGGCTAATTTTTAAATCGGGCATGGTTGATGCATCGTAGACCCTTGTGCGCGTGCATAGCAACCCTATAGGAATCACCCTCTCCAAAGAGATGTCTTCCAAGACTGATTTGGAAAGGGCTCGCATGTCGATTATACCCTACGCTTCTCTGGTAGGCTCTATAATGTATGCGATGTTATGTACCAGACCAGATGTAGCTTACGCACTGAGCGTGGTAAGCCGGTATCAGTCAAACCCAGGGGAGAAGCACTTGCAATAAGTAAAGAACATTCTCATGTACCTGAGAAGGACTAAGGAGATGTTCTTGGTCTATGGCGCAAAAGGACCTCCAGATCAAGGCCTTTGTTAACTCCAGCTTCAAGAGTGATAAGAATGACTCTAAGTCCATGTCAGGTTATGGCTTTACCCTCAGTAGAAGGGCGGTCTGTTGGAAGAGCTCCAAGCAGGACACCATTGCAAACTCGACGATGGAAACAGAGTAGTTCGCTGCATGAGACGCTGCAAAAGAGGCAGTCTGGATATGGATGTTCTTAATTGAACTTCAGGTGGTTCCTTCCATTTGTTGGTCTAATAATTTAGTATTGTGACAACATACGGCGCTATAGCTTTAGGGAAGGAACCCAGGTTCCATCAGAGATCCAGACATATCTTGAGGCGGTACCACCTGATCACGGAGATCGTTGGTCCCTAGGGGATCGAGGTGAGGAGAGTAGATACGGAGAACAACACTGCAGATCCATTCACAGACGCCATCCCTTAGACAGTGTTCGAGAGGCTATTCGAGATTTCGGTCTGCGATATGCCAGTATATGGCCTTAGCGCAAGTGGGAGATTGTTAGTGATATATGCCCTAGAGACCATTATTGTATATACTGGATTGTATATTACTTAATGGGAGCTTGGGATATACACGGATATAGTAACAGTCTTGCTCGAAATGGTAGTATGCTACCTGGTTTGTTTCTACCTCAATATGTGCATGTGTTTTCATAGCATATTGCTTATACATATTGGTAGAGCCCTTAGGATCTTTGCTTGATTACCAGCGTTGTGATGGCAGTCACACTAGTGGGGACTGGGTAGTCTATAAGCACATCCTATACAGGTCCCTAGTCGTAGGATTATCGAGATGGGGCATCAATACTCCACAGTAGACTAGTGTATACGCTTCTCATCCCAGCAGGGGATATGGTCTGTCCCACAGCCATCAGTACGTCGTACTGGAGATAGTATGCAGGTGCTCATTAGGTTATGAGTACACTGGACATGACTCGTCAGAAACTGTTGGTAGGTATTATACCTGTCGTCGGGTAGCAGTTCCCAGGTGACATGAGTACAGCTTAGTCCGTCGATTTGACACTGCTACTTCACCTCAAGTGTGTTCCCACTGTACTTTGATTACTACACTACCACGGCTCAATAGAGTCATGCAAACAGGTAGTAGTTGGGTGCAGTCCCGAAGCACTTGGAGGCAGTGGCGGTTAGATAGGATTCGTCTCTCCCTGTATTGGGGGTTGATATCGCGCTGTGTTCGGAATGCCATTACACAAAGTCCTTGGTCAAGGCAAGCGAGATTTACTGGTAGGTATTTCAGTAGTTTCTCATGGTGTATTGGGCTACTCTCCAACATGACTTATTGCGCTATTAGGGGTCTGATGATTACCGCCCCCTAGGCCCGATATGCGATACTCTTACACGAACAGACCGGACTGTACTGAGATTGTTACATTCAGGCTCAGTAGGAGTTCGGATGGGTTTTCCTCATCGGCCTTCTTATCGACATCTATATGGGGACCATTACGTGCAGCTAGTACCGCTTGCGGCCTATGGTTAAACCCACTGCCGGCGTAGTGTCGAGTCATTAAAGTCCCATACAGAGAGTTTCCTTGCACTGGGCAAAAGGTGTAGAGGCCGTATGGTTTTTCGGCAGGGCTTCGATCACTTACGTACACTTGTGCGCATATGATGTTCGGGCGGATAATACTAGTGGGCATTGGTTTAAGCCAGATCCTAGTATTATATTGATGGATCAGTTTCGTCTCTTTGTATTCGTGTTTCTCGGAACACGAATACGGGTATGTATATACGGATGAGAGGAGCACAGAAGGAGACACCTCATTAGGTGTAACATTTTGAAAATTTTAGATAATAAATTAATTTAATTAATTAAATAAAAAAAGTTAATTTAAAAAGTTATTGAAACAAAATAGGACATTTTCATAAGTAGTGTGTGAAACTAATTAATTTGAAATTTTAGTTTGTAACATTAGTAAATTGCAAGGGTTTTAGTGAAAAATTTAGCTTCATTTGTAGTATGATATAGTATGAGTGGTTTTGTGAAAAGTTATAATTGTGAAAATTTAGAAATTTGTGAGGGTTTATGTGTAAAAGGGTTAGGTCATGATTAAGCTTAAGTTACACTCATGGCATAACATATCCTAGATGACACCTAATGCACACACCTCATCCTTGCATGAAAACCCCACCATCTTTTGTGCACACACCTCACCCTTGCATGAAAACCCAACATCCTTTTGGTGACACCTCCTCCTACAATCCTCACTCATTCTCCTTATCTTTGTTCAGTCATATATCATTTAGAAATAAGAATTTAGCTGAAAGGAAAAGAAAGGAAACATCTTAGAACACACTAAAAGAAAAGAGAAAAGAAGAAAAGAGCTATGTGCTAAAGATTTCACCACCGCCATCTAGCTAGGATCTTGAGCTTGTGCATCTTGGAGGAAACCTTTTTCAGTGATCTTCTGTAGGTATAATTTCAACCCTGAAACTTAAGTTAAGTATTGTTTTATTTTAGAAATCGAATATCGGTAATATCATATTTTTACAAGTTTAGGCTCTGTCTTGAATCTGCTATAGTTTAGATGAAAATTAACCTAACCAAACAGTACCTTCATCTTATATATTAGACCTAGAATAAACCTTAGAATGACGAACCCAGTTGCTCGGAGATTGGCCGGTGACATATAGGGAAAATCCGAGCTCGCCAGTTTTTTGAGAGAGTTTGGTGTTGGGGTTTTTAGGGTAGCCCTCAGTATATGTATTAGGATGTTTGGTATTGCTAGTTTAAGTTAATTTTTCAGTATGTGAAATCTGGAAGCTAATATCTGAATTGGGATTAAAATTCTAAAATACGACACGGATGTTTCATAACACGTTTCTGTTTTCTGTTATGAGCAGCGAGTGGTTAAAATCCAGTTAGCAGAAGTATTAGATAGTTTACAATAGTCGTACGTAGTATAGAATATGTAAAACTTGTATTTTCATGTTTTCGCCATATCGGAGTTTAGCCGTTTCTTATAAGAGTTAATGCCGATGTTAGATTCGAGTACGGAAACTTCGGAGGCCGCAAGGAAATGAAAGGGATTGGTGATATCTGAGTAGATTCGGCGTATTCTGGTGAGTAGACTAAACATCTACCAGGGGATTTTTTATGGATGGCATTAAACCGCCCGTAAATTTTAGTTGGATAATAATTTCCTTTATATTGATTACATGTTTAAAATTAAGAAACTTTGTCATATGCATTCATATCTATAAAATAACACTTGCTAGAACATTGCATGAACTATCGATGAGTCATATTGCACGCGCACATACATATATGTTACAGTACACCTCATCGATATTGGCATATCACGTATCACTTAGAACTTGCCATATCCTATATGATTCCTTTCATACCATATGTATCATTATTAGTGATTATGTGCATCGTTGTTATTGATTGATACCTATCATGGCTTACTTTTAATTAGTCGTAAATTTTATCACTAGTTGTGTTGGGTTTAAGGATTTCTGGTTTTGAGTTTTATATATTATTAAGTTATATTCATTGATTCTTCCTGAATGATGTGATACGTCCACCATGAGATGTCGTTTTTATGATTTGGATTTATTCTGAACCGAGGGGGGGCTATACGGTTGCGGATTTATACGTTATCCAGACTGAGTGGGGGGATATACAGTTGGATACATGGTAGACCCGTCGATACCGAGGGGCAAGAAAGCCGCATTTGAGGCGGGGAGCCTAGCGAAGATACTCGATACCGGAGACAGTTATGAAACACGGCGGATATCTAGGTGATACCGACCGGTGTTATTGGATGACAGGATCGTTCGGGAAACGATGCCTGACGGAAATAAAAGATTTGTGTCGATGTTGGACACGGGAAAATGAACCTTATTTGGAAAATAATTGAGGAGATTTCAGTTTTGATTTATATACTTAGTAATACATGTTCATGCTGCACACTATTATCATGCATTATATTCATCCTTGTTGATATTAGCTCTAGTTCGTCATACTTACATTATCAGCCGATATATGTTAGTTTTATTCACCGAGTTGGCAACTCACCCCCGTTGTGCCATAGTTCCTCACAGGAGTCGTGTGGACGCGTAGCAGCAGTGCAGATCTACTCGTCAGGTTTTATAGCTCTTTTTGCTAGGTGGGTTACCTACGCAGTAACCTCCTATTTTGGATATATGTTTTTTGGATCTAGTAATACTCCATCAAACCATGTATATTGACTTAGAATGAAACATGTTGTATATGTTCTAAAATTCGACTGAGTGATATCTTTAGTTATGTTAACTTTTTTTCCCTTAAATATTGTATGAAGTTCTTCACCTTGAGTGTTGTACTAGTAATGCGTGTTGATTTCCGCTGTTTGGCATTGTTTTGCTCTCAACTAGGGATGCAACTAAATTACACAACTTAAAATGGCTTTCTATTAATAATTTAAAAGGAGGAAATGTCGAAAATTTAAAATCAGTTGTTTACATTTCAACTTTTAAAACCCTTTCGGCATGCTACTTCTTTCTTATTACTTAAACACTGAAATTTTCTAAATTTCCGCAAAAAGGGTTTTTGATCTTGGTTTTCTTGCTCACTCAGATTGTGTCGTTATCTTTAGATATCATATAAGCTACGTGCCGGTCATGGACCAAAAATTGGGCCGTGACAAAATTGGTATCAGAGAATAGGATTAACCTTATGGAACCGAGTAGTGGTTTGGAGTAAGTAGACTTAAGTTTTATTACGTAGGATGACCGTTGGTATGATGGAATAAGTGATTTAGGATGGGTAGAGTACCGTACATATGTTCTGCTGTATATTTACGCTATGATACTCAGCCTAAGTAACCTTAGATGTATATCTTGCTAAATCCTTCTTTTGACTTCATATTATTGCTGCTCCTATACGTACACCTTATCAACTCCCGTTTCTTGTCCCAGTTGCTATGGCTATGCGAGCTAGGCGAGCCGCAGCTAGGGCGAATCTTCCTGTGACGATGACTGACGCACCGGACGTTCCGGCGGAACCTGAGCATGTTGATCCTCCTCTTACAGATAGACTGACTAGGATAAAGGAGGGCATGTTGGGCCTACAACAAATGGTGGGACAATTGACTGAGGCCACCCGTGTTCAGAGGCATGACCAAGTATCGAAGATGGCAGAACCCGATGAACAGCCTATGCAGACCGTCGCAATGGTAGGACCAAGAGTGATGGAGGTATCTCTTCCAGAGTTCATGAGATTGAGGCCTCCGGTGTTTACTGGGACCGATGCAGAAGAGGATCCTCAGTCCTTTCTTGATAGGATGGCCAAGATTAGCAGGTCATTGCGATGTTCTGATGCGAGGTCGGTGGAGCTGACCGGCTTTCGATTAGAGGCACTTGCCCAGACGTGGTGTGAGTCGATTGAGTGAGGGCGAGCTGCAGGTCTTCCTCCGATGTCAAGGACGGAGTTTTCTGATATCTTCCTTGCCAGATTTCTTCCACAGAGCGTGAGGGACGCTATGGATAGCAGTTTTGAAGTGTTACGGAAAACGGTGAATGTGTCAGTGGCAGAGTATGATTTACAGTTCACCCAGTTGTCACGCTATGCTCCGTACTTGATTCCCACGGAGGAGCACCGGGTGAAGAGATTTGTGAGGAGCCTGGATACCCAGCTATTTCTTGCTATAGGCTCCCAGCATTTTGATACTTATACACAGGCCATGGACGCAGCTATGCGAGTGGAGGAGTGTCTGAGCGAGGCAGTGATTGTTCCGGAGCTAAAGAGAACCAGACCTATTGAGTCTGTTACCAGACAGTTTGGTAGAGGACGAGGCAGACACACTCCAGGCCACGATTTTAGTCGAGGTTGGACTCAGGGCCAGATGTTCAGTTCGTACCGCATGGAGCAGAGGTCTCCATTTACATGTTATAGTTGCGGACTTCCAGGGCATTTGGCTAGAGAGTGCAGACGCCATGGAGGGACAATTATTCCGCAGGCTGCTTTACCCCCTTCTCCTTCTACTTCGATGGCCTTACTTCCTCCCCCAGTTGGCACTATGCGCCAGGTTGTTGCACCGTGAGGTCGGGGCTTTGCAGGATGCTTTCAGAGAGGTCGAGGAGACCGAAGGAGAGGACAACAGGATGCAGGTAGGGGCCAGGCATGAGTTTTTGCACTGACTCCACAGGATGCCCAGGCATCCAATGTAGTTGTGACATGTACTCTTACAATATGTTCTTTAGATGCACATATTTTATTTGATCCCGGTTCTACGCATTCTTACGTATCTGCACACTTTGCACTTTCTTTGTGGAGAGAGTCATTGTTGTTAGAGTTACCGCTAGTTGTGATTACTCCTGTAGGAGATTCTTTTATAGCTCGACACATATTCAGGTCTTGTTCAGTACGTATTGGTGATAGGGATTCATTAGTTGATTTGATTCTCCTGGATATGCTAGATTTTGATATACTTCTTGGTATGGATTGGCTGGCCGCTTGTCATGCTTATGTAGATTGTCGAAGGAAAACGGTCAGATTCTTTTTTCCAGGCGAAGCAATTTTTGTTGTACAGGGAGACTGTAGTATAACTCCTGCCAACATGATTTCTGCTCTTTGTGCGGGACGGCTCTTTAAGAAGGGTTGTCGTGGTTTTTTAGCGTTCGTTCAGGACGTAGGAGCTGCTGAAGTCCCGTTGGACCAGGTTCTGATCGTGCGAGAATTTCTAAATGTGTTTCTTGCTGAATTACCAGGATTACTGCCTGATCGCGACATCGAATTTTGTATTGACTTGATTCCGAGTGCGGGGCCTATTTCTATACTACCTTATCGGATGGCTCCGACGGAGTTGAAGGAACTCAAAGGTCAGTTGCAAGAGTTGTTGGATAGAGGACTTGTTCGTCCGAGTGTATCGCCATGGGGAGCTCCAGTCTTGTTCGTTAAAAAGAAGGACGGCAGTATGAGACTGTGCATCGACTACAGGCGGCTGAATCGTGTTACTGTGCGAAATAGGTATCCACTACCTCGTATCGATGCCTTATTCGATCAGCTGCAAGGAGTTGGCTATTTCTCGAAGATTGATTTGTGGTCAGGGTATCACCAGCTGAGAGTTCGGAAGGATGACATTCCGAAGACTGCTTTTTGCACACGATACGGGCATTACGAGTTTTTGGTGATGTCGTTCGGGCTCACTAATGCTCCAGCAGTTTTCATGGATATGATGAACCGCATTTTCAGGCCATTCCTTGATCAGTTTATTATTGTATTCCTGGATGATATTCTTGTTTATTCCCGGAGCCGGGAGGAGCATGAGTAGCATTTGCGTATCAAATTGCAGACCTTGTAGGAGCATCGGCTGTTCGCTAAATTCTCTAAGTGTACTTTCTGGCTGGATAGTGTGGATTTCTTGGGTCACGTAGTTACGAGAGATGGTATACGTGTGGACCCAAAGATGGTCGAAGTAGTACAGCACTGGCCCAGACCTGTATCAGTTATAGAGGTTCGCAGCTTCTTGGGTCTGGCTGGTTACTACCGATGTTTTGTACAGGATTTTTCTCGGATCGCTGCACCAGTGACCGGGTTGACCAGGAAGGAGGTTCCATTTCTTTGGATAGAGGCGTGTGAGCAGAGTTTCCTGCAGTTGAAGACTCGCCTGACGACTGCACCAGTATTATCTTTACCTTTTGGGTCAGGTGGTTTTGTTGTTTATTGTGACGCCTCTCGAGTGTGTTTAGGTTGTGTGTTGATGTAGCAAGGCAAGGTCATCGCTTATGCTTCTCGGCAGATGAAGAGGCACTAGCAGAACTTTCCCACACATTTCTTAGAGATGGCTGCTGTAGTATTCGCACTGAAGATTTAGAGGCATTACTTGTACGGTGAGTCGTGCCAGATATTCACAGATCACAAGAGTTTGAAATTTATTTTTCAGCAGCGGGATCTGAATCTGAGGAAGCATCGATGGATGGAACTCGTGAAGGATTACGATTGCGAGATTCTTTATCATCTGGGCAAAGCGAATGTTGTCGCAGATGCTTTGAGTCGGAGGCCTGGAGGTAGCTTATCTCATTTGTGCGCTATACAGAGACAGTCTTCTGCAGACTGGCAGATTCTGTGTGATAGCCGTGTACAGTTTGAGTTCACATCGACAGGGGGACAGTTAGCTCATGTTCGCACCCGTCCTCAGTTATTGGATCGTATCCGAGAGACACAGCCTACAGATGCTCGTATGTCGGAGATCATGGATTAGGTTAGACAGGGTAGAGATTCCGAGTTCATGATAGATGACCGTGGAGTATTACGATTTGGGACTTGTTTTTGTGTGCCGGATTCGGAGGGACTGAGACGTGAGATCTTAGAGGAGGCCCATCGGTCAGCATATAGTATTCGTCCTGGTTCTACCAAGATGTATCATGACTTGAAAGAGGTCTATTGGTGGGAAGGCATGAAGAGAGATGTCGCGGAGTTTGTTTCGAGATGCTTGACTTGTAAGCAAGTCAAGGCTGAGCACCAGAGGTCGGCAGGAGAGTTGCAGCCCTTGCCTATTCCGGAGTGGAAATAGGAGCAGATCTCCATGGATTTCATTGTGGGTCTACCCAGGTCTAGCAGAGGGTATGATTGCATCTGGGTGATTGTAGATAGATTGACAAAGACAACACACTTTCTTCCGGTAAAGACAATGTTTGGATATGCGCAGTATGCTCAGATCTATATTGATGAGATTGTGCGATTGCATGGAGTTCCGACGTGTATAGTATCTGATAGGGGTACACAGTTCACCAGCCGACTATGGCAGAAACTTCAAGAGGCTCTAGGTACCCGACTGAGTTTTAGTACAGCTTTTCACCCGCAGACAGATGGTCAGTCAGAGAGGACCATACAGATTCTAGAGGATATGCTTCGAGCCTGCAGTCTTGATTTCGGTGGAAGTTGGGATCGTCACTTACCATTGATAGAATTCTCTTACAACAACAGTTTTCAGGAGACGATCCAGATGGTACCCTACGAAGCTTTATATGGGAGAAATTGTCGATCACCTGTTTGCTGGACAGAACTCAGCGAGAGTTGCATTTTGGGACCGCAGATAGTACAGGAGACTACAGAAAAGATCCAGTTGATACTGTCACGACCGGAAATTGACACGTGACGGCCATAATACTACGCAACGTCTACAGGCATAACGCGGTAAAAGAAAGCCAAAACCCAGAAATCTAAACCGTTAAAAGACAAGAAAAGATAAGAAACATTGTTTAAACTTTTGAAAATCACAAGTATAAATTCTTTAAGTCTAATTTACTTTCTTGAAAATTTCGGCAGCACCTCCTTTGCAAAAGCCAACCCCAAAAATGGGTACAATATAAATATAAAGCAAACATCCCCAACGGGAGCAAATCCACGCCCAACGGCGGAAAACAACCACCACAACAGATATACGACGCCGTAGCGAAGAAATAAAAGACGATATAAGTAAAACTGCATAAAAGAAATCCAAGTCCCCAAAATATACAATATCTTACTCACATCAAGTCTCTAAGTCATACAAGATAATGGTAGATTGAGAGTATATGGATACAACGAATATATAATAAAACAACGAATAGCCACAAAACCCACCTAAGCAAACTGTACAATATGAGCTGATGCGGTATCCATAGCAAAAGATGATAAGATAGATGAATAGCCTACCTCGACTACACTGGGGAACAACCTATAAAACAACTGTGGCACAACGGGGGTGAGTTGCCAATTCATGAATAGTAAATAACATATGCAGGTAATCGCAAGTATGCACATACAACACGAATCTAACATATGCAATTAATAGCAATAAAAGGTCATATGAATGGAAAAATCATGAAAAGTACACTAGCAGGTGCAACTAATACATGAAGCAATAATAATATGACAATCGGTATACAATAATCATGCAATAATGATATGAAAATGTATATACGCAACAGTCATGAAAGGTACTCTAGCAGGTACAACTAACATATGAAGTAATGCATATAAATAAAGGTATGTAAATGCAATGGTCTTGAAAGGTACTCTATCAGGTACAACTAATACATGAAGCAGTGCATAAACAATAAATGCGGAGTATGGAATGAAACATGTTATTTCCACGGAATCCTGACATCATGGTAGGATCACAATCCATCAAGACAATCCAAATCCCAATTACTCAAATCAGCCCCCAAATTGGCACTCATATCATATAAGTCTTATAAATCCTTAATGTACAATATTGAATAAATCTCATATATTTTGAATGTACAAATTCAAGTGAATCTCATATATCCTTTATGTACAATATCAAGTAATCTCAAATGTCCTAAATCCAACATCAAGTGAATCTTTTATAATATAGGTATATTTGCATGAATAAATATGATGAAGTATATGAATTTATATGTATACATATATATTAGCGTCCCATTCCACTAATATATATGTATATGCATATATAACAGCATCTCATTCCACTGCTATATATACTTAGGAGTAAAATATGATGAAAACCAAGTGTCAAGCATCGACACAAAATAGTGATCTATCAGGGTCTGTCACCAAGACTGGCACCCTGATAGGTACGTATCATACGCTATACGGAAAGCTCGAGTGCCTAGCTCTGACCCTCGCCTCTCGACGTATCCATACGCACATGGCTCTCGTCGGTATCCCCATGATAACCGCCGAGTCATTGGTAATGTCACCGGAGTGTATGGTTCCCCTGCCAGGCTCATCAGCAAGGTCCATATATCGTCTTGCCCCGGGGTACCTCCGGGCCCCACCATGTACCCTCATACGGCCACCGACTCCTCGCATGGGTTATATATATCAGAACCGATAAATCTCATGGTGGATGCAGAAATATCATATCAAGGGAAACTGGGTTTTTTCAAATAATGCATAATTTCTTGAACTACCACGGTCCCCAAATCCAGAAAACATTATGAAAAATCCATATCTCAATGTGAAAATCCATGAATATAATATATGCAACATAAGACTGAAATGTAAGCATATAAGGAAAAGCCGCTAATTAACTGCAACAAGTTAATATAAAATATCACGCGATTCCTATTTTCTCCAATTATAAATAACATCAAGTAAAGGTAAACATGTAGCTATAACTGATATATGCGTAAACATAAAGGTATGTCGAGATATAGATATCTACCTATCAGAAATGATGTAATATACCCCCGGGTATAAGTGAAGTACGTATGCAAAGTATACATGTAACTATGTTATTATGTGTGTATGTAACTATCACTAATGGTACAGTACCCTATAGGTATACAGGTAACTAGAATGTAAGTATGTCAAGGCATATGTGTAAGCATATAGGTATACAGGTATGCTATAAGTCATATGCATAAAGAAATATGAATCAATGTCTCAATGTCCCTAATCAAACTATATCATATCTATAAGTGGGTTGTGCGTGTCATGACAATTATTGACGGTGCAATCAGTGCTCGTGCAACATAAGCCGTCAATAAGAGTGCAGTGTCATAAGGATACTAGTCTTAGCACAACAATTAACTAAGCAGTAAGGTGTATGCGCAATTCTAAATACGACATAGAATATGCGACAAGTGAAGCCATTTCTAGACCAGACGCATAACGCCATGCGGGCGATTCCCCTGTAGATCTTAAATCTACTCACCAACGCTCCTGGCTAAGTGAAGCCTACCACGTGTTTTCCCTTTGTCGTAGCGTCCGAAGTCCCCGCCTGCGAACCTAAAATTTCACAAACAAATCACATAAGCTAAATATCCTAAATCGACGAAAAGACAAAGAAACGCAAGGATAACGCCCTGAAAATTACACTGCGCACTTAGCGCATCTAACGCACACGACATCGGTCAAAAACCCTAACTAGGGTCGCTAAACAATGAAACACTAAGTCTAGACTCCGATCGTCCCGATCGCGCAACACAACACAACTAAATGCGAGGAATATAATAGATATAATCTCGCAGCGACCAATTGAAACCACGTCGGAAAAACCCTAAAACCTAGTAAACAACTTATCGCAATATTTTGCACTAGTTTCAAGCTAACACATATCTAGTGATTAAAAACACCTTATATTAGCTTAACTAAGCTATCTAAACCATTTCTATATTTTTAACACTTGCAAAATAAGTTTTAGCAAAAACCTAGTAAGCAATATTTCATAATTAAACAAAGTATTCATTAACAATAATTAGCATTTTCTACTGGGTCAAGCTTTTTTCTAACCACAAATTAACAATTTAATTAACATTAAATACTTAATCAAGTTTTAACCCTAACCCGAATTTCTTAAAAAATATGAATAATGAATTAAACATGAAATTAAAAGCTTAAATTAACATCTAATTAAGCTAGCATAAAGATTTAACTTAACAATTAAGGATTCGGGTTAGGATTTTATACCTCAAATTAGCAACAAACTCCTAAATTTAATCTTCCAAAATGATGTCTTTCATGAATATCCGAGCAAGATTAAGTTTGAAGAAAAAAGGGTATTGATTTAATTATGAATTTGTGGGATTTATTTAATATTTTTGATGATCCTAATGAAGCAAAATGAGATAGAAATGGAGAGGAAAATTTTGGGGCAGCCAAGAAAGTGGTCGGCCAAAGCAAGGAGGGAGTTTTGTGAAAAGTGAAGAATGTTCTAGCAAAGTAATTCAATTAATGCCATTTAATGCCAATGCCACCTTTCATTTTCTTTTCTTTTCTTTTTAAAATTTAGTTCCATTGACCAAAAAAAATATCTAGATATTTAAAAAGAAGGTTCTAAAATAATTGTAGTGATAATTTCTAATGATTCTCATTTAGAAGAAATTTCCCGATTTACGTGAATATTTTACCGGCTAAAATAATATTTTATTTGGGAAAACTTCTATCTGAACCAAAACCTCCCATATACCCCCAAAGTTCGCGCACTAGATTTATTTTAGCTAAAATAGGTGCCGGCAAGTTTCTACGGACGTTTGATCGAAATCGGGTTAAAACGGAAAATACCGACTATTTTGCCCTAAAACGGAAAAATTCGCAAAACGATTTCTAAATCGTTACAATCTCCCCCCTTATAAAATTTCGTCCCCGAATTTTAAGATTTTCACTAAGCGTACCTTCAAAGAGAAGATTACAAAAATCCCAAATCTCGCTCGCAATCTTCCAAGTGATCACCTCACATTACGGCTACGTCCATGAAAACCCTTCACAGATGGCAAGACCCTTGACCGAAGTTTCTCCACCTGCCGAGCCATTTACGCAATTGGCTGCCGGTGAACGAAACGATCGTGTCCAAGTGAAATGGTCTGATGTTGAATCTTGTGAGAAAGGTCATGAAGGTAATTACAAAGGATCGACACAAGGAATATGGGGTGAACACTCAATAATCTGGCCGGAAGTGCCAAATCAAAGGCAACGGAACTAACTCTCTTTAAGGATCTTAAAAGGACCTACAATTCTGGGATAAGCTTCCCAAAACTCAACACGTCATTCATCGGAAAAATCCATAGGAATACATGAGCTCCCACTGCGAACTCAAGTCTGCGACCACAACGGTCGGCATAAGAGCTCTGTCTGCACTGGGCTGTCATCATCTTGACCTGAACCAACTGGATCATTTCCGAAGTCTCTAGACTAGCTGGGGTCCAAAAATCCTAATCTCGCGGAGTCAGAAAAACAGACTGAAGATCGACACCACCTAACAAACATAACTTAAAGGTTGCCAATTAGAGTGCCTCCTGATAACAGCTATCGAAGGAGAATCCTAACAATGGCAAGTGACGATCCCAACCATCGACAACAATTAGTACGTACGCACAAGCATATCTTTCAGAGTCGGTATAGCCCGCACTTACAAAACCATCATCCTGCAGATGGAAAAACGGAGCTAAAGCTCAACTAGTACCCAAGGTTTCCTGAAGTTCCTGCCCAAGACGGCAAGCGAACAGGGTGCCTTCATTGGATACGACCCATGAAGGAACTCCGTGCAACGCACAAACTTTACAAAGGACAACTGAGCAAACTGAGTATAAGTGGAAGAAACATCCAAATGGAGTCATACCCTGACAAAACCTGGGTAGACACCATAACGGAATTCGTGGAGATCTGCTCCCACTCCCACATCGGAACGGTTAAAGGTTGCAACTTTCCAGCCGGTCTCAGATGCTCAACCTTAACACACAACAAGACAGACACCTTGAAACGAAATCCGAAACTTCACTCTTCATCCCTGCCCACCCATAACTATTTCATAAGTCACGCTACAAATTGGTGGAACTTGAATGAACATAGAAAGCCGATTGATGTGCCTGCTATAGGATTTCACGTCTCTGCCCAATAGTATCAGGTACACAAACGCGTCCTTAAACGTAGCACATCTGGTCACAAATCAAGGACTCCGAATCATTACCCAGTCGAGTATGCTTAAGTATCTCTGACGAACGAGCATCGGCGGGCAGTGCCTCGCGAAAGCGATTAAGGAAAAGTGGTCGGGCGCGGACATGAGCAAGTTGTCCCCTCAGTAGAGGCGAACTTAAGCTGTACTCAATGATCACACAAGAATTGTAAATCCTTAGAAGACTGTCTTAACAATCAACACCCGCTGCAGGAAGATGTATATTAAGCTCTGGTGGTCCGTGAAAATCTGACACAACTCTCGAACAAGTAGTGTCTCCAAATCTCCAACACAAAACCACCGCGGCCATCTCCAGATCATGAGTGGGATATCCTGCTCGTACTTCCTCCAGATGTAGGGAAGCAAAAACGATAACTCTATAGTGTCACCTCATTACACAATCGAGCCCCACTCGCGAAACATCACAACTAAACAACAAAGTCGCCCGAACCAGAAGCAAAGAAAGAACTGATGCAGTTGTTAACTGGGTCTTCAACTGCCGAAAACTCCGTACGCATGCCTTAGTCCAAAGAAAAAGTAACCTCCTTTCCAGTCAGTTCAGTCAACGGTGCAGCGATACACTAGTAATACTGCACGAAATGGCAGTAACAACCTACTAAGCCCAAAAATCTGCGGAACTCTGTCCGTACACAAGTCTGGGCCAAAGCTGTACGGCCTCGATCTTCCTCGGGACTATACAAAAACCGTCTCCCGTAACTACAAGTCCTAGGAGTAAACACAAACAAACCTGAAGGAACACTCCAAGAATCTAGCAAACCGCTGGGGCTCTCCCAATGTCAGCAAAACAAATCCTCAAGTGCTACTCCTGTCCCTCAAGACATATTGAATAGACCAGAACATTGTCAATAGCACAACAATAACTGGTCGAGGAACGGCCTGAAGAAATCTGGTTCATCATATCTACGAATCCTGCTAGGGCATTGGTGAGTCCAACGACACTACCAAAACACACAAAGCCCGTAGCACGCACAAGGCAGTCTTCGGAATGTTATCACTCCGAACCCGCAATAATGATGACCTGATCCCGAACAAACTTAGAAAAATATCTCGCACTGTGGAGCAGATCGAAGAAATCGTCAATGCGAGGTAAAGGATACCTATCCGCATCGTAAGCCGGTTCAATTGACAATCAATCAATACACAACCTCAACTGCCTTCCTTCTTGTTACGTTTTAAAAATCGTTTCGGTGAAATTTCGAAAAAACGGTAAAATAAGCGGGTTTTCTATAAAAAGTCAAAATGCAAATATCTTTATAATAAAATTAAATATACATATTCTAGATATTTAATTGCTAGTATTTGGTGTTTATTGAGCCACTGGTGAAATTTCAAATTTTCTGAAAATTTTTCCGAAATTAATTATTTTAATATTATTTTAAGTCGTCACTAATACATTTAATTAGGGAAAATTACAGATTGGAATGAGTTGAAACAAATTTTATGCATCATAAAACTTTAAATAAAATTTTATCATGTGGCTTTTGAAACGAAATCGTTTGCCAAAACGGTTTAGAAATTATTGAAGAAAAAGGCTTTTTTTAGTGTAAATGGATGTTTGGGGTATTGTATTAATCATTTTCCATCACCCCACACCCATACCCACACTCACACACCCCCATTTACTTCTTCCCTTGGCTGAATTCAGCAGCCCCCACCCTTTTTCCCCACTTGAATTTCAAAGAAAAGAAAGAAAAGAAAAGAAAAGAATAGAAAATGATAGAAATTGAGTGGACTTTGACTAGATTTATCTTTCCCTACCTCACTCTCTCTCCTCCCTCACCCAATCCCCACCAAATTCTGGCCGAAACCTGCACACAAACAGCCCCCTCTTAATTCTTCTCCATTTCATTGCAAAACCCACAAAATTCCACCAAAAATCCAAGTCAAAAATCCCACAAAATCAAAATCCACCTCCTACCCATTTTTCCTTGGCTACTTTTGCATGGATCTAGGGATTTAGATTTCAATTTGGGAGGCTAAGTGTGCTTGTGGGAGCTTCAAATTATTTGGGTATAAATTCTAAACTTTTGCTTAATGTGTTGTAATTGTTTCATGTTAGCTTAATTAGGTGTTTAATTAGGTTTAAATAGGTTTTCAATTGGTTTTAAGTGCATGATTTAAAATTTATGACTTAGGGTTTGAATTCAAATATGGTCATTGTCACTTGTTTAAGTTTACAAAATGTATTTTGGCATGTGAGGGCATGGAAAAACCTAATCTAGTTGCTATTATGTAAATTGTTGCATTTAATTTGTCCAAATCAAGTTTTTAAGCAAACTAGGTTTTTGGAATTTGATTAAATAATGGAGATAAAAATCTAATTAGGGTATTCATAGCATTATTAACATTTTAAAGTGTAGTTTAATACTTTAGTTCATGAAAATCCAAGCTAGATTGTAGTTTGTGCATTTTTGCTATAAAATTGTTAAAATTTAGGTATTTTGTAAACTAGAATTTTAGGGTTTTTGGAATTTAATGAGATTAAATTATGGGAATTGTGTTTATGACTTATTTAAGATATTTAGTGAATATTGTGGCCGCTAGATTCGTTTATACATCATGTTTTGTACTAAAACGGTGATTTGTGCTTGCTAGATTTTCGGAAAAATGACTTTTTAAGTGAAATTGGGGTTTTTTGAATTTTAAGCTATTTTATATTATAATTAGTGCTTGTAATTGTACAAATGAGTGTGTTGGGAGCTTTCTCGATGGTTTGGCGTTTGTACGCCGACGTCGAGGGTTTTTGGGTCGATTTGTGAAAGCAACCATAAGTTTTGACCTATGTGGGATTCGTGTGTCGTTTTGGTCATGAGTCGGATTTTAATGCGATACGATGCGTTGTGATATGTAGGTACCCCCATGTGGACTTCGAGATGACAAGCAAGCGCGTGGCAACGTCGGCACCGGCGAGCGAGGACCAGGTGAGTAGATTTATATTTACGGGGAGAAGTCGGGTGGATGGCGTATAGCACCCCCGCAGTTCGTGGTGATGTATACGAACACGTATACACACATATATGTATTGTTTATATATTGTTTGAGTTATTGATGATAAATATGGATATTTGGTGTTCTTGGATGATTGAGTGTCGCGAAACCCAAGAGTAGCGGTCGCACCACACTTGCACACACCCACCCAGACTTGCATACTTTCTTCTTTCTTTTGTGCTCATGCAGGAATATATAGTTATGTGTTCACATAGGTATGGGACTATGTGTTCACATACGGATTTAAGAATGATACTTGGGATTGAGATGAGTCGATGAGATTTGTGTTGAGTTTGTGATATCGGTGATATGGCAGGATTCGTACTTGAGGTACGTCCTGGTGTTATAGCGGATCTTGGGGCGACGATACGGGTGAATAGTGTTATAAATAAAGTGGTCGACATGTGATCGTGATATGAGATATGATATGCCAGGATATTGACCCTAGGTTGTATTGGGCGATGCATACACCTTGATGATGACATGTGCTGATGATATCAGTTTGTACGAGACTGTCGATCGGTAGCCAGATCATGACTATATTGATATAAGTATTGTACTAGACCTAGGTCAGTACCTTAGACTATGATATTTGATAAAGAGGATACCAGATGAATAGTATGATGAATGTGATATTGACCCGTACCCAGATTTGGGATGCCGTACGACGGATTTACGTACGAGCTATATATTGATGATTGATCCGCACTCTTGACTTGGGATGTATGATTATAGATATGGTATCGGATATAATATTATTGAGGCGGGATCACCGACTATACACAGGTATGTATCTGTATCGAATCAGATGATAGGCGGTTTCCTTACCTGTAGTTCAGCTTGTTAGTTCAGCCATATAGTTTAGTGTAGTTGTTAGATTAGATTAGACTCCTACCTATTTCAAAACTAGCGGATCGTGGGTATTTTAAAAGACAGGTCAAGGGATCTACGGATATTTCAAAAGACGTATCCTTTCTTAAAACTACCGTAGCCCTATTTTCAAAACCCCACGATTCGTGTTATTTCAAATGGCACCATTGTTTAATATTTAGCTCCCGCTCATTTTGGTTGCTCGCTCCGCATCGCATACTTATATTGTTATTTCATATTGCATTGTTGACATTATGTTGTTAGGACACCAGCACCATTATCGATGATGCGTATGTACCACGTACACTTACTTTCCGGCTCACACACATCTTCATCGGTAATTGCCATGTCATGTACACCTTAGAAAATATTATTGCTTAACTTAGCTTGATAGCAAGTAGTTTGACATAATATTAGTGTACTTACCTTTTATGCCAGCTTAGATATTGTAGTTATTACTTGTCACTTCATGCATACTGTTATTCATTGTTGCCGTATTCATGGATTCTCATGCCTATATTCAAGGGTTTATATGCTATTGATGATTTGGGTTCGAATTTCTATGAGATTTTCTGGATTTGGGGGAAAACCGCAAAACTTGTATAAGCTTCTTCCCTCTCTTTTAAATAAAAAGTGCGGTTTTCCCATGATGTATGAGTCGTCCACCATGAGTTTGCTGATGGATTTCGAGACCCGATTCGAGGAGTGGAGGAACCGTTTCGGGTACATGGTGGGCCCGGTGCGGTAGCCCGGGGAAAAAGGATCGTGTTGTTGACGTTGAGCCTGGCAGCGGAGCACTACCGACCGGTGATATTACCCGACGCATCGGATATCCGGAGGATACCGTCGTAGTCTTGAGATGGATGGTAGGGGTCGGTCTGGACTGACGGCGCCCTAGATATTGTGATTGAGACATTGAGATTTCGAGATATTGAGGTACAGAGACTGTGATACAGAGATATCGAGATATTGGGATTACATTTTGTGCCGATGCTAGGCACTGTTTAATGCTGATTTCATTATGATACCTCATTTTAAAAAATACAGAAATCTCACTAATTTATGAAAGCAGTTTTCTTCAGTACATGCATTCTGTTTCATGCATTCATACATCATCCATATGATATATTGCTACCTGAGGCACTGACACGGGCACATGGAATTACACTTGGGTTAGATATTTGCCCTAACCATTGTTATGGGTTGCTGGTTATATATTTGAGGATATATTATGATCATTGACCTAGGATTGCGTTATTTATGCGATTTCTTTCCGTAAATGTTTTTCTATTCACGAGTTGGCAACTCACCCCCGTTGTGCCCCAGTTTCTTGCAGGTTTTCCCGTACAGGTTTCATTATGACTTTGCGGGCATAGTTTCCTTCGGGTGATTTGCTAGTAGGTGGGTTTACTTGTATCGTGCCCCCATTATATATCTTGTATATCATTATTCTGTTGTATCTAGAAGTTCCATCAACCAAACATGTATTTATTTTGAGATAGTGACCAGTGATGTTATTCCTTCGACCTTAGAGTCACGCGTTATATTTCTGTGGTTTTCTTATGGTTTTGAGTTTCCTTTTGAATTTTGATCCTCGCCGTTGGCTTTGTATATTATATTGCTTGTGTGGTTGTGACCGTCGATTGACGAAGAGCTAGCTCCCGCTTGGGGATGCCTTTTTATTGATTTCATATACTATTCATGTTGTATCCCGTTTGAGGACCAGTATTTACAAAGGAGACTCTGCCGAAATTTTCGGGAAATATTTGATGTTTTTTTAAAAACCGTATAATTCGGCTTATGCTATTAAACTACTTGTTTTAAATTGTTTTCCTTCACTCTACTACTTTTCTTGGTTTGGATTTCTGGGTTTTCGGCTCACTTAGATTACGTACGCCTCGAGACGTTCGTAGTTTAAGTGCCGGTCATGTTCCGTACTTTCGGGGCGTGACAAAGTTGGTATCAGAGCGTTAGGTTTTACCTTCGGAGCGTAGGATGACCCTTGGTTGATGGAATAGGTGACTAAAGTAGAGTGACGTACCGTAGGTATGTTCCGCGGCATATTTATGATACGCTACTCCACTTAAGAAGCCTTAGGATGTACATTTCTTTGCTCAGTATTATATTCATTCCGATCTAGCCTCATCAGTACCAGTTATGGTTTTGCTGCCACGATTACGAGCAGGGAGAGCTACAGCTAGAGTTGCGGTCAGCACGAGCTCGTCACGAAAGAGAACTGACCAGGGCGAAATTCCGGCGACACACGATTGCGGAGATGTGTCTTTTTACTGTGTTTCCGCGTCACGAGCGTTTGGCGGATCGCCTTTATGAGGTTACTCGGATGTGCTGATCGATACTAGAGGATTGAGCCAATGATAGAGGCCATCCAGATTTTGATGACCGTTGGTGTATTGCTTACTCATGATGATTGAGGCACTGTTCAGCGTGCAGACGAGTGAGCCAGTTGTTGCTGCGAGCGACGAGATATCGCCCCATATGTTGGAGCTATTGCAGTACAGGTTGTACTAAGAGATGATAGAAGGTCGCTAGTCACCCGATGATGAATGACTAGGACATGTGGTTCGTTCGCCTACCCGATGAGAGGTCATCAGATAGATTGATTCCAGCTAGAGACGACTTCACGCGTGTAGGGTTCCTAGGCACTCTTGTGAAGGTTCTAAAGGCATCAAACATGCCCGGATTAAATTTTAGACGTGCCGAACAACCCAAAGCCGGGATCTTTGCTAGATTATTAGGGTTTAACATGCAATAAGATAACTTTTATCTAAGAGTGAG
The DNA here is from genome assembly GCA_030015575.1 of Agapanthus africanus. NCBI lineage: Eukaryota > Viridiplantae > Streptophyta > Magnoliopsida > Asparagales > Amaryllidaceae > Agapanthus > Agapanthus africanus. Next base: position 296,924,945 of record JASDDO010000012.1, on the reverse strand, counting down.
GGATTACAACCTTTGTAGTCCGCTCCTTCACTTCACAAGCTCCGAGTAGAAGTCCCTTTGCCGCGATCCACGATCTCCCGGACTCATGAGAGGCTCCACGACTCGAACGATCCATTCTAGCTTGTCGTAATCCAAATCTCCGATGATCTACCTTGAAGTCGCTTCGACTCAAGCTTTCTTACTCAAAAGAGAAGAACACCCTAATCACATGGGCTAGATGAGATGAGGATGAGAGAGTAGTGATTTTGCTTTCTTTTAATATCATTTTCTCATTTTATTTCATCACTTAAGGATTTTCAAGAGAGCTTCTTCAAGAAGAAGAAGAAGAAGATAATGGAAAATCAATAATGAGATTTAAAAACCTTTTGTGATGAATAGAAAGAAACATATGATTGAATTATTAACCATGGTCAAGGATGATTGGATGAGAACAAGTAGAGAAACAACTAGGGTTAGGGTTTGGTTAGGTTAAATGAATGTGTCATTCTAAATATCTTAAGAATGACAAAATAAGAAAGCTTCTAGAAGGAACTTGAAGCATCCAAGCCTAATCAAACCTTAACCTCAATTAATCATCCTTAAACATGTTTAACAATTAATCATATCATGTCACAATAATATATATCACATATATATTATATATTTGCAACAAAAGAAAATAATACAATTAACATATATCGCATATATATCAATGTATCATCCACTGAGAAAATGAAATAATAAAGCAAGCCAATATTAGTTAATATAATAATATATCATATATATTATTATATATTAAATCATCGAATCAACACTTGATCCGACGATCCGGCTATATCGAATATTACCGACTAATATATCATGTACCGATTCATCGAATCAACACTTGATCCGATGTCCCGGTTCATATCTAAATATCGCGAGAATATAATACGGTATCCCATATCGCATTATTCTCGGTCCTGCGCATATCACATATGTGCCACTACTCTGTTTCGCCTGAGCCAAGAAACCTCTGTGTAGGACTCTAAAGAATCGTCAATACGCCGGTAGCAGGTGAAGATCATATCAAACACCCACAAGCTGCAAGCGGTCAGCTAAACGTAACAGCCACCCAGGTATTGAGCGATCAGAAGATCAACAAGCTAGCCTGTGCGTTCTCCTGTGAATCCGATCAGTAACACTCCCGTACAGTCCGGTCTGTTCGTCTGATATGTCGCATATCAAGTCTAGGGGTGGTATACGTCAGACCCCAGTAACCGATAAGTCGTGTGGATGTATGGCTCATAACGGGTCGAGAAACTACTAGTAACACTTACCAGTAAATCTCTATATCAGCCCTGGCCAGGGACTTCCAGTTATAGCCAATCGAACACAGCACAACATCAACTCCCTATACCGGGAGAGACGAATCCCCTCCTATCGCTCATTGCCTCCATGTGATTCGGGACTGTACCCAAAAGCCACCGTTTTGCACGCCCTCTTGGACGTGGTAAGGTGGAAATCAAAGCACAGTGGGAATCACACAAGACTCTATGACGATCTCGGGTCTACAGACTACCCTGTACCAGTGTCACCGGAGAACTGCCATCTGACGTGTGGTATATCACCATCTGGGAGTTCTCGGCGAGTCCGTCCAGTGTACCCAGTCTCCACTAAGCACCCGTACACCATCTCTGATGTCAAACACCGATGGATATGGGATCATCCATCGCCCATCATATGGGTCAAGATGCGTATACGCTAGTCTACTCTGGTGTATCGATGCCCTGTCTCGATATACCCTCGACTAGGAACAGTTATAGGATGTACTCATCGACTACCGCGGCCCCACTAGTATGATCTCATCATAGTCCCAGTAGTCGAGTACAGATCCTAAGGGCTTTATCAACATGTGAGAGTAAAACAGTAAACCAATACAAGTCAACATGTTAAGATAAAGTGAAACCAAATAGCATACTATCATGACGAGCAAGAAAGTCTTCTCTATATATAACCAAGCATCCATTATAATATACATCATATGTACAACAATGGCCTCTAGGGCATATACATAACTAACAATCTCCCACTTGCACTAAGGCCAGCTGCTGTAGTATCTCATACCTAGCATCCCGAATAATCTCTCAAACTGTATCTGGGGAATAGCCTTCGTGAATGGATCCGCAGTGTTGTCCTTCGTATCTACTCTCCTGACCTCGATCTCCCGGCGATCAACTATCTCCCTGATCCGGTGATACCGCCTCAGAATATGTCTGGACTTCTGATGGGACCTGGGTTCCTTGGCTAACGCCACAGCTCCATTGTTATCGCAATACAGAGGTATTGGATGCTCAATGGATGGAACCACACCAAGTTCACTAATGAACTTCTTGATCCAGACAACCTCTTTGGCAGCATCGTTGGCAGCGATGTATTAAGCTTCCATCGTTGAGTCTGCAACGGTATCCTGTTTGGAACTCTTCCAACATACCGCCCCTCCATTGAGGGTGAAGACAAAACCCGAATGCGACTTAGAGTCGTCCTTATCACTTTGGAAGCTGGAATCGGTAAAGGACTCCACCTGGAGTTCTCCGTTACCATACACCAAGAACATCTCCTTAGTCCTTCGCAAGTACTTGAGAATGTTCTTCACTGCTGTCCAATGACTCTCTCCAGGATCTGCTTGATACCGACTCACTACACTTAGTGAGTATGCTACATCGGGTCTGGTACATAGCATCGCATACATGATAGAGCCTACTGCCGAAGCATAGGGTATCCCTTGCATGCGAGCTCTCTCCAAATCAGTCTTGGGAGACATCTCTTTGGAGAGAGTGAGTCCAGATATCGTGGGCTGATTCCCACATTTGGATTCTTCCATACTAAACCTCTTTAGTATGGTGTCAATATACCTGGATTGGGACAATCCCAGTATTCGTTTAGATCTATCTCTATAGATCATGATTCCCAATATGCAGGAGGCATCACCTAGATCTTTCATTGAGAATCTCTGTGATAAGAAGAGCTTGACTGATTGCAGCATAGGAATATCATTTCCTATCAAGAGTATGTCATCCACGTACAATACGAGGAAGACAACCTTACCCTCTGCTACCTTCTTATAGATACAAGGTTCATCTATATTTTTGATGAAGTCAAACTCTTTGACTACAACATCAAAACAGATGTTCCAACTCCGCGATGCTTGCTTTAACCCATAAATGGATTTAAGCAGCTTGCACACCTTTCCGCTGCTCCCACTATCTACGAAGCCCTCTGGCTGAGTCATGTACACGCACTCTTCTAAATCACCGTTTAGAAAGGCGGTCTTAACATCCATTTGCCAGATTTCGTAGTCATGGTATGCAGCAATGGCAAGTAAGATCCGGATGGACTTAAGCATAGCCACGGGAGAAAAGGTTTCGTCATAATCCACACCTGGTCGTTGACGAAATCCCTTTGCTACCAGTCTAGCTTTGAAAGTCTCAACTTTTCCATCTACACCAAATTTCTTTTTAAAGATCCACTTGCTCCCAATGGGTTTTACCCCTTCAGGAGCAATTTCCAAAGTCCATACTTTGTTGGTGTACATGGATTCCATCTCAGATCGCATTGCATCCAGCCATTTCACAGAGTCACCACTCGTGATGGCCTGCTCGAAACTAGTCGGTTCATCATCATCCATGATGCAGTCCTCGCTTCCACCATCAATGAGAAAACCGTAGTATCTCTCAGGTGGACGAGAAACCCTACTAGATCGGCGGAGAGGCTGGGGTTCGTCGAGTAATACTGAATCCTCTGGTTCCACTAAATCATCTGTTGTAGTTTGTTCTGCTGGAACTTCTTCCAGTTCTACCTCAGAGCCACTAATTTCTTTTTCAAGAAATTCCTTTTCTAAAAAGGTGACATGTTGAGCAACAAACACCTTTTGTTGTTCAACGTGGTAGAATAGATATCCATACGAATTGCTTGGATATCCTACAAACTTACAAAGAACTGATCGTGCCTCGAGTTTGTCCGGATTTTGCTTTTTAACATAGGCCGGACAACCCCATATCTTAACTCTTTTAAGAGACGGTCTCTTCCCATTCCATATCTCATATGGAGTGGTAGGCACTGATTTAGTTGGAACTCTATTCAATAGATATATGGCTGTCTCCAGCGCATACCCCCAAAAGGAAATAGGTAACTCAACTGTACTCATCATAGAGCGCACCATATCTAATAGGGTGCGATTCCTCCGCTCAGATACACCGTTGTGCTGTGGTGTATAAGGAGGAGTATGCTAAGAGAGAATCCCATTCTCTTTTAGATAATCTAGGAACTCACCGCTTAAGTATTCACCTCCTCGATAAGATCGAAGAATCTTAATACTTTTGCCCGTTTGATTCTCTACATCGTGCTTATATTCTCTGAATTTCTCAAAAGCTTCAGACTTGTGTTTCATCAGAAACACATGTCCGTATCTAGAGAGATCGTCAGTGAATGTAATGAAGTAGGAAGAACCGTTCCTGGCATGCGTAGACATGGGACCGCATACATCACTATGTATCAGTCCTAAGAGTTCAGCAACTCTTTCTCCGTGTCCACTAAACGGAGCTTTGGTCATTTTTCCTTTGAGACATGAATGGCAAGTATCATAAGATGATAATTCGAACGGATTCAAATAACCATCTCTATGTAACTTAGCCATTCGTGTCGCATTGATATGACCAAGTCTACAATGCCACAAGAAGGATTCGTTCATATATGAACTTTTCCTCTTGTGTGTGTTTTGTATATTTAGGACTGTATTCTGATTTAGAATGAATATGCCATTATGTAACGAGCCTGATGCAATCAACTTTTGATCTAGGAATATGTTCATAACATTATCCTGTACTACAAAATTATATCCCTCTTTACTCAATAAAGAAACTGATATAATGTTGCACATCATGTTCGGTATATAATAGCACTCATTTAGAATCAGTGTATTGCGACTTGGCAATACAAGGTGATATTCGCCAACTGCTTTGGTTACAATACTCGAACCGTTCCCTACTTGAACGGAATGATCACCTTTTCCCAGTTCTCTACCTCTACGTAGCCCATGCAACTGTTTGCATATGTGGGATCCTGATCCGGTATCTAATACCCAGGACGTAGGGTGAACTGAGAAACAGTTCTCAATAACAAACACACCTGAAGAAGATGCATCAACATGCATGTTCTTTTGGGCGGCGTGAGAATCCAGATATTCTCCTGTTTCCTGTTCAGTCTTATAACTCTTATAAGAAAGAATGGGTCTAACGTTCCCTTGCTCAGTACAATAATCAGGTTCAGTCAATACATCCATATTATTATCTTGATTATGGCCTGAAATGGTCGCTACCTGGAGAGAGAGAGAAGAAAACACTTTAGCGTATGCTCTTGCAAGATTAGATTGGTTATTATCTTATCTAATCAGGATGTCTCCCACTGTTTTTATCAAATCTACCTTAAAACCCTAAAAGGTAAGATTAGCCGGGATTAATTACACCTTACAACTTCGTCAATCTTTCACCCAGATCAGTGTCGGTACTTTGAAGGAGGTTCCCCGTGCTTTCGCACGGACCTAATTAAAGTAAACCTCGTTTTCCCAGAGGTGTAACCTCGTTAACACTTTTCTAGACACCTACTTGAATGACTAATTGTCCTGTGTAAAACTCTCCCAGGAGTAACTCTTACTCGCAGTGGGTATCAGGATCCAACTATCTCATAGGAGGTATGCAATCTCATTGCAAATTTCAACACTTGAAATTCCCGATAATGCTTTTACCCCTAGCAACTTATGACCTTGGCTAAGGTCAACAAATCATAAGCGCTAGTCAAGTTTAACCCGTCATTTCTTGATTGAATTAAACCCACCCGTACGACCCTTGGCTAAGGTCAACAAAGTCGCACGACTACCTTAACTCAATCACATCTCATGTTTTTAGCAGATAAATACTAATTAGCTACCGTACACCACGCCTTGGCTAAGGTCAACAAACGCAGCACGAATACTAACTAGTCTCTATCTGAAATGACGGAGGGCTACGCAGGTTTTTCAGAAAACCCTGAGCGTAATGAACTTGATATCGTCGTAGAATCGAGTGAAGTTTTGAAAAGGAGTGTTTTGAGGCTTTTCTTAATTTCGCTAAAGGGGTCACTCCCGGTGAAGGGATCGTCGGCCCTTTCCTCATCGAATAAGGTGCAGGATATATCATATATACCGCTGTGTAAAAACACTAAAAGCAATCAAAAGACAAACCGCGTTTTGTAGCATCTGCCAATTTCGCTAAAGGAGTCACTCCCGGTGAAGGGATCTCGGTCCTTTCCTCATCGAATAAGGTGCAGGATATATCGTATATATCACTGTGCAAAGCAAAACTGTAGCTACCCCTTTTATAAAGTTTTTGATTCTACAACATCTTTAGGTTTCTTTTCTTTTATTAATCTCATTAATAAAAATCCCATCAGCTTATGCTTCCTAAGCATTACAGAAGAAACGAAAGCAGTAATATTTATATATCAGCATATATATATAGTATAAGCATTCGTCTCAGGCAGTAATATGATCTCATCACAGAACATTGCAGCAGAAGAACATATATGAAATATTGGATATACTAGGACGTCCGTGTTTTCAATACGAGCCTGTATAAAACACGGATTCCACGGTCGCGACGAATAGCCAAACCCGCATCCCAAGACCCCTACGAGAGCGGCAAGTAACACTGCCAATTCTTGGGTTAGGAGACCCGGTCTCGACTCCTCGAGATGGCCTCCCACTGGACCCTAGAACCCGGTCACTTGTGCTCCCCACCTTGGGTCTACCTAATGCGGAAAAGTAAATAATATACACTGGTGACAGCAACCGCAACCTGGATGTGGCCCAAATAAAAGAATATTACATTACAAATGAATTTTACATGAATGAAAATAAAAACCCTCCTCTCGCATAAAACCCCCGGCTATTCTGATCGCGACGATCCAATATAACATATCACAGCAACACATAATATCTCATATCATCAACGTAAGCAAGTATGCGTATCCCGATTGTCGTTGATGTATAGCAACGAAGCCGGCGATACACCACATACTACGCTTACGGTCACAGAAAAGAAAGTGTAAAACTACAATATTTGGAATCCACAATCACTTTAGACATCGTAAATCCGAAATATCACATACTTCGTATTTCATGCCTAACTCTATGAATTCCACATATTGTATCACATTCCAGATAAATATACGGTATTAAACTATTTGAACAGATAATCAAACACCCAAAATTTCCCGAAGTGCTCAACTCTTGAGCGGAGTTCAAATAATCCCAGAATATGTCACAGTACCAGTGATCCAGCCGTAGAAGGGCCAAGCCAACGCCTCACATGTGGCACGCCGTACTGCCCCAAACCCGAAGGTTCAAAAGGCAGTTCAAGACGGTCACATAATCGAGTTAAGGTTTGTTGTCTTCTAGAGGGTCCATCGCTTAACTTGTACAATTTTCCGAAAGATTTAAACCCAATAAAAATTCAACGCTTGAAAGTTTGCCGTGCCGGAATAAAGTGGGTTAATGATATCCGTTCAACCAGTTTAACAGTTTCTAAATATCCGGAAAGAAATACGAATTTAAATATTCCGATCGAATCTACGATTACAAAATAAACCCCAGATTTTATAAACACCTAAGACAGATTAAAAATATCCAGAACCATCAGCAAGTACCTACGGTCATTACCATCAAATCCACGTGTCCCAATCCTACAGTTAGGCCGCTGAACCGCCGCGAGAACCTAGTTAATGCCGCGGATCCGCGCTTGTATGGTGGAATTGTGGGCACGTGTTTCATGGTAATTCTTAGAATTGCCTGCTGATTTTTTTACATATTTTTAATTCAGAAAAATCCCAAAATTTAAAAAATTTCCAGAGAGGGGTTCATTTTGTCCGTTTCGGGTTCGATCGGAGTTTTAACTTCGTAAACACATCGCCTAATGCTCTAGCTAGGCTCTGATACCAATGTAGGGTTCCTAGGCACTCTTATGAAGGTTCTAAAGGCATCAAACATGCCCGGATTAAATTTTAGACGTGCCGAACAACCCAAAGCCGGGATCTTTGCTAGATTATTAGGGTTTAACATGCAATAAGATAACTTTTATCTAAGTGTGAGGGATTACAACCTTTGTAGTCCGCTCCTTCACTTCACAAGCTCCGAATAGAAGTCCCTTTGCCGCGATCCACGATCTCCCGGACTCATGAGAGGCTCCACGACTCGAACGATCCATTCTAGCTTGTCGTAATCCAAATCTCCGATGATCTACGTTGAAGTCGCTTCGACTCAAGCTTTCTCACTCAAAAGAGAAGAACACCCTAATCACATGGGCTAGATGAGATGAGGATGAGAGAGTAGTGATTTTGCTTTCTTTTAATATCATTTTCTCATTTTATTTCATCACTTAAGGATTTTCAAGAGAGCTTCTTCAAGAAGAAGAAGAAGAAGATAATGGAAAATCAATAATGAGATTTAAAAACCTTTTGTGATGAATAGAAAGAAACATATGATTGAATTATTAACCATGGTCAAGGATGATTGGATGAGAACAAGTAGAGAAACAACTAGGGTTAGGGTTTGGTTAGGTTAAATGAATGTGTCATTCTAAATATCTTAAGAATGACAAAATAAGAAAGCTTCTAGAAGGAACTTGAAGCATCCAAGCCTAATCAAACCTTAACCTCAATTAATCATCCTTAAACATGTTTAACAATTAATCATATCATGTCACAATAATATATATCACATATATATTATATATTTGCAATAAAAGAAAATAATACAATTAACATATATCGCATATATATCAATGTATCATCCACTGAGAAAATGAAATAATAAAGCAAGCCAATATTAGTTAATATAATAATATATCATATATATTATTATATATTAAATCATCGAATCAACACTTGATCCGACGATCCGGCTATATCGAATATTACCGACTAATATATCATGTACCGATTCATCGAATCAACACTTGATCCGATGTCCCGGTTCATATCTAAATATCGCGAGAATATAATACGGTATCCCATATCGCATTATTCTCGGTCCTGCGCATATCACATATGTGCCACTACTCTGTTTCGCCTGAGCCAAGAAACCTCTGTGTAGGACTCTAAAGAATCGTCAATACGCCGGTAGCAGGTGATGATCATATCAAACACCCACAAGCTGCAAGCGGTCAGCTAAACGTAACAGCCACCCAGGTATTGAGCGATCAGAAGATCAACAAGCTAGCCTGTGCGTTCTCCTGTGAATCCGATCAGTAACACTCCCGTACAGTCCGGTCTGTTCGTCTGATATGTCGCATATCAAGTCTAGGGGTGGTATACGTCAGACCCCAGTAACCGATAAGTCGTGTGGATGTATGGCTCATAACGGGTCGAGAAACTACTAGTAACACTTACCAGTAAATCTCTATATCAGCCCTGGCCAGGGACTTCCAGTTATAGCCAATCGAACACAGCACAACATCAACTCCCTATACCGGGAGAGACGAATCCCCTCCTATCGCTCATTGCCTCCATGTGATTCGGGACTGTACCCAAAAGCCACCGTTTTGCACGCCCTCTTGGACGTGGTAAGGTGGAAATCAAAGCACAGTGGGAATTACACAAGACTCTATAACGATCTCGGGTCTACAGACTACCCTGTACCAGTGTCACCGGAGAACTGCCATCTGACGTGTGGTATATCACCATCTGGGAGTTCTCGGCGAGTCCGTCCAGTGTACCCAGTCTCCACTGAGCACCCGTACACAATCTCTGATGTCAAACACCGATGGATATGGGATCATCCATCGCCCATCATATGGGTCAAGATGCGTATACGCTAGTCTACTCTGGTGTATCGATGCCCTGTCTCGATATACCCTCGACTAGGAACAGTTATAGGATGTACTCATCGACTACCGCGGCCCCACTAGTATGATCTCATCATAGTCCCAGTAGTCGAGTACAGATCCTAAGGGCTTTATCAACATGTGAGAGTAAAACAGTAAACCAATACAAGTCAACATGTTAAGATAAAGTGAAACCAAATAGCATACTATCATGACGAGCAAGAAAGTCTTCTCTATATATAACCAAGCATCCATTATAATATACATCATATGTACAACAATGGCCTCTAGGGCATATACATAACTAACAATGCGGAGACGTTGGGAGTCGACAGAGACAATCGAATGTCAGAAACCTATTATTCCAGGTTTAAAGTATTCGGAAGGGCATGCAGGCAATTCTATGGACCCTCTAGAAGAATGAAACCCTAACTCGACTTAATGACCGTGTGAAAGCCTTTGAACCTTCGGGTTTGCGGCAGTTCTACGGCACCATTAGTGAGGCTTGGGTTTGCCCTTCTACGGCTCGACCACCGATGCTGTGGTATGTACTCGATACTATTAAACTGTGCCCAAGATGTTGAGCTCTTGAGGGATTATGAGGTTTTGACGACTCGATCGGATGGCTCGACTTAATTCGGATGCTAGGTGGTGAGATACATTTCTTGGGAGACTCCCGATACGAGGATAGCCGTTGGAGCTCAGTCCATGCAGCCGCGACGAGACGAGTCCAAAGCAGGCGACATTAGAGAAAAGTGAAGTAAGAGGTTCGTACTAGATCTAGATGAGATGACGTTCCACTCCACCGACATCAGAGATGCGATGCGCATGCCTAGACATGGTACTTGGATTTACCTTCCAGAAGGAGTCGCGATGAGTATGCAGTCGTTCCAGAGCAAGATGCAGATATAGGAAAGGACGATGACTTCCGGACAGTTGGCAGAGACGAGACATGGAAGAGACCGTGAGCAGGATTCCTTCCTGGACACTGCTGCAATGATACTTGAACCCAGGATCTGATGTGTCACGTACATTCAGAGAGCCAGAGGCCGACGCCAGTGATATGCTGTCTTACGAGTGGTCGCGATGATTGGCCGAGAGATGACCAGAGAAGTGCCAGAACGGGATCATCCCCGTTAGCACACCTGACAGGGCCGATGAGCCGATGGACCGAGAGATTGGTAATTCACAGTTAAGACCTTGACCCAGGAGTGGTCATTGTTACGCACACCAGCAGGCCAGAGTTCATGATCATCGACGAGACGTTCCACTAGTGACCGCGACAGTTGGCCCGAGATTCTTAGAGGATGCGCTTGAGTGGTACTATTCCGCCATTATTGATTTCGATGTTTTGGGTGATTTATTCGCATGATTTGATTTTGATGATTGAGGATTTACGATCTTTGCACAGTGTTGCACTTGATATCGTTTTCGTGCTTTGGTTTCACATGTTTGTGATTTTACGGTTTTAGACATTTGAGTTGATTTTGTGCGTATGCACGCACACTATTTGGTTCCTGCACTCTGTACAGTTTATATATGCTTGCAGTGCAGTGATACGCCTTTTGTGCACTTAGATGCACTGGACTTCGATTTCGATTGTGATACTCGATATTTGTTTTGTGCACCTTGTGCACCTGATTTGATTTTGCGTATGTTCGGCGCTTGATATTGGATTTCATGATTTCGTGCATAATGGATGCCCCTTGTTTTGGGTTTTCGCGCATGTTGAGCGCATGTCTTGAGGTACGATTTTGGCGAACACCAGATGCACTAAATCGAGATTTTTTTCGTGCATGTCAGATGCACCAGATTTTGCTGGCAGGCACACACGTTGCCTACGAATGATGCTTTGTGCACACCCGATGCACTTAGATCTTGTTTATGTGCACTTGTATGGCACGTATATGGATTTTGATGGTCGTGCACACGAGACGCACGTAGTATTCATACGCGTATTTTGGGATGGATTTCTTATAGAGCAGTACGTTTTTTTTATGATAATTGCGAGGTGTTTTCGTACTAAGCAGGACTAGTCAGAGGACAGTACCTGAATGTATTTTGCATGCATTGATAGCTATTGAAGGGAATTCCAAAAAGCGAGCTATAGTCTCAGTATTTACCTACGTGTCTGATATGACGCGAAACGTTTAAAACAAGGAAAACCCCTCTAAATTGTTTCCCAAAACGGCGGAACGTACAATTCAAACAAAGGTATATATGTATATAGTTATTTTCTTATGATAGACGTCCGCCACTGTGTAGTGTTATGTGCATTGCACAACAACTTAAAGGATTTGGCATGCATTTCCTCCTCATATTTGCATGTATAGTTCCGATTTATAGCATATCGGTCTTGCTTGAAATTTGACATTCGTGTCTTCACCTTGACTCCGATGATTGTGGGATGCTTCACGGAGTTTTGATTTCGAGTTATATACTCATTACTCATGCGCATGCATTGCGCTATGATGTGTTTATGTATTTATGATTTCGGAGCCCCGGCGATTTGATGGTTTTGGCTGAAATATTTTAGTATTTGGGGGGGGGGGTTTAATTTAAATTCGGTGACCGAATTTCTTTATGGGGGGAAGATTGTAACGTTTTGAAAATCATTTCGGTGAAATTTCGAAAAAACGGTAAAATAAGGGGTTTTTCTGTAAAAAGTCAAAATGCAAATATCTTTATTATAAAATTAAATATACATATTATAGCTATGTAATTGCTAGTATTTGGTATTTATTGAGCCACTGGTGAAATTTCAAATTTTCTGAAATTTTTACCGAAATTAATTATTTTAATATTATTTTAAGCCGTCACTAATACATTTAATTAGGGAAAATTACAAATTGGAATGAGTTGAAACAAATTTTGTGCATCATAAAAATTTAAATAAAACTTTATCATGTGGTTTTCGAAACGAAATCGTTTGCCAAAACGGTTTAGAAATTATTGAAGAAAAAAGGCTTTTTTTAGTGTAAATGGATGTTTGGGGTATTGTATTTATCATTTTCCATCACCCCACACCCATACCCACACTCACACACCCCCATTTACTTCTTCCCTTGGCTGAATTCAGCAGCCCCCACCCTTTTTCCCAACTTGAATTTCAAAGAAAAGAAAGAAAAGAAAAGAATGGAAAATGATAGAAATTGAGTGGACTTTGACTAGATTTATCTTTCCCCACCTCACTCTCTCTCCTCCCTCACCCAATCCCCACCAAATTCTGCCCGAAGCCTGCACACAAACAGCCCCCTCTTAATTCTTCTCCATTCATTGCAAAACCCACAAAATTCCACCAAAAATCCAAGTCAAAAATCCCACAAAATCAAAATCTATCTCCTACCCATTTTTCCTTGGCTACTTTAGCATGGATCTAGGGATTTAGATTTCAATTTAGGAGGCTAAGTGTACTTGTGGGAGCTTCAAATTATTTGGGTATAAATTCTAACATTTTGCTTAATGTGTTGTAATTGTTTCATGTTAGCTTAATTAGGTGTTTAATTAGGTTTAAATAGGTTTTCAATTGGTTTTAAGTGCATGATTTGAAATTTATGAGTTAGGGTTTGAATTCAAATATGGTCATTGTCACTTGTTTAAGTTTACAAAGTGTATTTTGGCATGTGAGGGCATGGAAAAACCTAATCTATTTGCTATTATGTAAATTGTTGCATTTAATTTGTCCAAATCAAGTTTTTAAGTAAACTAGGTTTTTGGAATTTGATTAAATAATGGAGATAAAAATCTAATTATGGTATTCATGGCATTATTAAAATTTTAAAGTGTAGTTTAATACTTTAGTTCATGAAAATCCAAGCTAGATTGTAGTTTGTGCATTTTTGCTATAAAATTGTTAAAATTTAGGTATTTTGTAAACTAGAATTTTAGAGTTTTTGGAATTTAATGAGATTAAATTATGGGAATTTTTTTATGACTTATTTAAGATATTTAGTGAATATTGTGGCCGCTAGATTCGTTTATACTTCGAGTTTTGTACTAAAACGGTGATTTGTGCTTGCTAGATTTTCGGAAAAATGACTTTTTAAGTGAAATTGGGTTTTTGTGAATTTTAAGCTATTTTATATTATAATTAGTGCTTGTAATTGTACAAATGAGTGTGTTGGGAGCTTTCTCGATGGTTTGGCGTTTGTATGCCGACGTCGAGGGTTTTTGGGTCGATTTGTGAAAGCAACCATAGGTTTTGACCTATGTGGAATTCGTGTGTCGTTTTGGTCATGAGTCGGATTTTAATGCGATACGATGCGTTGTGATATGCAGGTACCCCCATGTGGACTTCGAGATGACAAGCAAGCATGTGGCGACGTCGGCACCGGCGAGCGAGGACCAGGTGAGTAGATTTATATCTACGGGGAGAAGTCGGGTGGATGGCGTATAGCACCCCCGCATATCTTGGTGATGTATACGAACACGTATACACACACATATATATTGTTTATATATTGTTTGAGTTATTGATGATAAATATGGATATTTGGTGTTCTTGGATGATTGAGTGTCGCGAAACCCTAGAGTAGCGGTCGCACCACACTTGAACACACCCACCCAGACTTGCATACTTTCTTCTTTCTTTTGTGCTCATGCGGGAATATATAGTTATATGTTCACATAGGTATGGGACTATGTGTTCATATAAGGATTTGAGAATGATATATGGGATTGTGATGAGTCGATGAGATTTGTGTTGAGATTGTGATATCGGTGATATGGCAGGATTCGTACTTGAGGTACGTCCTGGTGTTATAGTGGATCTTGGGGCGACGATACGGGTGAATAGTGTTATAAATAAAGTGGTCGACATGTGATCGTGATATGATATATGATATGCTAGGATATTGATCCTAGGTTGTATTGGGCGATGTATACCCCTTGATGATGACATGTGCTGATGATATCAGTTTGTACGAGACTGTCGATCGGTAGCCAGATCATGACTATATTGATATCAGTATTGTACTAGACCTAGGTCAGTACCTTAGACTATGATATTTGATAAAGAGGATACCAGATGAATAGTATGATGAATGTGATATTGACCCGTACCCAGATTTGGGATGCCGTACGACGGATTTACGTACGAGCTATATATTGATGATTGATCCGCACTCTTGACTTGGGATGTCTGATTATAGATATGGTATCGGATATGATATTATTGAGGCGGGATCACCGACTATACATATACAGGTATGTATCTGTATCGACTCAGATGATAGACGGTTTCCTTACCTGTAGTTCAGCTTGTTAGTTCATCCGTATAGTTTAGTGCAGTTGTTAGATTATATTAGACTCCTACCTATTTCAAAACTAGCGGATCGTGGGTATTTTAAAAGACAGGTCAAGGGATCTACGGATATTTCAAAAGACGTATCCTTTCTTAAAACTACCGTAGCCCTATTTTCAAAACCCCACGATTCGTGTTATTTCAAATGGCACCATTGTTTAATATTTAGCTCCCGCTCATTTTGGTTGCTCGCTCCGCATCACATACTTACATTGTTATTTCATATTGCATTGTTGACATTATGTTGTTAGGACACCAGCACCATTACCGCTGATGCGTATGTACCACGTACACTTACTTGCCGGCTCACACACATCTTCATCGGTAATTGCCATGTCACGTACACTTTAGAAAATATTATTGCTTAACTTAGCTTGATAGCTAGTAGTTTGACATAATATTAGTATACTTACCTTATATGCCAGCTTAGATATTGTAGTTATTACTTGTCACTTCATGCATACTGTTATTCATTGTTATGCCATATTCATGGATTCTCATGCCTATATTCAAGGGTTTATATGCTATTGATGATTTGGGTTCGAATTTCTATGAGATTTTCTGGATTTGGGGGAAAACCGCAAAACTTGTATAAGCTTCTTCCCTCTCTTTTAAATAAAAAGTGCGGTTTTCCCATGATGTATGAGTCGTCCACCATGAGTTTGCTGATGGATTTCGAGACCCGATTCGAGGAGTGGAGGAACCGTTTCGGGTACATGGTGGGCCCGGTGCGGTACCCCGGGGAAAGAGGATCGTGTTGTTGACGTTAAGCCTGGCAGGGGAGCACTACCGACCGGTGATATTACCCGACGCGTCGGATATCCGGAGGATACCGTCGTGGTCTTGAGATGGATGGTAGGGGCCGGTCTGGACTGACGGCGCCCTACATATTGTGATTGAGACATTGAGATTTCGAGATATTGAGGTACAAAGACTGTGATATAGAGATATCGAGATATTGGGATTACGTTTTGTGCCGATGCTAGGCACTGTTTTATGCTGATTTCATTATGATACCTCATTTTAAAAAATACAGAAATCTCACTAATTTATGAAAGCTGTTTTCTTCAGTACATGCATTCTGTTTCATGCATTCATACATCATCAATATGATATATTGCTACCTGAGGCACTGACACGGGCACATGGAATTACACTTGGGTTAGATATTTGCCCTAACCATTATTATGGGTTGCTGGTTATATATTTGAGGATATATTATGATCATTGACCTAGGATTGCGTTATTTATGCGATTTCTTTCCGTAGATGTTTTTCTATTCACGAGTTGGCAACTCACCCCCGTTGTGCCCCAGTATCTTGCAGGTTTTGCCGTACAGGTTTCATTACGGCTTTGCGGGCATAGTTTCCTTCGGGTGATTTGCTAGTAGGTCGGTTTACTTATATCGTACCCCCATTATATATCTTGTATATCATTATTCTGTTGTATCTAGAAGTTCCATCAACCAAACATGTATTTATTTTGTGATAGAGACCAGTGATGTTATTCCTTCGACCTTAGAGTCGCGCGTTATATTCCTGTGGTTTTCTTGTGGTTTTGAGTTTCCTTTTGAATTTTGATCCTCGCCGTTGGCGTTGTATATTATATTACTTGTGTGGTTCTGACCGTCGATTGACGAAGAGCTAGCTCCCGCTCGGGGATGCCTTTTTATTGATTTCGTATACTATTCATGTTGTTTCCCGTTTGCGGGCCAGTATTTACAAAGGAGACTCTGCCAAAATTTTTGGGAAATATTTGATGTTTTTTTTAAAACCGCATAATTCGGCTTATGCTATTAAACTACTTGTTTTAAATTGGTTTTCCTTCACTCTACTACTTTTAGCTCCCCAATGCGAAACACTCATACGCACAAGCCCCCAACAAACAACTCTGCAGCTGATCCTTAAGCTCCCTAAGCTTCGCCGGCTCATCTGGAACAACGTCGGAAAACTCTCGCATGAAGGAAAGACGGTCCAACAAACCCACTTTGGCTCCGGTATCATGAATGAATGCGACATTGTCGGGTTATTAGGCACTCACACAAGGGTCTATAAGGCATCAACCATGCCCGATTTAAAATTTAGACGTACCGAACAACCCTAACCAAGATCTTTAAACTTGAGATTAGGCGAAACAAAGCAAGTAAACAACTTTACTTCTAAGAGTTTGGGATTACAACCTTTGTAGTCCGGTCCTTCACTTCATAAGCTCTATGTTGTGGTCCATTCGGTGCGATCATCATGTTCCTGGACTCTAGAGAGGCTCCACGAAGAGAAAGATGCAAGCTTGCTTCCGATCTTCGATAACTAAGATGATCTACCTTGAAGTTTCTATAACATAAGCTCTCACTCACTAAATGAAGTGAACACCCTAATCTAATTGGCAAGAATAGATTAGGATGATGAAGTAGGAATTTAGCTCTCATTTGTTTTCTTAATCTCACTCATTTTCATCACCTCATAAAAAGCTAGAAAGCTTTTTCATGAAAGAAGAAGAAAGAAGAAAAAGAACCATTCTCTTTTGTGATGAATAATGAATCCATGTGAGGTTAGAAATGCAACCATGGGTTAAGTATGATAACTTAACCCATGTAGAGAATGAACCATGGTTAAAGGGTTGGGTTGGTTAAACCAAAAATCTACAAAAATATCTTTACAAAATATCTTTGCAAAAACAAAACAAAAGCTTCTAGAAGCTTCTAAAAAAATTAACCCAAATCAAACCTTAATCATGTTTAATCTCCACTAATCATGTTGCATTAATAACCCTAACATGTTACAGTATTATATATCACATATACAATATTTATTATAACAAAATAAAATAATACAATTAACATATATCGCATATATATCAATGTATTACCCGAGTGAGAAAAAGAATCTTTTAGTGAGCTTATATTAGTTAATGTAATTTAATATATCAAATATATAATTATACATTAAATTATCGAATCAACACTTGATCCGATAATCCGGCTATTTCACAAATAACCGACTAATATAATCTGTATCAGTTCATCGAATCAACACTTGATCCGATGACCCGGCTATTTCACATATACCCGGCAGATATCTCATATCGCGAGTATTTAATACGGTATCACATACTCGTATTGTTCTCGGTCCCGCACATATCATATATGTGCTCCTATTCCGTTTCGAACACAGCGCAACATCAACTCCCTATACCGGGAGATACGAAACCACTCCTATCGCTCATTGCCTCCTTGTGATTCGGGACTGCACCCAAAAGCCACCTTTTTGCACGCCCTCTTGGACATGGTATGATGGAAATCAAAGCACAGTGGGAATCACACAAGACTCTATGACGATCTCGGGTCTACAGACTAACATTTACTAGTGTCACCAGAGAACATCCATCTGACATGAGGTATAACACCATCTGGGAGTTCTCGGCGAGTCCGTCCAGTGTACCCTGTCTCCACTGAGCACCCGTATACCTTCTCTGATGTCAAACACCAATGGATATGAGATCATCCATCGCCCATCACATGGGTCAAGAAGCGCATACGCTAGTCTACTCTGGAGTATCGATGCCCTGTCTCGGTACTCCCACGACTAGGAACATTTGAAGGATATACTTGGCTACTACACTGTCCCCACTAGTATGATCCGCATCATAGTCCTGGTAGTCAAGTACTCATCCTAAGGGCTTTATCAACATGTAACATAGAGACAATCAGAGTACAATGTAAGATAAAGAGCAACCAGATAGCGTACTATCGTGTCGAGCAAGAAAGTCCTCCCTATATATGTCCAAGCATCCACTACAATATACATCGTATGTACAGTAATGGCCTCTAGGGCATACATATAACTAACATACATCTTCTCCTCAAAAGCTGACTAGCGAAAAAGGCTGAATTCAAGCTGTGTGAGGCGGCACCACTGCCCTCCCATGCACAACAAGAACTGACTCACCGGGAAAACAAACCCTGTCAGTTTTCTCCTGGCAGTCCACAGACGCATAGCATGTAAGTAACCAGTCCATGCCAGGAGAACGTCAAATCCAACATCTCTAGAAGGATCAAGTGACAGATGAATCTCCTAACCGATTGGAACACGACTGAAATACGTGTTGCGCAACAAAAGAATCGCTGACAGAAATTAACACAACAAATGGCTGATCTAGCTAACCGACTCTCGTCCCAACCACGACACAAGTGTGTAAAACAAAAAAGTACATCAACAGAACATACGAATTTAGGATACCAGAAAACTCTGCATTGGACGCCCGCGCGTCTCGATGGGTAGAAGCAAACTCTCATGTCTGCCCCCTACCCGCAACTGGCTGAAATCCTTCTCTGCCAACCTGTCCCCTCTGAGCGAATCCTCTGCGACCACAACCTCTTTGCACATAAGCCTGACGCGGTGCTAAGAAACAATGTCTGACGAAGTGATGAAAGCTCCCGCATCGAAAACATCCACGCGATGACTTGCTGACCCTCCTGGGGATGAGAGTTGAACGACTGTCCTCGTCCCAAGCCTCTGCTACTGCCGCGACGGTCACGAAATCTGTCTCGACGACTAAGCCTCTGTCTCTGGGCTGGTATACCGGTACGAGTCCTCCACGGTTCCGGAACTCTCAAAGTCTCTGGAATACGTGTCTCGTCAACTGGGGCTGCATCCACTGGTGCAATGTAGGTAACGGAATGCTGCATGCTGATTGCAAGGAATAACTGGATAACAGGGGTGACAACCTCATGTCGCTGCGCTCGAACGGTCTCAACCAATGAACTCATCATCTGGCGCATGTCCTGCATCTCTGCCACAAGCCTAGTGATACTATCTGTCGAAGGCGGATCCATCTGCTCCTGTGCAACGAGCGTGCCATCCTGGTCAGTCCTTGACCCACCCGAGTCAACTCTGACCTCGGCCCTCGCTGCATCACTCTGAGTCCCCATAATCGTCGGCGGCAATGGCTATAAATAGAGATAGGATTCGATATGAACACGAAAATCGAATCACAAGGATATGTTATCATGGAAGGAATTTCAAGCAATTTGTACTTAGGTCACTTTAGGCGGAGTAACGCATCGTGAGTATGCCGCGGACATACATACACTACGTTACTCTGCTGAAGCTACCTACTCCATCATACCAAGGTCATCCAACACTCCGAAAGGTAAAACCTAGCTCTCTGATACCAACTTTGTCACGACCCGAAATTGGCACGTGACGGCCCTAATACTACGCAACGTCTACAGGCATAACGCAGTAAAAGAATGCCAAAACCCAGAAATCTAAACCATTAAAAGGCAAGAAAAGATAAGAAACATTGTTTAAACTTTTTAAAATCACAAGAATAAATTCTTTAAGTCTAATTTACTTTCTTGAAAATTTCGGCAGCATCTCCTTTGTAAAAACCAACCCCAAAAATGGGTACAATATAAATATAAAGCAAACATCCCCAACGGGAGCAAATCCACGCCCAACGGCGGAAAACAACAACCACAACAGATATACAACACCGTAGCGAAGAAATAAAAGACGATATAAGTAAAACTGCATAAAAGACATCCAAGTCCCAAAAATATACAATATCGTCCTCACATCAAGTCTCTAAGTCATACAAGATAATGGTAGATAGAGAGTACATGGATACAACGAATATACAATAAAACAACGAATAACCACAAAACCCACCTAAGCAAACTGAACAATGTGAGCTGATGCGGTATCCGTAGCAAAAGATGATAAGATATATGAATAGCCTGCCTCGACTACTCTGCGGAACAACCTGCAAAACAACTGTGGCACAATGTGGGTGAGTTGCCCACTCGTGAATAGTAAATAACATATGCAGGTAATCACAAGTATGCACATACAGCGCGAATCTATCATATGCAATTAATAGCAACAAAAGGTCATATGAAAGCAAAAATCATGAAAGGTACACTAGCAGGTGCAACTAATACATGAAGCAATAATAATATGACAATCGGTATGCAATAATCATGCAATAATGATATGAAAATGTATATATGCAACAGTCATGAAAGGTACTCTAGCAGGTATAACTAACACATGAAGTAATGCATATAAATAAAGGTATGTAAATGCAACGGTCATGAAAGGTACTTTATCAGGTACAACTAATACATGAAGCAGTGCATAAACAATAAATGTGGAGTATGGAATGAAACATGTCATTTCCAGAATCCTGACATCATGGTAGGATCACAATCCATCAAGACAGTCCAAATCCCAATTCCTCAAATTGGCTCTCATATCATATAAGTCTCACAAATCCTTAATGTACAATATCGAATAAATCTCATATATCCTGAATGTACAAAGTCAAGTGAATCTCATATATCCTTTATGTACAATATCAAGTAATCTCAAATGTCTTAAATCCAACATCAAGTGAATCTCTTATATTCTATGTATATTTGCATGAATAAATATGATGAAGTATATGAATTTATATGTATACATATATATTAGCGTCCCATTCCACTAATATATATGTATATGCATATATAACAGCGTCCCATTCCACTGTTATATATACTTAGGGGTAAAATATGATGAAAACCAAGTGTCAAGCATCGACACAAAATAGTGATCTATCAGGTGCTGTCACCAAGACTGGCACCCTGATAGGTACGTATCATACGCTATACCGAAAGCTCGAGTGCCTAGCTCTGACCCTCGCCTCTCGACGTATCCATACGCACATGACTCTCGTCGGTATCCCCATGATAACCGCTGAGTCATTGGTAATGTCACCGGAGTGTATGGTTCCCCTGCCAGGCTCAATCGTCAAGGTCCATCAATCGTCTAGCCCCGGGTACTTCCGGGCCCCACCATGTACCCTCATACGGCCCCCGACTCCACGTATGGGGTATATATATATCAGAACTGATAATTCTCATGGTGGATGCTAAAATATCATATCAAGGGAAGCCAGGTTTTTTCAAATAATGCATAATTTCATGAACAATTACGGTCCCCAAATCCAGAAAACATCATGAAAAATCCATACCTCAATGCGAAAATCCATGAATATAATATATGCAACATAAGACTGAAATGTAAGCATATAAGGAAAAGCCGCTGATTAACTGCAACAAGTTAATATAAAATATCATGCGGTTCCTATTTTCTCCTATTCTAAATAACATCAAGTAAAGGTAACATGTAGCTATAACTGATATATGCGTAAACATAAAGGTATGGCGAGATATAGATATCTACCTATCAGAAATGATGTAATATACCCCCTGGGTATAAGTGAAGTATGTATGCAAAGTATACATGTAACTATGTTATTATGTGTGTTTGTACCTGTCATTAATGGTACAGTACCCTATAGGTATACTGGTAACTAGCATGTAAGTATGTCAATGCATATGTGTAAGCATATAGGTATACATGTATACTATAAGTCATATGCATAAAGAAATATGAATCAATGTCTCAATGTCCCTAATCAAACTATATCATATCTATAAGTGGGTTGTGCGTGTCATGGCAATTATTGACGGTGTGTGTGGTATACAATCAGTGCTCGTGCAACATAAGCCGTCAATAATAGTGCAGTGTCCTAAGGATACTAGTCCAAGCACAACAATTAACTAAGCAGTAGGGTGTATGCGCAATTCTAAACATGACATAGAATATGTGACAAGTCAAGTCTTTTCTAGCCCACACGCATAACGCCATGCGGGCGATTCCCATGTAGATGTTAAATCTACTCACCAACGCTCCTGGCTAAGTGAAGCCTACCACCTGTTTTCCCTTTGTCTTAGTGTCCGAAGTTCCCGCCTGCGAACCCTTAAAATTTCACAAACATATCACATAAGCTAAATACCCTAAATCGACGAAAACATAAAGAAACGCAAGGATAACGCCGTGAAAATTACACCGCACACTTAGCGTATCTAACGCGAACGACATCGGTCAAAAACCCTAACTAGGGTCGCTAAACTACGTAACACCAAGTCTAGACTCTGATCGTCCCGATCGCGCAACACAACACAACTAAATGCAAGGAATATAATAGATATAATCTCACAGCGACCAATTGAAACCACATCGGAAAAACCCCGAAACCTAGTAAACAACTTATCGCAATATTTCGCACTAGTTTCAAGCTAACGCATATCTAGCGATTACAAACACCTTATAATAGCTTAACTAAGCTATCTAAACCATTTCTATTTTTTTAACTCTTGCAAAATAAGATTTAGCAAAAACCTAGTAAGCAATATTTCATAATTAAACAAAGTATTCATTAACAATAATTAACATTTTCTACTAGGTCAAGCTTTTTTCTAACCACAAATTAACAATTTAATTAACATTAAATACTTAATCAAGTTTTAACCCTAACTTGAATTTCTTAAAAAAATATGAATAATGAATTAAACATGAAATTAAAAGCTTAAATTAACATCTAATTAAGCTAGCATAAAGATTTAACTTAACAATTAAGGATCAGGGTTAGGATTTTATACCTCAAATTAGCAACAAACTCGAAAATTTAATCCTCCAAAATGTTGTCTTTCATGAATATCCGAGCAAGATTAAGTTTGAAGAAGAAAGGGTATTGATTTAATTTTGAATTTGTGGGATTTATTTAGGATAATTGATGATCCTAATGAAGCAAAATGAGATAGAAATGGAGGGGGGAAATTTGGGGAAGCCAAGGAAGTGGCCAGCCAAAGCAAGGAGGGGGTTTTGTGAAAAGTGAAGAATGTTCTAGCAAAGTAATTCAATTAATGACATTTAATGCAAATGCCACCTTTCAGTTTCTTTTCTTTTCTTTTTAAAATTTAATTCCATTGACCAAAAAAAATATCTAGATATTTAAAACGAAGGTTCTAAAATAATTGTAGTAATGATTTCTAATGATTCTCATTCAGAAAAAATTTCCCGATTTACGTGCATATTATACCGGCTAAAATAATATTTTATTTGGGAAAAATTCTATCTGAACCAAAACCTCCCATATAGCCCCGAAGTTTGCGCACTAGCTTTATTTTATCTAAAATAGGTGCCGGAAAGTTTCTACGGACGTTTGATCGAAATCGGGTTAAAACGGAAAATACCGACTATTTTGCCCTAAAACGGAAAAATTCGCAAAACGATTTCTAAAACGTTACAATCTCCCCCCTTATAAAAATTCGTCCCCGAATTTTAAAATTTTCACTAAGAGTACCTTCAAAGAGAAGATTACAAAAACAGAGAGAGAGAGAGAACACCAGTTTGGTAGAGAAATCAGCTAGCAGGACCCTGAAGAAATGGAGTCCATAGTATTGCTCATCATCATCACCCATGATCCCTTTGAAAAAATATTATCAAAGGGATCATGGATGATGATGATGAGCAATACTATGGACTCCATTTCTTCAGGATACTGCTACCTGATTTCTCTACCTACCTGGTATTCTCTCTGTGTGTGTGTGTGTGTGTGTGTGATATATTAGGTTAGAAAAATACATATGCATATGTATAATAGCTTAAATTTAGTCCTCATGATATGATTGCATCAACTAAGAAAATATCTATCCAAGGTGTTTAAAAGTTTTAATTACTTTATACGAATAATACTTTCCATGTTCTGAAATATTTGTCCATGATGCCTGACGCATTCGCACGCGCACCACGTGTGTAGAAATAAATATCTCTGGATTGTCATCGCAACTTTGAAGTTTCGATGTATCGGTATGCTATATATCTGTATTTTAGCTTTCTTTCTTATGCATGTCTTTTAATGATTCGCAGCCGGTTTCGAATAAATTTACCAAGCAGATTAGTAAGATGGTCAATAGAAGAGAAAATGCTAACCTAGTGAGCCACAATGGATAATTTGTCATTATTAATCCATCTTCCTGAAAACGGTTTATACGGAGGAAGTATATTTCATGGTACTTGAGAAAAATATATGTTGAAGTCAAAAGCTATCAAGATTTAAATGCTCGCTTATAGTCTTCCAAGATATTTTATATTCCAAGGCAAGGTGACAATAAGTGCATGCTTTTGCATGATTTGGTATGTAGATTCAAGGTTATGCATGGCTACGACCCTTTCTTATGGTTTCTTATCATAATTTTCTGCACACTTATAGTTTATAGATGCAGTTAGATCATATCTCTATAAGGGAAAACTTAAAATAACAACCTTTATACTAAAAAAATTATGTATGCTATTACTTAGTAGTTTATGGTTTTAAACGCAAAAGCCATTTGAGAAATACTTTTCCTACCCACTATTAATCCATATTCTCAATATAGTCATTGAATTTGCACGCGCACATAATAAGAAGGAGAAGAAGGAGAAGACAGTAATGTGGCAGAAGAAGAAAAAAATGACATTCCTTGTTCTCTGTTTCAGCATCAATCTTCTGATATGAAGTAATGATGGCTTTCACATAGGCTTTTCCCTTTAGAGACTTCTTAGTATCCAATGGAAAGCATACATCAGATTTGTGCAGGTCAGGTTCTTCTATGACTTTCAAGAGTCTCAACTGATTCTGTAAATTACACTCTTGTTGGGTGATACTTTTATCACTTCTCACTGCAGGTGCGCTCTCTAATATCCATTTTGAATGTAATATTATAGATATCCATGCCTGTTTATGTCAAAATTACTTATATTGTCAATGTTTGATTGTCTAGTTGTTGGTGATGCGTCCATATCAGGGACAGAGGCCACTCCCGTTCCTCCAGGTATGTTTATATATTATATAGGGCATGTATATTGATTTAGAATGCTATATCATAAATATACACACATTCCTTTTGCTCTTAGTCGTCCAACTCATTATCATGGGCTGCTTGATGAGATTAGATTTGCGCCTGATGATCTACAAGAGCTTGTTCACTCCCTGTCATATGTGTAAGCAGCGCTATATGCGAGTTTACCTTGTTAGTATGTATGTACTGAAATTAATTAATATTATTCAAATTTTGATACATGCAGATACCAGAGGAGCACATCTTCTATCTCTGTAGGTAAGGCTTTGAATATGTTGATTTTGGTATTTCTTGTCAATTTTATAGACCAGTATGTGCTAAATATAATGTTCTGACAGTTGCTAGGGGGAAGGCAGCATTCGAGGCTGCTGACCCCAGTCCTGGACGCCGCACACGGACGGCACCACGGAG
The DNA here is from genome assembly GCA_030015575.1 of Agapanthus africanus. Lineage (NCBI taxonomy): Eukaryota > Viridiplantae > Streptophyta > Magnoliopsida > Asparagales > Amaryllidaceae > Agapanthus > Agapanthus africanus. The sequence continues at coordinate 296,898,631 of JASDDO010000012.1, read as the reverse complement.
GTTGGGAGAGAGGCTGAGGACTGGGCTCTAGCAGGGCCCATATGAGGTTGGACTCCACCCCGGTGGTTACTTCCTCCGTCTCTAGTGAGCGATGTATCCAGCAGGAACTGGAGAGCTTGAAGGCCACCGTTCAGGAGTTGAAGGAGATGCTGGTATGTATACTACTTAATAGTAAAATATAATGTCATATTATAGATATCAACATATCCAATATTAGTACATAGCCTGAGCTTATTTGGTTGTAGACTTATGTTTTATTAATCATACATGTACATATCTAATTAAAATAAACTACTGTTTTCCAAACTAGATATCCAAATGGGGTTTTGAAATAACTCGATAATGATAAGAATTCGAATAAAACAGAGTTCTTACACGCTTATTGCACACGTTCGGTCCAGACGCGACGGGGTAGGCGCAAGATTCTAACGTTTATCAGAGGTGGAGCAGGACCGAGCTAGGCTAGCATTTTGATTCTTATTTTTTGAAACATGTATTTATTTATATGATACATATTGTACTACATTTTGAAACATTTTGGGCGATATTGATTTTGGTTTATATTTATATCATATTCAGTTTTTTGGTTTCTTTTGTATATTATATGGTTTTTTTTGGTTTCTTTGTGTTTCTTAATTAGAAAACTAAATGTTAATGCGTTGTGCAGAAACAGGCCGCTCAGAATACGGAGAACAGGAAGTCGGCGAAGAGGGGTCGCCCCACTTACACAGGTGGCTCGAGGAACATTACTCGAGCCATGGAGTTATCGGTAAATTAAGAGTTATTCTCTAATATTCTGCAATAATAAGAGTTATTCTCGAATATTTCTAATATTAAGAGTTACTTTCTAATATTGCAGACATCTCGGACCGTGGCGTCAGGTGGTACACCGACCGTGCGGTCCGCATATCTTGCCGTCCACGGTACCTCGACAGATCCCGCCACGGGCAAGCTTCGATATCCCGGCGTCGCTACCCAGGAGCACTGCGTAAGTGTTAATATTTTTTCTACCCAAATTTGAAATTTTAGTTTTGGAAGGTTCAAGTTTAAATTTTGTACTTATACTTTACTGCTTAATGTGGGTGTAGGAGCGGGTGGTTGAGCAGGCCCAGGCCTCGGGGATCGATTTTACCGGACAGAACGATTCGAGGCTGCTGACCCCAGTTCTGGAAGCCGCACACGGAGGGCACCACGGAGGTTGGGAGAGACGCCGGGGATTGGGCCCTAGCAGGGCCCATATGAAGCTGGACTCCACCCCGGCGGTTACTTCCTCCGTCTCCAGTGACCGGCATGTCCATCATGAACTGGATAGCTTGAGGGCCAGCGTTCAGGAGTTGAAGGAGATGCTGGTATGTATACTACTTTATAGTAAAATATCATTTCATATTATATACATATCAACATATCCATAATTAGTACGTAGCTTGAGCTTATTTGGTTTTAGACTTAAGTTTGATTAATCATACATACATATGTAATTGAAATAAACAACGCTTTTCCAAACTAGATATCCAAACAGGGTTTCGAAATAACTTAATAATGATACGAATTCGAATAATAAACAGTTCTTACACGCTTCTTACACACGTTATATCCAGACGCGACAGGGTAGATCGGCCGAGCCTCCACATGCATCTCCTTCGGCTGCGGCTCCGCAAGCCACTACATCGGCTGCGGTTCCGCAGACAGCTCCTGTAGCTCCACCGCCCACTCAGACTCCCGCAGCCGCGGCTCCGCAAGCGACTACCTCGACGGCGGCTGCGCAGACCACATCGCCGGCTCCACATGCCGCTCAGACTCCCGCTCGCGACGAATTGCAGAGTTTATTGACCGAGGAGCAGGCGCGCGTTATTGTATCGTTATTCAGAGGTGGAGCTGGACCGAGCTAGGGTAGATTTTTGGTTCTTATTTTTTGAAACATGTATTTATTTATATCATACACATTGTACTACATTTTGAAACGATATTGATATTGGTTTGTATTTATATCATATTCAGTTTTTGTGTTTCTTTTGTATATTATATATATGCGTGAGATGTGATTATGAATACTGCAATATATGATTTGATTGATGTATATATTATTGTGCACAGGGCGGGAAAAAATCAAGCAGCCCATTTTTTAAAAAAAATTACAGACAATATGTACCTACGGATTAATCCGTAGGCACACATGTTACCCCTACGGATATGTCCGTAGGGGCAAAATATCAGCAGTAACTGATATTTCCCCCTGATCTCAGTGCCAGGGGGTTCGGAAAGCCCCTACGGATATATCCGTAGGGGCCACTGCCTCTCCCCTACGGCGTTATCCATAGGGGCAAAATATCAGGAATCCTGAATTTGTGCCCCTACGGAAACGTACCTACACATATATCCGTAGGGGTAGTACATGCCCCTACGGACATATCCGTAGGTCCAAGTAATTTATTAAAATAAACCGTAAATAATATAAAATCTTATACCTTACGGCTTAATCCGTAGGGGCAACAGGACCTACACATAAATCCGTAAGGGCAAAAATTTGATCGTAGGGGCAAGTTCAGGGCCTCAACTTGCACCTGCGGCCTTTGCACTTACGGGGTATTTTTTAGCCCCTACGTATATATCCGTAGGGGCAGTGGGTTGCCCCTACGGATAAATCCGTAGGGGCAACCCTTCTTTGTAGTAGTGTATGGAATGAAACATGTTATTTCCACGGAATCCTGACATCATGGTAGGATCTCAATCCATCAAGACAATTCAAATCCCAATTACTCAAATCAGCCCCCAAATTGGCTCTCATATCATATAAGTCTTACAAATCCTTAATGTACAATATTGAATAAATCTCATATATTTTGAATGTACAAATTCAAGTGAATCTCATATATCCTTTATGTACAATATCAAGTAATCTCAAATGTCCTAAATCTAACATCAAGTGAATCTCTTATAATATAGGTATATTTGCATGAATAAATATGATGAAGTATATGAATTTATATGTATACATATATATTAGCGTCCCATTCCACAAATATATATGTATATGCATATATAACAGCATCCCATTCCACTGCTATATATACTTAGGAGTAAAATATGATGAAAACCAAGTGTCAAGCATCGACACAAAATAGTGATCTATCAGGTGCTGTCACCAAGACTGGCACCCTGATAGGTACGTATCATACGCTATACCGAAAGCTCGAGTGCCTAGCTCTGACCCTCGCCTCTCGACGTATCCATACGCACATGACTCTCGTCGGTATCCCTATGATAACCGCCGAGTCATTGGTAATGTCACCGGAGTGTATGGTTCCCCTGCCAGGCTCATCAGCAAGGTCCATCAATCGTCTTGCCCTGGGGTACCTCCGGGCCCCACCATGTACCCTCATATGGCCACCGACTCCTCGCATGGGGTATATATATCAGAACCGATAAATCTCATGGTGGATGCAGAAATATCATATCAAGGGAAACTGTGTTTTTTCAAATAATGCATAATTTCTTGAACTACCACGGTCCCCAAATCTAGAAAACATCATGAAAAATCCATATCTCAATATAAAAATCCATGAATATAATATATGCAACATAAGACTGAAATGTAAGCATATAAGGAAAAGCCGCTAATTAACTGCAACAAGTTAATATAAAATATCACGTGATTCCTATTTTCTCCAATTCTAAATAACATCAAGTAAAGGTAAACATGTAGCTATAACTGATATATGCATAAAAATAAAGGTATGTCGAGATATAGATATCTACCTATCAGAAATGATGTAATATACCCCCCGGGTATAAGTGAAGTATGTATGCAAAGTATACATGTAACTATGTTATTATGTGTGTATGTACCTATCACTAATGGTACAGTACCCTATAGGTATACAGGTAACTAGAATGTAAGTATGTCAAGGCATATGTGTAAGCATATAGGTATACAGGTATGCTATAAGTCATATGCATAAAGAAATATGAATCAATGTCTCAATGTCCCTAATCAAACTATATCATATCTATAAGTGGGTTATGCGTGTCATGGCAATTATTGACGATGCAATCAGTGCTCGTGCAACATAAACCGTCAATAATAGTGCAGTATCATAAGGATACTAGTCTTAGCACAACAATTAACTAAGCAGTAAGGTGTATGCGCAATTCTAAATATGACATAGAATATGCGACAAGTGAAGCCATTTCTAGACCAGACGCATAACGCCATGCGGGCGATTCCCCTGTAGATGTTAAATCAACTCACCAACGCTCCTGGCTAAGTGAAGCCTACCACGTGTTTTCCCTTGCGTCCGAAGTCCCCGCCTGCGAACTTAAAATTTCACAAACAAATCACATAAGCTAAATATCCTAAATCGACGAAAAGACAAAGAAACGCAAGGATAACGCCCTGAAAATTACACTACGCACTTAGCGCATCTAACGCACACGACATCGGTCAAAAACCCTAACTAGGGTCGCTAAACTATGAAACACTAAGTCTAGACTCCGATCGTCCCGATCGCGCAACACAACACAACTAAATGCGAGGAATATATTCTCGCATCGACCAATTGAAACCATGTCGGAAAAACCCCGAAACCTAGTAAACAACTTATCGCAATATTTTGCACTAGTTTCAAGCTAACACATATCTAGCGATTAAAAACACCTTATATTAGCTTAACTAAGCTATCTAAACCATTTCTATATTTTTAACACTTGCAAAATAAGTTTTAGCAAAAACCTAGTAAGCAATATTTCATAATTAAACAAAGTATTCATTAACAATAATTAGCATTTTCTACTAGGTCAACCTTTTTTCTGACCACAAATTAACAATTTAATTAACATTAAATACTTAATCAAGTTTTAACCCTAACTTGAATTTCTTAAAAAAATATGAATAATGAATTAAACATGAAATTAAAAGCTTAAATTAACATCTAATTAAGCTAGCATAAAGATTTAACTTAACAATTAAGGATTAGGGTTAGGATTTTATACCTCAAATTAGCAACAAGTGAAAGGTTCCTAGGCACTCTAGTAAGGTCTCACAAGGCATCGGACATGCCAATTTAAAATTTTTGTGCCGAGAAACCCTAGACTACGGATCTTTAGACTAGATGTTTAGGCGAAACGATAAAGCTAGTTAACAAATTAACTATAGGTTTGATGCTACAACCTTTGTAGATCCGGATTTCCCCCTCCTTAGCTCCACTTGGTCATGCTCTCGCTGTCCATCATGAATCCTCGACTCACACGTCGGCTTCATCGGAAAATCGGGCGAGCAAGGTCGTCAGCTTCGTGTCAAAGACGATCTACGTCGAGGTTGCACTAGTTCAAGCTCCGACTTCACAAACTTGTAAAACTTGTGAAGAAAACACCCAAAACCACTTGGCAAGAGGTAGAGGATGAAGAAATAGGAGATGGGTTCACTTTAGATTTGGATTTCTCACTCTAGATCACAAGTTGCCATTAATGGCATCAAGGTTTCTCACTTTGAAAAGAAGAAGAAGATGATAGAAAACTTATGATAAGTTATTTCTAAAATGAATAATAAAGGAATTCTTATCATCTTCTAACCATGGTCAAGTGTAGAGAATTGACCATGGTTAGTGGGAGTGGTTAGGTTTAAGCAAGGAGACAAAATGGCATCATTACAAAAAGCTTCATGAAGCTTCACCACACTTCTTGATAAAATGAAACCCTTTTGTTTCCATAAAGCTATTTAATAACTAATAAATGGATTTAATAATAAGAGAATAAATCTTAAACCCTAACCACTCTCATAACCATGGTTGCATTCTTTACACAAAGCCAAAACTACATGCATCATCAAACATGATACATATATTTGCACAAAAGTATATCACATATACAATGTGCAATCCAAGTGAGAAAAATCCGTTTAAAGTGAACCAATACTAGCTAATGAAAAGTAATATATCAAATATATAATTATACATTAAATCATTAAATCAACATTTGATTCAATGATCCGGTCATGTCGCACATAACCGACTAGTATTCAATGTATCGATTTATCGAATCGATCTTCGATTCGATAACTAGGTTATATCGCATACAACCATACGAAACATTAATCGCGAGAATTAAATACGGTATCACATACACGCATTATTCTCGGTCCCGCACATATCTCATATGCGCTCCTATTTCGTTTCGCTTGAACCAGGAAACCTCTGTGTAGGACTCTAAAGACTCGTCAATACGCCGGTAGCAGATGATGATCATATCAAGCATCCACAAGCCGCAAGCGGTCTGCTAAACGTAACGGCCACCCGGGTATTGAGCGATCAGAAGATCGACGAGCTAGCCCGCTCACACTCCTGCGAATCCGACCAGTAACACTTACCGTACAGTCCTGTCTGTTCGTCTGATACGTCGCATATCAAGTCTAGGGGTGGTATACGTCAGACCCCAATAACCGATAAGTCGTGCCGATGTGAGGCTCGTAACGGATCGAGAAACTACTGGTAACACTTACCAGCAAATCTCTGATCAGCCCTGGCCAGGGACTTCCCTGCTACGGCCAATCGAGCACAGCGCAACATCAACTCCCAATACCGGGAGAGACGAAACCCCTCCTATCGCTCATTGCCTCCATGTGACTCGGGACTGTACCCAAAGACCACCGTTTTGCACGCCCTCATGGACGTGGTAAGGTGGAGATCAAAGCACAGTGGGAATCACACAAGACTCTATGACGATCTCGGGTCTACAGACTAACCTGTACAAGTGTCACCTGAGAACTGCCATCTGACGTGAGGTATAATACCATCTGGGAGTTCTCGGCGAGTCCGTCCAGTGTACCCAGTCTCCACTGAGCACCCGTATACCATCTCTGATTTCAAACACCAATGGATATGGGATCATCCATCGCCCATCACATGGGTCGAGAAGCGTATACGCTAGTCTACTCTGGTATATCGATGCCCCGTCTCGATACACCCACGACTAGGGACCTTGAAGGATGTACTTATGGACTACCATGTCCCCACTAGTATGATCTGCATCATAGTCCAGGTAGTCAAGTACACATCCTAAGGGCTTTACCAACATGTAACTACAAGACAGTATAAAGAGACTAGTGTACATGTTAAGATAAAGAGTAACCAGATAGCATACTATCATATCGAGCAAGAAAGTCATCTCTATATATGTCCAAGCATCCAATATAATATACAACATCTGTACAATACTGGCCTCTAGGGCATATATACAACTAACAATCTCCCACTTGCACTAGGGCCAGCTGCTGTAGTATCGCATACCGAGCATCCCGAAGAGTCTCTCAAACTGTGTCTGGGGAATGGCCTTCGTTAGTGGATCCGCTGTGTTTTTCTTCGTGTCAACTCTCCTGACCTCGATCTCCCGGCGATCAACTATCTCCCGGATCAGGTGATACCGCCTCAGAATATGCCTGGATCGCTGATGGGACCTGGGTTCCTTGGCCAAAGCCACCGCTCCATTGTTATCGCAATACAAAGGTATTGGATGCTCAATGGATGGAACCACTCCAAGTTCAGTAATGAACTTCTTGATCCAGACAGCCTCTTTGGCAGCATCGTTGGCAGCGATGTATTCAGCCTCCATCGTCGAGTCTGCCACGGTTTCCTGCTTGGAACTCTTCCAGCTAACCGCCCATCCGTTAAGGGTAAAGACAAAACCCGATTGCGACTTAGAGTCGTACTTATCACTCTGGAAGCTCGAATCGGGAAAGGACTCCACTTGGAGTTCTCCGTTACCATACACCAAGAACATATCTCTAGTCCTTCGCAAGTACTTGAGAATGCTCTTCACAGCTGTCCAGTGACTCTCTCCAGGATCAGCTTGATACCTGCTCACTATACTTAGTGAGTATGCTACATCGGGTCTGGTACATAGCATCGCATACATGATAGAGCCTACTGCCGAAGCATAGGGTATCCCTTGCATGCGAGCTCTCTCCAAATCAGTCTTGGGAGACATCTCTTTGGAGAGAGTGACTCCAGAGATCATGGGTAAATTCCCACGCTTGGACTCTTCCATACTAAACCTCTTTAGTATGGTGTCAATGTACCTGGATTGGGACAATCCCAAAATCCGTTTGGATCTATCTCTATAGATCCTTATTCCCAATATGCAGGAGGCATCACCAAGATCTTTCATTGAGAATCTCTGTGATAAGAAGAGCTTAACCGATTGCAGCATAGGAATATCATTTCCTATCAAGAGTATGTCGTCCACGTACAATACGAGAAAGACAACCTTACTCTCTGCCACCTTCCTGTAAATACAAGGTTCATCTGGATTTTTGACGAAATCAAACTCTTTGATAACGACGTCAAAGCAGATGTTCCAACTCCGCGATGCTTGCTTTAATCCATAAATGGATTTAAGCAGCTTGCACACCTTTCCGCTGCTCCCACTATCTACGAAGCCCTCTGGCTGAGTCATGTACACGCACACTTCTAAATCACCATTTAGAAAGGCGGTCTTAACATCCATTTGCCAGATTTCGTAATCATGATATGCAGCGATGGCAAGCATGATCCGGATGGATTTAAGCATAGCCACTGGAGAAAAGGTCTCGTCATAGTCCACACCTGGTCTTTGACGAAAACCCTTTGCTACAAGTCTAGCTTTGAAAGTCTCCACTTTCCCATCTACACCAAGTTTCTTCTTAAAGATCCACTTGCTCCCAATGGGTTTTACCCCTTCAGGAGCAATTTCCAAATTCCATACTTTGTTGGTGTACATGGAATCCATCTCGGACCGCATAGCATCCAGCCATTTCACTGAGTCCCCACTCGTGATGGCCTGCTCGAAGCTAGTTGGGTCATCATCCTCCATGATGCAATCCTCGCTCCCACTGTCCATGAGAAAACCGTAGTATCTCTCAGGTTAGAGCGGAACCCGACTAGATCGGCGGAGAGGCTGGGGTTCGTCGGGTACTACCGAATCCTCTGGTTCCACTAAATCTTCAGTTTGAGTTTGTGTAGCCGGAATTTCTTCCAGTTCTACCTCACCGCAACTAATTTCCTTTGCAAGAAATTCCTTTTCCAAAAAGGTGACATGTCGAGAAACAAACACTTTTTGTTCCTCTGTATGGTAGAAAAGATATCCGTGTGAATGTTTGGGATATCCCACAAACTTACATAGAACTGACCGTGCCTCGAGTTTGTCCGGATTTTTTCTTTTGACATAGGCCGGGCAACCCCATATCTTAACTCGTTTAAGACATGGTCTCTTCCCACTCCATATCTCATATGGTGTGGTAGGTACAGATTTAGATGGAACTTGATTCAATAGGTATGCTGCTGTCTCCAGCGCATAACCCCAGAAGGAAATAGGCAACTCAGCTGTGCTCATCATAGAGCGCACCATATCTAATAGGGTGCGGTTCCTCCGTTCTGATACACCGTTGTGCTGTGGTGTATATGGAGGAGTCAGCTGAGAGAGAATCCCATTCTCTTTTAGGAAGTCCAGGAATTCATTGCTCAAGTATTCACCTCCTCGATCAGATCGAAGGATTTTAATACTTTTTCCAGTTTGGTTCTCGACTTCTTGTTTATATTCTCTAAATTTCTCAAAAGCTTCTGATTTGTGTTTCATCAGGAACACATATCCGAATCTAGAGAGATCGTCAGTGAATGTAATGAAGTACGAAGAGCCATCCCTGGCATGTGTAGACATGGGACCACATACATCACTATGTATAAGTCCCAAGAGTTCGGTAACTCTTTCTCCGTGTCCCGTAAACGGAGTCTTGGTCATCTTGCCTTTGAGACATGACTGGCAAGTGTCATAAGATGAAAATTCAAACGAATTTAAATATCCATCATTATGCAACTTAGCTAGTCGTGACACATTGATGTGACCCAGTCTACAATGCCACAAGAAGGATTCGTTCAGTTCAGAACTCTTCCTCTTGTGTGTGTTTGTTATGCTCAGAACTGTTGATTGATTTAGAACATAAATGCTATTGCATAACGTGCCTGATCCAACCAACTTTTGGCTATGGAAAATGTTCATAACATTGTCCTGTAATACAAAATTATATCCCTCTTTACTCAACAAAGAAACCGATATAATGTTGCATATCAGGTTCGGCATGTAATAGCATTCGTTCAGAACCAATGTATTACCAGTTGGTAATACAAGGTGATATTCCCCGACAGTCTTAGCTGCAACAATTGCACCATTTCCAACTCTAATGTCTTTATCACCTTCTCCAAGTTCTCTACCTTTCCTTAGCCCATGTAACTGATTACATATATGGGATCCCGACCCGGTATCTAATACCCAGGACGTAGAGCAAATAGAGAAACAGTTCTCAGTAACGAACACACCCGAAGAAAATGCATCAACATGTACTTTCTTCATTCGGGTGGCATGGGAATCCTGGTATTCCCCTATATCCTGTTCATTCCTATAACTCTTATAGGAAAGAACGGAACCAACGTTCCCCAGCACAGTATAACATGCGGGTTCGGTCAATACATCCATATTATTATCTTGATTAAGGCATGAACTGGTCGCTACCTGGAGAGAGAGAGAAGAAAACACTTTAGCGTATGCTCGTGCAAGATCGGATTGGTTATTATCTTATCTAATCAGGATGGCTCCCACTGCTTTTTATCAAATCTTCCTCCAAACCCTAAAAGGAAAGACTAGCCGGGATTAATTACACACTACAAGTTCGCCAATCTTTCAGCCAGGCCAGTGTCGGTACTTTGAGGGAGGTCCCCCGTGCTTTCGCACGAACCTAATTAATGTAAACCTCGTTTTCCCAGAGGCGTAACCTCGTTAACACCTTTCTAGACACCTACTTGATTGGCTAATTGCACTGTGTAAAACTCTCCCAGGAGTAACTCTTACTCGCAGCGGGTATCGGGATCCAACTATCTCATAGAAGGTATGCAATCTCATTGCAAATTTCAACACTTGAAATTCCCGATAATATTTTGCCCCTAACCTCCTATGACCTTGACAAAGGCCAACAAACCATAGGATGCTAGTCAAGTTCAACCCGTCATTTCTTGATCGAAATAAACCCACCCGCACGGCCCTTGACAAAGGCCAACAAGGTCGCACGACTACCCTAATCCAATCTGCATCATATGCATAAGCAGATAAGCACCAGTTAGCTACCGCACACTGCGCCTTGACAAAGGCCAACAAACGTAGCACGAATACTAACTACTACTTATCTGAAATGACGGAGGGCTACGCAGGTTTTTCATAAAAACCATGAGCGTAATGAACTTGATATCGTTGTAGAATCAAATGAAGTTTTGAAATGGAGTGATTTTGAGGCTTTTCTAGTTTTGCTAAAGGAGTCACTCCCGGCGAAGGGATCTCGGTCCTTTCCTCGTCGAATGAGGTGCGGGATATATCATATATATCGCTGTGAAAAGCAAAAACCCAAAAGCAGTCAAAAGAAAACCGAGTGTGTAGCATCTGCCAATTATTGCTAAAGGAGTCACTCCCGGTGAAGGGATCTCGGTCCTTTCCTCATCGAATAAGGTGCAGGGTATATCATATATACCGCTATGCAAAGCAAAAAACTGTAGCTACCCTTTTTATTTTAAAATTCGATTCTACAACATGTTAGGTTTCTTTATCTTTCATTAATCACATTAATGAAGTCCCATCATTTAAATACCTAAACATCACAGATAGATATGACGTACACTTATGCCATCCGCACTCGCCTCGATGTCCCCTCGTGCACCGTTAGGTTAGGTAACTAACGACAGAGCAGGGCAGGGCTAGCGCGGGTGTAAAACATAAGTAACGTCTATATAATATATCATATATATCATATACTAAATCCATCACAGAATCGCAACACAGATATCGCAGCAGAATAAACATATGAAATATTGGATATACTAGGACGTCCGTGTTTTCAATACGAGCCAGTATAAAACACGGATTCCACGGTCGTGATGAATAGCCAATCCCACACCCCTAGACCCCTACGAGAGCGGCAAGCAACCCTGCCAATTCTAGGGTTAGGAGACCCGGACTCGACTCCTCGAGTTGGTCTCCCACTGGACCCCAGAACCCGGTTACTTGTGCTCCCCTCCTTGGGTCTATCCTAATGCGGAAAAGTAAATAATATACAAAAGGTGACATCTTCCGCTACCTGGAAGTGCCCCAAATAAAAGAATATTACATACAAGTTTTTACATGAATGAAAATGAAAAACACTCATCTCACATAAAAACCCCCGGCTATTCGAATACGACGATCCAATATAACATATCCAGCAACACATAACATCACATGTCATCAACGTAAGTAAGTATGCATACCCCAATTGTCGTTGACGTATAGCAACGAAACCGGCGATATGAACATACTACACTTACGGTCACAGAAAAGAAAGTGTAAAACTACAACAATTGTAATCCGCAACTTCTTTAGACATCACATGCCTAACATATATAAATCCCGCATTTTAGTCTCATTATCGAAAACTCTTTTCAATATCATATGGGACTAAACTGCTAAATTTATAACATTCATCCAGTTATCTCATAACTGTTTGTGAATTCCAATTATTGTATCACATTCCAGATAAACAGATAATGTTAAACTTTCCGATCGAACAGTCGAATACCCAAGTTTTCCCGACACAGTCCATCACATGAAATAAGTCTAACAACATTCAGTTCGTGCCTCAGTACCGACGGTCCAACCGTAGAAGGGTCAAGCCAACGCCTCACATGTGGCACGCCGTACTGCCCCAAACCCGAAGGTTCAAAGGGCAGTTCAAGACGGTCACATAATCGAGTTAAGGTTTGTTGTCTTCTAGAGGGTCCATCGCGTTACTTGCACTACTTAGAACGTCGTTAAACTTCGAAAAAATCCAACACTTGGAAATTTCCCGACAGGAGAAAAATTGGGTATTTATATCCGGTCGAACTTTTTAACATATTCTGGAAATTATCCGGAAAAACACAAAAGACGAAATTTGATAATCCGATAGTAATACCGAATCCCCAAAACAACCCCAGAAAATTCAACTCTTGAATAAATATTAAAAATTCCCAGTAAACTCAGCAGAATTTATCAGGAGTTACTGTGTAAAATATATAAAATATGGTGGCCGTACGGCCGCGGAACCGCCGCACGAGGCTTGCTCGTGCCGCGGAACCGCGGCAGTTTGATGGAGTTAGGGCTACGAATTTTACAGAAACTCCTAAATTCACCTGCTGAATTTTTTAGAAACTTTTAATATGGAAAAATCCACGTTTTTGAAAAAAGGACAGAGAGCATTATATGAGATGGGGTTTCGGGTCGATCGGACTTCAAACTCCGTCGGGACTTCGCCTAAAGCTCTAGCTAGGCTCTGATACCAGTGAAAGGTTCCTAGGCACTCTAGTAAGGTCTCACAAGGCATCGGACATGCCAATTTAAAATTTTTGTGCCGAGAAACCCTAGACTACGAATCTTTAGACTAGATGTTTAGGCGAAACGATAAAGCTAGTTAACAAATTAACTATAGGTTAGATGCTAAAACCTTTGTAGATCCGGATTTCCACCTCCTTAGCTCCACTTGGTCATGCTCTCGCTGTCCATCATGAATCCTCGACTCACACGTCGGCTTCATCGGAAAATCGGGCGAGCAAGGTCGTCGGCTTCGTGTCAAGGACGATCTACGTCGAGGTTGCACTAGTTCAAGCTCCGACTTCACAAACTTGTAAAACTTGTGAAGAAAACACCCAAAACCACTTGGCAAGAGGTAGAGGATGAAGAAATAGGAGATGGGTTCACTTTAGATTTGGATTTCTCACTCTAGATCACAAGTTGCCATTAATGGCATCAAGGTTTCTCACTTTGAGAAGAAGAAGAAGATGATAGAAAACTTATGATAAGTTATTTCTAAAATGAATAATAAAGGAATTCTTATCATCTTCTAACCATGGTCAAGTGTAGAGAATTGACCATGGTTAGTGGGAGTGGTTAGGTTTAAGCAAGGAGACAAAATGGCATCATTACAAAAAGCTTCATGAAGCTTCACCACACTTCATGATAAAATGAAACCCTTTTGTTTCCATAAAGCTATTTAATAACTAATAAATGGATTTAATAATAAGAGAATAAATCTTAAACCCTAACCACTCTCATAACCATGGTTGCATTCTTTACACAAAGCCAAAACTACATGCATCATCAAACATGATACATATATTTGCACAAAAGTATATCACATATACAATGTGCAATCCAAGTGAGAAAAATCCATTTAAAGTGAACCAATACTAGCTAATGCAAAGTAATATATCAAATATATAATTATACATTAAATCATTAAATCAACATTTGATTCAATGATCCGGTCATGTCGCACATAACCGACTAGTATTCAATGTATCGATTTATCGAATCGATCTTCGATTCGATAACTAGGTTATATCGCATACAACCATACGAAACATTAATCGCGAGAATTAAATACGGTATCACATACACGCATTATTCTCGGTCCCGCACATATCTCATATGCGCTCCTATTTCGTTTCGCTTGAACCAGGAAACCTCTGTGTAGGACTCTAAAGACTCGTCAATACGCCGGTAGCAGATGATGATCATATCAAGCATCCACAAGCCGCAAGCGGTCTGCTAAACGTAACGGCCACCCGGGTATTGAGCGATCAGAAGATCGACGAGCTAGCCCGCTCACACTCCTGCGAATCCGACGAGTAACACTTACCGTACAGTCCGGTCTGTTCGTCTGATACGTCGCATATCAAGTCTAGGGGTGGTATACGTCAGACCCCAATAACCGATAAGTCGTGCCAATGTGAGGCTCGTAACGGGTCGAGAAACTACTGGTAACACTTACCAGCAAATCTCTGATCAGCCCTGGCCAGGGACTTCCCTGCTACGGCCAATCGAGCACAGCGCAACATCAACTCCCAATACCGGGAGAGACGAAACCCCTCCTATCGCTCATTGCCTCCATGTGACTCGGGACTGTACCCAAAGACCACCGTTTTGCACGCCCTCATGGACGTGGTAAGGTGGAGATCAAAGCACAGTGGGAATCACACAAGACTCTATGACGATCTCGGGTCTACAGACTAACCTGTACAAGTGTCACCTGAGAACTGCCATCTGACGTGA
The DNA here is from genome assembly GCA_030015575.1 of Agapanthus africanus. Classification (NCBI taxonomy): domain Eukaryota; kingdom Viridiplantae; phylum Streptophyta; class Magnoliopsida; order Asparagales; family Amaryllidaceae; genus Agapanthus; species Agapanthus africanus. The sequence goes on along the minus strand of JASDDO010000012.1, from coordinate 296,883,502 downwards.
GGTATAATACCATCTGGGAGTTCTCGGCGAGTCCGTCCAGTGTACCCAGTCTCCACTGAGCACCCGTATACCATCTCTGATGTCAAACACCAATAGATATGGGATCATCCATCGCCCATCACATGGGTCGAGAAGCGTATACGCTAGTCTACTCTGGTATATCGATGCCCCGTCTCGATACACCCACGACTAGGGACCTTTAAGGATGTACTTATGGACTACCATGTCCCCACTAGTATGATCTGCATCATAGTCCAGGTAGTCAAGTACACATCCTAAGGGCTTTACCAGCATGTAACTACAAGACAGTATAAAGAGACTAGTGTACATGTTAAGATAAAGAGTAACCAGATAGCATACTATCATATCGAGCAAGAAAGTCATCTCTATATATGTCCAAGCATCCAATATAATATACAACATCTGTACAATACTGGCCTCTAGGGCATACATACAACTAACAACAAACTGCTAAATTTAATCTTCCAAAATGATGTCTTTCATGAATATCCGAGCAAGATTAAGTTTGAAGAAAAAAGGGTATTGATTTAATTATGAATTTGTGGGATTTATTTAGTATTTTTGATGATCCTAATGAAGCAAAATGATATAGAAATGGAGGGAAAATTTTTGGGGCAGCCAAGGAAGTGGTCGGCCAAAGCAAGGAGGGAGTTTTGTGAAAAGTGAAGAATGTTCTAGCAAAGTAATTCATTAATGCCATTTAATGCAAATGCCACCTTTCATTTTCTTTTCTTTTCTTTTTACAATTTAGTTCCATTGAGCAAAAAAAATATCTAGATATTTAAAAAGAAGGTTCTAAAATAATTGTAGTGATGATTTCTAATGATTCTCATTTAGAAGAAATTTCCCGATTTACGTGAATATTTTACCGGCTAAAATAATATTTTATTTGGGAAAAATTGTATCTGAACCAAAACCTCCCATATTCCCCCAAAGTTCGCGCACTAGCTTTATTTTAGCTAAAATAGGTGCCGGCAAGTTTCTACGGACGTTTGATCGAAATCGGGTTAAAACGGAAAATACCGACTATTTTGCCCTAAAACGGAAAAATTCGCAAAATGATTTCTAAAACGTTACAATCTCCCCCCTTATAAAATTTCGTCCCCGAATTTTAAGATTTTCACTAAGCGTACCTTCAAAGAGAAGATTACAAAAATCCCAAATCTCGCTCGCAATCTTCCAAGTGATCACCTCACATTACGGCTACGTCCATGAAAACCCTTCACAGATGGCAAGACCCTTGACCGAAGTTTCTCCACCTGCCGAGCCATTTACACAATTGGCTGCCGGTGAACGAAACGATCGTGTCCAAGCGAAATGGTCTGATGTTGAATCTTGTGAGAAAGGTCATGAAGGTAATTACAAAGGATCAACACAAGGAATATGGGGTGAACACTCAATAATCTGGCCGGAAGTGCCAAATCAAAGGCAACGGAACTAACTCTCTTTAAGGATCTTAAAAGGACCTACAATTCTGGGATAAGCTTCCCAAAACTCAACACGTCATTCATCAGAAAAATCCATAGGAATACATGAGCTCCCACTGCGAACTCAAGTCTGCGACCACAACGGTCGGCATAAGAGCTCTGTCTGCACTGGGCTGTCATCATCCTGACCTGAACCAACTGGATCATTTCCGAAGTCTCTAGACTAGCTGGGGTCCAAAAATCCTAATCTCGCGGAGTCAGAAAAACAGACTGGAGATCGACACCACCTAACAAACAAAACTTAAAGGTTGCCAATTAGAGTGCCTCCTCATAACAGCTATCGAAGGAGAATCCTAACAATGGCAAGTGACGATCCCAACCATCGACAAAAATTAGTACGTACGCACAAGCATATCTTTCAGAGTCGGTATAGCCCGCACTTACAAAACCATCATCCTGCAGATGGAAAAACGGAGCTAAAGCTCAACTAGTACCCAAGGTTTCCTGAAATTCCTGCCCAAGACGGCAAGCGAACAGGGTGCCTTCATTGGATACGACCCATGAAGAAACTCCGTGCAACGCACAAACTTCACAAAGGACAACTGAGCAAACTGAGTATAAGTGGAAGAAACATCCAAATGGAGTCACACCTTGACAAAACCTGGGTAGACACCATAACGGAATTCGTGGAGATCTGCTCCCACTCCGACATCGGAACGGTTAAAGGTTGCAACTTTCCAGCCGGTCTCAGATGCTCAACCTTAACACACAACAAGACAGACACCTTGAAACGAAATCCGAAACTCCACTCTTCATCCCTGCCCACCCATAACTATTTCATAAGTCACGCTACAAATTGGTGGAACTTGAATGAACACAGAAAGCCGACTGATGTGCCTGCTATAGGATTTCGCGTCTCTGCCCAATAGTATCAGGTACACAAACGCGTCCTTAAATGTAGCACATCTGGTCACAAATCAAGGACTCCGAATCATTACCCAGCCGAGTATGCTTAAGTATCTCTGACGAACGAGCATTGGCGGGCAGTGCCTCGCGAAAGCGATTAAGGAAAAGTTGTCGGGCGCGGACATGAGCAAGTTGTCCCCTCAGTAGAGGCGAACTTAAGCTGTACTCAATGATCACACAAGAACTGTAAATCTGTAGAAGACTGTCTCAACAATCAACACCCGCTGCAGGAAGAAGTATATTAAGCTCTGGTGGTCCGTGAAAATCTGACACAACTCTCGAACAAGTAGTGTCTCCAAATCTCCAACACAAAACCACCGCGGCCATCTCTAGATCATGAGTGGGATATCCTGCTCGTACTACCTCCAGATGCAGGGAAGCAAAAGCGATAACTCCATAGTGTCACCTCATTACACAATCGAGCCCCACTCGCGAAACATCACAATTAAACAACAAAGTCGCCCGAACCAGAAGCAAAGAAAGAACTGATGCAGTTGTTAACCGGGTCTTCAACTGCCGAAAACTCCGTACACATGCCTGAGTCCAAAGAAAAAGTGTTAGTTATGTATATGCCCTAGAGGCCATTGTTGTACATATGATGTATATTATAATGGATGCTTGGTTATATATAGAGATGACTTTCTTGCTCGTCATGATAGTATGCTATTTGGTTTCACTTTATCTTAACATGTTGACTTGTATTGGTTTACTGTTTTACTCTCACATGTTGATAAAGCCCTTAGGATCTGTACTCGACTACTGGGACTATGATGAGATCATACTAATGGGGCCGCGGTAGTCGATGAGTACATCCTATAACTGTTCCTAGTCGAGGGTATATCGAGACAGGGCATCGATACACCAGAGTAGACTAGCGTATACGCATCTTGACCCATATGATGGGCGATGGATGATCCCATATCCATCGGTGTTTGCATCAGAGATGGTGTACGGGTGCTCAGTGGAGACTGGGAACACTGGACGGACTCGCCGAGAACTCCCAGATGGTGATATACCACACGTCAGATGGCAGTTCTCCGGTGACACTGGTACAGGGTAGTCTGTAGACCCGAGATCGTCATAGAGTCTTGTGTGATTCCCACTGTGCTTTGATTTCCACCTTACCACGTCCAAGAGGGCGTGCAAAACGGTGGCTTTTGGGTACAGTCCCGAATCACATGGAGGCAATGAGCGATAGGAGGGGATTCGTCTCTCCCGGTATAGGGAGTTGATGTTGTGCTGTGTTCGATTGGCTATAACTGGATGTCCCTGGCCAGGGCTGATATAGAGATTTACTGGTAAGTGTTACTAGTAGTTTCTCGACCCGTTATGAGCCATACATCGACACGACTTATCGGTTACTGGGGTCTGACGTATACCACCCCTAGACTTGATATGCGACATATCAGACGAACAGACCGGACTGTACGGGAGTGTTACTGATTGGATTCACAGGAGAACGCACAGGCTAGCTTGTTGATCTTCTGATCGCTCAATACCTGGGTGGCTGTTACGTTTAGCTGACCGCTTGCAGCTTGTGGGTGTTTGATATGATCATCACCTGCTACCGGCGTATTGACGATTCTTTAGAGTCCTACACAGAGGTTTCTTGGCTCAGGCGAAACGGAGTAGAGGCACATATGTGATATGTGCAGGACCGAGAATAATGCGATATGGGATACCGTATTATATTCTCGCGATATTTTGATATGAACCGGGTCATCGGATCAAGTGTTGATTCGATGAATCGGTAAATGATATATTAGTCGGTAATATTCGATATAGCCGGATCGTCGGATCAAGTGTTGATTCGATGATTTAATGTATAATAATATATATGATATATTATTATATTATCTAATATTGGCTCGCTTTATTATTTCATTTTCTCATTGGATGATACATTGATATATATGCGATATATGTTAATTGTATTATTTTCTTTTGTTGCAAATATATAATATATATGTGATATATATTATTGTGACATGATATGATTAATTGTTAAACATGTTTAAGGATGATTAATTGAGGTTAGGGTTTGATTAGGGTTAGTTGCTTCATGCACCTTCTAGAAGCTTTTTCTTTTGTCATTGTAAAGATATTTATGGATGACACATTCTTTAACCCAACCAAACCCTAACTCTAGTTTATTCTCTACACAATCCTATCCACTCATCCTTAACCATGGTTTATATATCAATCATATACACTTCTTTCTATTCATCACAAAAGAATTAATTCATTTATCTTTTTCCATTATCATCTTCTTCTTCTCTCTTGAAGAAGCTCACTTGATTTTCTTTATGTGATGAATTAATATGAGAAAATGATTTAAAAAGAAAGCAAAATTACTACTCTCTCATCCTCATCTCATCTAGCCCATGAGATTAGTGTGTTCATCTCTTTAGAGTGAGAAAGCTTGAGTCTTTGCAACTTCGAGGTAGATCATCGGAGATTTGGAACACTTCAAGCTAGCATAGATCGTTCGAGTCGTGGAGCCTCTCATGAGTCCGGGAGATCGTGGATCGCGGCAAAGGGACTTCTACTCGGAGCTTGTGAAGCGAAGGAGCGGACTACAAAGGTTGTAATCCCTCACACATAGATAAAAGTTATCATCTTGCATGTTTAAACCTAATAATCTAGCAAAGATCCCGGCTTTGGGTTGTTCGGCACGTCTAAATTTTTATCCGGGCATGTTTGATGCCTTTTGAACCTTCACAAGAGTGCCTAGGAACCCTACAGTGGTATCAGAGCCTAGCTAGAGAATTAGGCGATGTGTTTACGAAGTTAAAACTCCGATCGAACCCGAAACGACAAAATTAGACCCCTCTCTGGAAATTTTTTAACTTTTGGGATTTTTCTGAATTAAAAATATATAAAAAAATCAGCAGGGAATTCTAAGAATTACCATAAAATCCGAGCCCCCAATTCGTCCAAACAGCGGCGGAACCGCGGCGTAAGCATGACTTACACGGCGGTTCCGCGGCGGAACAGTGGATTTATGACACGTGGATTTTATGGTAATGTCCGTAGGTACTTGTTGATACTTCTGGATATTTTTAACAGTGATTCCAGTATTGTTTAAATCTGGGGTTTATTTTGTAATAGTAGATTCGATCGGAATATTTAAGTTCGTATTTCTTTCCGGATATTTAGAAACTGTTAAATTATTTGAACGGATATCATTAACTTAATATTTCCCGGTACGGCAAACTTTCAAGCGTTGAATTTTTACTGGGTTTAAATCTTTCGGAAAATTGTACAAGTTAAGCGGTGGACCCTCTAGAAGACAACAAACCTTAACTCGATTATGTGACCGTCTTGAACTGCCTTTTGAACCTTCGGGTTTGGGGCAGTACGGCGTGCCACATGTGAGGCGTTGGCTTGACCCTTCTACGGCTGGATCACCGGTACTGTGACATATTCTGGGATTATTTGAACTCCGCTCAAGAGTTGAGCACTTTGGGAAATCTTGGGTGTTTGATTATCTGTTCGGAAAGTTTAATACTGTCTATTTATCTGGAATGTGATACAATATGTGGAATTCATAGAGTTAGGCATGAAATGCGAAGTATGTGATATTTCGGATTTACGATGTCTAAAGTGATTGTGGATTCCAAATGTTGTATTTTTACACTTTCTTTTCTGTGACAGTAAGTGTAATATGTGATATCGCCGGTTTCGTTGCTATATGTCAACGACAATTGGGATGCACATATTTACTTACGTTGATGATATGAGATATTATGTGTTGCTGTAATATGTTATATTGGATCGTCGCGATCAGAATAGCCAAGGGTTTTATGTGAGATGTGGGTTTTTATTTTCATTCATGTAAAATTCATTTGTAATGTAATATTCTTTTATTTGGGGCACTTCCAGGTTGCGGTTGATGTCACCAGTGTATATTATTTACTTTTCCGCATTAGGTAGACCCAAGGAGGGGAGCACAAGTAACCGGGTTCTGGGGTCCAGTGGGAGGCCATCTCGAGGAGTCGAGACCGGGTCTCCTAACCCTAGAATTGGCAGTGTTATTTGCCGCTCTCGTAGGGGTCTTGGGATGTGGGTTTGGCTATTCGTCGCGACCGTGGAATCCGTGTTTTATACAGGCTCGTATTGAAAACACAGACGTCCTAGTATATCCAATATTTCATATATGTTCTTCTGCTGCAATGTTCTGTGATGAGATCATATTACTGCCTGAGACGAATGCTTATACTATATATATATACTGATATATAAATATTACTGCTTTCGTTTCTTCTGTGATGCTTAGGAAGCATAAGCTGATGGGATTTTTATTAATGAGATTAATAAAAGAAAAGAAACCTAAAGATGTTGTAGAATCAAAACTTTATAAAAAGGGTAGCTACAGTTTTGCTTTGCACAGCGATATATATGATATATCCTGCACCTTATTCGATGAGGAAAGGACCGAGATCCCTTCACCGGGAGTGACTCCTTTAGCAAAACTGGCAGATGCTACATAACTCGGTTTGTCTTTTGATTGCTTTTAGTGTTTTGCTTTGCACAGCGGTATATATGATATATCCTGCACCTTATTCGATGAGGAAAGGGCCGACGATCCCTTCACCAGGAGTGACCCCTTTAGCGAAACTAAGAAAAGCCTCAAAAACACTCCTTTTCAAAAACCACTCGATTCTACGACGATATCAAGTTCAATACGCTCATGGTTTTTCTGAAAAAAACCTGCGTAGCCCTCCGTCATTTCAGATAGATATTATTTAGTATCCGTGCTATGTTTGTTGACTTAGTCAAGGCGTAGTGTACGGTAGCTAAGTAGTGTTTATCTGCTAAAAACATGAGATGTGATTGGATTAGGGTATTCGCACGGCCTTGTTGACTCAGTCAAGGGTCGTACGGGTGGGTTTAATTCAATCAAGAAATGTACGGGTTGAACTTGACTTGCGATTTATGGTTTGTTGACTTAGTCAAGGTCATAGATCGCTAGGGGCAAAATATTATCGGGAATTTCAAGTGTTGAAATTTGCAATGAGATTGCATACCTTCTATGAGATAGTTGGATCCCGATACCCACTGCGAGTAAGAGTTACTCCTGGGAGAGTTTTACACAGGACAATTAGTCATTCAAGTAGGTGTCTAGAAAAGTGTTAACGAGGTTACGCCTCTGGGAAAACGAGGTTTACTTTAATTAGGTCCGTGCGAAAGCACGGGGAACCTCCCTCAAAGTACCGACACTGATCTGGCTGAAAGATTGACGAAATTGTAGGGTGTAATTAATCCCGGCTAATCTTACCTTTTAGGGTTTTAAGGTAGATTTGATAAAAACAGTGGGAGATATCCTGATTAGATAAGATAATAACCAATCTAATCTTGCAAGAGCATACGCTAAAGTGTTTTCTTCTCTCTCTCTCCAGGTAGCGACCATGTCAGGCCATAATCAAGATAATAATATTGATGTATTGACTGAACCCGCTTATTATACTGAGCAGGGGAACGTTGGACCCGTTTTTTTCTTATAAGAGTTATAAGACTGAACAGGAAACAGGAGAATATCTAGATTCTCACGCCGCCCAAAAGAACATGCATGTTGATCCATCTTCTTCAGGTGTGTTAGTTATTGAGAACTGTTTCTCAGTTCACCCTACATCCTGGGTATTAGATACTGGATCAGGATCCCACATATGTAAACAGTTACATGGGCTACGTAAAGGTAGAGAACTGGGAAAAGGTGATCATTCCGTTCAAGTAGGGAACGGTGCAAATGTTGCAGCCAAAGCAGTTGGCCAATATCACCTAGTATTACCAAGTCGTGATACACTGATTCTAAATGAGTGCTATTATATACCGAACATGATGTGCAACATTATATCAGTTTCTTTATTAAGTAAAGAAGGATATAATTTTGTAGTAAAGGATAATGTTATGAACATATTCCTAGATCAAAAGTTGATTGCATCAGGCTCGTTACATAATGGCATATTCATTCTAAATCAGAATACAGTCCTCAATATACAAAACACACACAAGAGGAAAAGTTCAGATATGAACGAATCCTACTTGTGGCATTGTAGACTTGGTCATATCAATGCGACACGACTGGCTAAGTTACATAAGGATGGTTATTTGAATCCGTTCGAATTATCATCTTATGATACTTGCCATTCATGTCTCAAAGGAAAAATGACCAAAGCTCCGTTTAGTGGACACGGAGAAAGAGTTACTGAACTCTTAGGACTAATACATAGTGATGTATGTGGTCCCATGTCTACGCATGCTAGGAACGGTTCTTCCTACTTCATTACATTCACTGACGATCTCTCCAGATACGGACATGTGTTTCTGATGAAACACAAGTCTGAAACTTTTGAGAAATTCAGAGAATATAAGCACGAAGTAGAGAACCAAACGGGCAAAAGTATTAAGATCCTTCGATCTGATCGAGGAGGAGAATACTTAAGCAATGAGTTCCTAGATTATCTAAAAGAGAATGGGATTCTCTCTCAGCTTACTCCTCCTTATACACCACAACACAACGGTGTATCGGAACGAAGGAATCGGACCCTATTAGATATGGTGCGATCTATGATGAGCGATGCTGAGTTACCTATTTCCTTCTGGGGATATGCGCTTGAGACAGCCATATACATATTGAATCTAGTTCCGTCTAAATCTGTACCTACCACACCATATGAGATATGGAGCGGGAAGAGACCATATTTTAAACGAGTTAAGATATGGGGTTGTCCGGCCTATGTCAAAAGACAAAATCCGGACAAACTCGAGGCACGATCAGTCCTTTGCAAATTTGTGGGATATCCAAAGAATTCTCAAGGATATTTTTTCTACCACGCTGAGGAACAAAAAGTGTTTGTTGCTCAACATGCAACCTTTTTGGAAAGGGAATTTCTTGCAAAAGAAATTAGTGGCAGAGAGGTAGAACTGGAAGAGGTTCCAGCACCACAAACCGCAAATGATGATTTGATGGAACCAAAAGATTCAATAGTACCCGACGAACCCCAGCCTCTCCGCCGATCTAGTTGGGTTTCTCGTCCACCTGAGAGATACTACGGTTTTCTCATTGATGGTGGAAGCGAGGATTGCATCATGGATGATGATGAACCCACTAGTTTCGAGCAGGCCATCAGGAGTGGTGACTCTGTGAAATGGCTGGATGCAATGCGATCTGAGATGGAATCCATGTACACCAATAAAGTATGGATTTTAGAAAATGCTCCTGAAGGGGTAAAACCCATTGGGAGCAAGTGGATTTTTAAAAAGAAATTTGGTGTAGATGGAAAAGTTGAGACTTTCAAAGCTAGACTTGTAGCAAAGGGTTTTCGTCAACGTCCAGGTGTGGATTATGACGAAACCTTTTCTCCAGTAGCTATGCTTAAGTCCATCCGGATCTTACTTGCCATTGCTGCATACCATGACTACGAAATCTGGCAAATGGATGTTAAGACCGCCTTTCTAAATGGTGATTTAGAAGAGTGCGTGTACATGACTCAGCCAGAGGGCTTCGTAGATAGTGGGAGCAGCGGAAAGGTGTGCAAGCTGCTTAAATCCATTTATGGGTTAAAGCAAGCATCGCGGAGTTGGAACATCTGTTTTGATGTTGTAGTCAAAGAGTTTGACTTCATCAAAAATATAGATGAACCTTGTATCTATAAGAAGGTAGCAGAGGGTAAGGTTGTCTTCCTCGTATTGTACGTGGATGACATTCTCTTGATAGGAAATGATATTCCTATGCTGCAATCAGTAAAGCTCTTCTTATCACAGAGATTCTCAATGAAAGATCTAGGTGATGCCTCCTGCATATTGGGAATCATGATCTATAGAGATAGATCCAAACGGATACTGGGATTGTCCCAATCCAGGTACATTGACACCATACTAAAGAGGTTTAGTATGGAAGAATCCAAGCGTGGGAACCAACCCACGATCTCTGGACTCACTCTCTCCAAAGAGATGTCTCCCAAGACTGATTTGGAGAGAGCTCGCATGCAAGGGATACCCTATGCTTCGGCAGTAGGCTCTATCATGTATGCGATGCAATGTACCAGACCCGATGTAGCATACTCACTAAGTGTAGTGAGTCGGTATCAAGCAGAACCTGGAGAGAGTCACTGGACAGCTGTAAAGAACATTCTCAAGTACTTACGAAGGACTAAGGAGATGTTCTTGGTGTATGGTAACGGAGAACTCCAGGTGGAGTCCTTTACCGATTCCAGCTTCCAAAGTGATAAGGACGACTCTAAGTCGCACTCGGGTTTTGTCTTTACCCTCAATGGAGGGGCGGTATGTTGGAAGAGTTCCAAACAGGATACCGTTGCAGACTCGACGATGGAGGCTGAATACATCGCTGCCAACGATGCTGCCAAGGAGGCTGTCTGGATAAGGAAGTTCATTAGTAAACTTGGTGTGGTTCCATCCATTGAGCATCCAATACCTCTGTATTGCGATAACAATGGAGCTGTGGCTTTGGCCAACGAACCCAGGTCCCATCAGAAGTCCAGACATATTCTGAGGCGGTATCACCTGATCAGGGTGATAGTTGATCGCCGGGAGATCGAGGTCAGGAGAGTAGATACGCAGGACAACACTGCGGATCCATTCACGAAGGCTATTCCCCAGATACAGTTTGAGAGATTATTCGGGATGCAAGGTATGACATACTACAGCAGCTGGCCTTAGTGCAAGTGGGAGATTGTTAGTTATGTATATGCCCTAGAGGCCATTGTTGTACATATGATGTATATTATAATGGATGCTTGGTTATATATAGAGATGACTTTCTTGCTCGTCATGATAGTATGCTATTTGGTTTCACTTTATCTTAACATGTTGACTTGTATTGGTTTACTGTTTTACTCTCACATGTTGATAAAGCCCTTAGGATCTGTACTCGACTACTGGGACTATGATGAGATCATACTAGTGGGGCCGCGGTAGTCGATGAGTACATCCTATAACTGTTCCTAGTCGAGGGTATACCGAGACAGGGCATCGATACACCAGAGTAGACTAGCGTATACGCATCTTGACCCATATGATGGGTGATGGATGATCCCATATCCATCGGTGTTTGACATCAGAGATGGTGTACGGGTGCTCAGTGGAGACTGGGTACACTGGACGGACTCGCCGAGAACTCCCAGATGGTGATATACCACACGTCAGATGGCAGTTCTCCGGTGACACTAGTACAGGGTAGTCTGTAGACCCGAGATCGTCATAGAGTCTTTTGTGATTCCCACTGTGCTTTGATTTCCACCTTACCACGTCCAAGAGGGCGTGCAAAACGGTGGCTTTTGGGTACAGTCCCGAATCACATGGAGGCAATGAGCGATAGGAGGGGATTCGTCTCTCCCGGTATAGGGAGTTGATGTTGTGCTGTGTTCGATTGGCTATAACTGGAAGTCCCTGGCCAGTGCTGATATAGAGATTTACTGGTAAGTGTTACTAGTAGTTTCTCGACCCGTTATGAGCCATACATCGACACGACTTATCGGTTACTGGGGTCTGACGTATACCACCCTTAGACTTGATATGCGACATATCAGACGAACAGACCGGACTGTACGGGAGTGTTACTGATTGGATTCACAGGAGAACGCATAGGCTAGCTTGTTGATCTTTTGATCGCTCAATACCTGGGTGGCTGTTACGTTTAGCTGACCGCTTGCAGCTTGTGGGTGTTTGATATGATCATCACCTGCTACCGGCGTATTGACGATTCTTTAGAGTCCTACATAGAGGTTTCTTGGCTCAGGCGAAACGGAGTAGAGGCACATATGTGATATGTGCAGGACCGAGAATAATGCAATATGGGATACCGTATTATATTCTCGCGATATTTTGATATGAATCGGGTCATCGGATCAAGTGTTGATTCGATGAATCGGTAAATGATATATTAGTCGGTAATATTCGATATAGCCGGATCGTCGGATCAAGTGTTGATTCGATGATTTAATGTATAATAATATATATGATATATTATTACATTATCTAATATTGGCTCGCTTTATTATTTCATTTTCTCATTGGATGATACATTGATATATATGCGATATATGTTAATTGTATTATTTTCTTTTGTTGCAAATATATAATATATATGTGATATATATTATTGTGACATGATATGATTAATTGTTAATCATGTTTAAGGATGATTAATTGAGGTTAGGGTTTGATTAGGGTTAGTTGCTTCATGCACCTTCTAGAAGCTTTTTCTTTTGTCATTGTAAAGATATTTATGGATGACACATTCTTTAACCCAACCAAACCCTAACTCTAGTTTATTCTCTACACAATCCTATCCACTCATCCTTAACCATGGTTTATATATCAATCATATACACTTCTTTCTATTCATCACAAAAGAATTAATTCATTTAACTTTTTCCATTATCATCTTCTTCTTCTCTCTTGAAGAAGCTCACTTGATTTTCTTTATGTGATGAATTAATATGAGAAAATGTTTTAAAAAGAAAGCAAAATTACTACTCTCTCATCCTCATCTCATCTAGTCCATGAGATTAGTGTGTTCATCTCTTTAGAGTGAGAAAGCTTGAGTCTTTGCAACTTCGAGGTAGATCATCGGAGATTTGGAACACTTCAAGCTAGCATGGATCGTTCGAGTCGTGGAGCCTCTCATGAGTCCGGGAGATCGTGGATCGCGGCAAAGGGACTTCTACTCGGAGCTTGTGAAGCGAAGGAGTGGACTACAAAGGTTGTAATCCCTCACACTTAGATAAAAGTTATCATCTTGCATGTTTAAACCTAATAATCTTGCAAAGATCCCGGCTTTGGGTTGTTCGGCACGTCTAAATTTTTATCCGGGCATGTTTGATGCCTTTTGAACCTTCACAAGAGTGCCTAGGAACCCTACAAAAAGTAACCTCCTTTCCAGTCAGTTCAGTCAACGGTGCAGCGATACACTAGTAATACTGCACGAAACGGTGGTAACAACCTACTAAGCCCAAAAATCTGCGGAACTCCGTCCGTACACAAGTCTGGGCCAAAGCTGTACGGCCTCGATCTTTCTCGGGACTATACAATAACCGTCTCCCATAACTACAAGTCCTAGGAGTCAACACAAACAAACCTGAAGGAACACTCCAAGAATCTAGCAAACCGCTGGGGCTCTCCCAATGTCAGCAAAACAAATCCTCAAGTGCTACTCCTGTCCTTCAAGACACATTGAATAGACCAGAACATTGTCAATAACACAAAAATAACTGGTCGAGGAACGGCCTGAAAAAATCTGGTTCATCATATCTACGAATCCTGCTAGGGCATTGGTGAGTCCGACGACACCACCAAAACACACAAAGCCCGTAGCATGCACAAGGCAGTCTTCGGAATGTTATCACTCCGAACCCGCAACAATGATGACCTGATCCCGAACAAACTTAGAAAAATGTCTCGCACTGTGGAGCTGATCGAAGAAATCGTCAATGCGAGGTAAAGGATACCTATCCGCACCGTAACCCGGTTCAATTGACAATCAATCAATACACAACCTCAACTGCCGTCCTTCTTGTAACGCTTTGAAAATCGTTTCGGTGAAATTTCGAAAAAACGGTAAAATAAGGGGGTTTTCTGTAAAAAGTCAAAATGCAAATATCTTTATTATAAAGTTAAATATACATATTATAGCTATGTAATTGCTAGTATTTGGTGTTTATTGAGCCACTGGTGAAATTTCAAATTTTCTGAAAATTTTTCCGAAATTAATTATTTTAATATTATTTTAAGTCGTCACTAATACATTTAATTAGGGAAAATTACAGATTGGAATGAGTTGAAAAAAATTTTGTGCATCATAAAACTTTAAATAAAATTTTATCATGTGGCTTTTGAAACGAAATCGCTTGCCAAAACGGTTTAGAAATTATTGAAGAAAAAAGGCTTTTTTTAGTGTAAATGGATGTTTGGGGTATTGTATTTATCATTTTCCATCACCCCACACCCATACCCACACTCACACACCCCCATTTACTTCTTCCCTTGGCTGAATTCAGCAGCCCCCACCCTTTTTCCCCACTTGAATTTCAAAGAAAAGAAAGAAAAGAAAAGAATAGAAAATGATAGAAATTGGGTGGACTTTGACTAGATTTATCTTTCCCCACCTCACTCTCTCTCCCCCCTCACCCAATACCCACCAAATTCTGGCCGAAACCTGCACACAAACAGCCCCCTCTTAATTCTTCTCCATTTCATTGCAAAACCCACAAAATTCCACCAAAAATCCTAGTCAAAAATCCCACAAAATCAAAATCCACCTCCTACCCATTTTTCCTTGGCTACTTTAGCATGGATCTAGGGATTTAGATTTCAATTTGGGAGGCTAAGTGTGCTTGTGGGAGCTTCAAATTATTTGGGTATAAATTCTAACATTTTGCTTAATGTGTTGTAATTGTTTCATGTTAGCTTAATTAGGTGTTTAATTAGGTTTAAATAGGTTTTCACTTGGTTTTAAGTGCATGATTTAAAATTTATGAGTTAGGGTTTGAATTCAAATATGGTCATTGTCACTTGTTTAAGTTTACAAAATGTATTTTGGCATGTGAGGGCATGGAAAAACCTAATCTAGTTGCTATTATGTAAATTGTTGCATTTAATTTGTCCAAATCAAGTTTTTAAGCAAACTAGGTTTTTGGAATTTGATTAAATAATGGAGATAAAAATCTAATTAGGGTATTCATAGCATTATTAATATTTTAAAATGCAGTTTAATACTTTAGTTCATGAAAATCCAAGCTAGATTGTAGTTTGTGCATTTTTGCTATAAAATTGTTAAAATTTAGGTATTTTGTAAATTAGAATTTTAGGGATTTTGGAATTTAATGAGATTAAATTATGGGAATTGTTTTTATGACTTATTTATGATATTTAGTGAATATTGTGCCGCTAGATTCGTTTATACATCAAGTTTTGTACCAAAACGGTGATTTGTGCTTGCTAGATTTTCGGAAAAATGACTTTTTAAGTGAAATTGGGGTTTTTGTGAATTTTAAGCTATTTTATATTATAATTAGTGCTTGTAATTGTACAAATGAGTGTGTTGGGAGCTTTCTCGATGGTTTGGCGTTTGTACGCCGACGTCGAGGGTTTTTGGGTCGATTTGTGAAAGCAACCATAAGTTTTGACCTATGTGGGATTCGTGTGTCGTTTTGGTCATGAGTCGGATTTTAATGCGATACGATGCGTTGTGATATGTAGGTGCCCCCATGTGGACTTCGAGACGACAAGCAAGCGCGTGGCGACGTCGGCACCGGCGAGCGAGGACCAGGTGAGTTGATTTATATTTACGGGGAGAAGTCGGGTGGATGGCGTATAGCACCCCCGCAGTTCGTGGTGATGTATACGAACACGTATACACACATATATGTATTGTTTATATATTGTTTGAGTTATTGATGATAAATATGGGTATTTGGTGTTCTTGGATGATTGAGTGTCGCGAAACCCAAGAGTAGCGGTCGCACCACACTTGCACACACCCACCCAGACTTGCATACTTTCTTCTTTCTTTTGTGCTCATGCGGGAATATATAGTTATGTGTTCACATAGATATAGGACTTTGTCTTCTCATACGGATTTGAGAATTATACTTGGGATTGAGATGAGTCGATGAGATTTGTTTTGAGATTGTGATATCGGTGATATAGCTGGATTCGTACTTGAGGTACGTCCTGGTGTTATAGCGGATCTTGGAGCGACGATACGGGTGAATAGTGTTATAAATAAAGTGGTCGACATGTGATCGTGATATGAGATATGATATGCTAGGATATTGATCCTAGGTTGTATTGAGCGATGTATACACCTTGATGATGACATGTGCTGATGATATCAGTTTGTACGAGACTGTCGATCGGTAGCCAGATCATGATTATATTGATATCAGTATTGTACTAGACCTAGGTCAGTACCTTAGACTATGATATTTGATAAAGAGGATACCAGATGAATAGTATGATGAATGTGATATTGACCCGTACCCAGATTTGGGATGCCGTACGACGGATTTACGTACGAGCTATATATTGATGATTGATCCGCACTCTTGACTTGGGATGTCTGATTATAGATATGGTATCAGATATAATATTATTGTGGCGGGATCACCGACTATACATATACAGGTATGTATCTGTATCGAATCAGATGATAGGCGGTTTCCTTACCTGTAGTTCAGCTTGTTAGTTCAGCCGTATAGTTTAGTGTAGTTGTTAGATTAGATTAGACTCCTACCTATTTCAAAACTAGCGGATCGTGGGTATTTTAAAAGACAGGTCAAGGGATCTACGGATATTTCAAAGGACGTATCCTTTCTTAAAACTACCGTAGCCCTATTTTCAAAACCCCACGATTCGTGTTATTTCAAATGGCACCATTGTTTAATATTTAGCTCCCGCTCATTTTGGTTGCTCGCTCGGCATCGCATACTTATATTGTTATTTCATATTGCATTGTTGACATTGTGCTGTTAGGACACCAGCACCATTACCGATGATGCGTATGTACCACGTACACTTACTTTTCGGCTCACACACATCTTCATCGGTAATTGCCATGTCACGTACACCTTAGAAAATATTATTGCTTAACTTAGCTTGATAGCTAGTAGTTTGACATAATATTAGTGTACTTACCTTCTATGCCAGCTTAGATATTGTAGTTATTACTTGTCACTTCATGCATACTGTTATTCATTGTTATGCCGTATTCATGGATTCTCATGCCTATATTCATGGGTTTATATGCTATTGATGATTTGGGTTCGGATTTCTATGAGATTTTCTGGATTTGGGGGAAAACCGCAAAACTTGTATAAGCTTCTTCCCTCTCTTTTAAATAAAAAGTGCGGTTTTCCCATGATTTATGAGTCGTCCACCATGAGTTTGCTGATGGATTTCGAGACCCGATTCGAGTAGTGGAGGAACCGTTTCGGGTACATGGTGGGCCCGGTGCGGTACCCCAGGGAAAGAGGATCGTGTTGTTGACGTTGAGCCTGGCAGGGGAGTACTACCGACCGGTGATATTACCCGACGTGTCGGATATCCGGAGGATACCGTCGTGGTCTTGAGATGGATGGTAGGGGCCGGTCTGGACTGACGGCGCCCTATATATTGTGATTGAGACATTGAGATTTCGAGATATTGAGGTACAGAGACTGTGATACAGAGATATCGAGATATTGAGATAACGTTTTGTGCCGATGCTAGGCACTGTTTTATGCTGATTTCATTATGATACCTCATTTTAAAAAATACAGAAATCTCACTAATTTATGAAAGCAGTTTTCTTCAGTACATGCATTCTGTTTCATGCATTCATACATCATCCATATGATATATTTCTACCTGAGGCACTGACACGGGCACATGGAATTACACTTGGGTTAGATATTTGCCCTAACCATTGTTATGGGTTGCTGGTTATATATTTGAGGATATATTATGATCATTGACCTAGGATTGCGTTATTTATGTGATTTCTTTCCGTAGATGTTTTTCTATTCACGAGTTGGCAACTCACCCCCGTTGTGCCCCAGTTTCTTGCAGGTTTCGCCGTACAAGTTTCATTACGGCTTTGCGGGCATAGTTTCCTTCGGGTGATTTGCTAGTAAGTGGGTTTACTTGTATCGTGCCCCCATTATATATCTTGTATATCATTATTCTGTTGTATCTAGAAGTTCCATCAACAAAACATGTATTTATTTTGAGATAGTGACCAGTGATGTTATTCATTCGACCTTAGAGTCGCGCGTTATATTTCTGTGGTTTTCTTGTGGTTTTGAGTTTTCTTTTGAATTTTGATCCTTGCCGTTGGCGTTGTATATTATATTGCTTGTGTGGTTGTGACCGTCGATTGACGAAGAGCTAGCTCCCGCTTGGGGATGCCTTTTTATTGATTTCGTATATTATTCATGTTGTATCCCGTTTGAGGACCAGTATTTACAAAGGAGACTCTGCCGAAATTTTCGGGAAATATTTGATGTTTTTTTTAAAAACGCATAATTCGGCTTATGCTATTAAACTACTTGTTTTAAATTGGTTTTCCTTCACTCTACTACTTTTCTTGGTTTGGATTTCTGGGTTTTCGGCTAACTTAGATTACGTACGCCTCGAGACGTTCGTAGTTTAAGTGCCGGTCATGTTCCGTACTTTCGTGGCATGACAAAGTTGGTATCAGAGCGTTAGGTTTTACCTTCGGAGCGTAGGATGACCCTTGGTTGATGGAATAGGTGACTAAAGTAGAGTGACGTACCGTAGGTATGTTCCGCGGCATATTTACGATGCGCTACTCCACTTAAGAAGCCTTAGGATGTACATTTCTTTGCTCAGTATTATATTCATTCCGATCTAGCCTCATCAGTACCAGTTATGGTTTTGCTGCCACGATTACGGGCAGGGAGAGCTACAGCTAGAGTTGCGGTCAGCACGAGCTCGTCACGAAAGAGGACTGACCAGGGCGAAATTCCGGCGACACACGATTGCGCAGATGTGTCTTTTTACTGTGTTTCCACGCCACGAGCGTTTGGCGGATCGCCTTTATGAGGTTACTCGGATGTGCTGATCGACACTAGAGGATTGAGCCAATGATAGAGGCCAGCCAGATTTTGATGACCGTTGGTGTATTGCTTACTCATGATGATTGAGGAACTGTTCATCGTGCAGACGAGTGAGCCATTTGTTGCTGCGAACGACGAGATATCGCCCCATATGTTGGAGCTATTGCAGTACAGGTTGTACTAAGAGATGATAGAAGGTCGCTAGTCACCCGATGATGAATGACTAGGACATGTGGTTCGTTCGCCTACCCGATGAGAGGTCATCAGATAGATTGATTCCAGCTAGAGACGACTTCACGCGGAGACGTTGGGAGTCGACAGAGACGATCGAATGTCAAAAACCTATTATTCCAAGTTTAAAGTATTCGGAAGGGCATGCAGGCAATTCTATGGACCCTCTAGAAGAATGAAACCCTAACTCGACTTAATGACCGTGTGAAAGACTTTGAACCTTCGGGTTTGCGGCAGTTCTACGGCGCCATTAGTGAGGCTTGGGTTTGCCCTTCTACGGCTGGACCACTGATGCTGTGGTATGTACTCGATACTATTAAACTGTGCCCAAGATGTTGAGCCCTTGGGGGATTATGAGGTTTTGACGACTCGATCGGATGGCTCGACTTAATTCGGATGCTAGGTGGTGAGATACTTTTCTTGGGAGACTCCCGATACGAGGATAGCCGTTGGAGCTCAGTCCATGCAGCCGCGATGAGACGAGTCCAAAGCAGACGACATTAGAGAAAAGTGAAGTAAGAGGTTCGTACCAGATCTAGATGAGATGACGTTCCACTCCGCCGACATCAGAGATACGATGCGCATGCCGAGGCATGGCACTTGGATTTACCTTCCAGAAAGAGTCGCGATGAGTATGCAGTCGTTCAAGAGCAAGATGCAGATATAGGAAAGGACGATGACTTCCGGACAGTTGGCAGAGACGAGACATGGAAGAGACCGTGAGCAGGATTCCTTCCAGGACACTGCTGCAATGATACTTGAACCCAGGATCTGATGTGTCACGTACATTCAGAGAGCCAGAGGCCGACGCCAGTGATATGCTGTCTTACGAGTGGTCGCGATGATTGACCGAGAGATGACCAGAGAAGTGCCAGAACGGGATCATCCCCGTTAGCACACCTGACAGGGCCGATGAGCCGATGGACCGAGAGATTGGTAATTCACAGTGAAGACCTTGACCCAGGAGTGGTCATTGTTACGCACACCAGCAAGCCAGAGTTCATGATCATCGACAAGACGTTCCACTAGTGACCGCGACAGTTGGCCCGAGATTCTTAGAGGATGCGCTTGAAGTGTACTATTCCGCCATTATTGATTTCGATGTTTTGGGTGATTTATTCGCATGATTTGATTTTGATGATTGAGGATTTACGATCTTTGCACAGTGTTGCACTTGATATCGTTTTCATGCTTTGGTTTCACATGTTTGTGATTTTACGGTTTTAGACATTTGAGTTCATTTTGGGCGTATGCATGCACACTATTTGGTTCCTGCACTCTGTACAGTTTATATATTCTTGCAGTGCAGTGATACGCCTTTTGTGCACTTAGATGCACTGGACTTCGATTTCGATTGTGATACTCGATATTTGTTTTGTGCACCTTGTGCACCTGATTTGATTTTGCGTATGTTCGGCACTTGATATTGGATTTCATGATTTCGTGCATAATGGATGCCCCTGGTTTTGGGTTTTCGCGCATGTTGAGCGCATGTCTTGAGATGCGATTTTGGCGCACACCAGATGCACTAAATCGAGATTTTTTTCGTGCATGTCAGATGCACCTGATTTTGCTGGCAGGCACACACGTTGCCTACGAAAGATGCTTTGTACACACCCGATGCACTTAGATCTTGTTTATGTGCACTTGTATGGCACGTATATGGATTTTGATGGTCGTGCGCACGAGACACACGTAGTATTCATACGCGTATTTTGCGATGGATTTCTTATAGAGCAGTACGTTTTTTTTATGATAATTGCGAGGTGTTTTCATACTAAGCAGGACTAGTCAGAGGACAGTACCTGAATGTATTTTGCATGCATTGATAGCTATTGAAGGGAATTCCAAAAAGCGAGCTATAGTCTTAGTATTTACCTACGTGTCTGATATGACGCGAAACGTTTAAAACAAGGAAAACCCTTCTAAATTGTTTCCCAAAACGGCGGAACGTACATTTCAAACAAAGGTATATATGTATATAGTTATTTTCTTATGATAGACGTCCGCCACTGTGTAGTGTTATGTGCATTGCACAGCAACTTCAAGAATTTGGCATGCATTTCCTCCTCATATTTGCATGTATAGTTCCGATTTATAGCATATCGGTCTTGCTTGAGATTTGGCATTCGTGTCTTCACCTTGACTCCGATGATTGTGGGATGCTTCACGGAGTTTTGATTTCGAGTTATCTACTCATTACTCATGCGCATGCATTGCGCTATGATGTGTTTATGTATTTATGATTTCGGAGCCCCGGCGATTTGATGGTTTTGGCTGAAATATTTTAGTATTTGGGGGGAGTTTTAATTTAAATTCGGGGACCGAATTTCTTTAAGGGGGGAAGATTGTAACGTTTTGAAAATCATTTCGGTGAAATTTCGAAAAAACGGTAAAATAAGGGGGTTTTCTGTAAAAAGTCAAAATGCAAATATCTTTATTATAAAATTAAATATACATATTATAGCTATGCAATTGCTAGTATTTGGTGTTTATTGAGCCACTGGTGAAATTTCAAATTTTCTGAAATTTTTACCGAAATTAATTATTTTAATATTATTTTAAGCCGTCACTAATACATTTAATTAGGGAAAATTACAAATTGGAATGAGTTGAAACAAATTTTGTGCATCATAAAACTTTAAATAAAATTTTATCATGTGGTTTTTGAAACGAAATCGTTTTCCAAAACGGTTTAGAAATTATTGAAGAAAAAAGGCTTTTTTTTAGTGTAAATGGATATTTGGGGTATTGTATTTATCATTTTCCATCACCCCACATCCATACCCACACTCACACACCCCCATTTACTTCTTCCCTTGGCTGAATTCAGCAGCCCCCACCCTTTTTCCCCACTTGAATTTCAAAGAAAAGAAAGAAAAGAAAAGAATAGAAAATGATAGAAATTGAGTGGACTTTGACTAGATTTATCTTTCCCCACCTCACTCTCTCTCCTCCCTCACCCAATCCCCACCAAATTCTGGCCGAAGCCTGCACACAAACAGCCCCCTCTTAATTCTTCTCCATTTCATTGCAAAACTCACAAAATTCCACCAAAAATCCAAGTCAAAAATCCTACAAAATCAAAATCCACCTCCTACCCATTTTTCCTTGGCTACTTTAGCATGGATCTAGGGATTTAGATTTCAATTTAGGAGGCTAAGTGTGCTTGTGGGAGCTTCAAATTATTTGGGTATAAATTCTAACCTTTTGCTTAATGTGTTGTAATTGTTTCATGTTAGCTTAATTAGGTGTTTAATTAGGTTTAAATAGGTTTTCAATTGGTTTTAAGTGCATGATTTAAAATTTATGAGTTAGGGTTTGAATTAATATGGTCATTGTCACTTGTTTAAGTTTACAAAGTGTATTTTGGCATGTGAGGGCATGGAAAAACCTAATCTATTTGCTATTATGTAAATTGTTGCATTTAATTTGTCCAAATCAAGTTTTTAAGCAAACTAGGTTTTTGGAATTTGATTAAATAATGGAGATAAAAATCTAATTAGGGTATTCATGGCATTATTAAAATTTTAAAGTGTAGTTTAATACTTTAGTTCATGAAAATCCAAGCTAGATTGTAGTTTGTGCATTTTTGCTATAAAATTGTTAAAATTTAGGTATTTTGTAAACTGGAATTTTAGGGTTTTTTGGAATTTAATGAGATTAAATTATGGGAATTTTTTTTATGACTTATTTAAGATATTTAGTGAATATTGTGGCCGCTAGATTCGTTTATACTTCGAGTTTTGTACTAAAACGGTGATTTGTGCTTGCTAGATTTTCGGAAAAATGACTTTTTAAGTGAAATTGGGGTTTTTGTGAATTTTAAGCTATTTTATATTATAATTAGTGCTTGTAATTGTACAAATGAGTGTGTTGGGAGCTTTCTCGATGGTTTGGCGTTTGTACGCCGACGTCGAGGGTTTTTGGGTCGATTTGTGAAAGCAACCATAGGTTTTGACCTATGTGGAATTCGTGTGTCGTTTTGGTCATGAGTCGGATTTTAATGCGATACGATACGTTGTGATATGCAGGTACTCCATGTGGACTTCAAGACGACAAGCAAGCATGTGGCGACGTCGGCACCGGCGAGCGAGGACCAGGTGAGTAGATTTATATCTACGGGGAGAAGTCGGGTGGATGGCGTATAGCACCCCCGCATATCTTGGTGATGTATACGGACACGTATACACACATATATATATTGTTTATATATTGTTTGAGTTAATGATGATAAATATGGATATTTGGTGTTCTTGGATGATTGAGTGTCGCGAAACCCTAGAGTAGCGGTCGCACCACACTTGCACACACCCACCCAGACTTGCATACTTTCTTCTTTCTTTTGTGCTCATGCGGGAATATATAGTTATGTGTTCACATAGGTATGGGACTATGTGTTCATATACGGATTTGAGAATGATACTTGGGATTGAGATGAGTCGATGAGATTTGTGTTGAGATTGTGATATCGGTGATATGGCAGGATTCGTACTTGAGGTACGTCCTGGTGTTATAGCGGATCTTGGGACGACGATACGGGTGAATAGTGTTATAAATAAAGTGGTCGACATGTGATCGTGATATGAGATATGATATGCTAGGATATTGATCCTAGGTTGTATTGGGCGATATATAGCCCTTGATGATGACATGTGCTGATGATATCAGTTTGTACGAGACTGTCGATCGGTAGCCAGATCATGACTATATTGATATCAGTATTGTACTAGACCTAGGTCAGTACCTTAGACTATGATATTTGATAAAGAGGATACCAGATGAATAGTATGATGAATGTGATATTGACCCGTAACCAGATTTGGGATGCCGTACGATGGATTTACGTACGAGCTATATATTGATGATTGATCCGCACTCTTGACTTGGAATGTCTGATTATAGATATGGTATCGGATATGATATTATTGAGGCGGGATCACCGACTATACATATACAGGTATGTATCTGTATCGACTCAGATGATAGACGGTTTCCTTACCTGTAGTTCAGCTTGTTAGTTCAGCCGTATAGTTTAGTGCAGTTGTTAGATTAGATTAGACTCCTACCTATTTCAAAACTAGCGGATTGTGGGTATTTTAAAAGACAGGTCAAGGGATCTACGGATATTTCAAAAGACGTATCCTTTCTTAAAACTACCGTAGCCCTATTTTCAAAACCCCACGATTCGTGTTATTTCAAATGGCACCATTGTTTAATATTTAGCTCCCACTCATTTTGGTTGCTCGCTCCGCATCGCATAATTACATTGTTATTTCATATTGCATTGTTGACATTATGCTGTTAGGACACCAGCACCATTACCGATGATGCGTATGTACCACGTACACTTACTTGCCGGCTCACACACATCTTCATCGGTAATTGCCATGTCACGTACACTTTAGAAAATATTATTGCTTAACTTAGCTCGATAGCTAGTAGTTTGACATAATATTAGTATACTTACCTTATATGCCAGCTTAGATATTGTAGTTATTACTTGTCACTTCATGCATACTGTTAGTCATTGTTATGCCGTATTCATGGATTCTCATGCCTATATTCATGGGTTTATATGTTATTGATGAATTGGGTTCGGATTTCTATGAGATTTTCTGGATTTGGGGGAAAACCGCAAAACTTGTATAAGCTTCTTCCCTCTCTTTTAAATAAAAAGTGCGGTTTTCCCATGATGTATGAGTCGTCCACCATGAGTTTGCTGATGGATTTCGAGACCCGATTCGAGGAGTGGAGGAACCGTTTAGGGTACATGGTGGGCCCGGTGCGGTACCCCGGGCAAGAGGATCGTGTTGTTGACGTTGAGCCTGGCAGGGGAGCACTACCGACCGGTGATATTACCCAACGCGTCGGATATCCGGAGGATACCGTCGTGGTCTTGAGATGGATGGTAGGGGCCGGTCTGGACTGACGGCACCCTACATATTGTGATTGAGACATTGAGATTTCGAGATATTGAGGTACAAAGACTGTGATACAGAGATATCGAGATATTGGGATTACGTTTTGTGCCGATGCTAGGCACTGTTTTATGCTGATTTCATTATGATACCTCATTTTAAAAAATACAGAAATCTCACTAATTTATGAAAGCAGTTTTCTTCAGTACATGCATTCTGTTTCATGCATTCATACATCATCCATATGATATATTGCTACCTGAGGCACTGACACGGGCACATGGAATTACACTTGGGTTAGATATTTTCCCTAACCATTGTTATGGGTTGCTGGTTATATATTTGAGGATATATTATGATCATTGACCTAGGATTGCGTTATTTATGCGATTTCTTTCCGTAGATGTTTTTCTATTCACGAGTTGACAACTCTCCCCCATTGTGCCCAGTTTCTTGCAGGTTTTGCCGTACAGGTTTCATTACGGCTTTGCGGGCATAGTTTCCTTCGGGTGATTTGCTAGTAGGTGGGTTTACTTGTATCGTACCCCCATTATATATCTTGTATATCATTATTCTGTTGTATCTAAAAGTTCCATCAACCAAACATGTATTTATTTTGAGATAGAGACCAGTGATGTTATTCCTTCGACCTTAGAGTCGCACGTTATATTCCTGTGGTTTTCTTGTGGTTTTGAGTTTCCTTTTGAATTTTGATCCCCGCCGTTGGCGTTGTATATTATATTGCTTGTGGCGTTGTGACCGTCGATTGACGAAGAGCTAGCTCCCGCTCGGGGATGCCTTTTTATTGATTTCGTATACTATTCATGTTGTTTCCCGTTTGGGGGCCAGTATTTACAAAGGAGACTCTGCCGAAATTTTCGGGAAATATTTGATGTTTTTTTTAAAACCGCATAATTCGGCTTTTGCTATTAAACTACTTGTTTTAAATTGGTTTTCCTTCACTCTACTACTTTTAGCTCCCCAATGCGAAACACACATACGCACAAGCCCCCAACAAACAACTCTGCAGCTGATCCTTAAGCTCCCTAAGCTTCGCCGGCTCATCTGGAACAACATCGGAAAACGCTCGCATGAAGGAAAGACGGTCCAACAAACCCACTGTGGCTCCGGTATCATGAATGAACGCGACATTGTCGGGTTATTAGGCACTCACACAAGGGTCTATAAGGCATCAACCATGCCCGATTTAAAATTTAGACAAGCCGAACAACCCTAACCAAGATCTTTAAACTTGAGATTAGGCGAAACAAAGCAAGTAAACAACTTTACTTCTAAGAGTTTGGGATTACAACCTTTGTAGTCCGGTCCTTCGCTTCATAAGCTCTATGTTGTGGTCCATTCGGTGCGATCATCATGTTCCTGGACTCTAGAGAGGCTCCACGAAGAGAAAGATGCAAGCTTGCTTCCGATCTTCGATAACTAAGATGATCTACCTTGAAGTCTCTATAACATAAGCTCTCACTCACTAAATGAAGTGAACACCCTAATCTAATTGGCAAGAATAGATTAGGATGATGAAGTAGGAATTTAGCTCTCATTTGTTTTCTTAATCTCACTCATTTTCATCACCTCATAAAAAGTTAGAAAGCTTTTTCATGAAAGAAGAAGGAAGAAGAAGAAGAACCATTCTCTTTTGTGATGAATAATGAATCCATGTGAGGTTAGAAATGCAACCATGGGTTAAGTATGATAACTTAACCCATGTAGAGAATGAACCATGGTTAAAGGGTTTGGTTGGGTAAACCAAAAATCTACAAAAATATCTTTACAAAATATCTTTGCAAAAACAAAACAAAAGCTTCTAGAAGCTTCTAAAAAAATTAACCCAAATCAAACCTTAATCATGTTTAATCTCCACTAATCATGTTGCATTAATAACCCTAACATGTTACAGTATTATATATCACATATACAATATTTATTATAACAAAATAAAATAATACAATTAACATATATCGCATATATATCAATGTATTACCCGAGTGAGAAAAAGAATCTTTTAGTGAGCTTATATTAGTTAATGTAATTTAATATATCAAATATATAATTATACATTAAATTATCGAATCAACACTTGATCCGATAATCCGGCTATTTCACAAATAACCGACTAATATAATCTGTATCAGTTCATCGAATCAACACTTGATCCGATGGCCCGGCTATTTCACATATACCCGGCAGATATCTCATATCGCGAGAATCTAATACGGTATCACATACTCGTATTGTTCTCGGTCCTGCACATATCATATATGTGCTCCTATTCCGTTTTCCTGAGTCAAGAAACTTCCGTGTAGGACTCTAAAGAATCGTCAATACGCCGGCAGTAGGTGATGATCATATCAAACACCCATAAGCTCCAAGCGGTCAGCTGAACGTAACAGCCACCCTGGTATTGAGCGATAAGAAGATCAACAAGAAAGCCTGTACATTCTCCTGCGAATCCAACCAATAACACTCCCGTACAGTCCGGTCTCTTCGTCTTATATGTCGCATATCTCGCCTAGGGGTGGTAAACGTTAGACCCCGGTAGCTTGATAAGTCGTGTCGATATTAGGTCTATAATAGTTCGAGAAAATACTGTAACACTTACGAGTAAATCTTAGCAACCCAGGTCAGGGATTTCTAGTTATAGCCAATCGAACACAGCGCAACATCAACTCCCTATACCGGGAGATACGAAACCACTCCTATCGCTCATTGCCTCCTTGTGATTCGGGACTGCACCCAAAAGCCACCTTTTTGCACACCCTCTTGGACATGGTATGATGGAAATCAAAGCACAGTGGGAATCACACAACACTCTATGACGATCTCAGGTCTACAGATTAACATGTACCAGTGTCACCAGAGAACATCCATCTGACATGAGGTATAACACCATCTGGGAGTTCTCGGCGAGTCCGTCCAGTGTACCCTGTCTCCACTGAGCACCCGTATACCTTCTCTGATGTCAAACACCAATGGATATGAGATCATCCATCGCCCATCACATGGGTCAAGAAGCGCATACGCTAGTCTACTCTGGAGTATCGATGCCCTGTCTCGGTACTCCCACGACTAGGAACATTTGAAGGATGTACTTGGCTACTACACTGTCCCCACTAGTATGATCTGCATCATAGTCCTGGTAGTCAAGTACTCAACCTAAGGGCTTTATCAACATGTAACATAGAGACAATCAGAATACATGTTAAGATAAAGAGCAACCAGATAGCGTACTATCGTGTCGAGCAAGAAAGTCCTCCCTATATATGTCCAAGCATCCACTACAATATACATCGTATGTACAGTAATGGCCTCTAGGGCATACATATAACTAACATACATCTTCTCCTCAAAAGCCGACTAGCGAAAAAGGCTGAATTCAAGCTGTGTGAGGCGGCACCACTGCCCTCCCATGCACAACAAGAACTGACTCACCGGGAAAACAAACCCTGTCTGTTTTCTCCTGGCAGTCCACAGACACATAGCACGTAAGTAACCAGTCCATGCCAGGAGAACGTCAAATCCAACATCTCTAGAAGGATCAAGTGACAGATGAATCTCCTAACCGATTGGAACACGACTGAAATACGTGTTGCGCAACAAAAGAATCGCTGACAGAAGTTAACACAACAAATGGCTAATCTAGCTAACTGACTCTCGTCCCAACCACGGCACAAGTGTGTAAAACAAAAAAGTACATCAACAGAACATACGAATTTAGGATACCAGAAAACTCTGCATTGGACGCCCACGCGTCCCGATGAGTAGAAGCAAACTCCCATGTCTGCCCCCTACCCGCAACTGGCTGAAATCCTTCTCTGCCAACCTGTCCCCTCTGAGCGAATCCTCTGCGACCACAACCTCTTTACACATAAGCCTGATGCGGTGCTAAGAAACAATGTCTGACGAAGTGATGAAAGCTCCCGCATCGAAAACATCCACGCGATGACTGCTGACCCTCCTGGGGATGAGAGTTGAACGACTGTCCTCGTCCCAAGCCTCTGCTACTGCCGCGACGGTCACGAAATCTGTCTCGATGTCTAAGCCTCTGTCTCTGGGCTGGTATACCGGTACGAGTCCTCCACGGTTCCGGAACTCTCAAAGTCTCTGGAATACGTGTCTCGTCAACTGGGGCTGCATCCACTGGTGCAATGTAGGTGACGGAATGCTGCATGCTGATTGCAAGGAATAACTGGATAACAGGGGTGACAACCTCATGTCGCTGAGCTCGAACGGTCTCAATCAATGAACTCATCATTTGGCGCATGTCCTGCATCTCTGCCACAATCCTAGCGATACTATCTGTCGAAGGCGGATCCATCTGGTCCTGTGCAACGAGCGTGCCATCTTGGTCAGTCCTTGACCCACCCAAGTCAACTCTGACCTCGGCCCTCGCTGCATCACTCTGAGTCCCCATAATCGTCGGCGGCAAAGGCTATAAATAGAGATAGGATTCGATATGAACACGGAAATCGAATCACAAGGATATGTTATAATGGAAGGAATTTCAAGCAATTTGTACTTAGGTCACTTCAGGCGGAGTAACGCATCGTGAGTATGCCGCGGACATACACACACTACGTTACTCTCCTTAAGCTACCTACTCCATCATACCAAGGTCATCCTACACTCCGAAAGGTAAAACCTAGCGCTCTGATACCAACTTTGTCACGACCCGAAATTGGCACGTGACGGCCCTAATACTACGCAACGTCTACAGGCATAACGCAGTAAAAGAAAGCCAAAACCCAGAAATCTAAACCATTAAAAGGAAAGAAAAGATAAGAAACATTGTTTAAACTTTTTAAAATCACAAGAATAAATTCTTTAAGTCTAATTTACTTTCTTGAAAATTTCGGCAGCATCTTCTTTGTAAAAACCAACCCCAAAATGGGTACAATATAAATATAAAGCAAACATCCCCAACGGGAGCAAATCCACGCCCAACGGCGGAAAACAACCACCACAACAGATATACAACGCCGTAGCGAAGAAATAAAAGACGATATAAGTAAAACTGCATAAAAGACATCCAAGTCCCTAAAATATACAATATCGTCCTCACATCAAGTCTCTAAGTCATACAAGATAATGGTAGATAGAGAGTACATGGATACAACGAATATACAATAAAACAACGAATAACCACAAAACCCACCTAAGCAAACTGCACAATGTGAGCTGATGCGGTATCCGTAGCAAAAGATGATAAGATATATGAATAGCCTGCCTCGACTACTCTAGGGAACAACCTGCAAAACAACTGTGGCACAATGGGGTTAGTTGCCCACTCGTGAATAGTAAATAACATATGCAGGTAATCGCAAGTATGCACATACAGCACGAATCTAACATATGCAATTAATAGCAATAAAAGGTCATATGAAAGCAAAAATCATCAAAGGTACACTAGCAGGTGCAACTAATACATGAAGCAATAATAATATGACAATCGGTATGCAATAATGATATGAAAATGTATATATGCAACAGTCATGAAAGGTACTCTAGCAGGTACAACTAACACATGAAGTAATGCATATAAATAAAGGTATGTAAATGCAACGGTCATGAATGGTACTTTATCAGGTACAACTAATACATGAAGCAGTGCATAAACAATAAATGTGGAGTATGGAATGAAACATGTCATTTCCAGAATCCTGACATCGTGGTAGGATCACAATCCATCAAGACAGTCCAAATCCCAATTCCTCAAATTGGCTCTCATATCATATAAGTCTCACAAATCCTTAATGTACAATATCGAATAAATCTCATATATCCTGAATGTACAAAGTCAAGTGAATCTCATATATCCTTTATGTACAATATCAAGTAATCTCAAATGTCCTAAATCCAACATTAAGTGAATCTCTTATATTCGAAGTATATTTGCATGAATAAATATGATGAAGTATATGAATTTATATATATACATATATATTAGCGTCTCATTCCACTAATATATATGTATATGCATATATAACAGCGTCCCATTCCACTGTTATATATACTTAGGGGTAAAATATGATGAAAACCAAGTGTCAAGCATCGACACAAAATAGTGATCTATCAGGTGCTGTCACCAAGACTGGCACCCTGATAGGTACGTATCATACGCTATACCGAAAGCTCGAGTGCCTAGCTCTGACCCTCGCCTCTCGACGTATCCATACGCACATGACTCTAGTCGGTATCCCCATGATAACCGCTGAGTCATTGGTAATTTCACCGGAGTGTAAGGTTCCCCTGCCAGGCTCAATCGGCAAGGTCCATCAATCGTCTAGCCCCGGGTACTTCCGGGCCCCACCATGTACCCTCATACGGCCCCCGACTCCACGTATGGGGTATATATATCAGAACTGATAATTCTCATAGTGGATGCTGAAATATCATATCAAGGGAAGCCGGGTTTTTTCAAATAATGCATAATTTCATGAACAATTACGGTCCCCAAATCCAGAAAACATCATGAAAAATCCATACCTCAATGCGAAAATCCATGAATATAATATATGCAACATAAGACTGAAATGTAAGCATATAAGGAAAAGCCGCTGATTAACTGCAACAAGTTAATTTCAAATATCATGCGGTTCCTATTTTCTCCTATTCTAAATAACATCAAGTAAAGGTAAACATGTAGTTATAACTCATATATGCGTAAACATAAAGGTATGGCGAGATATAGATATCTACCTATCAGAAATGATTTAATATACCCCCTGGGTATAAGTGAAGTATGTATGCAAAGTATACATGTAGCTATATTATTATGTGTGTATGTACCTATCATTAATGGTACAGTACCCTATAGGTATACAGGTAACTAGCATGTAAGTATGTCAATGCATATATGTAAGCATATAGGTATACATGTATACTATAAGTCATATGCATAAAGAAATATGAATCAATATCTCAATGTCCCTAATCAAACTATATCATATCTATAAGTGGGTTGTGCGTGTCATGGCAATTATTGACGGTGTGTGCGGCATACAATCAGTGCTCGTGCAACATAAGCCGTCAATAATAGTGCAGTGTCCTAAGAATACTAGTCCAAGCACAACAATTAACTAAGCAGTAGGGCGTATGCGCAATTCTAAATATGACATAGAATATGTGACAAGTCAAGTCATTTCTAGCCCACACGCATAACGCCATACGGGCGATTCCCCTGTAGATGTTAAATCTACTCACCAACGCTCCTGGCTAAGTGAAGCCTACCACCTGTTTTCCCTCTGTCGTAGTGTCCGAAGTTCCCGCCTGCGAACCCTTAAAATTTCACAAACATATCACATGTAACGTTTTGAAAATCGTTTCGGTGAAATTTCGAAGAAACGGTAAAATAAGGGGGTTTTCTGTAAAAAGTCAAAATTTAAATATCTTTATTATAAAATTAAATATACATATTCTAGCTATGTAATTGCTAGTATTTGGTGTTTATTGAGCCACTGGTTAAATTTTAAATTTTCTGAAAAATTTTCCGAAATTAATTATTTTAATATTATTTTAAGCCGTCACTAATATATTTAATTAGGGAAAATTACAAATTGGAATGAGTTGAAACAAATTTTGTGCAACATAAAACATTAAATAAAATTTTATCATGTGGTTTTTGAAATGAAATCGTTTGCCAAAACGGTTTAGAAAATATCGAAGAAAAAAGCTTTTTCCGGTGAATTTAGTGTTAACGGGAATCGGGGTAATACATTTATCTTTTTCCCTAACCCACACACCCACACCTCACCCTCTCTCCCTCTCCCCATGTGGCCGGCCCCACCATGACAGCCCTCCCCTTCTCCCTCTCTCCAATCACCTCCTTTTTCAAAAGAAAAGAAAAGAATAGAATAGAAAATGAAAGAAACAATGTGGACTTTGACTAGATGTGATTTTCCCCACCTCCCTCTCTCTCATCCTTTTTCCTTACTTGCAGCCGAGCCCCCCTTCATTGCTGTCCAGAAATTTCCCCAAAAGCCCATCTCTTTTTCCTTCAAAAATTTCATCTTTTTGCCTCAAAATCAAGCTAAAAATTCAATATTTCTTAAATCCAATCTCTACCCATTTCTTCTTGACCTATTCTAGTGTGGATCATGGATCAAGAGAGCAATTTGGAGTCCAAGATTTTGGTGCTAGATCTCTAATTTTGTGAGGTATAATCTTAGCATTTTGCATAAGTTATTGTTTGATTACTTGAATCTAGCTATTATGTGTTTAATTAGGAATTAATTGTGGTTTTGATATTAAAGATTTAACTTTCAAGAGGGGGTTGTGAACTAAAGTTAGGGTTTTTGTTGTGTAATTATGGTTGCAATGTGTAGATTATCATCTTAAGCAAATGAAAACCTAACATAGTTGCTAGTTTACTAATTGATGCTTGTAAATTGTTAAAATTGGAATTTTATGCAAACTAGGTTTTGGAAATTAATTGCAAATGTTAGACTAAAAATCTAATTAGGTTTTTCATGACTTCATTAACATTATTAAGTGTAGTTTAATACTTTAGATCATGCAAAACCAAGCTTAATTGTTAAATTATGAATTTTGCTTTAAAAAGAGTTAAAATCGGTATTTTTGCAAACTAGTTTTTTTGAACATATATGGTTTGGTGAAATTAAATTATGGAAATGATTTATATGACTTATTTAATGTTAGTGTTTATGCCCTAGAAGGCCATTACTGTATCATACTAGTTTGTATATTACTTAATGGAAGCTTGGGATATTCACATGTATATAACAGTCTTGCTAAACATGGTAGTATGCTACTTGGTTTTTCTATCTTAATATGTGAGTATACGTATTGATAGAGCTCTTAGGATCTTGCTTGACTACCAGCGTTGTGATGGCAGTCACACTAGTGGGGGCTGGGTAGTCTACAAGCACATCCTTATTCAGGTCCCTAGTCGTTGGATTATCGAGACAGAGCATCGATACTCCGGAGTAGACTAGTGTGTACGCTTCTCATCCCAGTTGGGGAAATGGTCTGTCCCACAGCCGTCAGTACGCCATACTGGAGATAGTATGCAGGTGCTCGTTAGGTTACGGGTACACCGGACAGGACTCACAGGGAACTGTTGGTTGGTTTTATACCAGTCGTCAGTGAACAGTTCCCAGGTGACATGAGTATAGCATAGTCCGCAGACTTGACACTGCTACTTCGCCTCGAGTGTGTCCCACTGTTCTTAGATTGCTACCCTACCATGGCTCAAAGGAGTCATGCAAACAGGTAGCAGTTGGGTGCAGTCCCGAGCACTTGGAGGCAGTGGCGGTTAGACAGGATTCGTCTCACCCGGTATTGGGGGTTGATATCGCGCTGTGTCAGAGAACTATTACGCAAAGTCCCTGGCCAGGGCAAGCGAGATTTGCTGGTAAGTTCCAGTAGTTTCTCAGGGTGTAATGGGCTTCCCTCCGACACGACTTATACCGCTATTAGGGGACTGACGCTTGCCGCCCCCCTAGGCCCGATATGCGATAGTCTTGGACGAACGGACCGGACTGTATGGAGATTGTCACATCAGACTCAGTAGGAGTTCGGATGGGTTTCCTCATCGGCCTTCTTATCGACATCTACCTGGGGACCGTTACGTACAGCTAGTGCCGCTTGCGGTCTGTGGTTAAACCCACTGCCAGCGTAGTAGTCGAGTCTCTAGAGTCCCACACAAAGAGTTTCCCTACTCCAGGAGAAACGATATAGAGGTCGTATGGTTTTACGACAAGGGTTCGGACGCATACGTGTGTTTACGCACGTACGACTTTCGGACAGTTTTTACCAGTCGGCTTTGGTTTAAGCCAGTTACTGGTATCCGGTTATTGGATTTATACAGTCTAAAGTTTTTCCATATTTTTGCGGAAAGGAGGTGCGTTCTCGTAATTGCGCGAGAAGCTTCTAGAATGTGGTGACTAAGGAGGTTTAGGTGGCATATACAATGAATGTGATTAGTGAGTCATATGGATGATTCATCCATGTCATTAATGCATGATAAATGCTTAATGACTCATGGAGTGAATCATCACTAGATATTATCAAGCATGGTTGCAAAATTCATTTATATTCTTTTCTTGATAAAAAGAAATGCTTGATATATATTATCATAACTCATTATTCTCACTTCATTTTTATTCTCATCTTCTCTCTCCTCAAGCTCTCCCTCTTCAAACCCTAATCCTCCCCTCTCATGTGTTGAGTACAAGGATTAGCAAGACTAATTAAACCATAACCCTTACTCTATATCACCTGGCTTCTTTGATTAGCACTTAAAGAAGGTTAGTTGCCTCAAGTTTAGAGGCTAAGCTTGGAGTAAAGCTCTCGGGTGGATCATCTAATACTTCGAGAAGGCCGAGGAGGAGGAGGAGTTCGCAAAGATGAAGGACACATTTCGTTAGGTATAATCCCTAAGCATAGTAGTATAGAACTTCTATGTTTCATGTTAGTTATCGTTTAGCTTCGATTCATGCGGTTAGTCGATGTTTAAGCAAAGAACAAGATCGTTTTTTAAATTTCCGCCTCCCCGCAAGTCATGGGGTGTTGCACATCGACTTACAGTGGTATCAGAGCCTCGCTAAACAATAAATAACTTACTTGCAAATTTGTATGAATTTCGAACGGAAAAAACAAAACCGGAAAATCCCGAAATCACAAGTTTCTGTCGATTTTTAAATGAAGTCCAAAAATATTACTGTAACATTTCAAAAAATAAAATAATATTTTTGGGAATTTTCATAATTTTTAATTAATATTTTAATAGTCGGTGTAATTAAATACCCATAAATGGTGAAAATTCCGGAGAAAATTTTAGAAATTCTAAAATAGGGTATTTTGTGGAAGTATGTCATTTTTAAGATTTTATGGTTACGTATATGTTATTTTGGTGTAAATCGCGATTGACAATCGCTTAGTGGATTTTTGGCTTTTTGTGCAAAAATGTGCACATGACATTTTCTACACCTGTTTCTTGTTTTGGTCATGGTAGCCAAGGGTTGGACCATGTTTAGGTGACCATGGTGGGGTGAACAATTTGATTAGGGTATTTGGATTAATTAGTGTTTTGGTTAGGTTAATGGGGTTTGATTAGAGCTGGGGTTATGTCGACTTGTGTAGGGAGAAGTGAGCCATGGTGGCTTGGTGTCTTGTGAGCATTGTTTTGGAGAAAGAGAGAGATGGTTAGGATGTGCCATGATCCATCCCATCTCATTATTCCTTGTGTTTTGTTACCCTCTCTCACATCTCTCCCCACAACATAACACCACATCAACACCCAACATCATAACCAACAGCAGCAGCTGCTGAAGCACTACTTCAGCCCTACATCAGCCACCATCAGCACTTCAGCCCATATCAAATATCATCAGCTGAAATTCAGCATCCCTACATCAGCAACTGATATATCTTATCAGCCCCCTAGCTGATCTACACTCTCCCATCACCATTTTTCAGCCCCCAATGGCTGACTTTTGCTACCAATCAGTAGCACCATCATTGCATCAGCCAAATTCTGCCTAACTTCAGCCACCACCCTAGCACCATAGCCCCATACCTATGCACCCCTTATCAATACTTTCAGCCACAATAGCTGACTTAAGCCACCAGAACAGCCCCCTACACCTACTGCTACGCTTCAGCCCCCATATACACACCATCAGCCATCATCAGCACACATTTTCATCACAGCAGCAGTAGCATTATCAACACCTATCAGCTAGACCTCTGTTGCCTCAGTAGCAACCCCATCATCAACACCAACCCAACATCATATACTTCAAATTCACCACATATACCACCCCCTTCACTGCTGTAGTTGCTCCTGAAACACAAAAAACAACATCAGTCTTGGCAGTTGCAAGCAGCAGCAGCTGCAGAACCAGCCCCATCAATACCATAAACCCCTGCAGCCACATACAACACCACCACACCACCACAAACATTCCCACAACAACAAAACCACAGCCCCAACTGCTGCTACAACAGCAAAGGAAAAGCAAAAAGGAAAACAAAGAAGAATGCAAGCAGCAGATGCAGTATCAGCAACAACAACTACACAGGAAATCGGCCACTAGGGGCAGCTCAGTAGCAGCAACTCACTCACCCACCCCTTCCTCCTTCCTTCATCTTCCCTTCTCCTACATTCTAGGACCCCCTGGAGGTATAATCTCGCATCCCAACTCGGTTCTCGCTCAGTTTAGGTTATATATCTGAAAGTTTACTGTTTTAGTTGTGACATTGTGCTAGTTTAGGCAAATTTGAGTGAAACGTGACCTAGTTTTGGTTTTGATCGTTAGTATAACCTTATTAGATACTTTTGAGACCATTGTAACCAATATAAACCCAGATCTCTAGTTATTTACCAGAGTTATTCGACTTGGCGTATTTTACCGTTTTTGTCGATTTTGAGGCCTTTCTGAGATCTGCTTTCACCCGGGGCCTCCTAGAGAAAAAATAGGCATGTCAGTGAGCTGTGCAGGCACCCTGGAACCCCTACCAAAAGCCTTAGCCACCCTCTCAAAGTTACGGCCGCAAATTAACTCATTCTGTCCGCAATTTGCGGCCAGACCAGTATAAAACTGCCTCGTTTTGCATGCACAGCCCCTTTTTATGTAAAATTGACCCCCGGCATGTCTAGTTTTGACCGGTTCCTGTTAGGGTAAAATCTGGGTTCATTTTCGTGAGTTGGCGTATGATTTACGACGTGTTTTCGTATGGATTTTGATATTCGATGATTCGTATCTGTCGGGTGGCGTTCGGACGTCGACGACAGAGGATATTGGCTGTTTTTGCACACAAGGTCACAGGTTTTTACATATGGGCGTAGTGTGCACCATTTTGGTTTCCGATGTGATTTTCATGAGTTTTAGCGTGTGATATCCTTGTAGGTACCCCACGTGGCGTCGAGGCGTTGGAGATGCAAATGGCGAAATCGGCACCGGCACGCTTAAAGAAAGGTGAGTAGATTTATATCTACGGGGAGAAGTCGGGTGGATGGCGTATAGCACCCCCGCAGTCCGTGGTGATGTATACGGATGCGTATACACACCAACAATTTATTATTTGTTGTTGGATTAATTATTGATGTTAAATGGATATTGGTGGACTTGGATGATTTTAGTTACGAAACCATAGGGTAGTGGGTGCACTACACATACATGCACACATATACATACTTGCATACATCCTCACTTCATATATGCTTATAGGATTCGTTATGGACATGTGTTCACTTGGGTATGAGGCTATGTGTTTATTACGGATTTGAGGATGATACATGGAATTGATATGAGTCGATGAGTTTGATCCGAGATTATGATATCGGTGATATGGTAAAATTCATATTCGAGATAAGTCTTGATGCCTTACCGGATTTTGGGATAATGATGCCATAGGAATAGTGACATAAATATGTAAATGATCGACATGTGATTATGATACGAGATATGATATGATATGACATGACAGGGTATTTATAATAAGCCGCCTTGGGTGGGGTATACTCCTTGAGATGATATGTGCTGATGATATCGATTTATACGGGATTGTCGACCAGTAGTTAGATCTTGATTGTAGTAATGATGTTAGTATTGTACTAGACATAAGTCAGTACCCAGATACGATATTGATAAAGAGAATACCAGATGAATGATATGACAAATGTGATATTGACCCGTACCCAGATTTGGGGATGCCGTACGACGAATTTACGTACGAGCTATATTTTGATGATTGATCCGCCTATTTGACTTGGGAATAACCGATTATAAGGATATGGTATCGGATGTGATATGATCGAGGCGGGATCACCGACAATATATGTGTATATATATATGTATCGACTCAGAGGTTAGGCGGTTTCCCTTACCTACTACTAGCTTTAGCTCAGCCTTGTAGTAGTTAGCTATATAACCTTTATGACATCAGATGCAGTTTAGCGATCATGGTGTTCAGTATTTCAGCTCCTGCATATTATTATTGTTTCTCTGCATCGCAAACTGTTATGATTCATATTCTATTATTGATATCATGCTGTTAGGACACCAGCACCATTACCGATGATGCGTATATTCCACATACACTTACTTGCCAGCTCACACACATCTTCATCGGTAATTGCCATGTCACTACACAGTAGTATTATTGCATCAGGATATGACCCTTGTATGTGCATACTATTATTCCATGTTGCAGGACATACAGTTACACTTGCATTCCATTTATATGTCACATACATCATGCTTCCTGATTATACGCATTGAGATATGTTGTTTCTATGTCATTCTGGATTTGGGAACCGTGGGTATTTCAAAGAGATTATGTAAATGTTTTAAAAACCCGGTTACCCTTGATATGATATTTCAGTACGTTCACCATGTGTTTTCTCGGTGCTGAGAGTGACATGTGAAATCCGAATCGAGGAGGCGGATGAGACCGATTGCGGGTACATGGTGGACCCGGTGCGGTACCCCGGGGCAAGAAGATCGCAGATGATGGCGTTGAGCCTGTGCAGGGGAGCACTACCTACCGGTGATATTACCCGACACGTCGGATATCCGGAGGATACCGTCGTAGTCATGAGATGGATGGTAGGGGCCGATCTGGACTGACGGCGCCCTAGATTTTGTGATTGAGACATTGAGATTTCGAGACATTGAGGTACAGAGATTGTGATACAGAGGTATCGAGATACTGAGACTTATGTTTTGTGCCGATGCTGGGCACTGTTTATGCAGATTTCATTTATGATACCTCATTTTAAAAATACAGAAATCTCACAAAGTTACAAAAGCAGTTTTCTTCAGTACATGCATTCTGTTTCGTGCATTCATACATCATTCATATGATATATTGCCACCTGATGCACTGGCACAGACATATGGGATTACATTTGGGTTAGATATTTACACTAGCCATGGTTAGAGATTACTGGTTATATATTTGAGGATTATTTATATTATGATCGTATGACCTAGGTTGCGTCATACATGCGATTTTCTGTTCGTAGATCTTTTTCTACTCACGGGTTGGCAACTCACCCCCGTTGTGCCCCAGTTTCTTGCAGGTGTTGCCGTACGGATTTCATTACGGCTTTGCGGGCACTGTACCTTTCGGGTGACTTTCTAGTAGGTGGGTTTATTGTATCTTACCCATCATTATACCTTGTATATTATATTTCAGTTGTATCTAAAATTTCCATCAACCAAAACATGTACTTATTGAGATAGAGACCAGTGATGTTTATTCTTTCGACCTTAGAGTCGCGTGTTATATTTCCATGGGTTCTTGCTGGTTTCGTTTCATTTCTGTTGAGATCCTCGCCTTTAGGCGTTGTATATTATGTTGCTTACAGGTTAATTCCCCTATGGTTTTTCCTACACTCTACTACTTCTCTTGGTTTGGATTTCTGGGCTTCGGCTTACTTATTTTACGGACGCCTTGAGACGTTCGTAACTTAAGTGCCGGTCATGTTCCGTAATTTCGGGTCGTGACAATTTCAGGGAGGTTCAGAAAGCTTAAAATGACAGTAGAAGAACACCCAAGAAATTTGGGCCCCTGAATCGTCTAAAGAGCCGCGGAACCGCGGCGGATCCCACTGATCCGCCGCGCTTCCGCCGCCGAGTTGGCGATTCAGGAACCCAAATTTACTGTGTTGGTTCTACGGGATATTTGGTATTTTCTGGAATTTTTTATTTTTGCTCAGGTTTCAAATTACAGAGAAGTATTGGAGCAAAATTAAAAGTGTTTAATCGATCGAAATTATACAGTATTTGCTTGTTGTATTATATCTGTGTTTGTATAATGTGTTCGTAAACCTCCCCTAACTGCTAGTATGTCGGTTGGCAGGGGGTTGCACATTTCTGTAATGGATTTTATCTGTTTGTGCATATGAACTGTGTTGGACTGTTGTGATGTATAGCCAGGGTTATGTGATGGGTTATTATTTAATTCATTTGATGTAAATGTAATTTGTTGTAATATAATTTTGCGGGGCACATCCAGGTTGCGGTTGTAGCCACCGTTGTATTATTTCATTTTACTGTTTTTGCTCCTAGGACAGACCCAAGGTGGGGTGCACAAACTGCCGGGCGGGTAATTTGCCGCACCCGTAGGGGTCTTGGGTGGGGTAATGGCTATTCATCACAACTGTGTAATCCGTCTTTTGTTGCAGGCTCAAAACAAACACGGATTGCTTGCAAATCTAATTAAGTTCATCTGTGATTTGGAATGAATATCATTGCGTCAGACGAATGTAAAATATCTATATATATGATAGCTATTTTAGACGTCACTTATGTTTTACACCCGCGCTAGCCCAGTCCCCGCTCTGTCGTTAGTTAAGTAACCTAACGAGTAATGACGGGACCCAGTGGCGAATGCGGATGGCATACGAGACGTCATATTTTCGTTGTTCTCTGCAATGATAGGTTAATGATGGGACGCATTATCTATAATGCAAAGAAAATAAACCAAAATTTTAATCGTTGGAACAATTTAAAAGAAACCACTCGGTTAATTTTAAAACTGATATTTTTAAATGCGGAGCTTTAACCACTCCTTTTAAAAGCTATCAGGTTCCTTCGGTTATATCAAGTTCACTACGTTCAAGGTTTTGCCAAAACCATTCGTAGCCCTCCGTCATTTCATCTGGGTGTTCAGTAGTATTCAAGCTATGTATTTTGACCTAACGCCTATGTGCATACTATTATTCCATGTTGCAGGACATACAGTTACACTTGCATTCCATTTATATGTCACATACATCATGCTTCCTGATTATACGCATTGAGATATGTTGTTTCTATGTCATTCTGGATTTGGGAACCGTGGGTATTTCAAAGAGATTATGTAAATGTTTTAAAAACCCTGTTACCCTTGATATGATATTTCAGTACGTTCACCATGTGTTTTCTCGGTGCTGAGAGTGACATGTGAAACCCGAATCGAGGAGGCGGATGAGACCGATTGCGGGTACATGGTGGACCCGGTGCGGTACCCCGGGGCAAGAAGATCGCAGATGATGGCGTTGAGCCTGTGCAGGGGAGCACTACCTACCGGTGATATTACCCGACACGTCGGATATCCGGAGGATACCGTCGTAGTCATGAGATGGATGTTAGGGGCTGATCTGGACTGACGGCGCCCTAGATTTTGTGATTGAGACATTGAGATTTCGAGACATTGAGGTACAGAGATTGTGATACAGAGGTATCGAGATACTGAGACTTATGTTTTGTGCCGATGCTGGGCACTGTTTATGCAGATTTCATTTATGATACCTCATTTTAAAAATACAGAAATCTCACAAAGTTACAAAAGCAGTTTTCTTCAGTACGTGCATTCTGTTTCGTGCATTCATACATCATTCATATAATATATTGCCACCTGATGCACTGGCACAGACATATGGGATTACATTTGGGTTAGATATTTACACTAGCCATGGTTAGAGATTACTGGTTATATATTTGAGGATTATTTATATTATGATCGTATGACCTAGGTTGCGTCATACATGCGATTTTCTGTTCGTAGATCTTTTTCTACTCACGAGTTGGCAACTCACCCCCGTTGTGCCCCAGTTTCTTGCAGGTGTTGCCGTACGGATTTCATTACGGCTTTGCGGGCACTGTACCTTTCGGGTGACTTGCTAGTAGGTGGGTTTATTGTATCTTACCCATCATTATACCTTGTATATTATATTTCAGTTGTATCTAGAATTTCCATCAACCAAAACATGTACTTATTGAGATAGAGACCAGTGATGTTTATTCTTTCGACCTTAGAGTCGCGTGTTATATTTCCATGGGTTCTTGCTGGTTGAGTTTCATTTCTGTTGAGATCCTCGCCTTTAGGCGTTGTATATTATGTTTCTTACAGGTTAATTCCCCTATGGTTTTTCCTACACTCTACTACTTCTCTTGGTTTGGATTTCTGGGCTTCGGCTTACTTATTTTACGGACGCCTTGAGACGTTCATAACTTAAGTGCCGATCATGTTCCGTAATTTCGGGTCGTGACAAAGTTGGTATCAGAGCGTTAGGTTTTACCTTCGGAGTATAGGATGACCCTTGGTTGATGGAATAGGTAACTAAAGTAGAGTGACGTACCGTGGTATGTCCGCGGCATATTTACGATGCGCCCCTCCACTTAAGAAGCCTTAGGATGTACATTTCCTTGTTCAGTATCATATTCCTTCCTGATCTAGCCTCATCGGTACCATTTTTGGTTTTGCTGCCACGATTACGGGCAGGGAGAGTTACGGCTAGAGTTGTGGTCAGCTTGAGCTCGTCACGAACGAGGACTGACCGGGGCATGATTCGGGCGACACATGATTGTAGAGATGTGTCTTTTGATTGTGCTTTGTGCCACGAGCGATGGATGGATCGCTGTATGAGATTACTCGGACGTGTAGATCAGCACCAGAGGATTGAGCCGCTGATAGAGGCCAGCCAGATTTTGATGACCATTGATGTATGGCTTATTCAGGATGACTGAGGCACAGTTCAACGTGCAGAAGAGTGAGCCAGTTCTTGCTGCGAACGACGAGATATTGTCCCAGATGTTAGAGCTATTGCAGTACGAGATCGTACTAAGAGGTGATAGAAGATCACTAGCCACCAAGAATGAATGACTAGGACATGTGGATCATTCGCTACCCCGATGCGAGATCATCAGATAGATTGATTCTAGCTAGAGACGACTTCACGCGGAGACGTTGAGAGTCA
This sequence comes from Agapanthus africanus, assembly GCA_030015575.1. Taxonomy (NCBI): domain Eukaryota; kingdom Viridiplantae; phylum Streptophyta; class Magnoliopsida; order Asparagales; family Amaryllidaceae; genus Agapanthus; species Agapanthus africanus. Next base: position 296,839,629 of record JASDDO010000012.1, on the reverse strand, counting down.
ACTGAGACGATCGAATGTCAGTAACCTATTATTCCAAGTTTAAAGTATTCGGAAAGACATGCAGGCAATTCTATGGTCCCTCTAGAAGAATGAAACCCTAACTCGACTTAATGAACGTGTGAAAGCCTTTGAACCTTAGGGTTTGCGGCAGTTCTGCGGCGCCATTAGTGAGGCTTGGGTTTGCCCTTCTACGGCTGGACCACCGATGCTGTGGTATGTACGCGATACTATTATACTATACCCAAGATGTTGAGTTCTTGGAGGATTATGAGGTTTTAACGACTCGATCGGATGGCTCGACCTAATTCGGAGGCTAGGTGGTGAGATGCATTTCTTGGGAGACTCCAGATACGATGATATCCGTTGGAGTTCAGTCCATGCAGCTACGACGAGACAAGTCCGAAGCGGTCGACATTAGAAAAAGTGGAGTAAGAGGTTCGTACAAGATCTGGATATGATGACGTTCCACTCCGCCGACATCAGAGATGCGATGCGCATGCCGATGCATTGTACTTGGATATACCTTCCAGAAGGAGTCGCGATGTGTATGCAACCATTCCAGAACAAGGAACAGATATAGTAAAGGGCGATGATTTCCGGACAGTTCGGCAGAGATGAGACTTGGAAGAGACCTTGAGCAGGATTCCTTCCAGGACACTGCTGCAATGATATTTGCACCCAGGATCAGATGTGTCATGTGCATTCAGAGAGCCAGAAGCCGACGCCAGTGACATGCTGCTTGACGAGTGTTCGCGATGATTGCCCAAAAGATGACCAGAGAAGTGTCAGAACGGAATCGACCCCGTTAGCACACTTGACAAGGCTGATGAGCCGATGGATCGAGAGATTGATAATTCACAGAGGAGACTTGGACCCAGGAGTGGTCATGTTATGCACACCAGCAGGCCAGATTTCAGGATCGTCGACGAGACATGCTATGAGTGACCACGACAGTTGGCCAGAGATTCTTGGAGGATGCGCTTGAGCGGAACTATTCCGCCATACTTGATTTCGGAATTGTTGGGCGATTTATTCGCATGATTTGATTTTGATGATAGAGGATTTACGATTTTTGCACGGCTGTTGCACTTGATATCGTTTTCGAGCCTTAGTTTCACATGTTTGTGATTTTATGGGGCTTAAACATTTGAGTTGATTTTGTGCGTATGCACGCACACGATTTGGTTCCTGCACTCTGTATAGTTTACATATGCTTACAGTGCAGTGACATATATTTTGTGCACTTGGATGCACTGGACTTCTATTTCGACGGTGATGCTCGATATTTGTTTCGTGCATGATGGATGCACCGGATTTGGATTTTTTGCGCATGTTGGGCGCATGTTAGGAGATGAGATTTGGTGCACACCAGATGCACTAAACCGAGATTCTTCGTGCATGTCAGATGCACCTGTTTGTGCTGTCAGGCACACCTGTTGCCTTGACAGATGTTGTGCGCACACCCGTTACACCTTGATGTTGTTTTGTGCCCTGCTTGGCACAGGTATGGATTTTGGTTTCCGTGCGCACCGGACGCACAGGGCTTTCCTATGCACTTTTTAGGACTGATTTCTTATGGAGTAGTACATTTTTGTGTTGATGTGATTATTTTCGTACTGAGCAGGACTGGTCAGATGACAGTGCCTGTGTATATTTTGCATACATTGACAGATTTTAAAGGGATTTCCAAAGGCGAGCTATAGTCTCATTATTTACATGTAAAAATTCCGATTTCTAGCATATCGGTTTTGCTTTGAATTTGGCATTCGTGTTTTCGTCTTGAACCCGATGATTGCGAGACGCTTGACGGAGTTTTGTTTCGAGATATCTGCTTGTTACTCATGCGCATGTATTGCGTTATGATGCCTTTTATGTATTGATGATTTCGGAGCCCCATTGGTTTGGACATTTATTTGAAATGTTTTAGAATTAGGAGGTTTAAATTTAAATTCGGGGACCGAATTTATTTAAGGGGGAAAGACTGTAACATTTCAAAAAATAAAATATTATTTTTGGGAATTTTCATAATTTTTAATTAATATTTTAACAGTCGGTGTAATTAAATACCCATAAATGGTGAAAATTCCGGAGAAAATTTTAGAAATTCTAAAATAGGGTATTTTGTGGAAGTATGTTATTTTTAAGCTTTTATAGTTACGTATATGTTATTTTGGTGTAAATCGCGATTGACAATCGCTAGGTGGATTTTTGGCTTTTTGTGCAAAAATGTGCACATGACATTTTCTATACCTGTTTCTTGTTTTGGTCATGGTAGCCTAGGGTTGGACCATGTTTAAGTGACCATGGTGGGGTGAACCATTTGATTAGGGTATTTGGATTAATTAGTGTTTTGGTTAGGTTAATGGGGTTTGATTAGAGCTGGGGTTATGTCGACTTGTGTAGGGAGAAGTGAGCCATGGTGGCTTGGTGTCTTGTGAGCATTGTTTTGGAGAAAGAGAGAGATGGTTAGGATGTGCCATGATCCATCCCATCTCATTATTCCTTGTATTTTGTTACCCTCTCTCACATCTCTCCCCACAACATAACACCACATCAACACCCAACATCATAACCAACAGCAGCAGCTGCTGAAGCACTACTTCAGCCCTACATCAGCCACCATCAGCACTTCAGCCCATATCAAATATCATCAGCTGAAATTCAGCATCCCTAGATCAGCAACTGATATATCTTATCAGCCCCCTAGCTGATCTACACTCTCCCATCACCATTTTTCAGCCCCCAATGGCTGACTTTTGCTACCAATCAGTCGCACCATCATTGCATCAGCCAAATTCTGCCTAACTTCAGCCACCACCCTAGCACCATAGCCCCATACCTATGCACCCCTTATCAATACTTTCAGCCACAATAGCTGACTTAAGCCACCAGAACAGCCCCCTACACCTACTGCTACGCTTCAGCCCCCATATACACACCATCAGCCATCATCAGCACACATTTTCATCACATCAGCAGTAGCATTATCAACACCTATCAGCCTAGACCTCTGTTGCCTCAGTAGCAACCCCATCATCAACACCAACCCAACATCATATACTTCAAATTCACCACATATACCACCCCCTTCACTGCTGCAGTTGCTCCTGAAACACAAAAAAAAACATCAGTCTTGGCAGTTGCAAGCAGCAGCAGCTGCAGAACCAGCCCCATCAATACCATAAACCCCTGCAGCCACATACAACACCACCACACCACCACAAACATTCCCACAACAACAAAACCACAGCCCCAACTGCTGCTACAACAGCAAAGGAAAAGCAAAAAGGAAAACAAAGAAGAATGCAAGCAGCAGATGCAGTATCAGCAACAACAACTACACAGGAAATCGGCCACTAGGGGCAGCTCAGTAGCAGCAACTCACTCACCCACCCCTTCCTCCTTCCTTCATCTTCCCTTCTCCTAGATTCTAGGACCCCCTGGAGGTATAATCTCGCATCCCAACTCGGTTCTCGCTCAGTTTAGGTTATATATCTGAAAGTTTACTGTTTTAGTTGTGACATTGTGCTAGTTTAGGCAAATTTGAGTGAAACGTGACCTAGTTTTGGTTTTGATCGTTAGTATAACCTTATTAGATACTTTTGAGACCATTGTAACCAATATAAACCCAGATCTCTAGTTATTTACCAGAGTTATTCGACTTGGCGTATTTTACCGTTTTTGTCGATTTTGAGGCCTTTCTGAGATCTGCTTTCACCCGGGGCCTCCTAGAGAAAAAATAGGCATGTCAGTGAGCTGTGCAGGCACCCTGGAACCCCTACCAAAAGCCTTAGCCACCCTCTCAAAGTTACGGCCGCAAATTAACTCATTCTGTCCGCAATTTGCGGCCAGACCAGTATAAAACTGCCTCGTTTTGCGTGCACAGCCCCTTTTTATGTAAAATTGACCCCCGGCATGTCTAGTTTTGACCGGTTCCTGTTAGGGTAAAATCTGGGTTCATTTTCGTGAGTTGGCGTATGATTTACGACGTGTTTTCGTATGGATTTTGATATTCGATGATTCGTATCTGTCGGGTGGCGTTCGGACGTCGACGACAGAGGATATTGGCTGTTTTTGCACACAAGGTCACAGGTTTTTACATATGGGCGTAGTGTGCACCATTTTGGTTTCCGATGTGATTTTCATGAGTTTTAGCGTGTGATATCCTTGTAGGTACCCCACGTGGCGTCGAGGCGTTGGAGATGCAAATGGCGAAATCGGCACCGGCACGCTTAAAGAAAGGTGAGTAGATTTATATCTACGGGGAGAAGTCGGGTGGATGGCGTATAGCACCCCCGCAGTCCGTGGTGATGTATACGGATGCGTATACACACCAACAATTTATTATTTGTTGTTGGATTAATTATTGATGTTAAATGGATATTGGTGGACTTGGATGATTTTAGTTACGAAACCATAGGGTAGTGGGTGCACTACACATACATGCACACATATACATACTTGCATACATCCTCACTTCATATATGCTTATAGGATTCGTTATGGACATGTGTTCACTTGGGTATGAGGCTATGTGTTTATTACGGATTTGAGGATGATACATGGAATTGATATGAGTCGATGAGTTTGATCCGAGATTATGATATCGGTGATATGGTAAAATTCATATTCGAGATAAGTCTTGATGCCTTACCGGATTTTGGGATAATGATGCCATAGGAATAGTGACATAAATATGTAAATGATCGACATGTGATTATGATACGAGATATGATATGATATGATATGACAGGGTATTTATAATAAGCCGCCTTGGGTGGGGTATACTCCTTGAGATGATATGTGCTGATGATATCGATTTATACGGGATTGTCGACCAGTAGTTAGATCTTGATTGTAGTAATGATGTTAGTATTGTACTAGACATAAGTCAGTACCCAGATACGATATTGATAAAGAGAATACCAGATGAATGATATGACAAATGTGATATTGACCCGTACCCAGATTTGGGGATGCCGTACGACGAATTTACGTACGAGCTATATTTTGATGATTGATCCGCCTATTTGACTTGGGAATAACCGATTATAAGGATATGGTATCGGATGTGATATGATCGAGGCGGGATCACCGACAATATATGTGTATATATATATGTATCGACTCAGAGGTTAGGCGGTTTCCCTTACCTACTACTAGCTTTAGCTCAGCCTTGTAGTAGTTAGCTATATAACCTTTATGACATCAGATGCAGTTTAGCGATCATGGTGTTCAGTATTTCAGCTCCTACATATTATTATTGTTTCTCTGCATCGCAAACTGTTATGATTCATATTCTATTATTGATATCATGCTGTTAGGACACCAGCACCATTACCGATGATGCGTATATTCCACATACACTTACTTGCCAGCTCACACACATCTTCATCGGTAATTGCCATGTCACTACACAGTAGTATTATTGCATCAGGATATGACCCTTGTATGTGCATACTATTATTCCATGTTGCAGGACATACAGTTACACTTGCATTCCATTTATATGTCACATACATCATGCTTCCTGATTATACGCATTGAGATATGTTGTTTCTATGTCATTCTGGATTTGGGAACCGTGGGTATTTCAAAGAGATTATGTAAATGTTTTAAAAACCCGGTTACCCTTGATATGATATTTCAGTACGTTCACCATGTGTTTTCTCGGTGCTGAGAGTGACATGTGAAATCCGAATCGAGGAGGCGGATGAGACCGATTGCGGGTACATGGTGGACCCGGTGCGGTACCCCGGGGCAAGAAGATCGCAGATGATGGCGTTGAGCCTGTGCAGGGGAGCACTACCTACCGGTGATATTACCCGACACGTCGGATATCCGGAGGATACCGTCGTAGTCATGAGATGGATGGTAGGGGCCGATCTGGACTGACGGCGCCCTAGATTTTGTGATTGAGACATTGAGATTTCGAGACATTGAGGTACAGAGATTGTGATACAGAGGTATCGAGATACTGAGACTTATGTTTTGTGCCGATGCTGGGCACTGTTTATGCAGATTTCATTTATGATACCTCATTTTAAAAATACAGAAATCTCACAAAGTTACAAAAGCAGTTTTCTTCAGTACATGCATTCTGTTTCGTGCATTCATACATCATTCATATGATATATTGCCACCTGATGCACTGGCACAGACATATGGGATTACATTTGGGTTAGATATTTACACTAGCCATGGTTAGAGATTACTGGTTATATATTTGAGGATTATTTATATTATGATCGTATGACCTAGGTTGCGTCATACATGCGATTTTCTGTTCGTAGATCTTTTTCTACTCACGGGTTGGCAACTCACCCCCGTTGTGCCCCAGTTTCTTGCAGGTGTTGCCGTACGGATTTCATTACGGCTTTGCGGGCACTGTACCTTTCGGGTGACTTTCTAGTAGGTGGGTTTATTGTATCTTACCCATCATTATACCTTGTATATTATATTTCAGTTGTATCTAAAATTTCCATCAACCAAAACATGTACTTATTGAGATAGAGACCAGTGATGTTTATTCTTTCGACCTTAGAGACGCGTGTTATATTTCCATGGGTTCTTGCTGGTTTCGTTTCATTTCTGTTGAGATCCTCGCCTTTAGGCGTTGTATATTATGTTGCTTACAGGTTAATTCCCCTATGGTTTTTCCTACACTCTACTACTTCTCTTGGTTTGGATTTCTGGGCTTCGGCTTACTTATTTTACGGACGCCTTGAGACGTTCGTAACTTAAGTGCCGGTCATGTTCCGTAATTTCGGGTCGTGACAATTTCAGGGAGGTTCAGAAAGCTTAAAATGACAGTAGAAGAACACCCAAGAAATTTGGGCCCCTGAATCGTCTAAAGAGCCGCGGAACCGCGGCGGATCCCACTGATCCGCCGCGCTTCCGCCGCCGAGTTGGCGATTCAGGAACCCAAATTTACTGTGTTGGTTCTACGGGATATTTGGTATTTTCTGGAATTTTTTATTTTTGCTCAGGTTTCAAATTACAGAGAAGTATTGGAGCAAAATTAAAAGTGTTTAATCGATCGAAATTATACAGTATTTGCTTGTTGTATTATATCTGTGTTTGTATAATGTGTTCGTAAACCTCCCTTAACTGCTAGTATGTCGGTTGGCAGGGGGTTGCACATTTCTGTAATGGATTTTATCTGTTTGTGCATATGAACTGTGTTGGACTGTTGTGATGTATAGCCAGGGTTATGTGATGGGTTATTATTTAATTCATTTGATGTAAATGTAATTTGTTGTAATATAATTTTGCGGGGCACATCCAGGTTGCGGTTGTAGCCACCGTTGTATTATTTCATTTTACTGTTTTTGCTCCTAGGACAGACCCAAGGTGGGGTGCACAAACTGCCGGGCGGGTAATTTGCCGCACCCGTAGGGGTCTTGGGTGGGGTAATGGCTATTCATCACAACTGTGTAATCCGTCTTTTGTTGCAGGCTCAAAACAAACACGGATTGCTTGCAAATCCAATTAAGTTCATCTGTGATCTGGAATGAATATCATTGCGTCAGACGAATGTAAAATATCTATATATATGATAGCTATTTTAGACGTCACTTATGTTTTACACCCGCGCTAGCCCAGTCCCCGCTCTGTCGTTAGTTAAGTAACCTAACGAGTAATGACGGGACCCAGTGGCGAATGCGGATGGCATACGAGACGTCATATTTTCGTTGTTCTCTGCAATGATAGGTTAATGATGGGACGCATTATCTATAATGCAAAGAAAATAAACCAAAATTTTAATCGTTGGAACAATTTAAAAGAAACCACTCGGTTAATTTTAAAACTGATATTTTTAAATGCGGAGCTTTAACCACTCCTTTTAAAAGCTATCAGGTTCCTTCGGTTATATCAAGTTCACTACGTTCAAGGTTTTGCCAAAACCATTCGTAGCCCTCCGTCATTTCATCTGGGTGTTCAGTAGTATTCAAGCTATGTATTTTGACCTAACGCCTAGGCATAGTGTTTGGTAGCTACTGGATATTCATTTGTTGCATAGATAGATGAGTTAGTTTGGGACAGTCGTATTATCATTTTGGCCGAACGTCAAGGATATATACGGATGGGTTTAAATTGACAAGATAATGATGGGTAGAACTTGACATGTGACTTATGACATTTTGACCTAACGCCAAGGTCATAAGAGCATGGGGCAAAAAACTTATATCAGGAATTTCAAAAAAAACTGAAATTTACAAAGAGATGCATACCATTTGGAGTTTGATGAATGTGGTAGCATTCCTTCAACATTATCATACGATGATATTTGGATCCCGATCCTACTGTGAGTATATGCTACTTATCAGGATATTCGTCACTTAACGATCAATGCTATAAACCTAGTAGGTGTCCAGAAAGGTGTCAGCGGGGTTACGCCCCCAGAGAAAAGAGGTTATTTAATTAAGTAACTTCGCGAAAACGTTGGAAAACCTCCCTCGAAGTACCGACACCAGCCTGGCTGAACGGTTAAGCAAGTATTGTACAGTGAGAATAGTCCTGGCTAATTCTTCTTTTATGGTTTGAGGAAGGATTCGAGAAACAGTGGGAGCCATCCAGTTTAGATAAACTAAAAACCACTCTAAACTTGCAAGAGCATCATGCTAAAGAATTTTCTTCTCTCTCTCCTAATTCCAGCGACCCTGAAAATGACTGGACTTAAGTTACTTTTAGAGAAAAATATACTGACAGGGCCAAACTATAAAGATTGGCTGCGGAATGTCAAAATGGCTTTGACCTATGACAAATTGGGGTACGTCCTCACCGCTACGGCACCTGCTGTCCCTGGTCCCAAATCCAGCAATGCGGATAAGGAAATCCGCAAAACCTGGGATTTAGATTGCGCGAAAGCCAAGTGCATCGTGCTTGCCTCGATGAACAATGAACATCAGAGGAGGCACGAGGATATGGAACTAGATGCCATATTTCTCCATACAAAGGAACTTTATGGAGAGAATCTTGTATAGCAAGATACGAGACCTCAAAGAACTTGTTTCGAGTGAGGTTGGCTGTCGGGTCATCGGTAGGAGAACATGTCCTAAAAATGATCGGCTATATAGAAGAGCTCATAGACCTTGGGACGACTTTGGATAATGAGCTCTATACAGACCTTATTCTCCAGTCCCTTCCTTCCACCTACGCCCAGTTTATCCTGAACTTCAACATTCAAAGAAAAGAAGTTGAACTTCCGGAACTCCTGAACATGTTAAGGAGTGCAGAGGGCACCTTGCAGAAAGCAAGGGAAACACCCGCTATGTTTGTTGGCGGTTCATCTTCTTCCGGGTCCAAGGCTAGGGCCAAAGGAAGGAAGAAGAAGGCCGTCCCCAGACCTAGAGGAGGTGTAAGTAAGGTGGGAGGGAAGGGAAAGAAAAAGTTTGCGGTACCGGTAGTTGGCCAGGATGAGTGCTTCCATTGTCACAGGAAAGGGCACTGGAAGAAGGATTGCAAGGCGTGGAACGCCAAGAACCAGGAACCGAAGCAAGCTGTGGCTTCGACTTCAGGTGTGTTTGTAATTGAGAATTGTCTGTCGATCAACTCTACTTCCTGGGTATTGGATACCGGATCAGGATCTCATATTTGCAATTCATTGCAGGCACTGAGAAACCGTAGAGTGCTGAAGGAAGGTGATATGACCCTAAAGGTTGCTAACGGAGCTAGCGTGGGAGCTGCGTCCGTCGGGGATTATCACCTAGGATTGACGAGTGGCACATTTTGGTTTTACATAACTGTTTTTTTGTACCAAGCTTAACGTGTAATATCATATCAGTTTCCTTGTTATCAAATAAAGGTTATGATTTCACGTTTGTAAGAGATGTTGTTAACATCCACCTTAATCATGGTTTGATTGGGTCCGGTACACTAAATAACGGTATATATGTTTTAAACCAACTCCAAATTTTCAATGTCCAGAACACACTAAAAAGAAAGTCTCCAGATTTAAATAAAGCTTTCTTATGGCATTGTAGACTAGGTCACATCAATGAGAGAAGGTTGACTAAGTTGCATAGAGAAGAATATTTGGACTCGTTCGAATATCAAACTTATGACACTTGTCAATCTTGTCTCAAAGGAAAGATGACAAAGACTCCATTTACTGGACAAGGAGTAAGAGCGAGCGAGCTCTTAGGACTCATACACAGTGATGTATGTGATCCAATGTCTACACATGCAAGAGGTGGTTTTTCCTATTTCATTACTTTCACGAATGATTACTCAAGATACGGATTCATTTATCTGATGAAACATAAATCCAAGGCTTGTGAGAAATTCCAAGAGTATAAGAATGAAGTAGAAAACCAAACCGGCAAAAGTATCAAGACACTTAGATCTGATCGAGGTGGTGAATACTTGAGTGCCGAGTTCCTAGGTTACCTAAAAGAGAAAGGAATTCTCTCTCAGCTTACTCCTCCATACACTCCACAGCACAACGGTGTATCGGAGAGACGGAATCGAACCCTATTGGATATGGTACGATCCATGATGAGTAATGCTGAGTTACCGCGATCTTTCTGGGGTTATGCACTAGAATCAGCGGCATATCTTTTGAACATGGTACCTACCAAGACTGTGCCTACCACTCCATATCAGATGTGGAGCGGGAAGAAACCCCATCTACAGTATATAAAGATTTGGGGATGTCCAGCTTTTGTTAAAAAGAAGCATGTGGACAAGCTCGAGGCACGATCAGTAAAGTGTAAGTTTATGGGATATCCAAAGAACTCCAGGGGATATCTATTCTATTACGAAGAGGAAAAAATGGTATTTGTTTCTCGTATGCCCATTTTCTAGAACATCAGTTTTTAGAAAAGGAATCAAGTGGGAGCGAAATAGAACTGGAAGAAATTCCAGAACCACAAACCAATACTGAAAGTTTGGTAGAACCGGAAGTTCAAGAAGAACAGAACATTCCCGCACCCCTCCGCAGGTGTAGTAGGCCGTCTCATCCGCCTGAGAGATACTACGGTTTTCTCATAAATGGGGATAGAGAGGATTGCATCATAGATGATGATGAACCTACTGACTTCCAGCAGGCCATCCAGAGCTGCGACTCGGTACGATGGCTAGATGCAATGCGGACCGAAATGGAATCCATGTACACCAACAAAGTATGGACTTTGGACTTTGCTCCAGATGGGGTAAAACCCATAGGATGCAAATGGATCTTCAAGAAAAAGATTGGTGTAGATGGACAGGTGGAAACCTATAAGGCTAGACTTGTTGCAAAGGGTTTTCGTCAAAGACCTGGTTTGGACTATGACGAAACTTTTTCTCCAGTGGCTATGCTCAAATCCATTCGGATCCTTCTTGCCATTGCTGCCTTCCATGATTATGAAATCTGGCAGATGGACGTAAAGACTGCTTTTCTGAATGGAAATTTAGAAGAGTGCGTCTATATGGATCAGCCAGAGGGTTTCAATCAGAGTGGGAGCAGCGGGAAAGTATGCAAGCTGCTTAAGTCCATTTATGGACTAAAGCAGGCATCGCGGAGTTGGAACATCTGTTTTGATGAGACAGTCAAAGAATATGACTTTATCAAAAATCCAGATGAACCGTGCATATATAGTAAAGTTGTAGCCAGAAGTGTCGTATTCCTCGTCTTGTATGTGGATGACATTCTATTAATAGGAAATGACATTCCTATGCTACAATCTGTCAAAGGATTCTTGTCACACAGGTTCTCCATGAAAGACCTAGGTGATGCCTCTTACATTCTGGGATCCAGATCTATCGTGATAGATCCAAGAGGATGTTGGGACTTTCGCAGTCCAGGTATATCGACACTGTACTGAAAAGATTCAGTATGGAAGATTCTAAGCGCGGTAATCTACCGGCTTGTCACGGAATCACCCTCTCCAAAGAGATGTCTCCCAAGACTGATTTGGAAAGGGAACGCATGTCTATTATACCCTACGCTTCTGCGGTAGGCTCTATAATGTATGCGATGTTGTGCACCAGACCAGATGTAGCTTACGCACTGAGCATGGTAAGCCGGTATCAGTCAGACCCAGGGGAGAAACACTGGATAGCAGTAAAGAACATTCTCAAGTACCTGAGAAGGACTAAGGAGATGTTCTTGGTTTATGGCGGAAAAGACCTCAGGTTGGAGGCCTTTGCTGATTCCGGCTTCCAGAGTGATAAGGACGATTCCAAGTCCATGTCGGGTTATGTCTTTACCCTCAATGGAGGGGCCGTGTGCTGGAAGAGCTCCAAGCAGGACACCGTTGCTGACTCGACGATGGAAGCGGAGTATATAGCTGCTTGCGAGGCCGCAAAAGAAGCAGTCTGGATGAAGAAGTTCCTAACAAAACTTCAGGTGGTTCCTACCATGGTTGATCCAATACCTCTGTATTGCGACAACAACAGAGCTATAGCTTTAGCGAAGGAACCAAGGTCCCATCAGAAGTCCAGACACATCTTGAGGCGGTATCACCTGATCAGGGAGATCATTGATCGTCAGGAGATCGAGGTTCGGAGAGTTGCTTCTGAAGAGAACATTGTTGATCCATTCACGAAGGCCCTGCCTCAGATTCAGTTCAAGAGGCTACTCGAGATCATCGGTCTTCGATATGCCAGTACATGGCCCTAGTGCAAGTGGGAGATTGTTAGTGTTTATGCCCTAGAAGGCCATTACTGTATCATACTAGTTTGTATATTACTTAATGGAAGCTTGGGACATTCACATGTATATAACAGTCTTGCTAAACATGGTAGTATGCTACTTGGTTTTTCTATCTTAATATGTGAGTATACGTATTTATAGAGCTCTTAGGATCTTGCTTGACTACCAGTGTTGTGATGGCAGTGACACTAGTGGGGGCTGGGTAGTCTACAAGCACATCCTTATTCAGGTCCCTAGTCGTTGGATTATCAAGACAGAGCATCGATACTCCGGAGTAGACTAGTGTGTATGCTTCTCATCCCAGTTGGGGAAATGGTCTGTCCCACAGCCGTCAGTACGTCGTACTGGAGATAGTATGCAGGTGTTCGTTAGGTTACGGGTACACCGGACAGGACTCACAGGGAACTGTTGGTTGGTTTTATACCAGTCGTCAGTGAACAGTTCCCAGGTGACATGAGTACAGCATAGTCCGCAGACTTGACACTGCTACTTCGCTTCGAGTGTGTCCCACTGTTCTTAGATTGCTACCCTACTACGGCTCAAAGGAGTCGTGCAAACAGGTAGCAGTTGGGTGCAGTCCCGAGCACTTAGAGGCAGTGGCGGTTAGACAGGATTCGTCTCTCCCGGTATTGGGGGTTGATATCGCGCTGTGTCAGAGAGCCATTACGCAAAGTCCCTGGCTAGGGCAAGCGAGATTTGCTGGTAGGTTCCAGTAGTTTCTCAGGGTGTAATGGGCTTCCCTCCGACACGACTTATACCGCTATTAGGGGACTGACGCTTGCCGCCCCCCTAGGCCCGATATGCGATAGTCTTGGACGAACGGACCGGACTGTATGGAGATTGTCACATCAGACTCAGTAGGAGATCGGATGGGTTTCCTCATCGGCCTTCTTATCGACATCTACCTGGGGACCGTTACGTACAGCTAGTGCCGCTTGCGGTCTGTGGTTAAACCCACTGCCAGCGTAGTAGTCGAGTCTCTAGAGTCCCACACAAAGAGTTTCCCTACTCCAGGCGAAACGATATAGAGGTCGTATGGTTTTACGACAAGGGTTCGGACGCATACGTGTGTTTACGCACGTACGACTTTCGGACAGTTTTTACCAGTCGGCTTTGGTTTAAGCCAGTTACTGGTATCCGGTTATTGGATTTATACAGTCTAAAGTTTTTCCGTATTTTTGCGGAAAGAAGGGGCGTTCTCGTAATTGCGCGAGAAGCTTCTAGAAGGTGGAGACTAAGGAGGTTTAGGTGGCATATACAATGAATGTGATTAGTGAGTCATATGGATGATTCATCCATGTCATTAATGCATGATAAATGCTTAATGACTCATGGAGTGAATCATCACTAGATATTATCAAGCATGGTTGCTAAATTCATTTATATTCTTTTCTTGATAAAAAGAAATGCTTGATATATATTATCATAACTCATTATTCTCACTTCATTATTATTCTCATCTTCTCTCTCCTCAAGCTCTCACTCTTCAAACCCTAATCCTCCCCTCTCATGTGTTGAGTACAAGGATTAACAAGACTAATTAAACCATAACCCTTACTCTATATCACCTAGCTTCTTTGATTAGCACTTAAAGAAGGTTAGTTGCCTCAAGTTTAGAGGCTAAGCTTGGAGTAAAGCTCTCGGGTGGATCATCTACTACTTCGAGAAGGCCGAGGAGGAGGAGGAGTTCGCAAAGACGAAGGACACGTTTCGTTAGGTATAATCCCTAAGCATAGTAGTATAGAACTTCTATGTTTCATGTTAGTTATCGTTTAGCTTCGATTCATGCGGTTAGTCGTTGTTTAAGCAAAGAACAAGATCGTTTTTTAAATTTCCGCCTCCCCGCAAGTCGTGGGGTGTTGCACATCGACTTACAGTTAAGATATTTAATAAGTATATTGGCCGCTACATTCATTTAAACGTCGAGTTTTGTACTAAAACAGTAATTTTTGCTTGCTAGATTTTCGGAAAAATGGCTTCTAAAGTGAATTTGGGGTTTTTGTGAATTTTAACCTATTCAATATTTAAATTAGTATCCGTGAATGTTCAAATGAGTGTACTTGGGTTTTTCTCGATGGTCGGGCGTTTGCACGCCGACGTCGAGGGTTTTTGGGTTGGTTTGTGAGAACAACCATAGGTTTTGACCTATGTGGGATTCGTGCGTCGTTTTGGTCATGAGTCGGATTTTTATGCGATATGGTGTGTTTTGATATGTAGGTACCCCATGTGGACTTCGAGACGACAAGCAAGCGCGTGGCGACGTCGGCACTGGCGAGCGAGGACCAGGTGAGTAGATTTATATCTACGGGGAGAAGTCGGGTGGATAGCGTATAGCACCCCCGCAGTCCGTGGTGGTGTATACGGATGCGTATACACACCAACATTTATTATATGTTATTTGGGATTAATAACGATGTTAGGATGGATATTGGTGTATTGCATTACTTTAGTGTTGCGAACCCTAGGGTAGTGTTGCACTACACATACACACATACATACTTGCGTACATTCCTATTTATATGTGCTCATGGGATTCTTTATAGTTATGTGTTCACATGGGTATGGGACTATGTGTTCACATACGGATTTGAGGATGATATTGGGATTGAGCTGAGTCGATGAGATTTGTTTTGTGGTTGTGATATCAGTGATATGGAAGGATTCGTACTTGAGGTACGTCCTGGGGTTATAGCGGATCTTGGGGCGGCGATACGGGTGAATAGTGTTATAAATAAAATGGTCGACATGTGATCGTGATATAAGATATGATATGCTAGGATATTGATATTAGGCCGTATCGGGCGATGTATACCCCTTGATGATGATATGTGCTGACGATATCGGTTTGTACGAGATTGTCGATCAGTAGTCAGATCATGAGTATATTGAGGATATTAGTATTGTACTAGACATAGATCAGTACCCTAGATTATGATCTTAGATAAAGAGGATACCTGAGAAATAGTGTGAGGAATATGATATTGACCCCTACCCAGATTTGGGGATGCCGTACGACGGATTTACGTACGAGCTATATTTTGATGATTGATCCGCACTCTTGACTTGGGATGTCTGATTATAGATATGGTATCGGATATGATATTATTGAGGCGGGATCACCGACTAATATATATATACAGGTATGTATATGGATCCACTCAGATGTTAGGCGGTTTCCTTACCTGTAGTCCAGCTTGTTAGCTTAGCCCTTTTGTTTAGTTTAGTTGTTAGATTAGAGTCGATTCTTACCTATTTCAAAAACTAACGAATCATGGGTATTTTAAAAGACAGCCTAAGGGATCCTACAGATATTTCAAAAGACGTATCTTTTCATAAAAACACCGTAGCCCCTATTTTCAAAACCCCATGATTCGTGTTATTTCAAAAGGCACCATTTGTAGGACTTATATTAGATTAATGCAGGTTAGTTACAGTTGCATCTAGTATTCAGCTCCCGCTTATTATTGTGGTTCGCTTCACATCGCATACATATGTTATAATTTCTTATTATAATGTTGATATCATATTGTTAGGACACCGGCACCATTACCGATGATGCGTATGTACCACGTACACTTACTTGCCGGCTCACACACATCTTCATCGGTAATTGCCATGTCACGTAAACCTTAGAAAATATTATTGCTTGATTTAGCTTGTTAGTTAGTAATTTGACATGATATTGGTGTACCTGCCTTATATACCAGCTTAACATTATAGTTATTACTTGTCACTTCATGCATACTGTTATTCATTGTTATGCCTATATTCATAGTTTTACATGCTATTGATGATTTGGATTCGGATTTCCATGAGATTTTCTGGATTTGGGGGGAAAACCGCAAAACTTATATAAACTGATTTCTCTCTTTTTAAATAAAAAGTGCGGTTTTTCCTATGATGTATGAGTCGTCCACCATGAGTTTGCTGATGGATTTCAAGGCCCGATTCGAGAAGACGGATGAACCGTTTCGGGTACATGGTGGACACGGTAAGGTACCCCGGGGCAAGAAGCGCGTGATGATGACGATGTGAGCCTGGCAGGGGAGCACTACCTACCGGTGATTTTACCCGACGCGTCGGATATCCGGAGGATACCGTCGTGGTCTTGAGATGGATGGTAGGGGCCGGTCTGGACTGACGGCGCCCTAGATATTGTGATTGAGACATTGAGATTTCGAGGTATTGATGTACAGAGACTGTGATACAGAGATATCGAGATATTGGGATTACCTTTTGTGCCGATGCTAGGCACTGTTTTATGCTGATTTCATTATGATACCTCATTTTAAAATATACAAAGGAAATCTCACTAAATTATGAAAACAGTTCTTCACTTGCATGTATTCTGTTTTCATGCATTCATACCTCATTCATATGATATATTGTTACCTGAGGCACTGACACGGGCACATGAGATTACACTCGGTTTAGATATTTACCCTAGGCTTGTTATAGGTTGCATGTTATATATATAATTGAGGTTATATTATGATCATTGACCTAGGTTGCGTTATTTATGCGATTTCTTTCCGTAGATGTTTTTCTATTCACGAGTTGGCAACTCACCCCCGTTGTGCCCCAGTTTCTTGCAGGTTTGCCGTACAGGTTTCTTTACGGCTTGCGGGCATAGTTTCCTTCGGGTGATTTGCTAGTAGGTGGGTTTACTTGTATCGTACCCCCCATTATATATCTTGTATATTATTATTCTGTTGTATCTAGAAGTTCCATCAACCAAACATGTGTTATTTTTGAGATAGAGACCAGTGATGTTATTCTTTCGACCTTAGAGTCGCGCGTTGTATTTCTATGGTTTTCTTGTTGTTTTGAATTCCTTTTGAGTTTTGATCCTCGCCCTTGGCGTTGTATATTATATTGCTCGTGTGGTTGTGACCATCGATTGACGAAGAGCTAGCTCCCGCTTGGGGATGCCTTTTTATTGATTTCGTATACTATTCATGTTGTATCCCGTTTGGGAGCCAGTTTTTACAAAGGAGACTCTGCCGAAATTTTTCAGGAAATACTTGATGTTTTTAAAACCGCATAACTTGGCTTATGCTATTAAAACTACTTGATTTTAAATTGGTTTTCCTTCACTCTACTACTTTTCTTGGTTTGGATTTCTGGGTTTTCGGTTTACTTAGATTACGTACGCCTCGAGACGTTCGTAGTTTAAGTGCCGGTCATGTTCCGTACTTTTGGGTCGTGACAAAGTTGGTATCAGAGCATTAGGTTTTTACCTTCGGAGAGTAGGATGACCCTTGGTTGATGGAATAGGTGACTAAAGTAGAGTGACGTACCGTAGGTATGTTCCGCGGCATATTTACGATACGCTACTCCACTTAAGAAGCCTTAGGATGTACATTTCTTTGCTCAGTATTATATTCATTCCGATCTAGCCTCATCAGTACCAGTTATTGTTTTGCTGCCACGATTACGGGCAGGGAGAGCTACAGCTAGAGTTGCGGTCAGCACGAGCTCGTCATGAACGAGGACTGACCAGGGCGAAATTCCGGCGACACACGATTGCGGAGATGTGTCTTTTTACTGTGTTTCCGCGCCATGAGCGTTTGGCGGATCGCCTTTATGAGGTTACTCGGATGTGCGGATCGACACTAGAGGATTGAGCCAATGATAGAGGCCAGCCAGATTTTGATGACCGTTGGTGTGTTGCTTACTCCTGATGATTGAGGCACCGTTCAGCGTGCAGACGAGCGAGCCAGTTATTGCTGCGAACGACGAGATATTGCCCCAGATGCTGGGGTTAGTGCAGAATGAGTTGTACTAAGAGATGATAGAAGGTCGCTAGTAATCGAGGATGAATGACTAGGACATGTGGATCGTTCGCCTACCCCGATGCGAGGTCATCAGATAGATTGATTCCAGCTAGAGACGACTTCATGCGGAGACGTTGGGAGTCGACAGAGACGATCGAATGTCAGAAACCTATTATTCCAAGTTTAAAGTAATCGGAAAGACATGCAGGCAATTCTATGGTCCCTTTAGAAGAATTAAACCCTAACTCGACTTATTGACCGTGTGAAAGCCTTTGAACCTTCGGGTTTGCGGAAGTTCTACGGCGCCATTAGTGAGGCTTGGGTTTGCCCTTCTACGGCTGGACCACAGATGCTGTGGTATGTACTCGATACTATTACACTGTGCCCAAGATGTTGAGCTCTTGGAGGATTATGAGGTTTTGATGACTCGATCGGATGGCTCGACTTAATTCGGATGCTAGGGGGTGAGATGCATTTCTTGGGAGACTCCAGGTATGAGGATAGCCGTTGGAGCTTAGTCCATGCAGCCGCGATGAGACGAGTCCGAAGCAGTCGACATTAGAGAAAGTGAAGTAAGAGGTTCGTACCAGATCTAGATGAGATGACGTCCCACTCCGCCGACATCAGAAATGCGATGCGTATGCCGAGGCATTGTACTTGGGTATACCTTCCAGAAGGAGTCGCGTTGAGTATGCAGCCGTTCCAGAACGAGAACAGATCTAGTAAGGGACGATGACTTCCGGACAGTTCGGCAGAGACGAGATTTGGGAGAGATCTCGATAGGACCTTTCTGGAATAAATTACGAGAAGACTTGGATCCAGTAGTGGTCATGTTATACACACCGGCAGGCCAGAGTTCAGGATCGTCGACGAGACATGCTATGAGTGACCACGACGGTTGGCCAGAGTTTCTTGGAGGATGTGCTTGAGCGGGACTATTCCGCCATACTTGATTTTGGGTATTTTGGGCGATCTATTCGCATGATTGATTTTAATGATTGAGTTTCATGATATTTATTTTCATGGACCATGATTGCACCTACTGAGTATTTACGATTTTACACAGTTGTTGCACTTGACATCGTTTTCGTGCCTTGGTTTCTCATGTTTATGATTTTATGGGTTTCATACAGTTGAGTTGATTTTGTGCATATGTACGCACACGATTTGGTTCTTGCACTCGGTATGGTTCACATATGCTTGCAGTGCAGTGATTTGCATTTTTTTGCACTTAGATGCACTGGACTTCGATTTCGATTGTGATACTTGATATTGTTTTGTGCACTTTGTGCACCTGATTGGATTTTGCACATGTTCGGCACTTGATTTTGGATTTCATGATTTCATGCATGATGGATGCACCAGATTTGGATTTTTAGCGCATGTTGGGCGCCTGTTATGAGATGCGATTTGGTACACACCAGATGCACTGAATCGGGATTTTTCGTGCATGTCAGATGCACCTGATTTTGCTGTCAGGCACACCCGTTTCCTATGAATGATGTTGTGTGCACACCCGTTGCACCTAGATGTTGTTTCTGTGCACATGTATGGCACATTTATAGATTTTTATTTCCGTGCACACCAGACGCACGTAGTATTCATATATATTTATGATTGATTTCTTATGGAGCAGTACGTTTTTATGATATTGCTATGTGTTTTCGTACTGAGCAGGACTAGTCAGAGGACAGTACCTGAATATATTTTACATGTATAGTTTCGAGTTATATCATATTGGTTTTGCTTGGATTTGGTATTGATGTCTTCCCCATGACTCCGATGATTGCGGGATGCTTGACGGAGTTCCGATTTGATTTATATGTTCATTTTTCATGCGCATCCGTTGCGCTACGATTTGTTTTATGTATTTATGATTTCGGAGCCCCGGCGATTTGATGGTTTTGGCTGAAATATTTTAGTATTTGGGGGAAGTTTTAATTTAAATTCGGGGACCGAATTTCTTTAAGAGAGGAAGATTGTAACGTTTTGAAAATCGTTTCGGTGAAATTTCGAAAAAACGGTAAAATAAGGGGGTTTTCTGTAAAAAGTCAAAATGCAAATATCTTTATTATAAAATTAAATATACATATTCTAGCTATGTAATTGCTAGTATTTGGTGTTTATTGAGCCACTGGTGAAATTTCAAATTTTCTGAAAATTTTTCCGAAATTAATTATTTTAATATTATTTTAAGCCGTCACTAATATATTTAATTAGGGAAAATTACAAATTGGAATGAGTTGAAACAAATTTTGTGCATCATAAAACATTAAATAAAATTTTATCATGTGGTTTTTGAAATGAAATCGTTTGCCAAAACGGTTTAGAAAATATTGAAGAAAAAGGCTTTTTCCGGTGAATTTAGTGTTAACGGGAATCGGGGTAATACATTTATCTTTTTCCCTAACCCACACACCCACACCTCACGCTCTCTCCCTCTCCCCATGTGGCCGGCCCCACCATGACAGCCCTCCCCCTCTCCCTCTCTCCAATCACCTCCTTTTTCAAAAGAAAAGAAAAGAATAGAATAGAAAATGAAAGAAACAATGTGGACTTTGACTAGATGTGATTTTCCCCACCTCCCTCTCTCTCCTCCCTTTTCCTCACTTGCAGCCGAGCCCCCCTTCATTGCTGTCCAGAAATTTCCCTAAAAGCCCATCTCTTTTTCCTTCAAAAATTTCATCTTTTTGCCTCAAAATCAAGCTAAAAATTCAATATTTCTTAAATCCAATCTCTACCCATTTCTTCTTGACCTATTCTAGTATGGATCATGGATCAAGAGAGCAATTTGGAGTCCAAGATTTTGGTGCTAGATCTCTAATTTTGTGAGGTATAATCTTAGCATTTTGCATAAGTTATTGTTTGATTACTCGAATCTAGCTATTATGTGTTTAATTAGGAATTAATTGTGGTTTTGATATTAAAGATTTAACTTTCAAGAGGGGGTTGTGAACTAAAGTTAGCGTTTTTGTTGTGTAATTATGGTTGCAATGTGTAGATTATCATCTTAAGCAAATGAAAACCTAACCTAGTTGCTAGTTTACTAATTGATGCTTGTAAATTGTTAAAATTGGAATTTTATGCAAACTAGGTTTTGGAAATTAATTGCAAATGTTAGACTAAAAATCTAATTAGGTTTTTCATCACTTCATTAACATTATTAAGTGTAGTTTAATACTTTAGATCATGCAAAACCAAGCTTAATTGTTAAATTGTGAATTTTGCTTTAAAAAGAGTTAAAATCGGTATTTTTGCAAATTAGTTTTTTTGAACATATATGGTTTGGTGAAATTAAATTATGGAAATTATTTATATGACTTATTTAAGATATTTAATAAGTATATTGGCCGCTACATTCATTTAAACGTCGAGTTTTGTACTAAAACGGGTAATTTTTGTTTGCTAGATTTTCGGAAAAATGGCTTCTAAAGTGAATTTGGGGTTTTTGTGAATTTTAACCTATTCTATATTTAAATTAGTATTCGTGAATGTGCAAATGAGTGTACTTGGGTTTTTTTCGATTGTCGGGCGTTTGCACGCCGACGTCGAGGGTTTTTGGGTTGGTTTGTGAGAACAACCATAGGTTTTGACCTATGTGGGATTCGTGCATCGTTTTGGTCATGAGTCGGATTTTAATGCGATATAGTGCGTTTTGATATGTAGGTACCCCATGTGGACTTCGAGACGACAAGCAAGCGCGTGGCGACGTCGGCACCGGCGAGCGAGGACCAGGTGAGTTGATTTATATCTACGGGGAGAAGTCGGGTGGATGGCGTATAGCACCCCCGTAGTTGTAGGGTTCCTAGGCACTCCCAAGAGGTCTCACAAGGCATCAACCATGCCAATTTACAAAAATTACGGTGCCGAGAAACCCTAACACGGACCGTTGGCTAGAATTCTAGGCGACAATAGAAACTAGTTAACAGTTTAACTAAGGGAACGGAAATACAACCTTTGTAGATCCGGTGCTCCATCTCCATAGCTCCGTGATGATGTTTCCTCGCTGTCCAAAACGGATCCCGGGCTCTAGCGTCGGCTTTATCGGAGAAGAAGCGGGCTAGGTCATCGACGACGATGCCGAAGATGATCTACGTCGAGGCATCGCTAGATCAAGCTCCAACTTCACCAAGTCAAGAAAACTTGTGAACGAAACACACTCTACTACTTGGCAAGAGGTAGAGGATGAAAAAATAGGAAGTGGGTAGACTTTAGAATTGGATTTCTCACTTGTTTTCATCAATCACCATTGATGAAGCAAGCTTCTTCATGTGAAGAAGAAGAAGAAGATGAAGATAATGTTATGATAAGTTAATTCAAAATAGAAAATAAATTGAATACTTATCATAATGCAACCATGGTGAAGTGTAGAGACTAAACTAAGGTTAAGTGAATGGTTAGGTTAGGTATGAAGACAAAAATGGTGACTAAGTCAAAGCTTCATGAAGCTTCAACATATATCCAAATAAAGCCACCATTTTTCTTTTCATTTTCCAAAAAGAAAATAAATAAATAAGTGAATAAAACAAAACCCTAACCATTATCATGTAACCATGGTTTGATCTTTACACAAAAACCCTAGCAAACATGCATCATCAAACATGATACAATCAAGTGCACAAAAGTATATCACATAAACAATGTGTACATCCAAGTGAGAAAATCCATCTTAAGTAAACCGATACTAGTTGATGCAAACTAATATATCAAATATATAATTATGCATTAAATCATTAAATCAACACTTGATTTAACGATCCGGTCATATCGCATATAACCGACTAGTATCCTATGTATCGTCTTATCGAATCAATACTTGATTCGATAACTGGGTTATATCGCATACAACCAATCGATACATTCATCGCGAGAATAGAATACGGTATCACATACACGCATTATTCTCGGTCCCGCACATATCTCATATGCGCTCCTATTTCGTTTCGCTTGAGCCAGGAAACCTCTGTGTAGGACTCTAAAGACTCGTCAATACGCTGGCAGCAGATGATGATCATATCAAGCACCCACAAGCCGCAAGCGGTCTGCTAAACGTAACGGCCACCCGGGTATTGAGCGATCAGAAGATCGACGAGCAAGCCCGCTCAGACTCCAGTGAATCCAACCAGTAACACTACCGTACAGTCCGGTCTGATCGTCTGATATGTCGCATATCTTTCCTAGGGGTGGTAAACGTCAGACCCCAATATCTCGATAAGTCGTGTCGATATGAGGTCTATAACAATTCGAGAAACTACTGGTAACACTTACCAGTAAATCTCAGCAACCCTGGCCAGGGATTTCCTGTTATAGCCAATCGAACACAGCGCAACATCAACCCCCTATACCGGGAGAGACGAATCCCCTCCTATCGCTCATTGCCTCCATGTGACTCGGGACTGTACCCAAAAACCACCGTTTTGCACGCCCTCTTGGACGTGGTAAGATGGAAATAAAAGCACAGTGGGAACCACACAAGACTCTATGACGATCTTGGGTCAACAGACTACTCTGTACCAGTGTCACCAGAGAACTGCCATCTGACGTAAGGTATAATACCATCTGGGAGTTCTCGGCGAGTCCGTCCAGTGTACCCAGTCTCTACTGAGCACCCGTATATCTCCTCTGATATCAAACACCAATGGATATGGGATCATCCATCGCCCATCTGTATGGGTCGAGAAGGTACACGCTAGTCTACTCTGGTATATCGATGCCCTGTCTCGATACACCCACGACTAGGAACTTTGAAGGATGTACTTATAGACTACCATGTCCCCACTAGTATGATCCGCATCATAGTCCAGGTAGTCAAGTACACATCCTAAGGTCTTTACCAACATGTAACAGAGAGACAATCAGTATACACGTTAAGATAAAGAGCAACCAGATAGCATACTATCATGTCGAGCAAGAAAGTCCTCCCTATATATGTCCCAGCATCCACTACAATATACATCCTATGTACAGTAATGGCCTCTAGGGCATACATATAACTAACAGCAGTCCGTGGTGACGTATACGGATGCGTATACACACCAACATTTATTATATGTTATTTGGGATTAATAACGATGTTAGGATGGATATTGGTGTATT
This sequence comes from Agapanthus africanus, assembly GCA_030015575.1. Classification (NCBI taxonomy): domain Eukaryota; kingdom Viridiplantae; phylum Streptophyta; class Magnoliopsida; order Asparagales; family Amaryllidaceae; genus Agapanthus; species Agapanthus africanus. The sequence goes on along the minus strand of JASDDO010000012.1, from coordinate 296,815,116 downwards.
GGATTACTTTAGTGTTGCGAACCCTAGGGTAGTGTTGCACTACACATACACACATACATACTTGCGTACATTCCTATTTATATGTGCTCATGGGATTCTTTATAGTTATGTGTTCACATGGGTTGGGACTATGTGTTCACATACGGATTTGAGGATGATATTGGGATTGAGCTGAGTCGATGAGATTTGTTTTGTTGTTGTGATATCAGTGATATGGAAGGATTCATACTTGAGGTACGTCCTGGGGTTATAGCGGATCTTGGGGCGGCGATACGGGTGAATAGTTTTATAAATAAAATGGTCGACATGTGATCGTGATATAAGATATGATATGCTAGGATATTGATATTAGGCCGTATTGGGCGATGTATACCCCTTGATGATGATATGTGCTGACGATATCGGTTTGTACGAGATTGTCGATCAGTAGTCAGATCATGAGTATATTGAGGATATTAGTATTGTACTAGACATAGGTCAGTAACCTAGACTATGATCTTGGATAAAGAGGATACCTGAGGAATAGTGTGAGGAATATGATATTGACCCCTACCCAGATTTGGGGATGACGTACGACGGATTTACGTACGATCTATATTTTGATGATTGATCCGCACTCTTGACTTGGGATGTCTGATTATAGATATGGTATCGGATATGATATTATTGAGGCGGGATCACCGACTAATATATATACAGGTATGTATATGGATCGACTCAGATGTTAGGCGGTTTCCTTACTTGTAGTCCAGCTTGTTAGCTTAGCCCTTTTGTTTAGTTTAGTTGTTAGATTAGAGTCGATTCTTACCTATTTCAAAAACTAACGAATCGTGGGTATTTTAAAAGACAGCCCAAGGGATCCTACGGATATTTCAAAAGACGTATCTTTTCATAAAAACACCGTAGCCCCTATTTTCAAAACCCCATGATTCGTGTTATTTCAAAAGGCACCATTTGTAGGATTTATATTAGATTAATGCAGGTTAGTTACAGTTGCATCTAGTATTCAGCTCCCGCTTATTATTGTGGTTCGCTTCGCATCGCATACTTATGTTATAATTTCTTATTATAATGTTGATATCATATTGTTAGGACACCGGCACCATTACCGATGATGCGTATGTACCACGTACACTTACTTGCCGGCTCACACACATCTTCATCGGTAATTGCCATGTCACGTACACCTTAGAAAATATTATTGCTTGACTTAGCTTGTTAGTTAGTAATTTGACATGATATTAGTGTACCTTCCTTATATGCCAGCTTAACATTATAGTTATTACTTGTCACTTCATGCATACTGTTATTCATTGTTATGCCTATATTCATGGTTTTACATGCTATTGATGATTTGGATTCGGATTTTCATGAGATTTTCTGGATTTGGGGGGAAAACCGCAAAACTTATATAAACTGATTTCTCTCTTTTTAAATAAAAAGTGCGGTTTTTCCTATGATGTATGAGTCGTCCACCATGAGTTTGCTGATGGATTTCGAGACCCGATTCGAGGAGACGGATGAACCGTTTCGGGTACATGGTGGACCCGGTAAGGTACCCCGGGGCAAGAAGTGCGTGATGATGACGATGTGAGCCTGGCAGGGGAGCACTACCTACCGGTGATTTTACCCGACGCGTCGGATATCCGGAGGATACCGTCGTGGTCTTGAGATGGATGGTAGGGGCCGGTCTGGACTGACGGCGCCCTAGATATTGTGATTGAGACATTGAGATTTCGAGATATTGAGGTACAGAGACTGTGATACAGAGATATCGAGATATTGGGATTACGTTTTGTGCCGATGCTAGGCACTGTTTTATGCTGATTTCATTATGATACCTCATTTTAAAATATACAAAGGAAATCTCACTAAATTATGAAAACAGTTCTTCACTTGCATGTATTCTGTTTTCATGCATTCATACCTCATTCATATGATATATTGCTACCTGAGGCACTGACACGGGCACATGAGATTACACTCGGGTTAGATATTTACCCTAGCCTTGTTATAGGTTGCATGTTATATATATAATTGAGGTTATATTATGATCATTGACCTAGGTTGCGTTATTTATGCGATTTCTTTCCGTAGATGTTTTTCTATTCACGAGTTGGCAACTCACCCCCGTTGTGCCCCAGTTTCTTGCAGGTTTGCCGTACAGGTTTCTTTACGGCTTGCGGGCATAGTTTCTTTCGGGTGATTTGCTAGTAGGTGGGTTTACTTGTATCGTACCCCCCATTATATATCTTGTATATTATTATTCTGTTGTATCTAGAAGTTCCATCAACCAAACATGTGTTATTTTTGAGATAGAGACCAGTGATGTTATTCTTTCGACCTTAGAGTCGCGCGTTGTATTTCTAAGGTTTTCTTGTTGTTTTGAATTCCTTTTGAGTTTTGATCCTCGCCCTTGGCGTTGTATATTATATTGCTCGTGTGGTTATGACCGTCGATTGACGAAGAGCTAGCTCCCGCTTGGTGATGCCTTTTTATTGATTTCGTATACTATTCATGTTGTATCTCGTTTGGGAGCCAGTTTTTACAAAGGAGACTCTGCCAAAATTTTCAGGAAATACTTAATGTTTTTAAAACCGCATAACTTGGCTTATGCTATTAAAACTACTTGATTTTAAATTGGTTTTCCTTCACTCTACTACTTTTCTTGGTTTGGATTTCTGGATTTTCGGTTTACTTAGATTACGTACGCCTCGAGACGTTCGTAGTTTAAGTGCCGGTCATGTTCCGTACTTTCGGGTCGTGACATCACATAAGCTAAATACCCTAAATCGACGAAAACATAAAGAAACGCAAGGATAACGCCGTGAAAATTACACCGCGCACTTAGCGTATCTAACGCGCACGACATCGGTCAAAAACCCTAACTAGGGTCGCTAAACTACGTAACACCAAGTCTAGACTCTGATCGTCCCGATCGCGCAACACAACACAACTAAATGCAAGGAATATAATAGATATAATTTCGCAGCGACCAATTGAAACTACGTCGGAAAAACCCCGAAACCTAGTAAACAACTTATCGCAATATTTCGCACTAGTTTCAAGCTAACGCATATCTAGCGATTACAAACACCTTATAATAGCTTAACTAAGTTATCTAAACCATTTCTATATTTTTAACACTTGCAAAATAAGTTTTAGCAAAAACCTAGTAAGCAATATTTCATAATTAAACAAAGTATTCATTAACAATAATTAGCATTTTCTTCTAGGTCAAGCTTTTTTCTAACCAGAAATTAACAATTTAATTAACATTAAATACTTAATCAAGTTTTAACCCTAACTTGAATTTCTTAAAAAAATATGAATAATGAATTAAATATGAAATTAAAAGCTTAAATTAACATCTAATTAAACTAGCATAAAGATTTAACTTAACAATTAAGGATCAGGGTTAGGATTTTATACCTCAAATTAGCAACAAACTCCAAAATTTAATCCTCCAAAATGTTGTCTTTCATGAATATCCGAGCAAGATTAAGTTTGAAGAAAAAAGGGTATTGATTTAATTTTGAATTTGTGGGATTTATTTAGGATAATTGATGATCCTAATGAAGCAAAATGAGATAGAAATGGAGGGGGAAAATTTGGGGAAGCCAAGGAAGTGGCCAGCCAAAGCAAGGAGGGGGTTTTGTGAAAAGTGAAGAATGTTCTAGCAAAGTAATTCAATTAAAGACATTTAATGCAAATGCCACCTTTCAGTTTCTTTTCTTTTTAAAATTTAATTCCATTGACCAAAAAAAATATCTAGATATTTAAAACGAAGGTTCTAAAATAATTGTAGTGATGATTTCTAACGATTCTCATTCAGAAAAAATTTCCCGATTTACGTGCATATTATACCGGCTAAAATAATATTTTATTTGGGAAAAATTCTATCTGAACCAAAACCTCCCATATAGCCCCGAAGTTCGCGCACTAGCTTTATTTTATCTAAAATAGGTGCCGGAAAGTTTCTACGGACGTTTGATCGAAATCGGGTTAAAACGGAAAATACCGACTATTTTGCCCTAAAACGGAAAAATTCACAAAACGATTTCTAAAACGTTACAATCTCCCCCCTTATAAAAATTCGTCCCCGAATTTTAAAATTTTCACTCAGCGTACCTTCAAAGAGAAGATTAGAAAAATCCCAAATCTCGCTCGCAACCTTCCAAGTGATCACCTCACTATACGGCTACGTCCATAAAAACCCTTCACAGATGGCTAGACCCTTGACCGAAGTTTCTCCACATGCCGAGCTATTTACACAATTGGCTTCCGGTGAACGAAACGATCGTGTCCAAGCCAAATGGTCTGATGTTGAATCATGTGAAAAAGGTCATGAAGGTAATTACTGTTAGTGTATATGCCCTAGAGGCCATTACTGTATCATACTAGTTTGTATATTACTTGATGGAAACTTGGGATATTCACAGTCGTATAGACAATCATGCTCGAAATGGTAGTATGCTACTTGATTTGTTTCTACTTTAATGTATGCATGTGTTTCTTTTAGCATATCGCTTATACACATTAGTGGAGCCTTTAGGATCTTTGCTTGATTACCAGCGTTGTGATGGCAGTCACAATAATAGGGGCTGGGTAATCTACAAGCACATCCTTATACAGGTCCCTAGTCGTTGGATTATCGAGACGGGACATCGATACTCCGAAGTAGACTAGCGCAAGCGCTTCTCATCCCAGCAGGGGAGATGGTCTGTCCCACGACCATTAGTACGTCGTACTTGAGATAGTATGCGGGTGCTCGTTAGGTTACGAGTACACTGGACAGGACTCATCGGGAACTGTTGGTTGGTACTATACCTATCGTCAGTTATCAGTTCCCAGGTGACATGAGTACAGCCTAGTCCGTTGACTTGACACCATCACTTCGCCTCGAGTGTGTTCCCACTGTTATTTGATTACTACCCTACCACGGCTCAAAGGAGTCGTGCAAACAGGTAGTAGTTGGGTGCAGTCCCGAAGCACTTGGAGGCAGTGACGGTTAGACAGGATTCGTATCTCCCAGTATTGGGGGTTGATATCGCGCTGTGTCTAGGTGAGCCATTACACAAAGTCCCTGTCTAGGGCAAGCGAGATATACTGGTAGCGTTTCCAGTGTTATCTCATGGTGTTCTGGGCTACACTCCGACACGACTTGTACCGCTATTAGGGGACTGACATTTACCGCCCCCCTAGGCCCGCCATGTGATACTCTTAGACGAACAGACCGGACTGTACGGAGATTGTGACATTCAGGCTCAGTAGAAGTTCGGATGGGTTCACCTCATCAGTCTTCTTATCGGCATCTACCTAGGGACCATTACGTACAGCTAGTACCGCTTGCGGCCGGTGGTTAAACCCACTGCCAGCGTAGTGTCGAGTCTTTAAAGTCCCACACAGAGGGCTGTTCGCCTTTGGGCAAAACAGAGTAGAGGTCGCATGATTTTGCGACGGGGTTCGTTCACATCCGCGCACTTGTGCAAGTTTGGTGTCCGGGCAGTTATTACTACCGGTCTTTGGTTTAAGCCAGATCCTACTTTTTGTTTTGGGATTGGTTTTGTCTCAGTGTATTCGTGTTCCTCGGAATACGGATGCGGGTGTGTATGCACAGTTGACAGAGGCAGAGGCAGAGGATTCTCATTAGGGTTGTTGACCGATGACTTTTTCCAAACCCTAATGAAAATGTAAAATATGATTAATGATATTAATTAAAGATAATTGTACCATGGTTAGGGTTGTTGACCATTTGACTTTGGTTGACTTATTGACCTATGTTGACATATTGACCATCATCATTTCACATAAAAGATGCTCTTTGATTCTTGCAAAATTCATTTAATGTGAAATGATAATGGTCATTTCAATGAACCATCACAATTTCTTTGATTATTATTATTTTTCATAATTCACTTATATGAGAGAATGGTTGCTAAAATATCCTCATTCTTTCTTGCTCTTTCTCTCTCATGGCTTTAGCTCATCTTCTTCCAATCTCTCAAAGCTCTCATCTCTCATGTGTTGAGAACCATTAGCTTTTGAGATAAAACCACCAAAACTCCTCTCTACTCATTCTAGGGTTCTAGGTTTAGCAAGCCAAGCACTTTAGTTACCTCTAGGTTGAGGTAGGAGCTCAAGGTAGAGGCCTTCGGGTGGATCTTTCTTCGGCAAAGAGAAGACTACAAGGAGGAGCAGTTCAAACCACTCCAAGGAGCAAGAAGAGAAAGAGTACAAGACCTAGGTATAACCTTCTAACCGAGTAGCTAAACTTGTAGTTAGTTTGCTTGGTTTTTGTTTAGCAAAGATCCTCTAGTTTCTAGTCCATGTTGCCTTGAGAAAAAATCATTTTTTTAACTATTCCGCCTCCCCGTAAGCATCGGGGTGGGCAACGTGGACTTACAGTGGTATTAGAGCCTAGCTAAACAACAACTAGCATGTTAGCAAAGTATTTAGAATTTCGATCCGAGAAAAAAATCGCAAAACACATCAAAATCCTCAAGTTTCTGCCAATTTTTAAAACTGCTCTAGAAATAATTCCACACATCTTAAAAATCCGTGCAGGGTTTTCTGGGAACACACAAGAAAAACGAGTCCATGATTCGACCAGACCGCCGCAGAAGCGCGGCGAAACTATGCGTTTCGTCGTGGATCCGCGGCCAAGTTAACTCGGTCGCGACTCAGGTTTGTTGTAGTGTTCTTATTTTTACTTTTTGTGATTTTTAAAGTATTTTGTTTCTGCCCAGAATTTCCAGAGAACAAAGTTGTGTTTGGGGTAGTTACAAATCCGTATTTTTGATCGAAGTTCTGTAGACTTTAGCTAATTGGTTATATCTGTGATGTGATATATGCACTGAACGTCAACTAATCGCTATACGTCGATTAGTGGGGGTTGTGCATATCTGTGATCTGTAATGTTGTTGGATTGTGTATATGAACTCGTTGGATTGACGCGAATGAATAGCCGGGGGTTGTGAGATGAGAGTTTTCTTTATCTTTCATTTGATATAATATGTAAATTAATGTAATATTATTTTTATGGCTGTACATCCATGTTAAGGTTGTAGCCGCCATTGTATATTATTTCTTCTACTGTTTTTGCTCCTAGGATAGACCCAAGGTGGGGTGCACAAACAACCGGTACCTCGAAGTGCCGAGTGGCCTACTCACGTTGTTGAGGGAGGTTGCTTCACTTCGGGTACTTGGCGGTGTTAGTTATATGCATGCCCTAAAGGCCATTACTGTACAAACGATTTATATTGTAGTGGATGCTTGGACATATATAGGGAGGACTTTCTTGCTCGACATGATAGTACGCTATCTGGTTACCCTTTATCTTAACAAGTACTCTGATTGTCTCTATGTTACATGTTGATAAAGCCCTTAGGATATGTACTCGACTACTGAGACCATGATGAGATCATAGTAGTGGGGCCATGGTTGTCGACGAGTACATCCTATAACTGTTCCTAGTCGAGGGTGTATCGAGACAGGGCATCGATACACCAGAGTAGACTAGCGTATACGCATCTTTACCCATATGATGGGCGATGGATGATCCCATATCCATCGGTGTTTGGCATCAAGGATGGTGTACGGATGCTCAGTGTAGACTGGGTACACTGGACGGACTCCCCGAGAACTTCCAGATGGTATTATACCTCACGTCAGATGGCAGTTCTCTGGTGACACTGGTACAGAGTAGTCTGTAGACCCGAGATCGTCATAGAGTCTTGTGTGATTCCCACTGTGCTTTGATTTCCATCATACCACGTCCAAGAGGGCGTGCAAAAAGGTGGCTTTTGGGTACAGTCCTGAATCACATGGATGCAATGAGCGATAGGAGGGGATTCGTCTCTCCTGATATAGGGAGTTGATGTTGCGCTGTGTTCGATTGCCTATAACTGGAAATCCCTGGCCAGGGTTGCTGAGATTTCTTGGTAAGTGTTATCAGTAGTTTCTCAAACTGTTATAGACTTCATATCGACACGACTTATCAAGCTACTAGGGTCTGACGTTTACCACCCCTAGACGAGATATGCGACATATCAGACGAAGAGACCGGACTCTACGGTAGTGTTACTGACTGGATTCATAGGAGAATGTACAGGCTTGCTTATTGATCTTCTGAGCGCTCAATACCTAGATGGCTGTTACGTTTAGCTGACCGCTTGAAGCTTGTGGGTGTTTGATATGATCATCACCTACTGCCGGTGTATTGATGATTCTTTAGAGTCCTACACAGAGATTTCTTGGCTCAGGAAAAACGGAGTAGGAGCACATATGTGATATGTGCGGGACAGAGAACAATACGTGTATATGATACCATATTAGATTCTCGCGATAAAAGATATCGGACGGGTTTATGTGATATAGCCGGGTCATCGGATCAAGTGTTGATTCGATGAACTGATACATATTATATTAGTCGGTTATTTATGAAATAGCCGGATTATCGGATCAAGTGTTGATTCGATAATTTAATGTATAATTATATATTTGATATATTAAATTACATTAACTGATATAAGCTCACTAAAAGATTCTTTTTCTCAATCGGGTAATACATTGATATATATGCGATATATGTTAATTGTATTATTTTATTTTTTTACAATAAATATTGTATATGTGATATATAATATTGTAACATGTTAGGGTTATTAATGCAACAAGTTTAGTGGAGATTGAACATGGTTAGGGTTTGATTTGGGTTAATCTTTTCTAGAACCTTCAAGAAGGTTTTATTTTGTTTTCTGCAAAGATATTTGTGTTGATATTTTGCATAGATATTTGTTTAACCTAACCAAACCATTAACCATGATTCAATCTCTACAAGGGTTAGTTCTTCTCACATAAACCATGGTTACATTTCTAACCATAGACTAGAGTTATTCATTATTCATCACAAAAGGATTCTTCTTCTTCTTCCTTGAGTTCTTTCATAGAAAAGCTTTCTAGCTTTTTCAAAGGTGATGAAAATGAGTGAGAAATAGAAAACAAATGAGAGCTAAAATCCTACTTCATCATCCTAATCTATCCTAGCCATTTAGATTAGGGTCTTCACTTCATTTAGTGAGTCAGAGCTTGTGTTAATGAAACTTCAAGGTAGATCATCTTTGTTATCGAAGATCGGAAGCAATCTTGCATCTTTCTCTGCTGGGAGCCTCTCGAGAGTCCGGAACTTGATGATCGCTGCGAAGGGACCACAACACAGAGCTTATGAAGTGAAGGACCGAACTACAAAGGTTGTAATCCCAAACTCTTCGATGTTAAAGTGTTTAACATGCTTTGTTTCGCCTAATCTCTAGTCTAAGATCTTGGTTTAGGGTTGTTCGGCACGGCTAAATTTTAAATCGGTTATGGTTGATGCCTTATAGACCCTTGTACGTGTGCCTAGTAATCCTACAGTGGTATTATAGCCAAGCTAGAGCTTTAGGCGAATTCTATGCGAAGTTTAAAGTCCGATCGAACTCCGAATACCCGATATAACCTAGTTTCTGGAAATTTTGTAAAAATGTTGATTTTTTCATATTAAAAATGCTCAGAAAATTCAGCAAGGAATTATATGGATTACGGTAAAAAACGACATCTTAATTCGCTTGAGGCGCCGCGGAACCGCGGCATGAACATGGGTCGCGCGACGGTTCCGCGGCCGTACAGTGCAATTATGGTTAGATTTTTCTACAATAATTTCAGTAGGTGTTCTTGCATGTTTCTGGGAATTTTTAAATTTACTCAAGTGTTGAGTTTTCTGTGTTGTATTGGGGACTCGTTGATTCGATCGGATAATTTAACTTCGTTTAATTTTTTTCTGGATAATTTTAGAAACTGTTAAAAAGTTTGAACGGATATCAATAACTCACTTTTTCCCCTGTATGAAATTTTTTCAAAAGTTGGATTTTTTTTCTCAAGTTTGAAACTTCCGGAAAATCATGCAAGTAATGCGGTGGACCCTCTAGAAGAACACAAACCTTAACTCGATTATGTGACCGTCTTGAACTGCCTCTAAACCTTAGGGTTTATGGCAGTACGGCGTGCCACATGTGATGCGTTGGCTTAACCCTTCTACGGTTGGACCATTGGTACTGTGGCATGTGATGGATACTTTTTGAACTCCGCTCAAGTGTTGAGCTATCTGGGAAAACTTGGGTGTTTGATTATTCGATCGGAAAGTTTAACACAGTCTTTTTATCTGGAATGTAATACAATATTTGGAATCCATAGTTAGTTATGAGATAACTAATTTGAATGTTATAAATCTAGCAGTTCAGTCTCAAATGATCGGTTGCCACGGAATTTTGATGTGATCAAAATTCCGTCGCAATCACGCAGCATACGCGGATACTCGCAGGGTAAACTTAACAGATAGCCACGCTCCATAGCCCCGACCAAGTGACTGTAGGAGAACCCCGTCGCCAAAAGCATCCGTTCGGATGCTCGCGGCAGCGGTGTTCCACCTTAGTGCACTTCGTCGACGGCATCGGGGGTGCGGCCGTCTACTAAAGTTTGCTACGAGCATTCGATCAAGATGTCGGGAATCTTGTTGAATTGCCCAACTTGATATTGAAAAGTGTTTTCAATAATGAGACTAAAATGCGGGGTTTATAATTGTTAGGCATGCGATGTCTAAGGAATTCATTTGGTTAGGCATGCGATGTCTAAGGAGGTTGCGGATTCCAACTGTTGTAGTTTTACACATTCTTTTCTGCGACCGTAAGTGTAATATGTGGTGTATCGCCGGTTTCGTTGCTATATGTTCATATCAGATTTTTGCATTTTTAAACCGCCTAATTTTTATCATATTGCTTATCGGTAGGTACTCTTGAGCCGTGTTTGCTAGTCAATTGCAGGATATAGGTTCTCGGCTCTAAACGGTGAAATTCATGGAAAAGCACGACAAATTCCGGATTACTGCCAACCACAGATAAAATACGGGTCTCCGCTCTCTATCTGTATGTTGCCGCACACCAGTCTAAGGGACAAAATGGCAAATCGACGTCATTTTCGTGCACAAAGCTCAATGTCAACACAAGATCTAACATATCTACGTGGAGCTTAAGAAAAATCATGGCAAAAGATCCACATCGCATCACCTTTTTTATCAGCAGAAATTCTGGAAAAATCGTGAAGAAATTATGAGAAAAAACATATACCAGACTGAAGGGCACTCCAAACCAGGGAACATCACCAAATTAGAGGACACAAGCCACCATAGAGGCCGCGGTTCCGCGCCATAAGCACGCTTAGGCCGTGGAACCGCGGCCATACGGCCTTGTCAGCTGATGAACTTTTGACGTTATTTTGGTCATTCCATTTTTATTCTAAATGTTGCCCTAGAATTTTTGTTGCCTGCCTATAAATAGTCCAGAACTTGCCAAAGCCAAGGGTGCTTATTCTTGTATTTAGATTTTAGAATACATGTTGTTGTTCTTCTTCCTCTTCTCATCTCTTCTCCATTAAAAACTTGTAGTGAGCTTTTGTGAGTGAAGGATGAATAAAGGAGTTATTTTTGTTACCATGCTTGCCTTGTTATTTTGATAATTATAATTGCTTGTATTTTTCATTTGCTAATCTAGTTGTTGTTATTTGTTGTTTGTTTCTTTCTTGTTCTCTTTTTCTTTATCCTTAAACAACAATGATACTTAAGCTTGATCCTTGCCAAAGTTAGGTCTCAAATAGCTAGTTGTAATCTTCTAACCTCTTTCTTTCTATCTTCCTCCTTTTGTTTTATTTTCTTTTTCTTATAATGGGTAAGTAGTTTTCATACTTGTTAGGGTAGGATAAGGAAAGTTTGAGAGAAGGAAATCTCTCTCACTCTTTTCTTACCCAACATCTTAATTCGGACTCCCGTTAATTGAACCACAATCCGCTCCCTACGGCACCCTATCCTACATGATAGCGGTGATTCCTTAGTGAGACCGGTTGTGGTTGAATTAACCGGAGGTTAAGGCTAAGAGCCAAGAACGGACGTACAAGCACCAAAAGGAAGAACTTATGCGTTGGAAAGCCTAGCTTATACTCGCAAGTTCCTTCCTAGTCGTGCTAATCCCCGTTGTTGCCGATTACCGTAACACCGATATTAAGAGTGGCAACGAAAGAAGTGAGCGACTCCTAATTCAAACTAACCTAATCCTAACCCAAACAAGCTCTCTTTATATATCATTTTAGCACATAAGTAATCTAAAAGCAAACCTGGACATTTGGACTTGACTCGTTAAAGCACATAGAAAAAGATTTCCATCTTCCTGGGACGACCCGTACTCAACCGGTAAGCTACAAGCGATTCCGTCTTGATTGCGGTAATAAACTTAGCACGCAAAAACTCTACCAATCAAATGGCGCCGTTGCCGGGGAGACGGTAGTTTATTTCTTTGTGTAATTTCAGGTTAATTTATGAATATAAATCTAACCGAAAAAAAAATAAAAAATATACATTGTAAAAAAATCATCTTGTTATTTTTTGATTAGTTTTTGTGCAAGTGTGCAGGATAAAACGATGTTCGATTTCAATGCCAAAGACGTAGGAAGTTAGACCCATATCTTTGCGGCTACACCGCGGGTGAACAAGACGGAAAAGACGGTCTACTGAAAGATTCTGGAGCAGATCCAGTAAGCAAATCAAGATTCAGGAGCTCCAGAAAAGAAGAGGACAGCCAAGGCAGCACAAACCAGAATTCCAGAGGCCCAACTCCACTCTTTTGCCGCGGAACCGCGGCATAAGAAGGCTTAGACCGCGGAACCGTGGCAATTTGGTGGCATCAAAACCCAAAAATCCCTGTGAGTCCTTCTGATCTCTTCCCCACTCCTCTGAACTCCACTGAACTGTGTTTTCTGCAGTATTCTTTGCGCAAACTATCTTCCCCTTCGAATAAATTGTTCTTGTGCAGGATTCTTTGCGCCGTGCTAAAAAAATAAAAATTGATCGCAGTTGATTGTTACTGCTTTGCATTTATTAATACGGACTTTAAGGGGCTTGAAACCAATCCAGATTGGGTGGGGATTTCATCACCCTTCCTAGGACCCTATAAATCATAAAAAGCATATGCATTGACCATTGTTTAATTAAAAAATACTAGACTCAGCCCTAAGGACTTCGCGCTCAATAGGACAGAGGACTAGTTACAGGCATCGCCGTTTATCCTATCCTGACATTGCGGTGTCTAGGAAAGTGTGTCAAAGGCAAATGGTTACTTAATTAGGACCACTACTTACGTAGTGGGGAGCCTCCCACTTACCTGGCACTTACCTGGCCGCAATTGGCGGAGAAGAGGCGGTTTGAGGTCCTATTTCTAGCCCTTTGGAACAGTTAAGAGCTGTCTAGCTGACCTAGGTGACCCTAGATCTAGGTGTGATTGTGCATATCTTGTTTGTGATTGCTTGAAGCCGTAAGTCCGTACATATTTCTGTAAAGCTATTTCTTAAAAAAAACACACAAAACCAAAAACTTTTATAAAAAATTGCCCTTTGTCGCCAGAATCCATTTTTTCACCCACCTCCCATCGTGTTTCTCAATTGACGTTTTCTTACCCTCACCTTCTCCGCTTTGACTATACTAAACTTGTTTAGTGTATGTCCGCTTGGACTCGGGACACTAGCGCCCGCCTAGTCCGCGTTACGTTAGTCGCTACCGACTACGCGATCGACTCAGACGTCGAAACTCCGTCCACGCCTCTTTCACCCTTACCTTTGCCGGCCAACTCCGACGTTGACCCAAATTCTGTTCATACATCCTCACCTTCACCATCACCAACCTCTTCTTCCGTGATGTCAGAATTTAATCCAAACATCTCTTTGACTCCCCCGGGATTGACTCCACCTCCTACGGATGCAAATAACCCACCACCACCGCCTGTTGTAGCGCCGCAGCGAATCGCGCTCCAGGATCGTTTCTATCCCACCCGTTCTGCACTTTCCACTTGTCTTTCCCTACCACCGGCCAATGGGGATAATTTTGAAATTAAGCCCCACTTCATTAACATGCTTCCGAAATTTCATGGGCTTGAATCTGAAGATGCCTATATCTTCATCAACAAGTTTCAAAATGTTTGTGCCATGATGAAAACTACCCAGCTGTCGGACGATGCTATACGGCTACGGGTCATTCCGTTCACTTTGTGCGATCTTGCTGAAAAATGGCTGTATATCACCGCTTCCCACTTCATAACCAGTTGGGATGAGTTTGTGAAAGCGTTTCTCAAGAAATTCTATCCGAATCATAAAACCGCAAGGATCCGTAACGAAATCAACCAATTCTCTCAGCTTCCTACTGAACCCTTCTGGAAGTGCTTTGACCGGTATAAAGACCTTCTTGTTCAGTGCCCTCACCATGGTATCGAGAAATGGCAACTTTGCCAAACCTTATACGAGGGCCTGAACCCAGCAACCTAGCAGTTGTTGGAAACCATTTGTCAGGGCCACTTCTTATCGAAATCTGACGAGGAAGCATGGCAATTCTTCGACGACCTTGCGGAACAAACACTTCAATGGGAGAGCAGCAGACCAACTTCTTCTTCTTCTTCCTCTACTTCTACTGGTCAGTCTAGGGTAGGAATTCACCAACTCGATGTCTCTATTGCGATGAAAGCTGAAATGGCTGCAATAACAAGAAAACTCGAAGCGATAGAGAGCAAATTTTCATCTCCTGCTCCTGCCCCTGTTCTTCCCCTTCGTACCATTTGTGCTTGTTGTTCCAATCCTTCTCACTTAACCGAAGAGTGTCCTTACAATCCACCTCTCAAGGACAAGATCAGGTTAATGCTTCATTTCAGCAAAGACCGAGGAATGATCCATACTCTTCCACCTACAATCCAGGTTGGAGGAACCACCCCAATTTCGCCTGGAATCAGAATCAGCATCAATTCCAAGGCAACAATTTCCAGAGGCCCCCTCCTCCGCAACAACAAGCGCAACAACAAACTCAACATCAGTTTCAGCAGCCCTTCCAACCCCAACCTTTTCAAAATCAGACGAACTACTTTGCACCCAACAATTCTTTTCCGCAAAATAACTTTGTTCTGTCAAACAACGATAAGGTTTCCTCGCTAGAAACGAAGTCTGGAGGCGTTCGTTAAACAATCGATACAATCCACCGCCAACATCCAGTCGTCTATTCAGTCTTTGGTGCAACACACTGCTGCACACGGGCAAAGCATTAAGACCATCGAAGCCCAGATTGCAAAGCTGAATGCGGCGTTAAGCGAGCGAGAAAAGGGGAAGATTCCATCTCAACCACTCCCAAATCCCGGTCACCCACATAATATACATGTTGCTCTTGAACAACAGAACCATAATGTGAGTGCCGTGACTACATTGAGATCGGGAAGGATGCTGCACAACAACATCGGCGCAACAATTAAGGATAATGACACCCCGGCCGCTTCTTCTTCTTCTTCTTCTTCTTCTTCTCCTTCCTCATCTTCTGAGCCTATTCTTCATTCTTCAAAAGGCTCTTCTTCCTCTTCTTCTGCTCTTAACGGACCCACTTCTCACTCCATGAAAACACCAGCTCTGGGATCCGTTCCAACTCCACAATCTCCTCCACAAGTATTGGACTCAACCAATTTTAAAAACGCTCCATTTCCAAACCGGTTGAGGTCCAATAAACAAAATCCACAAATGGAGAAGATTCTGGAGTTGTTTAAACAGGTTAACATTAACATTCCCCTTTTAGATGCTGTTCAACAAGTCCCGTCCTACGCGAAAATCTTAAAGGACTTGTGCACGAAAAAGAGGAAGTCTCAGGTACCCAAGAAAGTTTTCTTGGCTAGTGCTGTGAGTGATGCTCTTACCCAATCTTTACCGCAAAAACGGAAGGACCCTAGCTGTCGTACGATTTCTATTACCATTGGGGATAAGAACATCAACCGCGCACTATTAGATCTTGGTGCCAGTGTTAACCTGCTTCCGTACTCTGTATATGAGCAATTAGGTGTAGGAGAGCTGAAACCCACACACTGTACTCTCCAAATGGCCGACCGATCAATCACCCATCCTAGGGGTGAGCTAGAGGATGTGTTAATCAAGGTTGGGAACTTCATATTCCCCGTTGACTTCATTGTATTAGACACACAGCCTGTAGCTAACCCCCGGAATCAAATTCCGGTGATACTCGGTCGCCCATTCCTTGCAACCTCAAATGTTGTGATCAATTGTCGCAATGGTTCGATGAACCTATCTTTTGGAAACATGACAATTGAACTCAACATTTTTAGGTTGGGGAATCAGCCCACCGAACCTAATGCTCATATACTAGACCTTTGCTCAATCTAGGAGATCACCCCAGAAGAGTGTGAATTCGAGGAGTTTTTGTTCGATCACGATAACTTTAACGCCACTAGTGTGTTCCTCTTCGAACCTGCTGTTGTTTCTGCGCCCGACAATGACCATGAGTGTTTCACTTTCTCGAACGATCTTAGCCACTCACCACACGAGTTTGAATCCTTCAAATTTCCGGATGAGTTACCTGAACCATCCAACTCGGTCGCTTACACTCGTTTTGAACCTTTGCTGGAATCCTTTGAGTTCGAGACCTTTTCACCAATCTTGCCTTCAATCGTTTCACCTCCAACGCTCGAACTCAAGCCTTTGCCGTCTCACCTTAAGTACGCTTACTTGGGTGAGAACGAGACCCTCCCTGTTATCATCTCGTCTTCTCTAGATCCAGAGCAAGAGAAAGCCCTTCCTGCGGTCTTACACAGCAATAGGCAAGCTTTTGGCTGGTCCATGGCGGACATCAAGGGGACTAGTCCCCTGATCGTTGAACATCACATTCATCTGATGGATGATGCCAAACCAGCCAGGGATCCACAAAGGCGACTCAACCCAGTCATGAAGGAGGCTATGAAAAAGAAAATCGTGAAGTGTCTGGATTGTGGTATCATTTACCCTATCTCTAATAGCCAGTCGGTTAGCCCCATTCACATTGTCCCTAAGAAATCAGGCATAACGGTCATTACTAACAAGGCGAACGAGTTAATCCCTACTCGCACCCAAACTGGGTGGCGAGTATGTATCGATTACAGAAAACTCAACGCCGCAACGCGGAAAGACCACTTTCCGCTACCTTTCATTAACCAAATGCTTGAACGATTGGCCGGATACGAGTACTACTGTTTTCTTGATGGCTACTCCGGCTATAATCAGATTCCCATCGCCGAGAAAGACCAGGACAAGACCATATTCACTTTTCCTTTCGGCACGTTCGCATATCGTCGTATGCCCTTTGGGTTATGCAATGCGCCAGCTACCTTCCAGCGGTGTATGATGGGAATCTTCTCAGACATGGTGGAGAAATTCCTGGAGATCTTCATGCGATTCCTTTAACGAGTGTTTGCTGCATCTTGACGCTGTCCTTACCCGATGTAAGGACAAGAACCTGACTTTGAATTGGGAGAAGTGTCACTTCATGGTGCGCGAAGGTATTGTCTTAGGACATATCATTTCGCAAAATGGCATAGAGGTTGACAAAGCGAAGATTGAGGTCATTTCCAATCTCCCTCCTCCCAGATGCGTCAGAGACATCCGAGCCTTCCTTGGCCTTGCCGGTTTTTATAGACGGTTCATCAAAGACTTTAGCAAGATTGCTAGGCCCTTGACTCTTTTGCTGGCCAAGGATACACCATTCGACTTCAACTAGAGCTGTGTGACTGCGTTCGAGTCATTAAAAAGCTCACCCACTTCTGCCCCCGTTCTTTCTTCACCTGACTGGACGCACCCATTTGAGATTATGTGCGATGCATCCGACTTTGCCATTAGTGCTGTCCTTGGACAACACATTAACAAGATGACACACGTAATCTATTATGCTAGCCGAACCCTGAACGACGCCCAACTTAATTATACAACAACTGAGAAGGAATTCTTAGCTGTTGTATTTGCTTTAGAAAAGTTCAGGCCTTACCTCATCGGCTCTCCAGTCATTGTCTACACAGACCATTCTGCTCCGCGCCATCTTTTTGCGAAGAAAGATGCAAAATCTCGGTAAATACGTTGGGTCCTATTGCTTCAAGTGTTTGACCTTGTCATCAAGGAAAAAAGAGAATGTGAAAACGTAGTCGCCGACCATCTCTCACGACATCCTTCTTCGCCGTCGCCTCAACTTCCGATCAACGACGTTTTTCCGGATGAATAGCTCTTGACAGTATCTCGCGAACCCTGGTTCGCAGATATTGTGAACTATTTGGCCACAAGGCTACTACCGACTGAATGGTCAAGTCAGGACAGACTTAGATTCTTATCCCAAGTAAAACACTTTTACTGGGACGAACCTTATCTGTTCAAGTACTGTCACGACCAGATTATTCGTCGGTGTGTCCCTGACGATAAATTCAAGAGTGTGCTGTCATTTTGCCACGATCAAGCATGTGGCGGGCATTTTGGCCCCAGAAAGACAGCTGAGAAGATCTTGCAATGTGGTTTCTACTGGCCACAACTCTTCAAAGAAGCTCATGACTATTGCAAGACTTGCTTCCGGTGCCAACACTTGGGCCGGATATCCCGGAGGAACGAGATGTCGCTCCAACCAATCTTGGTTGTGTAGATTTTTGACGTTTGGGGGATAGATTTCATGGGGCCGTTTCCCAGCTCTTTCGGGAACTTGTACATCCTTCTCGATGTTGATTACGTCTCTAAGTGGATCGAGGCTGTGCCCAGCCGGACTAACGACAACAAGGTTGTCGTTAGGTTTCTTAACGAAAACATTTTCTCCCGGTTTGGGCACCCCCGAGCGATCATTAGCGACAATGGAACTCATTTCTGCAATAAGACTTTCGAGGCCTTGATGCGAAAATATTCCATTAATCATAAGCTATCTACGCCCTACCACCCCCAAACCTGTGGGCAAGCCGAAGTTTCAAATCGGCAAATCAAGCAGATACTGGAGAAGACAGTTTCCAAGAACCGTAAGGATTGGTCGCTGAAACTCACTGATGACCTTTGGGTATTTCGAACTGCTTATAAGACCGATCTTGGCATGTCTCCCTATCGGCTTGTGTACGGAAAGGCTTGCCACCTCCCGGTCGAAATAGAGCATTGCGCATTTTGGGCGATAAAGGAGCTGAATCTGTCTTTCGAAGATGCGGGCAGCCATCGGAAGCTGCAGTTGAACGAATTGAGCGAGCTTTGGGATGAGGCTTACGAAAACGCGGTTGTCGTTAAGAACCGAACGAATGTGTTCCACGATAAACACCTTTTGCGCAAAACTTTCACACCTGGTCAACAGGTGCTGCTTTACGACACCCGGCTACATTTCCATCCAGATAAGCTCAGATCTCGCTGGAAGGGGCCGTATTTTGTGCGGAATGTGTATCCGCATAGCACTGTGGATTTGGAGAATCCAAAGGACGGTTCATTTTTCAAAGTCAACGGACACAGACTTAAACCGTACCTTAGCGCCGAACCAACAGAGGAGCTCCTGGTCTTACAGGAGCCGGTTTACCCTGCATAATCTTTCTCTGCCTACCACCAAACTTCGGTTATCCAGCCAAGAACAGTGGACACTGTTCCAAATAAGTTTGGGGGTATGTATATACCATTTTGTATTTATTTATGGATATTCTTTTCCTTTTTTTTATTCTTTTTCTTTTCTTTAAAAACAAAAACACAAAAAATTGTGTATATCTAACCGACAATTTTGACCCTTCAATGATCTCTTCATGCAATGACAGTGAGGACACTGTCCAGTTTCAGTATGGGGGTACGCTCGGTACGCATTTCTGACCTTCGCATTCATATGTATATTTTGCATCTGCATATTAAAATCCATAAAAAAATTTTTCTAAAAACATAAAAACTTTTCTGTCAAGTTAGCTAGTGGGAGAACTTTGATTCAACATTTCAACGGTTTTGTTTGATAAGATAAGAATAACTAAATCTTATTTATAGATTTTGAAAACCTGAAAGATAACTCTCCTTTGAAGTTAACTATAGCTGATATACGTCTTTACATCACACTACACGTGTCGTGAGTTTTGGAAATTAGATGACAAGTCTTTTATGACTAAAAAACTTTTAAATGGATAAATGATTTTCTGAGGATCAAATAGGTTTGTTCTGAAATAAGTAATATCAAGAATAGTTTATGAAGTGAAGAGAATATGAAGGAATGTTATTGATGCCTTAATTGGAACTAATTCTGAAAAATAACCCATCTGAAACTTCATTGGAATGATTACACACCTAACCCACTAAACACGTCTTTTATCCAAAAAAAATAACTGAACTGCCGATTATATATCCGTTCGCATTGAATCATCATGATTTTCACGCTAAAGTGTCTTTTGTTTTTGGGCCTAGGTAACTTGAGTAATTAAGTCCGCTGGGGTGTCTCTACACCTAATGTCCTAAAGCCAACTGGTTTGGGTGCATTGGCCCAAAACTCGTTAAGAAGCCTGGAAAATCCAGATTAAAACAAAGTCAAACAAGTGTTCTCTCCGAGTTAAAATTCCTAACGGTTCTTTGTGTGAGAATAATCTTGACAAAAGACAGGTTTTTATAAAAAATATTTCTGGCGGAGATATGAAGGTTTTATTCTATGATAAAGACTATTGCACGTTCACAGAGGTGTGTATGAAATGAAAACAAGAAAAAGGTGGAGTGAAAAATAAGACCTAGTTTCCTGTTAAGGAAGATAAAAATTCTGAAATTGAAACCTTACTGGAAAACGAAACTTGAAAAATACTTAACTCTTTATAAAACTTTTGTGATCCTTTTAAAAATTGTTATCTGGGCTTTATTGTCTGACATGATGACTTTAACCGATCCTTCTGGAACTTAACGACACTATTTGCACTGCACGTAAAGACATATAAAATCTTTAGTTAAATAAGAAGCGAAGTGTTAAAAATAAGGGTTCGATAGTCTAGACTTAGGATCATAGAATTGTTATTTTCTGAAACAAAACTTTTGGGGTTTGAATCATAGTTATTTTGCAAAACTAGCTTGACCGGATTTTGTGGGTAGTATCAGCTGAAAACCCTCAGGAGACAACACTCCTCCTACTAGGGACACCTAGAGGTTTTAACGGCTTGTTGCACTTGCTCAGTGCAATCGCGTTCCTTGCGAAAGTGAGGTTAGGAATTTTTTGTGAATAAATTGGCTTTGCTCGGGACGAGCAAATGATAAGTTTGGGGGTATTTGTTCATATCAGATTTTTGCATTTTTAAACCGCCCAATTTTTATCATATTGCTTATCGGTAGGTACTCTTGAGCCGTGTTTGCTAGTCAATTGCAGGATATAGGTTCTCGGCTCTAAACGGTAAAATTCATGGAAAAGCACGACAAATTCAGGATTACTGCCAACCACAGATAAAATACGGGTCTCCGCTCTCTATCCGTATGTTGCCGCACACCAGTCTAAGGGACAAAATGGCAAATCGATGTCATTTTCGTACACAAAGCTCAATGTCAACACAAGATCTAACATATCTACGCGGACCTCAAGAAAAATCATGGCAAAAGATCCACATCACATCACCTTTTTGATCAGCAGAAATTCTGGAAAAATCGTGAAGAAATTCTGAGAAAAAACATATACCAGACTGAAGGGCAATGCAAATCAGGGAACATCACCAAATTAGAAGACACAAGCCCCCATGGAGGCCGCGGTTCCGCGGCATAAGCACGCTTAGGCCGCGGAACTGCGGTCATACGGCCGTGTCAGCTGATGAACTTTTGAGGTTATTTTGGTCATTCCATGTTTATTCTACATGTTGCCCTAGAATTTCTGTTGCCTGCCTATAAATTGTCCAGAACTTGCCAAAGCAAAGGGTGCTTATTCTTGTATTTAGATTTTAGAATACATGTTGTTGTTCTTCTTCCTCTTCTCATCTCTTCTCCGTTAAAAACTTGTAGTGAGCTTTTGTGAGTGAAGGATGAATAAAGAAGTTCTTTTTGTTACCATGCTTGTCTTGTTATTTTGATAATTATAATTGCTTGTATTTTTCATTTGCTAATCTAGTTGTTGTTATTTGTTGTTTGTTTCTTTCTTGTTCTCTTTTTTTTATCCTTAAACAACAATGATGCTTAAGCTTGATCCTTGCCAAAGTGAGGTCTTAAATAGCTAGTTGTAATCTTCTAACCTCTTTCTTTCTATCTTCCTCCTTTTGTTTTATTTTCTTTTTCTTATAATGGGTGAGTAGTTTTCATACTTGTTAGGGTAGGATAAGGAAAGTTTGAGAGAAGGAAATCTCTCTCACTCTTTTCTTGCCCAACATCTTAATTCGGACTCCCGTTAATTGAACCACAATCCGCTCCCTACGGCACCCTATCCTACATGATAGCGGTGATTCCTTAGTGAGACCGGTTGTGGTTGAATTAACCGGAGGTTAAGGCTAAGAGCCAAGAACGGACAGACAAGCACCAAAAGGAAGAACTTATGCGTTGGAAAGCCTAGCTTATACTCGCAAGTTCCTTCCTAGTCGTGCTAAACCCGTTGTTGCCGATTACCGTAACACCGATATTAAGAGTGTCAACGAAAGAAGTGCGCGACTCCTAACTCAAACTAACCTAATCCTAACCCTAACAAGCTCTCTTTATATATCATTTTAGCACATAAGTAATCTAAAAACAAATCTGGACATTTGGACTTAACTCGTTAAAGAACATAGAAAAAGATTCTCATCTCCCTGCGGACGACCCGTACTCAACCGGCTAGCTACAAGCGAAACTGTCTTGATTGCGGTAATAAACTTAGCACGCAAAAACTCTACCAATCACTATACATCAACGACAATTGGGATACACATATTTATTTACGTTGATGAAATGTGATATCATGTGTTGCTGTGATGTGTTATATTGGATCGTCGCGTTCTGAATAGCCGGGGTTTTATGTGAGATGAGAGTTTTTCTTTTTCATTCGTGTAAAATTAATTTGTATGTAATATTCTTTTATTAGGGCACATCCGGGTTGAGGATGATGTCACCATTGTATATTTATTACTTTTCCGAATTAGGTAGACCGAAGGCGGGAAGCACAAGTAACCGGGTTCTAGGGTCCAGTAGGAGACCATCTCGAGGAGTCGAGACCGGGTCTTCTAACCCTAGAATTTCCAGTGTTGCTTGCCGCTCTCGTAGGGGCCTAGGGATGTGGGTTTGGCTATTCATCGCGACCGTGGAATCCGTTTTTTATACAGTCTTGTATTAAAACACGGACGTCCTAGTATATCCAATATTTCATATATGTTCTTCTGCTGCAATGTTCTGTGATGAGATCATATTACTGCCTGAGACGAATGATTATATTATATATATGAGATATATGTTATATTGCAGATTTCGTTTCAAATGCGATGCTTGTGAAGCATAATAAAATGGGACTTCATTAATGAGATTAATGAAACTAAAAGAAACCTAAAGATGTTGTAGAAACTTGTATAAAAAAAACTGGTAGCTCTAGTTCTTGCTTTGCATAGAGATGTTCCTTATAGAACATCAAGCACCTTATTCGACAAGGAAAGAGCCGAGATCCCTTCACCGGGAGTGACCTCTTTAGCGAAACTAGCAGATGCTATAAACTCGGTTTGTCTTTTGATTGTTTCTATAGTTTTTTCTTTGCATAGTGATATTTGTGAAATATCCTGCACCTTATTCGATGAGGAAAGAGCCGACGATCCCTTCACCGGGAGTGACCTCTTTAGCAAAACTAGAAAAGGCCTCAAAAACATTCCATTTAAAATCACTCGATTCTACAACGATATCAAGTTCATTACGCAAAGGGTTTTCTTAAAAACCTGTCGTAGCCCTCCGTCATTTCAGATAAGTACTACTTAGTATTCGTGCTGCGGTAGTTTGGCATTCGTCAAGGCATAGTGTACGGTAGCTAACTAGTGCTTATCTGCTAGCATACGATGCGATTGGATTAGGCTATTCGTGCGGCGTTGTATGGCATTCGTCAAGGGTCGTGCGGGTGGATTTAATTCAATCAGGAAATGTACGGGTTGAACTTGACTAGCGGACTATGGGTGGTTTGGCATTCATCAAGATCATAGGACGCTAGGGGAAAAATATTATTGGGAATTTCAAGTGTTGAAATTTGCAATGAGATTGCATACCTTCTATGAGATAGTTGGATCCCGATACCCGCTGCGAGTAAGAGTTACTCCTGGGAGGGTTTTACACGTTACAATTAGCCGATCAGGTAGGTGTCTAGAAAGTTGTTAACGGGGTTACGCCCGTGGGAAAACGAGGTTTACTTTAATTAGGTCCGTGCGAAAGCACGGGGAACCTCCCTCAAAGTACCGGCACTGGCCTAGCTGAAAGATAGGCGAAGTTGTAGGGTGTAATTAATCTCGGCTAATCTTTCCTTTTAGAGTTTCAAGGAAGATTTGACTAAAATAGTGGGAGACATCCTGATTAGATAAATTGATAACCAATCTAATCTTGTAAAAGCGCACGCTGAGTGTTTTCGTCTCTCTCTCTCCTGGTTGCGACTATGTCACGCCTTAATCAAGATAATAATACAGATGTATTGACCGAACCCGCTTGTTATACTGCGCTAAAGGAATGTTGGTGTAACATTTCAAAAAAGACAAAATGTTAATTTTGGGAATTTTTATAATTTAATATTATTTTATTGAATATTTTAAAATTTTGGAATTATTAAATACAAATAAATGGGGAAAAATTTTGGAAAATTTTGGAAAATTCTAAAATAGGGTAAATTAGAGAATTATGACATTTTAAAGTTTTTGTGATTAATTTGACACTAATTTAGTGCTAATCGCGATTAAAAATCGCTAATCGGTTTTTAGCTTTTTGTGCAACACATGCACATATCACTTTTTCACACTTGTGCATTTTCTTGCCATGCTTTTCATTTGGGTTTACTATTTGAGTGAGAAGGGTTTTAAAAGGAAAAAGAAAAGGAAAAGAATAAAGAAATGGGTAGTTGGTGAGAGAGAGAGGTATGGGCTTCATTGACTAAGGACTTAACCATTTCTCCCCTCATTTCCCTCCCTCTTCTCCCTTCTCCTGCTGCTGCTCCTGCACCTCCTTTCCCTCCCCTCTTCAAGCTCCAAAACACCTCTAAAACAACCCCAAAACCCAATCTCCATTTCATTAAATGTGTGCACAATCCCTAGATCTACACTTGGTGCTAAAGAAGCAAGGATTTTGGCCACTAGGGGCAACTCAAGAAAATTCTTGAGTTGCCAAATGAGGTATTTTCTGGACCTTAAACTTAGTTTATGCATTTCCTTTACCCTCATATTAAGATCGAATCGATATTGTGTGATATTGTGGACTTGTGGATAACCTAGTTAGGGTTGTGATGATTTATGGGTTGTAATATGGAATTGAGGTCAGTAGAAGTTATACCATCACCCTAGTGTATGAATTGGAAACCCAAAACCTGAAGCTTAAACCATAATATGGATTTTAGAAACCGGTATCGGGGAATTTATGAAATCTGTGAAGGGTATATTGAATCTGCTATCACCCGAGACACCCTAAATTAAAATTGATTGGACAGTGACACGTGCAGGCACCCAGGAAGCTAACCCCAAGACCCCAGCTCCCACTTCTTCTTCCCGGCCACCAATTTATCCCCATTGGCCGCAAATTGCGGCCTGGGTCCCACCATTTTGGCTCGTATTGGTTCTGTAGCTCCTACATGTTCATGTTAGACCCCTGGTATATATAGATTTGTATAAAGTGACCTAGGGTAAAATCTGGGACATATTTCCTAAGTTGCTGTTTTAGATTCATGTTTCCGTATTCCGTATTTTTAATTCTGCAATTGTGAATTGTGTTTTGCCTCGACTATTTGGCGTTTATACGACGATATAGAGGATGTGTTGATGGTTTTGAAGGCGTGCCATGGGTTTTAACCTATAGGCCTCTTATCGTATCATTTTGGATTTCATGTGCCGTTTTAGCTTTGATTTGGTTTTAATGCGCATATACGATATTTTGATGTGTAGGTACCCCATGAAGACTTCGGGACGACAAGCAAGCGCGTGGCGACGTCCACAAATGAAGACGCTAGGTGAGTAGATTATATCTACTGGGGGAAGTCGGGTGGATGGCTTATAGCACCCCCGCAGTCCGTAGTTGTTATTATATATGATAGTTAGGTGTATTATGGATAGTGTAGGGTTAGAAGTGACTAGTGTAGTTCATAGTCGCGAACCCTAGAATAGAATTACACCTACACGCACACCCTTGCATATTACTTATACTGGCACTGTGTTGATGATATTGGATGACTTTGGAGATGAGTCAATGATATTGGGCTTTGTGCCGCGAGATCGGTGATGTGATATGATTCGTATTTGGGATACGAAATGTGATTCTTGCGGGCTTGGGATGTGTGTTTACCCCCGCATGCATACTTTATTGATGGTATCGATTTATACTAGACATAGAATAGTACCCCAGATTATATGATATGTTGATAGTGATACCTGAAGTGTGATGAGATAGTGTGATATTTACCCGTACCCAGCTATTGGGATGCCGTACGACGATTTACCGTATGAGCTTTACATTGATGATAGATCCGCACTCATGACTTGAGGATGTCATATGATATACTGTATCGTACGCGATACTATTGAGGCGGAATCACCGACTATTATATCTATATATATATCGACTCAGATGTTAGGAGGTTTCCTTACCTGTAGCTCAGCTTGTTAGTTCAGCTGTATAGTTTAGTGTAGTTGTTAGATTAGATTAGACTCCTACCTATTTCAAAACTAGCGGGTCGTGGGTATTTTAAAAGACAGGTCAAGGGATCTACGGATATTTCAAAAGGCGTATCTTTTCATAAAAACACCGTAGCCCCTATTTTCAAAACCCCATGATTCGTGATATTTCAAAAGGCACCATTTGTAGGACTTATATTAGATTAATGCAGATTAGTTATAGTTGCGTCTAGATTCAGCTCCCACTTTTTTTGTGGTTCGCTTTGCATCGCATTCTTATATTATGTTTCATACTCCATTATTGATATCATGCTGTTAGGACACCAGCACCATTACCGATGTTGCGTATGTACCACGTACACTTACTTGCCGGCTCACACACATCTTCATCGGTAATTGCCATGTCACGTACACCTTAGAAAATACTATTGCTTGACATAACCTATTAGCTAATAGTTTAGACATTGTAGTTATTACCTGCTACTTCATGCATACTGATATTCATTGTTATGCCGCATTCATGGATTCTCATGCATATATTCACTATTTTACGTGTTACTGAGGTTTTGGATTTGGATTTCCGCGAGATTTTCTGGATTTGGAGGAAAACCGCAAAAACACAGATAAACATTTTCTCTCTTTTAAAATAAAAAGTGCGGTTTTCCCATGATGTATGAGTCGTCCACCATGAGTTTGCTGATGGATTTGGAAACCCGATTCGAGGAGACGGATGAACCGTTTCGGGTACATGGTGGACCCGGTGCGGTACCCCGGGGCAAGATGAATGTGGTGATGACGTTGAGCCTGGCAGGGGAGCACTACCGACCGGTGATTTTACCTGACGCGTCGGATATCCGGAGGATACCGTCGTGGTCTTGAGATTGATGGTAGGGGCCGGTCTGGACTGACGGCGCCCTAGATTTTGTGATTGGGATACAGAGATATCGGGATATTTGGATTACGTTTTGTGCCGATGTTAGGCACTGTTTTATGCTGATTTCATTATGATACCTCATTTTAAAAATACAAAGGAAATCTCACTAAAGTATGAAAACAATTTCTTCATTTACATGTATTATGTTCTCATGCATTCATACCTCATTCTTATGTTATATTGCTACCTGAGGCACTGACACAGGCACAGGAGATTACACTCGGGTTAGATATTTACCCTAGCCTTGTTATATGCTGCATGTTTTATATTGAGGATTTTGTACTGATCGTTTTGACCTAGGATTATGTCTTGCGTTCGGTTTCTGCTTGTAGTTATTCTCTATTCACGAGTTGGCAACTCGCCCCCGTTGTGCCACAGTTCTTGCAGGTTTTGCCGTACAGGTTCCTTTGCGGCATTTCTGGCACATTGCTTCCTTGCTGGTGAATTGCATTTGGTAGGTGGTTCCTTTTGCATCAAAACCACCATTGTACTTATATTATTCTTTGTATCTAGAATTTCCATCAACAAAATTTGTTTATTGTTTCAGACTCAGACTTTAGTGATGTTTTATTTGGCCTTAGAGTCGCGCTTAGTAGTATTGCGGTTTTCATGCTTACTGTGTTTCTTTTGGACCGATCCTCGCCTTTCGGCGTTGTATATTATATTGCATGTGTGGTTGTGACCGTCAATTGACGAAGAGCTAGCTCCCGCTTGGGGATGCCTTTTATCATTGTATATATGTTATGCTTGTTGTATCCCGTTCGGGGCCAGTATTTACAAAAGAAACTCTGCCGAAATTTTTAGAAAAGACTTTACTTTTTAAAAATGCACCTTCGGCTTAGTTATTTAAAACCTCGACTTCAAACATATTTTCCTTCACTTCTTTAAACCAGTTTTCTTCACTTACTCTTAAAATGGTTTTAGATTTCTGGGCTTTGGCTTACTTGGATCAGATGGAGTCCTATAGATTTCATATGGTTCGAGGGCCAGTCACGTGCTCTTTCGGGTCGTGACAAAGTTGGTATCAGAGCGCTAGGTTGACCTTGGTTCGAGTCTAAGTTTGACTATGTGGAGCCTAGGGCGTTTATATATATACGGAACTTAGGCTTGACCTTACGGAACTTAGACTTAGTCGAGGGGGTATTAGACCCGAACTTTCGTCGTATAGGATGACCCTTGGTTGATGGAATAGGTGAATAAAGTAGAGTGACGTACCGTTGGTATGTTCCGCGGCATACTTACGACACGCCACTCCGCTTAAGGAACCTTAGGATGTACATATTTTCGTGATCAGTGATTCTCTTTATATCCATGATTATACATCCATTTGAGATCCCCGATTCTATTAGTCCATGATCATACCTTCATTGATGCTGTTCCTTCTTATGATCGTGTATCCACTCTGGATCTGTTGTTTCCTTTCTTGCCATTGATCTACTCTCTTCGATACTCGATTGAGGTTCCTGTCGCCATGTTTGAGCGCAGTTTGGGCTGCTGCTAGGGTTACGGTCAGTGCGAGCTCGTCTGGTACGAGGGCTGACCATTGTGTTTTCTGGTGACTTGGGAACGTCTCGAGTTAGTATTGATGACTGTGACCTCAAGTGGAGGCGAGTGCTTGGTTTTGCACCGGATGATTGGGCCATTGTTAGAGCTGCCAGTTGAGAGAGGACTGTTGATGTACATCATACCTCAGAGATTATGATGTCGCCTACCGTGCAGACAGAGGGACCAGTTGTTGCTGAGATTGACGGGATGTCGCTTTCGGAGCTTACGAGCTTAGATTGTCGGAGCTTCCAGACAGATATGAGACAGATTATAGCTAGTCTACTCGATTTGAGAGACGAAGGTGATTCGTCCGATTTATGCACCGGAGCGGGCCCAGTTGAGTTGAAGATTTCCAGTGTGGAGAGTCTTACTCAGATCTAGGGCAGACCGATTCAGAGATGACCGCCAATGCGTCGTCTTTCCTGGAGGATTGAGGCGCTGTTCGGCATGCAGGTGAATGAGCCAGTTGCTGCTGCAAATGACGAGATATCGCCCAGATGGTTGGAGCTGCTGCAGCGTGAGCATATACTTAGAGAGATGATAGCGAGTCGCCAGTCACCTGAGGATGAATGACTAGGACATTTGGTTCGTCCGTTTACCGATGCGAGGTCATCAGATAGATTGATTCCAGCTAGAGACGACTTCACGCAGATTCGTTGAGAGTCGATTGAGACGATCGAATGTCAGGAGCCCATTTTCCAAGTTTAAAGTATACGGAAAGACATGCAGGTGATTCTATGGACCCTCTAGAAGAATGAAACCCTAACTCGACTTAATGACCGTGTGAAAGCCTTTGAACCTTAGGGTTTACGGCAGTTCCGCGGCGCCATTAGTGAGGCTTGGGTTTGCCCTTCTACGGCTGGACCACCGACGCTGAGGCATGTACTCGATACTATTAAACTGTACTCAAGATGTTGATCTCTTGGGGGATTATAAGGTTCTGACGAGTCGATCGAATGTTTCGACATCATTCGGATATCATGTGATGGGATGCATTGTTTGGGAGACTCCAGATACGAGTATAGCCTTTGGAGCATAGTCCATGCAGCCACGATGAGACGAGTCCGAATCAGTCGACATTGAAGCAGGGTGAAGAAAAGAGTTCGCAAGAGATTTCGACGAGATGACGTC
Source organism: Agapanthus africanus (assembly GCA_030015575.1). Lineage (NCBI taxonomy): Eukaryota > Viridiplantae > Streptophyta > Magnoliopsida > Asparagales > Amaryllidaceae > Agapanthus > Agapanthus africanus. The sequence continues at coordinate 296,784,855 of JASDDO010000012.1, read as the reverse complement.
CCACTCCGCTGACATTAGAGATGTGATACGCACCCAGAGGCGTTGTATATGGATATATCTTCCAGAAAGAAGCGCGATAAGTATGCAGCCGTTCCGGAACAAGAATTTGCTTCATCAAGGGATGATGACTTCTGGGCAATTCGGCAGGGATGAGATTTGAGAGAGACTTCTACATGACCTTTCTGGAATACTATACGAGAAGACCTGACCCAGGAGTGGTCATATTGCGCACAACCAGCAGGCCAGAGTTAGCATTGTCGACGAGGTAGTTGACCAGATTCGGATAAAGGAACTTACCCAGATGCGTTGCGAATCGATCAAGGACGGACGAGTATTGAGTATTCCTCCGATGGTTGGGACGTGTTCCCGAGGGCCTGTTCGGCCTGACATCTTCTACCGAATGATGAAGCTACAGAGTACGCGATTTCGAGTCCGTGTGAGAGACTTCAGATTGACCGTGGCCGAGAACAGTGCAGTGCGTAGATATGCATGGCGTGACGTCATAGTGGATGACGATAGAGACGGGTGGAACCAGAGGTTCGGGCGAAACGCTGACGAGCTGTCATTGCTTCCCGTCGAGACCAGAGGTCAGATATGCTTACAGAGGCATTGGGATGCAACCAGATTCCGAGAAATATTGTGCTGAGGACACAGATGTCTATCGAGTGAGAAGAGATTATGCAGGAAAGCCAGCCTCTGTACAGTTCGGCATAGGCAAGATCGGAAGAGACCTTGAGCAGGATTCCTTCCAGGACATTGCTGCAATGATGTTTGCACCCAGGATCAGATATGTGACGTGCATTCAGAGAGCCAGAGGCCGACGCCAGTGATGGGCTGCCTCACGAGTGGTCGTGAGGATTGACCGATAGGTGACCAGAGAAGTGCCAGAACGGAATCGTCCCCGTTAGCACACCTGACAGGGCCGATGAGCCGATTGACTGCGAGATAGGTAATCCTCAGAGAAGATAAGGACCCAGAGTCAGAGGGCGCCAGACCGTGAGCAAGAGGCAAGTAGATATCTTGCGCTGCTAGCAGTGGATGCACCGACTCCTTCTCGACCTCGAAGGAGGAACTACCGACGATGGTACTATGATTTGTGATTTTGTGATTCGATTATCACGTATCCGTCATTTTGGATTTCGGTATTTTGGGCGTTCTGTTTGCATGATTTAGTTTTGATGACTGAGTTTCATGATATTTGTTTCATGCACCCACTGGATATTTATATTTTGCGCATAGTTATTATATTCGAGGTTTTGATTGTGAATTCACGCCCACCTTATACAGTGATTTGATTTACACTTCCACCAGAGTTTTCATGCACCTTTAGTGTTTTGATATACGATTTTGGTGCACGCCAGATGCACTAAATCGGGATTCTTCGTGCATGTTACATGCACCTGATTTGGTTGCTGTCAGGCACACACGTTGCCTATGACAGATGTTTCGTGCACACCCGTTGCACCTAGATGTTGTTTTGTACACCTGTATGACACATATGGATTTTGATTCCTTGCACACCAGACGCATAGGATATTCTCTATGTATTGATGTCTTCGGAGCCCCGACAAATTGGAGTATTACAAAAATTGTTTTAGTATTGGGGGTTTAAATTTAAATTCGGGGACCGAATTTCTTTAAGGGGGGTAGATTGTAACATTTCAAAAAAGACAAAATGTTAATTTTGGGAATTTTTATAATTTAATATTATTTTATTGAATATTTTAATATTTTGGAATTATTAAATACAAATAAATGGGGAAAAATTTTGGAAAATTCTAAAATAGGGTAAATTAGAGAATTATGACATTTTAAAGTTTTTGTGATTAATTTGACACTAATTTAGTGCTAATCGCGATTAAAAATCGCTAATCGGTTTTTAGCTTTTTGTGCAACACATGCACATATCACTTTTTCACACTTGTGCATTTTCTTGCCATGCTTTTCATTTGGGTTTACTATTTGAGTGAGAAGGGTTTTAAAAGGAAAAAGAAAAGGAAAAGAATAAAGAAATGGGTAGTTGGTGAGAGAGAGAGGTATGGGCTTCATTGACTAAGGACTTAACCATTTCTCCCCTCATTTCCCTCCCTCTTCTCCCTTCTCCTGCTGCTGCTCCTGCACCTCCTTTCCCTCCCCTCTTCAAGCTCCAAAACACCTCTAAAACAACCCCAAAACCCAATCTCCATTTCATTAAATGTGTGCACAATCCCTAGATCTACACTTGGTGCTAAAGAAGCAAGGATTTTGGCCACTAGGGGCAACTCAAGAAAATTCTTGAGTTGCCAAATGAGGTATTTTCTGGACCTTAAACTTAGTTTATGCATTTCCTTTACCCTCATATTAAGATCGAATCGATATTGTGTGATATTGTGGACTTGTGGATAACCTAGTTAGGGTTGTGATGATTTATGGGTTGTAATATGGAATTGAGGTCAGTAGAAGTTATACCATCACCCTAGTGTACGAATTGGAAACCCAAAACCTGAAGCTTAAACCATAATACAGATTTTAGAAACCGATATCGGGGAATTTATGAAATCTGTGAAGGGTATATTGAATCTGCTATCACCCGAGACACCCTAAATTAAAATTGATTGGACAGTGACACGTGCAGGCACCCAGGAAGCTAACCCCAAGACCCCAGCTCCCACTTCTTCTTCCCGGCCGCCAATTTATCCCCATTGGCCGCAAATTACGGCCTGGGTCCCACCATTTTGGCTCGTATTGGTTCTGTAGCTCCTACATGTTCATGTTAGACCCCTGGTATATATAGATTTGTATAAAGTGACCTAGGGTAAAATCTGGGACATATTTCCTAAGTTGCTGTTTTAGATTCATGTTTCCGTATTCCGTATTTTTAATTCTGCAATTGTGGATTGTGTTTTGCCTCGACTATTTGGCGTTTATACGACGATATAGAGGATGTGTTGATGGTTTTGAAGGCGTGCCATGGGTTTTAACCTATAGGCCTCTTATCGTATCATTTTGGATTTCATGTGCCGTTTTAGCTTTGATTTGGTTTTAATGCGCATATACGATATTTTGATGTGTAGGTACCCCATGAAGACTTCGGGACGACAAGCAAGCGCGTGGAGACGTCCACAAATGAAGACGCTTGGTGTGTAGATTATATCTACTAGGGGAAGTCGGGTGGATGGCGTATAGCACCCCCGCAGTCCGTAGTTGTTATTATATATGATAGTTAGGTGTATTATGGATAGTGTAGGGTTAGAAGTGACTAGTGTAGTTCATAGTCGCGAACCCTAGAATAGAATTACACCTACACGCACACCCTTGCATATTACTTATACTGGCACTGTGTTGATGATATTGGATGACTTTGGAGATGAGTCAATGATATTGGGCTTTGTGCCGCGAGATCGGTGATGTGATATGATTCGTATTTGGGATACGAAATGTGATTCTTGCGGGCTTGGGATGTGTGTTTACCCCCGCATGCATACTTTATTGATGGTATCGATTTATACTAGACATAGAATAGTACCCCAGATTATATGATATGTTGATAGTGATACCTGAAGTGTGATGAGAGAGTGTGATATTGACCCGTACCCAGCTATTGGGATGCCGTACGACGATTTACCGTATGAGCTTTACATTGATGATAGATCCGCACTCATGACTTGAGGATGTCATATGATATACTGTATCGTACGCGATACTATTGAGGCGGAATCACCGATTATTATATCTATATATATATCGACTCAGATGTTAGGAGGTTTCCTTACCTGTAGCTCAGCTTGTTAGTTCAGCTGTATAGTTTAGTGTAGTTGTTAGATTAGATTAGACTCCTACCTATTTCAAAACTAGCGGGTCGTGGGTATTTTAAAAGACAGGTCAAGGGATCTACAGATATTTCAAAAGGCGTATCTTTTCATAAAAACACCGTAGCCCCTATTTTCAAAACCCCATGATTCGTGATATTTCAAAAGACACCATTTGTAGGACTTATATTAGATTAATGCAGATTAGTTATAGTTGCGTCTAGATTCAGCTCCCACTTTTTTTGTGGTTCGCTTTGCATCGCATTCTTATATTATGTTTCATACTCCATTATTGATATCATGCTGTTAGGACACCAGCACCATTACCGATGTTGCGTATGTACCACGTACACTTACTTGCCGGCTCACACACATCTTCATCGGTAATTGCCATGTCACGTACACCTTAGAAAATACTATTGCTTGACATAACCTTTTAGCTAATAGTTTAGACATTGTAGTTATTACCTGCTACTTCATGCATACTGATATTCATTGTTATGCCGCATTCATGGATTCTCATGCATATATTCACTATTTTACGTGTTACTGAGGTTTTGGATTTGGATTTCCGCGAGATTTTCTGGATTTGGAGGATAACCGCAAAAACACAGATAAACATTTTCTCTCTTTTAAAATAAAAAGTGCGGTTTTCCCATGATGTATGAGTCGTCCACCATGAGTTTGCTGATGGATTTGGAAACCCGATTCGAGGAGACGGATGAACCGTTTCGGGTACATGGTGGACCCGGTGCGGTACCCCGGGGCAAGATGAATGTGGTGATGACGTTGAGCCTGGCAGGGGAGCACTACCGACTGGTGATTTTACCTGACGCGTCGGATATCCGGAGGATACCGTCGTGGTCTTGAGATTGATGGTAGGGGCCGGTCTGGACTGACGGCGCCCTAGATTTTGTGATTGGGATACAGAGATATCGGGATAGTTGGATTACGTTTTGTGCCGATGTTAGGCACTGTTTTATGCTGATTTCATTTTGATACCTCATTTTAAAAATACAAAGGAAATCTCACTAAAGTATGAAAACAGTTTCTTCATTTACATGTATTATGTTCTCATGCATTCATACCTCATTCTTATGTTATATTGCTACCTGAGGCACTGACACAGGCACAGGAGATTACACTCGGGTTAGATATTTACCCTAGCCTTGTTATAGGCTGCATGTTTTATATTGAGGATTTTGTACTGATCGTTTTGACCTAGGATTATGTCTTGCGTTCGGTTTCTGCTTGTAGTTATTCTCTATTCACGAGTTGGCAACTCACCCCCGTTGTGCCACAGTTCTTGCAGGTTTTGCCGTACAGGTTCCTTTACGGAATTTCTGGCACATTGCTTCCTTGCGGGTGAATTGCATTTGGTAGGTGGTTCCTTTTGCATCAAAACCACCATTGTACTTATATTATTCTTTGTATCTAGAATTTCCATCAACAAAATTTGTTTATTGTTTCAGACTCAGACTTTAGTGATGTTTTATTTGGCCTTAGAGTCGCGCTTAGTAGTATTGCGGTTTTCATGCTTACTGTGTTTCTTTTGGATCGATCCTCGCCTTTCGGCGTTGTATATTATATTGCATGTGTGGTTGTGACCGTCAATTGACGAAGAGCTAGCTCCCGCTTGGGGATGCCTTTTATCATTGTATATATGTTATGCTTGTTGTATCCCGTTCGGGGCCAGTATTTACAAAAGAAACTCTGCCGAAATTTTTAGAAAAGACTTTACCTTTTAAAAATGCACCTTCGGCTTAGTTATTTAAAAACCTCGACTTCAAACATATTTTCCTTCACTTCTTTAAACCAGTTTTCTTCACTTACTCTTAAAATGGTTTTAGATTTCTGGGCTTTGGCTTACTTGGATCAGATGGAGTCCTAAAGATTTCATATGGTTCGAGGGCCAGTCACGTGCTCTTTCGGGTCGTGACAGTTGGTCCCGCTCTAACTTATAATTGTTATAAGACAGAGCAGGAAATAGGGGATTACCAGAATTCCCGTGCCGCCTAAACGAAGAAAGTGCATGTTGTTGCATCTTCTTTAGGTGTGTTCATTACACAAAACTGTTTCTCAATATCCTTTACATCCTGGGTATTTGATACCGGATCAGGATCCCACATATGTAATTTGTTACATGGGCTATAGATAGGTAGAGAACTGAGAACGGGTGATAAATTTCATGAGATAGAAATGGTGCAAGTGTTGCAGCCAAGTCTGTTGGTAGTTATCACCCTGTATTATCAGAATACATTGATTCTGAACGAATGTTATTAGATACCGAACCTGATATACAACATCATATCAGTCTCTTTATTAGTAAAGAAATGATATAATTTTGTATTGTTGGATAATGTTTTGAACATTTCTTATATCAAGTGTTGATCGGTTCAGGCACGTTATCTAAAAGCATAGACGTTCTAAATCAAACCACAGTTCTTAACGTATAGAGCACACACAAGAGGAAGAGTTCAGAAATGAACGAATCCTTCTTGTGGCATTGTAGACTTGGTCATATCAATGCGACCCGACTAGCTGAAGTTACATAAATATGCATATTTAAATTAGTTTGAATTTACATCTTGTGAAACTTGCCGGTCATGTCACAAAGATAAGATGACCACAGCTCTGTTTATTGGAAACAGAGAAAGAGTTAGTGAACTCTTGGGATTGATACATGCTGATGTATGAAAGTCCCCTGTCTACATATGCCAGGACCGGTTCTTTGTACTTCATTACATTCACTGATGATCTCTCAAGATTCAGACATATATTCCTGTTGAAATACAAGTCCGAAACTTTTGAGATAATCACAGAATATAAGTTAGAAGTAGAGAACCAAAAACGGGTATAAGTATTATGTCATTTGATGAGATCAAGGAGGAGAATACTTGAGCACGGAATTCCTGGACTGTTCTAAAGGAGAATGAGATTCTCTCTCAGCATTACTCCTTCGTATACACCATAGCACGATGGTGTATCGGGGCAGAGCAATCACACCCTATGTGATATGGTGTGCTCTATGATGAGTACTACTGAGTTTCCTATTTCCTTTTGGGAGTTATGCACTTGAGAAGCTGCATACCTATTGAATATGGTTCCAATCAAATCAGTTGTCTACCACTTCATATGTGATATGGAATGGGAAGAGCCCATATCTTAAGTATGTTAAGATTTGGGGTTGTCCAGCCTATGTCTAAAAGCATAATCCGGACAAGCTCGAAGCAAAGTCAGTTCTGTAGAAATTTGTTGGATATCCCAAGTATTCGCAAGGGAATATCTTCTACCTAACCGAGGAACAAAAGATGTTTTGTTTCTCAACATGCCACCTTTGTGAAAGGGAATTTCTTGTGAAAAATTAGTGGTCATGAGGTAGAACTGAAAGGAGTTCCAGCTATACAAATTGCAGCTGATGATTTGGTAGAACCAAAGGATTCAATAGTTTCCAACGAACCTTAGCCTCTCCGCCGATCTGGTAGTGTTCCTCATCCACCTGAGAGATACTTCGGTTTCTCTATGACAGTGGGAGCGAGGATTGAATCATGAGATGATGACCTAACTAGTTTCGAGCTGGCCATCAGGAGTGGGACTCTGTAAGAATGGCTGGATGCTTATCGATATAAGATGGAATCCTTATACACCAACAAAGTATGGACTTTGGTTGCTTTATCTGAAGGGTTAAATCCCCATCTGGAGCAAGTATATCTTGATAAGATTACTTGGTGTACATGAAAAAGTTGAGACTTTCAAAGCTATGCTTAAGTCCATCCAGATCCTACTTGCCACAGCTATATACCATGACTATGATATCTGGCGGTTGGGTGTCATGACCGCTTTTCTAAATGATGATTTGGAAGAGAGCGTCTATAAGTACACAGCCAGAGGGCTTCATAGATAGTGGGAGCAGCGGAAACGTGTGCAAGATGTTTTATGTGATAAATCAGGCATCGCAGAGTTGGAATATCTGTTTTGATATGGTAGTCAATGAGTTTGACTTCATTAAAATGGTAGATGAACCCTGTATATACAAAAAGGTAGTAGGGAGTATGGTGATGATCCTCGTAGAGTACGTGGATGACATACTCTTGATAAGGAAGGAGTTTCCTATGCTATGCTCGGTCAGTCTCCTCTTATCACAATGATTCTCTATATAGGATCAAAGTGATACCTCCTAAATCCTGGGTTTTGGATCTATGAGATAGATCTAATTGGATGTTAGGATTCTCACTAGTTGTAGTGAGATGGTATCAATCGATCCTGGGGAGAATCACTGTAAAGGTTTCTGGGTGATAAGGACGACTGAATGTCAGTTGCAGGCATTGTCTTTACCCTTAGTGGAAGGACGGTATGTTGGAAGAGTTCCAAGTTAGATACCGTGACTTATTAGGCGATTAAACGCAAGATACATCGTTACCAAGGATGCTACCAAAGAGGCAGTCTGGATATATATAAGTTCATGAGATGAACTTCGTTCCTACCATTGTGTGACAATGGAGTTGTGGCTTATGCCAAGGAACCCCCGTCCCATTAGAAATCCAGATATAATTCTTAGGTAGTATCACCTGATCATGGAGATGGTTGATCTCCAGGGAGATCGAGATTAGGAGAGTAGACACAGAGGACAACAGCGCGGATCCACTCACAAAGGCCTTTTTCCCAGTAGAGACTTTTATGGGATGGTTGGGTATGAGATAATTCAACCGCAAGTAATTGTTGGGTATGTGATACCACAACAGATGGTTCTAGTGCAAGTGGGAGATTGTTAGTTATATGTATGCCCTAGAGGCCATTACTGTACATACGATGTATATTGTAGTGGATGCTTGGACATATATAGCGAGGACTTTCTTGCTCGACATGATAGTACGCTATCTGGTTACCCTTTATCATAACATGTACTCTGATTGTCTCTATGTTACATGTTGATAAAGCCCTTAGGATATGTACTCGACTACTGGGACTATGATGAAATCATACTAGTGGGGCCACGGTAGTCGAAGAGTACATCCTATAACTGTTCCTAGTCGAGGGTTTATCGAGACAGGGCATCGATACACCATAGTAGACTAGCGTATATGCATCTTGACCCATGTGATGGGCGATGGATGATCCCATATCCATCGGTGTTTGACATCAAGGATGGTGTACGGGTGCTCAGTGTAGACTGGGTACACTGGACGGACCACCGAGAACTCCCAGATGGTATTATACCTCACGTTAGATGGCAGTTCTCTGGTGACACTGGTACAGAGTAGTCTGTAGACCCGAGATCGTCGTAGAGTCTTGTGTGATTCCCACTGTGCATTGATTTCCATCATACCACGTCCAAGAGGGCGTGCAAAAAGGTGGCTTTTGGGTACAGTCCCGAATCACCTGGAGGCAATGAGCGATAGGAGGGGATTCGTCTCTCCCGGTATAGGGAGTTGATGTTGCGCTGTGTGCGATTGGCTATAACTGGAAATCCCTGGCCAGGGTTGCTGAGATTTACTGGTAAGTGTTATCAGTAGTTTCTCGAACTGTTATAGACCTCATATCGACACGACTTATCAAGCTACTGGGGTCTGACGTTTACCACCCCTAGGCGAGATATGCGACATATCAGACGAAGAGACCGGACTCTACGGGAGTGTTACTAACTGGATTCATAGGAGATTGTACAGGCTTGATTGTTGATTTTCTGAGCGCTCAATACCTGGGTGGCTGTTACGTTTAGCTGACCGCTAACAGCTTATGGGTGTTTGATATGATCATCACCTACTGCCGGCGTATTGACGATTCTTTGGATTCCTACACAGAGGTTTGTTGGCTCAGGCAAAACGGAGTAGGAGCACATATGTGATATGTGCGGGACCGAGAACAATACGTGTATATGATACAGTATTAGATTCTCACGATATGAGATATCGGCCTGGTATATGTGATATAGCCGGGTCATCGGATCAAGTGTTGATTCGATGAACTGATACAGATTATATTAGTCGGTTATTTGTGAAATAGCCGGATTATCGGATCAAGTGTTGATTCGATAATTTAATGTATAATTATATATTTGATATATTAAATTACATTAACTGATATAAGCTCACTAAAAGATTATTTTTCTCAATCGGGTAATACATTGATATATATGCGATATATTTTAATTGTATTATTTTATTTTGTTACAATAAATATTGTATATGTGATATAAAATATTGTAACATGTTAGGGTTATTAATGCAACATGTTTAGTGGAGATTAAACATGGTTAGGGTTTGATTTGGGTTAATCTTTTCTAGAACCTTCAAGAAGGTTTTATTTTGTTTTGTGCAAAGATATTTGTGTTGATATTTTGCATAGATATTTGTTTAACCCAACCAAACCTTTAACCATGATTCAATCTCTACAAGGGTTAGTTATTCTCACATAAACCATGGTTGCATTTCTAACCTTAGACTAGAGTTATTCATTATTCATCACAAAAGGATTCTTCTTCTTCTTCCTTGAGTTCTTTCTTGGAAAAGCTTTCTAGCTTTTTCAAAGGTGATGAAAATGAGTGAGAAATAGAAAACAAATGAGAGCTAAAATCCTACTTCATCATCCTAATCTATCCTAGCCATTTAGATTAGGGTGTTCACTTCATTTAGTGTGTGAGAGCTTGTGTTAATGAAACTTCAAGCTAGATCATCTTTGTTATCGAAGATCGGAAGCAAGCTTGCATCTTTCTCTGCTGGGAGCCTCTCGAGAGTCCGGAACTTGATGATCGTAGCGAAGGGAACACAACACGGAACTTATGAAGTGAAGGACCGGACTACAAAGGTTGTAATCCCAAACTCTTAGATGTTAAAGTGTTTAACATGCTTTGTTTCGCCTAATCTCAAGTCTAAGATCTTGGTTTAGGGTTGTTCGGCACGGCTAAATTTTAAATCGGGCATGGTTGATGCCTTATAGACCCTTGTGCGTGTGCCTAGTGACCCTATAGGTGGGTAGTTTGCCGCACCCGTAGGGGTCTAGGGTGGGGTTTGGCTATTCATCGCGACCGTGTAATCCGTCTTTCGTTGCAGGCTCGAACGAAACGTGGATTCCTAGCATATCCAATGTGTTCATCTGAGATCTGGAATGGCTATCATTGCATCTGACGAATGTATATATCTATATATGATATCTAGTAGGCGTTGCTTATGTTTTGCATCCGCGCTAGTCCAGCCCTTGCTCTGTCGTTAGTTAAGTAACCTAACGGGTGATGACGGGGCCCCGTGGATAATGCGGATGGCATAAGCGTACGTCATATTTTCGTTATTTTCTACAATGGTAGGATTAAATGATGGGACGCATTAAATTAATGCAAGAAAATAAACCAACGTTAAGTCATTGGAACAATTTCAAAACCACTTGGTTTCTTTTCAAAACAGAAAACTTTTAAAAATGCGGAGCTTAAACCACTCCTTTTAAAAGCTATCAAGGTTCCTTGGATTATATCAAGTTCACTACGTTCATGGTTTCGCCAAAACCATTCGTAGCCCTCCGTCATTTCATATGAATATTCAATAGTATTCAAGCTATGTTTGTTGACCTTCGTCAAGGCACAGTGATTGGTAGCTGTTGGGTTTTCATATGTAGCATAGATAGATGCGTTGGTTTGGGACAGTCGTATTACCTTGTTGACCTTCGTCAAGGGTATATACTGGTGGGTTCAAATTAATCTGGACAATGATGGGTAGAACTTGACATGTGACTTATGATTTGTTGACCTTCGTCAAGGTCATAAGAGCATGGGGCAAAAATCCACATCGGGAGTTTCTAAAGAAACTGAAACTTGCTAGTGCTGCATACCATTTGGAATGTGATGATTCTGGTAGGATTCCTTCAGTTTTATCACACGATAATATTTGGATCCCGATCCTACTGTGAGTATATGCTACTCCTCGGGAACTTTCTCACTTAACGATCAATGCTATAAACCAAGTAGGTGCCTAGAAAGGTGTTAGCGGGGCTACGCCCACAGGGAAAAGAGGTTATTTAATTAAGGAACTTCGCGAAAGCGTTGGAAAACCTCCCTTGAAGTACCAACACTGGCCTGGCTGAACGGTTAAGTAAGTATTGTACGGTAAGATTGATCCCGACTAATTCTTCTTTTATGGTTTGAGAAAGGATTCGAGAAACAGTGGGAGCCATCCCGTTTAGATAAACTAAAAACCAATCTAAACTTGCAAGAGCATCATGATGAGTGTTTTCTTCTCTCTCTCTTAATTGCAGCGACCCAGTGACCACACATAGGTTATATCTAGATAATAAAATGACTGAATCTGACTGTTATGACTGGAAAAGGTCTGTCCAGATGTCCATTACCCATGACAAGCTGGGACACCTCTTAACTAATCAAATCCCTGCCGTCTCAGGACCAGTTTCCACTGTCGCGGTTATTGATATCCGTAAGACATCGGAAAAAGACTGTGCGAATGCTAAGTGCCTCGTGTTGGCCTCAGTTGATGGTGTGTACTAGAGGCAGCACGAGAAGATGGACTTAGTTTCTATCTTCCTCCATAACAAAGATTTATATGGAGAGCAATCTCGTATCGCAAAATATGAGACCTCGAACGAATTGCTTCAAGCGAGATTGGCTATCGGGTCATCTGTAGGGGGGCAACGTCCTTACAGAGACTAGCTATTTTGATGAGCTCACGGACCTGAAGACCATGTTGGAGAACGGGTCAAATACTGACTTGATTCTATAGTCTCTGCCCTCTACTTAAATCCTGAAGGAAACCGGGGAAGTAGAAGGAAAGGGAATGGCAAAAGTTTCGGGACTGGATGTAGTAAAGGAGGAGCGTTCCTATTGTTACGGGAATGAACATTGGCAGAAGGATTGTAGTGCTAGCAAAGCCAGTAGCCAGGATTCGAAGCATGTTGTGTCTTCGGCTTCGGGTGTGTTTGTAGTAGAAAACTTTATGTCAGTTAACTCTACTTTCTGGGTATTGGATACCGGATCAGGATCTCACATCTGTAATTCATTACAGGCTCTAAGAAACCGTAGAGTTATCAGGATAGGTGATATAACTCTCAGGGTTGCCAACGGAAGGAGCATGGACGCTGAATCCGTAGGGGAATATCATCTTGGACTGACAACTGGGCAGATATTGATTCTGCGTAACTGTTTGTTTATACCTAGTGTGATTTGTAATATCATATCTGTATTCTTACTTTCTAAGGAAGGATATGATTTTACTTTTGTAAGCGATGTGGTCCACATCCACCTACATCAAGTTCTGATTGGGTCAGGTACATTAAAACGGGATATACGTATTGAATCAAGCTCAGGTTTTCAGTGTCCAGAACACACTTAAAAGAAAGTCTCCAGAATTAAATCAGGCTTTCATATGGCATTGTAGAATGGGTCACATCAATGAGACACGGTTAACAAAGTTCCATAAAGAGGGATACTTGAATCCGTTCGAGTATCAGTCTTATGATACTTGTGAATCATGTCTCATGGGAAAGATGACAAAAACTCCGTTCACTGGACACAGAGTAAGAGCGAGCGAGCTGTTGGGACTTATACACAGTGATGTGTGTGGTCCAATGTCTACACATGCGCGAAGTGGTTATTCATACTTCATTACTTTTACGGATGATTTCTCTAGGTATGGACATGTCTTCCTGATGAAGCATAAATCCGAGGCCTTTGAGAAATTTCTGGAATACAAGAATGAAGTTGAAAAACAAACAGGCAAAAGTATCAAGACACTGAGATTTGATCGAGGTGGTGAATACTTGAGTGCCGAGTTTCTGGGCTACTTAAAAGAGAATGGAATTCTCTCTCAACTTACTCCTCCATACACACCACAACACAACGGTGTATCGGAAAGGCGGAATCGAACTCTATTGGATATGGTTCGTTCCATGATGAGTAAGGCTGAGTTACCGCGATCTTTCTGGGGTTATGCACTAGAAACAGCTGCATAGCTTTTGAACAAGGCTTCTACCAAGACTGTGCCTACCACCCCATATCAGATGTGGAGTGGGAAGAAACCCTGTCTTAAGTATCTTAAGACATGGGGATGTCCAGCTTTTGTAAAGAAGCAGCATGCGGACAAGCTCGAGACACGCTCAGTACTGTGTAAGTTTGTGGGATACTCTAAGAACTCTAGGTGGTATCTTTTCTATTCCACAGAGGAACAAAAGGTTTTTGTTTCTCAGCATTCCCACTTCTTGGAAACTGAATTTTTAGAAAGTCAGATAAGTGGGAGCGCAATAGAACTGGAAGAAATTCCAGAACCACAAGCTATTACTGAAAGCTTGGAAGAACCAGAAGTTTCAGGAGAACCGGACATCCCAGCACCACTCCGCAGGAGTAGTAGGCAGTCTCATCCGCCCGAGAGATACTACGGTTTTCTCATAGACGGGGATAGAGAGGATTGCACCATTGATTATGATGAGCCTACTAGCTTCCAGCAAGCCATTCAGAGCGGTGACTCAGTAAAATGGCTGGATGCAATGCGGACCGAGATGGAGTCTATGTACACCAACAAAGTTTGGACTTTGGACTTTGATCCAGAAGGGGTAAAACCCGTAGGCTGCAAATGGATCTTCAGAAAGAAGATTGGTGTAGATGGGCAGGTTGAAACCTATAAAGCTAGACTTGTTGCAAAGGGTTTTCTTCAAAGACCTGGTTTGGACTATGACGAAACCTTTTCTCCAGTGGCTATGCTCAAATCCATTCGGATCCTTCTTGCCATTGCTGGCTTCCACGATTATGAGATCTGGCAGATGGACGTAAAGACGGCTTTCCTAAATGGAAATTTGGAAGAGTGTGTCTATATGGATCAGCCGGAGGGATTCATTCAGAGTGGGAGCAGCAGTAAAGTGTGCAAGTTGCTCAAGTCCATCTATGGACTGAAGCATGCATCACGGAGTTGGAACATCTGCTTTGATGATACTGTCAAAGAATTCGACTTTATCAAAAACCCAGATGAACAATGCATTTACAGTAAGATTGTAGGGAGAACTGTGGTATTCCTCGTCTTGTACGTGGATGACATTCTCCTAATAGGAAATGATATTCCTATGCTACAGTCAGTCAAAGGATTCTTGTCACAAAGGTTCTCCATGAAGGACCTAGGCGATGCCAACTACATTCTGGGGATCCAGATCTATCGTGATAGATCTAAGAGGATGTTGGGACTTTCGCAGTCCAGGTACATCGACACCATACTGAAACGATTCAGTATGGAAGATTCAAAGCGCGGTAATCTACCGGCTTAACACGGAATCACCCTCTCCAAAGATATGTCTCCCAAGACTGATTTGGAAAGGGCTCGCATGTCATCTATACTCTACGCATTTGTAGTAGGCTCTATAATGTATGCGATGTTGTGTACCAGACCAGATGTAGCATACACATTGATCGTTGTAAGCCGGTATCAGTCGGACCCAGGGGAGAATCACTGGATAGAAGTAAAGAACATTCTCAAGTACCTGAGAAGGACTAAGGAGATGTTCTTGGTGTATAGCGGAAAAGACCTCCAGATCGAGGCCTTTGCTGACTCCAGCTTCCAGACTGACAAGGATGACTCCAAGTCCATGTCGGGTTATGTCTTTACCCTCAATGGATGGGCGGTTTGCTGGAAGAGCTCCAAGTAGGAAACCGTTGCTGACTCTACTATGGAAGCGGAGTACATAGCTTCTTGCGATGCCGCAAAGGAAGCTGTCTGGATGAAGAAGTTCCTCACAGAGTTTCAGGTGGTTCCTACCATTTTTGATCCAATACCGCTGTATTGTGACAACAACGGCGCTATATCTTTAGCGAAGGAACCCAGGTCCCATCAGAAGTTCAGGCACATTTTGAGGCGGTACCACCTGATCAGGGAGATCGTAGATCGCCGGGAGATCGAGGTGAAGAGAGTAAATTTGAAGAATAACACTGCAGATCCATTTATGAAGGCCATACCCTAGACTCAGTTCGAGCGGCTGATCGAGATGATAGGTCTTCGAGACGCCAGTACATGGCCTTAGTGCAAGTGGGAGATTGTTAGTGTATATGCCCTAGAGGCCATTACTGTATCATACTAGTTTGTATATTACTTGATGGAAGCTTGGGATATTCATAGTTGTATAGACAATCTTGCTCGAAATGGTAGTATGCTACTTGGTTTGTTTCTACTTTAATGTATGCATGTGTTTCTTTTAGCATATCGCTTATACACATTAGTGGAGCCCTTAGGATCTTTGCTTGATTACCAGCGTTGTGATGGCAGTCACATTAGTGGGGGCTGGGTAATCTACAAGCACATCATTATACAGGTCCCTAGTCGTTGGATTATCGAGATGGGGCATCGATACCGGAGCAGACTAGCGCATGCGCTTCTCATCCCAACAAGGGAGATGGTCTGTCCTACAGCCATTAGTACGTCGTACTTGAGATAGTATGCGGGTGCTCGTTAGGTTACGAGTACACTGGACAAGACTCGTCGGGAACTGTTGGTTGGTACTATACCTATCGTCAGTTATCAGTTCCCAGGAGACATGAGTACAGCTTAGTCCGTTGACTTGACACCGTCACTTCTCCTCGAGTGTGTTCCCACTGTTCGTTGATTACTACCCTACCATGGCTCAAAGGAGTCGTGCAAACAGGTAGTAGTTGGGTGCAGTCCCGAAGCACTTGGGGGCAGTGCCGGTTAGACAGGATTCGTCTCTCCCGGTATTAGGGGTTGATATCGCGCTGTGTCTAGGAGAGCCATTACACAAAGTCCCTGGCCAGGGCAAGCGAGATATACTGGTAGCGTTTCCAGTGTTATCTCATGGTGTTCTGGGCTACACTCCGACACGATTTGTACCGCTATTAGGGGACTGACATTTACCGCCCCCTAGGCCCGCCATGCGATACTCTTAGACGAACAGACCGGACAGTAAGGAGATTGTCACATTTAGGCTCAGTAGGAGTTCGGATGGGTTCGCCTCATCAGTCTTCTTATCGGCATCTACCTGGGACCATTACGTACAGCTATTACAGCTTGCAGCCTGTGGTTAAACCCACTGCTAGCGTAGTGTCGAGTCTTTAGAGTCCCACACAGAGGGCTGTTCGCCTTTGGGCAAAACAGAGTAGAGGTCGCATGGCTTTGCGACGGGGTTCGTTCACATCCGCGCACTTGTGCACGTTTGGTGTCCGGGCAGTTATTACTAGCGGGCTTTGGTTTAAGCCAGATCCTACTATTTGTTTTGGGATTGGTTTTGTCTTAGTGTATTTTTATTCCTCGGAACACGGATGCGGGTGTGTATGTGTCACGACCCGAAATTGGCACGTGACGGCCCTAATACTACGCAACGCCTAAAGACTTAACGCAGTAAAAGAAAGACAAAACCCAGAAATCTAAACCATGAAAATACGGAAAAGATAATAAAAGTTTTTGAAACATTTGAAATCGCAACCCAAATTCTTTAAAAGTCCAACCTCTATCTTTAAAATTTTGGCAACATCCCCTTTTTGTAAAAACTAACCCAAAGGCGGAAAACAATCACATAACAAGTATACGACGCCGTAGCGAAGAAATAAAGACAAAAGAGATAAAACTGTATATAAGACAACAAAGCCACAAATAATATACAATATCGTCCTCACCAAGTCTCTAAGTCAACAACATAATAGTAGATGGAGAGTACAAGATACAACGAATGTACAATATGAAATACAGATAATCATCCAACCCACCTAAGTAAAATAGTATATTGTGAGCCGATGCGGTATTTGTAGCAAAAGATCATAGCTGAATAGCCTGCCTCGACTACTCTGGGTAAAACCCTGCAATACCTGTGGCACAACGGGGGTGAGTTGCCAACTCGTGAATAGTAGATAACATATGCAGGTAATCGCAGGAATGTACGTACAGCATGAATCTAAGATATACAATTTACAGTAATAACAGGTCATGTGAATGCAGAATAATGGAAGGTACACTATCATGTACAATCAATATGTGAAGCAATAATAACATGACGATAGTATGCAATAATCATGCAATAGGGATATGCGAATGTAGATATGCAACTAACAAGAAGGGTACACTAACAGGTACTCCTAATACACGGAACAGTGCATAAATAAATAGGTATGAGGTATGGAGTGAAATATGTCATCCCACGGAATCCTGTCATCGTGGTAGGATCACAATCCATCAAGACACTCAAATCCCAATTCCTCAAATCAGCCCCCACGTTGGGCTCTCACATCATATAAGTCTCACATCTCCTCAATGTACAATATCGAGTAATCTCCTATATCCCGAATGTATAAATCAGTAAACCCATATGTATGTCCAATCTCAATGAATCACCTGATATCCCAAGTCAAAATCTCAAGTAAGATTCTAGCATCCTCAATATATATATATATATGCAGAAATAAATATGATGGGGTCAATACACATATATTAGCATCCCATTCCACTAATATTGGTGTAAGGGTATATATAACAACGGCTAAATCCCCTGTTATATATACAAAGGTGTTTAAAGCAAATATCATGAAAACAATGTGCCAAGCATGGACACAGAAATCCTGATAGGTACGTATCATACGCTATCCCGAAAGCACGAGTGCGACCCTCGCCTTTCGACGTATGCATACGTGCATGACTCCCAACGGTATCTCCATAATCCCCACCGAGTCATTAGTACTGTCACCGGTAGGTACTCGTCCGCCTCCAGGCTCAATCGGCAAAGTCCATCGATCATCTTGCCGAGGGGAACCATACCGGGCCCCACCATGTACCCTCATACGGCAACCACACCTCGTATGGAGTATATAATCAGAACCGATAAATCTCATGGTGGCTGCGCAAAAATCATATCAAGGAAACCGGGTTTTTCAATGTATGCATAATTTCATGAACTCCCGCGGTTCCCAAATCCAGAAAACTACATGTAAAATCCAAATAAACAAATGCGCAAATCCAGGAACAAATATATGCGATATATCTGAAATGCGAGCATATAAAGGAAAATATGTAGCTGAAACCAGATGTATGAGAAATCAATAAGGTACAGCTAAGTATAGGTGTCTACCTATAAGTAAAAGATGTCGTATACCCCCTGGGTATAAGTAGAATATGTGGGATACCCCCCTGGGTATAAGTAAAATATGAGCAAGGTATACCTGTAGCTATATCGTAAGGTGTATATGTACCTATCACTATTGGTATGATACACTATAGGTTTACCGACAAGCTAGATGTCATGTGCGATAAGAAATATAGTATCTATAAGTGGTTTGTGTGTGACATGGCAATTATTGACGGTGTGTGTGTAGCATACAATCCGTGCTCGTGCAACATGAACCGTCAATAATATGTGCAGTGTCCTACGGCTACTAGTCACAGTACAACTATGTCTAAGTAATTAGGGTAAAGGCGCAATTTTAACAATGACGTAGAATATGCGACAAGTATTAGAATTCTATCCCAGACACATAACGCCATGCGAGCGATTCCCCTATAGATGTTAAATCTACTCACCTACGCTCCACACTAGGTGAATCCTACCATCTGTTTCCCCCTGTAGCTGTGTCCGATGTACTCGCCTGCAAACCTGAAAATGAGACAAGAAACCCATATATAAGCCAAATATCTCGCAAAACGCGATATCTGCACTAAACGAGAAACTCGCGTCGCGAACTAAACGCGCGTGTGCACGATACGCTGAAACGTGTGTATACGCGTCTAAAACTATCGCGACACGCCGCGATATGCTGGATCGCAGAACCCACTCACGTATCGCGCGTATCGCGCAAAAACAACGAACACGAAAAACGATATATTGTCCTATATTTTCCTACAGGTCAAATCTTACAAAACTATACATGCCAAAACACTACAAATCAGTGCAGACTACCCTACACAAAACCCCAGCACCCAACTCACCTTCCTGGCCGCAATTTGTGGCCAGATCAATTTAATTTGCGGCCAGGGATTTGAATGGGCGGCTCGTGCTCAGGTGGTGGTGTCTATACCTAGTGTACATGCTCTAGTTTGCGCAATTTTGTCCTGAAAGGTCCGGGTCAAAAGCAGATTCCAGATGTCGTAAAACGACACCAAAATACGATATTTAGCACAATAAGGAAAACCTATGGTATTTTAGTGAAATCTGGGTTATTTCTCAGTTGAACTGACCCTAATAACACTAAAATAAGCTAGGTTAGCTAACACAATCTTCACTTATCCCAATTTCCACATATACACTATAATCTAGCACTAAACTAGCTTTAAATGCAAACCGAAGCTAATCACTGCACAACTTAAGCAAACTAGGAATTTGTGTTTCAGAATTATACCCTAATGAACCCAAGGAAGCAGGAGAAGAAGTGAAAGGAGCTGCTGTAAGTAGCTGGAGCTCTTGCTGCCTGCTGTTGCTGCTGGTGCTGATGCTGGAGCAGCTTGCTGCTGATGCTGATGGTGCTGCTGCTTGCTTCAGCTGCTGAAGCTCCTGCTGCTGCTACCTCTATTGCTTCTACTTCATCTTCTTCTTGTTGCTGGAGCAGATGCTGGGATTGGGGCTGCTGCTGTTGCTGCCTGCTTTTTCTTCTGCTAAGGGGGTGTGTGTGTGTTGTGAGAGAATGAGAGGATGAGTGAAAAGAAAATGAGAGGAGAATGAGAGCAAACAACCAAGACCCTCCCCTTCTCTTTCTCTTTCCTCATTAAATGAGGCATGGTTCACACCATGAAGCCCCATGCCCATCTCTCTCTCTCTCCCACAAGGTCAACCATTCAACCCTAATTAAAAAAAACTTTTTCATTTTAAAACAACCATGCAAAGAAAAACCCAAAACATTTAAAACAAATTATTAACTAGATTACGGAAAATGGTTAGCTAACTATGATTGCTAATCATGATTAACCTCCAAATTAGCACCCTAGTTAACATGCACAAGTGTGGTCAAGCCTAGGAAAAATCTAATAAAATATTCATTAAATAAGATAAAATAATTGAAAACCAATTTGGTAAAATTTTTACAAAAAAACCATATATTACAATATAATTAGCCACTAAACACATTCTAAGGTGTTACAGTATGCACAGTTGACAGAGGCAGAGGCAGAGGATTCTCATTAGGGTTATTAACCGATGACTTTTTTCAAACCCTAATGAAAATGTGAAATATGATTAATGATATTAATTAAAGATAATTGTACCATTGTTAGGGTTGTTGACCATTTGACTTTGGTTGACTTATTGACCTATGTTGACATATTGACCATCATTATTTCATATAAAAAATGCTCTTTGATTCTTGCAAAATTCATTTAAAGTCAAATGATAATGGTCATTTCAATGAACCATCACAATTTCTTTGATTATTATTATTTTTCATAATTCACTTATATGAGAGAATGGTTGTTAAAATATCCTCCTTCTTTCTTGCTCTTTCTCTCTCAAAGCTTTAGCTCATCCTCTTCCCCTCTCTCAAAGCTCTCATCTCTCATGTGTTGAGAACCATTAGCTTTTGAGATAAAACCACCAAAACTCCTCTCTACTCATTCTAGGGTTCTATGTTTAGCAAGCAAAGCACTTTAGTTACCTCTAGGTTGAGGTAGGAGCTCAAGGTAGAGTCCTTCGGGTGGATCTTTCTTCGGCAAAGAGAAGACTTCGAGGAGGAGCCGTTCAAACCACTCCAAGGAGCAAGAAGAGAAGGAGTTCAAGATCTAGGTATAACCTTCTAACCGAGTAGCTAAACTTGTAGTTAGTTTTCTAGGTTTTTGTTTAGCAAAGATCCTCTAGTTTCTAGTCCATGTTGCCTTGAGAAAAAATCGTTTTTTTACCTATTCCGCCTTCCCGTAAGCACCGGGGTGGGCAACGTGGGCTTACAATTACAACGGATCGACACAAGGAATACGGGGTAAAAACACTCAATAATCTGGGCGGAAGTGCCAAATCAAAGGCAACGAAACTAACTCGCTTTAAGGATCTTAAAAGGACCTACAATTCTGGGATAAGCTTTCCAAAACTCAACACGTCATTCATCGGAAAAATCCGTAGGAATGCATGAGCTCCCACTGCGAACTCAAGTCTGCGACCACAACGGTCGTCATAAGAGCTCTGTCTGGACTGGGCTGTCATCATCCTGACCTAAACCAATTGGATCATTTCCGAAGTCTCTAGACTAGCTGGGGTCCAAAAATCCTAATCTCACAGAGTCAGAAAAACAGACTGGAAATCGACACCACCTAACAAACAAAACTTAAAGGTTGCCAATTAGAGTGCCTCCTGATAACAGCTTTCGAAGGAGAATCCTAACAATGTCAAGTGATGATCCCAACTGTCGACAACAATTAGTACGTACGCACAAGCATATCCTCCAGAGTCGGTATAGCCCGCACTCACAAAACCATCATCCTGCGGATGGAAAAACGGAGCTAAAGCTCAACCACTACCCAAGGTTTCCTCAAGTTCCTGCCCAAGACGGCAAGCGAACAGGGTGCCTTCATTGGATACGATCCATGAAGGAACTCCGTGCAACGCACAAACTTCATAAAGGACAGCTGAGCAAACTGAGTATAACCGGAACAAACATCCAAATGGAGTCACACCCTGACTAAACCTAGGTAGACAACATAACGGAATTCGTGGAGATCTGCTCCCACTCCCACTTCCGAACGGCTAAAGGTTGCAACTTTCCAGCCGGTCTCAGATGCTTAACCTTAATACACGACAAGACAGACACCTCGAAACGAAATTCGAAACTTCACTCTTCATCCCTGCCCACCCATAACTATTTCATAAGTCACGCTACAAATTGGTGGAACTTGAATGAACACAGAAAGCTGACTGATGTGCCTGCTATAGGATTTCGCGTCTCTGCCCAATTGTATAAGGTACACAAACGCGTCCTTAAACGTAGCACATCTGGTCATAAATCAAGGACTCCGAATCATTACCCAGCCGAGTATGCTCAAGTATCTCTCACGAACGAGCATCGGCGGCAGTGCCTCACGAAAGCGATTAAAGAAAAGTGGTCGGGTACGTACATGAGCAAGTTGTCCCCTCAGTAGAGGCAAACTTAATGAAGGGTTTCCTACAGCACCACTACAAGGGTTTGGAGGCAACACACATGCCATATTTAAATTTTATATGGTGCTAAAGAAACTATCTTAAGGATCATGCTAGAAAGTTTAGGGCAACATAAACACAAGTAGTAAAAGCTAGGGTTTTGAGAGTACAACCTTTGTAGCTCCCTATGCTAGACTCCTTGGCTACTTGAGGGTTGGGAAAAAGGTTCTCTTGAGATCCTCTAGGTCCACGACGATCCACCCGGAGTCCTCTTTGTCCATGCTTGAAGCTCCACTAGATCAAGAGAAGAAATGGAATCTAACACTCTACATTAATTGGCAAGACTAGTGTAGAATGGTGATGTGTTTTGTTTTCTCACTTCAAAATCCTAACTTGGTGACTCTTTTGCTCACAAGAGAAAACTAGAGAGCAAGAGAGAAAGGAGGAAGGAGATGATGGCTTGTAAAGAGCTCAAGATAATGATCAACTTGTGAATAAAAATGAGAAATGAAAATATATATATTTTCACTTCCTCATTCTTAACCATAGTTATAAAATATCTAGATATTTTATTTTGGAACAAAAATGGCCATAGAAAATGAATCATGGTTAAACTAAAGGGTTAGTGCAAGAATAAAATATTAAACCATGATTTACAATTTCCATTTCCATTTTTCTTTTCCAAAAATAATATCTATATATTTATATATGGTGTGAGTCTTATATTGCCACCATCCACTATATCAACAACCATGATAGATTATGTAAGCATGTATGTGTGCATGCACATCCTATGTGCATGAATGAGAATGAATGCATACATGCATGCATACAACAAAAAGACAAGAAAAGGGTTTAAAGTGAGAAACTAATGGCCAATGATAAATCAACACTTGATTTAGCAAACCGGTCATATCGCATACGATCCGACCAAAAGCAAACCGCCCGATTAATATACGGTATCTCATACGCGCATTTTAACCGGTTCCACGCGCATATCTCATATGCGCACCACATCGTTTCGCCTGGACTAGGCAACTCTATTGTGGGACTCTAAGACTCATCAATACGCCGGCAGTGGGTGATGATCATATCAAGCACCCCCAAGCTGCAACCGGTCAGCTAAACGTAACGGCCACCCGGGTATTGAGCGTTCAGAAGAAAACAAGCGAACCTGTCACAACTCCCGTCGAGCCAACCGGCAACACAACCGTACAGTCCGGTCTCTTCGTCAGATATGTTGCATATCAAGTCTAGGGATGGTAACGTCGACCCCAATAACTCAATAAGTCGTGCCGATGAATGGTCTACAACAGATCGAGAAACTGCTGATAACACTTATCAGTAAATCTCAACTGTCCTGGCCAGGGACTTACTGATATAGCCAATCGAGCACAGCACAGAATCAACTCCCAATACCGGGAGAGACGAAACCCCTCCTATCGCTCATCGCCTTCGTGTGTCTCGGGACTGAACCCAACGGACACCTGTTTGCACGACTCAGTAGAGCCGTGGTAGGGTGGTAATCAAAGTACAGTGGGAGAACACACACAAGACTCTGTGACGATCTCGGGTCTACAGACTAACCTGCACCAGTGTCACGTGAGAACTGCTATCCGACGATAGGTAAAATAATATATAGGAGTTCTCGGTGAGTCCGTCCAGTGTACCTAGTCACCACTGAGCACCCGTATACGATCTCGATGTCAAACATCGATGAATGTGGGAACATCCATCGCCCATCATATGGGTCTAGTATCATATACGCTAGTCTACTCTGGTATATCGATGCCCCGTCTCGATACACCTACGACTAGGGACATTTCAGGATATTCTTATAAACTACAGATGTCCCACTAGTATGATCTCTATCATAATCACAGAAGTCAAGCCTATATCCTCAGGGCTTTATCAACATGTTTGAATGAATAAAAGCATGATCAAATCAACATGTCAGATAAAGAAGAACCAGATAGCATACTATCATGTCGAGCAAGAATGTACACTGAATATATATATACATGTATAAATACATCCACTATCATATAATGGCCTCTAGGGCATACAAATATCCAACAATCTCCCACTTGCACTAAGGCCAGTTATTGGCGTATCTCATACCCAACATCTCAAAAAGTCGCTCATGCTGCGGCTGAGGCAGGGCCTTGGTGAGTGGATCCGCGACGTTATTCTTTGTGTCTACTCTCCTAATCTCGATCTCGCGGCGATCTACAATCTCCCAGATCAAATGAAAGCGCCTCAGCATGTGTCTGGATCGCTGATGGGACCTGGGCTCCTTGGCCAACGCCATAGCCCCATTATTATCACAATACAATTGTATTGGATCAATAATGGTCGGAACTACTCCTAGCTCTGAGACGAACTTCCTCATCCAGACGGCGTCCTTGGCGGCATCATTTGCAGCAATGTACTAAGCCTCCATCGTAGAGTCTGCAATGGTATCCTGTTTGGAACTCTTCCAACTTACCGCCCCTCCATTGATGGTAAATACAAACCCAGAGATAGATTTGCTATCGTCTTTATTGCTCTGGAAGCTCTAATCGGTAAAGGCCTCCATTTGGAGATCTCCATAACCATACACCAAGAACAATTCTTTAGTCCTTCGCAAGTACTTTAGAATGTTCTTCACAGCTATCTAGTGATTCTCCCCTGGGTTAGATTGATACCTGCTTACAACACTAAGTGCATAAGCTACATCCGGGTGTGTACATAATATCGCATACATTATAGTTCCTACTGCTGAAGCATAGGGCATAATGCTCATGCGAGCTCTCTCTTCATCGGTCTTTGGGCAAGAGTCCTTGGAGAGAGTGATCCTATGGCAAGCGGGTAAAGCACCCCGCTTGGAGTCGTCCATACTAAATCTTTTTAGGATGGTGTTAATGTACCTGGTTTGGGACAATCCCAATAACCTCTTGGATCTATCCCTATAGATCCTAATGCCCAGAATGTATGTGGCATCACCCAGGTCCTTCATGGAGAACCTTAGTGAT
This sequence comes from Agapanthus africanus, assembly GCA_030015575.1. Classification (NCBI taxonomy): domain Eukaryota; kingdom Viridiplantae; phylum Streptophyta; class Magnoliopsida; order Asparagales; family Amaryllidaceae; genus Agapanthus; species Agapanthus africanus. The sequence continues at coordinate 296,759,033 of JASDDO010000012.1, read as the reverse complement.
AAGAAAGATTTGACCGACTGTAGCATAGGAATATCATTTCCTGTCAGAAGAATGTCATCCACGTACAATACGAGGAATGTGACAGCTCTCCCTACAGCCTTCTTATAAACACAAGGTTCATCTGGATTTTTGATGAAATCAAACTCTTTGATAACATCATCGAAATAGTGTTAGTGTATATGCCCTAGGGGCCATTATTGTATCATACTAGTTTGTATATTACTTAATGGAAGCTTTGGGATATTCACATGTATATAACAGTCTTGCTAAACATGGTAGTATGCTACTTGGTTTTTCTATCTTAATATGTGAGTATACGTATTGATAGAGCTCTTTGGATCTTGCTTGACTACCAGCATTGTGATGGCAGTCACACTAGTGCGGGCTAGGTAGTCTACAAGCACATCCTTATTCAGGTCCCTAGTTGTAGGATTATCGAGATAGGGCATCGATACTCCGGAGTAGACTAGTGTGTACGCTTCTCATCCCAGTTGGGGAGATGGTCTGTCCCACAGCCGTCAGTACGTTGTACTGGAGATATTATGCAGGTGCTCGTTAGGTTACTGGTACACCGGACAAGACTCACAGGGAACTGTTGGTTGGTTTTATACCAGTCGTCAGTGAACAGTTCCAAGATGACATGAGTACAGCATAGTCCGCAGACTTGACACTGCTACTTCGCCTCGAGTGTATCCCACTGTTCTTAGATTGCTACCCTACCACGGCTCAAAGGAGTCGTGCAAACAGGTAGCAGTTGGGTGCAGTCCCGAGCACTTGGTGGCAGTGACGGTTAGACAGGATTCATCTCTCCCGGTATTGGGAGTTGATATCGCGCTGTGTCAGAGAGCCAGTACGCAAAGTTCCTGGCCAGGGCAAGCGAGATTTGCTGGTAGGTTCCAGTAGTTTCTCAGGGTGTAATGGGCTTCGCTTCGACACGACTTATACCGCTATTAGGGGACTGACGCTTGCCGCCCCCTAGGCCCGATATGCGATAGTCTTAGACGAACAGACCGGACTATACGGAGATTGTCACATCAGACTCAATAGGAGTTCGGATGGGTTTCCTCATCGGCCTTCTTATCGACATCTACCTGGGGACCGTTAAGTACAGCTAGTGCCGCTTGCGGTCTGTGGTTAAACCCACTGCCAGCGTAGTAGTCGAGTCTTTAGAGTCCCACACAGAGAGTTTCCCTACTCCAGGCGAAACGATATAGAGGTCGTATGGTTTTACGACAAGGGTTCGGACGCATACGCGTGTTTACGCACGTACGACATCCGGACAGTTTTTACTAGCCGGCTTTGGTTTAAGCCAATTTCTAGTATCCGGTTATTGGATTTATACAGTTTAAAATTTTTTCGTGTTTTCACGGATAGGAGGGGCGTTCTCGTAATTTCGTGAGAAGCTTCTAGAAGATGGTGACTTGGGGGTTAAGGTGGCATATGCATTAAATGAGATTAGTAAGTCATTTGAGTGATTCATCCATGTCATTACTGCATCATAAATGCTTAATGACTCATGGAGATGAATCACCCTCTTGTATTTATTAAGCATGATGATTAATCCTTTATTTTCTTTTATTGGATAAATGATAATGCTTGATATATATTATGATAGCTCATTATCTCATCTCATTCTCTTGCTCACTTTCTTTCTCCTCAAGCTCTCTCTCTTCAAACCCTAATCCTCCCCTCTCATGTGTTGAGACCAAGGATTAGAGTAGACTACTTAATCCTTAACCATTCTCTATATCACCTAGGTTAATTAGATTAGCGATTTAAGAAACCTAGTTACCTCAAGTTAGAGGTGAAGCTTGTAGTAAAGCTCTCGGGTGGATCTTCTACTACATAGAGAAGGCTGTAGAGGACGTGGAGAACGACAAGACGAAGGACTCGGTTCTTTAGGTATAATTACTTATCATAGTAGTTAACTCTTCTATGGTTTCTTGTTAGTTATTGTTTATGCAAAGATTCTCGGTTAGTCGATATTTACGCCTAAAACAAGATCGTTTTTCATTATTCTGCCTTCCCACAAGTCGTGGGGTGTTGTACATCGACTTACAGTGGTATCAGAGCCTCGCTAAACAATAATTAACTCATTAGCAAAGTCGTATGAATTTCGAACGCAAAACGAACCAAAAAACGACATCGATATCACAAGTTTCTGTCGAATTTTAAACAGGCTCTAAAAATTTTCCAAGTTGCTGCAGAGTAACAAGTATAGAAAGATAAGAACACTGGAGAAAAATGGGTTTGTGAATCGTCCATACAGCCGCGGAACCGCGGCCGATCCCACCGATCCACCGTAGATCCGCGGCCGAGTTGGGGCCGATTCGACCCAGTTTGCTCCTGTTATTCTTTTGTGATATTGTTGTGTTTTCTGGAATGTTTATTTTCTGCTCAAAGTCTCATGTGCACAGAGAAGTTTTGGGAGTAGAATATGATATGTTTGCTCGATCGAAATTATATGATGTTTGCTAATTTGATTATATCTGTGTTTGTATAATGTGTTCGTAAACCTTCCCTAACTGCTAGTATGTCGGTTGGCAGAGGGTTGCACATTTCTGTAATGGTTTTTACTGTTTGTGGTTATGAACTATATTGGACTGTTGTGATGATTAGCCAGGGTTTTGAGATGGGTTGTTATATTCATTCATTCAATGTAATTATAATATGTTGTAATATTATTTTGCGGGGCACATCTAGGTTGCGATTGTAGCCACCGTTGTATTATTTCATTTTACTGTTTTTGCTCCTAGGATAGACCCAAGATGGGGTGCACAAACTACCGGGTACTTTTAAGTGTTTAGTGGCCTACTCACTTCGTTAATGGAGACCGCTTCACTTCGGGTATTTGACGGGTAGTTTTCCGTACCCGTAGGGGTCTAGGGTGGGGTAATGGCTATTCATCACAACTGTGTAATCCGTCTTTTGTTGCAGGCTCTAAACAAACGCGGATTGCTTGCAAATCCAATAAAGTTCATATATGATCTGGAATGCCTATTATTGCGTCTGACGAATGTACAATATCTATATATGATAACTATTTAGACGTCACTTATGTTTTACACCCGCGTTAGCCTAGCCCCCGCTCTGCCGTTAGTTAAGTAACCTAACGGGTGATGACAGGACCCCGTGGCGAATGCAGATGGCATAAGAGGACGTTGTATTTTTGTTGTTTTCTGCAATGATAGGTTAATGATAGGACGCATTATTTATAATGCAAAGAAAATAAACCAAAAAGTTGAATCGTTGGAACAATTTAAAAGAAACCACTCGGTTATTTTAAAACAGATGATATTTTTAATTGCGGAGCTTTAACCACTCCTTTTAAAAGCTATCAGGTTCCTTCGGTCATATCAAGTTCACTACGTTCACGGTTTCGCCAAAACCATTCGTAGCCCTCCGTCATTTCATTTGGGTATTCAGTAGTATTCAAGCTATGCATTTTGGCCAAAGTCAAGGCATAGCGTTTGGTAGCTGCTGGGTTTTCATTTGTTGCATAAGATAGATGAGTTAGTTTGGGACAGTCGTATTATCATTTGACCAAAGTCAGGGGTATGTACGGATGGGTTCAAATTGACAAGATAATGACGGGTAGAACTTTACATGTGACTTATGACATTTTGACCAAAGCCAAGGTCATAAGAGCATGGGGCAAAAACCAATATCGGGAATTTCTAAAGAAACTGAAATTTGCAAAGAGATGCATACCATTTGGAGTTTGATGAATGTTGGTAGGATTCCTTCAACGTTATCATACGATGATATTTGGATCCCGATCCTACTGTGAGTATATGCTACTCATCATGATATTCATCACTTAATGATCAATGCTATAAACCAAGTAGCTGTTAAGAAAGGTGTCAGCGGGGTTACGCCCCAGAGAAAAGAGGTTATTTAATTAAGGAACTTCGCGAAAGCGTTGGAAAACCTCCCTCGAAATACCGACACTATCCTGGCTGAATGGTTAAGCAAGTATTGTACAGTGAGAATAGTCCTGGCTAATTCTTTTTTTATGGTTTGAGGAAGGATTCGAGAAACAGTGGGAGCCATCCAGTTTAGGTAAATTAAAAACCACTCTAAACTTGCAAGAGCATCATGCTAAAGAGTTTTCTTCTCTCTTTCTTAATTGCAGCGACCCTGAAAATGACTGGACTTAAGTTACTTTTAGAGAAAAATATACTGACAGGGCCAAACTATAAAGATTAGCTGCGGAATGTCAAAATGGCTTTGACCTATGACAAATTGGGGTACGTCCTCACCGCTAAGGCACCTGCTGTCCCTGGTCCCAAATCCAGTAATGCGGATAAAGAAATCCGCAAAACCTGGGAGTATGATTGCGCGAAAGCCAAGTGCATCGTGCTTGCCTCGATGAACAAAGAACATCAGAGGAGGCATGAGGATATGGAACTAGATGCCATATTTCTCCATACAAAGGAACTTTATGGAGAGCAATCTCGTATAGCAAGATACGAGACCTCTAAGAACTTGTTTCGAGCATGGTTGGATGTCGGATCATCGGTAGGAGAACATGTCCTAAAGATGAATTGCTACATAGAAGAGCTCGCAGACCTTGGGACGACTTTGGATAATGAGCTCTATACAGACCTTATTCTCTAGTCCCTTCCTTCCACCTACGCCCAGTTTATTCTGAACTTCAACATTCAAAGAAAAGAAGTTGAACTTCCGGAACTCCTTAACATGTTGAGGAGTGCAGAGGGAACCTTGCAGAAAGCAAGGGAAACACCCGCTATGTTTGTTAGCGGTGCTTCTTCTTCCGGGTCCAAGGCTAGGGCCAAAGGAAGGAAAAAGAAGGCCGCCCCCAAACCTAGAGGAGGTGTAAGTAAGGTGGGAGGGAAGGGAAAGAAAAAGTTTGCGGTACCGGTAGTGGCCCAGGATGAGTGCTTCCATTGTCACAGGAAAGGGCACTGGAAAAAGTATTGCAAGGCGTGAAACGCCAAGAACCAGGAACCGAAGCAAGCTGTGGCTTCGACTTCAGGTGTGTTTGTAATTGAGAATTGTCTGTCAATCAACTCTACTTCCTGGGTATTGGATACCGGATCAGGATCTCATATTTGCAATTCATTGCAGGCACTGAGAAACCGTAGAGTGCTGAAGGAAGGTGATATGACCCTAATGGTTGCTAACGGAGCTAGCGTGGGAGCTGTGTTCGTAGGGGATTATCACCTGGGATTGACGAGTGGACACATTTTGGTTTTACATAACTGTTTTTGTGTACCCAGCTTAACGTGTAATATCATATCCGTTTCCTTGTTATCAAATAAAGGTTATGATTTCACGTTTGTAAGTGATGTTGTCAACATCCACCTTAATCATAGTTTGATTGAGTCCGGTACACTGGATAACGGTATATATGTGTTAAACCAACTCCAAATTTTCAACATCCAGAACACACTAAAAAGAAAGTCTCCAGATTTAAATAAAGCTTTCTTATGGCATTGTAGACTGGGTCACATCAATGAGAGAAGGTTGACTAAGTTACATAGAGAAGGATATTTGGACTCGTTCGAATATCAAACTTATGCCACTTGTCAATCTTGTCTCAAAGGAAAGCTGACAAAGACTCCATTTACTGGACATGGAGTAAGAGCGAGCGAGCTCTTAGGACTCATACACAGCGATGTATGTGGTCCAATGTCTACACATGCAAGAGGTGGTTTTTCCTATTTCATTACTTTCACGGATGATTACTCAAGGTACGGATTCATTTATATGATGAAACATAAATCCGAGGCTTTTGAGAAATTCCAAGAGTACAAGAATGAAGTAGAAAACCAAACCGGCAAAAGTATCAAGACACTAATATCTGATCGAGGTGGTGAATACTTGAGTGCCGAGTTCCTAGGTTACCTAAAAGAGAAAGGAATTCTCTCTTAGCTTACTCCTCCATACACTCCACAGCATAACGGTGTATCGGAGAGACGGAATCGAACCCTATTAGATATGGTACGTTCCATGATGAGTAATGCTGAGTTACCGCGATCTTTTTGGGGTTATGCGCTAGATTCAGCGGCATATCTTCTGAACAGAGCTCCTACCAAGACTGTGCCTACCATCCCATATCAGATGTGGAGTAGGAAGAAAACCCATCTTCAGCATATGAAGATTTGGGGATGTCCAGCTTTTGTTAAAAAGCAGCATGTGGACAAGCTCGAGGCACGATCAGTAAAATGTAAGTTTGTGGGATATCCAAAGAACTCTAAGGGATATTATTTCTATTACGCAGAGGAACAAAAGGTTTTTGTTTCTCGTAATGCCCATTTTCTAGAACAGCAGTTTTTAGAAAAGGAAATAAGTGGGAGCGAAATAGAACTGGAAGAAATTCCAGAACCACAAACTAATACTGAAAGTTTGGTAGAACAAGTAGTTCAAGATGAACAGGACATTCCCGCACCCCTCCGCAGGAGTTGTAGGCCGTCTCATCCGCCTGAGAGATACTACGGTTTTCTCATAGATGGGGATAGAGAGGATTGCATCATAAATGATGATGAACCTACTAGCTTCCAGCTGGCGATCCAGAGCGGCGACTCAGTACGATGGCTAGATGCAATGCGGACCGAAATGGAGTCCATGTACACCAACAAAGTATGGACTTTGGACTTTTCTCCAGATGAGGTAAAACCCATAGGATGCAAATGGATCTTCAAGAAAAAGATTGGTGTAGATGGACAGGTGGAAACCTATAAGGCTAGACTTGTTGCAAAGGGTTATCGTCAAAGACCTGGTTTGGACTATGACGAAACTTCTTCTCCAGTGGCTATGCTCAAATCCATTCGGGTCCTTCTTGCTATTGCTGCCTTCCATGATTATGAAATCTGGCAGATGGACGTAAAGACGGATTTTCTGAATGGAAATTTAGAAGAATGCGTCTGTATGGATCAGCCAGAGGGTTTCAATCAAAATGGGAGCAGCGGAAAAGTATGAAACTTGCTTAAGTCCATTTATGGACTGAAGCAGGCATCGCGGAGTTGGAACATCTGTTTTGATGAAACAGTCAAAGAACATGACTTTATCAAAAATCCAGATGAACCGTGCATATATAGCAAAGTTGTAGCAAGAACTGTCGTATTCCTCGTCTTGTACGTAGATGACATTCAATTGATAGGAAATGACATTCCTATGCTACAATCTGTCAAAGGATTCTTGTCACACAGGTTCTCCATGAAAGACCTGGGTGATGCCTCTTACATTCTGGGGATCCGGATCTATCGTGATAGATCCAAGAGGATGTTGGGACTTTCGCAGTCCAGGTATATCGACACTGTACTGAAAAGATTCAATATGGAAGATTCTAAGCGCGATAATCTACCGGCTTGTCACGGAATCACCCTATCCAAAGAGATGTCTCCCAAGACTGATTTGGAAAGGGAACGCATGTTTATTATACCCTACGCTTCTGTGGTAGGCTCTATAATGTATGCGATATTGTGCACCAGACCAGATGTAGCTTACGCACTGAGCGTGGTAAGCAGGTATCAGTCAGACCCAGTGGAGAAGCACTTTATAGCAGTAAAGAACATTCTCAGGTACCTGAGGAGGACTAAGGAAATGTTCTTAGTTTACGGCGGAAAAGACCTCAGGATGGAGGCCTATGCTGATTCCGGCTTCCAGAGTGATAAGGACGATTCCATGTCCATGTCAGGTTATGTCTTTACCCTCAATGGAGGGGCGGTGTGCTGGAAGATTTACAAGCAGGACACCGTTGCTGACTCGACGATGGAAGCGGAGTATATTGCTTCTTGCGATGCCGCAAAAGAAGCGGTCTGGATGAAGAAGTTCCTAACAGAACTTCAAGTGGTTCCTACCATTGTTGATCCAATACCTCTGTATTGCGACAACAACGGAGCTATAGCTTTAGCGAAGGAACCAAGGTCCCATCAGAAGTCCAGACACATCTTAAGGCGGTATCACCTGATCAGGGAGATCATTGATTGTCAGGAGATCGAGGTTCGGAGAGTTGCTACTGAAGAGAACATTGCTGATCCATTCACAAAGGCCCTACCTCAGATTCAGCTCGAGAGGCTACTCAAGATCATCGGTCTTCGATATGCCAGTACATGGCCCTAGTGCAAGTGGGAGATTGTTAGTGTATATGCCCTAGGGGTCATTATTGTATCATACTAGTTTGTATATTACTTAATGGAAGCTTGGGATATTCACATGTATATAACAGTCTTGCTAAACATGGTAGTATGCTACTTGGTTTTTCTATCTTAATATGTGAGTATACGTATTGATAGAGCTCTTAGGATCTTGCTTGACTACCAGCGTTGTGATGGCAGTCACATTAGTGGGGGCTGGGTAGTCTACAAGCACATCCTTATTCAGGTCCCTAGTCGTAGGATTATCAAGACAGGGCATCGATACTCCGGAGTAGACTAGTGTGTACGCTTCTCATCCCACTTGGGGAGATGGTCTGTCCCACAGCCGTCAGTACGTTGTACTGGAGATAGTATGCAGGTGCTCGTTAGGTTACGGGTACACCGGACAAGACTCATATGGAACTGTTGGTTGGTTTTATATCAGTCGTCAGTGAACAGTTCCCAGGTGAAATGAGTACAGCATAGTCCGCAGACTTGACACTGCTACGTCGCCTCGAGTGTGTCCCACTGTTCTTAGATTGCTACCCTACCACGGCTCAAAGGAGTCGTGCAAACAGGTAGCAGTTGGGTGCAGTCCCGAGCACTTGGAGGTAGTGGCGGTTGGACAGGATTCGTCTCTCCCGGTATTGGGAGTTGATATCGCGCTGTGTCAGAGAGCCATTACGCAAAGTCCCTTGCCAGGGCAAGCGAGATTTGCTGGTAGGTTCTAGTAGTTTCTCAGGGTGTAATGGGCTTCGCTCCGACACGACTTATACCGCTATTACGGGACTGACGCTTGCCGCCCCTAGTCCCGATATGCGATAGTGTCACGCCCCGCTTCCCAAAGTACGCTAAAGTGGGCACGTGACATAGCCAACCATGCTACCTATGGATAGGAAAAATCTTTCCACAGTCACATTACGGCTGTGGAGATATCAAGAACAAGAAAGTAAACTAACTATCTAGTACATGTCCATAAGCCCGATTAAAAGAGTCAAGAGATAACAATATGCGGAAGCCAAAAGATACAATAAATGAAACACCTGGAGTGAAAATACATACCGACAGGAACCTCACCGCTCGTCTAACAGCGGCAAAACTCCTAATTAGTCTGCTGTTGGAGATAATGCCCTCATAGTCAATTATTGGATCGCAGGTACGTGATTGCAATGATTGCGGAGGACTTATACCGGTAGGACAATCTTACTCGAGATGATAGTATGCTATCTGGTTTGCCTTTATCAGTTGTGTACATGTTCAGGTGACTGATTACATGTTACACTTGGATAGAGCCCTTAGGATCTTGCTAAACCACCAACAGTATGATGGCGATCATATACGTGAGAGTTGGGTGGTTTATACGCATATCCTTAATTGTGGTCCCTAGTCGTGGGAGTTTCGAGACAGGGCATCGATACTCCGGAGTAGACTAGTGTGTACAGTCGAGACCCCGACGAGGGGCGGTGGCCGGTCTCACAAGCCACTGGTGTCAGTTGGATCACCTAAGATGTATACAGGTGCTCATTAGGTTATGAGTACACCGGACAGGACTCGCCGGGAACCTGCTAGTTGGTATTATACATATCGTCAGATAACAGTTCCCTGGTGACATGTGTACAGGTTAGTTCATCGACCTGAGGTCGTCATTTGTCTCGTGTGAGTTCCCACTGTGCTTTGATTTCTACCCTACCACGGCTCAAAGGAGTCGTGCAAACAAGTGGTTTTTGGGTACAGTCCCGAGCCATATGGAGGCACGTGAGCGGATCGGCAGAGGATTCGTCTCTCCCGGTATTGGGGGCGAGATCGTGCTGTGTCTAGGAGAGCCATTACACAAAGTCCATGGCCATGGCAGGAGATTTACTGGTAGGTACTCCAGTAGTATCTCAGGGTGTTTTTGGGCTTCACTCCGACACGACTTATACTGCTATTGGGGGTCTGACGTTACTAGCCCCCCAGGTAGATATGCGATACTCATAGACGAACGGACCGGACTGTATATACATTGTCACTGTTAGGCTCAGTAGGGTTTCTGGATGAGTTCGCTCATCGGCCTCCCTTGAGGTCAGTCCATGGGCAGCCGTTACGCCTTGCTAGTGCCGCTGACGGTTTGTGGTTAAACTCACTGCCAGGGTACTGACGAGTCATTAGAGTCCCCCACAGACAGTTTCCCATGTTCGGGCGAAATGTTGTAGAGGCCGTATGGTTTTATGGCAGGGTTCGGAAAATGCACGTGCGTTTACGCACGTGTTTTTTTTCGGACAGATAATACTGGTCGGCTTTGGTTTAAGCCGGATCCGAGTATTATATTGAGTAGGTATAATATCTTTGTCTCAGTTGCATTTGTATTCGGTCGTAATACAAATGCGGGTATATTTATACAGTTTCGGGGTTATCCTGAAAGTCGTTTCAGGATCACTTTTGGAAGTTGCCAGTTTCCAGTTTTCTATCAGCCGTCTTTTAACATTCGGTTAAAGACGGATTTATCTTTTCTTGAGATAAGTGTTGAATCTTCTAGAAGTTTCTAGATTAGATGACAAGGATGATGAGGTGGCTAATGACTCATCTTGACATTAATGGTTGCATTAATGACTTGATGAGGTGTTTAAGTGAGTCATGCTTTAGCTTTAATGATTCTTGTTTAGCTAAGGATATTTTGTGAGAAGCTTTGTTCTTATGGTCACTCTCCCCTCACCTACACTCACCTCCCTCCATCTATATATGGCCGGCCCCTCCCCTCTCTCATTTGGATGCTTGATTTCATTTGGAAAAAAGATATGATAGATTTTGGGGTGTATGGAATTTCACAGCTCATTTCATTCCATCACCCGATTCCCTCGGCAACTTCATTTACCGATCGTCCACGGACTTGGACGAAGTGAGACAAAGTCATCTACTCATTCTCTACATCATTCTTGGTCGTCTCTTTTAGCAAACTTGACGACCGAGTTGCCTCAAGTCAGAGGCGGGAGCCCGTTTAAAGAATTGTCGACGTGGTGCCACCTCGACGAGGATATCGGAGATCGACGAGATCGGAGCAGCCGCAACGGAGCGTGGGATGATGGTTAAAGAACGAAGGACTCGGATCGTTCGGTATAACCTTTCTACACTCTTTACAGTTTGTTAGTTTAGCAATAATAGCAGATCCGGGTTAAAGTATACGATAGCGCTAGTTAAAAAGTTTTTGTTCCGCATTTGGCGTCTGTAGACGGCCGGGGCGCTAGCGTAGACTTACAGTGGTATCAGAGCCTCACCATTTTTCTATACTAACTTGTGCTAACGCGTTTAAAATATCGATCGAACTGGAAATCAAAAATTGCAAAATCCAAGCTTGACAGTTTCTGTCGATTTTAAAAGGGTTCCAAAATTAATTTTACACTTCACAGAAAATTCAGCAGGCTTTTCTAAGAACAACGACAAAATTTGGGCTCGTGATTCCACCAAGCCGCCGCGGAAACGCGGCCAAACCCATGGTTTGGCCGCGCATCCGCGGCCACTTGGTGAGATCATGCTCCCAAATTTATACAGTGTGTTCTCCTCTGGAAATTGGGGTTTTTGATATATATCGTTTAGGCCCAGGTTTTGTTACTGTTCTACAGATGTTCGTGGGGCCCACTTTATGATATTTGGTCGATCGAAATTTAAACATGTTAGTTTACAGTGCTTACATTATATCTCCGACCGGGAATGTCATTTGATCGGTAAACCGCGTCAGATTGCTATAGTTCTTTTAGACGGGTTTGCGAACGTGACATTCGCGTTGATGTTCTGTGTTGTGCTGTGATGTTGCGGATTTGTCGTGGTGGATAGCAGTGTGCAATGGTAGTACAGTTTGAGTTTATTTGTACATTTGATATTGCGGGGCGAGCGTCCAACTTGTGGACTGCCGTCACTGCCTGTTGTATAATATTCTTTTGGGGCACGACCAGGTTGCGGTCGATGTACCTATTGTACTATTTTTCATTTCTGTACTAGGTTTTGCCCCGCGACGGAGTGCACGGATAGCCGGGTTCTTGGGGGCAACGGGTCCGCATCTCATGGCTTTGAGAGGCAGAGGGGTCCCACTCTAGAATTGGCAGATTAATCGCCGCACTCGTAGGGGGTACAGGTTGACCTAAGGAGGGGTGCCCAAGCTTACCGGATTCCGTGGAGTGCTGGGTGGTCCATTCACTATGCTGTAGGGGGCTGCCTCGCTTCAGGTTTTGGCGGGTAACTTGCCGCACCCGTAGGGGTCTAGGTTTCATTGCACAGGCTATCCACACGACAGGGGAACGTCGAGTTTCAGCAGCTGCTATGTGAAACTCGGGGATCCCAGATTATCTGTATTGTTCTGTGATGCTTATTACTTTTCTGTAATGTTGCATACTATCACGCCTGGAGCGATTATTGTATATTGGTTTATATACTTTTAGATGTTTTATATGTTTTACACCCGCGCTAGTCCAGTCCCCGCTCTGTCGTTAGTTAAGTAACCTAACGGGTGATGACGGGACCCAGTGACGAATGCGGATGGCATATACGTACATTTTATTTTCGTTCTTTTCTGGTGTGATTAATTGATGGGACTGCGTTGATTCTGATCAATGCAAAGTAAAACAAACCTGTTTGCAGTTGTTGGAACAAATTTAAAAAGTTTTGTTACAAAGACGTTTCCTTTTGCTATGCATAGCGGTATTCAGTGGAATATCCTGCACCTCATTCGACGGGGCATGGGCCGATATCCCTTCACCGGGACTGACCCCTTGGGCAGAAGTTTGCGTCGGAGTAATAACTTCACTATAGTCGATTACAAGTTGCTTTGCATAGCGGTATTCAGTGGAATATCCTGCACCACATTCCACGAGGAAAGAGCCGGGATTCCTTTACCGGGAGTGACCTCTTTAGCAAAAGGTTTTCGCCACTATATTTTAAAAAGCTATCAGGTTCCTTCAGCGATATCAACTTCACTACGTTAAAGGTTTTTCGCCAAAAACCAGCCATAGCCCTCCATCACTTCTTTTGGGTATTCAGTAGTATTCAAGCTATGTATTTTGAGCTAACGCCAAGGCATAGTGTTTGGTAGCTTCTGGGTATTCAATTGTTGCATAGATAGATGAGTTGGTTTGGGACAGCCGTTCTGCCATTTTGACCTAACGCCAAGGGCATGTGCGGGTGGGTTCATATTAACAAGATAGTGATGGGTAGAACTTGGCATGTGACTTATGACATTTTGACCTAACGCCAAGGTTATAAGAGCATGGGGCAAAAACTTTATCGGGAGTTTCTAAAGAAACTGAAACTTGCCAAGTATGCGCATACCTTCTGGAGTATGAGTAACGTGGATGCATTCCATCACGTTATCATGCGATGAGAGTTGGATCCTTATTCCCACTGATGAGTTGGTTTACTCTTCGGGTGATCCCGATTGATTCTTCTTTAGGTTTGGAGGAGAATTTGACAGGACAGTGCGAGGTTTCCGGATTAGATAAAGTGATGAACATTCTGATCTAGGTTAGAGTGCACGCAGAGTGTTTCTTTTCTCTCTCTCTTTGGCAGCGACCTTTGACCGACCCTAGACTATGACTCAGTGACCAGGTTGACCGAACCTTCTTAAAATACTGGCTTTTGGATTGTCTGAGTTGCATAAGTCATTGCCACTCCTTCTTTTACCCTTTGAATTTCTCAGAACACCCGTATTACTACGGATATCCACTTCCATTGGATAGATCCATCGTATGGTTATATACGAACTCGAAGGGACTTCTTCGAGGATGGATCCAGGTTCAGGAGAAATAGAATTGGTTTATTCAGTTGTCTTTTATTATCACCTTCTCTCAGGTTGCGAGAGCTCCTTGGTTTAGGAGAGTACACCTATTACGCTTATTGGATAGTCTTATTCCAAACCATAGGCTGGTGCCGAAAGGTAGGGAATGAAGAAAACCAATTAGCCTAAGTAGGGTGTGCAGAAGGTAATATGTAAAGACAAAATAAAGGGATTAGAAAGAGGGCAAAGTAAATTGCGACTGATATCATTCACGACCAAAACCGCGTACTTCATCGCCGCTCCTATTTCACCTTTAAAAGAATAAGGTATTATTCAGTTGTCTTTTATCATCACCTTCTCTCGAGATGCGAGTACTCCTTGGTTTAGGAGGGTACACCTATAATGCTTACTGGATAGTCTTCTTCCAAACCATAGGCTGGTGCCGAACGGTAGGGAAGGAAGAAAACCATTTAGCCTAACGATGGTGTACAGAAGGTAACGACTAAAGACAAATAAAGGGATTTGGAGAGACGGCAATAAAATATACGGTTGAAGTCATGAATTGGATTATGGAAGAGGCATTACTATGAATACCAGGATACCCCTATGAAACATTTTCATGTTTCAGTGCATTGTTAAAGAAAAACTGTTTTCCCGATTAGACACTCACTCCAAGGGTATGTATTTACCAGGTTTCATTCTCATATCTGTATGGTTTTACAGATGATGATTGGGAGTAAGTTATTGGGAATTAGGTGATTATCCTCATTATATCGGAATTCGTTGTAATTGGTGATATTTGAGGAAATCGCCAGGGTACAGTTTTCAACCTACGACGCACAGGTTATGAGTTGTTTAACTCAGCGGACTTATACAGAGTATTGTACGTTGTCCAAGTGTCCATCAGGACAAAGGGGTAGGTCCTCGTACTATGTTCTGTTTACTTATAACTTCTCTAGTATTTAGACGAGTGTTTCGTAGAAATTCAAGGTCTAAGTTTTGAGAAGTTGTGGGTATAAGAATAAAGTAGAGAACTAGGTATCACAAGTATCGGGATTCTTCAAAGAGATCGAAGATGTAGATTCTTGTGATTGGTATTCAGATGATAGTGATGGTTTTGAGAAACTTCTTTCTCTTTCAGGTTGCTTATAATTGGATAGATTCCTAAGTTGAGTAATGCTGATTAGCCTCTTTCCATTAAGATGAAATGCACTGGAGACAGCTGCATGATTTGAATCTGGTTCCAATTAAATAAGTACCAAAGTTTCTATATTGGATATAGAATGGATCGTACGTTAAAAGATATTAAGGTACGGCGAGTTGTCCAGCTTATGCTTAAAACCAGACTCTGGATAACTCAGGGCACGTTTCTGTAATGGTTGTTTGTGGGTTGACCCTGGCTATGACGAGGGTTGATATTCTACTATTTGGAAGATCAATAGTGATATTGTTCTTGACTCGCCACAGTTTTAGTAAAATGGATCTTTTTCATAAAACAGTAGTGGGAGTATGGTAGAACTGGAAGTGATTCCAGAACCGCGAACGATTACGGAAAATTTAATAGAACCTATATATTCAATCAGGTTTGACATTCCAATTGCCACTCCGCAGATATGGTGGGTAACCTCAGACACCCGAGAGGTACTCCGGTAGCCTCAAGGACGGTGACAGGGAGGTTCTTATCTACAAAGACTTGACACTACTGTTGTTCCAGGCTATGAGACCCGGTAGGAGGGTTGTCGTAGTCAGTGGGAGCATCGGAAGCATAGTGGGCAAGTAGCTTATATCTATTTATAGACTTGAGCAGTTATAGCGGAGATAGATCATCTAATTTTGATGTGACAGTCATAGGGTTGACTTCATCAGAATAGGGGATGAATTTGTTAAGAAGGTAGTAGGGTGTGATGTCATGGTATTTGATGACATACACAGAGTGGGAAGTAAAATTCCTATACTACGATCGGTTGTACTATGGTCGTCACACAGTTGTTTCTCCAGACAGGATATGGATATAATATTTGACATTCTGGTTTCTAGATCTATGGTTTTAGATCTAGATTTGGGTAGTTTCCCAATGTGGGTACTTCGACAGTATTCTAATGGTTTTTAGAATAGATGACTCCTAGCATGGTGGTGTACCTGCAGGTGATGGAGTCACCCTCTCTAAAGGTGTCGTATAGACTAAAGGAGAGAGGGATGTGCATGATTGGCAGATCACTTGCTTAGGCAATTGAGTCAATCATGAGATGTCAAGTACCACACCAGATGTTGTTTTTGCACTAGATGCAATAAGTTTGTATTAATCCAATCCTGGAGAAACATAAGGAAGCAGTTTTAGAACATAAGTACATGTTCTACGGATTTGATGACGGCAGCCTCCTTCGGGAGATGGTTATCATTCCAGGCTTCAAAGGTGACATGGTTGACAGAGTGATTGTCAGAGTTATAGTTTTTTCCTCTGACGAAGAGGGACAGTATTATGGACAGGTGGTCCAAAAGGATACTGTGGGTGGCATGGTGCCGGATACTGATTAGGTTCAGTGATCGATACAGTCTAAGAAGTTTGGATTTGGAGTTCATTTATGAACTAGGTCCCATCAGATATCGAGACATATTCTAAGACAGGTATTACTCAATTCGGGAGATAGCTTTCTCCGCGAACTTGAGATTTAGAGAGATATAGAAAGAAACTTCTAGGCGGATCCACTTACTAAGGCTATTTCTCGAACACAATAGTTTTACAAACGGGCTTTGTGAAACTGATTAGTAGAGGAGTTGGATGTTCGGTTTCACATGGGCTGTGAGTAGTCGACATTGCAATAATTAGCCTTGAGTGCAAGTGGGAGATTGTTAGAGATAGTGCCCTCATAGTCAATTATTGGATCGCAGGTACGTGATTGCAATGATTGCGGAGGACATATACCGGTAGGACAATCTTACTCGAGATGATAGTATGCTATCTGGTTTGCCTTTATCAGTCGTGTACATGTTCAGGTGACTGATTACATGTTACACTTGGATAGAGCCCTTAGGATCTTGCTTTACCACCAACAGTATGATGGCGATCATATACGTGAGAGTTGGGTGGTTTATACGCATATCCTTAATTGTGGTCCCTAGTCGTGGGAGTTTCGAGACAGGGCATCGATACTCCGGAGTAGACTAGTGTGTACAGTCGAGACCCCGATGAGGGGCGGTGGCCGGTCTCACAAGCCACTGGTGTCAGTTGGATCACCTAAGATATATACAGGTGCTCATTAGGTTATGAGTACACCGGACAGGACTCGCCGGGAACCTGCTAGTTGGTATTATACATATCGTCAGATAGCAGTGCCCTGGTGACATGTGTACAGGTTAGTTCATCGACCTGAGGTCGTCATTTGTCTCGTGTGAGTTCCCACTGTGCTTTGATTTCTACCCTACCACGGCTCAAAGGAGTCATGCAAACAGGTAGTTTTTGGGTACAGTCCCGAGCCATATGGAGGCACGTGAGCGGATCGGCAGGGGATTCGTCTCTCCCGGTATTGGGGGCGAGATCATGCTGTGTCTAGGAAAGCCATTACACAAAGTCCATGGCCATGGCAGGAGATTTACTGGTAGGTACTCCTGTAGTATCTCAGGGTGTTATTGGGCTTCACTCCGACACGACTTATACTGCTATTGGGGGTCTGACGTTACTAGCCCCCCAGGCAGATATGCGATACTCATAGACGAACGGACCGGACTGTATATACATTGTCACTGTTAGGCTCAGTAGGGTTTCTGGATGAGTTCGCTCATCGGCCTCCCTTGAGGTCAGTCCATGGGCAGCCGTTACGCATTGCTAGTGCCGCTGACGGTTTGTGGTTAAACCCACTGCCAGGATACTGACGAGTCATTAGAGTCCCCCACAGACAGTTTTCCAAGTTCGGGCGAAACGTTGTAGAGGCCGTATTGTTTTATGGCAGGGTTCGGAAAATGCACGTGCGTTTACGCACGTGTTATTTTTCGGGCAGATAATAATAGCCGGCTTTGGTTTAAGCCGGATCCGAGTATTATATTGAGTAGGTATAATATCTTTGTCTCAGTTGCATTTGTATTCGGTCGTAATACAAATGCGGGTATATTTATACAGTTTCGGGGTTATCCTGAAAGTCGTTTCAGGATCACTTTTGGAAGTTGCCAGTTTCCAGTTTTCTATCAGCCGTCTTTTAACATTCGGTTAAAGACGTATTTATCTTTTCTTGAGATAAGTGTTGAATCTTCTAGAAGTTTCTAGATTATATGACAAGGATGATGAGGTGGCTAATGACTCATCTTGACATTAATGGTTGCATTAATGACTTGATGATGTGTTTAAGTGAGTCATGCTTTAGCTTTAATGATTCTTGTTTAGCTAAGGATATTTTGTGAGAAGCTTTGTTCTTATGGTCACTCTCCCCTCTCCTACACTCACCTCCCTCCATCTATATATGGCCGGCCCCTCCCCTCTCTCATTTGGATGCTTGATTTCATTTGGAAAAAAGATATGATAGATTTTGGGGTGTATGGAATTTCACAGCTCATTTAATTCCATCACCCGATTCCCTCGGCAACATCATTTACCGATCGTCCACGAACTTGGACGAAGTGAGACAAAGTCATCTACTTATTCTGTACATCATTCTTGGTCGTCTCTTTTAGCAAACTTGACGACCGAGTTGCCTCAAGTCAGAGGCGGGAGCCCGTTTAAAGAATTGTCGACGTGGTGCCACCTCGACGAGGATATCGGAGATCGACGAGATCGGAGCAGCCGCAACGGAGCGTGGGATGATGGTTAAAGAACGAAGGACTCGGATCGTTCGGTATAACCTTTCTATACTCTTTACAGTTTGTTAGTTTAGCAATAATGGCTGATCCGGGTTAAAGTATACGATAGCGCCAGTTAAAAAGTTTTTGTTCCGCATTTGGCGTCTGTAGACGGCCGGGGCGCTAGCGTAGACTTACATCTGCAACAGGGTAGAAGAATCTGGCCCATGCAAAACCCAGACGTCAGCGCGTCAAGTCATCAAGTAATAACATAATAAACAGGCAACGCGAATATAAACATGAATAAAGCATGGGTAACAATAATATGAATCAGAGCAGTGCAGGGTAGTGTGCTGTGAGTAAACTAAACTGTTCTGTAAGGTTCTCTATTCTAAAGTCTTTGAAACCAAATTGATGAATCATCGATGAAAATCAATAGTATCCCATACATACCCGTGACCACGGCCACAATATTCTCGGCTGCAGCCGAGACATGCCGCTAGGCACAAAACAGGAATGTGTACACTCGTTAGTATCCCGTACATACCCGGGACCACGGCCACAATATTCTCGGCTGAAACCGAGACATGCCGCTAGGCACAAAACAGGAATGTGTACACTCAGGACAGGTAGTGAACTATCGAGTTACAAGTCAGGTTTCACCGTTGATTTCCCCATACCCCCAAGTTATGTGTTCAAGTCAGGTATTGATAAATCTGAGACTAATGCAAACACAGGACCAAGCAGGAACAGGTTTGTCTATACAGACAACAGGATATGTCCATCGGGACAACATGTCAGGATTGTCGGCATTAGAAACAGGATCAGGTAACATGTCATGTAATGATATATCAGGTCATGTCAGGTAGCACAAGATGTCATGTGGGTGCTCATAATCAAACTAACATAAGTATGTGTATAAATAAACAAGCATGGGTACTATCAGAATAATAAACTGGAACATGTAATATGATATGCAAATAGATATAATTTCAAGGATATGGATGCACAGTTATCGATTAGGGTTACATTTATAGTTCCAATATTAATTAGGATGCAATTTATTAAACATGGAGTGTTAATATCACAGTATTATGTAGTAATGTGATCTATGGATGCAATTATATGTATCTTAAATGCGATGGATGCAAACGGGTATCCAAAAAGTTATAAAACTATAAAATGGTAATGTGGGATGTACAACTAAGCAATATGTGATATAAATATTGATATAATAATATTAATATGGATAGCATATTCAAAGCGATTAATAACTATAAAAGTGGTATTGATTAACCATGCACAAGAAAGTTCCGTTTAGAAATTCAGCGTCACCCTAATTTGTAAAATAGCTTAAAAATAACAAACGTTCTCCAAAAGGGACGTGTCTTATACCAAAACAAAGATAATTCAATAAGGTTTTCAGTTTTATAAGTATAAGCATCTCAGGTTGTCCCTACAAAATGCTATGAACATTCGAAGTTGAAAGTTTGCTGCTGGAATTTCCCTGGACAGCAGTTTAGAGACATTTTCATTTGCATTTTACATTATTTAAACACTTTATTTTGCAAGTTAATCTTTCTACATGCTATATAATTCATTTTATACCTATTTAAATAAATACCATACCTATAGTTTAAATCTAGTGCCCCATATTTAATTTTATAACGTTTCGATGTTCCGTTTGCATCCGTTTATATCATATTAAATCTAGATCATGAAAACTTATCTTGTGACATACTAGATTACATTATACTGCATCCATATCATTTAAAATATATATCGTCATAATATTTCTTGTTATTATATTTAATTAGTTTATAATCTGCATTTTATAATGTTATACATTTGAAAATATTATAGTTTACACATGAAACGTCGTTGAAAAAGCGGATACGACAAATCTGAAATTTACTGTACACCTTACGTTATAAAATTCATTATAAATCATAGAAAAATCATTAGTATACGTTCTTTAGTTCGTTACGAAGCTAACTCAGAATACTATAACTCTATGAAATATGTCATGCCCCGCTTCCCAAAGTACGCTAAAGTGGGCACGTGACATAGCCAACCAAGCTACCTGTGGATAGGAAAAATCATTCCACAGTCACATTACGGCTGTGGAGATATCAAGAACAGGAAAGTAAACTAACTATCTAGTACTTGTCCATAAGCCAGATTAAAAGAGTCAATAGATAACAATATGCGAAAGCCAAAAGATACAATAAATGAAACACTTGGAGTGAAAATACATACCGACAGGAATCTCACCGCTCGTCTAACAGCGGCAAAACTCCTAATCAGTCTGCAACAGGGTAGAAGAATCTGGGCCATGCAAAACCCAGACGTCAGCGCGTCAAGTCATCAAGTAATAACATAATAAACAGGCAAAGTGAATATAAACATGAATAAAGCAAGGGTAACAATAATATGAATCAGAGCAGTGCAGGGTAGTGTGCAGTGAGCAAACTAAACTGTTCTATCAGGTTCTCTATTCTAAAGTCTTTGAAACCAAATTGATGAATCATCTATGTAACTCAATAGTATCCCGTACATACCCGGGACCACGGCCACAAAATTCTCGGCTGCAGCCGAGACATGCCGCTAGGCACAAAACAGGAATGTGTACACTCGATAGTATCCCGTACATAGCTGGGACCACGGCCACAATATTCTCGGCTGAAACCGAGACATGCCGCTAGGCACAAAACAGGAATGTGTACACTCAGGACCGGTAGTGAACTGTCGAGTTACAAGTCAGGTTTCACCTTTGATTTCCCCATACCCCCGAGTTATATGTGCAAGTCAAGTGAGGTATCCCGAAATCAAGAAACTAATGCCAACACAAGATCAGGTAAACAGGTTTGTCTGGATAGGAAACAGGAACGATCCATGAGGACTACATGTCAGGTTTGTTGGCATTAGACACAAGATCAGGTAACGATCAGGTCATGGTACATCATGTCAAGTCAAGCAATATACAGTACCATGTCGGGTCAATCAATGTGTAGGTAGCAAGACAGTTCAAGAAGCAAGCGATATTATAGGTGTACTCACAATCGGCTATATAATCAACCATGGGTATCAACAACATGAGATAAGCTATGAGTAAGCAATAGGCAGATTCACTGAATTAGCATTACAGTTGTCAGTTGTGTCACAGAGATGATTTCAATGTTATGCGATTGCAGTATGACAATAATGGCCTTTTAATCATGTTAACAAGTTTAAGCACTTTAGAGGTGCAATGATTTATATAATGGTTCAATACAGCTATTACAGGTTAAAATGCAAACGAGTGTCCGAATGGAACAAAACTATAGAGATAAATTCCATAAGCTATGTCAATATTAAAAATGTGATTAAACAGGTAAATGTGGTTATTAGGATCAATTGCAAACTGTAGATTTCAAGTTTAAAGATAAAATGATATATAACAATATTGTACATGAAAAAGTGGGAAGGAAATTATAATACCAAAGTTAAATTGCGGGTTTTAGGTTGTCATTAATTATAAGTAAATATTGTTTAGCATGTAGCAAGGGTTACTGCCTCGACGGGTCGCGGATCGGAAAACCGGAACGATAAACGTCGGCGGGGAAACTCGCGACGGGCGCACGGTTCACGGAATGAACCCAAACGATGAACAATGGAACCACATGGGTCGGGGTACCTCGCTAGAACGTCGGGTCACGCCGTCGGCATCGTCGGATTCCATCCGAGGAATGAACAGTAAACGATCATGACATGCAAACAAGAAGAGAGAGAAAAATAGAGAAGAAAGGAAGTAGGATCTGAGAAGGGGTGCTCACGATGATCCGTGGGACGTGTGGTGACGGTCGACCTCGTCGACGGAGCTCCGACGGTGGCCTACGACGATAGCGAAATAGATCTGCCGACCAAGAAAAGTATTAATAGAAGATAAAGAAGAAAGGAAGAGGGGAGGAGGGAGAAGAAGCTTACTGGGTGCGCATGAAGGTTGGGGACACGAGGACGAGGCCACCGGCGGCGACTCCGGCGGTGCAGATGTGTGCAGGGAGGTGTGCAGGTGGCCGGCTGTTGCAGGGTGAACGGGAATGGAGAAAGGAGAGGAAGAGGAGATGGATGGGGTGTTGGAGTGTGCAGGGGGGTGAGAAGGGTGAAGGTGGTGGTGCGGATGGCGACGACGAGAGACCGCCGGCCAGGTTTCGAGGGTGCAGGCGCTGGCTCGGGCACACAAAAGAAGAAGGAGGAGGTGGCGAGGAGAGGGACGCTAGGTTGAGGGCGAGGAGACGACGAGCCCGGTGGTGGTTATGTCGGCGTTGGGGCTGCGGCGGCGAGGGAGATGGCGGCGGTAGGGTTCACGAGGTGATGGGTATCACGTTCTCGTGAAAAAAAGAAATGGAGATGAAGGAAACGATATATATAGAGGAGAGAGAGAGAGGGAGAGGGAGAGAGAGAGAGAGACGGGGAGAGAGAGGAGAGAGATAGAGAGGAGAGGGGGAGAGAGAGACGGGGAGAGAGAGATGGCGCCCACGGTAAAACATAGAATGAGGGGATTGGCTGAGATAATAGATTAGGTTAGAAAATATAAATAAAAAGATTTAAAAGATTATACGGGAACAACAAAAAATATATATAGTTAAGAAAATATTCGATGGTTTAAATATATTAAAATTTGTGATTTTGGCACAAAGTAAAACATTTCCAAATCGCGTCCGGGTCGGGTCTAAAAATTTGAAATTGAAATAATAGAATTTTAAGCGGAATCCAAAACTTAAAATGAAGTGTTTTATGATCAAAAAACATACCCACAAAACGGACACACGTACGTGCGCGTAGCCGTCCAAACTCGCCCGTTTCACTGAACGGGACGAGAACACGACATACGGACGCCACAACGGGGTTAGGGGTGTCAAGCAGGCCAAGATGAATATTTTTAATTTTATTTTAGATGCCAAAAATTGTTATTTGCATAAATGAATTTGCCAGGTAAAATTTTACAGTAAGTAACGATCAAGCAAGATAAATGAAATAAATGCCACACTACGTTCAAATGGTAACTGAAATTAGTAGCATTGGGCTCGGGTGTTACATTATACCCAACTACAAAAAGAATTTCGTCCTCGAAATTCCAAGAATACAAGGTTAGATAACTACAAGAAAAGGTGAGGAAACTTCTGCCGGATTTCATCTTCTCGTTCCCAAGTGGACTCTCTATGCAAGCGATTACCCCAAGAAACAAGCACAAGAGGGATCACCTTATTCTTAAGAACCTTTTCCCTTCGATCCACGATTTCAATCGGTCGCTCCTCAAAAGTCAATTCTTCTCGTACTGTTAGCTCCGAATGATCCAATACGTGCGTTTCATCTCGAACATACCTTCGTAGTTGAGATACGTGAAACACATCGTGCACATTCGCCAAGGACTGCGGTAACGCCAAACGATACGCTACCTCACCAACACGCTCCAAGATCTCAAAGGGTCCAACGAATCGAGGACTAAGCTTTCCTTGACTTCCAAAACGAATCACCCATCTAGTTGGTGATATCTTCAAGAATACCAAATCACCCACGGCGAACTCTAGAGGTCTTCTTGACGTATCTGCCCAACTCTTCTGTCGGTCTTGTGCTGCCTTCATATGATTTCTAATAGTGTTAACTTTCTCAACTGTCTGCACAACCAAATCTGGTCCCAATAATCTTCGTTCACCGACATCGTCCTAACAAACAGGTGAACGGCATTTACGACCATACAAAGCTTCAAATGGAGCCATCTGGATAGTTTCCTGAAAACCGTTGTCGTAAGAAAACTCCACCAAATGTAGATGATCTTCCCATGAACCTTTGAAGTCCAACATGCATGCTCTCAACATATCCTCAAGAGTTTGGATCGTTCTCTCCGACTGACCATCAGTTTGAGGATGATAAGCTGTGCTAAACTTCAATCGAGTCCCCAAACTTTCCTGTAAACTCCGCCAAAGTGTGATAAGAACCGAGTGTCCCGATCGGACACGATGCTCACCGGTACTCCATGCAATCTTACAATCTCCTACATGTACCGCTCTGCCAAAGTCTTAGTTGATTGACCAACCCGAAAAGGAATAAAGTGAGCTGCATTGGTCAATCGATCAACAATCACCCATACTGCATTGTTGCCTTTTGGACTTCGCGGTAGAGCCGTCACGAAATCCATGGTTATATGTTCCCACTTCCACTGAGGAATCGGAAGTGGTTGCAATAAACCAGCAACCCTTTGATGTTCAGCCTTAACTTGCTGACACACCGAGCACTTAGCCACAAAGCGAGCAATCTCCCGTTTCATGCCATCCCACCAAAAATGCTGTCGAATATCTCTGTACATCTTTGTGCCTCCTGGATGTACAGAATAAGATGAACTGTGTGCCTCCTTCATAAGCTCTTCACGAATACCTCCCTTTGGCACACACAAACGGCTACCATACCTCAACGAACCATCTTCGTGGATCAATAAATCTGTTCGTAGTCCGGCTTCAACCTTTCCTCGAAACTTTTGCAGTCTAGGGTTCTGCGATTGTGATGCTTTAATGTTCTCGATCAATGATGAATGTACTTGCAGCTGCATCAACTGTCCCGTAGAATGCGGTAGCATAACCTCCAAGTCAAATCTTCGAAAATCTGCAACGATCTCCTTCTGCGTAGTTAACACCTGAATTGCTGGTAACCGACTAAGTGCATCCGGCACGACATTAACCTTCCCCGTATGGTATTTAAGATCAAGATCGTAGTCAGCCATCAGCTCCAACCATCTACATTGCCTCATATTAAGCTCCTTCTTTGTGAACACATACTTCAAGCTCTTATGATCAGTAAAAACTTTGACCCTTTTGCCCAAAAGGTAGTGTCTCCAAATCATCAAAGCGAAAATCACAGCCGCAAGTTCCAAGTCATGAATTGGGTAATTCTTCTCATGGTTCTTCAACTGTCTCAATGCGTACGCTACAACCTTGCCATGCTGCATCAAGACACAATCCAATCCTTTCCTAGATGCGTCGCTGTGAATCACCAATCGTCCGGAATTGTTTGGCACGGTCAGAATAGGGGCGGTTATCAATTTCTGGTTCATCGTCTCAAAAGCTAACGCACACTTATCCGTCCATACAAAAATACCTCCTTGCGCGTAAGCTTGGTCAACGGCTCAGCCAGACGAGCAAAGTTCTCTACAAATCTTCTGTAATACCCGGCGAGTCCAAGAAAACTTCTTATCTTCGCAACATTCTTTGGAACCCGCCAATCTCGTACTGTTGCAATCTTTTCTGGATCGACGGCAATTCTATCACCAGACACAGCATGACCCAAAACTTTACTTCCTCCAGCCAAAACTCGCCCTTGCTCATCTTCGCATATAACTTCTCCTGGCTCAACGTCTGCAGTGCGATCTTCAAATGCTCAGCGTGTTCTTCAAAATTCTTCGAGTAAAACAGAATATCGTCAATGAACACCGCAATAAACTGATCCAAGAATGGTGAAAAGATTCGGTTCATCAAGTCCATGAATACTGTCGGCGCATTCGTTACTCCGAAGGGTATCACTAAGTACTCGTAATGTCCATACCGAGTTCGGAACACTGTCTTGCAATATCTTCTTCTTTCACTCGGACCTGATGATATCCGGATCGTAAATCCAGCTTCGAGAATACCCTCGCGCCACTAAGCTGCTCGAAAAGTTCGCCAATGCGAGGGATCGGGTACTTTTTCTTAATAGTCACCCGGTTTAATTCTCGATAGTCGATGCACATCCTTCTTGTGACATCCTTCTTCTTTACTAGAAGAACTGGAGCTCCCCAAGGCGAGTTACTGCTTCGAATCCAACCCTTCTCAAGCAATTCAGCAACCTGTTTCTTGACTTCTTCCAACTCTACTGGTGCCATTGGATAACACGCTTTGGATACTGGTGCTGCCTCAGGAATAAGATCAATTGCGAACTCCACGTCTCGCTTCGGCGGTAAATCCGATATATCTTCAAACACGTCCATCAAATCGCGAACAGCAGCCGGTCCTTCACTTTTATCATCTTCCATAGATGCAAGAATGTTGTTTGTCGGCCTAGCCCTAAACGTGACTGGCCCGACAGAACTGCTTCCTTACCGCAACTGCTGTCTGCTGCAAACTTCCCTTCATCCTAGATAAACTCTACTGCTCTCGGCTGCCGCAAGTACTTGTGAGAAAGTGGTCAAACCCAGGGAGACAATCTGCCTCTGGATGTCTACGTCCAAGCTGCGCATGAACCTCCGTGCCCTCTTTGCATCGTTGGCAACCAAAGGTCCAGCGAATCTGCTGAGTCTTGTCCGTTCTGCTGCATGCACATCTACGGGTGTTCCCTTCTGCTTTAGCCCGATGAATTTCTCTTCCATTTCCTCCCGTGCGGTCCGCGAGAAGAACTTCTCCAGGAACACTTTGGAAAATCCGCCTACTTGATCGGCTTGGGCAAACGGTTCTCCTCCACAAGCCACCATTCTCGGGCGTAATCCACTAACTGAATGCGTACCACATCAACTCCTTTCTTATCTAGAATCTGTGCCGTAACCAGCAAGTTCTCTATGTCAACTAGCCACTGCTCCGCTGGCAACGGCTCCTCCAGACCAGTAAATGTAGACGGACCCAAACGCCTGAAATCTGCTACTGTCCCTACTCGGTAAACTGGTTTAGCTCCAACATTGTTCACAGACTGCTGAACGATCTGCAAACCTTCCTGAAATGAGTCTGCTTGCTGCTGGATCAGCTCGGTCTGTTTCCTTTGATTCTCTAGCATTCCCCTTATCACTCCAAGCATGGCGGCTTCGTTCACACGCCCTTGGTACGTCTTCAAATTCTTACCGGCCATAATCCTGAACTCGAAACACCCAACATTAACATGATGATAGATTCTGAATATAGATCAAGGCTAGAACTCTAAGATACTTAAATAGATTGCCGCATTGTAACTATGCCGCGGTATCATAGCCACAATTACATAACTCTACTCAAGTCGCCTAAGTCCTAGAGATAACAAAGAATCAGGTTTTTGAGTTGATATGCAAAGGATGTTTGCACATCGTAAAAGATATAATCAGGAAGAATATGATTCAAGAATGGTAAAACGGCAAGGTAGCAGGACATTTTTCCTAAACACGGGTATTCTGATTCGTGTATTGGGTACAATACCCAACTACAAAAGAATCAACCCGACTAACCTATGGATCTGATACCAAAAGAACCATGTCACGCCCCGCTTCCCAAAGTACGCTAAAGTGGGCATGTGACATAGCCAACCATGCTACCTGTGGATAGGAAAAATCCTTCCACGGTCATATTACGGCTGTGGAGATATCAAGAACAGGAAAGTAAACTAACTATCTAGTACATGTCCATAAGCCAGATTAAAAGAGTCAAGAGATAACAATATGCGGAAGCCAAAAGATACAATAAATGAAACACCTGGAGTGAAAATACATACCGACAGGAACCTCACCGCTCGTCTAACAGCGGCAAAACTCCTGATCAGTCTGCAACAGGGTAGAAGAATCTGAGCAATGCAAAACCCAGACGTCGGTGCGTCAAGTCATCAAGTAATAACATAATAAACAGGCAACGCGAATATAAGCATGAATAAAGCAAGGGTAACAATAATATGAATCAGAGCAGTGCAGGGTAGTGTGCAGTGAGTAAACTAAACTGTTCTATCAGGCTCTCTATTCTAAAGTCTTTGAAACCAAATTGATGAATCATCGATGTAACTCAATAGTATCCCGTACATACCCGGGACCACGGCCACAATATTCTCGGCTGCAGCCGAGACATGCCGCTAGGCACAAAACAGGAATGTGTACACTCGATAGTATCCCATACATACCCGGGACCACGGCCACAATATTCTCGGCTGAAACCGAGACATGCCGCTAGGCACAAAACAGGAATGTGTACACTCAGGACAGGTAGTGAACTGTTGAGTTACAAGTCAGGTTTCACCTTTGATTTCCCCATACCCCCGAGTTATATGTCCAAGTCAAGTCTGGTATCCCGAAATCAAGAAACTAATGCCAACACAGGATCAGGTAAACATGTTTGTCTGGATAGACAACAGGAACGGTCCATGAGGACTACATGTCAGGTTTGTTGGCATTAGATACAAAAGCAGGTAACAGATCAGGTCATGGTACATCATGTCAAGTCAAGCAATATACAGTACCATGTCGGGTCAATCAATGTGTAGGTAGCAAGACAGTTCAAGAAGCAAGCGATATCATAGGTGTACTCACAATCGGCTATATAATCAAGCATGGGTATCAACAACATGAGATAAGCAATGAAGTAAGCAATAGGCAGATTCACTAAATTAGCTTTACAGTTGTCAGTTGTGTCACAGAGATGATTTCAATGTTATGCGATTGCAGTATGACAATTATGGCCCTTTAATCATGTTAACAAGTTTAAGCACTTTAGAGGTGCAATGATTTATATAAAGGTTCAATACAGCTATTACAGGTTAAAATGCATACGACTGTCCGAATGGAACAAAACTATAGAAATAAATGCCATAAACTATGTCAATATTAAAAATGTGATTAAACAGGTAAATGTGGTTATTAGGATCAATTTCAAACTGTAGGTTCCAAGTTTAATGATAAAATGATATATAACAATATTGTACATGAAAAGTGGGAGATTATAATACCAAAGTTAAATTTCGGGTTTTAGGGTGTCATTAATTATATGTAAATATTGTTTAGCATGTAGCAAGGGTTACTTGCCTCGACGGGTCGCGGATCGGAAAAACGGAACGATAAACGTCGGTGGGGAAACTCGCGACGGGCGCACGGTTCACGGAATGAACCCAAATGATGAACAATGGAACCACACGGGTCGGGGTACCTCGCTGGAACGTCGGGTCATGCTGTCGGCATCGTCGGATTCCGGTCGATGAATGAACAGTAAACGATCACGACATACAAACAAGAAGAGAGAGAAAAATAGAGAAGAAAGGAAGTAGGATCTGAGAAGGGGTGCTCACGATGATCCGTGGGACGTGTGGTGACGGTCGACCTCGTCGACAGAGCTCCGGCGGTGTCCTACGACGACAGCAAAAGAGATCTGCCGATCAAGAAAAGTTTTAACAGAAGATAAAGAAGAAAGGAAGAGAGGAGGAGGGAGAAGAAGCTTACTGGGTGCGCACGAAGGTTGGGGACATGGGGACGAGGCCACCGGTGGCGACTCCGGCGGCGCAGACGTGTGCAGGGAGGTGTGCAGGTGGCCGGCTGGTGCAGGGTGAACGGGAATAGAGAAAGGAGAGGAAGAGGAGATGGATAGGGTGTTGGACTGTGCAGGGGGTGAGAAGGGTGAAGGTGGTAGTGCGGATGGCGACGACGAGAGACCGCCGGCGAGGTTTCGAGGGTGCAGGCGCTGGCTCGGGCACACGAAAGAAGAAGGAGGAGGTGGCGAGGAGAGGGAGGCTAGGTTGAGGGTGAGGAGACGACGAGCCCGGTGGTGGTGGTGTCGGTGTTGGGGCTGCGGCGGCGAGGGAGATGGCGGCGGTAGGGTTCGCGAAGTGATGGGTGTCGCGTTCTCGTGAAAAAAAGAAATGAAGAAGAAGGAAACGATATATATAGAGGAGAGAGAGAGGGAGAGGGAGAGAGAGACGGGGAGAGAGAGGAGAGAGATTGAGAGAGAGAGGGAGAGAGAGAGAGAGATGGGGAGAGAGAGGAGAGAGATAGATAGAGAGAGAGAGAGAGGGATTGAGAGAGATGAGGCCCACGGTAAAAAATAGAATGAGGGGATTGGCTGAGATAATAGATTAGGTTAGAAAATATAAATAAAAAGATTTAAAAGATTATATGGGAACAGTAAAATATATATATAGTTAAGAAAATATTCGATGGTTTAAATATATTAAAATTTAGGATTTTGGCGCAAAGTAAAACATTTCCAAATCGCACCCGGGCCGGGTCCAAAAATTTGAAATTGAAATAATAGAATTTTAAGAGGAATCCAAAACTTAAAATGAAGTGTTTTATGATCAAAAAGCATACCCCCAAAACGGATACACGTACGTGCGCGTAGCCGTCCAAACTCGCCCGTTTCATTGAACGGGACGAGAACACGACGCACTGACGCCACAACGGGGTTAGGGGTGTCAAACAGGCCAAGATGAATATTTTTAATTTTATTTTAGATGCCAAAAATTGTTATATGCAGAAATGAATTTGCCGGGTAAAATTTTATAGTAAGTAACAATCAAGCA
Source organism: Agapanthus africanus (assembly GCA_030015575.1). Classification (NCBI taxonomy): domain Eukaryota; kingdom Viridiplantae; phylum Streptophyta; class Magnoliopsida; order Asparagales; family Amaryllidaceae; genus Agapanthus; species Agapanthus africanus. Next base: position 296,728,187 of record JASDDO010000012.1, on the reverse strand, counting down.
AGATAAATGAAATAAATGCCACACTACGTTCAAACGGTAACTGAAATTAGTAGCATTGGGCTCGGGTGTTACACATAGTCTTAGACGAACAGATCGGACTGTACGGAGATTGTCACATCAGATTCAGTAGGAGTTCGGATGGGTTTCCTCATCGGCCTTCTTATCGTCATCTACCTGGGGACCGTTACGTACAGCTAGTGCCGCTTGCGGTCTGTGGTTAAACCAACTGCTAGCGTAGTAGTCGAGTCTCTAGAGTCCCACACAGAGAGTTTCCCTACTCCAGGCGAAACGATATAGAGGTCGTATGGTTTTACGACAAGGGTTCGGACGCATACGCGTGTTTACGCACGTACGACATCCGGACAGTTTTTACTAGCCGGCTGTGGTTTAAGCTAGTTTCTAGTATCCAGTTATTGGATTTATACTGTCTAAAGTTTTTCCGTGTTTTCACGGATAGGAGGGGCGTTCTCGTAATTGCGCGAGAAGCTTCTAGAAGATGGTGAATTGGGGGTTAAGGTAGCATATGCATTAAATGAGATTAGTGAGTCATTTGAGTGATTCATCCATGTTATTAATGCATTATAAATGCTTAATGACTCATGGAGATGAATCACCCTCTTGTATTTATTAAGCATGATGATTAATCCTTTATTTTCTTTTATTGGATAAATGATAATGCTTGATATATATTATGATAGCTCATTATCTCATCTCATTCTCTTGCTCACTTTCTCTCTCCTCAAGCTCTCTTTCTTCAAACCCTAATCCTCCCCTCTCATGTGTTGAGACCAAGGATTAGAGTAGACTACTTAATCCTTAACCATTCTCTATGTCACCTAGGTTACGTAGATTAGCGATTTAAGAAACCTAGTTACCTCAAGTTAGAGGTGAAGCTTGTAGTAAAGCTCTCAGGTGAATCTTCTACAAAATAGAGAAGGCCGTAGAGGACATGGAGAACGACAAGATGAAGGACTCGGTTCTTTAGGTATAATCACTTATCATAGTTGTTTACTCTTCTATGGTTTCTTGTTAGTTATTGTTTATGCAAAGATTTTTGGTTTGTCGATGTTTACGCCTAAAACAAGATCGTTTTTCGTTATTCCGCCTCCCCACAAGTCGTGGGGTGTTGTACATCGACTTACAAATAGATGTTCCAACTCCGTGATGCCTGTTTTAACCCATATATGGATTTAAGCAATCTACATGCTTTCCCGCTGCTCCCACTGTCAATGAAGCGCTCTGGCTGATCCATATAAACGCATTCTTCTAAATCTCCATTTAGAAATGCCGTTTTAACGTCAATCTACCAGATTTCATAGTCATAGTGAGCAGCAATAGCAGGTAGGATCCGAATGGATTTAAGCATGGCTACAGGAGAAAAAGTCTCGTCATAGTCCAAACCTGGTCTTTGACGAAAACCCTTCGCCACAAGTCTTGCCTTATAGGTCTCTACCTGCCCATCTACACCAATCTTTCTTTTAAAGATCCATTTGCACCCCACAGGTTTTACCACAGAGGGTACAACGTCCAAAGTCCATACTTTGTTGGTGTACATAGACTCCATTTCGGAACTCATGGCATCCGGCCACTTCATAGAGTCTCCACTCGTGATAGCTTGCTGAAAGATGGTAGGATCATCATCCTCCATGATGCAGTCTTCTCTGTCACCATCAATGAAGAAACCATAGTACCTCTCCGGTGGACGAGAAGTCCTACCAGACCTACGGAGTGGTCGAGGTTCCTCAGTTTCTATTGCAACAGTCAGTTCAACCAAGTCGCCAATTGTAGTTTGTGTCTCTAGAACCTCTTCTAGATCCACCACATTGCCATCAGCTTTATCTGTGAAAAACTCTTTTTCCAAGAATGTGGCATACTGAGAAACAAACACCTTTTGTTCCTCCTTGTGGTAGAATAGATACCCATAAGAATTCTTTGGATACCCCCATAAAATTACACATGACCGACCGTGTCTCGAGTTTGTCCGGATTCTGCTTTTTAACATAGGCCGGGCAACCCCAAATCTTAATTCTCTTAAGAGATGGTCTCTTCCCATGCCATATCTCATATGGTGTGGTAGACACAGTTTTGGTTGGGACCTTGTTCAGTAGAAACGCTGCAGTCTCCAATGCATGCCCCCAAAATGAGACGGGTAACTCAGCATCACTCATCATGGATCGAACCATATCTAATAGGGTCCAATTCCGTTGTTCAGACACACCGTTGTGTTGTGGTGTGTAAAGAGGAGTGAGCTGAGAGAGAATCCCATTCTCTTTTAGGAAGTTTGCAAATTCTGTACTGGGGTACTCCCCACCTCGATCTAATCGAAGCATTTTGATACTCAAGCCGGTTTGTTTTTCTACTTCGAGTTTATATTCAGTGAATTTCTAGAAAGCTTCGGATTTGTGCTTTAATAAAAATACATGACCGAATCTTAAGAAATCGTCAGTGAAAGTAATGAAGTATGAAAAACCGCCTCTAGACTTTGTAGACATTGGCCCACATGCATCACTATGTATGAGGCCTAGGAGCTCGGTAGCTCTTTCTCCGTGTCCGGTAAACGGAGTTTTGGTCGTTTTACCCTTGATACAAGACTGGCAAGTCGCATAAGATTTATATTCAAAAGGGTTTAAATATCAATCTTTGTGTAACTTGTTTAGTCTTGTTCCGTTAATATGACCAAGTCTACAGTGCCAAAGAAAAACTTCATTTATTTCTGAAAGTTTTCTTTTATTAGTGTGTTGTATGCTGAAAACTGTGTGTTGATTTAGGACGTATATCCCGTTATTAAGCGTACCATACCCAACCAACATTTGATTCATGTGAATGTTCATAACATTGTTCTGCAAAATAAAATTATATCCTTCATTGTCTAACAAAGAAACGGATATTATATTACAAAGCATACTAGGTAAAAAATAACATGGGTTCAAAACCAATATACATCCAGACGGCAACCCCAAATGATACTCTCCCACTGCAACTGTATGTACATTGGAACCATTTCCAACGCGGAGAGTATGGTCACCTATCTTCAAAACCTTGCTATTTCTCAGCCCCTGCATAGAATTGCAAATGTGAGAACCTGAACCGGTATCTAATACCCAGGAAGCAGAGTTTATTGAAAAACAGTTTTCTGTCACAAACACACCTGAAGCGGAAGCATCCCCATGCTTCTTCTTGAGATTTAAGTACCCCGTGCAGTTGCGCTTCCTATGTCCTGTTTTGTGGCAGTGATAACATTCCCCTTTCCCCGATTCTCCTTCTTTGGACTTGTCCTTCCCCTTAACCTTTTTAACTCCACCCCTAGACTTGGCGGGTTTCTTCTTCATCTTTCCCTTGGCCTTAGCCTTTGGGAGAGAAGAGGAAGATTGCGCAACACTCAAAACAGGAGTTTTTACTGATTTCAGTGTGCTCTCTGCACTCCTTAATATATTAAGGAGTTCAGGTAGTTCCTTCTCCATGTTGTGCATGTTGAAGTTAACTATAAATTGAGCAAAGGTGGAGGGGAGGGACTGCAGAATAATATCCGTATATTGTTCATTGTCCATCATCCATCCAAGGTCCTCAAGCTCTTCTATGAGAGCTATCATCTTCAGAACACGGTCTCCTACAGGTGTGCCAGGGGCCATTCGCATCTGAAACAGTTTCCTTGATGCTTCGTATCGTAATACGCGGGATTGCTCTCCATGCAACTCCTTTGTATGGAGGAATATGGCGTGAACGTCCATATTCTCGTGCTGCTTTTGATGTGTGTTATCCATCGATGCAAGCGTGAGGAATTTGGCCGTGGCATAGTCAGCGTCCCATGTCTTGCGGACTTCAATATCCGCAACTGAGGATTTTGGACCTGGGATGGGCGGGGCTGGAGCCGTGAGGACATATGATACTTTATCATAAGTCAAGGCAATGTTCAGATTCCTCAGTCAGTCTTTATAATTGGTCCCATTCAGTTTATTTTTATCTAGTAGAAGCTTGAGTCCTGTCATTGGTATCTGCCATTAAGAGAGAGAAAAGAATACACTCAGCGAAAGCTCTTGCAAAGATCAGATTGGTTATTATCTTATCTAATCGATGTCTGCCACTGCTTTAATCAAGTTTTTCTTTCAAACCTTAAAAAGAAAACTAACCAGGATTAATTACAGTCTAACTTCGCTAACCGTTCAGCCAGGCCAGTGTCGGTACTTGAGGGAGGTTCCCCGTGCTTTCGCACGGACCTAATTAAAGTAAACCTCGTCTTCCCAGAGGCGTAGCCCCGTTAACACCTTTCTAGACACCTAATGGGTTAGCTAATTGTAAACTGCAAAACTCTCCTGGGAGCAACTATTGCCCACAGTGGGATCAGGATCCAACCATCATATGGATGGTATGCAATCTCATTGCAAATTTCAACTATTGAAATTCCCGATGTGGTTTTTACCCCTAGTACCTATGACCTTAACTATGGTCAACAAATCATAAGTACTAGTCAAGTTCTACCCGTCATTTCTTGATTAATTAGACCCACTCACATGACCCTTAACTATGGTCAACAAATTTGCATGAATGTCCTAATTAATCTGCATCATATGCAGTGTAGGAAGACATCACTTAGCTACCGTACACTACGCCTTAACTATAGTCAACAAACGTAGCACGAATACTAAGTACTTTACTTCCTAAAATGGCAGAGGGTTGCGGATGATTTTTAAGAAAATCTATAACGTTTTGAACTTGATATCGTCATAGAATCAAATGGTTTTCAAAAGGAGTGGCTTGAGCTCCGTAGTTTTGAAATATAGTTTTTTCATAAAGAGCCGAGTGGTTTTCAAATCCGATTCTACAACATCTTTTTAGGTTTATTCTTTACATTAATCATATTAATGTAGCCCCATCATTTAAGTCCTTAAGCCAATCACAGAAATAAAACGAAAATACAACGTACGCTTATGCCATCCGCATTCGCCGCAATGTTCCGTTATGCACCGTTAGGTTACTTAACTAACGGCATACCGGGACGGGACTAGCGTGGGTGTAAAACATAAGCAACGTGTACTATATATCTCATATATAATATATCATTCGTCTCAGATATCACATCACAGTATATAGGCAGCAGAAACACAGATATGATGATATAGGATATATTAGGACGTCCGTATTTAGTATTTAGCCAATAATAGAAAATACGGATTCCACAGTCGCGATGAATAGCCAAGCCCACACCCTAGACCCCTACGAGAGCGAAAAGCGACCCTACCAATTCTGGAGTTTGGGAGACCCAGTCTCGACTCCTCGAGATGGCCTCGTACTGAACCCCAGAACCCGGTCACTTGTGCTCCCCTCCTTGGGTCTATCCTAATGCGGAAAAGTAAATAATATACAACACTGGTGACATCAACCTCAACCCGGAAGTGCTCCAAATAAAAGAATATTACATTACATTTGAATTTTACTTGAATGAAAAGAAAACTCTCATCTCACATAAAAAAACCCGGCTATTCAATCGCGAAAATCCTGCACATCATATCTCAGCAACACATAATATCATATATCATCAACGTAAGTAAGTATGCGTACCCCGATTGTCGTTGATGTATAGCAACGAAACCGACGATATGCGACATACTACACTTACGGTCATAGAAAAGAAAGTGTAAAACTACAACATTTGGAATCTACAATCACTTTAGACATCATAAATCTGAAATATCACATACTTCGAATTCCACGCCTAACTATATGAATTCCACATATTGTATCACATTCCAGATAAATAGACAATATTAAACTTTCCGATCGAATAATCAAATACCCAAAATTTCCTTAATATCTCAACACTTTAGCGGAGTTCAAAAAATCCCGGAACATGTCACGGTAGCAGCGGTCCTGCCGTAGAAGGGTCAAGCCAACACCTCACATGTGGCACGCCGCACTGCCCCAAACCCTAAGGTTTAGAGGCAGTTCAGACGGTCACATAATCGAGTTAAGGTTTGTGTTCTTCCAGAGGGTCCACCACGTCACTTGCACGTATTTCTGAAATATTTAAACTCGAGAAAAATTCAACTTTTGAAAGTTTTTCGTGCCGGGAAAAAGTGAGTTAATGATATCCGTTCGAACTTTTTAATACTTTCTAAATTAACCGGAAACAACACGAAATTAAATTTTTCCGATCGAATCAACGAATCCAAAATAATTCCCAGAACACTCAACACTTGAGTCAGATTAAAAATACCCAAAAATATGTACAAGCAGCTACTGACATTACTGTACAAAATCGATGCCATAAGGCGTCGGTACGGCCGCGGATCCGCGGCCCAAGCAAGGTATGGCCGCGGTTCCGTGGCGATATGTACGGATCATGGTGTCATTTTCTACAGTATTGCTTATATTTACCTGCTGAATTTTTTAAGTATTTTTAATTCAGAAAAAAACACAGTTTCAAAAAATGTCCAGAGAAGGGTCAAAATCCGCATTTTGTGGTTCGATCGGAGTTTTAACTTCGCCTAAACGTCGTCTAAAGCTCTAGCTTGGCTCTGATACCATGAAGGGTTTCCTACAGCACCACTACAAGGGTTTGGAGGCAACACACATGCCATATTTAAATTTTATATGGTGCTAAAGAAACTATCTTAATGATCATGCTAGAAAGTTTAGGGCAACAGAAACACAAGTAGTAAAAGCTAGGGTTTTAAGAGTACAACCTTTGTAGCTCCCTACGCTAGACTCCTTGGCTACTTGAGGGTTGGGAAAAAGGTTCGCTTGAGATCCTCTATGTCCACGACGATCCACCCGGAGTCCTCTTTGTCTAAGCTTGAAGCTCCACTAGATCATGAGAAGAAATGGAAGCTAACACTCTACACTAATTGGCAAGACTAGTATAGAATGGTTATGTGGTTTGTTTTCTCAGTTCAAAATTCTAACTTGGTGACTCTTTTGCTCACAAGAGAAAAACAGAGAGCAAGAGAGAAAGGAGGAAGAAGATGATGGCTTGTAAAGAGCTCAAGATAATGATCAACTTGTGAATAAAAATGAGAAATGAAAATATATATATATTCACTTCCTCATTCTTAACCATAGTTATAAAATATCTAGATATTTTAGTTTGGAACAAAAATGGCCATAGAAAATGAATCATGGTTAAACCAAAGGGTTAGTGCAAGAATAAAATATTAAACCATGATTTACAATTTCCATTTCCATTTTTTTTTTCCAAAAATAATATCTATATATTTATATATGGTGTGAGTCTTATATTGCCACCATCCACTATATCAACAACCATGATAGATTATGTATGCATGTATGTGTGCATGCACATCTTATGTGCATGAATGAGAATGAATGCATACATGCATGCATACAACAAAAAGACAAGAAAGGGTTTAAAGTGAGAAACTAATGGTCAATGATAAATCAACACTTGATTTAGCAAACCGGTCATATCGCATACGACCTGACCAAAAGCAAACCGCCCGATTAATATACGGTATCTCATACGCGCATTTTAACCGGGTCCACGCGCATATCTCATATGTGCACCACATCGTTTCTCCTGGACTAGGCAACTCCATTATGGGACTCTAAGACTCGTCAATACGCCGTCAGTGGGTGATGATCATATCAAGCACCCCCAATCCGCAAGCGGTCAGATAAACGTAACGAACACCCGGGTATTGAGCGATCAGAAGAAAACAAGCGAACCTGTCACAACTCCCGTCGAGCTAATCGGCAACACTACCGTACAGTCCAGTCTCTTCGTCAGATATGCTGCATATTAAGTCTAGGGATGGTAACGTCAACCCCAATAACTCAATAATTCGTGCTGATGAATGGCCTACAACAGATCGAGAAACTACTGATAACGCTTATCAGTAAATCTAAACAGCCCTGGCCAGGGACTTACTGATATAGCCAATCGAGCACAGCACAGCATCAACTCCCAAAACCGGGAGAGACGAAACCCCTCCTATCGCTCATCACCTTCGTGTGTCTCGGGACTGTACCCAACCGCCACCTGTTTGCACGACTCAGTAGAGCCGTGGTAGGGTGGTAATCAAAGTACAGTAGGAGAACACACAAGACTCTATGACGATCTCGGGTCTACAGACTAACCTGCACCAGTGTCACCTGAGAACTGCTATCTGACGATAGATATAATTCCATATAGGAGTTCTCGGTGAGTCCGTCCAGTGTACCCAGTCACCACTGAGCACCCGTATACGATCTCTATGTCAAACATCGATGAATGTGGGAACATCCATCACCCATCATATGGGTCTAGTATCATATATGCTAGTCTACTCTGGTATATCGATGCCCCGTCTCGATACACCTACGACTAGTGACATTTCAGGATATGCTTATAAACTACAGATGTCCCATAAGTATGATCTTTATCATAATCACAGTAGTCAAGCCTATATCCTCAGGGCTTTATCAACATGTGTGAATGAATAAAAACATGATCAAATCAACATGTCAGATAAAGATGAACCTGATAGCATACTATCATGTCGAGCAAGAATGTACACTGAATATATATATACATGTATAAATACATCCACTATCATATAATGGCCTCTAGGGCATACATATATCCAACACTTAAGCTGTACTCAACGATCGCACAAGAACTGTAAATCTGTAGAAGACTGTCTCAACAATCAAAACCCGCTGCACGAAGATGTATATTAAGCTCTGGTGGTCCGTGAAAATCTGACACAACTCTCGAACAAGTAGTGTCTCCAAATCTCCAACACAAAACCACCGCGGCCATCTCCAGATCATGAGTGGGATATCCTGCTCGTACTTCCTCCAGATGTAGGGAAGCAAAAGCGATAACTCTATAGTGTCACCTCAGTACACAATCGAGCCCCACTCACGAAACATCACAGTTAAACAACAAAGTCGCCCGAACCAGAAGCAAAGAAATAACTGATGCAGTTGTTAACCGGGTCTTCAACTGCCGAAAACTCCGTACGGATGCCTCAGTCCAAAGAAAAAGGAACCTCCTTTCCGGTCAGTTCAGTCAACGGTGCAGCGATACACTAGTAATACGGCACGAAACGGCGGTAACAACCTACTAATCCCAAAAATCTGCGGAACTCCGTCCGTACACAAGTCTGGGCCAAAGCTGCACGGCCTCGATCTTCCTCGGGACTATACAAAAACCGTCTCCCGTAACTACAAGACCTAGGAGTCAACATAAACAAACCTGAAGGAACACTCCGAGAATCTAGCAAACGCTTGGGCTCCCCCAATGTCTGCAAAACAAATCCTCAAGTGGCACTCCTGTCCCTCACGACACATTGAATAGACAAGTACATTGTCAATAGAACAAGAATAACTGGTTGAGGAATGGCCTAAAGAAATCTGGTTCATCATATCTACGAATCCTGCTAGGGCATTGGTGAGTCCAACGACACCACCAAAACACACAAAGCCTGTAGCACGCACAAGGCAGTCTTCGGAATGTCATCACTTCGATCCCGCAACAATGATGGCCTGATCCCGAACAAACTTAGAAAAATGTCTCGCACTCTGGAGCTGATCGAAGAAATCGTCAATGCGAGGTAAAGGATACCTATTCACACCGTAAGCCGGTTCAATTGACAATCAATCAATACACAACCTCAACTGTCGTCCTTCTACTTGACGAACAGAAATAGGAGCTCCCCAACGCGAAACACTCATACGCACAAGCCCCCAACAAACAACTCTGCAGCAGATCCTTAAGCTCCCTAAGCTTTGCTGGCTCATCTGGAACAACGTCGGAAAACTCTCGCACGAAGGAAAGACGGTCCAACAAACCCACTGTGGCTCTGGTATCACGAATGAACGCCATGTTAGTTATATGTATGCCCTAGAGGCCATTACTGTACATTGGATGTATATTGTAGTGGATGCCGGTGTTAGTGTATATGCCCTAGAGGCCATTACTATATCATACTAGTTTGTATATTACTTAATGGAAGCTTGGGATATTAACCTTGTATAAACAATCTTGCTCAATATAGTAGTATGCTACTTGGTTTGTTTCTACTTCAATGTGTACATGTGTTTATATTAGTATATCACCTATACGCATTAGTGGAGCTCTTAGGATCTTTGCTTGATTACCAGCGTTGTGATGGCAGTCACACTAGTGGGGGCTGGGTAATCTATAAGCACATCCTTATACAGGTCCCTAGTCGCAGGACTATCGAGACAGGGCATCGATACTCCGGAGTAGACTAGCGTATGCGCTGCTCATCCCAGTGTGGGAGATGGTCTGTCCCACAGCCATCAGTACGTCGTACTGGAGATAGTATACGGGTGCTCGTTGGGTTACGAGTACACTGGACAGGACTCGTCGGGAACTGACAGGTTGGTATTATACCTATCGTAAGTTATCAGTTCCCAGGTGACATGAGTACAGCTTAGTCCGCTGACTTGACACTGGCACTTCGCCTCGAGTGTGTTCCCACTGTGCTTTGATTACTACCCTACCACGGCTCAAAAGAGTCGTGCAAACGGGTAGTAGTTGGGTACAGTCCCGAAGCACTTGGAGGCAGTGACGGTTAGACAGGATTCGTCTCTCCCGGTATTGGGGGTTGACATCGCGCTGTGTCTAGGAGAGCCATTACACGAGTAGTCCCTGGCCAGGGAAAGCGAGATATACTGGTAGGCTTCCAGTGTTATCTCAGGTTGTTTTGGGCTTCACTCCGACACGACTTGTACCGCTATTAGGGTACTGACGTTTTACCGCCCCCTAGGCCCGACTTGCGATGTATTAGACGAACAGACCGGACTGTACGGAGACTGTCACATTCAGACTCAGTAGGAGTTCAAATGGGGTTCACCTCGTCAGCCTTCTTGTCGGCATCTACCTGGGGACCGTTACGCACAGCTAGTACCGCTTGCGGTCTGTGGTTAAACCCACTGCCAGCGTAGTGTCGAGTCTTTAGAGTCCCACGCAGAGGGTATTCGCCTCTGGGCAAAACAGAGTAGAGGTCGTATGGTTTTGCGACAGGGTTCGTTCTCATCCGCGCATTTGTGCACGTTTGGAGTCCGGACAGATATTACTGGCTGGCTCTGGTTTGAGTCAGATACTGGTATATGTTTTGGGGTTGCTTTTATCTCTCAGTATTCATGTTCCTCGGAACAAGAATGCACGTGTGTATGCACAGTTGTTTGAGGAGGAGGAAGAGGACTTTCATTCGGGTTTCGGAACGGGTGCGTATGCACAGTTGACAGTCGTCTTTTTCCAAACCCTAATGGATTTATGTTATATCAATTAATAATATTAATAAAATGAAATTGTGTCATGGTTGGATTTTGTTGACTAGTTGACCATGGTTGACTTGTTGACCATGGTTGAAGTTTTGACCATCATCATTACAAAAGAAAGATGCTTTTTGATTCTTGCAAAACCATTTAATGTTTGAAATGATAATGGTCATTCCTAAACCTTCCATCAACTATTTCATTTTCTTTATTATTATTAATTTGATAATTCATTTTCTTTGTGTGATATGGTTGCAAGAAAGAAAAAGATAGCTCATTCTATCATTTAGCTTCTCTCTCCTCACTTGATCTTCTTCTTCCTCTAGCAAAAGGAGAATCCTTCTCATGTGTTGAGAATCCCTCTCCTTAAAAGAAAAGCACCCCTTAGACACTCTCTACTCACTCTAGGATCAAAGGTTTAGCAAGCCGAAGATTCTAGTTCTCTCAAAGTTCGAGAAAGAGCCCGAAGGTTGAACCCTCAGGTGGATCCATCTTTGACGGAAGAAGGCAACGAGGAAGAACCATCAACCTCTACAAGTTTTCAAGAAGAAGGAGTTCAAGTTAGGTATAACCTTTCATCCGAGTAGCTAACTCTCTTTAGCTTGTTTGCTAGTTTAGTTTAGAAAAGATCCCGACTTTGTTAGTCCATGTTGCCCCATGCGCTAAAAATTTGATTTTTATACCGTTTCCGCCTCCCCGTAAGAACCGGGGGTCGCAACGTGGACATACAGTGGTATCAGAGCCTAACTAAACTTAAACTAGCTTGGTAGTGAAGTGTAACGAAGTTCGGAACCGAAAAATCCAAAAACCAAACTTTTCAAAAACCCTAGTTTCTGTTAAAAATTTTTATGGTCAAAACAAAATTTGTTATACACCTAAATTCGGCTCAGGGTTTTGTGAGAACACCCAAGAAATACGATCCCCTGATTCCTTCAAACCGCCGCGATTCCGCGGCAATAGGTATGCATTTGCCGCGGAACTGCCGCCGTTTAGGGTCCTCTCGTGATCGGGTTTTGTGCAGTGTTCTTCTGGTAGGGTTTTGGGATTTTTCAGATATATTATATGTGCCCAGATTTTCCAGAATAGAAATTTATTTTTGGGGGCCTATAATTCCGTATTTTTTCCGAACTTCACTACACTTGGACTATATTTGTTATATCTGTGATGTTTGTATGTATTGAACGTCGGCTAATCGCTATAAGTCGATTAGTCGGAGTTATACATCTCTGTGATCTGTGTTTGATATTGGAATGTGTATATGAATGTGTTGGACTGTCGCGGGTGAATAGCCGGGGTGGATGTGAGATGAGCTTTTGTTTTTCTTTCATTCATTTGTAACATGTAAATTGATGTAATATTATTATTTGTTTGGCCGCACAACCGGGTCGGGGTTGTAGCCGTCATTGTATAATTCTTTTTACTGTTTTTGCTCCTAGGATAGACCCATGGAGGGGTGCACAAACTGCCGAGTACTTGGCGGGTAGTTTGCCGCACCCGTAGGGGTCTTGGGTGGGGTATTGGCACTCTAGTGAAGTCTCACAAGGCATCGAACATGCCAAATTCAAAAATTCTAGGTGCCGAGAGACCCGACTACGGATCGTTTGCTAGATGTCTAGGCGAAATAGAAACAAGTTAACACTTAACTACGAGTTTAACGGAAATACAACCTTTGTAGATCCGGTGCTCCACCTCCACGGCTCCGCAACGAAGTCGTCTCCGCTGTCCAAATCAAAATCCGGGCTCTAGTGTCGCTTCGTCGGAGAAATGGCGAGCTAGGTCGTCGATGTCCATGCCGAAGATGATCTACGTCGAGGCATCGCTAAATCAAGCTCCGACTTCATCAAGTCAAGAAAACTTGTGAAGTAAACACACTCTACTACTTGGCAAGAGGTAGAGGATGATGAAATAGGAAGTGGGTAGACTTTAGTTTTGGATTTCTCACTCATTTGCTCAATTCACCATTGATGAAGAAAGCTTTTTCTTCTTGAGTTCAAGGAAGAAGAAGAAGAAAATGTTATATTATGTTAATTCTAAAATGAAAAGAATAATCCATTCTTATCATCATAGAACCATGGTTTAGTGTAGAGAATTAATCATGGTTGAAAGGTATGGTTAGGGTTAAGGATGAGATAAGAATGGTGGACTAAGTCAAAGCTTCATGAAGCTTTAACTAAACAACAAAAGAAGCCACCATTCTTTTCTCCTTTCCATTTAATTTCCAAAATGAATAAATACATAAATAAAGAAAAGAAAACCCTAATCATAATCTTAACCATGGTCTAATTCTTTACATTTAACCAAGTTAACATGTATCATCAAACATGATACAAACATTTGCACAAAAAGTATATCACATATACAACTTGTGCATCCAAGTGAGAAAATCCATTTAAAGTAAACCAATACTAGTTAATGCAAAGTAATATATCAAATATATAATTATGCATTAAATCATTAAATCAACACTTGATTCAATGATCCGGTCATGTCGCACACAACCGACTAGTATACAATGTATCGGCTTATCGAATCAACGCTTGAATCGATAACTAGGTTATATCGCATACAACCATTCGACACATTGATCGCGAGAATGAAATACGGTATCACATACACGCATTATTCTCGGTCCCGCACATATCTCATATGCGCTCCTATTTCGTTTCGCTTGAGCCAGGAAACCTCTGTGTAGGACTCTAAAGACTCGTCAATACGCCGGCAGCAGATGATGATCATATCAAACACCCACAAGCCGCAAGCGGTCTGCTAAACGTAACGGCCACCCGGGTATTGAGCGATCAGAAGATCGACGAGCAAGCCCGCTCACACTCCAGTGAATCCAACCAGTAACACTCCCGTACAGTCCGGTCTGATCGTCTGATATGTCGCATATCTTGCCTAGGGGTGGTAAACGTCAGACCCCAATAGCTCGATAAGTCGTGTCGATATGAGGCTCATAACGGGTCGAGAAACTACTGGTAACACTCACCAGCAATTCTCTGATCATCCCTGGCCAGGGACTTCCTGTTATAGCCAATCGAACACAGTGCAACATCAACTCCCTATACCGGGAGAGACGAATCCCCTCCTATCGCTCATTGCCTCCATGTGACTCGGGACTGTACCCAAAAACCACCGTTTTGCACGCCCTCTTGGACGTGGTAAGATGGAAATCAAAGCACAGTGGGAACCAGACAAGACTCTATGACGATCTCGGGTCAACAGACTACTCTGTACCAGTGTCACCAGAGAACTGCCATCTGACGTGAGGTATAATACCATCTGGGAGTTCTCGGCGAGTCCGGCCAGTGTATCCAGTCTTTACTGAGCACCCGTATATTATCTCCGATGTCAAACACCAATGGATATGGGATCATCCATCGCCCATCTGTATGGGTCGAGAAGGTACACGCTAGTCTACTCTGGTATATCGATGCCCCATCTCGATACACCCACGACTAGGGACTTTGAAGGATGTACCTATGGACTACCATGTCCCCACTAGTATGATCCGCATCATAGTCCAGGTAGTCAAGTACACATCCTAAGGGCTTTACCAACATGTAACAGAGAGACAATCAATGTACACGTTAAGTTAAAGAGTAACCAGATAGCATACTATCATGTCGAGCAAGAAAGTCCTCCCTATATATGTCCCAGCATCCACTACAATATACATCCTATGTACAGTAATGGCCTCTAGGACATACATATAACTAACACCTAGACCCCTACGAGAGCGGCAAGCAACCCTACCAATTCTGGAGTTAGGAGGCCCGGACTCGACTCCTCGAGTTGGTCTCCCACTGGACTCCAGAACCCGGTTACTTGTGCCCTCCTCCTTGGGTCTATCCTAGTGCGGAAAAGAAAATAATATACAAACGGTGACATCTTCCGCAACCTGGAAGCGCCCCAATAAAAGAATATTACATACAAGTTTTTACATGAATGAAAATGAAAAAGACTCATCTCACATAAAACCCCCGGCTATTCAAACACGACGATCCAATATAACATATCCAGCAACACATAACATCACATGTCATCAACGTAAGTAAATATGTCCATCCCAATTATCGTTGACATATAGCAACGAAACCGGCGATATCACATATTACACTTACGGTCACAGAAAAGAAAGTGTAAAACTACAACAGTTGGAATCCGCAACCTCCTCAGACATCGCATGCCTGACCAAATGAATTCTTTAGACATCGCATGCCTAACAATTATAAACCCCGCATTTTAGTCTCAAAATCGAAAAAACTTTTCAATATCAAGTCGGGAAATTCAACAGGATTCCCGACATCCTGATCGAATGCTCGTCGTAAACTTCAGTAGACGGCCGCACCCCTGATACCGTCGACGAAGTGCACCAAGGCGGAACACCGCTGCCGCGAGCACCCGGACGGATGCTTTCGGCGACGGGGTTCTCCTACAGTCACTTGGTCGGGGCTATGGAGTGAGGTTGTCTATTAAGTTTACCCGGCGAGTATCCGCGTACGCTACGTGATTGCGACAGACTTTTGATCACATCAAAATTCAGTGGCAACCGATCAAGTGAGACTAAAGTGCTATGTTTATAACATTCATTCAGTTATCACATAACTATTTGTGAATTCCAATTATTGTATCACATTCCGGATAAATAGAAAATGTTAAACTTTCCGATCGAACAATCGAACACCCAAGTTTTCCCGATACAGCTCAATACATGAAATAAGTCTAACAACATTCAGTTCGTGCCTCAGTACCAACGGTCCAGCCGTAGAAGGGTCAAGCCAACGCCTCACATGTGGCACGCCGTACTGCCCCAAACCCGAAGGTTCAAAGGGCAGTTCAAGACGGTCACATAATCGAGTTAAGGTTTGTTGTCTTCTAGAGGGTACATTGCGTTACTTGCACTACTTAGAACGTCGTTAAACTACGGAAAGATCCAACACTTGGAAATTTCCCGACAGGGGAAAAATTGGGTATTTATATCCGGTCGAACTTTTTAACATATTCTAAAATTTATCCGGAAAGCCACACAGAAAAAATTTGATACTCCGATCGAAACACCGAATCCCCAAAACAACTCCAGAAAATTCAACTCTTGAATAAATTTTAAAAATACCCAGAGAACTCAGAAGCTGAAACAATGAATTACTGTGTAACATGTTAGGGCTGACGTCATACATCCGCCGCGGAACCGCGGCATAAGCTAGGCTTATGCCGCGGTTCCGCCGCCAAAATCACTGTTCATGAAAAAAAATTTCCGCCGTAATTCTTAGAATTTCCTGCTGAGTTTTCTGCATATTTTTAATTTGGAAAAATCCACGATTTTAGAAAAAGTACAGAGAGCAAGTTTGTGATAGGGTTTCGGGTTCGTTCGGACTTCAAACTCCGTCTAGACTTCGCCTAAGGCTCTAGCTAGGCTCTGATACCACTGTAGGGTTCCTAGGCACTCTAGTGAGGTCTCACAAGGCATCAACCATGCCAATTTCAATAATTACGGTGCCGAGAAACCCTAGTGTACGGATCGTTGGCTAGAAATCTAGGCGACAAAGCTAACTAGTTAACACTTAACTATGAGAATACGGATATACAACCTTTGTAGATCCGGTGCTCCACCTCCACGGCTCCGCAATGAAGTCTCCTCGCTGTCCAAGATGGATCCCGGGCTCTAGCGTCGGCTTCATCGGAGAATGGACGGGCTAGGTCATCGATGTCCATGCCGAAGATGATCTACGTCGAGGCATCGCTAAATCAAGCTCCATCTTCACAAAGCCATGAAAACTTGTGAAGGAAACACACTCTACTACTTGGCAAGAGGTAGAGGATGAAGAAATAGGAAGTGGGTAGACTTTAGAATTGGATTTCTCACTCTAATTCATCACTTGCCATTGATGGAGGCAAGCTTTCTTCACTTGAAGAAAATGAAGAAGAAGAAGAATAATGTTATGATAAGTTAATTCCAAAAAGAAAAATAAAAGAATACTTATCATAATCAACCATGGTCAAGTGTAGAGAATTAACTAAGGTTAGATTAATGGTTAGGGTTAAAGATAAAGACAAAGTGGTCACTTTGGTCAAAGCTTCATGAAGCTTCAAAAAGCTTCATGAAAGAACATGAAATAAAGAAACCATTTTGCTTTTCTTTTATGCTTATATTAATATCCAAAATGAATAAACAAATAATTAAAAGAAAAAGCAAAACCCTAATCATTAAGTTAACCATGGTTTAATTCTATACACTTAACCAAAAGGCATGCATCATCAAACATGATACAAGCAAGTGCACAAAATCATATCGCATATGCAATGCGCACATCCGAGTGAGAAAATCCATCTTAAGTAAACCGATACTAGTTGATGAAAACTAATATATCAAATATATATAATTATTCATTAAATCATTAAATCAACATTTGATTTAACGATCCGGTCATATCGCATATAACCGACTAGTATCCTATGTATCGGCTTATCGAATCAAACCTTGATTCGATAACTAGGTTATATCGCATATAACCATTCGACACATTCATCGCGAGAATAGAATACGGTATCACATACACGCATTATTCTCGGTCCCGCACATATCTCATATGCGCTCCTATTTCGTTTCTCTTGAGCCAGGAAACCTCTGTGTAGGACTCTAAAGACTCGTCAATACGCCGGCAGCAGGTGATGATCATATCAAACACCCACAAGCCGCAAGCGGTCTGCTAAACGTAACGGCCACCCGGGTATTGAGCGATCAGAAGATCGACGAGCAAGCCCGCTCAAACTCCAGTGAATCCAACCAGTAACACTACCGTACAGTCCGGTCTGATCGTCTGATATGTCGCATATCTTGCCTAGGGGTGGTAAACGTCAGACCCCAATAGCTCGATAAGTCGTGTCGATATGAGGCTCATAACGGGTCGAGAAACTACTGGTAACACTTACCAGCAATTCTCTGATCAGCCCTGGCCAGGGACTTCCTGTTATAGCCAATCGAACACAGTGCAACATCAACTCCCTATACCGGGAGAGACGAATCCCCTCCTATCGCTCATTGCCTCCATGTGACTCGGGACTGTACCCAAAAACCACCGTTTTGCACGCCCTCTTGGACGTGGTAAGATGGAAATCAAAGCACAGTGGGAACCACACAAGACTCTATGACGATCTCGGGTCAACAGACTACTCTGTACCAGTGTCACCAGAGAACTGCCATCTGACGTAAGGTATAATACCATCTGGGAGTTCTCGGCGAGTCCGTCAAGTGTACCCAGTCTCTACTGAGCACCCTATATCATCTCTGATGTCAAACACCGATGGATATGGGATCATGCATAGCCCATCTATATGGGTCGAGAAGGTACACGCTAGTCTACTCTGGTATATCGATGCCCCATCTCGATACACCCACGACTAGGGACTTTGAAGGATGTACTTATGGACTACCATGTCCCCACTAGTATGATCCGTATCATAGTCCAGGTAGTCAAGTACGCATCCTAAGGGCTTTACCAACATGTAACAGAGTGACAATCAGTGTACACGTTAAGGTAAAGGGTAACCAGATAGCATACTATCATGTCGCGCAAGAAAGTCCTCCCTATATATGTCCCAGTATCCACTACAATATACATCCTATGTACAGTAATGGCCTCTAGGGCATACATATAACTAACACCCGACGAACCTCAGCCTCTCCGCCGATCTAGTAGGGTTCCTCATCCGCCTGAGAGATACCTCGGTTTCTCGATGACAGTGGGAGCGAGGAATGCATCATGAGATGATGACCCAACTAGTTTCGAGAAGGCCATCAAGACTAGGGACTCTGTAAGAATGGCTGGATGCTTAGAGATCTGAGATGGAATCCATGTACACCAGCAAAGTATGGACTTTGGTTGCTATATCTGAAGGGTTAAATCCCCATCAGGAGCAAGTATATTTTGAGAAGATTACTTGGTGTAGATGGAAAGGTTGAGACTTTCAAAGCTAGGCTTATTAAAGGTTTTAGTCATCAACCAGGCATGGATAATGATGAAACCTTTTCCAAGTGACTATGCTTAAGTCCATCCGGATCCTACTTAACATTGCTACATACCATGACTACGATATCTGGTGGTTGGGTGCCCTGACTGCTTTTCTAAATACTGATTTAGAAGAGAACGTCTATAAGAATACATCCAGAGGTCTTCGTAAACAGTGGGAGCAGCGGAAACGTGTGCAAGTTGGTTTACAGGATAAAGCAGGCATCGCGGAGTTGGAACATCTGTTTTGATGTGGTAGTCAAAGAGTTTGACTTCATCAAAATGGTAGATGAACCTTGTATGTACAAAAGGGTAGTATGGAGTATGGTAATGATCCTCGTAGAGTACGTGGATTACATACTCTTGATAGGAAAATAGTTTCCTATGCTACGATCGGTCAATCTCCTATTATCACAAGGATTCTCCAAATAGGATCAAAGTGATACCTCCTAAATCCTGAGTTTTCATCTATGAGATAAATGTAATTGGATGCTAGGATTCTCACTGGATGTAGTAAGATGGTATCAATCGATCCTGGGGAGAATCACTGGATGAGTTCTAGGGTGATAAAGACGACTGAATGTCAGTCACAGGCACTGTCTTTACCCTCAGTAAAGGGACGGTATGTTGGAAAAGTTCCAAGCTAGATACCGTGGCAAACTAGACGATAAAGGCTGGTAACATCGCTATTGAAGATACTACCAAAGAGGAAGTTTGGGTGTATATTAGTTCATGAGATGAACTAGGTTCCTGCCATTGTATGACAATGGAAGTGTGGCTTTGGCCATGGAACCCTGGTCCCATCAGTGACCCAGACAAATTCTGAGGCAGCATCACCTGATTATGGAGATAGTTGATCTCCAGGTTGATCGAGGTTAGGAGAGTAGACTCAGAGGACAACACGGCGGATCCACTCACGAAGGCCTTTTCCCAAAGAGAGACTTTAAGGGGATGGTTGAGTATTAGATACTACAACCACTGCTACAGATGGCCTTAGTGCAAGTGGGAGATTGTTAGTTATATGTATGCCCTAGAGGCCATTACTGTACATTGGATGTATATTGTAGTGGATGCTGGGCCATATATAGGTAGGACTTTCTTGCTCAACATGATAGTACGCTATCTGGTTGCTCTTTATCTTAACATGTATATTTTCTGTCTCTCTGATTACATGTTGATAAAGCCCTTAGGATGTATACTCGACTTCCAGGACTATGATGTAGATCGTACTAGTGGGGCCTGGGTAGTCAATGAGTACATCCTTCATTGTTCCTAGTCATGGGAATATCGAGACAGGGCATCGATATTCCAGAGTAGACTAGCGTATATCTTCTCGACCCATGTGATGGGCGATGGATGATCCCATATCCATTGGTGTTTGACATCGGAGATGGTATGCGGGTGCTCAGTGGAGACTGGGTACACTGAACGGACTCGCCGAGAACTCCCAGATGGTATTATACCTCACGTCAGATGGCAGTTCTCTGGTGACACTGGTATAGCTTAGTCTGTTGACCCGAGATCGTCATAGAGTCTTGTGTGTCTCCCACTGTGCTTTGATTTCCACCCTACCACGGCTCTACTGAGTTGTGCAAACAGGTGGTTTTTGGGTACAGTCCCGATTCACATGGAGGCAATGAGCGATAGGAGGGGATTCGTCTCTCCCGGTATTGGGGGTTGATGTTGTGCTATGCTCGACTGGCCATAACAGGAAATCCCTGGCCAGGGTTGCAGTGATATACTGGTAAGAGTTATCAGTAGTTTCACACATGTCATGGACTTCACGTCGGCATGACTTATCGAGCTATTTGGGTCTGACGTTTACCACCCCTAGGCGAGATATGGGACATATCAGACAAACAGACCGGACTATACGGTAAGTGTTACTGGTTGGATTCACAGGAGTGTGAGCGGGCATGCTCGTCGATCTTCTGATCGCTCAATACCCGGGTGGCCGTTACGTTTAGCAGACCGCTTGCGGCTTGTGGGTGTTTGATATGATCATCACCTGCTGCCGGCGTATTGACGAGTCTTTAGAGTCCTACACAGAGGTTTCCTGGCTCAAGCGAAACGAAATAGGAGCGCATATGAGATATGTGCGGGACCGAGAATAATACGTGTATGTGATACCGTATTCCATTCTCGCGATGAATGTATCGATTGGTTGTATGCGATATAACCTAGTTATCGAATCAAGGATTGATTCGATAAGCCGATGCATTGGATACTAGTCGGTTATATATGATATGACCGGATCGTTAAATCAAGTGTTGATTTAATGATTTAATGTATAATTATGTATTTGATATATTGCTTTGCATTAACTAGTATTGGTTCACTTTAAATGGATTTTCTCACTTGAATTGTTCAAGTTGTATATGTGATATATTTTTGTGCACATGATTGTATCATGTTTGATGATACATGCATACTTAGTTAAGTGTATGATTAAACCATGGTTGTGTAATGGTTGGGGTTTTGTATTTATTAACTATTTATTTATTTATTCATTCTTCATTTGGAATGAAAATAAAATGGTTGATTATTTTGTTCTTTTCTTTGAAGCTTTAAGAAGCTTTGACCATTTTGTCTTCATCTACAAAACCTAACCATTCACTAACCCTAGTTGATTCTCTACACTTAACGAAGGGTAAGATTATGATAAGTATTCATTTTTTTAATCTATTTTTTAAAATAACTTATCATATCATCTTCTTCTTCTTCATCTTCTTCAATGAAGAAAGCTTCACTTCATCAATGGTGACTTGATGAAATGAGTGAGAAATCCAATTCTAAAGTGAACCCACCTCCTATTTCCTCATCCTTTACCTCTTGCCAAGTAGTATAGGGTGTTTCCTTCACATGTTTTCTTGACTTGGTGAAGTTGGAGCTTGATCTAGCGATGCCTCGACGTAGATCATCTTTGGCATCGTCGTCGATGACCTAGCCCGCTTTTTCTCCGATGAAGTCGACGCTAGAGCCCAAGATCCGATTTGTACAGCGAGGAGACTTCATCGAGGAGCCATGGAGGTCGAGAAACGGATCTACAAAGGTTGTATGTTCGTTTACATTTAGTTAAGATGTTAACTAGCTTCTAGTATCGCCTATATATCTAGTTAACGATCCGTATTAGGGTTTGTAGGCACCCGTAAAATTTGAATTAGCCATGTTTGATGCCTTGTGAGACTTCATTAGTGTGCCTAGGAACCCTACACGCCAAGAATCATCGACATTGTCGGGATACTAGGCACTCACACAATGGTCTATAAGGCATCAACCATGTCCGATTTAAAATTTAGACATGCCGAACAACCCTAACCAAGATCTTTAAACTTGAGATTAGGTGAAAGAAATCAAGTAAACAACTTTACTTCTAAGAGTTTGGGATTACAACCTTTGTAGTCCGGTCCTTCACTTCATAAGCTCCGTGTTGTGGTCCCTTCGCTGCGATCATCAAGTTCCCGGACTCTAGAGAGGCTCCACGAAGAGAAAGATGCAAGCTTGCTTCCGATCTTCGATAGCTAAATTGATCTACCTTGAAGTTTCTATAACACAAGCTCTCACTCACTAAATGAAGTGAAAACCCTAATCTAATTGGCAAGAATAGATTAGGATGATGAAGTATGAATTTAGCTCTCATTTGTTTTCTTAATCTCACTCATTTTCATCACCTTATAAAAAGCTACAAAGCTTTTTCATGAAAGAAGAAAGAAGAAGAAGAACCATTCTCTTTTGTGATGAATAATGAATCCATGTGATGTTAGAAATGCAACCATGGGTTAAGTATGATAACTTAACCCATGTAGAGAATGAACCATAGTTAAAGGGTTGGGTTGGGTTAACCAAAAATCTACAAAAATATATTTACAAAATATCTTTGCAAAAACAAAACAAAAGCTTCTAGAAAAATTAACCAAAATCAAACCTTAATCATGTTTAATCTCCACTAATCATGTTGCATTAATAACCCTAACATGTTACAATATTATATATTACATATACAATATTTATTGTAACTAAATAAAATAATACAATTAACATATATCGCATATATATAAATGTATTACCCGAGTGAGAAAAAGAATCTTCTAGTGAGCTTATATTAGTTAATGTAATTTAATATATCAAATATATAATTATACATTAAATTATCGAATCAACACTTGATCCGATAATCCGGCTATTTCATAAATAACCGACTAATATAATCTGTATCAGTTCATCGAATCAACACTTGATCCGATGACCCGGCTATATCACATATACCCGGCCGATATCTCATATCGCGAGAATCTAATACGGTATCACATACTCGTATTGTTCTCAGTCCCGTATATATCATATATGTGCTCCTACTCCATTTTTCCTGAGTCAAGAAACCTCTGTGTAGGACTCTAAAGAATCGTCAATACGCCGGCAGTAGGTGATGATCATATCAAACACCCATAAGCTGCAAGCGGTCAGCTAAACGTAACAGCCACCCAGGTATTGAGCGATCAGAAGATCAACAAGCAAGCCTGTACATTCTCCTGCGAATCCAATCATTAACACTCCCGTACAGTCCGGTCTCTTCGTCTGATATGTCGCATATCTCGCCTAGGGGTGGTAAACGTCAGACCCCAGTAGCATGATAAGTCCTGTCGATATTAGGTCTATAACAGTTTGAGAAACTACTGATAACACTTACCAGTAAATCTCAGCAACCCTGGCCAGGGATTTCTAGTTATAGCCAATCGAACACAGCACAACATCAACTCCCTATACCGGTAGAGACGAAACCCCTCCTATCGCTCATTGCCTCCATGTGATTCGGGACTATACCCAAAAGCCACCTTTTTGCACGCCCTCTTGGACGTGGTATGATGGAAATCAAAGCACATTAGGAATCACACAAGACTCTATGACGATCTCGGGTCTACAGACTAACCTGTACTAGTGTCACCAGAGAACTGCCATCTGACGTAAGGTATAATACCATCTAGGAGTTCTCAGCGAGTCCGTCCAGTGTACCCAGTCTCCACTGAGCACCAGTATACCTTCTCTGATGTCAAACACCAATGGATATGAGATAATCCATCGCCCATCACATGGGTCAAGAAGCGCATACACTAGTCTACTCTGTAGTATCGATGCCCAGTCTCGGTACTCCCACGACTAGGAACATTTGAAGGATGTACTTGGCGACTACACTGTCCCCACTAATATGATCCACATCATAGTCCTGGTAGTCAAGTACTCATCCTAAGGTCTTTATCAACATGTAACATAGAGACAATCAAAGTACATGTTAAGATAAAGAGCAACCAGATAGCGTACTATCCTGTCGAGCAAGAAAGTCCTCCATATATATGTCCAAGCATCCACTACAATATACATCGTATGTACAGTAATGGCCTCCAGGGCATACATATAACTAACAGACATCTTCTCCTCAAAAGCCGACTAGCGAAAAAGGCTGAATTCAAGCTGTGTGAGGCGGCACCACTGTCCTCCCATCCACAACAAGAACATACTCGCCGGGAAAACAAACCCTGTCTGTTTTCTCACGGCAGTTCACAGAAGCATAGCACGTAAGTAACCAGTCCGTGCCAGGAGAACGTCAAATCCAACATCTCTAGAAGGATCAAGTGACGGATGAATCTCCTAACCGATTGGAACATGACTGAAATACGTGTTGCGCAACAAAAGAATCGCTGACAGAAGCTAACACAACAAACGGCTGATCTAGCTAACCGACTCTCGTCCCAACCACGACACAAGTGTGTAAAACAAAAAAGTACATCAACAGAACATACGAATTTAGAATATCAGAAAACTCTGCATTGGACGCCTGCACGTCCCGATGAGTAGAAGCAAACTCCCGTGTCTGCCCCCTACCAGTAACTGGCTGAAATCCTTCTCTGCCAACCTGTCCCCTTTGAGCGAATCCTCTGCGACCATAACCTCTCTGCACATAATCCTGAAGCGGTGCTAAGAAACAATGTCTGACAAAGTGATGAAAGCTCCCGCATCGAAAACATCCACGCGATGACTGCTGACCTTCCTGGGGATGAGAGCTGAACGACTGTCCTCGTCCCAAGCCTCTGCTACTCCCGCGACGGTCACGAAATCTGTCTCGATGACTAAGGCTCTGTCTCTGGGCTGGTACACCGGTACGAGTCCTCCACGGTTCCGGAACTCTCAAAGTATCTGGAATACGTGTCTCGTCAACTGGGGCTGCATCTACTGGTGCTATGTAGGTGACGGAATGCTACATGCTGATTGCAAAGAACAACTGGGTAACAGGGGTGACAACCTCCTGTCGCTGCACTCGAACGGCCTCAACCAATGAACTCATCATCTGGCGCATGTCCTGCATCTCTGCAACAAGCCTAGCGATACTATCTATCGAAGGCGGATCCATCTGCTCCTGTGCAACGAGCGTGCCATCCTCGTCAGTCCTTGACCCACCCGAGTCAACTCTGACCTCGGCCCTCGCTGCATCACTCTGAGTCCCCATAGTCGTCGGCGGCAAAGGCTATAAATAGAGATAGGTTTCGATTTGAACACGGAAATCGAATCACAAGGATATGTCATCATGGAAGGAATTTCAAGCAATTTGTACTTAGGTCACTTTAGGCGGAGTACCGCATCGCGAGTATGCCGTGGACATACACACACTACGTTACTCTGCTTAAGTTACCTACTCCATCATACCAAGGTCATCCTACACTCCCGAAGGTAAAACCTAGCGCTCTGATACCAACTTTGTCACGACCCGAAATTGGCACGTGACGGCCCTAATACTACGCAACGTCTACAGGTGTAACTGTCACGACCCGAAAGAGCACGTGACTGGCCCTTGAACCATATGAAGCCTATAGGACTCCATCTGATCCAAGTAAGCCAAAAGCCCAGAAATCTAAAACCATTTTGAAGAAAAAAGTAAAGAACTGGTTTAAAGAAGTGAAGAAATACAGGTTTGAAATCAAGGTTTTTAAATAACTAAGCCGAATGTGCATTTTAAAAACGGTACAGTCTTTTCTAGAAATTTCGGCAGAGTTTCCTTTGTAAAACTGGCCCCGAATGGGGTAAAACGATAATAACAAGATATAACATGATAAAGGCATCCCCAAGCGGGAGCTAGCTCTTCGTCAATCGACGGTCACAACCATGCAATGATATAATAATATACAACGCCAAGTGGCGAGGATCAAATCCAAAGAAAGCTCAAAAGCAACAAGAAACTGCAATACTACAAAGCGCGACTCTAAGGTCGAAATATACAACACTGATATCTAGGTCTGAAAGAATAAACAAGTTTTGGTTGATGGACAATTTCTAGATACAATGAATAAATTAAATACAAAGGTGACTCCTGATACGAAGGAATCCACCTACCAAAGCAAATCACCCGCAAGAAGGAAATGTGCCAGAAATGCCGCAATAGAACCTGTACGGCATAACCTGCAAGAGCTGTGGCACAACGGGGGTGAGTTGCCAACTCGTGAATAGAAACATCTACAAGGATAAATCGAATGCAAGACATAATCCTAAGTCAACGATCAGTAAAATATCCACAAGAGTACATCTGAGTGTAATAAGGTGGCAAGGTAACATCTAATCATGTATATAGTGCCAGGTACTCAGGTAACAACATGTCATCAGTATAAGGTATGTCTGCATGAAGTATCAATGAAGAAATATCAATAATATCAATACACATATATTAGCGTCCCATACCACTAATATTGGTGTAAGATAAGTGTAAATCCAGTCTGTATATGAACCAAGTCTGTATATATGTGGAACCCGTCCACCTGTCACCCACTGACAGTAAGCATCATGTATGCAATGTGAGGATATAACCAAAATCATGGAAAACTCATCATGAAACCCGTGCCAAACACCGACACGTAAATCCTCATCCGTATGGGGCTCCGTCTGCGGATATCGGCCCTCGGCCCCGGCAGTATGTGTAACATTCCAAAATAATAAAATATTATTTTTAGGAATTTTTATAATTTAATATTATTTTATTGATTATTTTAATATTAAATTAATATTTAAATGCAAATAAATGGAGAAAAATTTTGAAAAATTATGAAAAATTATGGAAAATTCTAAAATGGGTTATTTGTTGGAATTATGCCTTTTTTTAGTGTTTTTGATCATTTATATGCTAATTTAGTGCTAATCGCGATTAAAAATCGCTAATCGGATTTTCGGCTTTTTGTGCAAAATGTGCACATATCATTTTTGGACTTGTGTTACATTTTTCCTACCATGTTACTTTGGGGATACTATTGGTGTGAGAAGGATTTGGATAAAGAAAAGAAAAGAAAAGGAAAAAGGTATGTAATGATGAGAGAGAGAGGGTAGGTATAGTCAACCCTTTTACTTTTGAAACCATGCTTCCTTCATTTCCTTCACCCTCATTTTTCTCTCCCCCATTCCTTGTGCTGCTGCTGCTGCTCCCTTCTTCCCTCTTCCTCCTCCTTCAAATCCTCCAAATTACACCATTAAAACTAACTCAAAACCTCACACTCATTTCACAAAAATTGCCCACAAGCCCAAGATCTATGCTTTGGACCAAGAAAGGAGATGTTTTGGTGTTGTTGAGGATTCATGAGGTTCATGTGAGGTAATTTCTTCTCAATTAGAGTGTTAATTGTTGTATTTAAGGGTTAATTCAAGTTTCCTATCGATATCGTGTGATTTTGTGCACTTTGGACAAAACTAGAGAGGATAAGGGGAAAATTGAGTTGTGACTTTGCTATTGAGCTTAGAAGGTGACCCTAGACCCTATATGGACTAGAAAACCAGACCAATCCCACTGGAAAACTAAAAATACGGAATTATAGAACTTTTCATGTCGGTTTGTGAAATCTGTGAAGGTGTTATGGAATCTGGAGCAACCATGGGGCACCAAAAATAAAATTGAGTGGACAGTGAGTCATGCAGGCACCTAGGAAGCTACCACCAAGACCCGAGCCCCTAACTCTAAACCGTGGCCGCCAAAATCATCATTCTGGCCGCAATTTGCGGCCAGAGTAGAGGGAAATGGTTCCATTTTTGTTCCAGGGCTCATTTAGCACTAGATTAGACCCCTCCTATATATAGTTTTGGCAAATGGTCATCTGGGGAAAATCTGGAGGCATTTTGGTGTGTTTTAGGCGATGTTTTCCGTATTTTTAAATGCACTTTCTTGGTGTTTGGATTTGTATTTGGTTGTCGGGTGTTCATACATCGACAACAGGGGTTAAGAGTTGGATTTGCATGTTTGGGCCATAGGTTTCAACTTATGAGCACACCGTGCGCTGTATCGGTTTTCTGCCTTGATATTAATACGTATTGCGACTGTTTATTATTCTAGGTACCCTCGTAAGGATTCCGAGGTGAAAGAGCATGGCGACATCGATACCGACACGCAGGATGCAGGTGAGTAGATTTATATCTACGGGGAGAAGTCGGGTGGATGGCGTATAGCACCCCCGCAGTCCGTGGTGTTGTATACGAATACGTATACACACGTATATTATTATGTGTGGTTAGGATTATTGATATTGATATTGGTAGCTTTGATGCTCAGATTGTATTGGTGTAGTACAGTGCGAACCCTAGGGTAGCGATTGCACTTATACCTACACTTACACATATACCTATACACATTCTTGCATTCATTCTTTCATATGATGGTGTGTATATCTACACGTGGGTATGGGACCATGTGTTTATATACGGGATTGAGGATGATACGTGGAATTGTGATGACACTTGATGTGAGGCCGTGAGATCGGCGATGTGACATAGTTGCCTTGAGGTGCGATATGATAGTTTAGCGGGCCTTTGGACATGTGCTTTACCCGCATTCATACTTGAGGATATCTTACGATATGGTATTGAGGCGAGATCACCGACTATCATATCTATACTTATATATATTGACTCAGATTAGGTGGTTTCATACCCCTCCTGTCTAGATTTCTCAGTAGACATTGGACTAGACCGAGTCATACCTTTTTCAAACTAACGAATCGGGAATATTTTAAAGATAAGAAAAAGGGTAATACGGATATTTTCAAATGATGCATCTCTTCTTAAAACACCGTAGCCCTTACTTTACCAAAAGCCCTGATTCGTCTTATTTCAAAAGGCAAGGTTACATGACATACCTATTGGGACAGGTTCTGTGCTGTAGCGTTGATCATTGTTTCCGCATTATTCCTGCTATCCGCATTGCATCGCTTGTATTGTTGTGATATTCAGTTATGCTGCTAGGACACCAGCACCATTATCGATGATGCATATGTTCCACGTACACTTATTGCCGGCTCACACACTTACCATCGATAATTGCCATGTCACTACACTGTAGCATTATTGCATTCAGTATATGATCCTTGCATGACATGATGATGTACATACATTCCTTTACATGTAGCATACTTCATGCTTGATTTTACGCATTGAGATATGTTGTTTCTATGATATTTCTGGATTTGGGAACCGAGGGTGTTTTAAAGAGAGAATATATCATTACTTTAAAAAAACCGGTTACCCTTGATATGATGTTTTGGGGCGCCGCCCCGTGTTTTCTCGGTGCTAGAGGCATGTACTGAGAGAGGGCTGACCCGGACTGACGGATGCCCGATGGATTGATAGAGGGCTGACCCGGACTGACGGATGCCCGATGGATTGATAGAGGGCTGACCCGGACTGACGGATGCCCGATGGATTGATAGAGGGCTGACCCGGACTGACGGATGCCCGATGGATTGATAGAGGGCTGACCCGGACTGACGGATGCCCGATGTATTGATAGAGGGATGACCCGGACTGACGGATTCCCGATATATACTTTGAGATAGGGCTGACCCGGACTGACGGATGCCCGGTATGTGAGGATTTACGTGCCGATGCTAGGCACAGGTTTTCATGATGATTTCGAGTGTCGATGCTAGGCACTCAGGTTCCATGCTTTTGGTTGTATCCTCCTATTTTTCCATGCATATGCTTTATGACATTTACATGCATGATGGTTATTGTCAGTGGGTGACGGGTGGACGGGATCCACGTGTGTGCAGATTGAGTTCATTGTTATACCTCATATTCATGACATGCTATTACTTGAGGCACTGACACGAGCACTTGGCATTACACTCATGTATAGAGATTACATTGCCAGTTTAGCATGCTTCAGCTTTATTCATATTGAGGTTTATTTATATCTGATCGTTTGACCTAGGATGGGTCATGCATTCGATTCCTGCTTGTAGATATCTTTCTATTCACGAGTTGGCAACTCACCCCCGTTGTGCCCCAGTTCTTGCAGGTTTTTGCCGTACAGATTCCATAGCGGCATTTCTGGCACACTGCTTCATTTGGGTGACTTGCTTGGTTAGGTGGGTTCTTTGTATCAGAACCGCCATTGTTCTTGTATTATTCATTGTATCTAGATTGTCCATCAACCAAAACTTGTATATTGTTTCAGACTTAGAGACAGTGTTGTATTACTTCGACCTTAGAGTCGCGCTTAGTAGTATTGCGGTTTTCTTATTGCTTTTGAGCTTTCTTTTGGATTTGATCCTCGCCACTTGGCGTTGTATATTATCATATCATTGTGTGGTTGTGACCGTCGATTGACGAAGAGCTAGCTCCCGCTTGGGGATGCCTTTATCATTATATATATATATTGTTATCCTTGTTGTACCCCATTCGGGGCCAGTTTTACAAAAGAAACTCTGCCGAAATTTTTAGAAAAGACTTACTGTTTTTAAAACGCACCTTCGGCTTAGTTATTTAAAAACCTTGATTTCAAACATGTTTTTCTTCACTTCTTAAACAAGTTTCCTTACTTATTCTTAAAAATGGTTTTAGATTTCTGGGCTTTTGGCTTACTTGGATCAGATGGGGTCCTATAGACTTCATATGGTTCAAGTGCCAGTCACGTGCTCTTTCGGGTCGTGACAAAGTTGGTATCAGAGCGCTAGGTTGACCTTGGTTCGAGTCTATGTTTGACTATGTGGAGCCTAGGGAGTTGTTTATATACGGAACTTTGGCTTGACCTTACGAAACTTAGACTTGGTCGAGGGGGTATTCGACCCGAACTTTCGTTGTATTAGGATGACCCTTGGTTGATGGATTAGGTGACTAAAGTAGAGTGACGTACCGTTGGTATGTTCCGTGGCATACTTACGACACGCCACTCCGCTTAAGGAGCCTTAGGAGGTACATACTTTCGAGATTAGTGATTCTTTTCATATCCAGGATTATACATCCATTTGAGATCCCCGATTCTATTAGTTTCATGATCATACCTTCATTGATGCTGTTCCTTCCTATGATCATGTATCCACTTTGGATCTGTTGTTTCCCTTCTTGCCACTGATGTGCTCTCTGTGATACTCGATTGAGATTCCTGTCACCGTGTTTGAGCGCAGTTTGGACTGCTGCTAGGGTCACGGCCGGTGTGAGCTCGTTTGGTACGAGGGCCGACCATTGTGTTTTTTGGTGACATGCGAACGTCTCGAGTTAGTGATGGTGATTGTGACCCCTAGTGGGGGCGAGTGCTTGGTTTTGCACCGGGTGATCGAGCCGTGTTAGAGCTGCCAGTTGAGAGAGGACTGTTGATGTACAGCTTACCTCAGAGATTGTGATGTCTCCTACCGTGCAGACAGATGGACCAGCTGTTGCTGAGATTTACAGGATGTCGCTTCCGAAGCTTACGAGCTGAGATTGCCGTAGCTTTCAGGCAGATATGCGACAGATGATAGCTAGTCTACCCGATTTGTGAGACGAAGGTGATTCGTCCGATTTTGCGCCAGAGCGGGCCTAGTGAGTTGAAGATTTCCAGTGTGGAGAGTCTTACTCAGATCTAGAGCAGACCGATTCAGAGATAACCGCCAATGTGTTGCCTTTCTGGAGGATTGAGGCATTGTTCGGCGTATAGGCGTATGAGCCAGTTGTTGCTGCAAATGATGAGATATCGCCCAGATGATTGGAGCTACTGCAGCATGAGCATATTCTTGAGAGATGATAGCGAGTCACTAGTCACCGAGGATGAATGACTAGGACGTGTGGTGAGTTCGCTTACCCCGATGCGAGGTCATCAGATAGATTGTTTCCAGCTAGAGACGACTTCACGCAGGTTCGTTGAGAGTCGATTGAGACGATCGAATGTCAGGAGCCTATTTTCCAAGTTTAAAGTATACGGAAAGACATGCAGGTGATTCTATGGACCCTCTAGAAGAATGAAACCCTAACTCGACTTAATGACCGTGTGAAAGCCTTTGAACCTTCGGGTTTGCGGCGGTTCCTCGGCGCCATTAGTGAGGCTTGGGTTTGCCCTTCTACGGCTGGACCACCGACGCTGTGGCATGTACTCGATACTATTAAACTGTACCCGAGGTGTGAGTTCTTGGGGGATTATGAGGTTCTGACGAGTCGATCGGATGGTTCGACATCTTTCGGATATTGTGATGGAACACTGCTTGGGAGACTCCAGATGCGAGCATAGCCGCCGGAGCGCAGTCCGTGTAGCCACGATGAGTTGAGTCCGAATCAGTCGATTTGTGAACAAGGTGGAGTAAGGAGTTCGCACGGGATTTCGATGAGATGACGTTCTACTCCGCTGACATCAGAGATGTGACGTGCACGCTGAGGACGTGTTCGGCTAGATATCTTCTACTGAGTGAGGAAGATACCGAGTTGTGATTTCGAGTCCGCGTGAGGGACTTCGGATGGACGTAGCGAGGACATTGCAGTGCGCAAATAGAGACGCGATGTTGAAATGGACGATGATACAGACAAGCGGAACAAGAGGTTCGTGCGAAACGCTGTTGAGCTGTCATTACTTTCCGTCGAGACCAGAGGTCAGATATGCTTACAGAGGCGCTGGGAGGCGACCAATTCCCGAGGAAATGCGGTGCTGAGGACACAGATGACCATTGGACGAGAAGAAACTATGCGAGAGTACCAACCTCCGTACAGATCGACATAGGCAAGATCGGCAGAGACCTTGAGCAGGATTCCTTCCAGGACACCGTGCTATGACGTTTGCACCCAGGATCAGATGTGTGATGTGCATTCAGAGAGCCGGAGGCCGAGGCCAGTGACATATTGCTTTACGAGCTGTCGTGAGGATTGACCGAGAGGTGACAAGGAAGTGCCTGAACGGAATCGTTCCTGTCAGCACTCCTGACCGGGCCGGTGAGCCGATGGATTGCGAGATTGGCAATCTGCAGGAAGGATCAGGAACCAGATACAGAGGACGCCAGTCGCGAGCAAGAGGCAAGTGGAGATCTTGCACCGCGAGAGTTTGATGTACCGACGACAGTATTTATGCTTTGTGATTTTGTGATTCGATTATCACGTATCTGTCAGTTTGGGTTTTCGGTATTTTGGCGATCTATTTGCATGATTGATTTTGATGGCTGAGTTCTATGATTTCTGTTTTCGTGCACCATGGTTGCACTTATTGGGCATTTATACCCGGCGCATCATTATTATTTTTGAGGTATTGATTGTGATTTCGTGCCTATTATATGCCGGTGATTTGATTTATGCTTCCGGCATAGTTTTCACGCATTTTAGTGTTATGATTGGATTTGTGCACGCTGATGCACACGGTTGTGGGATTTTCCCTTGCGGTACCCTTGATTTGGGTTTGAGCCGCATTATATCGTTGATTTTGACCCTGATATTGATGGTTGGCTTTTGCACTCCGTGCTTTTGATGTGACTTACGCATGTTCGGCGTTTGCTGTTGGATTTCGTGGTTCCGTGCATGTTGAGTGCGCAGGGTTTAGATTTCATTCGTGCACGATGGGTGCACCGATTTGGATTTTTGCGCATGTTGGGCGCATGTTTTGAGATACGATTTTGGTGCACACCCGATGCACTAAATCGAGGTTTCTTCGTACATGTCAGATGCACCGGATTTGTGGCTGTCCGGCACATACGTTGCCTACGACAGATGCTTCGTGCATACCCGTTGCACCTAGATGCTGTTTTGTGCACCTGTTTAGCACATATGTGGATTTTTGATTTCCGTGCGCACCAGACGCACAGGATTGTGCTATGTGCTTTTTTGGGATTTATTTCTTTTGGAGCAGTACACTTTTTATGATGTTGGATTTTGCTTTCATACTGAGCAGGACTAGTCAGTGGACAGTACCTGGATGTACTTTTGCATGCATTGATAGTTTGAAGGGATCTCCAAGGAGCGAGCTATAGTCTCGATGTTTATATACTTACGTGTCCGATATGACACGAAATGTTTTTAAAACAAGGAAACCCTTCTAAATTGTTTTCAAAACGGCGGAACGTGTTTGGTAAACAAAGGATATATATATATACATATATAGTTTTTCTTATGAAAAACGTCCCCACTGTGCAGTGTTATGTGCATCATGCAGCGATTTTTAAAGCCTTGGCATGCTTTTTCATCAGCTATTCACATGTGTAGATTTGATCCATATCATATCGGTTTTTGTATTAGATTTGATATTGTGTTTTTACCTTGACTCCGATGATTGCGGAATGCTTGAGGGAGCGTTGTTTTTGAGTTATCTGCTCAGTACCCATGCGCATGCATTGCGCTGTGACGTTTTATGTATTGATGATTTCGGAGCCCCGACGACTTGGGATTTGTATCGAAATGTTTTAGTACTTGGGGGTTTTAAATTTAAATTCGGGGACCGAATTTCTTTAAGGGGGGTAGATTGTAACATTCCAAAATAATAAAATATTATTTTTAGGAATTTTTATAATTTAATATTATTTTATTGATTATTTTAATATTAAATTAATATTTAAATGCAAATAAATGGAGAAAAATTTTGAAAAATTATGAAAAATTATGGAAAATTCTAAAATGGGTTATTTGTTGGAATTATGCCTTTTTTTAGTGTTTTTGATCATTTATATGCTAATTTAGTGCTAATCGCGATTAAAAATCGCTAATCGGATTTTCGGCTTTTTGTGCAAAATGTGCACATATCATTTTTGGACTTGTGTTACATTTTTCCTACCATGTTACTTTGGGGATACTATTGGTGTGAGAAGGATTTGGATAAAGAAAAGAAAAGAAAAGGAAAAAGGTATGTAATGATGAGAGAGAGAGGGTAGGTATAGTCAACCCTTTTACTTTTGAAACCATGCTTCCTTCATTTCCTTCACCCTCATTTTTCTCTCCCCCATTCCTTGTGCTGCTGCTGCTGCTCCCTTCTTCCCTCTTCCTCCTCCTTCAAATCCTCCAAATTACACCATTAAAACTAACTCAAAACCTCACACTCATTTCACAAAAATTGCCCACAAGCCCAAGATCTATGCTTTGGACCAAGAAAGGAGATGTTTTGGTGTTGTTGAGGATTCATGAGGTTCATGTGAGGTAATTTCTTCTCAATTAGAGTGTTAATTGTTGTATTTAAGGGTTAATTCAAGTTTCCTATCGATATCGTGTGATTTTGTGCACTTTGGACAAAACTAGAGAGGATAAGGGGAAAATTGAGTTGTGACTTTGCTATTGAGCTTAGAAGGTGACCCTAGACCCTATATGGACTAGAAAACCAGACCAATCCCACTGGAAAACTAAAAATACGGAATTATGGAACTTTTCATGTCGGTTTGTGAAATCTGTGAAGGTGTTATGGAATCTGGAGCAACCATGGGGCACCAAAAATAAAATTGAGTGGACAGTGAGTCGTGCAGGCACCTAGGAAGCTACCACCAAGACCCGAGCCCCTAACTCTAAACCGTGGCCGCCAAAATCATCATTCTGGCCGCAATTTGCGGCCAGAGTAGAGGGAAATGGTTCCATTTTTGTTCCAGGGCTCATTTAGCACTAGATTAGACCCCTCCTATATATAGTTTTGGCAAATGGTCATCTGGGGAAAATCTGGAGGCATTTTGGTGTGTTTTAGGCGATGTTTTCCGTATTTTTAAATGCACTTTCTTGGTGTTTGGATTTGTATTTGGTTGTCGGGTGTTCATACATCGACAACAGGGGTTAAGAGTTGGATTTGCATGTTTGGGCCATAGGTTTCAACTTATGAGCACACCGTGCGCTGTATCGGTTTTCTGCCTTGATATTAATACGTATTGCGACTGTTTATTATTCTAGGTACCCTCGTAAGGATTCCGAGGTGAAAGAGCATGGCGACATCGATACCGACACGCAGGATGCAGGTGAGTAGATTTATATCTACGGGGAGAAGTCGGGTGGATGGCGTATAGCACCCCCGCAGTCCGTGGTGTTGTATACGAATACGTATACACACGTATATTATTATGTGTGGTTAGGATTATTGATATTGATATTGGTAGCTTTGATGCTCAGATTGTATTGGTGTAGTACAGTGCGAACCCTAGGGTAGCGATTGCACTTATACCTACACTTACACATATACCTATACACATTCTTGCATTCATTCTTTCATATGATGGTGTGTATATCTACACGTGGGTATGGGACCATGTGTTTATATACGGGATTGAGGATGATACGTGGAATTGTGATGACACTTGATGTGAGGCCGTGAGATCGGCGATGTGACATAGTTGCCTTGAGGTGCGATATGATAGTTTAGCGGGCCTTTGGACATGTGCTTTACCCGCATTCATACTTGAGGATATCTTACGATATGGTATTGAGGCGAGATCACCGACTATCATATCTATACTTATATATATTGACTCAGATTAGGTGGTTTCATACCCCTCCTGTCTAGATTTCTCAGTAGACATTGGACTAGACCGAGTCATACCTTTTTCAAACTAACGAATCGGGAATATTTTAAAGATAAGAAAAAGGGTAATACGGATATTTTCAAATGATGCATCTCTTCTTAAAACACCGTAGCCCTTACTTTACCAAAAGCCCTGATTCGTCTTATTTCAAAAGGCAAGGTTACATGACATACCTATTGGGACAGGTTCTGTGCTGTAGCGTTGATCATTGTTTCCGCATTATTCCTGCTATCCGCATTGCATCGCTTGTATTGTTGTGATATTCAGTTATGCTGCTAGGACACCAGCACCATTATCGATGATGCATATGTTCCACGTACACTTATTGCCGGCTCACACACTTACCATCGATAATTGCCATGTCACTACACTGTAGCATTATTGCATTCAGTATATGATCCTTGCATGACATGATGATGTACATACATTCCTTTACATGTAGCATACTTCATGCTTGATTTTACGCATTGAGATATGTTGTTTCTATGATATTTCTGGATTTGGGAACCGAGGGTGTTTTAAAGAGAGAATATATCATTACTTTAAAAAAACCGGTTACCCTTGATATGATGTTTTGGGGCGCCGCCCCGTGTTTTCTCGGTGCTAGAGGCATGTACTGAGAGAGGGCTGACCCGGACTGACGGATGCCCGATGGATTGATAGAGGGCTGACCCGGACTGACGGATGCCCGATGGATTGATAGAGGGCTGACCCGGACTGACGGATGCCCGATGGATTGATAGAGGGCTGACCCGGACTGACGGATGCCCGATGGATTGATAGAGGGCTGACCCGGACTGACGGATGCCCGATGGATTGATATAGGGCTGACCCGGAGTGACGGATGCCCGATGTATTGATAGAGGGATGACCCGGACTGACGGATTCCCGATATATACTTTGAGATAGGGCTGACCCGGACTGACGGATGCCCGGTATGTGAGGATTTACGTGCCGATGCTAGGCACAGGTTTTCATGATGATTTCGAGTGTCGATGCTAGGCACTCAGGTTCCATGCTTTTGGTTGTATCCTCCTATTTTTCCATGCATATGCTTTATGACATTTACATGCATGATGGTTATTGTCAGTGGGTGACGGGTGGACGGGATCCACGTGTGTGCAGATTGAGTTCATTGTTATACCTCATATTCATGACATGCTATTACTTGAGGCACTGACACGAGCACTTGGCATTACACTCATGTATAGAGATTACATTGCCAGTTTAGCATGCTTCAGCTTTATTCATATTGAGGTTTATTTATATCTGATCGTTTGACCTAGGATGGGTCATGCATTCGATTCCTGCTTGTAGATATCTTTCTATTCACGAGTTGGCAACTCACCCCCGTTGTGCCCCAGTTCTTGCAGGTTTTTGCCGTACAGATTCCATAGCGGCATTTCTGGCACACTGCTTCATTTGGGTGACTTGCTTGGTTAGGTGGGTTCTTTGTATCAGAACCGCCATTGTTCTTGTATTATTCATTGTATCTAGATTGTCCATCAACCAAAACTTGTATATTGTTTCAGACTTAGAGACAGTGTTGTATTACTTCGACCTTAGAGTCGCGCTTAGTAGTATTGCGATTTTCTTATTGCTTTTGAGCTTTCTTTTGGATTTGATCCTCGCCACTTGGCGTTGTATATTATCATATCATTGTGTGGTTGTGACCGTCGATTGACGAAGAGCTAGCTCCCGCTTGGGGATGCCTTTATCATTATATATATATTGTTATCCTTGTTGTACCCCATTCGGGGCCAGTTTTACAAAAGAAACTCTGCCGAAATTTTTAGAAAAGACTTACTGTTTTTAAAACGCACCTTCGGCTTAGTTATTTAAAAACCTTGATTTCAAACATGTTTTTCTTCACTTCTTAAACAAGTTTCCTTACTTATTCTTAAAAATGGTTTTAGATTTCTGGGCTTTTGGCTTACTTGGATCAGATGG
Source organism: Agapanthus africanus (assembly GCA_030015575.1). Lineage (NCBI taxonomy): Eukaryota > Viridiplantae > Streptophyta > Magnoliopsida > Asparagales > Amaryllidaceae > Agapanthus > Agapanthus africanus. The sequence continues at coordinate 296,689,255 of JASDDO010000012.1, read as the reverse complement.
GGTCCTATAGACTTCATATGGTTCAAGTGCCAGTCACGTGCTCTTTCGGGTCGTGACAGTATGAGTCAACCCATGTCCATCTCTGGGCTCCGTCTGCGGATATCGGCCCGTCGGCCCCGGCAGTATGCCCATCTCTCGGCTCAAGGCGGTATACCCCGGATATCCGCCGAGCTCAGGTAAAATCACCGGTAGGTACTCGCCCGCCTCCAGGCTCAATCGGCATAACCCATCGATCATCTCGCCGAGGGGAACCATACCGGGACCACCACGAACCCGCAAACGGTACATCGCCTCCTCGAATCGGGTTTCAAGCACACGTCTCAGCACCGAGAAAACGCGTGGTGGACGCACCGAAATATCATATCACGAGGTACCGGGTTTTCACAAAGTGCCTCTTTTCTTAAATAACCCCACGGTCCTCAAAAACCAGAAATCACATGAAAATCCAACATCCAGCAGTAAATCCAATGCGATGTACTATGCAATCAATCCATGATATATGCGACATGTAAAGAGAGTAATCATATCGGAAATCATGCAACATGGAATAGGAATGCGCATATGTCAAAGGAAGCATCATATCACGAATGTAATAGTACTACTGTATAGTGACATGGCAATTATCGATGATAAAGTGTGTGAGCCGGCAAATAGTGTACGTGAAACATATGCATCATCGATAATGGTGCTGGTGTCCTAACAGCATGATAATAACATGGTAATGAACATATGCCAGCAATGCGAATAGTATGAATATGCGGAAATCTAGTAATCAACAGCACAGTGAAGTATCTACTAGGCAACTACATCTAAGTATCCTGTCAATCAGGAGGGGTAGGTGTGGAAACCACCTAAAACTGAGTCTAAGTATATATGTAGATATATAGTCGGTGATCCCGCCTCAATGTCATATCGTAAGATATCCTCTAGCTATGAGTGCGGATCTATCATCAATATCAGCTCGTACGGTAAATCATCGTACGACTTTCCCAAAAGCTGGGTAGGGGTCAACATCTCACTGTCTCATCACATAACAAATATCACCATCATCAGATCATATAGTCTGGAGTACTACTCTATGTCTAGTACAAACGGTAACATCGGTAAAGTATGCATGCGGGGGTAAACACACATCCCAAGCCCGCAAGAATCACAAGTCATACCCCACATATGAATCGTATCAAATCACCGATCCCACGGCACCAAGCCCACAATATCGACTCATCTCCAAAGTCGTCACATATCATCAATCACAGTGTAAGTACATGTGAAAAGCAAGGGTATATGTATAGGGTAATTCTATCCTAGGGTTCGCGACTATGAACTACACTAGTCACTTCTAACCCTACATATCCAAAATACACCTAATATCACAATACCATATAATAAGCTATCTACGGACTGCGGGGGTGCTATACGCCATCCACCCGACTTTCCCCCATAGATATAATCTACTCACCTTGCATCATCATTTGCGGACATCACCATGCATTTGCTTGTCGTCCGAAGTCTTCATGGGTACCTACACATCAAAATATCGTATATGCGCATTAAAACCAAATCCAATCTAAAACGGCGCATAAACTCCAAAACGATACGATAAGGGGCCTATAGGTGAGAACCTATGGCACGCCTTCAAAACCATCCATAATCCTCTATATCGTCGTATAAACGACAATAGTCGAGGCAAAACACATTCCACCATTTCCAATCCAAAAATACGGAATACGGAAACACGAATCCAAAACGACAACATAGGATATATGTCCCAGATTTCACCCTAGATAGAATCTGTCAAAACTAGAAGTACCCAGGGCCAAGAATTGAGGAAATGGGGCCAGGCACGCAAAACGAGGCAACTCCTCCCTGGTCTGGCCGCAATTTGCGGCCAGAATGCAGGTTTTGGCGGCCGGAAAGTGGAATGGGGAGCTAGGGTTTTGGGGTTGGCTTCCTGGGTGCCTTCACATGTCACTTTCCACTCAATTTTATTTTAGGGCATCTCGGGTGATAGCAGATTCCAATTAACCTTCACAGATTACAAAATTTCCCCGATATCGGTTTCTAAAATCCGTATTCTGGTTCTAGCATCAGGTTAGGGTCTCAATTCAAACACTAGGGTGTTGGTATAATCTTAACTGAGCTCAATTTCATAATGCAACACCAATTCACTCAAACCCTAACTAGGTTTCTCTCAAATCCATAATATCACACAATATCGATAAAATCTTGACATGGGGTTATAGGAAAGGCTATAATTAAGCAAATGGTTCAGAAATTACCTTCATTAGCAACTCAAGAAAATTCTTGAGTTGCCCTCTAGTGACCAAATCCATGCTTCTTTAGCTCCATGTATAGATCTAGGGATTTTGGACATTTTTAATGAAAGGAGATTGGGGTTTTGGTGTGTTTTTAGAGATGATTCATGGCTTGAGGAGGGGAGGGAAATGGAGAAGGGGCAGCAGCAGCAACTATGGGAGAGAGGGGAAGAAATGAGAAGGAGAAACAAGGCTAAGGGTTAAGGTCAAAGTCCACCTCTCTCTCTCACCTACCCTCATCATTGCATTTTCTTTTCTTTTCCCTTTTCTTTTAAAACCAAACCCTTCTCACACCAATAGTAAACCCAAATGAAAACCATGGCTAGAAAAATACACAAGTGTAGAAAAAGTGATATGTGCAAGTTTTGCACAAAATTGCCAAAAAACCCAATTAGCGATTTTAATCGCGATTAGCTCTAAACTAGTGTCTAACTAATCACAAAAACTTAAAAATGTCATAATTCACTAATTTACCCTATTTTAGAATTTTCCATAATTTTTCATAATTTATCTAACATTTTTCCTATTTATTTGCATTTAATATTAAAATAATCAATAAAATAATATTAAATTATAAAAATTCCCAAAATTAATATTTTATATTTTTGAAGATGTTACAATCTACCCCCCTTAAAGAAATTCGGTCCCCGAATTTAAATTTAAACCCCCACTACTAAAACAATCTCAGTAATAAACCAAAGTCGTCGGGGCTCCGAAATCATCAACACAAAGAACGTCACAGCGCAATGCATGCGCAAGGGTACTGAGCAGATAACTCAAAAACAAAACTCCGTCAAGCATCCCGCAATCATCGGAGTCGATGTAAAAACACAATGTCAAACCCAATACAAAACCGATATGATATGGATCGAAACTACACATGTAGACATCCAATCTATACACGTAAAAAGCTGATGTAAAACATGCAAAAGTATATCCAGGTATCGTCTACTGACTAGTCCTGCTCAGCATGAAAGCAAAAACCCAACATCATAAAAGGTACTGCTCCAAAGGGAATAAATCTCAAAATGTACATAACACAATCCTGTGCGTCTGGTGCGCACGGAAATAAAAAATCCAATATGTGCTAAACATGTGCACAAAACAACATCTAGGTGCAACGGGTGTGCACGAAACCTCTGTCATGGGCAATGTATGTGCCTGACAGCCAAGGTCCGGTGCATCTAACATGCACGAAGAAATCTCGATTTAGTGCATCGGGTGCGCACCAAAATCGTATCTAAAAAAAACATGCGCCCAACACGCGCGAAAATCCAAATCTGTGCACCCATCGTGCACGAATGAAAATCTAAACCCTGTGCACTCAACATGCACGGAATCATGAAATCCAATAACAAACATCGAATCGGTGTAAAGCACATCACCAGCACGGAGTGCAAAACCAACCATCAAAATCCGGGTCAAAATCAACGATAAAATGCGTCTCAAACCAAAATCAGGTGTACCTCAAAGGAAAATCTCACAATCGTGTGCATCAGCGTGCACGAATCAAAGCATAACACTAAAATGCATGAAAACTCTGCGCGAAATATATAAATATCCAGTGGGTGCATGAAACCAATATCATGAAACTCAGTCACCAAAACTAAATCATGCAAACAGAACACCCAAAATACCGAAATCCAAAATGACGGATACGTGATAATCGAATCACAAAATCACAAATCACAAATACCGTCTTCGGTAGTTCCTCCTTCGAGGTCGAGAAGGAGTCGGTGCAATCCACAGCTAGCAGCGCAGGATATCTACCTGCCTCTTGCTCACGGTCTAGCGTCTTCTGACTCTATGGATCCTTATCTTCTCTGCGGATTACCTATCACGCGGTCAATCGGCTCATCGGCCCTGTCAGGTATGCTAACGGGGACGATTCCGTTCTGGCACTTCTCTGGTCACCTCTCGGTCAAACCTCACGACCACTCGTAAGGCAGCATATCACTGGCGTCGGCCTCTGGCTCTCTGAAAGCACGTCACACATCCGATCCTGGGTGCAACATCATGGCAGCTATGTCCTGGAAGGAATCCTGCTCAAGGTCTCTTCCAATCATGCCTATGCCGATCTGTACAGAGGCTAGCTCTCCTGCATAACCTCTTCTCGCTCAAAGGGCATCTGTGTCCTCAGCACAATATTTCTCCAGAAACTGGTCACATCGCAACGTCTCTGTAAGCATCTCAGGTCTCTAGTCTCGACGGGAAGCAATGACAGCTCGTCAGGGTCTCACACGAACCTCTTGTTCCAACTGTCTCTATCGTCGTCCACTATGACGTCACGCCAAGCTACTATGCACTGCACTGTCTCGGCCACGGTCAATCTGAAGTCTCTCACACGGACTCGAAATCTCGTACTCTGTAGCTTCATCACTCTGTAGCAGATGTCAGGCCGAACTGGTCCTCGGGAACACGTCTCAACCATCGGAGGAATACTCATCACTCGTCCATCCTTGATCAATTCGCAACGCATCTGGTTAAGTTCCTCTATCCGAACTTGGTCAACTACCTCGTCGACAATGCTGAACTCTGCCCTGCTGGGTGTGCACAAAATGACCACTCTGGGTCTAAGTCTTCTCGTATCGTACTCCAGAAAGGTCCTGCCGAGATTCCTTTCTCAAATCTCAATCCTGCCGAAGTGCCCGGAAGTCATCATCCAATGCTGAAGCTCACGCTTATTCCGGAACGGCTGCATACTTATCGCGCTTCTTTCTGGAAGATATATCCATATACCACGCCTCTGGGTGCGTATCACATCTCTAATATCAGTGGAGTGGAACATCATCTCGTCGAAACCTCGTACGAACTCTTTTCTTTACTCTGCTCAAATGTCGACTGATTCGGACTCGTCTCATCATGGCTACACAAACTGCGCTCTGACGGCTATCCTCGCATCTGGAGTCTCCCAAGCAGTGTCCCATCACAATGTCCGAAAGATGTCGAACCATCCGATCGACTCGTCAGATCCTCATAATCCCCCAAGAGCTCACATCTTGGGTACAGTTTAATAGTATCGAGTACATGCCACAGCGTCGGTGGTCCAGCCGTAGAAGGGCAAACCCAAGCCTCACTAATGGCGCCGCGGAACCGCCGTAAACCCTAAGGTTCAAAGGCTGTCACACGGTCATTAAGTCGAGTTAGGGTTTCATTCTTCTAGAGGGTCCATAGAATCACCTGCATGTCTTTCCGTATACTTTAAACTTGGAAAATGGCTCCTGACATTCGATCGTCTCAATCGACTCTCAACGAACCTGCGTGAAGTCGTCTCTAGCTGGAAACAATCAATCTGATATCCACGCATCGGGGTAAGCGAACTCACCACACGTCCTAGTCATTCATCCTCGGTGACTAGCGACTCGCTATCATTTCTCTAAGTACATGCTCATGCTGCAGTAGCTCCAATCATCTGGGCGATAATTCATCATTTGCAGCAACAACTGGCTCATACACCTGTACGTTGAACAATGCCTCAATCCTCCAGGAAAGGCAATACATAAGCGGTCATCTCTGAATCAGCCTGCTCTAGGTCTGAGTAAGACTCTCCACACTGGAAATCTTCAACTCAACTGGGCCCGCTCTGGCGCAAAACTGGACGGATCACCTTCGCCTCTCAAATCGGGTAGACTAGCTATCATCTGTCGCATATCTGCCTGAAAGCTCCGGCAATCTCAGCTCGTAAGCTTCGGAAGCGACATCCTGTCAATCTCAGCAACAGCTGGTCCATCTGTCTGCACGGTAGGCGACATCACAATCCCTGAGGTATACTGTACATCAACAGTCCTCTCTCAACTGACAGCTCTAACAAAGGCACGATCATCCGGTGCAAACCAAGCACTCGCCTCCACTAGAGGTCACAAACACCAACACTAACTCGATACGTTCCCATGTCACCAGAAAACACAAAGGTCGGCCCTCGTACCAAACGAGCTCACACCGGCCGTAACCCTAGCAGCAGCCCAAACTGCGCTCAAACATGGTGACAGGGATCTCAATCGAGTATCAAAAGAGAGCACATCAAAGGCAAGAAAGGAAACAACAGATCCAAAGGGGATACATGATCATAGGAAGGAACAGCATCAATGAAGGTATGATCATGAAACTAATAGAATCGGGGATCTCAAATGGATGTATAATCCTAGATAGGAAGAGAATCACTGATCTCTAAACAAATGTCCATCCTAAGGTTCCTTAAGCGGAGTGGCGTGTCGTAAGTATGCCGTGGAACATACCAACGGTACGTCACTCTACTTTAGTCACCTAGTCCATCAACCAAGGGTCATCCTAAAACGACGAAAGTTCGGGTTTACACCCCCTCAACCAAGTCTAAGTTCCGTAAGGTCAAGCCTAAGTTCCGTATAAAAACAACTCCCTAGGCTCCACATAGTCAACTTAGACTCGAACCAAGGTCAACCTAGCGCTCTGATACCAACTTTGTCACGACCCGAAAGAGCACGTGACTGGCCCTTGAACCATATGAAGCCTATAGGACTCCATCTGATCCAAGTAAGCCAAAAGCCCAGAAATCTAAAACCATTTTGAAGAAAAAAGTAAAGAACTGGTTTAAAGAAGTGAAGAAATACAGGTTTGAAATCAAGGTTTTTAAATAACTAAGCCGAATGTGCATTTTAAAAACGGTACAGTCTTTTCTAGAAATTTCGGCAGAGTTTCCTTTGTAAAACTGGCCCGAATGGGGTAAAACGATAATAACAAGATATAACATGATAAAGGCATCCCCAAGCGGGAGCTAGCTCTTCGTCAATCGACGGTCACAACCACGCAATGATATAATAATATACAACGCCAAGTGGCGAGGATCAAATCCAAAGAAAGCTCAAAAGCAACAAGAAACCGCAATACTACAAAGCGCGACTCTAAGGTCGAAATATACAACACTGATATCTAGGTCTGAAAGAATAAACAAGTTTTGGTTGATGGAAAATTTCTAGATACAATGAATAAATTAAATACAAAGGTGACTCCTGATACGAAGGAATCCACCTACCAAAGCAAATCACCCGCAAGAAGGAAATGTGCCAGAAATGCCGCAATAGAACCTGTACGGCATAACCTGCAAGAGCTGTGGCACAACGGGGGTGAGTTGCCAACTCGTGAATAGAAACATCTACAAGGATAAATCGAATGCAAGACATAATCCTAAGTCAACGATCAGTAAAATATCCACAAGAGTACATCTGAGTGTAATAAGGTGGCAAGGTAACATCTAATCATGTATATAGTGCCAGGTACTCAGGTAACAACATGTCATCAGTATAAGGTATGTCTGCATGAAGTATCAACGAAGAAATATCAATAATATCAATACACATATATTAGCGTCCCATACCACTAATATTGGTGTAAGATAAGTGTAAATCCAGTCTGTATATGAACCAAGTCTGTATATATGTGGAACCCGTCCACCTGTCACCCACTGACAGTAAGCATCATGTATGCAATGTGAGGATATAACCAAAATCATGGAAAACTCATCATGAAACCCGTGCCAAACACCGACACGTAAATCCTCATCCGTACGGGGCTCCGTCTGCGGATATCGGCCCTCGGCCCCGGCAGTATGAGTCAACCCATGTCCATCTCTGGGCTCCGTCTGCGGATATCGGCCCGTCGGCCCCGGCAGTATGCCCATCTCTCGGCTCCAGGCGGTATCCCCCGGATATCCGCCGAGCTCAGGTAAAATCACCGGTAGGTACTCGCCCGCCTCCAGGCTCAATCGGCATAACCCATCAATCATCTCGCCGAGGGTAACCATATCGGGCCCACCACGAACCCGCAAACGGTACGTCGCCTCCTCGAATCGGGTTTCAAGCACACGTCTCAGCACCGAGAAAACGCGTGGTAGACGCACCGAAATATCATATCACGAGGTACCGGGTTTTCATAAAGTGCCTCTTTTCTTAAATAACCCCACGGTCCTCAAAAACCAGAAATCACATGAAAATCCAACATCCAGCAGTAAATCCAATGCGATGTACTATGCAATCAATCCATGATATATGCGACATGTAAAGAGAGTAATCATATCGGAAATCATGCAACATGGAATAGGAATGCGCATATGTCAAAGGAAGCATCATATCACGAATGTAATAGTACTACTGTGTAGTGACATGGCAATTATCGATGATAAAGTGTGTGAGCCGGCAAATAGTGTACGTGAAACATACGCATCATCGATAATGGTGCTGGTGTCCTAACAGCATGATAATAACATGGTAATGAACATATGCCAGCAATGCGAATAGTATGAATATGCGGAAATCTAGTAATCAACATCACAGTGAAGTATCTACTAGGCAACTACATCTAAGTATCCTGTCAATCAGGAGGGGTAGGTGTGGAAACCACCTAAAACTGAGTCTAAGTATATATGTAGATATATAGTCGGTGATCCCGCCTCAATGTCATATCGTAAGATATCCTCTAGCTATGAGTGCGGATCTATCATCAATATCAGCTCGTACGGTAAATCATCGTACGGCATTCCCAAAAGCTGGGTAGGGGTCAACATCTCACTGTCTCATCACATAACAAATATCACCATCATTAGATCATATAGTCTGGAGTACTACTCTATGTCTAGTACAAACGGTAACATCGGTAAAGTATGCATGCGGGGGTAAACACACATCCCAAGCCCGCAAGAATCACAAGTCATACCCCACATATGAATCGTATCAAATCACCGATCCCAGGGCACCAAGCCCACAATATCGACTCATCTCCAAAGTCGTCACATATCATCAATCACAGTGTAAGTACATGTGAAAAGCAAGGGTATATGTATAGGGTAATTCTATCCTAGGGTTCGCGACTATGAACTACACTAGTCACTTCTAACCCAACATATCCAAAATACACCTAATATCACAATACCATATAATAAGCTATCTACGGACTGCGGGGGTGCTATACGCCATCCACCCGACTTTCCCCCATAGATATAATCTACTCACCTTGCATCATCATTTGCGGACATCACCATGCATTTGCTTGTCGTCCGAAGTCTTCATGGGTACCTACACATCAAAATATCGTATATGCGCATTAAAACCAAATCCAATCTAAAACGGCGCATAAACTCCAAAACGATACGATAGGGGGCCTATAGGTGAGAACCTATGGCACGCCTTCAAAACCATCCATAATCCTCTATATCGTCGTATAAACGACAATAGTCGAGGCAAAACACATTCCACCATTTCCAATCCAAAAATACGGAATACGGAAACACGAATCCAAAACGACAACATAGGATATATGTCCCAGATTTCACCCTAGATAGAATCTGTCAAAACTAGAAGTACCCAGGGCCAAGAATTGAGGAAATGGGGCCAGGCACGCAAAACGAGGCAACTCCTCCCTGGTCTGGCCGCAATTTGCGGCCAGAATGCAGGTTTTGGCGGCCGGAAAGTGGAATGGGGAGCTAGGGTTTTGGGGTTGGCTTCCTGGGTGCCTGCACATGTCACTTTCCACTCAATTTTATTTTAGGGCATCTCGGGTGATAGCAGATTCCAATTAACCTTCACAGATTACAAAATTTCCCCGATATCGGTTTCTAAAATCCGTATTCTGGTTCTAGCATCAGGTTAGGGTCTCAATTCAAACACTAGGGTGTTGGTATAATCTTAACTGAGCTCAATTTCATAATGCAACACCAATTCACTCAAACCCTAACTAGGTTTCTCTCAAATCCATAATATCACACAATATCGATAAAATCTTGACATGGGGTTATAGGAAAGGCTATAATTAAGCAAATGGTTCAGAAATTACCTTCATTAGCAACTCAAGAAAATTCTTGAGTTGCCCTCTAGTGACCAAATCCATGCTTCTTTAGCTCCATGTGTAGATCTAGGGATTTTGGACATTTTTAATGAAAGGAGATTGGGGTTTTGGTGTGTTTTTAGAGATGATTCATGGCTTGAGGAGGGGAGGGAAATGGAGAAGGGGCAGCAGCAGCAACTATGGGAGAGAGGGGAAGAAATGAGAAGGAGAAACAAGGCTAAGGGTTAAGGTCAAAGTCCACCTCTCTCTCTCACCTACCCTCATGATTGCATTTTCTTTTCTTTTCCCTTTTCTTTTAAAACCCAACCCTTCTCACACCAATAGTAAACCCAAATGAAAACCATGGCTAGAAAAATACACAAGTGTAGAAAAAGTGATATGTGCAAGTTTTGCACAAAATTGCCAAAAAACCCAATTAGCGATTTTAATCGCGATTAGCACTAAACTAGTGTTAAACTAATCACAAAAACTTAAAAATGTCATAATTCACTAATTTACCCTATTTTAGAATTTTCCATAATTTTTCATAATTTTTCTAACATTTTTCCTATTTATTTGCATTTAATATTAAAATAATCAATAAAATAATATTAAATTATAAAAATTCCCAAAATTAATATTTTATATTTTTGAAGATGTTACAGTAACGCAGTAAAAGAAAGCCAAAACCCAGAAATCTAAACCATTAAAAGTCAAGAAAAGATAAGAAACATTGTTTAAACTTTTGAAAATCATAAGTATAAATTCTTTAAGTCTTATTTACTTTCTTGAAAATTTCGGCAACACCTCCTTTGTAAAAACCAACCCCAAAAATGGGTACAATATAAATATAAACTAAACATCCCCAACGGGAGCAAATCTACGCCCAACGGCAGAAAACAACCACCACAACAGATATACGACGTCGTAGCGTAGAAATAAAAGACGATATACGTAAAACTTCATAAAAGACATCCAAGTCCCCAAAATATACAATATCGTCCTCACATCAAGTCTCTAAGTCATACAAGATAATGGTAGATGGAGAGTACATGGATACAACGAATATACAATAAAAAAACAAATAACTACAAAACCCACCTAAGCAAACTGCACAATGTGAGCAGATGCGGTATCCGTAGCAAAAGATGATAAGATAGATGAATAGCCTGCCTCGACTACTCTGGGGAACAACCTGCAAAACAACTATGGCACAACGGGGGTGAGTTGCCAACTCGTGAATAGTAAATAACATATGCAGGTAATCGCAAGTATGCACATACAGCGCGAATCTAACATACACAATTAATAGTAATAAAAGGTCATATGAATGCAAAAATTATGAAAGATACACTAGCAGGTGCAACTAATACATGAAGCAATAATAATATGACAATCGGTATGCAATAATCATGCAATAATGATATGAAAATGTATATATGCAACAGTCATGAAAGGTACTCTAGCAGGTACAACTAACACATGAAGTAATGCATATAAATAAAGGTATGTAAATGCAATGGTCTTGAAAGGTACTCTATCAGGTACGACTAATACATGAAGCAGTGCATAAATAATAAATGTGGAGTATGGAATGAAACATGTCATTTCCACTGAATCCTGACATCGTGGTAGGATCACAATCCATCAAGACAATCCAAATCCCAATTCCTCAAATCAGCCCCCAAATTGGCTCTCATAACTTATAAGTCTCACAAATCCTTAATGTACAATATCGAATAAATCTCATATATCCTGAATGTACAAAGTCAAGTGAATCTCATATATGAATTTATATGTATACATATATATTAGCGTCTCATTCCACTAATATATATGTATATGCATATATAACAGCGTCCCATTCCACTGTTATATATACTTAGGAGTAAAATATCATGAAAACCAAGTATCCAGCATCGACACAACATAGTGATCTATCAGGTGCTGTCACCAAGACTGGCACCCTGATGTATATGTATCATACGCTATACCGAAAGCTCGAGTGCCTAGCTCTGACCCTCGCCTCTCGACGTATCCATACACAAATGACTCCCGTCGGTATCCCCATGATAACCGCCGTGTCATTGGTAATGTGACCGAAGTATATGGTTCCCCTGCCAGGCTCAATCGGCAAGGCCCATCAATCTTCTTGCCCCGGGGTACCACCGAGCCCCACCATGTACCCTTATACGGCCCCCGACACCTCGCATGGGGTAAATATATCAGAACCGATAAATCTCATTGTGGATGCTGAAATATCATATCAAGCGAAGCCGAGTTTTTTCAAATAATTCATAATTTTATGAACTACTACGGTCCCCAAATCCAGAAAACATCATGAAAAATTCATATCTCAATGCGAAAATCCATGAATATAATATATGCAACAGAAGACTGAAATGTAAGCATATAAGGAAAAGCCGCTAATTAACTGCAACAAGTTAATATAAAATATCATGCGGTTCCTATTTTCTCCAATTCTAAATAATATCAAGTATAGGTAAACATCTAGCTATAACTGATGTATGCGTAAACATAAAGGTATAGCGAGATATAGATATCTACCTATTAGAAATGATGTAATATACCCCCCCCCCGGGTATAAGTGAAGTATGTATGCAAAGTATACATGTAGTAATGTTATTATGTGTGTATGTACCTATCACTAATGGTACAGTACCCTATAGGTTTACAGGTAACTAGCATGTAAGTATATCAATGTATATGTGTAAGCATATAGGTATACAAGTATACTATAAGTCATATGCATAAAGAAACATGAATCAATGTCTCAATGTCCCTAATCAAACTATATCATATCCATAAGTGGGTTGTGCATGTCATGGTAATTATTGACGGTGTGTGTGGCATACAATCGGTGCTCGTGCAACATAAGCCGTCAATAATAGTGCGGTGTCATAAGGATATTAGTCCAAGCACAACAATTAACTAAGCAGTAGGGTGTATGCGCAATTCTAAATATGACATAGAATATGCGACAAGTCAAGTCATTTCTAGCCTAGACGCATAACGCCATGCGGGCAATCCCCCTGTAGATGTTAAATCTACTCACCAACGCTCCTGGCTAAGTGAAGCCTACAACCCGTTTTCCCTTTGTCGTAGCGTCCGAAGTCCCCGCCTGCGAACCTACAATTTCACAAACATATCACATAAGCTAAATATCCTAAATCGAAGAAAAGACAATGAAACGCAAGGATAACGCCGTGAAAATTACACTGCCCACTTAGCGCATCTAACGCGCACAACATCGGTCAAAAACCCTAACTAGGTCGCTAAACTACGAAACACCAAGTCTAGACTCCAATTGTCCGGATCGCGCAACACAACACAACTAAATGCGAGGAATATAATAGATATAATCTCGAGCGACCAATTGAAACCACGTCGGAAAAACCGCGAAACCTAGTAAACTACTTATCACAATTTTTCGCACTAGTTTCAAGCTAACACATATCTAGCGATTACAAACACCTTATAATAGCTTAACTAAGCTATCTAAACCATTTCTATATTTTTAACACTTGCAAAATAAGTTTTCGCAAAAATCTAGTAAGCAACATTTCATAATTAAACAAAGTATTCATTAACAATAATTAGCATTTTCTACTAGGTCAAGCTTTTTTCTAACCACAAATTAACAATTTAATTAACATTAAATACTTAATCAAGTTTTAACCCTAACTTGAATTTCTTAAAAAATATGAATAATGAATTAAACATGAAATTAAAAGCTTAAATTAACATCTAATTAAGCTAGCATAAAGATTTAACTTAACAATTAAGAATTAGGGTTAGGATTTTATACCTCAAATTAGCAACAAACTCCAAAATTTAATCCTCCAAAATGATGTCTTTCATGAATATCCGAGGAAGATTAAGTTTGAAGAAAAAAGGGTATTGATTTAATTATGAATTTGTGGGATTTATTTAGGAATTTTGATGATCCTAATGAAGCAAAATGAGATAGAAATGGAGGGGAAAAAATTGGGGCAACCAAGAAAGTGGCTGGCCAAAGCAAGGAGGGGGTTTTGTGAAAAGTGAAGAATGTTTTAGCAAAGTAATTCAGTTAATGCCATTTAATGCAAATGCCACCTTTCATTTTCTTTTCTTTTCTTTTTAAAATTTAATTCCATTGACCAAAAAAAATATCTAGATATTTAAAAAAAAGGTTCTAAAATAATTATAGTGATGATTTCTAATGATTCTAATTTAGAAGAAATTTCCCGATTTACGTGCATATTTTACTGGCTAAAATAATATTTTATTTCGGAAAAATTCAATCTGATCCAAAACCTCCCATATACCCCCAAAGTTCGCGCACTAGCTTTATTTTAGCACAAATAGTTGCCGGCAAGTTTCTACAGACGTTTGATCGAAATCGGGTTAAAACGGAAAATACCGACTATTTTGCCCTAAAACAGAAAAATTCGCAAAACGATTTCTAAAACGTTACAATCTCCCCCCTTATAGAAATTCGTCCCCGAATTTTAAAATTTTTACTAAGCGTACCTTCAAAGAGAAGATTACAAAAATCCCAAATCTTGCTCGCAACATTCCAAGTGATCACCTCACTATACGGTTACGTCCATGAAAACCCTTCACAGATGGCAAGACCCTTGACCGAAGTCTCTCCACCTGCCGAGCCATTTACACAATTGGCTGCCGGTGAACGAAACGATCTCGTCCAAGCCAAATGGTCTGATGTTGAATCATCTGAGAAAGGTCATGAAGGTAATTACAAAGGACCGACACAAGGAATACGGGGTGAACACTCAATAATCTGGGCGGAAGTGCCAATTCAAAGGCAACGGAACTAACACGCTTTAAGGATCTTAAAAGGACCTACAATTCTGGGATAACCTTCCCAAAACTCAACACGTCATTCATCGGAAAAATCCGTAGCAATACATGAGCTCCCAGTGCGAACTCAAGTCTGCGACCACAACGTTCGGCATAAGAGCTCTGTCTGCACTGGGCTGTCATCATCCTGACCTGAACCAACTGGATCATTTCCGAAATCTCTAGACTAGCTGGGGTCCAAAAATCCTAATCTCGCAGAGTCAGAAAAATAGACTGGAGATCGACACCACCTAACAAACAAAACTTAAAGGTTGCCAATTAGAGTACCTCCTGATAACAGCTATCGAAGGAGATTCCTAACAATGGTAAGTATTGATCCCAACCGTCGACAATAATTAGTACATACGCAAAAGCATATCCTCCAGAGTCGGTATAGCCCGCACTCACAAAACCATCATCCTGCGTATGGAAAAACGGACCTAAAGCTCAACCAGTACCCAAGGTTTCCTGAAGTTCCTGCCCAAGACGGCAAGCGAACAGGGTGCCTTCATTGGATATGACCCATGATGGAACTCCGTGCAACGCACAAACTTCATAAAGGACAACTGAGAAAACTGAGTATAACCGGAAGAAACATCTGTAAGTCGATGTACTACACCCCAATACTTGTGGGGAGGCGGAATTTTCAAAAACGAACTTGTTTAGTGAACGAACATCGACTAACCGCTTGAATCGAAGCTAAACTATAAATAACCAAACACAAAGTGTTTCTAAACTACTGTGTTTAGGGATTATACCTAAAGAACCAACTCCTTCGTCTTTACGAACTCCTTGTTCTCCTCGGCCTTCTCGAAGTAGTAGACGATCCACCCGAGAGCAAAACTCCAAGCTTAGCCTCTAAACTTGAGGCAACTAACCTTCTTGGATTGCTAATCAAAGAAGATAGATTGAGATAAAGTGATGGTTATGGATTGTTTAGTCTTACTAACCCTTGTACTCAACTCATGAGAGGGGAGGATTAGTCTTTTGAAGAGAGAGAGCTTGAGGAGAGAGAATGTGTAGATAATAATGAGATGAGATTATTGAGTATCATAATAAATATGAAGCATTCTCTTTTATGAAGAAAAGAATAATACATGATGAATAAGCATGCTTCACAAATATCTAATGGTGATTCATTATCATGAGTCATTAAGCATTTATTGTGCTTTAATGACATGAATGAATCACCCTCATGACTCATTAATCTCATTCATTGCATATGACACCTAAACCACTTTAGTCACCACTTCTAGAAGCTTCTCACACAATTACGAGAACGCCCCTCCAATCCGAAAAAATACGGAAAAACTTTAGACTGTAAAAATCCAATAACCGGATACCAGTAACTGGCTTAAACCAAAGCCGACTGGTAAAACCTGTCCGAAAGTCGTACGTGCGTAAACGCACGTACGCGTCCGAACCCTTGTCGTAAAACCATACGACCTCTATATCGTTTCACCTGGAATAGGAAACTCTCTGTGTAGGACTCTAGAGACTCGACTACTACGCTGGCAGTGGGTTTAACCACAGACCGCAAGCGGCACTAGCTGTACGTAACGGTCCCCAGGTAGTTGTCGATAAGAAGGCCGATGAGGAAACCCATCCGAACTCCTACTGAGTCTGATGTGACAATCTCCATACAGTCCGGTCCGTTCGTCCAAGACTATCGCATATCCGGCCTAGGGGCGGCAAGCGTCAGTCCCCTAATAGCGGTATAAGTCGTGTCAGAGGGAAGCCCATTACACCCTGAGAAACTACTGGAACGTACCAACAAATCTCGCTTGCCCTGGCCAGGGACTTTGCGTAATGGCTCTCTAACACAGCGCGATATCAACTCCCAATACCGGGAGGGACGAATCCTGTCTAACCGCCACTGCCTCCAAGTGCTCGGGACTGCACCCAACTGCTACCTGTTTGCACGACTCCTTTGAGCCGTGGTAGGGTAGCAATCTAAGAACAGTGGGACACACTCGAGGCGAAGTAGCAGTGTCAAGTCTGCGGACTACGCTGTACTCATGTCACCTGGGAACCGTTCACTGACAACTGGTATAAAACCAACCAACAGTTCCCTGTGAGTCCTGTCCGGTATACCCGTAACCTAACGAGAACCTGTATACTATCTCCAGTACGACGTACTGACGGCTGTGGGACAGGCCATCTCCCCAACTGGGATGAGAAGCGTACACACTAGTCTACTCCGGAGTATCGATGCTCTGTCTCGATAATCCAACGACTAGGGACCTGAATAAGGATGTGCTTGTAGACTACCCAGCCCCGACTAGTGTGACTGCCATCACAATGCTGGTAGTCAAGCAAGATCCTAAGAGCTCTATCAATACGTATACTCACATATTAAGATAGAAAAACCAAGTAGCATACTACCATGTTTAGCAAGACTGTTATATACATGTGAATATCCCAAGCTTCCATTAAGTAATATACAAACTAGTATGATACAGTAATGGCCTTCTAGGGCATAAACACTAACAATCTCCCACTTGGACTTGGGCCATGTACTGGCGTATCGAAGACCGATGATCTCGAATAGCCTCTCGAACTGAATCTGAAGTAGGGCCTTAATGAATGGATCAGCAATGTTATCCTCCGTATTTACTCTCTTTACCTCGATCTCCCGGCGATCTACGATCTCCCTGATCAGGTGATACCGCCTTAAGATGTGTCTGGACTTCTGATGGGACCTGGGTTCCTTCGCTAAAGCTATAGCGCCGTTGTTGTCGCAATACAGAGGTATTGGACCAACACTGGTAGGAACCACCTGAAGT
The DNA here is from genome assembly GCA_030015575.1 of Agapanthus africanus. NCBI lineage: Eukaryota > Viridiplantae > Streptophyta > Magnoliopsida > Asparagales > Amaryllidaceae > Agapanthus > Agapanthus africanus. Next base: position 296,671,500 of record JASDDO010000012.1, on the reverse strand, counting down.
TCTGTGAGGAACTTCTTCATCCAGACAGCTTCTTTTGCGGCATCGCAAGCAGCTATGTACTCCGCTTCCATCGTTGAGTCAGCAACGGTGTCCTGCTTGGAACTCTTCCAACAGACCGACCCTCCATTGAGGGTAAAGACATAACCCGACATGGACTTGGAGTCATCCTTGTCACTCTGGAAGCCGGAATCAGCATAGGACTCCATCTTGAGGTCCTTTCCGCCGTAAACTAAGAACATCTCCTTAGTCCTTCTCAGGTACTTGAGAATGTTCTTTACTGCTATCCAGTGATTCTCCCCTGGGTTTGCCTGATACCGGCTTACAACGCTCAATGCGTATGCTACATCTGGTCTGGTACATAACATCGCATACATTATAGAGCCTACCGCAGAAGCGTAGGGTATAATCGACATGCGTTCCCTTTCCAAATCAGTCTTGGGAGACATCTCTTTGGAGAGGGTGATTCCGTGACAAGCCGGTAGGTTACCGCGCTTAGAATCTTCCATACTGAATCTTTTCAATATGGTGTCTATGTACCTGGACTGTGAAAGTCCCAACATCCTCTTTGATCTATCACGATAGATCTGGATCCCCAGAATATAGGTGGCATCACCCAGGTCCTTCATGGAGAATTTCTGTGACAAGAATCTTTTGACTGACTGTAGCATAGGAATATCATTTCCTATTAGGAGAATGTCATCCACGTACAAGACGAGGAATACAACAACTCTTCCTACAATCTTACTGTATATGCATGGTTCATCTGGATTTTTGATAAAGTCGAATTCTTTGACAGTATCATCAAAACAGATGTTCCAACTCCGCGATGCCTGCTTTAGTCCATAAATGGATTTAAGCAGCTTGCATACTTTACCGCTGCTCCCACTCTGAATGAATCCCTCTGGCTGATCCATATAGACGCTATCTTCTAAATTTCCATTTAGAAAGGCCGTCTTTACGTCCATCTGCCAGATTTCATAATCGTGGAAGGCAGCAATAGCAAGAAGGACCCGAATGGATTTCAGCATAGCTACAGGAGAAAAGGTTTCGTCATAGTCCAAACCAGGTCTTTGACGGAAACCCTTTGCAACAAGTCTAGCTTTATAGGTTTCAACCTGTCCATCTACACCAATCTTCTTTCTGAAGATCCACTTGCATCCTACGGGTTTCACCCCATCTGGAGTAGTGTCCAAAGTCCATACTTTGTTAGTGTACATGGACTCCATTTCGGTCCGCATTGCATCCAGCCATTTTACCGAGTCACCACTCTGAATGGCTTGCTGGAAGCTAGTAGGGTCGTCATTATCAATGACGCAATCTTCTCTATCCCCGTCTATGAGAAAACCGTAGTATCTCTCGGGCGGATGAGACTGCCTACTACTTCTGCGGATAGGCGCTGGTATGTCCCTTTCTTCTGAAACATCTTGTTCTACCAAACTTTCAGTAACAGCTTGTGGTTCTGGAATTTCTTCCAGTTCTACTGCGCTCCCACTCTTCTGATTTTCTAAAAATTCAGTTTCTAAGAAGCGGGCATGACGAGAAACAAAAACCTTTTGTTCCTCTGCGTAGTAGAAGCAATATCCCATGGAATTCTTTGGATATCCCACAAACTTACACTCTACTGAGCGTGCCTCGAGCTTGTCCGAATGCTGCTTTTTTACAAAAGCTGGACATCCCCATGTCTTCAGGTACTGAAGATGGGGTTTCTTCCCACTCCACATCTGATATGGCGTGGTAGGCACAGTCTTGGTTGGAACCTTGTTCAAAAGATATGCTGCTGATTCTAGCGCATAACCCCAGAATGGTCGCGGTAACTCAGCCTTACTCATCATGGAACGAACCATATCTAATAGGGTTCGATTCCTCCTTTCCGATACACCGTTGTGTTGTGGTGTGTATGGAGGAGTAAGCTGAGAGAGAATTCCTTTCTCTTTTAAGTAACCCAGGAACTCGGCACTTAAGTATTCACCACCTCGATCAGATCTCAGTGTCTTAATACTTTTGCCTGTTTGGTTTTCCACTTCATTCTTGTATTCTTGGAATTTCTCAAAGGCCTCGGATTTATGCTTCATCAAGAAGATATGTCCATACCTAGAGAAATCATCCGTAAAAGTAATGAAGTAGGAATAACCACCTCGCGCATTTGTAGACATCGGACCGCACACGTCACTGTGTACGAGTCCTAAGAGCTCGCTCGCTCTTACTCCGTGTCCAGTAAACGGAGTCTTTGTCATCTTTCCCATGAGACAAGATTCACAAGTGGCATAAGATTGATATTCGAACGGATTCAAATATCCTTCTTTATGTAACTTCGTTAACCGTGTTTCATTGATGTGACCTAGTATACAATGCCATAAGAAAGCCTGATTTACTTCTGGAGACTTTCTTTTAAGTGTGTTCTGGACATTGAAAACCTGAGCTTGATTCATACGTATATACCGTCATCTAATGTACCTGACCCAATCAGAACTTGATTTAGGTGGATGTGAACTACATCGCTTACGAATGTAAAGTCATATCCCTCTCTTGAAAGTGAGGACACTGATATGATATTACAAGTCAAACTAGGTACATACAGACAGTTACGTAGAATCAATATCTGCCCACTTGTCAAACCTAGGCGATATTCTCCCACGGATTCAGCATCCACGCTCATTCCGTTTGCAACTCTGAGAGTCAAATCACCTATCCTTATAACTTTACGGTTTCTCAAAGCATGTAACGAATTACAGATATGAGATCCTGCTCCGGTATCTAGTACCCAGGAAGTAGAGTTAATTGACAAACAGTTCTCAATTACAAACACACTTGAGGCTGAAGCCACAACATGCTTCGTATCCTGGCTACTGGCTTCCAAAGCCCTGCAATCCTTCTACCAATGTCCATTCCCATAACAATAGGAATATCCCTCTTTACTTATACCAAGTCCCGAAACTGTTTCTCTTCCCTTTCCTCCTACTTTGCTGACACCGTATATCGGCTTTGTAGAGGTCTTCTTCTTTTCACCCTTTGCTTTCGCCTTGGATGAAGAAGAAGAAGGTCCCCTATTAAGCAGAGCTTGTGTCTCCCTGGTTTCTTTCAGGGTGTAAGTAGAGGGTAGGGACTGTGGAAATAAGTCAGTATATGTCATGTTTCCCAACGTGGTCTCCAGGTCCTTGAGCTCATCAATATAGCTAGTCATCGTAAGGACGTCGTCCCTTACAGATGACCCGTCAGCCGACCTCGCTTGAATCAATTCGTTCGAGACCTCATATCTTGCGATATGAGATTGCTCTCCATATAAATCTTTGTTATGGAGAAAGATGGAAACAGAGTCCATCTTCTCGTGTTGCTTCTGGTATATACCATCAACTGAAGCCAACACAAGGCACTTGGCTTTCTCTTTATTCTTTTCCTTTGTCTGACAGATATCCATATCCGTGACGGTGGAAACTCGACCTGGGACGGTGGGATCTTGAGTAGTAATAGGGTGGTCCAGCTTGTCATAGGCAATGGTCATCTGGACAGACCTTTGCCAGTCAAATAAGTTAGATTCAGTCATCTTGTTATCTAGATGTAACCTAGTCATGGTCACAAGGTCGCTGCAATGAGAGAGAGAGAAGAAAACACTTTAGCATGATGCTCTTGCAAGTTTAGATTGGTTTTTAATTTATCTAAACTGGATGGCTCCCACTGTTTCTCGAATCCTTCCTCAAACCATAAAAGAAGAATTAGCCAGGACTATTCTCACCGTACAATACTTGCTTAACAGTTCAGCCAGGCTGGTGTCGGTACTTCGAGGGAGGTTTTCCAACGCTTTCGCGAAGTTCCTTAATTAAATAACCTCTTTTCTCTGGGGGCGTAACCCCGCTGACACTTTTCTGGACACCTACTAGGTTTATAGCATTGATCGTTAAGTGACGAATATCCTGATAAGTAGCATATACTCACAGTAGGATCGGGATCAAAATATCATCGTCTGATAATGCTGTAGGAATGCTACCAACATTCATCAAACTCAAAATGGTATGCATCTCTTTGCAAATTTCAGTTTCTTTAGAAATTCCCGATATTGATTTTTGCCCTATGTTCTTATGACCTTGACGAAAGCCAACAAATCATAAAACACATGTCAAGTTCTTCCCATCATTATCTTGTTAATTTGAACCCACCCGTATATACCCTTGACGAAAGCCAACAAGGTTATACGACTGTCCCAAACCAACTCATCTATCTATGCAACAAATGAATACCCCAGCAGCTACCAAACACTATGCCTTGACGAAAGCCAACAAGCATAGCTTGAATACTACTGACCATTCATAAGAAATGACGGAGGGCTACGACTGGTTTTGGCGAAACCGTGAACGTAGTGAACTTGATATAATCGAAAGAACCTGATAGCTTTTAAAAGGAGTGGTTAAAGCTCCGCATTTAAAAATATCTGTTTTTAAAATTAACCGAGTGGTTTCTTTTAAATTGTTCCAACGATTTAAACTTGGTTTATTTTCTTTGCATTATAGATAATGCGTCCCATCATTAACCTATCATTGCAGAAAACAACGAAAATACAACGTCCTCTTATGCCATCCGCATTCGCCACGGGGCCCCGTCATTACCCGTTAGGTTACTTAACTAACGACAGAGCGGGGGCTGGGCTAGCGCGGGTGCAAAACATAAGTGACGTCTAAATAGCTATCATATATATAGATATTTTACATTCGTCTGACGCAATGATATACATTCCAGAACACAGATGAACTTAATTGGATTTGCAAGCAATCTGTATTTCTTTTGAGCCTGCAAGAAAAGACAGATTACACAGTTGTGATGAATAGCCATTACCCCACCCTCGACCCCTACGGGTATGGCAAACTACCCACCCGGCAGTTTGTGTACCCCACCTTGGGTCAGTCCTAGGAGCAAAAATAGTAAAATGAAATAATACATCGGTGGCTACAACCGCAACCTGGATGTGCCCCGCAAAATAATATTACAACAAATTACATTTACAACAAATGAATTAAATAATAACCCATTGCTAAACCCCGGCTGTACACCACAACAGTCCAATTACAGTTCATATGCAGAAACAGATAAAACCATTTCAGAAATGTGCAACCCCCTGCCAACTGACATACTAACAGTTAGGGGAGGTTTACGAACACATTAAACAATCACAGATATAATCCAATATGCAAATACTGTACAATTTCGATCGATTAAACGCATTTAACATTGCTCCAATACTGCTCTGTAAACTGGAAACCTGAGCAAAATTAAAATATTCCAGAAAACACCAAACACCAGAGGGGACCCACACATGAAAAATGAGTCCACGACTCAGCAACTCGGCCACGGAACCGCGGCGGATCGGTAGGATCCGCCGCGCTTCCGCGGCGCTTTAGCCGATTCATGGGCTCAAATTTCATGGGTGTTCTCCTGGACCCTTTTCAAGCTTTCTGAGCAACCCTGAAAAATTTTTAGACTTCATTTAAATTTCGACAGAAACTTGACAAATTGGTGGTTTCCGGTTTCGTTTTTTCCGTTCGAAATTCGTACAAATTTGCAATTAAGTTATTTATTGTTTAGCGAGGCTCTGATACCACTGTAAGTCGATGTACTACACCCCAATACTTGTGGGGAGGCGGAATTTTCAAAAACGAACTTGTTTAGTGAACGAACATCGACTAACCGCTTGAATCGAAGCTAAACTATAAATAACCAAACACAAAGTGTTTCTAAACTACTGTGTTTAGGGATTATACCTAATGAACCAACTCCTTTGTCTTTACGAACTACTTGTTCTCCTCGGCCTTCTCGAAGTAGTAGACGATCCACCCGAGAGCAAAACTCCAAGCTTAGCCTCTAAACTTGAGGCAACTAACCTTCTTGGATTGCTAATCAAAGAAGATAGATTGAGATAGAGTGATGGTTATGGATTGTTTAGTCTTACTAAGCCTTGTACTCAACTCATGAGAGGGGAGGATTAGTCTTTTGAAGAGAGAGAGCTTGAGGAGAGAGAATGTGTAGATAATAATGAGATGAGATTATTGAGTATCATAATAAATATGAAGCATTCTCTTTTATGAAGAAAAGAATAATACATGATGAATAAGCATGCTTCACAAATATCTAATGGTGATTCATTATTATGAGTCATTAAGCATTTATTGTGCTTTAATGACATGAATGAATCACCCTCATGACTCATTAATCTCATTCATTGCATATGACACCTAAACCTTCTTAGTCACCACTTCTAGAAGCTTCTCGCACAATTACGAGAACGCCCCTCCAATCCGCAAAAATACGGAAAAACTTTAGACTGTAAAAATCGAATAACCGGATACCAGTAACTGGCTTAAACCAAAGCCGACTGGTAAAAACTGTCCAAAAGTCGTACGTGCGTAAACGCACGTACGCGTCCGAACCCTTGTCATAAAACCATACGACCTCTATATCGTTTCGCCTGGAATAGGAAACTCTATGTGTGGGACTCTAGAGACTCGACTACTACGCTGGCAGTGGGTTTAACCACAGACCGCAAGCGGCACTAGCTGTACGTAACGGTCCCCAGGTAGTTGTCGATAAGAAGGCCGATGAGGAAACCCATCCGAACTCCTACTGAGTCTGATGTGACAATCTCCATACAGTCCGGTCCGTTCGTCCAAGACTATCGCATATCCGGCCTAAGGGGCGGCAAGCGTCAGCCCCCTAATAACGGTATAAGTCGTGTCGGAGGGAAGCCCATTACACCCTGAGAAACTACTGGAACCTACCAGCAAATCTCGCTTGCCCTGGCCAGGGACTTTGCGTAATGGCTCTCTGACACAGCGCGATATCAACTCCCAATACCGGGAGGGACGAATCCTGTCTAACCGCCACTGCCTCGAAGTGCTCGGGACTGCACCCAACTGCTACATGTTTGCACGACTCCTTAGAGCCGTGGTAGGGTAGCAATCTAAGAACAGTGGGACACACTCGAGGCGAAGTAGCAGTGTCAAGTCTGCGGACTACGCTGTACTCATGTCACCTGGGAACTGTTCACTAACGACTGGTATAAAACCAACCAACAGTTTCCTGTGAGTCCTGTCCGGTGTACCCGTAACCTAACGAGCACCTGTATACTATCTCCAGTACGACGTACTGACGGTTGTGGGATAGGCCATCTCCCCAACTGGGATGAGAAGCGTACACACTAGTCTACTCCGGAGTATCGATGCTCTGTCTCGATAATCCAACGACTAGGGACCTGAATAAGGAAGTGCTTGTAGACTACCCAGCCCCCACTAGTGTGACTGCCATCACAACGCTGGTAGTCAAGCAAGATCCTAAGAGCTCTATCAATACGTATACTCACATATTAAGATAGAAAAACCAAGTAGCATACTACCATGTTTAGCAAGACTGTTATATACATGTGAATATCCCAAGCTTCCATTAAGTAATATACAAACTAGTATGATACAGTAATGGCCTTCTAGGGCATAAACACTAACAACATCCAAATGGAGTCACGCCCTGACTAAACCTGGGTAGACACCATAACGGAATTCGTGGAGATCTGCTCCCACTCCTGTAGGGTTGCTATGCACGCGCACAAGGGTCTACGAGGCATCAACCATGCCTGATTAAAAAATTAGCCGTGCCGAACAACCCGAATACGGATCTTTAAACTAGAGATTAGGAGAAAACAAGCATGCTAAACACTTTAACACTAAGTGAGAGGGATTACAACCTTTGTAGATCCGGTCCTTCACTTCATATGCTCCGTGTTGTGGTCCCTTCGCTGCGATCATCGGGATCCGGACTCTCGAGAGGTTCCACGAAGAGAAAGACGCAATCTTTGCTTCCGATCTTCGATACTAAGATGATCTACCTTGAAGTTTCTTTAACACATGCTAACACTCATGAAATGATGTGAACACCCTCATCTAAATGGCAAGGGAAGATGGGGATGATGAAGTAGGATTTTTGCTCTCTTTATTTATCTTTTTCTCATAATTATTCATCACTTGGAAAAATCAAGAAAGCTTTTTTTTCATGAAAAGAATGAAGGAAGAAGATGAACATTATTATGAATCATTTTGTGATGAATAGGAAAAGAATTAATATGATAGATAATGCAACCATGGTGAACTTAACCTTTGTAGAGAATTGACTAGGGTTAGGGTTTGGGTTGGGTTAAAGCATGAGTCACTTACAAATATCTTTCACAAAACAAAACCAAAACCTTCTAGAAACTACTAGAAGTCATTAACCCAAATCAAACCCTAATCTTGATTAAACTCCACTAAATAAGTTGCATTATTTATCATATCATGTTACAATATTATATATCACATATATAATATTTATCGTAACAAAATAAAATAATACAATTAACATATATCACATATATATCAATGTATTACCCGAGTGAGAAAAAGAATCTTTTAGTGAGCAAATATTAGTTAATGCAATTTAATATATCATATATATTATTATACATTAAATTATCGAATCAACACTTGATCCGACAATCCGGCTATATCGCATATAACCGACTAATATATATCCGTACCGATTCATCGAATCAACACTTGATCCGATGAACCGGCTGATATCATATATCGCGAGAATAGAATACGGTATCTCATATCGCATTATCCTCGGTCCCGCACATATCACATATGTGCTCCTACTCCGTTTTGCCTGAGCCAAGAAACCTCTGTGTAGGACTCTAAAGAATCGTCAATACGCCGGCAGTAGGTGATGATCATATCAAACACTCACAAGCTGCAAGCGGTCAGCTAAACGTAACAGCTACCCAGGTATTGAGCGCTCAGAAGATCAACAAGAAAGCCTGTAACTTCTCCTGTGAATCCAAATAGTAACACTCCTGTACAGTCCGGTCTCGTCGTCTGATATGTCGCATATCTCGCCTAGGGGTGGTAAACGTCAGACCCCAGTAGCTCGATAAGTCGTGTCGATATGAGGTCTATAACAGTTCGAGAAACTACTGATAACACTTACCAGTAAATCTCAGCAACCCTGACCAGGGATTTCCGGTTATAGCCAATCGAACACAGCACAACATCAACTCCCTATACCGGGAGAGACGAATCCCCTCCTATCGCTCATTGCCTCCATGTGATTCGAGACTGTACCCAAAAGCCACCTTTTTGCACGCCCTCTTGGACGTGGTATGATGGAAATCAAAGCACAGTGGGAACCACACAAGACTCTATGACGATCTCGGGTCAACAGACTACTCTGTACCAGTGTCACCGGAGAACTGCCATCTGACGTATGGTATAATACCATCTGGGAGTTCTCGGCGAGTCCGTCTAGTGTACCCAGTCTCCACTGAGCACCCGTACACCATCCTTGATGTCAAACACCGATGGATATAGGATCATCCATCGCCCATCATATGGGTCAAGATGCGTATACGCTTGTCTACTCTGGTGTATCGATGCCCTGTCTCAATACACCCTCGACTAGGAACAGTTATAGGATGTACTCGTCGACTACCGTGGCCCCACTAGTATGATCTCATCATAGTCCCAGTAGTCGAGTACATATCCTAAGGGCTTTATCAACATGTAATATAGAGACAATCAGAGTACATGTTAAGATAAAGTACAACCAGATAGCATACTATCATGTCGAGCAAGAAAGTCCTCCTTATATATGTCCTAGCATCCACTACAATATACATCGTATGCACAGTAATGGCCTCTAGGGCATACATATAACTAACAATCTCTCACTTGCACTAGGGCCATCTGTTATGGTATCGCATACCCTACAATTAGCTGCGGTTGAAGTATCTCATACTCAACCATCCCATAAAAGTCTCTACTGGGAAAAAGGCCTTTGTGAGTGGATTCGTGCTGTTGTCCTCTGTGTCTACTCTCCTAACCTCGATCTCCTTGGAGATCAACCATCTCCATGATCAGGTGATACTGCCTAAGAATTATATCTGGATTTCTGATGGGACGGAAGTTCCTTGGCTGAAGCCACAACTCCATTGTCACACAATGGTAGGAACGAAGTTCATCTTATGAACTTATATATATCCAGACTGCCTCTTTGGTAGCATCCTTGGTAACGATGTATCTTGCCTTTAATCGTCTAGTATGTCACGGTATCTAGCTTGGAACTCAACCAACATACCGTCCCTCCACTGAGGGTGTAGACAATGCCTGCGACTGACATTCAGTCATCCTTATTACCCTGGAACCCTTCCAGTGATTCTCCCCAGGATCAATTGATACCATCTCACTACAACTAGTGAGTATCCTAACATCCAATTAGATCTATCTCATATATCCAAAACCCTGGATTTAGGAGGTATCGCTTTGATCCTATATGGAGAATCCTTGTGATAAGCGGAGATTGACCGATCGTAGCATAGGAAACTCTTTCCCTATCAAGAGTATGTCATCCACGTACTCTACGAGGATCACCACCATACTCTCTACTACCTTTTCGTATATACAAGGTTCATCTACCATTTTGATGATGTCAAACTCTTTGACTACCACATCAAAACAGATGTTCCAACTCCGCGATGCCTGTTTTATTATATAAAACATCTTGCACACGTTTCCGCTGCTCCCACTGTCTACGAAGCCCTCTGGCTGTGTACTTATAGACGCTATTTTCTAAAACATCATTTAGAAAAGCAGTCATGACACCCAACCGCCAGATATCGTAGTCATGGTATGTAGCCGTGGCAAGTAGGATCTGGATGGACTTAAGCATAGATCCTTAGAAAAGGTTTCAACATAATCCATACCTGGTCTATGATGCAAACCTTTAACAAGTCTAGCTTTGAAAGTCTCAACTTTTCCATGTACACCAAGTAATCTTCTCAAGATATACTTGCTCCTGATGGGGATTTAACCCTTCAGATAAAGCAACCAAAGTCCATACTTTGTTGGTGTATAAGGATTCCATCTCAGATTGCTAAGCATCCAGCCATTCTTATAGAGTCTCACTCCTGATGGCCAGCTCGAAACTAGTTGGGTCATCATTTCATGATGCAATCCTTGCTCCCACTGTCATAGAGAAAACCGAAGTATCTCTCAGGTGGGTGGGGAACCCTACTAGATCGGCGGAGAGGCTGAGGTTCGTTGGAAACTATTGAATCCTTTGGTTCTACCAAATCATCAGCTGTAGTTTGTATAGCTGGAACATTTCCAGTTCTACATTACAGACCTTGCCTCGAGCTTGTCCGGATTTTGCTTTTAGACACAAGCCGGACAACCCCAAATCTTAACAAACTTAAGATATGGGCTCTTCCCTTTCATATCACATATGAAGTGGTAGACAACTGATTTGATTTGAACCCTATTCAACAGGTATGCAGCTTCTCAAGTGCATAACTTCCAAAAGGAAATAAGCAACTCAGTAGTACTCATCATAGAGCACACCATATCACATAGGGTGCTATTGCTCCGCCCCGATACATCGACGTGCTGTAGTGTATACGGAGGAGTAATGCTGAGAGAGAATCTCATTCTCCTTTAGAATAGTGCAGGAATTCCGTGCTCAAGTATTCTCCTCCTTGATCTCATCAAAGGACATAATACTTATACCCGTATTTTGGTTCTCTACTTCTAACTTATATTCTGTGAATATCTCAAAAGCTTCGGACTTGTGTTTCAGCAGGAACATATGTCTGAATCTTGAGAGATTATCAGAGAATGTAATGAAGTACAAAGAACCGATCTTGGCATATGTAGACAGGGGACTTTCATACATCAGCATGTATCAATCCCAAAAGTTCAGTAACTCTTTCTCTGTTTCCAATAAACAGAGCTGTAGTCATCTTATCTTTGTGACATGACCGGCAAGTCTCACAAGATGTAAATTCAAACTAATTTAAATATGCATCTAAATGTAACTTCAGCCAGTCGGGTCGCATTGATATGACCTAGTCTACAATGCCTCAAGAAGGATTCGTTCATTTCTGAACTCTTCCTCTTATGTGTGTTCTATATACTAAGAACTGTTGTTTGATTTAGAACATCAATGCTTTTAGATAACGTGCCTGAACCGATCAACTCTTGATATAGGAAATGTTCAAAACATTATCCATACTATACAAAATTATATCCTTTCTTTACTAATAAAGAAAAAGATATGATGTTGTATATCAGGTTCGGTATCTAATAACATTCGTTCAGAATCAATGTATTCAGGTAATACAGGGTGACAGTGACCAACAGACTTGGCTGCAACACTTGCACCGTTTTCTGTCTCATGAAACTAATCACCCGATCTCAGTTCTCTACCTATCTGTAGCCCATGTAACAGATTACATATACGGGATCCTGATCTGGTATCACATACCCAGGACGTAAAGGATACTGAGAAACAGTTCTCTGTAATGAACACACCCGAAGAAGATGCATCAGCATGCACTTTCTTCATTTGGGCGGCACGGGAAATCTGGTATTCCCCAATCTCCTGCTCTATCTTATAACAATTATAAGTTGGAGCGGGACCAACGTTCCCCAGCTCAGTATAACAAGCGGGTTCGGTCAATATATCCGTTTTATTATCTTGATTAAGGCGTGATATGGTCGCTATCTGGAGAGAGAGAGAAGAAAACACTCAGCGTATGCTCTTGCAAGATTAGATTGGTTATCTAATATATCTAATCTGGATGTCTCCCACTGTTTTATTCAAATCTTCCTTCAAACCCTAAAAGGAAAGACTAGCCGGGATTAATTACACGCTACAAGTTCGTCAATCTTTCAGCCAGGCCAGTGTCGGTACTTTGAGGGAGGTCCCCCGTGCTTTCGCACGAACCTAATTAAAGTAAACCTCGTTTTCCCAGGGGCGTAACCCCGTTAACACCTTTCTAGACACCTACTTAATCGGCTAATTGTAATGTGTAAAACTCTCCCAGGAGTAACTCTTACTCGCAGTGGGTATCGGGATCCAGCTATCTCATAGAAGGTATGCAATCTCATTGCAAATTTCAACACTTGAAATTCCCAATAATATTTTGCCCCAAGCGATCTATGACCTTGACAAGGTCAACAAACCATAGACCGCAAGTCAAGTTCAACCCGTCATTTCCTGATTGAATTAAACCCACCCGCACGACCCTTGACAAGGTCAACAAAGTCGCACGACTACCCTAATCCAATCGCATCATATGCTTATACAGATAAGCAGTAATCAGCTACCGCACACTACGCCTTGACAAGGTCAACAAACGCAGCACGAATACTAACTATTACTTATCTGAAATGACGGAGGGCTACGACGGGTTTTTCAGAAAACCCTTTGCGTAATGAACTTGATATCGTTGTAGAATCGAGTGATTTTAAATGGAGTGTTTTTGAGGCTTTTCTAGTATTGCTAAAGGGGTCACTCCCGGTGAAGAGATCGTCGGCCCTTTCCTCATCGAATAAGGTGCAGGATATTTAACAAATATCACTATGCAAAGCAAGAACTATAGAAGCAATCAAAAGATAAACCGAGTGTGTAGCATCTGCCAGTTATTGCTAAAGGAGTCACTCCCGGTGAAGGGATCTCGGTCCTTTCCTTATCGAATAAGGTGCTGGATGTTCTACAAGGAACACCACTATGCAAAGTAAGAACTAGAGCTACCAGTTTTTATAAACAAGTTTCTACAACATCTTAGGTTTCTTTTATTTCATTAATCTCATTAATGAAGTCCCATTTTATTATGCTTCACAAGCATCTCATTTGAAACGAAATCTACAATATAACATATATCTCATATATATAAAATATAAACATTTGTCTTAGGCAGTAATATGATCTCATCACAGAACATTGCAGCAGAAGAACATATATGAAATATTGGATATACTAGGACGTCCGTGTTTTCAATACGAGCCTGTATAAAACACGGATTCCACGGTCGCGATGAATAGCCAAACCCACATCCCTAGACCCCTACGAGAGCGGCAAGCAACACAGCCAATTCTAAGGTTAGGAGACCCGGTCCCGACTCCTCGAGATGGTCTCCCTCTGGACCCTAGAACCCGGTTACTTGTGCTCCCCGCCTTGGGTCTACCTAATGCGGAAAAGTAAATAATATACAACGGTGACATCTTCCGCTACCTGGAAGTGCCCCAATAAAAGAATATTACATACAAATGAATTTTACATTAATGAAAAAGAAAAAACTCTCATCTCACATAAAACCCCCGGCTATTCAAAACGCGACGATCCAATATAACATATCACAGCAACACATAATATCTCATATCATCAACGTAAGCAAGTATGCGTATCCCGATTGTCGTTGATGTATAGCAACGAAGCCGGCGATACACCACATACTACGCTTACGGTCACAGAAAAGAAAGTGTAAAACTACAATATTTGGAATCCGCAATCTCTTTAGACATCGCATGCCTAACCAAATGAATTTCTTAGACATCACATGCCTAACAATTATAAACCCCGCATTTTAGTCTCATTATCGAAAACTCTTTTCAATATCAAGTCGGGCAATTCAACAAGATTCCCGACGTCCTGATCGAATGCTCGTCGCAAACTTTAGTAGACGGCCGCACCCCCGGATGCCGTCGACAAAGTGCACTAAGGCGGAACACCGCTGTCGCAAGCACCCGAACGGATGCTTTTGGCGACGGAGTTCTCCTACAGTCACTTGGTCGAGGCTATGGGGCGTAGCTGTCTATTAAGTTTACCTGGCGAGTTTCCGCGTACGCTACGTGATTGCGACGGACTTTTGATCACATAAAAATTCCGTGGCAAACGATCATCTGAGACTAAACTGCTATGTTTATAATATTCAAATCAGTTATCTCATAACAATGTGTGGATTCCAAATATTGTATCACATTCCAGATAAATAGACAAAGTTAAACTTTCCGATCGAATCTTCAAACACCCAAGATTTCCCCAATATATCTCAACACTTGAAATCAGTTTAAAAACATCTATTACATGCCACAGTACCAATGGTCCAGCCGTAGAAGGGTCAAGCCAACGCCTCACATGTGGCACGCCGTACTGCCCCAAACCCTAAGGTTCAAAGGGCAGTTCAAGACGGTCACATAATCGAGTTAAGGTTTGTTGTCTTCTAGAGGGTCCACCGAGTTACTTGCATGACTTAGAACATTCTTAAACACGAGAAAAAATCCAACTTTTAAAAAATTTTCCGACAGGGGAAAAAGTGAGTTATTGATATCCGTTCGAATTTTTTAACAGTTTCTAAAAGTTATCCGGACAAACTAAACAAAATTATAAAATCCGATTGAATCTTTAAGTCCCCAATACAACCCAGATAATTCAACAGTTGAAAAGATATTAAAAATTCCCAGATAACTCAGCACCAGAAAATAGGAATTACTGCGCAAAAATTAATGCAACAAGAGACCGTACGACCGCGGAACCGCCGCACATGCCTGGCTCGTGCCGCGGTTCCGCGGTGGATTAATTGAATTAGGCCCCCGTATTTTACAGTAATTCATATTAGACCCTGCTTAATTTTCTGCATATTTTTAATATGGAAAAATCACAGTTTCGAAAAATTTTCCAGAAAGTGGGTTTTATCGGGTTTTCCGGGTTCGATCGGACTTTAAACTTCGTCTAGACATCGCCTAAAGCTCTAGCTTGGCTATTATACCACTGTAGGGTTGCTATGCACGCGCACAAGGGTCTACGAGGCATCAACCATGCCCGATTAAAAAATTAGCCGTGCCGAACAACCCGAATACGGATCTTTAAACTAGAGATTAGGAGAAAACAAGCATGCTAAACACTTTAACACTAAGTGAGAGGGATTACAACCTTTGTAGATCCGGTCCTTCACTTCATATGCTCCGTGTTGTGGTCCCTTCGCTGCGATCATCGGGATCCGGACTCTCGAGAGGTTCCACGAAGAGAAAGACGCAACCTTTGCTTCCGATCTTCGATACTAAGATGATCTACCTTGAAGTTTCATTAACACAAGCTAACACTCATGAAATGATGTGAACACCCTCATCTAAATGGCAAGGGAAGATGAGGATGATGAAGTAGGATTTTTTCTCACTTTATTTATCTTTTTCTCATAATTATTCATCACTTGGAAAAATCAAGAAAGCTTTTTTTTTCATGAAAAGAATGAAGGAAGAAGATGAACATTATTATGAATCCTTTTGTGATGAATAGGAAAAGAATTAATATGATAGATAATGCAACCATGGTGAACTTAACCTTTGTAGAGAATTGACTAGGGTTAGGGTTTGGGTTGGGTTAAAGCATGAGTCACTTACAAATATCTTTCACAAAACAAAACCAAAACCTTCTAGAAACTACTAGAAGTCATTAACCCAAATCAAACCCTAATCTTGATTAAACTCCACTAAATAAGTTGCATTATTTATCATATCATGTTACAATATTATATATCACATATATAATATATATCGTAACAAAATAAAATAATACAATTAACATATATCACATATATATCAATGTATTACCCGAGTGAGAAAAAGAATCTTTTAGTGAGCAAATATTAGTTAATGCAATTTAATATATCATATATATTATTATACATTAAATTATCGAATCAACACTTGATCCGACAATCCGGCTATATCGCATATAACCGACTAATATATATCCGTACCGATTCATCGAATCAACACTTGATCCGATGAACCGGCTGATATCATATATCGCGAGAATAGAATACGGTATCTCATATCGCATTATCCTCGGTCCCGCACATATCACATATGTGCTCCTACTCCGTTTTTCCTGAGCCAAGAAACCTCTGTGTAGGACTCTAAAGAATCATCAATACGCCGGCAGTAGGTGATGATCATATCAAACACCCACAAGCTGCAAGCGGTCAGCTAAACGTAACAGCTACCCAGGTATTGAGCGCTCAGAAGATCAACAAGCAAGCCTGTAACTTCTCCTGTGAATCCAAACAGTAACACTCCTGTACAGTCCGGTCTCGTCGTCTGATATGTCGCATATCTCGCCTAGGGGTGGTAAACGTCAGACCCCAGTAGCTCGATAAGTCGTGTCGATATGAGGTCTATAACAGTTCGAGAAACTACTGATAACACTTACCAGTAAATCTCAGCAACCCTGGCCAGGGATTTCCGGTTATAGCCAATCGAACACAGCACAACATCAACTCCCTATACCGGGGGAGACGAATCCCCTCCTATCGCTCATTGCCTCCATGTGATTCGGGACTGTACCCAAAAGCCACCTTTTTGCACGCCCTCTTGAACGTGGTATGATGGAAATCAAAGCACAGTGGGAACCTCACAAGACTCTATGACGATCTCGGGTCAACAGACTACTCTGTACCAGTGTCACCGGAGAACTGTCATCTGACGTATGGTATAATACCATCTGGGAGTTCTCGGCGAGTCCGTCCAGTGTACCCAGTCTCCACTGAGCACCCGTACACCATCCTTGATGTCAAACACCGATGGATATGGGATCATCCATCGCCCATCATATGGGTCAAGATGTGTATACGCTATTCTACTCTGGTGTATCGATGCCCTGTCTCGATACACTCTCGACTAGGAACAGTTATAGGATGTACTCGTCGACTACCGTGGCCCCACTAGTATGATCTCATCATAGTCCCAGTAGTCGAGTACATATCCTAAGGGCTTTATCAACATGTAATATAGAGACAATCAGAGTACATGTTAAGATAAAGTACAACCAGATAGCATACTATCATGTCGAGCAAGAAAGTCCTCCCTATATATGTCCTAGCATCCACTACAATATACATCGTATGCACAGTAATGGCCTCTAGGGCATACATATAACTAACAACTCCCACTTCGGAACGGTTAAAGGTTGCAACTTTCCAACCGGTCTCAGATGCTCAACCTTAACACACATCAAGACATACACCTAGAAACAAAATCCGAAACTTCACGCTTCATCCCTTCCCACCCATAACTATTTCATAAGTCATGCTACAAATTGGTGGAACTTGAATGAACACAGAAAGCTGACTGATGTGCCAGCTATTGGATTTTGCGTCTCTGCCTAATAATATCAGGTACACAAACGCGTCCTTAAACATAGCACATCTGGTCACAAATCAAGGACTCTGAATCATTACCCAGCCGAGTTTGCTCAAGTATCTCTGAAGAACGAGCATCGGCGGGCAGTGCCTCACGAAAGCGATTAAGGAAAAGTGGTCGGCCGCGGACAAGAGAAAGTTGTCACCTCAGTAGAGGCGAACTTAAGCTGTACTCAACGATCGTACACGAACTATAAATCTGTAGAAGACTGTCTCAACAATCAACACCCGCTGCAGGAAGATGTATATTAAGCTCTGGTGGTCCGTGAAAATCTGACACAACTCTCGAACAAGTAGTGTCTCCAAATCTCCAACACAAAACTACCGCGGCCATCTCCAGATCATGAGTAGGATATCCTGCTCATACTTCCTCTAGATGTAGGGAAGAAAAGCGATAACTCTATAGTGTCACCTCCGTACACAATCAAGCCCCACTCGCGAAACATCACAGTTAAACAACAAAGTCGCCCGAACCAGAAGCAAAGAAAGAACTGATGCAGTTGTTAACCGGGTTTCAACTGCCGAAAACTCCGTATGCATGCCTCAGTCCAAAGAAAAAGGAACCTCCTTTCTGGTCAGTTCAGTCAACGGTGCAGCGATACACTAGTAATACTGCACGAAACGGCGGTAACAACCTACTAAGCCCTAAAATCTGCGGAACTCCGTCCGTAGACAAGTATGGGCCAAAGCTATACGGCCTCGATCTTCCTCGGGACTATACAAAAACTGTCTCCCGTAACTACAAGACCTAGGAGTCAACACAAACAAACCTGAAGGAACACTACGAGAATCTAGCAAACCACTGGGGCTCTCTAAATGTATGCAAAACAAATCCTCAAGTGCTACTCATGTCCTTCACGACACATTGAATAGACCAGAACATTGTCAATAGCACAACAATAACTGGTCGAGGAATGGCCTGAAGAAATCTGGTTCATCATATCTGTTAGTCCACGTTGCCCACCCCGGTGCTTACGGGGAGGCGGAAACGTTATGAAAAATTCGATTTTTACAACACTAGAAAACATGGACTAACCAAAGGAGGGATCTTTACTAAACATAAACTAACTACCAAGTTAAAAGAGTTAGCTACTCGGTTAAGGGGTTATACCTAAGTCTTGAAGTCCTTCTCTTCTTGCTCCTTGGAGTGGGATGAACGGGTTCTCCTCGTCGCCTTCTCTTGCCGAAGAAAGATCCACCCGAGGGCCTCTACCTTTGGCTCCAACCTCAAACTAGAAGTAACTAAGGTACTTGGTGTGCTAAACCTAGAACCTTAGAAAGAGTAGAGAGTAACTTTGAGGGTTTTATCTCAAGCTCAATGGTTCTCAACTCATGAGAGGGGAGAGCTTTGAGAGAGAGGAAGAGGATGAGAGAGAATGAGAATGATAGAATGAGAAGATAATGACAAACTTCTCACATATATGTGTGAATTATGATAATTAAAAAATTAGCTAAAGATAATTGTGATGGTTAACTTGAAATGACCATTATCATTTCACATTAATTACTTTTGCAAGAATCAAAGAGCATCTTCCATATGAAATGATGATGGTCAATATGTCAACATAGGTCAACAAGTCAACCATAGTCAAATGGTCAACAACCCTAACCATAACATAATTATAATTAACTAATATTAATAATCATATTTCACACATAAACATTAGGGTTAAGAAAAAGACAATGGTCATCAACCCTAATGAAAGTCCTCTGCCTCTGCCTCAGTCAACTGTGCATACACACCCGTATCCGTGTTCCGAGGAACACGAATATAAAGAGATAAAACCAATCCCAAAACATATACTAGGATCTGGCTTAAACCAAATCCCGCTAGTATAAGCTGTCCGGACACCAAACGTGCACAAGTGCGCGGATGTGAACGAACCCTGTCGCAAAACCATGCGACCTCTACTCGTTTTGCCTAAAGGCGAATAACCCTCTGTGTGGGCCTCTAAAGACTCGACACTACGCTGGCAATGAGTTTAACCACAGACCGCAAGCGGCACTAGCTGTACGTAACGGTCTCCAGGTAGATGCCGATAAGAAGACTGACGAGGTAAACCCATCTGAACTCCTACTGAGCCTGAATGTGACAGTCTCCGTACAGTCCGTTCTGTTCGCCTAAGAGTATCGCATGGCGGGCCTAGGGGGGCGGTAAATGTCAGTCCCCTAATAGCGGTACAAGTCGTGTCAGAGTGTAGCCCAGAACACCCTGAGATAACACTGGAAACATACCAGTCTATCTCGCTTGTCCTGGCCAGGGACTTTGTGTAATGGCTCTCCTAGTCACAGCGCGATATCAACCCCTAATACCGGGAGAGACGAATCCTGTCTAACCGTCACTGCCTCCAAGTGCTTCGGGACTGCACCCAACTTCTACCTGTTTGCACGACTCCTTTGAGCCGTGGTAGGGTAGCAATCTAAGAACAGTGGGAACACACTTGAGGCGAAGTGACAATGTCAAGTCAACGGACTAAGTTGTACTCATGTCACCTGGGAACTGATAACTGACGATAGGTATAATACCAACCAACAGTTCCCGACGAGTCCTGTCCAGTGTACTCATAACCTAACGAGCACCCGCATACTATCTCAAGTACGACATACTGACGGTTGTGGCACAGACCGTCTCCCAAGCTGGGATGAGAAGCGCATACGCTAGTCTACCCCGGAGTATCGATGCCCTATCTCGATAGTCCTACGACCAGGGACCTGCATAAGGATATGCTTATGGATTACCCAACCCCCACGAGTGTGACTGCCATCACAACACTGGTAATCAAGCAAAGATCCTAAGGGCTCCACTAATGTGTAAACTCGATATGCTAAAAGAAACACATGCACACATTAAAGCAGAAACAAACCAAGTAGCATACTACTATTTTAAGCAAGAATGTCAATACAAGGTGAATATCGCAAGCTTCCATTAAGTAATATACAAACTAGTATGATACAGTAATGGCCTCTAGGGCATATACACTAAACATATCTACGAATGCTGCTAGGGCATTGGTAAGTCCAACGACACCACCAAAACACACAAGGCCCGTAGCACGCACAAGGCAGTCTTCGGAATGTCATCACTCCGAACCCGCTACAATGATGACCTAATCCCGAACAAATATAGAAAAATGTCTCGCACTCTGGAGCTGATCGAAGAAATCGTCAATGCGAGGTAAAGTATACCTATCCACACCGTAAGCCGGTTCAACTGACAATCAATCAATACACAACCTCAACTGCCGCCCTTCTCCTTGACGAACAGAAATAGGAGCTCCCCAATGCGAAACACTCAAATGCACAAGCCCCCCAACAAACAACTCTGCAGCTAATCCTTAAGATCCCTAAGCTTCGCCGGCTCATCTGGAAGAACGTCGGAAAACTCTCGCACGAAGGAAAGACGGTCCAACAAACCCACTGTGGCTCCGGTATCACGAATGAATGCCAAGAATCCTCGACATTGTTGGGTTACTAGGAACTCACACAAGGGTCTATAAGGCATCAAGCATGCACGATTTAAAATTTAGACGTGCCGAACAACCCTAACCAAGATCTTTAAACTTGAGATTAGGCGAAACAAAGAAAGTAAACAACTTTACTTCTAAGAGTTTGGGATTACAACCTTTGTAGTCCGGTCCTTCACTTCATAAGCTCCGTGTTTTGGTCCCTTCGCTGCGATCATCAAGTTCTCGGACTCTAGAGAGGCTCTACGAAGAGAAAGATGCAAGCTTGCTTCCGATCTTCGATAACTAAGATAATCTACCTTGAAGTTTCTATAACACAAGCTCTCACTCACTAAATGAAGTGAACACCCTAATCTAATTGGCAAGAATAGATTTGGATGATGAAGTAGGAATTTAGCACTCATTTGTTTTCTTAATCTCACTCATTTTCATCACCTCATAAAAAGCCAGAAAGCTTTTTCATGAAAGAAGAAGGAAGAAGAAGAAGAACCATTCTCTTTTGTGATGAATAATGAATCCATGTGAGGTTAGAAATGCAACCATGGGTTAAGTATGATAACTTAACCCATGTAGAGAATGAACCATGGTCAAAGGGTTGGGTTGGGTTAACCAAAAATCTACAAAAATATCTTTACAAAATATCTTTGCAAAAACAAAACAAAAGCTTCTAGAAGTTTCTAGAAAAATTAACTCAAATCAAACCTTAATCATGTTTAATCTCCACTAATCATGTTGCATTAATAACCCTAACATGTTACAATATTATATATCATATATACAATATTTATTGCAACAAAATAAAATAATACAATTAACATATATCGCATATATATTAACGTATTACCCGAGTGAGAAAAAGAATCTTTTAGTGAGCTTATATTAGTTAATGTAATTTAATATATCAAATATATAATTATACATTAAATTATTGAATCGACACTTGATCCGATAATCTGGCTATTTCACAAATAACAGACTAATATAATTTGTATCAGTTCATCGAATCAACACTAGATCTGATGACCTGGCTATATCACATATACCCGGCCGATATCTCATATCATGAGAATCTAATACGGTATCACATACTCGTATTGTTCTCGGTCCCGCACATATCATATATGTGCTCCTACTACGTTTTGCCTGAGTCAAGAAACCTCTGTGTAGGACTCTAAAGAATCATCAATACGCCGGCAGTAGGTGATGATCATATCAAACACCCATAAGCTGCAAGCGGTCAGCTAAACGTAACAGCCACCTAGGTATTGAGCGATCAGAAGATCAACAAGCAAGCCTGTACATTCTCCTGCGAATCCAATCAGTAACACTCCTATACAGTCCGGTCTCTTCGTCTGATATGTCGCATATCTCGCCTAAGGGTGGTAAACGTCAGACCCCAGTAGCTTGATAAGTCCTGTCGATATTAGGTCTATAACAGTTCGAGAAACTATTGATAACACTTACCAGTAAATCTCAGCAACCCTGGCCAGGGATTTCTAGTTATAGCCAATCGAACACAGCGCAACATCAAACCCCCATGCCCGGAGAGACGAAACCCCTCCTAATTTTCATTGCCTCCATGTGATTCGGGACTGTACTCAAAAGCCACCATTTTGCAGGCCCACTTGGATGTGGTATGATGGAAATCAAAGCACAGTGGGAATCACACAAGACTCTATGACGATCTCGGGTCTACAGACTAACCTGTACCAGTGTCACCAGAGAACTGCCATCTGACGTGAGGTATAATACCATCTGGGAGTTCTCGGCGAGTCCGTCCAGTGTACCCAGTCTGCTCTGAGAACCCGTATACCTTCTATGATGTCAAACACCAAGGGATATGAGATCATCCATCGCCCATCACATGGGTCAAGAAGCGCATACGCTGGTCTACTCTGGAGTATCGATACCCTGTCTCGGTACTCCCATGACTAGGAACATTTGAAGGATGTACTTGGCGACTACACTGTCACCACTAGTATGATCCGCATCATAGTCCTGGTAGTCAAGTACTCATCTTAAGGGCTTAATCAACATGTAACATAGAGACAATTAGAGTACATGTTAAGATAAAGAGCAATCAGATAACGTACTATCGTGTCGAGCAAGAAAGTCCTCCCTATATATGTCCAAGCATCCACTATAATATACATCGTATGTACAGTAATGGCCTCCAGGGCATACATATAAATAACAGACATCTTCTCCTCAAAAGCCGACTAGCGAAAAAGGCTGAATTCAAGCTGTGTGAGGCGGCACCACTGCCCTCCCATGCACAACAAGAACTGACTCGCCGGGAAAACAAACCCTGTCTGTTTTCTCACGGCAGTCCACAGACGCATAGCACGTAAGTAACCAGTCCGTGCAGGAGAACGTCAAATCCAACATCTCTAGAATGATCAAGTGACGGATGAATCTCTTAACCGATTGGAACATGACTGAAATACGTGTTGCGCAACAAAAGAATCGCTGACAGAAGTTAACACAACAAACGGCTGATCTAACTAACCGACTCTCGTACCAACCATGGCACAAGTGTGTAAAACAAAAAAGTACATCAACAGAACATACGAATTTAGAATACCAGAAAACTCTGCATTGGACTCCCGCACGTCCCGATGAATAGAAGCAAACTCCCGTGTCTGCCCCCTACCCGCAACTGGCTGAAATCCTTCTCTGCCAACCTGTCCCCTCTGAGCGAATCCTCTGCGACCACAACCTTTATGCACATAAGCCTGACGCGGTGCTAAGAAACAATGTATGACGAAGTGATGAAAGCTCCCGCATCGAAAACATCCACGCGATGACTGCTTACCCTCCTGGGGATGAGAGCTGAACGATTGTCCTCGTCCCAAGCCTCTGCTACTCCCGTGACGGTCACGAAATCTGTCTCGACGACTAAGCCTCTGTCTCTGGGCTGGTACACCGGTACGAGTCCTCCACGGTTCCGGAACTCTCAAAGTCTCTGGAATACGTGTCTCGTCAACTGGGGCTGCATCCACTGGTGCTGTGTTGGTGACGGAATGCTGCATGCTGATTGCAAGGAACAACTTGGTAACAGGGGTGACAACCTCCTGTCGCTGCGCTCGAACGGCCTCAACCAATGAACTCATCATCTGGCGCATGTCCTGCATCTCTGCCACAAGCCTAGCGATACTATCTGTCGAAGGCGGATCCATCTGCTCCTGTGCAACGAGCGTGCCATCCTGGTCAGTCCTTGACCCACCCGAGTCAACTCTGACCTCGGCCCTCGCTGCATCACTCTGAATCCCCACAGTCGTCGGCGGCAAAGGCTATAAAAAGAGATAGGATTCGATATGAACACGGAAATCGAATCACAAGGATATGTCATCATGGAAGGAATTTCAAGCAATTTGTACTTAGGTCACTTTAGGTGGAGTACCGCATCGTGAGTATGCCGCGGACATACACACACTACGTTACTCTTCTTAAGCTACCTACTATATCATACCAAGTTCATCCTACACTCCGCAAGGTAAATCCTAGCGCTGTGATACCAACTTTGTCACGACCCGAAATTGGCACGTGACGGCCATAATACTACGCAACGTCTACAGGCGTAACGCAGTAAAAGAAAGCCAAAACCCAGAAATCTAAACCATTAAAAGATAAGAAAAGATAAGAAACATTGTTTAAACTTTTGAAAATCACAAGTATAAATTCTTTAAGTCTAATTTACTTTCTTGAAAATTTCGGCAGCACCTCTTTTGTAAAAACCAACCCCAAAAATGGGTACAATATAAATATAAAGTAAAGCATCCCCAACGGAAGCAAATCCACGCCCAACGGCGGAAAACAACCACCACAACAGATATACGACGCCGTAGCGAAGAAATAAAAGACGATATAAGTAAAACTGCATAAAAGACATCCAAGTCCCCAAAATATACAATATCGTCCGCACATCAAGTCTCTAAGTCATACAAGATAATGGTAGATGGAGAGTACAAGGATACAACGGATATACAACAAAACAACTAATAACCACAAAACCCACTTAAGCAAACTGCACAATGTGAGCTGATGCGGTATCCATAGCAAAAGATGATAAGATAGATGAATAGCCTGCCTCGACTACTCTGGGGAACAACCTGCAAAACAACTGTGGCACAACAGGGGTGAGTTACCAACTCGTGAATAGTAAATAACATATGAAGGTAATCGCAAGTTTGCACATACAGCGTGAATCTAACATATGCAATTAATAGCAATAAAAGGTCATATGAATGCAAAAATCATGAAAAGGTACACTAGCAGGTGCAACTAATACATGAAGCAATAATAATATGACAATCGGTATGCAATAATCATGCAATAATGATATGAAAATGTATATATGTAACTCTAGCAGGTACAACTAACACATGAAGTAATGCATATAAATAAAGGTATGTAAATGCAACGGTCATGAAAGGTACTCTATCAGGTACAACTAATACATGCAGCATTGCATAAACAATAAATGTGGAGTATGGAATGAAACATGTAATTTCCATGGAATCCTGACATCGTGGTAGGATCACAATCCATCAAGACAATCCAAATCCCAATTCCTCAAATCAGCCCCCAAATTGGCTCTCATATCATATAAGTCTCACAAATCCTTAATGTACAATATCGAATAAATCTCATATATCCTGAATGTACAAAGTCAAGTGAATCTCATATATCCTTTATATACAATATCAAGTAATCTCAAATGTCCTAAATCCAACATCAAGTGAATCTCTTATATTCTAGGTATATTTGCATGAATAAATATGATGAAGTATATGAATTTATATGTATACATATATATTAGAGTCTCATTCCACTAATATATATGTATATGCATATATAACATCGTCTCATTCCACTGTTATATATACTTAGGAGTAAAATATCATGAAAACCAAGTGTCAAGCATCGACACAAAATAGTGATCTATCAGGTGCTGTCACCAAGACTGGCACCCTGATAGGTACGTATCATACGCTATACCGAAAGCTCGAGTGCCTAGCTCTGACCCTCGCCTCTCGACGTATCCATACGCACATGACTCCCGTCGGTATCGCCATGATAACCGCCGAGTCATAGGTAATGTCACCGGAGTGTATGGTTCCCCTGCCAGGCTCAATCGGTAAGGTCCATCAATCTTCTTGCCCCGGGGTACCTCCGGGCCCCACCATGTACTCTTATACGGCCCCCGACTCCTCGCAAGGGGTATATATATATCAGAACCGATAAATCTCATGGTGTATGCTGAAATATCATATCAAGGGAAGCCGGGTTTTTTCAAATAATGCATAATTTCATGAACTACTACGGTCCCTAAATCCAGAAAACATCATGAAAATTCCATATCTCAATGCGAAAATCCATGAATATAATATATGCAACATAAGACTGAAATGTAAGCATGTAAGGAAAAGCCGCTAATTAACTGCAACAGGTTAATATAAAATATCATGCGGTTCCTATTTTCTCCAATTCTAAATAACATCAAGTAAAGGTAAACATGTAGCTATAACTGATATATGCGTAAACATAAAGGTATAGCGAGATATAGATATCTACCTATCAGAAATGATGTAATATACCCCCCGGGTATAAGTGAAGTATTTATGCAAAGTATACATGTAGCTATGTTATTATGTGTGTATGTACCTATCACTAATGGTACAGTACCCTATAGGTATACAGGTAACTAGCATGTAAGTATGTCAATGCATATGTGTAAGCATATAGGTATATAGGTATGCTATAAGTCTTATTCAAAAAGAAATATGAATCAATTTCTCAATGTCCCTAATCAGACTATATCATATCTATAAGTTGGTTGTGCGTGTCATGGCAATTATTGACGGTGTGTGTGGCATATATTCAGTGCTCGTGCAACATAAGCCGTCAATAATAGTGCAGTGTCCTAAGGATACTAGTCCAAGCACAACAATTAACTAACCAGTAGGGTGTATGCGCAATTCTAAATATGACATAGAATATGCGACAAGTCAAGTCATTTCTAGCCCAGACGCATAACGACATGCGGGCGATTCCCCTGTAGATGTTAAATCTACTCACCAACGCTACTGGCTAAGTGAAGCCTACCACTTGTTTTCCCTTTGTCGTAGCGTCTGATGTCCCCGCCTGCGAACCTAAAATTTCACAAACATATCACATAATCTAAATATCCTAAATCGACGAAAAGACAAAGAAACACAAGGATAACGCCCTGAAAATTACACTGCGCACTTAGCGCATCTAACGCGCATGACATCGGTCAAAAACCCTAACTAGGGTCGCTAAACTATGAAACACCAAGTCTAGACTCTGATCGTCCCGATCGCGCAACACAACACAACGAAATGCGAGGAATATAACAGATATAATCTCGCAGCGGCCAATTGAAACCACGTCGGAAAAACCCCGAAACCTAGTAAACAACTTATCACAATATTTCATACTAGTTTCAAGCAAACGCATATCTAACGATTACAAACACCTTATAATAGCTTAACTAAGCTATCTAAACCATTTCTATGTTTTAACACTTGCAAAATAAGTTTTAGCAAAAACCTAGTAAGCAATATTTCATAATTAAACAAAGTATTCATTAACAATAATTAGCATTTTCTACTAGGTCAAGCTTTTTTCTAACCACAAATTAACAATTTAATTAACATTAATTACTTAATCAAGTTTTAACTATAACTTGAATTTCTTAAAAAATATGAATAATGAATTAAACATGAAATTAAAAGCTTAAATTAACATCTAATTAAGCTAGCATAAAGATTTAACTTAACAATTAAGGATTAGGGTTAGGATTTTATACCTCAAATTAGCAACAAACTCCAAAATTTAATCCTCCAAAATGATGTCTTTCATGAATATCCGAGCAAGATTAAGTTTGAAGAAAAAAGGGTATTGATTTAATTATGAATTTGTGGGATTTATTTAGGATTTTTGATGATCCTAATGAAGCAAAATGAGATAGAAATGGAGGGGAAAAATTTGGGGCAGCAAAGGAAGTGGCCGGCCAAAGCAAGGAGGGGGTTTTGTGAAAAGTGAAGAATGTTCTAGTAAAGTAATTCATTTAATGCCATTTAATGCAAATGCCACCTTTCATTTTCTTTTCTTTTCTTTTTAAAATTTAATTCCATTGACCAAAAAAAATATCTAGATATTTAAAAGGATGGTTCTAAAATAATTATAGTGATGATTTCTAATGATTCTCATTTAGAAATTTTTTTCCGATTTACGTGCATATTTTACCGGCTAAAATAATATTTTATTTGGGAAAAATTCTATATGAACCAAAACCTCCCATATACCCCCAAAGTTCACGCACTAGCTTTATTTTAGCTAAAATAGGTGCCGGCAAATTTCTACGGACGTTTGATCGAAATCGGGTTGAAACGGAAAATACCGACTATTTTGCCCTAAAACGGAAAAATTCACAATATGATTTCTAAAACGTTACTGTCACGCCCCGCTTCCCAGAGTACGCAAGATTGGGCACGTGACACAGCCAACCATGCTACCTGTGGGTAGGAAGTATCCATCCACAGTCACATTACGGTTGTAAGGCTATCAAGAACAAGATAATAAGCTAAACTAATACATGTCCAAATCCATAATAATGAGAATCAATAAGCAATAAGTGCGGAAGCAATGATCCAATACGATAATAGAAAGGTACGTCCCATAATACGGGACCGCACCTGGAAATAAAATGCAATAAACCACTAACCACTATAGAACTCAATTCAGCCCGCTGGCTGAAGTACTCCTGCTCGGTCGTCGACAGTGGTACGGAATCTGGGCCATGCAAAACCCAGACGTCAGCGCGTCAAGACATCAAGTATGTAGCATAAACATGGTAATAAGCAATGCAAGTATGAACATGAATAAAGCAGTAACAAGGAATAACAAGCAGGGTAATGTGCGATGATGTCCAAACTGTCCTATCAGGTTTTCTACTCTATAGTCTTTGAAACCAATTGATGAATCGTCGATGTAACTCAATAGTATCCCGTGCATGCCCGGGACCACGGTCATGATCCTCGGGGCTGAATCCGAGACGTGCCGCTAAGCAGTAAAAGGTAGTAGGATAGATGAGTGATGTCAGCATCAACACTCCGGAGCTGGCCAAGCCCGTAAGACTGATCAGAACAAGTATCGAACTGTTGAGTTACAAGTCGGTTTCACCTTTGATTTCCCCATACCCCCAAGCTATGTATGTCAAGTCAGGTATTCAGTAGTCAAGGACTAATGCCAACACAAGTCAAGTAAAGGTAGGTCTGTCTGGATCGACAGCAGGAATGGTTAGGTTTGTCGGCATTAGGCATGAAATCGTGAGACAAGTAATGTCATGGTACAACAGGATGAGTCGGTATGTATGTATATGTCAGGTGTAGCAGGGTCAGGTCAATATGTCGTGCAATCGGGTAAGTGCTCACAACAGGTATACAATCAATAATGAATAACAGCAGGAAACAGTAATTAACCACAATATTCCATATAACCACAGTGATGTTTATATTCTCTTATTAACAGGTTCAATCATCTTTAGGGTGCAATTATATGTATCTTAAATGCGATGGATGCAAACGGGTATCCGAAAAGTTATAAAACTATAAAATGGTAATGTGGGATGTACAACTAAGCAATATGTGATATAAATATTGATATAATAATATTAATATGGATAGCATATTCAAAGCGATTAATAACTATAAAAGTGGTATTGATTAACCATGCACAAGAAGGTTCCGTTCAGAAATTCAGCGTCGCCCTAATTTGTAAAATAGCTTAAAAATAACAAACGTTCTCCAAAAGGGACGTATCTTATACCAAAACAAATATAATTCAATAAGGTTTTCAGTTTTATAAGTATAAGCATCTCAGGTTATCCCTACGAAAAGTTATGAATATTCGAAGTTGAAAGTTTGCTGCTGGAATTTCCCTGGACAGCAGTTTAGAGACGTGTTCATTTGCATTTTACGTTAATTAAACAATTTATTTTGCAAGTAAATATTTCATAGAGTTATAGTATTCTGAATTAGCTTCGTAACGAACTAAAGAACGTATACTAATGATTTTTCTATGATTTATAATGAATTTTATAAGATAAGGTGTACAGTAAATTTCAGATTTGTCATATCCGATTTTTCAACGACATTTCATATGTAAACTATAAGATTTTCAATGTATAATATTATAAAATGAAGATTATAAAAGTATATAGCATGTAGCAAGATTAACTTGCCTCGATGGGTCGCGAATCGGGAAAACGGAACGTTAACCATCGGCGGGGAAAACTCGCGACGGCGCACGGTTCACGGAATGAACCCAAACGACGAACAAAGGAACCACACGGGTCGGGGTATCTCGCTGGAACGTCGAGAAACGTCACCGGCACGACGGAATTCCGGTAACAAAAGAACAGTTCAAAAAAATGAGAAACGAGACATGAAGGAAGAAGAGAAAGAATGATAAAGAGAAGTATGAGAGAATATATGAGGGAGAGGGAGAGAGAGGAAAAAGTGGAGAGAGAGAGAGAAAGTAGGGCCCACGGGGTTAAAGGGGAGGTTGTGATTGGCTGAGAGAATAAATTGAGAAGGATATAAAAGATTGTAAAAATATTATATGCTTAACTTAAAGATTTAAAAGATAGGTAATGAACAGTAAGATATCAGGTTAGTTAGAAAAATATATGTGATGGTTTTAATAATATTAAAATTTGGGATTTTGGCGCCAAATGAAACATTTCCAAATTGCGCCCGGGTTGGGTCCAAAAATTCTAAATTCAAATAATAGGATTTTAAGCGGGTTCCAAATTTTAAAATGAAATGTTTTATGATTAAAAAGCACACTCTCAAAACGGACACACGCACGTGCACGTAGCCATCCAAACTCGCCCGTTTCACTGAACGGGACGAGAACACAATGCACGGACGCTACCACGAGGCTAAGGATGTCAAGTAGGCCAAGATGAATATTTTTTAATTTTATTTTAGATGCTAAAATTTGTTATATGCAGAATGACTTAGCCAGATAAAATTTTACAGTAAGACTCAAATAAGCAAGATAAATGAAATGAGTAATATCTAATGCTCAACCAATAACAGAAAATAGTAGCATTGGGCTCGGGTGTTACATTATACCCAACTACAAAAGAATTTCGTCCTCGAAATTCCAAGAGTACAAGATAGAAGACTACAATCTCCCCCCTTATAAAAATTCGTTCCCGAATTTTAAAATTTTCACTAAGCGTACTTTCAAAGAGAAAATTACAAAAATCCCAAATCTCGATCGCAACCTTCCAAGTGATTACTTCACTATACGGCTACGTCCATGAAAAACCTTCACAGATGGCAAGACCCTTGACCGAAGTTTCTCCACCTACCGAGCCATTTACACAATTGGCTGCCGGTGAACGAAACGATCGCGTCCAAGCCAAATGGTCTGATGTTGAATCATGAGAGAAAGGTCATGAAGGTAATTACAAAGGATTGACATAAGGAATACGGGGTGAACACTCAATAATCTGGGCGGAAGTGCCAAATCAAAGGAAATGGAACTAACTCGCTTTAAGGATCTTAAAAGGACCTACAATTCTGGGATAAGCTTCCCAAAACTCAACATGTCATTCATCAGAAAAATCCGTAGGAATACATGAGCTCCCACTGCGAACTCAAGTCTGCGAGCACAACGGTCGGCATAAGAGCTCTGTCTGCACTGGGATGTCATCATCCTGACCTGAACCAACTGGATCATTTACGAAATCTCTAGACTAGCTGGGGTCCAAAAATCCTAATCTCGCAGAGTCAGAAAAACAGACTGGAGATCGACACCACCTAACAAACAAAATTTAAAGGTTGCCAATTAGAGTGCCTCGTGATAACAGCTATCGAAGGAGAATCCTAACAATGGCAAGTGACGATCCCAACTGTCGACAACAATTAGTACGTACGCACAAGCATATCCTCTAGAGTCGGTATAGCCCGCACTCATAAAACTATCATCCCGTGGATGGAAAAATGGAGCTAAAGCTCAACCAGTACCCAAGGTTTCCTGAAGTTCCTGTCCAAGACGGCAAGCAAACAGGGTGCCTTCATTGGATACGACCCATGATGGAACTCCGTGCAACGCACAAACTTCACAAAGGACAACTGAGCAAATTGAGTATAACCGGAACAAACATCCAAATGGAGTTACACCCTGACTAAACCTGGGTAGACACCATAACGGAATTCATGGAGATCTGCTCCCACTCCTACTTCGGAACGGTTAAAGGTTGCAACTTTCCAGCCGGTCTCAGATGCTCAACCTTAACACACAACAAGACAGACACCTCGAAACGAAATCCGAAACTTCACTCTTCATCCCTGCCCACCCATAACTATTTCATAAGTCACGCTACAAATTGGTGGAACTTGAATGAACACAGAAAGCTGACTGATGTGCCTGCTATAGGATTTCGCGTCTCTGCCACATAGTATCAGGTACACAAACGCGTCTTTAAACGTAGCACATCTGGTCACAAATCAAGGACTCCGAATCATTACCCAGCCGAGTATTCTCAATTATCTCTGACGAACGAGCATCGGCGGGCAGTGCCTCACGAAAGCGATTAAGGAAAAGTGGTCGGGCGCGGACATGAGCAAGTTGTCCCCTCAGTAGACGCGAACTTAAGTTGTAGTCAACGATCGCACAAGAAATGTAAATCTGTAGAAAACTGTCTCAACAATTAACACCCGCTGCAGGAAGATGTATATTAAGCACTGGTGGTCCGTGAAAATCTGACACAACTCTCGAACAAGTAGTGTATCCAAATCTCCAACACAAAACCACCGTGGTCATCTCCAGATCATGAGTGGGATATCCTGCTCGTACTTCCTCCAGATGTAGGGAAGCAAAAGCGATAACTCTATAGTGTCACCTCAGTACACAATCGAGCCCCACTCGCGAAACATCACAGTTAAACAACAAAGTCGCCCGAACCAGAAGCAAAGAAAGAACCGATGCAGTTATTAACCGGGTCTTCAAGTGCCGAAAACTCCGTACGCATGCCTCAGTCCAAAGAAAAAGGAACCTCCTTTCCGGTCAGTTCAGTCAACAGAGCAGCGATACACTAGTAATACTGCACGAAACGGCGGTAACAACCTACTAAGCCCAAAAATCTGCGGAACTCCGTCCGTACACAAGTATGGGCCAAAGCTGTACGGCCTTGATCTTCTTCGGGACTATACAAAAACCGTCTCCCGTAACTACAAGACCTAGGAGTCAACACAAACAAACCTGAAGGAACACTCCGAGAATCTAGCAAACCGCTGAGGCTCTCCCAATGTCCGCAAAATAAATCCTCAAGTGCTACTCATGACCCTCACGACACATTGTATAGACCAGAACATTGTCAATAGCACAATAATAACTGGTCGAGGAATGTCCTGAAGAAATTTGGTTCATCATATCTACGAATGCTACAAGGGCATTGGTGAGTCCAACGACACCACCAAAACACACAAAGCCCGTAGCACGCACAAGGCTGTCACGTCCCGAAAGTACGGAACATGACCGGCACTTAAACTACGAAACGTCTTGAGGCGTACGTAATCTAAGTAAGCGGAAAACCCAGAAATCCAAACCAAGAAAAGTAGTAGAGTGAAGGAAAACCAATTTAAATCAAGTAGTTTTAATAGCATAAGCCGAATTATGCGTTTTTTTTAAAAACATCAAATATTTACTGAAAATTTCGGCAGAGTCTCCTTTGTAAATACTGGCCCCCAAACGGGATAAAATATGAATAGTATACGAAATCAATAAAAGGCATCCCCAAGAGGGAGCTAGCACTTCGTCAAATGACGGTCTCAACCACACAAGCAATATAATATACAACGCCAAGGGCGAGGATCAAAACTCAAAAGGAAACTCAAAACAACAAGAAATCTACAGAAATATAACGCGCGACTCTAAGGTCGAAAGAATAACATCACTAGTCTCTATCTCAAAAATATATACATGTTTGGTTGATGGAATCTACTAGATACAACTGGATAATATTATACAAGTAATGATGGGTACTATACCAATAAACCCACCTACTAGCAAATCACCCGGAAATGGAAGTAGTGCCAGCAAAGCCGTAATGAAACCTGTACGGCAAAACCTGCAAGAACCGTGGCACAACGGGGGTGAGTTGCCAATGTTAGTTATATGTATGCCCTAGAGGCCATTACTGTACATAGGATGTATATTGTAGTGGATGCTGGGACATATATAGGTAGGACTTTCTTGCTCGACATGATAGTACGCTATCTGGTTGCTCTTTATCTTAACGTGTATAATTTCTGTCTCTCTGTTACATGTTGATATAGCCCTTAGGATGTGTACTCGACTTCCAGGACTGTGATGCAGATCATACTAGTGGGGCCTGGATAGTCCATGAGTACATCCTTCAATGTTCCTAGTCGAGGGAATATCGAGACGGGGCATCGATATTCCAGAGTAGACTAGCGTATATCTTCTCGACCCATGCGATGGGCGGTGGATGATCCCATATCCATTGGTATTTGACATCAGAGATGGTATACGGGTGCTCTGTGGAGACTGGGTACACTGAACGGACTCGCCGAGAACTCCCAGATGGTATTATACCTCACGTCAAATGGCAGTTCTCTGGTGACACTGGTACAGCTTAGTCTGTTGACCCGAGATCGTCATAGAGTCTTGTGTGTCTCCCACTGTGCTTTGATTTCCACCCTACCACGGCTCTACTGATTCGTGCAAACAGGTGGTTTTTGGGCACAGTCCCGATTCACATGGATGCAATGAGCGATAGGAGGGGATTCGTCAATCCCGGTATTGGGGGTTGATGTCGCGCTATGCTCGACTGGCCATAACAGGAAATCCCTGGCCAGGGTTGCAGTGACCTACTGGTAAGTGTTATCAGTAGTTTCAGACATGTCATGGACTTCACGTCGGCATGACTTATCGAGCTATTGGGGTCTGAAGTTTACCACCCCTAGGCGAGATATGCGACATATCAGACGAACTGACCGGACTGTACGGTAAGTGTTACTGGTTGGATTCATAGGAGTGTGAGAGGGCTTGCTCGTCGATCTTCTGATTGCTCAATACCCGGGTGGCCGTTACGTTTAGGAGACCACTTGCGGCATGTGGGTGTTTGATATGATCATCATCTGCTGCCGGCGTATTGACGAGTCTTTAGAGTCCTACACAGAGGTTTCCTGGCTCAAGCAAAACGAAATAGGAGCGCATATGAGATATGTGCGGGACCGAGAATAATACGTGTATGTGATACCGTATTTCATTCTCGCGATGAATGTGTCGAATGGTCGTATGCGATATAACCTAGTTATCGAATCAAGGATTGATTCGATAAGCCGATACATTGGATACTAGCCGGTTATATGCGAAATGACCGGATCATTGAATCAAGTGTTGATTTAATGATTTAATGTATAATTATATATTTGATATATTACTTTGCATTAACTAGTATTGGTTCACTTTAAATGGATTTTCTCACTTGAATTGTGCACATTGCATATGTGATATATTTTTTTGTGCACATGATTGTATCATGTTTGATGATACATTCTAGCTTGGTTTTGTGTAAAGAATTAAACCATGGTTAGTTAGTGGTTAGGGTTTCATTTCTTTTACTTATTCATTTATCTATTTATTTATTTTATTTATTTCATTTAGAAATGATATAGAGAAAAGAATGGTTGCTAGTTTTGTTTTTATTTGAAGCTTCTTGAAGCTTTGAACAAGTCCACCATTCTTGTCTCTTCTCTAACCCTAACCATTCATCTAACCTTAGTTAAATCTCTACACTAAACCATGGTTGAATACATGATAAGTATTCATTGTATTTTCTTTTTAAAAGACTTATCATATTCATTTTTCTTTCTTCTTCTTCTTCATGAGCAAGAAAGAAAAGCTTTCTACATCAATGGCAACTAGCCAAAATGAGTGAGAAATCCAATTCTAAAGTGAACCCACTTCCTATTTCTTCATCCTCTACCTCTTGCCAAGTAGTATAGGGTGTTTTCTTCACAAGTTTCATGACTTGGTGAAGTCGGAGTTTGATCTTGTGATGCCTCGACGTAGATCATCTTCGGCATCGAAGACGACGATCAAGCCCGCTCATTTCTTCGATGAAGCCGATGCTAGAGTTCGTGATCCGACTTGGACAGCGGAGGGACATCGTCGCGGAGCTTAGGAATTGGTGGACCGGATCTACAAAGGTTGTAGTCACTTTCCCAGAGCATTTAATTCGATTACATGCTTGCATCGCCTATATATCTAGTTAACGATCCGTATTAGGGTTTGTAGGCACTTGTAAAATTGGAATTAGCAATGTTTGATGCCTTGCAAGACCCCATTAGTGTGCCTAGGAACCCTACAGTGGTATCAGAGCCTAGCTAGAGCCTTAGGCGATGCGTAGACGGAATTAGAAGTCCGATCGAATCAAAACCCAAACCCAAAAATGCTCTCTGTACATTTTTGAAATTCGTGGTTTTTTGAGAATTAAAAATATGCAGAAAATTCAGTAGAAGATTCTAAGAATTACTATATAAAACGGTGCCCCTGAATCCATCAAAGCGCGGCGGAACCGCAGCATTAGCATGCTAATGCGGCGGTTCCACGGCCATTTTGTCTCCTCTTGCAATAAATTTTGCACAGTAATTCCTAGTTTGCAGTGCTGGTTTTCCTGGGAATTTTTAATATTTATTCAAGAGTTGAATTTTCGATCGGATTGTCTAATTTTGTCTGTGTGTTTTCCGGATATTTTTGAATATGTTAAAAAGTTCGACTGGATATAAATACCCAATTTTTCCCCTGCCGGGAAATTTCCAATTGTTGGATCTTTCCGTAGTTTAATAACGTTCTAAGTAGTGCAAGTAACGCGATGGACCCTCTAGAAGACAACAAACCTTAACTCGATTATGTGACCGTCTTGAACTGCCCTTTGAACCTTAGGTTTTGGGGTAGTACGGCGTGCCACATGTGAGGCGTTGGCTTGACCCTTCTACGGCTGGACCGTTAGTACTGAGGCACGAACTGAATGTTTTTAGACTTATTTCATGTGTTGAGTAGTATCGGGAAAACTTGGGTGTTCGATTGTTCGATCGGAAAATTTAACATTTTCTATCTTATCCGGAATGTGGTACAATAATTGGATTTCGCAAATAGTTATGAGATTACTGGATGATTGTTATAAACATAGCAGTTTAGTCTCACTTGATCGGTTGCCACGGAATTTTGATGTGATCAAAAGTCCGTCGCAATCACGTAGTGTACGCAGATACTCGCCGGGTAAACTTAATAGACAGCCTCGCCCCATAGCCCCGACCAAGTGACTGTAGGAGAACCCCGTCGCCGAAAGCATCCGTCCGGGTGCTCGCGGCAGCGGTGTTTCGCCTTGGTGCACTTCGTCGACGGTATTAGGGGTGCGGCCTCCTACTAAAGTTTGCGACGAGCATTCGATCAGTTTTTCGGGAATCTTATTGAATTGCCCGACTCGATATTGAAAAGAGTTTTCGATAAATGATACTGAAATGCGGGGTTTATAATTGTTAGGCATGCGATGTCTAAGTATTTCATTTGATTAGGCATGCGATGTCTAAAGAGATTGCGGATTCCAACTGTTCTAGTTTTACACTTTCTTTTCTGTGACCGTAAGTGTAATAGGTGATATCGTCGGTTTCGTTGCTATATGTCAACGACAATTGAGATGCGCTTATTTACTTACGTTGATGACATGTGATGTTATGTGTTGCTGGATATGTTATATTGGATCGTCGTGTTCGAATAGCCGGGGGGTTTTTATGTGAGATGAGTGTTTTTCATTTTCATTCGTGTAAAAACTTGTATGTAATATTCTTTTATTGGGGCACTTCCAGGTTGCGGATGTTGTCACCATTTGTATATTATTTACTTTTCCGCATTAGGATAGACCCAAGGAGGGGAGCACAAGTAACCGGGTTCTGGGGTCCAGTGGGAGACCAACTCGAGGAGTCGAGTCCGGGTCTCCTAACCCTAGAATTGGTAGAGTTGCTTGCCGCTCTCGTACGGGTCTAGGGGTGTGGGATTGGCTATTCATCACGACCGTGGAATCCGTGTTTTATACTGGCTCGTATTGAAAACACGGACGTCCTAGTATATCCAATATTTCATATGATATTTTCTGCTGCGTTATCTTTGATGTGATCATGTGATGTTCTGTGATAGATATAATATATAGTATATATGATATATTATATAGACGTTACTTATGTTTTACACCCGCGCAAGCCCTGCCCCGCTCTGCCGTTAGTTACCTAACCTAACGGTGCACGAGGGGATATCGAGGCGAATGCGGATGGCATAAGTGTACGTCATATTTAACTATGATGTTTAGGTAACTTAAATGATGGGATATTCATTAATGAGATTAATGAAAGAAAATAAACCTAATTGATGTTGTGGAATCGAATTTCAAAATAAAACAGGTAGCTACAGTTCTTGCTTTGCATCGCGGTGTTCCTTGTAGAACATCCTGCACCTTATTCGATAAGGAAAGGACCGAGATCCCTTCACCGGGAGTGACTCCTTTAGCAATAACTGGCAGATGCTACAACTCTCGGTTTGTCTTTTGATTGCTTCTATAGTTTCTGCTTTGCACAGTGATATATATGATATATCCCGCACCTCATTCGACGAGGAAAGGGCCGACGATCCCTTCACCGGGAGTGACCCCTTTAGCAAAACTAGAAAAGCTTCAAAAACATTCCATTTAAAACCATTTGATTCCGCAACGAGATCAAGTTCAAAGCGTTAAAGGTTTTCATAAAAACCATACGCAACCCTCCGTCATTTTAGGAAGTAGAGTACTTAGTATTCGTGCTGTGTTTGTTGACTTTAGTTAAGGCACGGTGTACGGTAGCTAAGTGATGTCTTCCTACTCCGCATATGATGCGATTAGTTAGGACAGTCGCGTGACTTTGTTGACCTTAGTTAAGGGTCATGTGGGTGGGTCTAATTAATTACGAAATGACGGGTAGAACTTGACTAGTACTTATGATTTGTTGACCATAGTTAAGGTCATAGGTGCTAGGGGTAAAAACCTTTATCGGGAGTTTCAAGTGTTGAAATTTGCAACGAGATTGCATACCTTCTATATGATAGTTGGATCCCGATACCCACTGCGAGTAATTGTTACTCCTGGGAGAGTTTTGCACTTTGCAATTAGCGATCAAGTAGCTGTCTAGAAAGGTGTCAACGGGGTTACGC
Source organism: Agapanthus africanus (assembly GCA_030015575.1). Taxonomy (NCBI): domain Eukaryota; kingdom Viridiplantae; phylum Streptophyta; class Magnoliopsida; order Asparagales; family Amaryllidaceae; genus Agapanthus; species Agapanthus africanus. Next base: position 296,631,684 of record JASDDO010000012.1, on the reverse strand, counting down.
CTCTGGGAAAACGAGGTTTACTGTAATTAGGTCCGTGCGAAAGCACGGGGAACCTCCCTCAAAGTACCGACACTGGCCTGGCTGAACGATTGGCGAACTTGTAGAGTGTAATTAATCCCGGTTAGTCTTTCCTTTTAGGGTTTGAAGGAAGATTTGATAAAAACAGTGGGAGCCATCCTGATTAGATAAAATAAATAACCAATCTGATCTTGCAAGAGCGCCCGCAGAGTGTTTTCTTCTTTCTCTCTCCAGGTAGCGACCATATCACGCCTTAATCAAGATAATAATATGGATGTATTGACCGAACCCGCTTGTTATACTAAGCTGGGGAGTGTTGGTCCCGCTCCAACTTATAATTGTTATAAGACAGAGCATGAAATAGGGGAATACCAGAATTCCTATGCCGCCCAAACGAAGAAAGTGCATATGATGCATCTCCTTCGGGTGTGTTCATTATAAAGAACTGTTTCTCAGTATCTTCTGAATCCTGGGTATTAGATACCGGATCAGGATCCCAGATATATAATCTGTTACATAGGGCTACAAAAAGGTAGAAAACTGAGAACCGGTGATAAGTTTCATGAGACAGAAAACGGGGCAAGTGTTGCAGCCAAGTCTGTTGGTCACTGTCACCCTGTATTACCAATACATTGATTCTGAACAAATGCTATTAGATACCGAACCTGATATACAAAATCATATCAGTCTCTTTATTAGTAAAGAATTGATAAAATTTTGAATTGTTGGATAATGTTTTGAACATTTCCTATATCAAAAGTTGATCCGTTCAGGCATGTTATCTAAAAGCATTGACGTTCTAAATCAAACTACAGTTCCAAGTATACAGAACACACACAAGAGGAAGAGTTCAGAAATAAACGAATCCTTTTTGAGGCATTGTAGACTAGGTCACATCAATGCGACCCGACTGGCTGAAGTTACATTATAGATGCATATTTAAATCAGTTTGAATTTACATCTTGTGAAACTTGCCAGTCATGTCACAAAGATTAGATGACCCTAGCTCTGTTTATTGGAAACAGAGAAAAAGTTAATGAACTCTTGGGACTGATGCATGATGATGTATGTAAGGTCTCTTGTCTACACATGCCAGGACTGGTTCTTTATACTTCATTATATTCTCTGATAATCTCTCAAGATTCAGTCATATGTTCCTATTGAAACATAAGTCCAAACCTTTTGAGGTATTGACAGAATATAAGTTGGAAGTAGAGAACCAATAACCAGGTATAAGTATTATGTCCTATGATGAGATCAGGGAGGAGAATACTTGTGCATGGCATTCCTGGACCATTCTAAAGGAGAATGAGATTCTCTCTTCGTATTACTCCTCTGAATACACCACAGCACAACGGTGTATCAGGGTGGAGCAATCTCACAATATTAGATTTGGTGTGCTCTATGATTAGTACTACTGAGTTTCCTATTTCCTTTTGGGAGTTATGCGCTTGAGAAGCTGCATACCTATTGAATTAGGTTCGAATTAGATCACTGCCTACCATTTGTAACGTCTTCAAAATAATAAAATATGATTTTTGGGAAATTTTATAATTTAATATTATTTTAATGAATATTTTAATATTCTGGTATAATTAAATACAGATAAATGGGGAAAAATTATGGAAAATTCTAAAATAAGGCATTTTAAGGAATTGCTTCGTTTTCTGTGCATGCCCCCATTTCCTCTAGTTTTGACCCTGAGTATGTCTAGTTTTGACTGATTCCATCTAGGGTGAAATCTGGGTTGATTTTCCTATGTTGGTGTATAATTTGGGACTTGTTTTAGCATGGATTTTGGTATTTGGTGATTCATTCCTGTCGGGTGGCGTTTGGACGTCAACGACAAGTGGATTTTGATTGTGTTTACATGCGAGTCGATAGGTTTTTACCTATGCGGGTAGCGTGTGCTATTTTGGTTTCCGATGTGATTTTCATGTGCTTTAGCATTGTGATATACTTGTAGGTACCCCGCGTGATGTTGAGGCAAAGGAGGTGAAGATAGCGACATCGGCTTTGGCACACGAGAAGCAATGTGAGTAGATTTATATCTGTGGGGAGAAGTCGGGTGGATGGCGTATAGCACCCCCGCAGTCCGTGGTGATGTATACGAATACGTATACACACGAATATTTATTATGTGTTGTTTAGGGTTATTGATGGTAATAATGATATTTTGATGATAAGAATATATTGGTTTAGTTTAGTGCGAACCCTAGAGTAGTGGTTGCACTCACACATACATTTACACACATACTTGCATTCATTCTTTCATTTATTAGAGTGCATATGATGGTGCGTATATCTACACATGGGTATGGGACTATGTGTTTATATACTGGATTTGAGGATAGTATTTGGGATTTGAGATGAGTCGATGAGATTGGGCTTGAGGCCAGGAGATCGGTGATGTGATTTGGTTCGTATTGAGATACGACACGATGTTTTAGCGGGTCTTTTGACGTAGTGATTCTTACACCTGCATGCATACATAGAGGGTATCAATATTGTACTAGACGTAGATCAGTACCCCGATCATGACATTTGATAAAGAGGATACCAGATAAATAGTATGATGAATGTGATATTGACCCGTACCCAGATTTGGGATGCCGTACGACGGATTTACGTACAAGCTATATTTTGATGATTGATCCGCACTCTTGACTTGGGATGTCTGATTATAGATAGGGTATCGGATATGATATTATTGAGGCGGGATCACCGACTAATATATATACATGTATGTATATGTATCGACTCAGATGTTAGGCGGTTTCCTCACCCATAGCTCTACTTGTTAGTTCAGCCGTATAGTTTAGGATGGTTGTTAGATTAGATTAGACTCCTACCTATTTCAAAAACTAACGAATCGTGGGTATTTTAAAAGACAGCCCAAGGGATCCTACGGATATTTCAAAAGACGTATCTTTTCATAAAAACACCGTAGCCCCTATTTTCAAAACCCCATGATTCGTGTTATTTCAAAAGGCACCAATTGTAGAGGTTATTTTAGATTAATGCAAATTAGTTATAGTTGCGTCTAGTATTCAGCTTCCGCTCATTATTGTGGTTCGCATCGCATCGCATGCTTATATTATGTTTCATACTCCATTATTGATGTTATGCTGTTAGGACACCAGCACCATTACCGATGATGCGTATGTACCACGTACACTTACTTGCCGGCTCACACACATCTTCATCGGTAATTGCCATGTCACGTACACCTTAGAAAATATTATTGCATCGACATAGGTTGTTAGCTAATAATTTAGACATGATATTAGTGTACTTGCATTATATGCTAGATTAGACGTTGTAATTATTAGTTGTTACATCATGCATGTTATTATTCTTGGATTTTTATGCCTGTATGCACTGTTTACATGCTATTGAGGATTGGATTCGGATTTCCATGAGATTTTCTGGATTTGGGGGAAAACCGCAAAACTTATATAAACTTCTTTTCTTTTTAAAATAAAAAGTGCGGTTTTCCCATGATGTATGAGTCGTCCACCATGAGTTTGCTGATGGATTTGGAAACCCGATTCGAGGAGACGGATGAACCGTTTCGGGTACATGGTGGACCCGGTAAGGTACCCCGGGGCAAGAAGCGCGTGGTGATGACGATGTGAGCCTGGCAGGGGAGCACTACCTACCGGTGATTTTACCCGACGCGTCGGATATCCGGAGGATACCGTCGTGGTCTTGAGATGGATGGTAGGGGCCGGTCTGGACTGACGGCGCCCTAGATATTATGATTGAGACATTGGGATTTCGAGATTTCGAGGTACAGAGATTGTGATACAGAGATATCGAGATATTGGGATTACGTTTTGTGCCGATGCTAGGCACTGTTTTATGCTGATTTCATTATGATACCTCAACTAAAAATACAAGGGAAATCTCACTAAATTATGAAAACAGTTTCTTCATTTACATGTATTCTGCTTTCATGCATTCATACCTCATATTCATGACATACTATTACCTGAGGCACTAGCACGAGCACTTGGCACTACATTCACGTATAGAGATTACATTGCCAGTTTAGCATGCTTCAGCTTTATTCATATTGAGGTTTCTTTATATCTGATCGTATTGACCTAGGTTGGGTCATGCATTCGATCTCTGCTTGTAGATATCTTTCTATTCACGAGTTGGCAACTCACCCCCGTTGTGCCCCAGTTCTTGCAGGTTTGCCGTACAGTTCTATAGCGGCATTTCTGGCACACTGCTTCCTTTTGGGTGATTTGCTTGGATAGGTGGGTTCTTTTGTATCAGAACCGCCGTTGTATTTATATTATTCATTGTATCTAGAATATCCATCAACCAAAACTCGTATATTGTTTCAGACCTAGACTAGTGATGTATTATTCGACCATAGAGTCGCGCTTAGTAGTGTTGCGGTTTTCTTGTTGCTTTTGAGCTTTCTTTTGGATTTGATCCTCGCCACTTGGCGTTGTATATTATTGTTGCATGTGGTGGTGACCGTCGATTGATGAAGAGCTAGCTCCCGCTTGGGGATGCCTATATCATTGCATATATTGTTATCCTTGTTATACCCCATTCGGGGCCAGTTTTACAAAAGAAACTCTGCCGAAATTTTTAGAAAAGACTGTACTGTTTTTAAAAATGCATATTCGGCTTAGTTATTTAAAAACCTTGATTTCAAACATGTTTTTCTTCACTTTTTTTAAACCAGTTTCTTTACTTATTCTTAAAAATGTTTTTAGATTTCTGGGCTTTTGGCTTACTTGGATCAGATGGAGTCCTATAGACTTCATATGGTTCAAGAGCCAGTCACGTGCTCTTTCGGGTCGTGACAAAGTTGGTATCAGAGCGCTAGGTTGACCTTGGTTCGAGTCTAAGTTTGACTATGTGGAGCCTAGGGCATTTATATATATACGGAACTTAGGCTTGACCTTACGGAACTTAGACTTGGTCGAGGGGGTATTAGACCCGAACTTTCGTCGTGTAGGATGACCCTTGGTTGATGGAATAGGTAACTAAAGTAGAGTGACGTACCGTTGGTATGTTCCGCGGCATACTTACGACACGCCACTCCGCTTAAGGAACCTTAGGATGTACATATTTTCGAGATCAGTGATCCTCTTTATATCCAGGATTATACATCCATTTGAGATCCCCGATTCTATTAGTTTCATGATCATACCTTTATTGATGCTGTTCCTTCCCATGATCATGTATCCACTTTGGATCTGTTGTTTCCTTTCTTGCCATTGATGTGCTCTCCTTGATACTCGATTGAGGTTCCTGTCACCATGTTTGAGGGCAGTTTGGGCTGCTGCTAGGGTTACGGCCGGTGTGAGCTCGTTTGGTACGAGGGCCGACCATTGTGTTTTCTGGTGACATGGGAACGTCTCGAGTTAGTGTTGGTGATTGTGACCTCTAGTGGAGGCGAGTGCTTGGTCTTGCACCGGATGATCGGGCCATTGTTAGAGCTGCCAGTTGAGAGAGGACTGTTGATGTACAGCATACCTTAGAGATTGTGATGTCGCCTACCGTGCAGACAGATGGACCAGCTGTTGCTGAGATTGACAGGATGTCGCTTCCGAAGCTTACGAGCTGAGATTGCCGTAGCTTTCAGGCAGATATGAGACAGATGATAGCTAGTCTACCCGATTTGAGAGACGAAGGTGATTCGTCCGATTTTGCGCCGGAGCGGGCCCTGATGAGTTGAAGATTTCCAGTGTGGAGAGTCTTACTCAGATCTAGAGCAGACCGACTCAGAGATGACCGCCTATGTATTGCCTTTCCTGGAGGATTGAGGCGCTGTTCGACGTACAGGCGAATAAGCCAGTTGCTGTTGCAAATGACGAGATGTCGCCCAGATGGTTGGAGCTACTGCAGCGTGAGCATATACTTAGAGAGATGATAGCGAGTCGCTAGTCACCTGAGGATGAATGACTAGGACAGGTGGTTCGTTTGTTTACCGATGCGAGGTCATCAGATAGATTGTTTCCAGCTAGAGACGACTTCACGCAGGTTCGTTGAGAGTCGATAGAGACGATCGAATGTCAGGAGCCCATTTTCCAAGTTTAAAGTATACGGAAAGACATGCAGGTGATTCTATGGACTCTCTAGAAGAATGAAATCCTAACTCGACTTAATGACCGTGTGAAAGCCTTTGAACCTTCGGATTTGCGGCGGTTCCTCGGCGCCATTAGTGAGGCTTGGGTTTGCCCTTCTACGGCTGGACCACCGACGCTGTGGCATGTACTCGATACTATTAAACTGTACCCATGATGTGATCTCTTGGGGGATTATGAGGATCTGACGAGTCGATCGGATGGTTCGACATCTTTCGGATATCGTGATGGGACACTGCTTGGGAGACTCCAGATGCGAGCGTAGCCGTCGGAGCGCAGTTCGTGTAGCCACGATGAGTTAAGTCCGAATCAGTCGACATTGAGCAAGGTGGAGTAAAGAGTTCGTACGAGATGACGTCCCACTCCGCTGACATTAGAGATGTGATATGCACCCCGAGGCGTGGTATATGGATGTATCTTCCAGAGAGAAGCGCGATAGGTATGCAGCCGTTCCGGAATAAGCTTTAGCTTCAGCATTGGATGATGACTTCCGGGCATTTCGGCAGGATTGAGATTTGAGAAAGGAACCTCGACAGGACCTTTCTGGAGTACGTTACGAGAAGACCTAGACCAGGAGTGGTCGTATTGCGCACACCCAGCAGGACAGAGTTCGGCATTGTCGACGAGGTAGTTGACCATGTTCGGATAAAGGAACTTACCCAGATGCGTTGCAGATTGATCAGGGACGGACGAGTGATGAGTATTCCTCCGATGGTTGGGACGTGTTCCCGAGGACCTGTTCGGCCTGACATCCTCTACAGAATGATGAAGCTACAGAATATGCGATTTCGAGTCCGTGCGAGAGACTTCAGATTGACCGTGGCCGAGAACAGTGCAGTGCGTAGTAGCTTGGCGTGACGTCATAGTGGACGACGATAGAGACAGTTGGAACAAGAGGTTCGTGTGAGACACTGATGAGCTGTCATTGCTTCCCGTCGAGACTAGAGACCTGATATGCTTACAGAGACGTTGGAATGTGACCAGTTTCCGAGAAAATATTGTGCTGAGGACACAGGTGTTTTTGAGCGAGAAGAGGTTGTGTAGGAAGCCAGCCTCTGTACAGATCGGCATAGGCATGATCGGAAGAGACCTTGAGCAGGATTCCTTCCAGGACATTGCTGCAATGATGTTTGCACCCAGGATCAGATGTGTGACGTGCTTTCAGAGAGCCAGAGGCCGACGCCAGTGATACGCTGCCTTACGAGCGGTCGTGAGGATTGACCGAAAGGTGACCAGGAAAGTGCCAGAACGGAATCGTTCCTGTCAGTACTCCTGACCGGGCCGATGAGCCGATGGATTGCGAGATTGGTAATCTACAGGAAAGATCAGGAACCAGAGGCAGAGGACGCCAGCCGCGAGCAAGAGGCAAGTAGATATCTTGCGCAGCTAGCATCGGATGTTCCGGTACCTTCTCGACCCTGAAGGATGGTATACCGACGACGGTAATTATGATTTGTGATTTTGTGATTTGATTATCACGTATCCGTTGCTTTGGATTTCGGTATTTTGGGCGATCTATTCACATGATTTAGTCTTGATGACTGAGTTTCATGATATTTGATTTTGTGCACCATGGTTGCACCTACTGGGTATTTATACCTTGTACATAGTTATTACTCTTGAGCTGTTGATTGCGATTTCATGCCTATTTTATGCTGGTGATTTGATTTACGCTTCCAGCAGAGTTTCATGTAATTTTAGTGTTTTGATTTTGCACTCGGTATAGCTTATATGTGCTTGTAGTGTATCGATATGTGTTTTGTGCCCGCAGCTGCACACGTTTATGATTTTCTTCATATCTGGATACACTTGGTGTTGCTGCTTACGTATTTGAGTTATTGCTTGGTATTTGTGCATGGGATGCACCAGTTCTATACTTCGTGCATTTGTCGCACCAGTTTTATGTTTCTTGCGTTTATCGCATCAGATTTATATTTCGTGCCTTTGTTGCACCGGATTTATATTTTGTGCATTACGATTGCACCTGACTTCGATTTGATGCCTTTCGGTATGTCGATTTTGATTGTGATATTGATGTGGATTCTTGCACTCCGTGCTTTTGACTGGACTTACGCATATTCGACGTTGCTATTGGATTTTGTGATTCCGTGCATATTGAGTGCGCAGGGTCTAGATTTTCATTCGTGCATGATGGATGCACCGATTTGGATTTTCGCGCATGTTGGGCGCATGTTTTGAGATACGATTTTGGGGCACACCAGATGCACTAAATCGAGATTCTTCGTGCATGTCAGATGCACCTGTTTTGGCTGCCAGGCACACGTTGCCTATGACAGATGCTTCGTGCACACCCGTTGCACCTAGATGTTGTTTTGTGCACATGTTTAGCACATATATGGATTTTGATTTCCGTGCGCACCAGACGCACAGGGTGGTGTTATGTGATTTTTGGGATTTATTCCTTTTGGAGCAGTACATTTTTATGATGTTGGATATTTGCTTTCATACTGAGCAGGACTAGTCAGTGGGCAGTACCTGGATATATTTTGCATGCATCGATAGTTATCGAAGGGATTTCCGAAAAGCGAGCTATAGTCTCAGTATATACCTACGTGTCCGATATGACACGAAACGTTTTAAAAACAAGGAAACCCTTCTAAACTGTTTTCAAAACGGCGGAACGTACCTATTAAACAAAGGATATATATACACATATATAGTTATTTTCTTATGAGAAACGTCCGCCACTGTGCAGTGTTACGCGCATCGCACATCGACTTAAAAAGATTTGGCATACATTTGCATCAGCTATTTACATGTATAGATTGGATGTCTACATGTATAGTCTTGGTCCATATCATATTGATTTTGTATTGGATTTGACATTGTGTCGTTACCATGACTCCGATGATTGCGGATGCTTGATGGAGTGTTGCATTTGAGTTATCTGCTCAGTACTCATGCGCATGCATTGCGCTATGATGTTTTATGTATAGATGATTTCGGAGCCCCGATGACTTGGAATTTGTATTGAAATATTTTAGTATTTGGGGGTTTAAATTTAAATTCGGGGACCGAATTTCTTTAAGGGGGGTAGATTGTAACGTCTTCAAAATAATAAAATATGATTTTTGGGAAATTTTATAATTTAATATTATTTTAATGAATATTTTAATATTCTGGTATAATTAAATACAGATAAATGGGGAAAAATTATGGAAAATTCTAAAATAAGGTATTTTAAGGAATTGCTTCGTTTTCTGTGCATGCCCCCATTTCCTCTAGTTTTGACCCTGAGTATGTCTAGTTTTGACTGATTCCATCTAGGGTGAAATCTGGGTTGATTTTCCTATGTTGGTGTATAATTTGGGACTTGTTTTAGCATGGATTTTGGTATTTGGTGATTCATTCCTGTCGGGTGGCGTTTGGACGTCAACGACAAGTGGATTTTGATTGTGTTTACATGCGAGTCGATAGGTTTTTACCTATGCGGGTAGCGTGTGCTATTTTGGTTTCCGATGTGATTTTCATGTGCTTTAGCATTGTGATATACTTGTAGGTACCCCGCGTGATGTTGAGGCAAAGGAGGTGAAGATAGCGACATCGGCTTTGGCACACGAGAAGCAATGTGAGTAGATTTATATCTGTGGGGAGAAGTCGGGTGGATGGCGTATAGCACCCCCGCAGTCCGTGGTGATGTATACGAATACGTATACACACGAATATTTATTATGTGTTGTTTAGGGTTATTGATGGTAATAATGATACTTTGATGATAAGAATATATTGGTTTAGTTTAGTGCGAACCCTAGAGTAGTGGTTGCACTCACACATACATTTACACACATACTTGCATTCATTCTTTCATTTATTAGAGTGCATATGATGGTGCGTATATCTACACATGGGTATGGGACTATGTGTTTATATACTGGATTTGAGGATAGTATTTGGGATTTGAGATGAGTCGATGAGATTGGGCTTGAGGCCAGGAGATCGGTGATGTGATTTGGTTCGTATTGAGATACGACACGATGTTTTAGCGGGTCTTTTGACGTAGTGATTCTTACACCTGCATGCATACATAGAGGGTATCAATATTGTACTAGACGTAGATCAGTACCCCGATCATGACATTTGATAAAGAGGATACCAGATAAATAGTATGATGAATGTGATATTGACCCGTACCCAGATTTGGGATGCCGTACGACGGATTTACGTACAAGCTATATTTTGATGATTGATCCGCACTCTTGACTTGGGATGTCTGATTATAGATAGGGTATCGGATATGATATTATTGAGGCAGGATCACCGACTAATATATATACATGTATGTATATGTATCGACTCAGATGTTAGGCGGTTTCCTCACCCATAGCTCTACTTGTTAGTTCAGCCGTATAGTTTAGGATGGTTGTTAGATTAGATTAGACTCCTACCTATTTCAAAAACTAACGAATCGTGGGTATTTTAAAAGACAGCCCAAGGGATCCTACGGATATTTCAAAAGACGTATCTTTTCATAAAAACACCGTAGCCCCTATTTTCAAAACCCCATGATTCGTGTTATTTCAAAAGGCACCAATTGTAGAGGTTATTTTAGATTAATGCAAATTAGTTATAGTTGCGTCTAGTATTCAGCTTCCGCTCATTATTGTGGTTCGCATCGCATCGCATGCTTATATTATGTTTCATACTCCATTATTGATGTTATGCTGTTAGGACACCAGCACCATTACCGATGATGCGTATGTACCACGTACACTTACTTGCCGGCTCACACACATCTTCATCGGTAATTGCCATGTCACGTACACCTTAGAAAATATTATTGCATCGACATAGGTTGTTAGCTAATAATTTAGACATGATATTAGTGTACTTGCATTATATGCTAGATTAGACGTTGTAATTATTAGTTGTTACATCATGCATGTTATTATTCTTGGATTTTTATGCCTGTATGCACTGTTTACATGCTATTGAGGATTGGATTCGGATTTCCATGAGATTTTCTGGATTTGGGGGAAAACCGCAAAACTTATATAAACTTCTTTTCTTTTTAAAATAAAAAGTGCGGTTTTCCCATGATGTATGAGTCGTCCACCATGAGTTTGCTGATGGATTTGGAAACCCGATTCGAGGAGACGGATGAACCGTTTCGGGTACATGGTGGACCCGGTAAGGTACCCCGGGGCAAGAAGCGCGTGGTGATGACGATGTGAGCCTGGCAGGGGAGCACTACCTACCGGTGATTTTACCCGACGCGTCGGATATCCGGAGGATACCGTCGTGGTCTTGAGATGGATGGTAGGGGCCGGTCTGGACTGACGGCGCCCTAGATATTATGATTGAGACATTGGGATTTCGAGATTTCGAGGTACAGAGATTGTGATACAGAGATATCGAGATATTGGGATTACGTTTTGTGCCGATGCTAGGCACAGTTTTATGCTGATTTCATTATGATACCTCAACTAAAAATACAAGGGAAATCTCACTAAATTATGAAAACAGTTTCTTCATTTACATGTATTCTGCTTTCATGCATTCATACCTCATATTCATGACATACTATTACCTGAGGCACTAGCACGAGCACTTGGCACTACATTCACGTATAGAGATTACATTGCCAGTTTAGCATGCTTCAGCTTTATTCATATTGAGGTTTCTTTATATCTGATCGTATTGACCTAGGTTGGGTCATGCATTCGATCTCTGCTTGTAGATATCTTTCTATTCACGAGTTGGCAACTCACCCCCGTTGTGCCCCAGTTCTTGCAGGTTTTCCGTACAGTTCTATAGCGGCATTTCTGGCACACTGCTTCCTTTTGGGTGATTTGCTTGGATAGGTGGGTTCTTTTGTATCAGAACCGCCGTTGTATTTATATTATTCATTGTATCTAGAATATCCATCAACCAAAACTCGTATATTGTTTCAGACCTAGACTAGTGATGTATTATTCGACCATAGAGTCGCGCTTAGTAGTGTTGCGGTTTTCTTGTTGCTTTTGAGCTTTCTTTTGGATTTGATCCTCGCCACTTGGCGTTGTATATTATTGTTGCATGTGGTGGTGACCGTCGATTGATGAAGAGCTAGCTCCCGCTTGGGGATGCCTTTATCATTGCATATATTGTTATCCTTGTTATACCCCATTCGGGGCCAGTTTTACAAAAGAAACTCTGCCGAAATTTTTAGAAAAGACTGTACTGTTTTTAAAAATGCATATTCGGCTTAGTTATTTAAAAACCTTGATTTCAAACATGTTTTTCTTCACTTTTTTTAAACCAGTTTCTTTACTTATTCTTAAAAATGTTTTTAGATTTCTGGGCTTTTGGCTTACTTGGATCAGATGGAGTCCTATAGACTTCATATGGTTCAAGAGCCAGTCACGTGCTCTTTCGGGTCGTGACACCATTCCATATAATATATGGTATGGGAAGAACCTATCTCTTAAGTAAGTTAAGATTTAGGATTGTTCGGCCTTTGTCTTAAGCAAAATCCGGACAAGATCGAGGCAGGATCAGTTCTGTAGAACTGGAAAGGTTCCAGCTATACAAAATTGCAGTAGATGATTTGACAGAACCAAAGGATTCTATAGTTCCCGACGAACTTCAGCCTCTCCGCCGATCTTATAGGGTTCCTCATCCGCCTGAGAGACACCTCGGTTTCTCGATGACAGTGGGATCAAGGAATGCATCATGAGATGATGACCCAACTAGTTTCGAGCAGGCCATCAAGAGTAGGAACTCTGTAAGAATGGCTGGATGCTTAGCGATCTGAGATGGAATCCATGTACACCAGCAAAGTATGGACTTTGGTTGCTATATCTGAAGGGTTAAATCTACATCAGGAGCAAGTATATCTTGAGACGATTACTTGATGTAGATGGAAAAGTTGAGACTTTCAAAGCTAGACTTGTTAAAGGTTTTCGTCATCGACCAGGCACGGATAATGATGAAACCTTTTCCAGGGAATATGCTTAAGTCCATCCAGATCCTACTTGCCACGGCTACATACCATGACTACGATATCTGGTGGTTGGGTGCCATGACTACTTTTCTAAATAATGATTTAGAAGAGAACGTCTATAAGAACACAGCCAGAGGGCTTCGTAAACAGTGGGAGCAGCGGAAACGTGTGCAAGTTGCTTTATATAATGAAGCAGGCATCGCGGAGTTGGAACGTCTGTTTTGATGTGATAGTCAAAGTGTTTGACTTCATCAAAATGGTAGACGAACCTTGTATATACAAAAGGGTAGTAGAGAGTAAGGTGGTCATTTTCGTATTGTACGTAGACAACATACTCTTGATAGGAAAAGAGTTTCCTATACTATGATCGGTCAATCTCCTATTATCACAAGGATTCTCCAAATAGGATCAAAGTGATACCTCCTAAATCCTGAGTTTTCATCTATGAGATAGATGTAATTGGATGTTAGGATTCTCACTAGATGTAGTGAGAAGGTATCAATCGATCCTGGGGAGAATCACTGGAAGAGTTCCAGGGTGATAAAGACGACTGAATGTCAGTCACAGGCACTGTCTTTACCCTCAGTAAAGGGACGGTATGTTGGAAGAGTTCCAAGTTAGATACCGTGGCAAACTAGACGATAAAGGACGGTAATATCGCTATTGAAGATGCTACCAAAGAGGATGTTTGGGTGTATATTGGTTCATAAGATGAACTAGGTTCCTGCCATTGTATGACAATGGAAGTGTGGCTTCGGCCCTGGAACCCTGGTCCCATCAGTGACCCAGACAAATTCTGAGGCAGCATCACCTGATTATGGAGATAAATGATCTCCAGGTTGATCGAGGTTAGGAGAGTAGACTCAGAGGACAACGCGGCGGATCCACTCACGAAGGCCTTTTCCAAAAGAGAGACTTTAGGGGATGGTTGAGTATGTGATACTGCAACCACTGCTACAGATGGCCCTAGTGCAAGTGGGAGATTGTTAGTTATATGTATGCCCTAGAGGCCATTACTGTACATAGGATGTATATTGTAGTGGATGCTGGGACATATATAGGTAGGACTTTCTTGCTCGACATGATAGTACGCTATCTGGTTGCTCTTTATCTTAACGTGTATAATTTCTGTCTCTCTGTTACATGTTGATATAGCCCTTAGGATGTGTACTCGACTTCCAGGACTGTGATGCAGATCATACTAGTAGGGCCTGGATAGTCCATGAGTACATCCTTCAATGTTCCTAGTCGAGGGAATATCGAGACGGGGCATCGATATTCCAGAGTAGACTAGCGTATATCTTCTCGACCCATGCGATGGGCGGTGGATGATCCCATATCCATTGGTATTTGACATCAGAGATGGTATACGGGTGCTCTGTGGAGACTGGGTACACTGAACGGACTCGCCGAGAACTCCCAGATGGTATTATACCTCACGTCAAATGGCAGTTCTCTGGTGACACTGGTACAGCTTAGTCTGTTGACCCGAGATCGTCATAGAGTCTTGTGTGTCTCCCACTGTGCTTTGATTTCCACCCTACCACGGCTCTACTGATTCGTGCAAACAGGTGGTTTTTGGGCACAGTCCCGATTCACATGGAGGCAATGAGCGATAGGAGGGGATTCGTCAATCCCGGTATTGGGGGTTGATGTTGCGCTATGCTCGACTGGCCATAACAGGAAATCCCTGGCCAGGGTTGCAGTGACCTACTGGTAAGTGTTATCAGTAGTTTCACACATGACATGGACTTCACGTCGGCATGACTTATCGAGCTATTGGGGTCTGACGTTTACCACCCCTAGGTGAGATATTCGACATATCAGACGAACTGACCGGACTGTACGGTAAGTGTTACTGGTTGGATTCACAGGAGTGTGAGCGGGCTTGCTCGTCGATCTTCTGATCGCTCAATACCCGGGTGGCCGTTACATTTAGCAGACCGCTTGCGGCTTGTGGGTGTTTGATATGATCATCATCTGCTGCCGGCGTATTGACGAGTCTTCAGAGTCCTACACAGAGGTTTCCTGGCTCAAGCGAAACGAAATAGGAGCGCATATGAGATATGTGCGGGACCGAGAATAATGCGTGTATGTGATACTGTATTTCATTCTCGCGATGAATGTGTCGAATGGTCGTATGCGATATAACCTAGTTATCGAATCAAGGATTGATTCGATAAGCCGATACATTGGATACTAGCCGGTTATATGCGAAATGACCGGATCATTGAATCAAGTGTTGATTTAATGATTTAATGTATAATTTTATATTTGATAAATTACTTTGCATTAACTATTATTGGTTCACTTTAAATGGATTTTCTCACTTGAATTGTGCACATTGTATATGTGATATATTTTTTTGTGCACATGATTGTATCATGTTTGATGATACATTCTAGCTTGGTTTTGTGTAAAGAATTAAACCATGGTTAGTTAGTGGTTAGGGTTGCATTTATTTTACTTATTCATTTATCTATTTATTTATTTTATTTATTTCATTTAGAAAAGATAAAGAGAAAAGAATGGTTGCTAGTTTTGTTTTTATTTGAAGCTTCTTGAAGCTTTGAACAAGTCCACCATTCTTGTCTCTTCTCTAACCCTAACCATTCATCTAACCTTAGTTAAATCTCTACACTAAACCATGGTTGAATACATGATAAGTATTCATTTTATTTTCTTTTTAAAAGACTTATCATATTCATTTTTCTTTCTTCTTCTTCTTCTTCATGAGCAAGAAAGAAAAGCTTTCTACATCAATGGCAACTAGCCAAAATGAGTGAGAAATCCAATTCTAAAGTGAACCCACTTCCTATTTCTTCATCCTCTACCTCTTGCCAAGTAGTATAGGGTGTTTTCTTTACAAGTTTCATGACTTGGTGAAGTCGGAGTTTGATCTTGTGATGCCTCGACGTAGATCATCTTCGGCATCGAAGCCGACGATCAAGCCCGCCCATTTCTTCGATGAAGCCGATGCTAGAGTTCGTGATCCGACTTGGACAGCGGAGGGACATCGTCGCGGAGCTTAGGAAGTGGTGGACCGGATCTACAAAGGTTGTAGTCACTTTCCCATAGCATTTAATTCGATTACATGCTTGCATCGCCTATATATCTGGTTAACGATCCGTATTAGGGTTTGTAAGCACTTGTAAAATTGGAATTAGCAATGTTTGATGCCTTGCAAGACCTCATTAGTGTGCCTAGGAACCCTACAGTGGTATCAGAGCCTAGCTAGAGCCTTAGGCGATGCGTTGACGGAATTAGAAGTCCGATCGAATCAAAACCCAAACCCAAAAATGCTCTCTGTACATTTTTGAAATTCTTGGTTTTTTGAGAATTAAAAATATGCAGAAAACTCAGTAGAAGATTCTAAGAATTACTGTATAAAACGGTGCCCCTGAATCCATCAAAGAGCGGCGGAACCGCGGCATTAGCATGCTAATGCGGCGGTTCCGCGGCCCTTTTGTCTCCTCTTGCAATAAATTTTGCACAGTAATTCCTAGTTTGCAGTGCTGGTTTTCCTGGGAATTTTTAATATTTATTCAAGAGTTGAATTTTCTGGGTTGTATTGGGGACTCGGTGTTTCGATCGGATTGTCTAATTTTGTCTGTGTGTTTTCCGGATATTTTTGAATATGTTAAAAAGATCGACCGGATATAAATACCCTATTTTTCCCCTGCTGGGAAATTTCCAATTGTTGGATCTTTCCGTAGTTTAATAACGTTCTAAGTAGTGCAAGTAACGCGATGGACCCTCTAGAAAACAAAAAACCTTAACTCGATTATGTGACCGTCTTGAACTGCCCTTTGAACCTTAGGTTTTGGGGCAGTACGGCGTGCCACATGTGAGGCGTTGGCTTGACCCTTCTACGGCTGGACCGTTAGTACTGAGGCACGAACTGAATGTTTTTAGACTTATTTCATGTGTTGAGTAGTATCGGGAAAACTTGGGTGTTCGATTGTTCGATCGGAAAATTTAACATTTTCTATCTTATCCGGAATGTGATACAATAATTGGAATTCGCAAATAGTTATGAGATGACTAGATGAATGTTATAAACATAGCAGTTTAGTCTCACTTGATCGGTTGCCACAGAATTTTGATGTGATCAAAAGTCCGTCGCAATCACGTAGTGTACGCGGATACTCGCCGGGTAAACTTAATAGACATCCTCGCCCTATAGCCCCGACCAAGTGACTGTAGGAGAACCCCATCGCCGAAAGCATCCGTCCGGGTGCTCGTGGCAGCGGTGTTCCGCCTTGGTGCACTTCGTCGACGGTATCAGGGGTGCGGCCGCCTACTAAAGTTTGCGACGAGCATTCGCTCAGTTTTTCGGGAATCTTGTTGAATTTCCCGACTCGATATTGAAAAGAGTTTTCGATAAATGATACTGAAATGCGGGGTTTATAATTGTTAGGCATGCGATGTCTAAGTATTTCATTTGATTAGACATGCGATGTCTAAAGAGATTGCGGATTCCAACTGTTCTAGTTTTACACTTTCTTTTCTGTGACCGTAAGTGTATTAGGTGATATCACCGGTTTCGTTGCTATATGTCAACGACAATTGGGATGCGCTTATTTACTTACGTTGATGACATGTGATGTTATGTGTTGCTGGATATGTTATATTGGATCGTCGTGTTCGAATAGCCGGGGGGTTTTTATGTGAGATGAGTGTTTTTCATTTTCATTCGTGTAAAAACTTGTATGTAATATTCTTTTATTGGGCACTTCCAGGTTGCGGATGCTGTCACCATTTGTATATTATTTACTTTTCCGCATTAGGATAGACCCAAGGAGGGGAGCACAAGTAACCGGGTTCTGGGGTCCAGTGGGAGACCAACTCGAAGAGTCGAGTCCGGGTCTCCTAACCCTAGAATTGGTAGGGTTGCTTGCCGCTCTCGTAGGGGTCTAGGGGTGTGGGATTGGCTATTCATCACGACCGTGGAATCCGTGTTTTATACTGGCTCGTATTGAAAACACGGACGTCCTAGTATATCCAATATTTCATATGATATTTTCTGCTGCGTTATCTGTGATGTGATCATGTGATGTTCTGTGATAGATATAATATATAATATATATGATATATTATATAGACGTTTCTTATGTTTTACACCCGCGCTAGCCCTGCCCCGCTCTGCCGTTAGTTACCTAACCTAACGGTGCACGAGGGGACATCGAGGCGAATGCGGATGGCATAAGTGTACGTTTTATTTATCTGTGATGTTTAGGTAACTTAAATGATGGGATATTCATTAATGAGATTAATGAAAGAAAATAAACCTAATTGATGTTGTGGAATCGAATTTCAAAATAAAACAGGTAGCTGCAGTTCTTGCTTTGCATCGCGGTGTTCCCTGTAGAACATCCTGCACCTTATTCGATAAGGAAAGGACCGGGATCCCTTCACCGGGAGTGACTCCTTTAGCAATAACTGGCAGATGCTACAACTCTCGGTTTGTCTTTTGATTGCTTCTATAGTTTCTGCTTTGCACAGTGATATATATGATATATCCCGCACCTCATTCGACGAGGAAAGGGCCGACGATCCCTTCACCGGGAGTGACCCCTTTAGCAAAACTAGAAAAGCTTCAAAAACATTCCATTTAAAACCAATTGATTCCGCAACGAGATCAAGTTCAAAGCGTTAAAGGTTTTCATAAAAACCATACGCAACACTCCGTCATTTTAGGAAGTAGAGTACTTAGTATTCGTGCTGTGTTTGTTAACTTTAGTTAAGTCACGGTGTACGGTAGCTAAGTGATGTCTTCCTACACCGCATATGATGCGATTTGTTAGGACAGTCGCGTGACTTTGTATACCTTAGTTAAGGGTCATGTGGGTGGGTCTAATTAATCACGAAATGACGAGTAGAACTTGACTAGTACTTATGATTTGTTGACCATAGTTAAGGTCATAGGTGCTAGGGGTAAAAATCTTTATCGGGAGTTTCAAGTGTTGAAATTTGCAATGAGATTGCATACCTTTTATATGATAGTTGGATCCCGATACCCACTGCGAGTAATTGTTACTCCTGGTAGAGTTTTGCACTTTGCAATTAGCCGATCAAGTAGGTGTCTAGAAAGGTGTCAACGGGGTTACGCCTCTGGGAAAATGAGGTTTACTGTAATTAGGTCCGTGCGAAAGCACGGGGAACCTCCCTCAAAGTACCGACACTGGCCTGACTGAAAGATTGGCGAACTTGTAGAGTGTAATTAATCCCGGCTAGTCTTTCCTTTTAGGGTTTGAAGGAAGATTTGATAAAAACAGTGGGAGCCATCCTGATTAGATAAAATAAATAACCAATCTGATCTTGCAAGAGCGCCCGCAGAGTGTTTTCTTCTCTCTCTCTCCAGGTAGCGACCATATCACGCCTTAATCAAGATAATAATATGGATGTATTGACCGAACCCGCTTGTTATACTAAGATGGGGAGTGTTGGTCCCGCTCCAACTTATAATTGTTATAAAACAGAGCAGGAAATAGGGGAATACCAGAATTCCTATGCCGCCCAAACGAAGAAAGTGCATATGATGCATCTCCTTCGGGTGTGTTCATTATAAAGAACTGTTTCTCAGTATCTTCTGAATCCTGGGTATTTGATACCGGATCAGGATCCCAGATATGTAATCTGTTACATAGGGCTACAAAAAGGTAGAAAACTGAGAATGGGTGATAAGTTTCATGAGACAGAAAACGGGGCAAGTGTTGCAGCCAAGTCTATTGGTCACTGTCACCCTGTATTACCAATACATTGATTCTGAACAAATGCTATTAGATACCGAACCTGATATACAAAATCATATCAGTCTCTTTATTAGTGAAGAAATGATAAAATTTTGTATTGTTGGATAATGTTTTGAACATTTCCTATATCAAAAGTTGATCGGTTCAGGCACGTTATCTAAAAGCATTGACGTTCTAAATCAAACTACAGTTCCTAGTATACAGAACACACACAAGAGGAAGAGTTCAGAAATAAACGAATCCTTCTTGAGGCATTGTAGACTAGGTCACATCAATGCGACCCGACTGGCTGAAGTTACATTATAGATGCATATTTAAATCAGTTTGAATTTACATCTTGTGAAACTTGCCAGTCATGTCACAAAGATTAGATGACCCTAGCTCTGTTTATTGGAAATAGAGAAAAAGTTAATGAACTCTTGGGACTGATGCATGATGATGTATGTAAGGTCTCATGTCTACACATGCCAGGACTGGTTCTTTATACTTCATTATATTCTCTGATAATCTCTCAAGATTCAGTCATACGTTCCTGTTGAAGCATAAGTCCGAACCTTTTGAGGTATTCACAGAATATAAGTTGGAAGTAGAGAACCAATAACCAGGTATAAGTATTATGTCCTATGATGAGATCAGGGAGGAGAATACTTTTGCATGGAATTCCTGGACCATTCTAAAGGAGAATGAGATTCTCTCTCCGTATTACTCCTCTGAATACACCACAGCACAACGGTGTATCAGGGTGGAGAAATCTCACAATATTAGATATGGTGTGCTCTATGATGAGTACTACTGAGTTTCCTATTTCCTTTTGGGAGTTATGCGCTTGAGAAGCTGCATACCTATTGAATTAGGTTCGAATCAGATCACTGCCTACCATTCCATATAAGATATGTTATGGGAAGAACCTATCTCTTAAGTAAGTTAAGATTTAGGATTGTTCGGCCTATGTCTTAAGCAAAATCCGGACAAGATCGAGGCAGGAACAGTTCTGTAGAACTGGAAAGGTTCCAGCTATACAAAACTGGAGTAGATGATTTGACAGAACTAAAGGATTCTATAGTTCCCGACGAACTTCAGCCTCTCCGCCGATCTAGTAGGGTTCCTCATCCTCCTGAGAGACACCTCGGTTTCTCGATGACAGTGGGAGCAAGGAATGCATCATGAGATGATGACCCAACTAGTTTCGAGCAGGCCATCAAGAGTAGGAACTCTGTAAGATTGCTGGATGCTTAGCGATCTGAGATGGAATCCATGTACACCAGCAAAGTATGGACTTTGGTTGCTATATATGAAGGGTTAAATCCCCATCAGGAGCAAGTATATCTTGAGAAGATTACTTGGTGTAGATGGAAAAGTTGAGACTTTCAAAGCTAGACTTGTTAAAGGTTTTCGTCATCGACCAGGCACGGATAATGATGAAATCTTTTCCAGGGAATATGCTTAAGTCCATCCAGATCCTACTTGCCACGGCTACATACCATGACTACGATATCTGGTGGTTGGGTGCCATGACTACTTTTCTAAATAATGATTTAGAAGAGAACGTCTATAAGAACACAGCCAGAGGGCTTCGTAAACAGTGGGAGCAGCGGAAACGTGTGCAAGTTACTTTACATAATGAAGCAGGCATCGCGGAGTTGGAACGTCTGTTTTGATGTGATAGTCAAAGTGTTTGACTTCATCAAAATGGTAGACGAACCTTGTATATACAAAAGGGTAGTAGAGAGTAAGGTGGTCATTTTCGTATTGTACGTAGACAACATACTCTTGATAGGAAAAGAGTTTCCTATACTACGATCGGTCAATCTCCTATTATCACAAGGATTCTCCAAATAGGATCAAAGTGATACCTCCTAAATCCTGAGTTTTCATCTATGAGATAGATGTAATTGGATGTTAGGATTCTCACTAGATGTAGTGAGAAGGTATCAATCGATCCTGGGGAGAATCACTGGAAGAGTTCCAGGGTGATAAAGACAACTGAATGTCAGTCACAGGCACTGTCTTTACCATCAGTAAAGGGACGGTATGTTGGAAGAGTTCCAAGCTAGATACCGTGGCAAACTAGACGATAAAGGCCAGTAACATCGCTATTGAAGATACTACCAAAGAGGAAGTTTGGGTGTATATTGGTTCATAAGATGAACTAGTTTCCTGCCATTGTAAGACAATGGAAGTGTGGCTTCGGCCCTGGAACCCTGGTCCCATCAGTGACCCAGACAAATTCTGAGGCAGCATCACCTGATCATGGAGATAAATGATCTCCAGGTTGATCGAGGTTAGGAGAGTAGACTCAGAGGACAACGCGGCGGATCCACTCACGAAGGCCTTTTCCCAAAGAGAGACTTTTAGGGGATGGTTAGTATGTGATACTGCAACCACTGCTACAGATGGCCCTAGTTCAAGTGGGAGATTGTTAGTTATATGTATGCCCTAGAGGCCATTACTGTACATAGGATGTATATTGTAGTGGATGCTGGGACATATATAGGTAGGACTTTCTTGCTCAACATGATAGTACGCTATCTGGTTGCTCTTTATCTTAACGTGTATACTTTCTGTCTCTCTGTTACATGTTGATATAGCCCTTAGGATGTGTACTCGACTTCCAGGACTGTGATGCAGATCATACTAGTGGGGCCTGGATAGTCCATGAGTACATCCTTCAATGTTCCTAGTCGAGGGAATATCGAAACGGGGCATCGATATTCCAGTGTAGACTAGCGTATATCTTCTCGACCCATGCGATGGGCGATGGATGATCCCATATCCATTGGTATTTGACATCAGAGATGGTATACGGGTGCTCAGTGGAGACTGGGTACACTGAACGGCCTCTCCGAGAACTCCCAGATGGTATTATACCTCACGTCAGATGGCAGTTCTCTGGTGACACTGTTACAGCTTAGTCTGTTGACCCGAGATCGTCATAGAGTCTTGTGTGTCTCCTACCGTGCTTTGATTTCCACCCTACCATGGCTCGACTGAGTCGTGCAAACAGGTGGTTTTTGGGCACAATCCCGATTCACATGGAGGCAATGAGCGATAGGAGGGGATTCGTCTCTCCCGGTATTGGGGGTTGATGTTGCGCTATGCTCGACTGGCCATAACAGGAAATCCCTGGCCAGGGGTGCAGTGACCAACTGGTAAGTGTTATCAGTAGTTTCACACATGTCATGAACTTCACGTCGGCATGACTTATCGAGCTATTGGGGTCTGACGTTTACCACCCCTAGGCGAGATATGCGACATATCAGACGAACTGACCGGACTGTACGGTAAGTGTTACTGGTTGGATTCACAGGAGTGTGAGCGGGCTTCCTCATTGATCTTCTGATCGCTCAATACCCGGGTGGCCGTTACGTTTAGCAGACCGCTTGCCGCTTGTGGGTGTTTGATATGATCATCATCTGCTGCCGGCGTATTGACGAGTCTTTAAAGTCCTACACAGAGGTTTCTTGGCTCAAGCGAAACGAAATAGGAGCGCATATGAGATATGTGCGGGACCGAGAATAATGCGTGCATGTGATACCGTATTTCATTCTCGCGATGAATGTGTCGAATGGTCGTATGCGATATAACCTAGTTATCGAATCAAGGATTGATTCGATAAGCCGATACATTGGATACTAGCCGGTTATATGCGAAATGACCGGATCATTGAATCAAGTGTTGATTTAATGATTTAATGTATAATTATATATTTGATATATTACTTTGTATTAACGAGTATTGGTTCACTTTAAATGGATTTTCTCACTTGAATTGTGCAAATTGTATATGTGATATATTTTTTTGTGCACATGATTGTATCATGTTTGATGATACATTCTAGCTTGGTTTTGTGTAAAGAATTAAACCATGGTTAGTTAGTGGTTAGGGTTTCATTTCTTTTACTTATTCATTTATCTATTTATTTATTTCATTTAGAAAAGATAAAGAGAAAAGAATGGTTGCTAGTTTTGTTTTTATTTGAAGCTTCTTGAAGCTTTGAACAAGTCCACCATTCTTGTCTCTTCTCTAACCCTAACCATTCATCTAACCTTAGTTAAATCTCTACACTAAACCATGGTTGAATACATGATAAGTATTCGTTTTATTTTCTTTTTGAAAGACTTATCATATTCATTTTTCTTTCTTCTTCTTCTTCATGAGCAAGAAAGAAAAGCTTTCTACATCAATGGTAACTAGCCAAAATGAGTGAGAAATCCAATTCTAAAGTGAACCCACTTCCTATTTCTTCATCCTCTACCTCTTGCCAAGTAGTATAGGGTGTTTTCTTCACAAGTTTCATGACTTGGTGAAGTCGGAGTTTGATCTTGTGATGCCTCGACGTAGATCATCTTCGGCATCGAAGCCGACGATCAAGCCCGCCCATTTTTTCGATGAAGCCGATGCTAGAGTTCGTGATCCGACCATGAAAGCGGAGGAACATCGTCGCGGAGCTTAGGAAGTGGTGGACCGGATCTACAAAGGTTGTAGTCACTTTCCCTTAGCATTTAATTCGATTACATGTTTGCATCGCCTATATATCTAGTTAACGATCCGTATTAGGGTTTGTAGGCACTTGTAAAATTGGAATTACCCATGTTTGATGCCTTGCAAGACCTCATTAGTGTGCCTAGGAACCCTACAGCCAACTCGTGAATAGAAACATCTACGAACAGAAATCGCATGAACAACGCAATCCTAAGTCATACAATCATAATATATCAGCAGCCTATAACAATGGCTAGGGTATGTTGGAGATAGTGCCCTCAGAGTCAATTATTGGATCACAGGCACGTGATTGCAATGATTGAGGAAGGACCTATCCCGGTAGGACAGTCTTACTCAAGATGATAGTATGCTATCTGGTTTATCTTTATCATCGTGTACTGCTTTAGGTGACCTGACATGTCGCTATTACACGTTGATATAGCCCCACCAGCAGTATGATGGCGATCTTATACGTGGGAGCTGGTGGTCTATAAGCACATCCTTAAATGGTCCCTAGTCGTGGGAGTTTCGAGACAGGGCATCGATTCTCCAGAGTAGACTAGTGTATACAGTCGAGACCCCGACGAGGGGCGGTGGCCGGTCTCCTAAGCCACTGGTGTCAGTTGGTTCACCTAAGATGTATACAGGTGCTCATTGGGTTATGAGTACACCGGACAGGACTCGCCGGGAACCTGCTAGTTGGTCTTATACCAGATGTCAGATAGCAGTTCCCTGGTGACATGTGTACAGGTTAGTTCATCGACCTGAGATCGTCATTTGTCTCGTGTGAGTTCCCATAGTGCTTTGATTACTACCCTACCACGGCTCAAAGGAGTCGTGCAAACAGGTTTTAGTTGGGTACAGTCCCGAGCCACATGGAGGCAGTGAGCGGATCTTCAGGGGTTCGTCTCTCCCTGTATTGGGGGTGAGGTCGCGCTGTGTCTAGGAGAGCCATTACACAAAGCCCTCGGCCGAGGCAGGAGATTTACTGGTAGGTATTCCAGTAGTATCTCAGGGTGTTCTGGGCTACGCTCCGACACGACTTGTACCGCTTTTGGGGGTCTGACTTTTACCAACCCCCTAGGCCCGACATGCGATGCTCATAGACGAACGGACCGGACTGTACGGATATTGTCACTGACAGGCTCAGTAGGGTGTCAGGATGAGTTCGCTCATCGACATCCCTTTTGGTCAATAGCTGGTGGCCCGTCACGTATTGGCTAATACCTCTGACGTGCTAGTGGTTAAATCCACAGCCATAGTATTGACGAGTCTTTAGAGTCCACCACACTTACAGTTACTCAAGCTTTCGGGCGAAACGCTGCAGAGGCCGTATGGAGATATGGCAGGGTCCGATCAGATACGTGCGGTATTGCACGGATCAGGATCGGACAGTTTTGTACTAGTGGTCGTATAGTTATATGGCAGGGTTCGATCTGATACGTGCGGTATTGCACGGATCAGGATCGAACGGATATTACTAGCCGGCTTTGGCTTAAGCCGGTCCTAGTTTAGTACAGTGTAGATTTTGTCTCATTGCATTTGTATCCGGTCGGAATACAGATGCGGGTGTGTATGCACAGTATCGGGGTTTTCCTGTAATTTATTACGGGACCAGTTTTCTGGAGTTGCCAGTTTGCATTCCGTTCCGGCCGGTTTTCCTTTGTTCTTTCCCGGCCGGACTTTTCTGATGGAGGGGGTTATTTGCAAGTTTGCAAATAACATTTTGTGGAGGGTTTATTTGTAAGATGATTAATTATGAAAGCATCTTTTTTTTATTCCTTTCTTTTCTATCATCATTTCTTGTAAAAGGTGATTAGGATTGATTTGGTTTTGATGTGAGATTGTGATGATAATGTTTGGCTATGGTCACCACTTGCTTTTACTACCATTACCTTCCTTCTATGGTTGTGGTTTTGTATTCCTTCCTCCACCATTCTCATTGGGAGATGAGAGAGATGAGAGAACTCACATGAGAGAAAAAGAAAGAGAGAGTTCATCTTTGTTATGTGAGGATTTCTTCATCCCATCTTCTTCTTGCTAGAAAATTGAAAGCACCAATTTTCTTCACCTCTTCCTCCATCCATCAATGGCAACAACATAACCCCAAAGAGACAAGCATCTTCTACACTACATTCTACAGCATTTCTTGGGCATGTCGACTTGCCGGCTTCATGCCCGAGTTGCCTCGGTATTGAAGCGGGAGCCCGTAAAAGACGCAGGCGATGTGGTGCCCTTCCGGCGAGGAGGCGACGATATGGAGACTAGACTTTCCGCGGGAGATTGGGACGATGACGAGAAGACCGGAGGACTCGGATCACTCGGTATACTTCTCTTCCCATCTCTTGTTAGCTAGCATTAGGTTAATGGTTACGATCCGGGTTTTTTCATTGTCCGCGGTAGCGCCAGTTTCCAAGTAAGGAAAAATTTTGATTCCGCATTTTGGCCTCGGATTAACGGCCGAGGCGCTGCCGTGGCGCAACATGGTATCAGAGCCACGCCATTAACCTTGTCTAGCTTGTTCTAATGTGTTTTACTTATCCGATCGACCAAAATTCCAAAAACCGCGTTTTTGCATGCATCAGTTTTCTGTCGATTTTTTCCGGGCTCTAAAAATTTTTCAGGTGATTGCAGAATGATGTATAGGACATTATAAGAGTTCTCCAAAAATTTGGACTCGTGAACAGTTCAGAACGCCGCGGAACCGCGGCCAAAGCCATGCTTGGGCCGCGGTTCCGCCGCGACTTGGACTGTTCAGTCCCCCAAAATTTTGCAGAATGCTTAAGTGTTGAAAATAGGGGTTTTGGAATATTATTTTTGGGCCCAGAATTTCTGTGAGTGCTACAGTATTACTTGGGGGCCCACTTGTTAATTTTTGATCGATTGGATATTTTAAACACATTATTTCACAGTATTTACATTATATCTGCGACCGTGAATGTCACTCGATCGGTAAATCCGGTCTAACTGCTATAGCCCGGTTAGACGGATTTGCGAACGTGACTTTCACGTTGATGTTTTGTGATTTTGCTGTGTTGTTGCGGATCGGTCGTGGGGGATAGCCTGGAAGCAATGCTAGTACAGTTTCTGTTGTATTATGTACATTTGATATTGCGGGGCGAGCGTCCGACATGTGGACTGCCGTCAGCGTCTGTTTGTATTATTCTTTTGGGGCACGACCTGGTTGCGGTCGATGTACCCGGTGTATGTATATTTTACTTTCTGTACTAGGATTACCCCGCGGAGGGGTGCACGGATAGCCGGGATCTAGAGGGCAACGGGCCCGCATCTCATGGCATTGAGACGGAGGGGGCTTCACTCTAGGATTGGCGGGCTATTCGCCGCACTCGTAGGGGGTACAGGTTGACCCAGGAGGGGTGCCCAAGTTACCGGATTCCATGAAGTGCTGGGTTGTCCATTCACGGTGCTGAAGGGGGCTACCTCGCTTCAGGTTTTGGCGGGTGACTTGCCGCGCCCGTAGGGGTCTAGGATTTCATTGCACAGGCTATCCACGCGACCAGGGGAACGTCGGGTTTCAGCAGCGGCTCTGTGAAACCCGGGGATCCCAGATATCTGTATTGTTCTGTGATGCTGTACATTTCTGTGATGTTTCTTTTTATCACGCCTTGAGCGAATATAATATATTGGTATATATATTAGTAGATGTTGTATATGTTTTGCATCTGCGCTAGTCCAGTCCCCGCTCTGTCGTTAGTTAAGTAACCTAACGGGTGATGACGGGACCCAGTGGCGAATGCGGATGGCATATACGTACATCAGTATATTTTCGTTCTTTGTGGTGTGATCAATTGATGGGACTGCGTTGATTCGGATCAATGCAAGATAAAAAAACCTATTCTGATGTTGTTGGAACATTTTTTTTCAAAAAGCTGTTATTGCAAGGACGTTCACTTTTGTTTTGCATCGTGGTATTCATTTGGAATACCCTGCTCCTCAGTCGACGAGGCAAGGGCCGAGATCCCTTCACCGGGAGTGACCCCTTGGACAGAAGTTTGCGTCAGGGCATTAACTTCACTATAGCCGATTACTTTTGCTTTGCATCGTGGTATTCAGTTGGAATATCCTGCACCTCATTCTACGGGGAAAGAGCCGAGATCCCTTCACCGGGAGTGACCTCTTTAGCAAAGGCTTTCGTCACTATATTTTTATAAAAGGCTATGCAGTTCCTTCAACGATATCAAGTTCATTACGTTAAAGGTTTTTCGCCAAAAACCAGCCGTAGCCCTCCGTCATTTCCTATAGGTATTATTTAGTATTCGTGCTGCGTTTGTTGACCTAGTCAAGACGTAGTGTTCGGTAGCTGAGTGGTACTTGTTTGTTGCATAAGTAGGATTGGTTAAGACAGTCGTGTGGCCTTGTTGACCTAGTCAAGGGCACGTATGGGTGGGTTTAATGCAATCCAGAATAATGACGGGTTGAACTTGACTGGCGGTTTATGGTTTGTTGACCTAGTCACGGTCATAAACCGCTTGGGGTAAAAATCACATCGGGAGTTTCAAAAGAACTGAAACTTGCCAGGCATGCGCATACCTTCTGGAGTATGGTGACTTGAGTGGATTCCGTCAAGTTATCATGCGTTGATAGTTGGAT
Source organism: Agapanthus africanus (assembly GCA_030015575.1). NCBI lineage: Eukaryota > Viridiplantae > Streptophyta > Magnoliopsida > Asparagales > Amaryllidaceae > Agapanthus > Agapanthus africanus. The sequence goes on along the minus strand of JASDDO010000012.1, from coordinate 296,602,759 downwards.
CCCGATTCCCACTGATGAGTTAGTTTACTCCTCGGGTGACCCCGACTAATTCTTCTTTCAGGTTTGGAGGAGAATTTGAGGTACAGTGGGAGGTTTCCTGATTAGATAGAGTGATAACCATTCTGATCTAGGTTAGAGTGCACGCTGAGTGTTTCTTTTCTCTCTCTCTTTGGCAGCGACCATTGACCCGACCCTGGACTATGACTCAGTGACCAAGTTGACCGAACTTTCTTAACACTGGCTTTTGGATTGTCGGAGTTGCAAACCTCATTGCCACTCCTACTTTTACCCTTTTCTCCAGGACACCCCGTATTACTACGAACGTCCACTTCCATTGGACAAAACCATCGTATGGTTATATACGAACTCGAAGGACTTCGAGGATGGTTTCTGGTTCTGGAGAAAACGAATTGGATTATTCAGTTGTCTTTTCTTTTCACCTTCTCTCATTGCGAGTACTCCTTGGTTTAGGAGATAGTACACCTATTACGCAAATTAGATAGTCTTCTTCCAAACCTTAGGCTGGTGCCGAACGGTAGGGAATGAAGAAAACCAATTAGCATAACGATGGTGTGCAGAAGGTATTAAGTTAAGACAAAGCAAGGGATTAGTAAGAGGGCAAAGTAAATTGCGACTGCTATTCACGACCGAACCAAGTATTTCTTCGCCAATCCTAAATCACCTTTGTATTTCTCCAGGACACTCCGTATCACTACGAAGATCCACAGTTTATTGGATACTCCATGTATGGTTATATACGAACTCGAAAGGAACTTGTTCCAGTTCGGGGATGGATTCTGGTTCAGGAGAAATAGGAATAAGGTTTATTCGGTTGTCTTTTATCTTCACCTTCTCTCGCTTTTCGAGTGCTCCTAAGATTAGGACAGTACACCTTTTATGCTTATTAGATAGACTTCTTCCAGACCATAGGCTGGTGCCGAACGGTAGGGAAGGAAGAAAACCATTTGGCCTAAAGGGGTGTGCAGACGGTAATGACTAAAGACATATAAAGGGATTTGGACAGATGGCAAAGAGATATACGGTTACAGTTGTGAATCTGGATAATGGAAGAGGCATTACTAAGAATACCGGAATACCCCACCGAAACATTTCAATGTTTTAGTTTCACTGTGTAATGTTAAAAGAAAACTGATTTCCCGATTAGATACTTACTCCAGGGTATGTATTTACCAGGTATGATTCTCACATCTGTATGGTTTTACAGATGATGAGTGGGAGTAAGTCATTGGGAATAGGGTAATCATCCTCATTATATCGGGATTCGTTGTAATCGGTGATATTTGAGGAGATCATCTGGGCTGTTTGCCGGTCGGCAAATATTTGGTTTTGAATATCCGCTGTTGTGCACCAATTTCAAATTGATATATCTGTACGTCTATTTTCATAGAGTGAGATATACCTTTTGCTATTATGTCGATGACATTTACCTATATCAGTGGATGGTTAGGTAAGGAGCATTAAACAGCGGTGTAATTCTTCTTAACCATAAGTACAGTTTTCAACCTACGAAGCACAGTGAAAGAGTTGTTAGACTCAGCGGACTTATACAGAGTATTGTATGTTGTCCAGTGTCCATTAGGACAGAGGGGTTGGTCCTCATACTATATTCTGTTTACTTTTAACTTCTCTAGTTCTTAGACATGTGTTTCGTAGGAACACAGGGTCTAAGTTTTGAGGAGTTATAGGTATTTGAATAGAGTAGAGAACCAGGTGTAGCAAGTATCGAGATTCTTCAAAGTGATCGAAGATGTAGATACTTGTATATGGTATTCAGTTGATAGTAATGATAAAGAGAAATTGCTTCTCTTTCAGGTTACTCATAATTGGAAGCATTCCTAAGTTGAGTAACGCTGATCGGCCTCCTTCTATTTAGTTGACATGCACTGGTGACAGTTGCATGATTTGAATCTGGTTCAATTAAATCAGTGCCTCTGTTTCTATATTGGATATAGAACAGTTCATATCTTGACATTGTTAAGGTACGGGGAGTTGTCCGGCTTATGCTTAAAACCAGACACGGGACAACTCAAGGCACGTTTCTGTAATGGCTGTTTGTGGGTTGACCCAGGCTATGACGAGGGTTGACTTTCTACCATCTGGGAGATCAATAGTAATATTGTTCAAGACTCGCCACAGTTTTAATAAAAATGGATTTTTTTTTAGAAAACAGTAGTGGGAGTATGGTAGAACTGGAAGTGATTCCAGAACCACAAACGATTACTGAAGATTTGATAAGGAACCTAAAGATTCAATCTGATTTGACATTCCATTGGCCACTCCGCAGATAAGGTGGGTAACCTCAGGCACCCGAGAGGTACTCCGGTAGCCTCAAGGACGGTGGCAGGGAGGTTCTTGTTTACCCAGACTTACCATTGCTGTTGTTCCAGACTGTGAGACCCGGCAGGAGGATGAGTATAGCGTCGTTCTAAACTAGCTTTAGAAGTGCACGTCTATATGACTCTGGCAGAGGGTTGTCATAGTCAGTGGGAGCAGCGGAAGCGTTGGTGGTCATCAGGCTTATGTCTATTTATAGACTAAAGCAGTTACAGCGGAGATAGATCATCTATTTCTGATGTGACAGTCATAGGTTTGACTTCATCAGAATAGGGGATGGATCTGTTAAGAAGGTAGTAGGGTGTGATGTCCTGGTATTTGGGTGACATACATAGAGTATGAAGTGATATTCTTATACTACGATCGGTTATACTTTGGTTGTCACACAGTGGTTTCTCCACATAGGACTTGGATATTATATCGTACATTCTGGTTACTAGATCTATGGTTTTAGATCTAGATTTGGGTGGTTTCCCAATCTGGGTACTTAGACAGCATTCTATGAGTATTTAGAATGGACGACTCCTGGCACGGTAGTGTACCTGCAGGTAATGGAGTCACCCTCTCTAAAGGTGTCTTACAGACTAAAGGGGAGAGGATGCGCATGATTGACAGATCACTTGCTTAGGCAATTGAGTCAATCATGAGATGTCAAGTACCACACCAGATGTTGTTCTTGCAGTAGGTGCAATAAGTTGATATTAATCTAATTCCTGGAAAAATAGTCGGAAGAAGTTGTAGAACATAAGTTGATGTTCTAGGGATGTAATAACGACAGCCTCTTTTAGGAGACGGTTATCATTCCAGGCTTCCAAGGTGACATGGATGGCAGAGTGGCTGTCAGAGTTATAGTTTTTCCTTCTGACGAGGGGCAGTATTTTGGACAGGTGGTCCAAGGCAATACTGAGGGAGGCATGGCGCAGGATACTGATTAAGTTCAGTTGATGATACAGTCTAAGAAGTTTGGATTTAGAGTTCATTTATGAGCTAGGTCCCATCAGACATCCAGACATATTCTAAGACAGGTATTGCTCATTTCGGGAGATGACTTTCTCCGCGAACATGAGATATAGAGAGACATAGAAAGAAACATCCCAGCGGATCCACTCACTGAGGCTATTCCTCGAATACCATAGTTTCACAAACGAGCTTTGTGAGACTGACTAGTAAAGGAGTTGGGTGTTCGGTATCACACGGGCTGTGAGTATGCGACATCGCAATAATTAGCTTTGAGTGCAAGTGGGAGATTGTTGGAGATAGTGCCCTCAGAGTCAATTATTGGATCACAGGCATGTGATTGCAATGATTGAGGGAGGACCTATCCCGGTAGGACAGTCTTACTCAAGATGATAGTATGCTATCTGGTTTATCTTTATCATCGTGTACTGCTTTAGGTGACCTGACATGTCGCTATTACACGTTGATAGAGCCCCTAGGATTCTTGCTTGACGACCAGCAGTATGATGGCGATCTTATACGTGGGAGCTGGTGGTCTATAAGCACATCCTTAAATTGTCCCTAGTCGTGGGAGTTTCGAGACAGGGCATCGATTTTCCAGAGTAGACTAGTGTATACAGTCGACACCCTGACGAGGGGCGGTGGCCGGTCTCCTAAGCCACTGGTGTCAGTTGGTTCACCTAAGATGTATACAGGTGCTCATTGGGTTATGAGTACACCGGACAGGACTCGCCGGGAACCTGCTAGTTGGTCTTATACCAGATGTCAGATAGCAGTTCCCTGGTGACATGTGTACAGGTTAGTTCATCGACCTGAGATCATCATTTGTCTCGTGTGAGTTCCCATAGTGCTTTGATTACTACCCTACCACGGCTCAAAGGAGTCGTGCAAACAGGTTTTAGTTGGGTACAGTCCCGAACCACATGGAGGCAGTGAGCGGATCTTCAGGGGTTCGTCTCTCCCGGTATTGGGGGTGAGGTCGCGCTGTGTCTAGGAGAGCCATTACACAAAGCCCTCGGCCGAGGCAGGAGATTTACTGGTAGGTATTCCAGTAGTATCTCAGGGTGTTCTGGGCTACGCTCCGACACGACTTGTACCGCTTTTGGGGGTCTGACTTTTACCAACCCCCTAGGCCCGACATGCGATGCTCATAGACGAACGGACCGGACTGTACGGATATTGTCACTGACAGGCTCAGTAGGGTGTCAGGATGAGTTCGCTCATCGACGTCCCTTTTGGTCAATAGCTGGTGGCCCGTCACGTATTGGCTAATACCTTTGACGTGCTAGTGGTTAAATCCACAGCCATAGTATTGACGAGTCTTTAGAGTCCACCACACTTACAGTTACTCAAGCTTTCGGGCGAAACGCTGTAGAGGCCGTATGGAGATATGGCAGGGTCCGATCAGATACGTGCGGTATTGCACGGATCAGGATCGGACAATTTTGTACTAGTGGTCATATAGTTATATGGCAGGGTTCGATCTGATACGTGCGGTATTGCACGGATCAGGATCGAACGGATATTAGTAGCCGGCTTTGGCTTAAGCCGGTCCTAGTTTAGTACAGTGTAGATTTTGTCTCATTGCATTTGTATCCGGTCGGAATACAGATGCGGGTGTGTATGCACAGTATCGGGGTTTTCCTGTAATTTATTACGGGACCAGTTTTCTGGAGTTGCCAGTTTGCATTCCGTTCCGGCCGGTTTTCCTTTGTTCTTTCCCGGCCGGACTTTTCTGATGGAGGGGGTTATTTGCAAGTTTGCAAATAACATTTTCTGGAGGGTTTATTTGTAAGATGATTAATTATGAAAGCATCTTTTTTTTATTCCTTTCTTTTCTATCATCATTTCTTGTAAAAGGTGATTAGGATTGATTTGGTTTTGATGTGAGATTGTAATGATATGTTTGGCTATGGTCACCACTTGCTTTTACTACCATTACCTTCCTTCTATGATTGTGGTTTTGTATTCCTTCCTCCACCATTCTCATTGGGAGATGAGAGAACTCACTTGAGAGAAAAAGAAAGAGAGAGTTCATCTTTGTTATGTGAGGATTTCTTCATCCCATCTTCTTCTTGCTAGAAAATTGAAAGCACCAATTTTCTTCACCTCTTCCTCCATCCATCAATGGCAACAACATAACCCCAAAGAGACAAGCATCTTCTACACTACATTCTACAGCATTTCTTGGGCATGTCGACTTGCCGGCTTCATGCCCGAGTTGCTTCGGTATTGAGGCGGGAGCCCGTAAAAGACGCAGGCGATGTGGTGCCCTTCCGGCGAGGAGGCGACGATATGGAGACTAGACTTTCCGCGGGAGATTGGGACGATGACGAGAAGACCGGAGGACTCGGATCACTCGGTATACTTCTCTTCCCATCTCTTGTTAGCTAGCATTAGGTTAATGGTTACGATCCGGATTTTTTCATTGTCCGCGGTAGCGCCAGTTTCCAAGTAAGGAAAAATTTTGATTCCGCATTTTGGCCTCGGATAGACGGCCGGGGCGCTGCCGTGGCGCAACAGGGTATACCTCTAAACAACGGTAATACCAAGTGCTCGTGTCAGTGCCTTAGGTAGCAATGTATCATATGGATGATGTATGAATGCATGAAATAGAACGCATGTACTGAAGAAAACTGCTTTCATAATTTAGTTAGATTTCTGTATCTTTTTAAAAGAGGTATCATAAATGAAATCAGCATAAACAGTGTCTAGTATCGACACAAAACATAAATCTCAACGTCTCAAAATCTCAGGCTCCGGCTATCCGGACTGGCCTCTATCATCAAATCTCAGTACCTCAATATCTCGAAATCTCAATGTCTCAATCTCAATATCTAGGGCGCCGTCAGTCCAGACCGGCCCATACCATCCATCTCAAGACTACGACGGTATCCTCCAGGTATCCGATGTGTCGGGTAAAATCACCGGTTGGTAGTGCTCCCCTACCAGGCTCAACGCCATCATCTGCGATCGTCTTGCCCCGGGGTACCGCACCGGGTCCACCATGTACCCGAAATGGTTCCTCCACTCCTCGAACTCGGGTCTCAAAATCCATCAGCAAACTCATGGTGGACAACTCATACATCATGGGAAAACCTCACTTTTTATTTAAAAGAGATAGAAGAAGTTTATTTATGTTTTTGCGGTTTTCCTCCAAATCCAAGAAATCTCATGAAATCTGAATCCAAATCATCAATAGCACGTAAAACTATGAATATAGGCATGAAAATCTATGAATGCGGCATAACAATGAATAACAGTATGCATGAACTGACAAGTAATAACTACAATGTCTAAACTGGCATATAAGGCAGGTACACTAATATCATGTCAACTACTAACTAACAAGCTAAGTCAAGCAATAGTATTTTCTAAGGTGTACGTGACATGGCAATTACCGATGAAGAAGTGTGTGAGCCGACAAGTAAGTGTACGTGGTACATACGCATCATCGGTAATGACGCTGGTGTCCTAACAACATAATATCAACAATGCAATATGAAATAGCAATATAAGTATGCGATGCGGGGCGAACAACAATAATGAGCGGGTGCTAAATACTAGACACAACGGTAACTAATCTGCATTTAATATATATATATATATATATATATATATATATATACGTTATACTAGGGTGCCATTTGAAATAACACAAATCGTAGGGTTTTGGAAATAAGGGCTACGGTGTTTTTAAGAAAATATACGCCTTTTGAAATATCCGTAGAATCCCTTGACCTGTCTTTTAAAATACCAACGATCCGTTAGTTTTGAAATAGGTAGGAGTCTAATCTATTCTAACAACTACACTAAACTATACGGCTGAACTAACAAGCTGAACTACAGGTAAGGAAACCGCCTAACATCTGAGTCGATACATATACATACCTGTATATATATAGTCTGTAATCCCGCCTCAATAATATCATATTCGATACCATTTCTATAATCAGACATCCCAAGTCAAGAGTGCTGATCAATCATCAATATATAGCTCGTACGTAAATCCGACGTACGGCATCCCCAAATCTGGGTACGGGTCAATATCACATTATTCATCTGGTATCCTCTTTATCCAAGATCATAATCTGGGTACTGATCTACTTCTAGTACGATACTAATATCATCAATATAGTCATGATCTGACTGCTGATCTACAGCCTCATACAAACCGATATCATCATCATATATCGTCATAAAGAGGTATACATCGCCTAATGCGACCTATTAGGAATATCTTAATATATCTTATCTCATATTACGATCGCATGTCAACCATTCAATGTATAACACTATTCACATGTAACGTCATCCCAAGATCCTCTATAATATCAGGACGTATCTCAAGTACGAATCTTACCATATCACCGTTCTCGCAGTCTCAATCAAATCTTATCGACTCATCTCAAATCCCAAATACTATTCTCAAATCCAGTATGTGAACACATAATCCCATACCCATGTGAACACATAACAATATAACCCAATATAAGCACATGTGAAAGAAGAATGTATGCAAGTATGGGTGTGTATGTATGTATGTGGTGCAACCACTACTTTAGGGTCTCGCAACACTAAACCTATCCAATCACACCTAAAATCTATCATTATCATCAATAAACTCAACAATATATAATCAATATATATGTGTGTATACGTATTCGTATACACCACCAGGAACTGCGGGGGTGCTATACGCCATCCACCCGACTTCTCCCCATAGATATAAATCTACTCACCTGGTCCTCATTCGCCGGTGCCAACGTCGCCACACACTTGCTTGTCGTCTCTAAGTCCACATGGGGTACCTACATATCAAAACGCACCGTACCGCATTAAAATCCGACTCATGACCAAAACGATACACGAATCCCACATAGGTCAAAACCTATGGCTGCTTTCACAATTCAACCCAAAAACTCTCGACGTCGGCGTACAAACGCCAAACCATCGAGAAAAACCCAAACACCCTCATTTGCACAATCACAAGCACTAATTATAATATAAAATAGGTTAAAATTCACAAAAACCGAAAATTCACTTTAGAAGCCATTTTTCCGAAAATCTACCAAGCAAAAATTACCCGTTTTAGTACAAAACTCGACGTTTAAACAAATCTAGCGGCTATAATACTTACTAAACATCTTAAATAAGTCATACAACCTATTTCAAATATTTAATCTCATCAATTCTTATAAAACTAAAAATTCTAGTTTTGTAATATATCTAATTTTAACAATTTCAAGTAAAAAAAAGCACAAAACAACAACTACGCTTGGTTATGCATGATCCAAAGGCATTAAACCACATAATATAACATTAATAATGACATGCAACCTTAATTATATTTTAATCTAAAGCATTTAATAATTTTCCAAAAACCCTAGTTAGCAAAATAAGTTAATTAGGACATTTTCCATGCAACAATTTGCAATCTAACTACTAGTTTACATTCTACAAATCCTAAGATGGTAAGCTACCCATTACAACAATGATCAAACAATACAAACCATAACTTGATCACAATCCACTGTCTTGAACCTTCAAACACACAATTAAACCACAATTAAACTTATAATTAAGCTAGACTAAAGTATTTAGCAACAATTTAAACAAAAGGCCAAGGTTTATACCTCATGAACCATGGATCAAACTTGCAATCTAGCCTCTCAAAATGCTCTCCTTTCACCACAATCCATGCATCTAAGGCTACACTAAAATGTGTAAGAACCTTATTTAGATTTTGGTATTTTTTTTATGGGTATTTGATGAATTTTTTTGAAGCAAAAGAGATGGGAAAATGGGGACAAAAGAGGGGCTGTTGCAGCAGGAATTTTCGGCCAGGATAGGGAGTGGGGGAGGAGAGAGAGTGAGGTGGAGAAAGTGGGGAGAAAAAGGCAAAGTCCACACCCCCTTTTGACTTTCTTTTCTTTTCTTTTCTTTTCTTTTCTTTTGAAATGTGAGGTGCTTGGAGAGAGAGTGGGGGGGGGCTGTCAAGATGGGGCCGGCTACATGGGGAGAGGGAAAGAGGGTGAGGTGTGGGTGTGTGGGTTAGGGAAAAAGATAAAGGTATTACACCAATTCCCATTAACACTAATTTCACTAATTAAGCCATTTTCCTTCGATATTTTCTAAACTGTTTTGGCAAACCATTTCATTTCAGAAACAATATTTTATATGTCAGTTTAGTGTGTCATGAATTATAAAATTTGTATCAACCCATTCCAATTTATAATTTTCCCTAATTAAATGTATTAGTGACGGCTTAAAATAATTAATTTCGGAAAATTTTTAAGAAAATTTGAAATTTCACCAGTGGCTTAATAAACACCAAATACTAGCAATTATATAGATAGAATATGTATATTTAATTTTATAATAAAGATATTTGTATTTTGACTTTTTACAGAAAACCCCCCCTTATTTTACCGATTTTCCGAAATTTCACCGAAACGATTTTTAAAACGTTACAATCTTCCCCCCTTAAAGAAATTCGGTCCCCGAATTTAAATTAACACTCCCTCCCCCAAATACTAAAACATCTAAGCAAAACCATCAAGTCGTCGGGGCTCCGAAATCGTAAATACATAAAACAAATCGTAGCGCAGCGTATGCGCATGAAAAATAAGCATATAACTCAAAATCAAACCTCCGTCAAGTATCTCGCAATCATCGGAGTCATGGTAAAGACACAAATGTCCAATCCAATACAAAACCAATATGACATAACTCGAAACTATACAAGTAAATATCAAATCTATATATGTAAATATCTGAAGGAAATGCATGCGAAATCTCTCAAAGTCGCTGTGCAATGCACATAACACTGCACAGTGGCGGACGTCTATCATAAGAAAATAACCATATACATATATACCTTTTGTTTAAAATGTACGTTCCGCCGTTTTGGGAAACAATTTAGAAGGGTTTCCTTGTTTTAAACGTTTCGTGTCATATCAGACACCATAGGTAAATACTGAGACTATAGCTCGCTTTTTGAAATTCCCTTCGATAGCTATCAATGCATGCAAAATACATTCAGGTACTGTCCTCTGACTAGTCCTGCTCTGTACGAAAATACATAGCAAATATCATAAAAACGTACTGCTCTATAAGAAATCAATCCCAAAATACGCATATGAATACTACGTGCGTCTGGTGCGCACGGAAATCAAAATCCATAGATGTGCCATACATGCGCACAGAAACAACATTTAAGTGCATCGGGTGTGCACACAACATTTGTCATAGGCAACATGTATGCCTGACGGCAAAATCAGGTGCGTCTGACATGCACGAAAAATCTCGATTTAGTGCATCTGGTGTGCACCAAAATCGCATCTCAAACATGTGCTCAACATGCGCGAAAATCCAAGGCACGAAAACTATCTCAAGTGCAACAACTGTGCAAAAATCGTAAATACTCAGTAGGTGCAACCATCGCGCATGAAAAAGATATCATGAAACTCAATCATCAAAACCAAATCATGCGAATATATCCCTCAAAATACCAAAATCAAGTATGGCGGAATAGTCCCACTCATGCACATTCGCCAAGAATCTCTGGCCAACTGTCGTGGTCACTCATAGCATGTTTTGTTGACGATCCTGAAAGGTCCCGTCGAGGTCTAAGTCTTCTCGTTATTTATTCCAGAAAGGTCCCGTCGAGGTCTCTTCCAAATCTCGTCTTTGCCGAACTGTCTGGAAGTCATCGTTCTTTACTATATCTGTTTCTTGTTCCGGAATGGCTACATACTCATCGCGACTCCTTCTGGAAGGTATATCCAAGTACAATGCCTCGGCATGCGTATCGCATCTCTGATGTCGGCGGAGTGGAACGTCGTCTCATCAAGACCTCGTACGAACCTCTTACTCCACTTTCTGTAATGTCGACTGTTTCGGACTCGTCTCGTCGTGGCAGCATGGACTGAGCTCCTACGGCTATCCTCGTATCTGGAGCCTCCCAAGAAATGCATCTCACCACCTGGCATCCGAATGAAGTCGAACCATCCGATTGATTTGTCAAAACCTCATAATCCACCAAGAGCTCAACATCTTGGGTACAGTTTAACAGTATCGAGTACGTACAACAGCATCGATGGTCCAGCCGTAGAAGGGCAAACCCAAGCCTCACTAATGGTGCCGCGAAACTGCCACAAACCCTAAGGTTCAAAGGCTTTCAAACGGTAATTAAGTCGAGTTAGGATTTCATTCTTCTAGAGGGTCCATAGAATTGCCTGCATGTCTTTCCGAATACTTTAAACTTGGAATAATAGGTTTCTGACATTCGGTCGTCTCTGTCGACTCTCAACGTCTCCGCGTGAAGTTGTCTCTAGCCGGAATCAATCTATCTGATGACCTCGCATCGGGGTAGCGAACGAACCACATGTCCTAGTCATTCATCCTCAGTGACTAGCGACCTTCTATCATCTCTTAGTACAACTCGTACTGTAATAGCTCCAACATCTGGGGCGATATCTCGTCGTTCGCAGCAATAACTGGCTCACTCGTCTGCACGCTGAACAGTGCCTCAAACCTCATGAATAATCAATACACCAACGGTCATCAAAATCTAGTTGGCTTCTATCATTGGCTCGATCCTCTGGTACTGATCGGCACGTCCGAGAAATCTCGTAAAGGCGATCCGCCAAACGTTCGTGGCGCGAAAACACAGAAAAAAGACACATCTCCGCAATCGTGTATCGCCAGAATTATGCCCTGGTCAGTCCTCGTTCGTGACGAGCTCGTGCTGACCGCAACTTTAGCCGTAGCTCTCCCTGCCCGTAATCGTGGCAGCAAACCGTAACTGGTACCGATGAGACTAGATCAGGAATGAATATGATACTGAGCAAAGAAATGTATATCCTAAGGCTCCTTAAGTGGAGTAGCGTATCGTAAGTATGCCGCGGAACATACCACGGTACGTCACTCTACTTTAGTCACCTATTCCATCAACCAACGGTCATCCTACGCTCCGAAGGTAAAACCTAACGCTCTGATACCAACTTTGCCACGTCCCGAAAGTACGGAACATGACCGACACTTAAACTACGAAACGTCTCGAGGCGTGCATAATCTAAGTAAGCCGAAAACCCAGAAATCCAAACCAAGAAAAGTAGTAGAGTGAAGGAAAACCAATTTAAATCAAGTAGTTTTAATAGCATAAGCCGAATTATACATTTTTTTAAAAACATCAAATATTTGCTTAAAATTTCGGCAGAGTCTCCTTTGTAAATACTGGCCCCCAAACGGGATACAACATGAATAGTATACGAAATCAATAAAAGGCATCCCCAAGCGGGAGCTAGCTCTTCGTCAAACGACGGTCACAACCACAAAAGCAATATAATATACAACGCCAAGGGCGAGGATCAAAACTCAAAAGGAAACTCAAAACAACAAGAAATCCACAGAAATATAACGCGCGACTCTAAGGTCGAAAGAATAACATCACTAGTCTCTATCTCAAAAATAAATACATGTTTGGTTGATGGAATCTACTAGATACAACTGAATAATATTATACAAGTAATGATGGGTACGATACCAATAAACCGACCTACTAGCAAATCACCCGGAAATGGAAGTAGTGCCAGCAAAGCCATAATGAAACCTGTACGGCAAAACCTGCAAGAACTGTGGCACAACGGGGGTGAGTTTCCAACTCGTGAATAGAAACATCTATGAACAGAAATCGCATGAACAATGCAATCCTAAGTCATACAATCATAATATATCAGCAGCCTATAACAATGGCTAGGGTATACCTCTAAACAACGGTAATGCCAAGTGCTCGTGTCAGTGCCTCAGGTAGCAATGTATCATATGGATGATGTATGAATGCATGAAACAGAATGCATGTACTGAAGTAAACTGCTTTCATAATTTAGTGAGATTTCTGTATCTTTTTAAAAGAGGTATCATATATGAAATCAGCATAATCAGTTCCTAGCATCGACACAAAACATAAATCTCAATGTCTCAAAATCTCAGGCTCGGGCTATCCGGACTGGCCTGTATCATCAAATCTCAGTATCTCAATATCTCAAAATCTCAATGTCTCAATCTCAATATCGAGGGCGCCGTTAGTCCAGACCGTCCCACTGTAGGGTTCCTAGGCACACTAATGAGGTCTCACAACAGATCAAACATGCCCAATTTAAAAATTTTCATGTGCCTACAAGCCCTAATACGGATCGTTAACAAGATGATAAGGCGATGCAAGCAAGTAAACGACTTTATTGCTAAAGGAAAGTGACTACAACCTTTGTAGATCCGGTCCTCCACTTCTTATGCTCCGTGATGACGTCCCTCCGCAGTAACTATCGGAATCCGGACTCTGGCGAAGGGTTCGTCGGAGAAAAGATCGGGCTAGCTCGTCGACTTCGATGCCGAAGATGATCTACGTCAAGGCAACTCAAGATCAAGATCCAACTTCATCAAGTCATGAAACTTGTGAAGAAAACACCCTATACTACTTGGCAAGTGGTAGAGGATGAAGAAATAAGAAGTGGGTTCACTTTAGAATTGGATTTCTCACTCTTTTTCTCATGTTGCCATTAATGGTAGCAAGCTTTCTTCTTTGTTGAAGAAGAAGAAGAAGAAGAAGAAGATAATATGATAAGTGTTATTGAAAATAGAAAATAAAATGATACTTATCATATAGAAACCATGGTTAAGTGTAGAGACTAAACTAGGGTTAGGTTGAATGGTTAGGGTTAAGCATGAAACAAAAATGGTGGACTTATTCAAAGCTTCATGAAGTTTCAACTAGCAAACAAAGAAAGCCACCATGATTTATTTATCTTTCAAAAATGAATAAATAAATAAATGAATAGATAAGTAAATCAAAACCCTAACCATTAACATAACCATGGTTTAATTCTTTACACAAACCCAAGTTTGCATGTATCATTAAACATGATACAAGCAAGTGCACAAAAGTATTATCACATATACAACTTGTGCATATCAAGTGAGAAAATCCTTTTTAAGTGAACCAATACTAGTTAATGCAAAGTAATATATCAAATATATAATTATGCATTAAATCATTAAATCAACACTTGATTCAATGATCCGGTAATGTTGCATATAACCGACTAGTATCCAATGTATCGACTTATCGAATCAATCTTCGATTCGATAACTAGGTTATATCGCATACAACCAATCGATACATTCATCACGAGAATAGAATACGGTATCACATACACGCATTATTCTCGGTCCCGCACACATCTCATATGCGCTCCTATTTCGTTTCGCTTGAGCCAGGAAACCTCTGTGTAGGACTCAAAAGACTCGTCAATACGCCGGCAGCAGATGATGATCATATCAAGCACCCACAAGCCGCAAGAGGTCTGCTAAACGTAACGGCCACCCGGGTATTGAGCGATCAGAAGATCGACGAGCAAGCCCGCTCACACTCCTGTGAATCCAACCAGTAACACTTACCATACAGTCCGGTCTGTTCGTCTGATATGTCGCATATCTCTCCTAGGGGTGGTAAACGTCAGACCCCAATAGCTTGATAAGTCATGCCGACGTGTGGTCCATAACAATCATGAAACTACTGATAACTCTTACCAGTATATCACTGCAACCCTGGCCAGGGATTTCCTGTTATGGCCAGTAGAGCATAGCGCAACATCAACCCCCAATACCGGGAGAGGCGAATCCCTTCCTATCGCTCATTGCCTCCATGTGAATCGGGACTGTACCCAAAAACCACCTGTTTGCACGACTCAGTAGAGCCGTGGTAGGGTGGAAATCAAAGCACAGTGGGAGACACACAAGACTCTATGACGATCTCGGGTCAACAGACTAAGCTGTACCAGTGTCACCAGAGAACTGCCATCTGACGTGAGGTATAATACCATCTGGGAGTTCTCGGCGAGTCCGCCCAGTGTACCCAGTCTCCACTGAGCACCCGCATACCATCTCCGATGTCAAACACCAATGGATATGGGATCATCCATCGCCCATCACATTGGTCGAGAAGATATACGCTATTCTACTCTGGAATATCGATGCCCCGTCTCGATATTCCCACGACTAGGAACAATGAAGGATGTACTCATTGACTACCCAGGCCCTACTAGTATGATCTTCATTATATTCCTGGAAGTCGAGTACACATCCTAAGGGCTTTATCAACATGTAACAGAGAGACTGAAAGTGTACATGTTAAGATAAAGAGCAACCAGATAGCGTACTATCATGTCGAGCAAGAAAGTCCTACCTATATATGTCCCAACATTCACTACAATGTACAGTAATGGCCTCTAGGGCATACATATAACTAACAATCTCCCACTTGCACTAGGGCCATCTGTAGCAGTGGTTACAGTATCACATACTCAACCATCCCTTAAATGTCTCTCTTTAGGAAGAGGCCTTCGTGAGTGGATCCGCCGTGTTGTCCTCTAAGTCTACTCTCCTAACCTCGATCACCCTGGAGATCAACTATCTCCATGATCAGGTGATGCTTCCTCAGAATATCTCTGGGTCACTGATGGGACCAGGGTTCCTTGGCCAAAGCCTCTCTTCCATTGTCATACAATGGTAGGAACCCAGTTCATCTTATGAACCAATATACACCCAAACTGCCTCTTTGGTAGCATCTTTAATAGCGATGTTACCAGCCTTTATCGTCTAGTTTGCCACGGTATCTAGCTTGGAACTCTTCCAACATACCGTCCCTTTAGTGAGGGTAAAGACAATACCTGTGACTGACACTCAGTCGTCCTTATCACCCAGGAACCTTTCCAGTGATTCTCCCCTGGATCCACTGATACTATCTCACTATAGTTAGTGAGAATCCTAACATCCATTTAGATCTATCTCATAGATCCAAATCCCAGGATTTAGGAGGTATCAACTTGATCCTGCATGGAGAACCTTTGTGATGAGTGGAGATTGACCGATCGTAGTATAGAAAACTCTTTTCCTATCAAGAGTATGTCGTCCACGTACAATACGAGGATGAGCACCTTACTCTCTACTACCATTTTGTATATACAAGGTTCGTCTACCATTTTGATGGGGTCAAACACTTTGACTATCACATCAAAACAGACGTTCCAACTCCGCGATGCCTGCTTTATTATGTTAAGCAACTTGCACACGTTTCCGCTGCTCCCACTGTTTACGAAGCCCTATGGCTGTGTTCTTATAGACGTTCTCTTCTAAATTAGTATTTAGAAAAGTAGTCAAGGCACCCAACCGCCAGATATCGCAGTTATGGTATGTAGCAGTGGCAAGTAGGATCTGGATAGACTTAAGCATAGTCCCTGGAAAAGGTTTCATCATTATCCACGCCTGGTCGATGACGAAAAACTTTAACAAGTCTAGCTTTGAAAATCTCAACTTTTCCATCTACACCAAGTAATCTTCTCAAGATGTACTTGCTCCTGATGGGGATTTAACCCTTCAGATATCGCAACCAAAGTCCATACTTTGTTGGTGTATATGGATTCCATCTCAGATCGCTAAGCATCCAGCTATTCTTACAGAGTCCCTACTCTCGATGGCCTGCTGGAAACTAGTTGGTTCATCATCTCATGATGCAATCCTTGCTCCCACTGTCATCGCGAAACCGAAGTGTCTCTCAGGCAGGTGAGGAACCCTGCTAGATCGGCGAAGAGGCTGAGGTTCGTCGGGGACTATTGAATCCTCTCGTTCAGTCAAATCAGCTGCAGTTTTGTATAGCTGGAACCTTTCCAGTTCTACAGAACTGACCTTGCCTCGATCTTGTCCGGATTTTTCTTTTGACATAGGCCGAACAATCCTAAATCTTAACTTGCTTAAGAGATGGGTTCTTCCCATACCATATCTTATATGGAGCGGTAGGCACTGATTTGAATCGAACCCTATCCAATAGGTATGCAACTTCATAAGTGCATAACCCCAAAAGGAAATAGGTAACTCAGTAGTATTCATCATAGAGCACACTATATCCAATATGGTGCGATTGCTCCACCCTGATACACCTTTGTGTTGTGATGCATTCAGAGGAGTAATACGGAGAGAGAATCTCATTCTCCTTTAGAATAATCCAGGAATTCTATGCACAAGTATTCTCCTCCCCGATCTTATCATAGGACATAATACTTATACCCGTATTGATTCCCTACTTCTAACTTATATTCTGTGAATATCTCAAAAGCTTCGGACTTATGTTTCAGCAGGAACATATGACTGAATCTTGAGAGATTATCAGAGAATATAATGAAGTACAAAGAACCGGTTCTGGCATGTGTAGACAGGGGACCTTACATACATCATCATGTATCAGTCCCAAGAGTTTACTAACTCTTTCTCTGTTTCCAGTAAACGGAGCTAGGGTCATCTAATCTTTGTGACATGACTGGAAAGTTTCACAAGAGGTAAATTCAAACTGATTTAAATATGCATCTAGAATGTAACTTAAGCTAGTCAGGTTACATTGATATGACCTAGTCTACAATGCCTCAAGAAGGATTCGTTCATGTCTGAACTCTTCCTCTTGTATGTGTTCTGTATACGAGGAACTGTAGTTTGATTTAGAACATCAATGCTTTTAGATAACGTGCCTGAACCGATCAACTTTTGATATAGGAAATGTTCAAAACATTATCCAACAATACAAAATTTTATCATTTCTTTACTTGTAAAGAGACTGATATGATTTTGTATATCAGGTTCGGTATCTTATAATATTTGTTCAGAATCAATGTACTGGTAATACAGGGTGACAGTGACCAACAGACTTGGCTGCAACACTTGCCCTGTTTTCTGTCTCATGAAACTTATCACCCGTTCTCAGTTTTCTACCTTTTTGTAGCCCTATGTAACAGATTACATATCTGGGATCCTGATCCGGTATCAGATACCTAGGACACAGAGGATACTGAGAAACAGTTCTGTATAATGAACACACCCGAAGGAGATGCATCATATGCACTTTCTTCGTTTGGGCGGCATAGGAATTCTGGTATTCCCTATTTCTTGCTCTATCTTATAACAATTATAAGTTGGAGCGGGACCAACGTTCCCCAGCTCAGTATAACAAGCGGGTTCGGTCAATACATCCATATTATTATCTTGATTAAGGCGTGATATGGTCGCTACCTGGAGAGAGAGAAAAGAAAACAGTCTGCGTGCGCTCTTGCAAGATTAGATTGGTTATTTATTTTAACTAATCAGGATGGCTCCCACTATTTTTATCAAATCTTCCTTCAAACCCTAAAAGGAAAGACTAGCCGGGATTAATTACACTCTACAAGTTCGTCAATCTTTCAGCCAGGCCAGTGTCGGTACTTTGAGGGAGGTTCCCCGTGCTTTCGCACGGACCTAATTACAGTAAACCTCGTTTTCCCAGAGGCGTAACCCCATTGACACCTTTCTAGACACCTACTTGATCGGCTAATTGTAAAGTGCAAAACTCTCCCAGGAGTAACAATTACTCGCAGTGGGTATCGGGATCCAACTATCACATAGAAGGTATGCAATCTCATTGCAAATTTCAACACTTGAAACTCCCGATAGTGGTTTTTACCCCTAGCACTTATGACCTTAACTATGGTCAACAAATCTTACGCACTAGTCAAGTTCTACCCGTCATTTCATGATTAATTAGACCCACCCACATGACCCTTAACTAATGTCAATAAAGTCACGCGACTGTCCTAACTAATCGCATCATATGCGGTGTAGGAAGACATCACTTAGCTACCGTACACTGTGCCTTGACTATGGTCAACAAACACAGCACGAATACTAAGTACTCTACTTCCTAAAATTACGGAAGGTTGCGAATGGTTTTTATGAAAACCTTTATCGCTTTGAACTTGATCTCGTTGCGGAATCAAATGGTTTTTAAATGGAATGTTTTTGAAGCTTTTCTAGTTTTGCTAAAGGGGTCACTCCCGGTGAAAGGATCGTCGGCCCTTTCCTCGTCGAATGAGGTGCGGGATATGTCATATATATCACTGTGCAAAGCAGAAACTATAGAAGCAATCAAAAGACAAACCGAGTGTGTAGCATCTGCCAGTTATTGCTAAAGGAGTCACTCCCGGTGAAGGGATCTCGGTCCTTTCCTCATCGAATAAGGTGCAGGATGATCTATAAGGAACACCGCGATGCAAAGCAAGAACTGTAGCTACCTGTTTTATTTTGAAATTCGATTCCACAACATCTTTTAGGTTTATTTTCTTTCATTAATCTCATTAATGAATATCCCATCATTTAAGTCCACCTAAACATCACAGATAAATATAACGTACGCTTATGCCATCCGCATTCGCCTCGATGTCCCGTCTGCACCGTTAGGTTAGGTAACTAACGACAGAGCGAGGCAGGGCTAGCGCGGGTGTAAAACATAAGCAATGTCTATATAATATATCATATATACTATATACTATATCTATCTGAACAAATCGCATGATCACATCACAGATAACGCAGCAAAAAATTATCATATGAAATATTGGATATACTAGGACGTCCGTGTTTTTAATACGAGCCAGTATAAAACACGGATTCCACGGTCGTGATGAATAGCCAATCCCACACCCTTAGACCCCTACGAGAGCGGCAAGCAACCCTACCAATTCTAGGGTTAGGAGACCCGGACTCGACTCCTCGAGATGGTCTCCCACTGGACCCTAAAACCCGGTTACTTATGCTCCCCTCCTTGGGTCTATCCTAATGCGGAAAAGTAAATAATATACAAATGGTGACAACTTCCGCAACCTGGAAGTGCCCCAATAAAAGAATATTACATACAAGTTTTTTTTACATGAATGAAAATGAAAAACACTCATCTCACATAAAAACCCCCGGCTATTCAAACATGACGATCCAATATAATATATCCAGCAACACATAACATCATATGTCATCAACGTAAGTAAATATACGCATCCCAATTGCCGTTGACATATAGCAACGAAACCGGCGATATCACATATTACACTTACGGTCACAGAAAAGAAAGTGTAAAACTACAACAGTTGGAATCCGCAAACTCTTTAGACATCGCATGCCTAACCAAATGAATTCCTTAGACATCGCATGCCTAACAATTATAAACCCCGCATTTTAGTGTCATTATCGAAAACTCTTTTCAATATAAAGTCGGGCAATTCAACAAGATTCCCGGCATCCTGAACAAATGCTCGTCGCAAACTTCAGTAGACGGCCGCACCCCCGATACCGTCGACGAAGTGCACCAAGGCGGAACACCGTTGCCGCGAGCACCCGAACGGATGCTTTTTGGCGACGGGGTTCTCCTACAGTCACTTGGTCGGGGCTATGGGGTGTAGCTGTCTATTAAGTTTACCGGCGAGTATCCGTGTAATCAACGTGATTGCGACGGACTTTTGATCAGATCAAAAATCCCGTGGCAACCAATCAAGTGAGTCTAAACTAATATGTTTATAACATCCAAATCAGTTATCTCATAACTACTTGTGGATTCCAAATATTGTATCACATTCCAGATAAAATAGAAAATGTTAAACTTTCCGATCGAACAACCGAACACCCAAGTTTTCCCGAAACAGCTCAGCACATGAAATAAGTTTAAAAACATTCACTTCATGCCTCAGTAACAACAGTCCAGCCGTAGAAGGGTCAAGCCAACGCCTCACATGTGGCACGCCGTACTGCTCCAAACCCTAAGGTTCAAAGGGCAGTTCAAGACGGTCACATAATCGAGTTAAGGTTTGTTGTCTTCTAGAGGGTCCATCGCGTTACTTGCACTATTTAGAACGTCTTTAAACTACGGAAAAATCCAACAATTGGAAATTTCCCGGCAGGGGAAAAAGTGGGTATTTATATCCGGTCGAACTTTTTAACATATAAAAAATATCCGGAAAAACATATAGACAAAGTTTGAAATTTCCGATCGAATCATCGAAGCCCCAAAACACCCCAGAAAACTCAACTCTTGAGTGCAAATTAAAAATTCCCAGAAAACTCAGCTCCTAAAGAAAGAAATTACTGTGCAAAAATTGAAGGCTGATGTCATCATATTGCCGCGGAACCGCCGCAGAAGCCAAGCTTCTGCCGCGCTTCCGCGGTGCTTTGGGCGTATCACTTTGTCGTTTTGCACTGTAATTCTTAGAACTTCCTGCTGAATTTTTTAAGCATTTTTAATCTGGAAAAAACCCAGTTTTGAAAAAATGTACAGAGAGGTGTATTCGGCTAGGGTTTCGAGTTCGAACGGACTTCTAGCTTCGTCTACTCATCGCCTAAGGCTCTAGCTAGGCTCTGATACCACTGTAGGGTTCCTAGGCACACTAATGAGGTCTCACAACAGATCAAACATGCCCAATTCAAAATTTTTCATGTGCCTACAAACCCAAATAAGGATCGTTAACTAGATGATAAGGCGATGCAAGCAAGTAAACGACTTTATTGCTAAAGGAAAGTGACTACAACCTTTGTAGATCCGGTCCTCCACTTCTTATGCTCCGTGATGACGTCCTTCCGCTGTACCTATCGGAACCCGGACTCTGGCGAAGGGTTCGTCGGAGAAATGATCGGGCTAGGTCGTCGACTTCGATGCCGAAGATGATCTACGTCGAGGCAACTCAAGATCAACCTCCAACTTCACCAAGTCATGAAACTTGTGAAGAAAACACCCTATACTACTTGGCAAGTGGTAGAGGATGAAGAAATAGGAAGTGGGTTCAATTTAGAATTGGATTTCTCACTCTTTTTCACATGTTGCCATTAATGGTAGCAAGCTTTCTTCTTTGTTGAAGAAGAAGAAGAAGAAGATAATATGATAAGTGTTATTGAAAATAGAAAATAAAATGATACTTATCATAGAGCAACCATGGTTAAGTGTAGAGACTAAACTAAGGTTAGGTTGAATGGTTAGGGTTAAGCCTGAAATAAAAATGGTGGACTTATTCAAAGCTTCATGAAGCTTCAACTAGCAAACAAAGAAAGCCACCATGATTTATTTATCTTTCAAAAATGAATAAATAAATAAATGAATAAATAAGTAAATCAAAACCCTAACCATTAACATAACCATCGTTTAATTCTTTACACACACCCAAGTTTGCATGTATCATCAAACATGATACAAACAAGTGCACAAAAGTATATCACATATACAACTTGTGCATATCAAGTGAGAAAATCCTTTTTAAGTGAACCAATACTAGTTAATGCAAATTAATATATCAAATATATAATTATTCATTAAATCATTAAATCAACACTTGATTCAATGATCCGGTCATGTTGCATATAACCGACTAGTATCCAATGTATCGACTTATCGAATCAATCTTCGATTCGATAACTATGTTATATCGCATACAACCAATCGATACATTCATCGCGAGAATAGAATACGGTATCACATCCACGCATTACTCTCGGTCCCGCACACATCTCATATGGGCTCCTATTTCGTTTCGCTTGAGCCAGGAAACCTCTGTGTAGGACTCTAAAGACTCGTCAATACGCCGGCAGCAGATAATGATCATATCAAGCACCCACAAGCCGTAAGCGGTCTGCTAAACGTAACGGCTACCCGGGTATTGAGCGATCAGAAGATCGACGAGCAAGCCCGCTCACACTCCTGTGAATCCAACCAGTAACACATACCGTACAGTACGGTCTGTTCGTCTGATATGTGGCATATCTCGCCTAGGGGTGGTAAACGTCAGACCCCAATAGCTTGATAAGTCATGCCGACGTGAGGTCCATAACAATCGTGAAACTACTGATAACTCTAACCAGTATATCACTGCAACCCTGGCCAGGGATTTCCTGTTATGGCCAGTCGAGCATAGCGCAACATCAACCCCCAATACCGGGAGAGACGAATCCCCTCCTATCGCTCATTGCCTCCATGTGAATCGGGACTGTACCCTAAAACCACCTGTTTGCACGACTCAGTAGAGCCGTGGTAGGGTGGAAATCAAAGCACAGTAGGAGACACACAAGACTCTATAACGATCTCGGGTCAACAGACTAAGCTGTACCAGTGTCACCAGAGAACTGCCATGTGACGTGACGTATAATACCATCTGGGAGTTCTCGGCGAGTCCGTCCAGTGTACCCAGTCTCCACTGAGCACCCGCATACCATCTCCGATGTCAAACACCAATGGATATGGGATCATCCATCGCCCATCACATGGGTCGAGAATATATACGCTAGTCTACTATGGAATATCGATGCCCCGTCTCGATATTCCTACGACTAGGAACAATGAAGGATGTACTCATTGACTACCCAGGCCCCACTAGTATGATCTTCAACATATTCCTAGAAGTCGAGTAAACATCCTAAGGGCTTTATCAACATGTAACAGAGAGACTGAAAGTATACATGTTAAGATAAAGAGCAACCAGATAGCGTACTATCATGTCGAGCAAGAAAGTCCTACCTATATATGTCCCAGCATCCACTACAATATACATCCAATGTACCGTAATGGTCTCTAGGGCATACATATAACTAACACCCCCTACCATCCATCTCAAGACTACGACGGTATCCTCCGGATATCCGACGCGTCGGGTAAAATCACCGGTCGGTATTGCTCCCTTGCCAGGCTCAACACCATCATCTGCGATCCTCTTTCCTCGAGGTACCGCACCGGGTCCACCATGTACCCGAAACGGTTCCTCCACTCCTCGAACTCGGGTCTCGAAATCCATCAGCAAACTCATGGTGGATGACTCATACATCATGGGAAAACCGCACTTTTTATTTAAAAGAGAGAGAAGAAGTTTATTTATGTTTTTGCGGTTTTCCTCCAAATCCAAGAAATCTTATGAAATCCGAATCCAAATCATCAATAGCATATAAAACTATGAATATAGGCATGAAAATCTATGAATGCGGCATAACATTGAATAACAGTATGCTTGAAGTGACAAGTAATAACTACAATGTCTAAACTGGCATATAAGGCAGGTACACTAATATCATGTCAAACTACTAACTAACAAGCTAAGTCAAGCAATAATATTTTCTAAGGTGTACGTGACATGGCAATTACCGATGAAGATGTGTGTGAGCCAGCAAGTAAGTGTACGTGGTACATACGCATCATCGGTAATGGTGCTGGTGTCCTAACAACAAAATTTCCAGAGAGCACCCAAAGAATCCGTATTTTTGTCAGATCGGGGTTTTCACTTCGTAAAAACGCCGCCTAATGTTCTAGGTCGGCTCTGATACCAATGTAGGTCAGGCAGCCACCCCATCCAATGGGGTCGCCGTGGCACCAACGGGTCCCTCAGCCGCTACTTTTTACGCATGCCCCCTCGCGAGGACTACAACCCACCGGAACACCTTCCGGTCTCGAGACACCCGGGGGGTAAGAGCCTATGCTTCGCCACACTGTCACACAGTGAGAACCCCCCATAGGTCGACATCAAATGCCTAGTAGCTCTGATACCAATGTTGGGTTTGTTTAGCACCCTAAGAAGAGTTTTGAAGCATCACATGTCCAAAAGTTTAAGTTTTTATTGTGCTAAACAAACACGCAAAGGAATCGATCCTAGAAAATTAAGGTTACAAAACTTTAAGCTAATAAAAGTTAGGGTTTAGAGAGTACAACCTTTGTAGCTCCCTACGCTAGACTCCTCGGCTACTTGGGGGTTGAAAAAACTCCGCTTGAACTCCTCGACGTCACCGATGATCCACCCGGAGTCCGCTTTGTCCAATCTAGCGACTTTCTCCGATCAAGTGAACGGAATCAAGTTAACACCCTAAACAATGGGCTATACTTGTGTAGAATGGTGTTGTGGTTCTCTTTCTCACTTCAAAATCCTAACTTGTTGATTATATAGCTCACTACAAAAATCTAGAGAGCTATGAAGGAGGAGGAAGAAGATAATGGCAATATTGAAGAAGATGATAACTTTTTCTCCTCAATGAAAAATAGAAAAATATATCAATATATCTTTTCCATCTATCATCTCAAACCATGGTTGAATCATTATTGTACTAGAGTTAAAACACAAAAGGAAATTAACCAAAGGTTAAAAGGTGGGTGAGAATGGTTAAGTCAAAAGAAGAGTGTAGAAGAAAACAATAATGAACCTTTTATTTCCTTTTTTGTTTAAATATAAATACAATAATAATTCATAAAAAATACCATGGTGTGAGTCTTATATTGCCACCATTTTCATATATATCCAACCATGATAAATGTATGTATGCATGTATGTATGTATACACATCCATATGTGCATGAAACTAGAATGAAAGAAAAACATACATGCATTCATACATCCATCCAATACAAGAAAAGGATTTCTAGTGAGAAACTAATGGTTAAATGATAAATCAACACTTGATTTACCAATCCGGCCATATCTCATATGACCCCTACCAAAAGCAAGCTGCCCGATCAATATACGGTATCCCATACACGCATTTTAATCGGGTCCATGCGCATATCGCATACGCGCACCACAAAGTTTCGCCTGGACTAGGAAACTCCATTGTGGGACTCTGAGACTCGTCAATATGCCGGCAGTGGGTGATGATCATATCAAGCACCCCCAAGCCGTAAGCGGTCAGCTAAACGTAACGGCCACCCGGGTATTGAGCGATCAGAAGATAACAAGCGAACCTGCTATAACTCCCGTCGAGCCGATCGGCGACACTTCCCGTACAGTCCGGTCTCCTCGTCTGATATGTCGCATATCAAGTCTAGGGGTGGTAAACGTCAGACCCCAATAACCGATAAGTCGTGCCGATGTGAGGCTCATAACGGGTCGAGAAACTACTGGTAACACTTACCAGCAAATCTCTGATCAGCCCTGGCCAGGGACTTCCCTGTTACGGCCAATCAAGCACAGCGCAACATCAACCCCCAATACCGGGAGAGACGAAACCCCTCCTATCGCTCATTGCTTCCATGTGACTCGGGACTGTACCCAAAAACCACCGTTTTGCACGCCCTCGTGGACGTGGTAAGGTGGAGATCAAAGCACAGTGGGAATCACACAAGACTCTATGACGATCTCGGGTCTACAGACTAACCTGCACAAGCGTCACCTGAGAACTGCCATCTGACGTGAGGTATAATACCATCTGGGAGTTCTCGGCGAGTCCGTCCAGTGTACCCAGTCTCCACTGAGCACCCGTATACCATCTCTGATGTCAAACACCAATGGATATGGGATCATCCATCGCCCATCTCATGGGTCGAGATGCGTATACGCTAGTCTATACTGGTATATCGATGCCCTATCTCGATACACCCACGACTAGGGACCTTGAAGGATGTACTTATGGACCACCATGTCCCAACTAGTATGATCTGCATCATAGTCCAGGTAGTCAAGTATACATCCTAAGGGCTTTATCAACATGTAACTATAAGACAGTTTAAAAAGAGACTAGTATACATGTTAAGATAAAGAGCAACCAGATAGCATACTATCATATTGAGCAAGAAAGTCATCTCTATATATGTCCTAGCATCCAATATAATATACATCATCTGTACAATACTGGCCTCTAGGGCATACATACAACTAACAATCTCCCACTTGCACTAGGGCCAGCTGCTGTAGTATCGCATAACGAGCATCCCGAAGAGTCTCTCAAACTGTATCTGGGGAATGGCCTTCGTGAGTGGATCCGCCGTGTTGTCCTTCGTGTCAACCCTCCTGACCTCGATCTCCCGGCGATCAACTATCTCCCGGATCAGGTGATACCGCCTCAGAATATGTCTGGATCGCTGATGGGACCTGGGTTCCTTGGCCAAAGCCACCGCTCTATTGTTATCGCAATACAAAGGTATTGGATGCTCAATGGATGGAACCACTCCAAGTTCAGTAATGAACTTCTTGATCCAGATAGCCTCTTTGGCAGCATCGTTGGCAGCGATGTATTCAGCCTCCATCGTCGAATCTGCCACGGTTTCCTGCTTGGAACTCTTCCAGCTAACCGCCCCTCCGTAAAGGGTAAATACAAAGCCCGACTGCGACTTAGAGTCATCCTTATCACTCTGGAAGCTCGAATCGGTAAAGGACTCCACTTGGAGCTCTCCGTTACCATACACCAAGAACATATCTCTAGTCCTTCGTAAGTACTTGAGAATGCTCTTCACAGCTGTCCAGTGACTCTCTCCAGGATCAACTTGATACCTGCTCACTATACTTAGTGAGTATGCTACATCGGGTCTGGTACATAGCATCGCATACATGATAGAGCCTACTGCCGAAGCATAGGGTATCCCTTGCATGCGAGCTCTCTCCAAATCAGTCTTGGGAGACATCTCTTTGGAGAGAGTGACTCCAGAGATCGTGGGCAAGTTCCCACGCTTGGACTCTTCCATACTAAACCTCTTTAGTATGGTGTCAATGTACCTGGATTGGGACAATCCCAAAATCCATTTGGATCTATCTCTATAGATCCTAATTCCCAATATGCAGGAGGCATCACCAAGATCTTTCATTGAGAATCTTTTTGATAAGAAGAGCTTGACCGATTGCAGCATAGGAATATCATTTCCTATCAAGAGTATGTCGTCCACGTACAATACAAGGAAGACAACCTTACTCTCTGCCACCTTCTTGTAGATAAAAGGTTCATCTGGGTTTTTGACGAAATCAAACTCTTTGATAACGACGCCAAAGCAGATGTTCCAACTCCGCGATGCTTGCTTTAATCCATAAATGGATTTAAGCAGCTTGCACACCTTCCTACTGCTCCCACTATCTACGAAGCCCGCTGGCTGAGTCATGTATACGCACTCTTCTAAATCACCGTTTAGAAAGGCGGTCTTAACATCCATTTGCCAGATTTCGTAATCATGATATGCAGCGATGGCGAGCATGATCCGGATGGATTTAAGCATAGCCACTGGAGAAAAGGTTTCGTCATAGTCCACACCTGGTCTTTGACGAAAACCCTTTGCTACAAGTCTAGCTTTGAAAGTCTCCACTTTCCCATCTACACCAAGTTTCTTCTTGAAGATCCACTTGCTCCCAATGGGTTTTACCCTTTCAGGAGCAACGTCCAAAGTCCATACTTTGTTGGTGTACATGGATTCCATCTCAGACCGCATAGCATCCAGCCATTTCACTGAGTCCCCACTCGTGATGGCCTGCTCGAAGCTAGTTGGGTCATCATCTTCCATGATGCAATCCTCGCTTCCACCATCAATGAGAAAACCGTAGTATCTCTCAGGTGGACGAGAAACCCTACTAGATCGGCGGAGAGGCTGGGGTTCGTCGGGTACTATCGAATCTTCTGGTTCCACTAAATCTTCAGTTATAGTTTGTGTATCTGGAATTTCTTCCAGCTCTACCACTTTGCCACTAATTTCTTTTTCAAGGAATTCCTTTTCTAAAAAGGTGGCATATTGAGAAACAAACACTTTTTGTTCTTCAGCATGGTAGAAAAAATATCCTTGGGAATTCTTAGGATATCCCACAAACTTGCAAAGAACTGACCGTGCCTCGAGTTTGTCTGGATTTTGCCTTTTGACATAGACCGGACAACCCCATATCTTAACTCGTTTAAAATATGGTCTCTTCCCACTCCATATCTCATATGGTGTGGTAGGTACAGATTTAGATGGAACTTGATTCAATAGGTATGCTGCTGTCTCCAGCGCATAACCCCAGAAGGAAATATGTAACTCAGCTGTGCTCATCATAGAGCGCACCATATCTAATAGGGTGCGATTCCTCCGTTCTCATACACCGTTGTGCTGTGGTGTATATGGAGGAGTCAGCTGAGAGAGAATCCCATTCTCTTTTAGGAAGTCCAGGAATTCATTGCTTAAGTATTCACCTCCTCGATCAGATCGTAGGATTTTAATACTTTTTCCGGTTTGGTTCTCAACTTCTTGTTTATATTCCCTAAATTTCTCAAAAGCTTCTGATTTGTGTTTCATCAGGAACAAATACCCGAACCTAGAGAGATCGTCAGTGAATGTAATGAAGTATGAAGAACCATCCCTGGCATGTGTAGACATGGGACTGCATACATCACTATGTATAAGTCCCAAGAGTTCGGTAACTCTTTCTCCGTGTCCCGTAAACGGAGTTTTGGTCATCTTGCCTTTGAGACATGACTGGCAAGTATCATAAGATGAAAATTCGAAAGGTTTCAAATATCCATCCTTATGCAACTTAGCCAGTCGTGTCACATTGATGTGACCCAGTCTACAATGCCACAAGTAGGATTCGTTCAATTCTGAATTCTTCCTCTTGTGTGTGTTTGTTATACTGAGAACTGTTGATTGATTTAGAACATAAATGCCATTGCACAACGTGCCTGATCCAACCAACTTTTGGTTACGGAAAATGTTCATAACATTATCCTGTAATACAAAATTATATCCCTCTTTGCTTAATAAAGAAACCGATAGAATGTTGCATATTATGTTCGGCATGTAATAGCATTCGTTCAGAACCAATGTATTACCAGTTGGTAATACAAGGTGATATTCCCCGACAGTCTTAGCTACAACAATTGCACCATTTCCAACTCTAATGTCTTTATCACCTTCTCCAAGTTCTCTACCTTTCCTGAGCCCATGTAACTGATTACATATATGGGATCCTGACCCGGTATCTAATACCCAGGACGTAGAGCAAATGGAGAAACAGTTCTCAGTAACGAACACACCCGAAGAAAATGCATCAACATGTACTTTCTTCAATCGGGTGGCATGGGAATCCTGGTATTCCCCTATATCCTGTTCATTCCTATAACTCTTATTAGAAAGAACGGAACCAACGTTCCCCAGCACAGTATAACATGCGGGCTCGGTCAATACATCCATATTATTATCTTTATTAGGGCATGACATGGTCGCTACCTGGAGAGAGAGAGAAGAAAACACTTTAGCGTATGCTCGTGCAAGATCAGATTGGTTATTATCTTATCTAATCAGGATGGCTCCCACTAGTTTTTATCAAATCTTCCTTCAAACCCTAAAATGAAAGACTAGCCGGGATTAATTACACACTTACAAGTTCTCCAATCTTTCAGCCAGGCCAGTGTCGGTACTTTGAGGGAGGTCCCCCGTGCTTTCGCACGAACCTAATTAATGTAAACCTCATTTTCCCAGAGGCGTAACCTCGTTAACACCTTTCTAAACACCTACTTGATCAGCTAATTGCAATGTGTAAAACTCTCCCAGGAGTAACTCTTACTCGCAGTGGGTATCGGGATCCAACTATCTCATAGAAGGTATGCAATCTCATTGCAAATTTCAACACTTGAAATTCCCGATAATCTTTCGCCCCTAGCAACTATATGACCTTAACATAGTCAACAAATCACAAGTGCTAGTCAAGTTCAACCCGTCATTTCCTGATTGAATTAAACCCACCCGCACGACCCTTAACATAGTCAACAAAGTCGCACGACTACCCTAATCCAATCTGCATCATATGCATAAGCAGATAAATACTGGTCAGCTACCGCACACTACGCCTTAACATAGTCAACAAACGTAGCACGAATACTAACTAGTACTTATCTGAAATGACGGAGGGCTACGACAGGTTTTTCTGAAAACCTATTGCGTAATGAACTTGATATCGTTGTAGAATCAAATGAAGTTTTGAAATGGAGTGATTTTGAGGCTTTTCTAGTTTTGCTAAAGGGGTCACTCCTGGTGAAGGGATCGTCGGCCCTTTCCTCGTCGAATGAGGTGCGGGATATATCTTATATATCGCTGTGCAAAGCAAAAACTCTTAAAAGAAATCAAAGAGAAACCGAGTGTGTAGCATCTACCAGTTATTGCTAAAGGAGTCACTCCCGGTGAAGGGATCTCGGTCCTTTCCTCATCGAATAAGGTGCAGGATATATCACATATACCGCTATGCAAAGCAAGAACTGAAGCTACCTGTTTTGTTTAAAATTTGATTCTACAACATCTTTGGTTTCTTTTCTTTCATTAATCACATTAATGAAGTCCCATCATTTAAATACCTAAACATCACAGATAGATATGACGTATACTTATGCCATCCGCATTCGCCTCGATGTCCCCTCATGCACCGTTAGGTTAGGTAACTAATGACAGAGCAGGGCAGGGCTAGCGCGGGTGTAAAACATAAGTAACGTCTATATATAATATATCATATATACTATATACTATATCCATCACAGAAACACATCACAGATATCGCAGCAGAAGAAACATATGAAATATTGGATATACTAGGACGTCCGTGTTTTCAATAGGAGCCAGTATAAAACACGGATTCCACGGTCGTGATGAATAGCCAATCCCACACCCCTAGACCCCTACGAGAGCGGCAAGCAACCCTGCCAATTCTAGGGTTAGGAGACCCGGACTCGACTCCTCGAGTTGGTCTCCCACTGGACCACAGAACCCGGTTACCTGTGCTCCCCTCCTTGGGTCTATCCTAATGCGGAAAAGTAAATAATATACAAAGGGTGACAACTTCCGCTACCTGGAAGTGCCCTAAATAAAAGAATATTACATACAAGTTTTTACATGAATGAAAATGAAAAACACTCATCTCACATAAAAAACCCCGGCTATTCGAACACGACTATCCAATATAACATATCCAGCAACACATAACATCACATGTCATCAACGTAAGTAAGTATGCATACCCCAATTGTCGTTGATGTATAGCAACGAAACCGGCGATATCGACATACTACACTTACGGTCACAGAAAAGAAAGTGTAAAACTGCAATATCTGGAATCCACATTATCCTTAGACATCATAAATGCGAAATATCACATACCTCGTATTTCATGTCTTATAATGTGAATTCCACACATTGCATCACATTCCGAATAAACAGACAGTATTAAAGTTTTCGAACGACCGACCAAATACCCAAGATTCACTAAAGCTCAACACTTGAGCAGGGTTCAAAAATCCGGAGTGTGACACAGTAGTAGCGGTCCAGCCATAGAAGGGTCAAGCCAACGCCTCACATATGGCACGCCGTACTGCCCCAAACCCTAAGGTTCAAAGGGCAGTTCGAGACGGTCACATAATCGAGTTAAGGTTTGTTGTCTTCTAGAGGGACCACCGCAAAAAGAGTTGCACTTATCTCCAAAGTATTTAAACCCCATGAATAGCGAGGAAATGATATTCGTTAAAACACTTCAATACTTAAAATATACTGTAGCAGGTAAGGAAAAACACTGTGCAAAATGGAGCAAAAGATCCCTTCTTATGGCCGCGGATCTGCGGCCTAAGCCTACTTAGGCCGCGGTTCCGCGGTCAAAAGTACTGTTCATGGCCACGAATTTTCCAGTTTGTCTTATCTTTACCTGCTCTATTTTTTGAGACTTTTTAATTCTGAAAAAAGTCAGTTTTTAAAAAATTTCCAGAGAGCACCCAAAGAATCCGTATTTTTGTCAGATCGGGGTTTTCACTTCGTAAAAACGCCGCCTAATGTTCTAGGTCGGCTCTGATACCAATGTAGGTCAGGCAGCCACCCCATCCAATGGGGTCGCCGTGGCACCAACGGGTCCCTCAGCCGCTACTTTTTACGCATGCCCCCTCGCGAGGACTACAACCCACCGGAACACCTTCCGGTCTCGAGACACCCTGGGGGTAAGAGCCTATGCTTCGCCACACTGTCACACAGTGAGAACCCCCCATAGGTCGACATCAAATGCCTAGTTGCTCTGATACCAATGTTGGGTTTGTTTAGCACCCTATGAAGAGTTTTGAAGCATCACATGTCCAAAAGTTTAAGTTTTTATTGTGCTAAACAAACACGCAAAGGAATCGATCCTAGAAAATTAAGGTTACAAAACTTTAAGCTAATAAAAGTTAGGGTTTAGAGAGTACAACCTTTGTAGCTCCCTACGCTAGACTCCTCGGCTACTTGGGGGTTGAAAAAACTCCGCTTGAACTCCTCGACGTCACCGATGATCCACCCGGAGTCCGCTTTGTCCAAGCTAGCGACTTTCTCCTATCAAGTGAACGGAATCAAGTTAACACCCTAAACAAGTGGGCTATACTTGTGTAGAATGGTGTTGTTGTTCTCTTTCTCACTTCAAAATCCTAACTTGTTGGTTATATAGCTCACTACAAAAATCTAGAGAGCTATGAAGTTGGGGGAAGAAGATAATGGCAATATTGAAGAAGATGATAACTTTTTCTCCTCAATGAAAAATAGAAAAATATATCAATATATCTTTTCCATCTATCATCTCAAACCATGGTTGAATCATTATTGTACTAGAGTTAAAACATAAAAGGAAATTAACCAAAGGTTAAAAGGTGGGTGAGAATGGTTAAGTCAAAAGAAGAGTGTAGAAGAAAACAATAATGAACCTTTTATTTCCTTTTATGTTTAAATATAAATACAATAATAATTCATAAAAAATGCCATGGTGTGAGTCTTATATTGCCACCATTTTCATATATATCCAACCATGATAAATGTATGTATGCATGTATGTATGTATACACATCCATATGTGCATGAAACTAGAATGAAAGAAAAACATACATGCATTCATACATCCATCCAATACAAGAAAAGGATTTCTAGTGAGAAAATAATGGTTAAATGATAAATCAACACTTGATTTACCAATCCGGCCATATCTCATATGACCCCAACCAAAAGCAAGCTGCCCGGTCAATATACGGTATCCCATACGCGCATTTTAATTGGGTCCATGCGCATATCGCATACGCGCACCACAACGTTTCGCCTGGACTAGGAAACTCCATTGTGGGACTCTGAGACTCGTCAATACGCCGGCAGTGGGTGATGATCATATCAAGGACCCCCAAGCCGCAAGCGGTCAGCTAAACGTAACAGCCACCCAGGTATTGAGCGATCAGAAGAGAACAAGCGAACCTGCTACAACTCCCGTCGAGCCGATCGGCGACACTTCCCGTACAGTCCGGTCTCCTCGTCTGATATGTCGCATATCAAGTCTAGGGGTGGTAAACGTTAGACCCCAATAACCGATAAGCCGTGCCGATGTGAGGCTCATAACGGGTCGAGAAAGTACTGGTAACACTTACCAGCAAATCTCTGATCAGCCCTGGCCAGGGACTTCCCTGTTACGGCCAATCAAGCACAGCGCAACATCAACCCCCAATACCGGGAGAGACGAAACCCCTCCTATCGCTCATTGCCTCCATGTGACTCGGGACTATACCAAAAAACCACCGTTTTGCACGCCCTCATGGACGTGGTAAGGTGGATATCAAAGCACAGTGGGAATCACACAAGCCTCTATGACGATCTCGGGTCTACAGACTAACCTGGACAAGTGTCACCTGAGAACTGCCATCTGACGTGAGGTATAATACCATCTGGGAGTTCTCGGCGAGTCCGTCCAGTGTACCCAGTCTCCACTGAGCACCCGTATACCATCTCTGATGTCAAACACCAATGGATATGGGATCATCCATCGCCCATCTCATGGGTCGAGAAGCGTATACGCTAGTCTACACTGGTATATCGATGCCCTGTCTCGATACACCCACGACTAGGGACCTTGAAGGATGTACTTATGGACCACCATGTCCCCACTAGTATGATCTGCATCATAGTCCAGGTAGTCAAGTATACATCCTAAGGGCTTTATCAACATGTAACTATAAGACAGTTTAAAAAGAGACTAGTATAATGTTAAGATAAAGAGAAACCAGATAGCATACTATCATATTGAGCAAGAAAGTCATCTCTATATATGTCCATGCATCCAATATAATATACATCATCTGTACAATACTGGCCTCTAGGGCATACATACAACTAACACCATTCACCCGACTTCTCCCCATAGATATAAATCTACTCACCTGGTCCTCGCTCGCCGGTGCCGACGTCGCCACGCGCTTGCTTGTCGTCTCGAAGTCCACATGGGGTACCTACATATCATAACGCACCGTACCGTATTAAAACCCGACTCATGACCAAAACGACGCACGAATCCCACATAGGTCAAAACCTATGGCTGCTTTCACAAATCAACACAAAAACCCTTGACGTCGGCGTACAAACGCCAAACCATCGAGAAAAACCCAAACACCCTCATTTGCACAATCACAAGCACTAATTTTAATATAAAATAGGTTGAAATTCACAAAAACCGAAAATTCACTTTAAAAGACATTTTTCCGAAAATCTACCAAGCAAAAATTACCCGTTTTAGTACAAAACTCGACGTTTAAACAAATCTAGCGGCTATAATACTTATTAAACATCTTAAATAAGTCATACAACCCATTTCAAATATTTAATCTCATCAATTCTTATAAAACTAAAAATTCTAGTTTTGCAATATATCTAATTTTAACAATTACAAGTAAAAAAAACCACAAAACAACAACTACGCTTGGTTTTGCATGATCCAGAGGCATTAAACCACACAATATAACATTAATAATGACATGCAACCTTAATTATATTTTAATCTAAAGCATTTAATAATTTTTCCAAAAATCCTAGGTAGCCAAATAACTTAATTAGGACATTTTCCATGCAACAATTTGCAATCTAACTACTAGTTTACATTCTACAAATCCTAAGATAGTAAGCTACCCATTACAACCTTGATCAAACAATACAAACCCTAACTTGATCACAATCCACTCTCTTGAACCTTCAAACACACAATTAAATCACAATTAAACTTATAATTAAGCTAGACTAAAGTATTTAGCAACAATTTAAACAAAAGGCCAAGATTTATACCTCATGAACCATGGATCAAACCCCTTTTGACTTTCTTTCATTTTCTTTTCTTTTCTTTTCTTTTCTTTTGAAATGTGAGGTGATTGGAGAGAGAGAGGGGGGAGGGCTGTCAAGGTAGGTCCGGCCACATGGGGAGAGGGAGAGAGGGTGAGGTGTGGGTGTGTGGGTTAGGGAAAAATATAATGGTATTACCCCAATTCCCATTAACACTAATTTCACTATTTAAACCATTTTTCTTCGATATTTTCTAAACCGTTTTGGCAAACCATTTCGTTTCAAAAACAATATTTTACATGTCAGTTTAGTTTGTCATGAATTATAAAATTTGTATCAACTCATTCCAATCTGTAATTTTCCCTAATTAAATGTATTAGTGACGGCTTAAAATAATATTAAAATAATTAATTTCGGAAAAAATTTCAGAAAATTTGAAATTTCACCAGTGGCTCAATAAAAACCAAATACTAGCAATTACATAAGTAGAATATGTATATTTAATTTTATAATAAAGATATTTATATTTTGACTTTTTACAGAAAAACCCCCTTATTTTACCGATTTTCCGAAATTTCACCGAAACGATTTTCAAAACGTTACAAAGGCATTCTTCGGAATGTCATCACTTTGAACCCTCAACAATGATGACCCGATCCCGAACAAACTTAGAAAAATGTCTCGCACTCTGGAGCTGATCGAAGAAATCGTCAATGCGAGGTAAATGATACCCATCTGCACCGTAAGCCGGTTCAATTGACAATCAATCAATACACAACCTCAACTGCCGTCCTTCTCCTTGACAAACAGAAATAGGAGCTCCCCAATGCAAAACACTCATACGCACAAGCCCCCCCAACAAACAACTCTACAGCTGATTCTTAAGCTCCCGAAGCTTCGCCGGCTCATCTGGAACAACGTCGGAAAACTCTCGCACGAAGGAAAGACGGTCCAACAAACCCACTGTGGCTCCGGTATCATGAATGAACGCCAAGAATTCTCGAAATCTTCTGCTCAAAAGCCGCCTAGCGAAAAAGGCTGAATTCAAGCTGTGTGAGGCGGCACCACTGCCCTCCCATGCACAACAAGAACTGACTCGCCGGGAAAACAAACCCTGTCTGTTTTCTCACGGCAGTCCACAGACGCATAGCACGTAATTAACCAGTCCAAGCCAGGAGAACGTCAAATCCAACATCTCTAGAAGGATCAAGTGACGGATGAATCTCCTAACCGATTGGAACACGACTGAAATACGTGTTGTGCAACAAAAGAATCGCTGGCAGAAGTTAACACAATAAACGGTTGATCTAGCTAACCGACTCTCGTCCCAACCACGGCACAATTGTGTAAAACAAAAAAGTAAATCAACAGAACATACGAATTTAGAATACCAGAAAACTCTGCATTGGACGCCCGCGAGTCCGGATGAGTAGAAGCAAACTCCCGTGTTTGCCCCCTCCCCGGAACTGGCTGAAATCCTTCTCTGCCAACCTGTCCCCTCTGAGCGAATCCTCTGCGACCACAATCTCTCTGCACATAAGCCTGACGCAGTGCTAAGAAACAATGTATGACGAAGTGATGAAATCTCCCGCATCGAAAGCATCCACGCGATGACTGCTGACCCTCCTGGGATGAGAGCTGAACGACTGTCCTCGTCCCAAGCCTCTGCTACTCCCGCGACGGTCATGAAATCTGTCTCGACGACTAATCCTCTGTCTCTGGGCTGGTACACCGGTACGAGTCCTACACGGTTCCGGAACTCTCAAAGCCTTTGGAATACCTGTCTCGTCAACTGGTGCTGCATCCACTGGTGCTATGTAGGTGACGAAATGCTGCATGCCGATTGCAAGGAACAACTGGGTAACAGGGGTGACAACCTCCTGTCGCTGCGCTCGAACGGCCTCAACCAATGAACTCATCATCGTCGCATGTCCTGCATCTCTGCCACAAGCCTAGTGATGCTATCTGTCGAAGGCGGATCCATCTGCTCCTGTGCAACGAGCGTGACATCCTGGTCAGTCCTTGACCCACCCGAATCAACTCTGACCTCGGCCCTCGCTGCATCACTCTGAGTCCCCATAGTCATCGGCGGCAAAGGCTATAAATAGAGATAGGATTCGATATGAACACGGAAATCGAATCACAAGGATATGTCATCATGGTAGGAATTTCAAGCAATTTGTACTTAGGTCACTTTAGGCGGAGTACCGCATTAAGAGTATGACGCGGACATACACACACTACGTTACTCTGCTTAAGCTACCTACTCCATCATACCAAGGTCATCCTACACTCCGAAAGGTAAAACCTAGCACTCTGATACCAACTTTTTCACGACCCGAAATTGGCATGTGACGGCCCTAATACTACGCAACGTCTACAGGCGTAACACAGTAAAAGAAAGCTAAAACCCAGAAATCTAAACCATTAAAAGACAAGAAAAGATAAGAAACATTCTTTAAACTTTTGAAAATCACAAGTATAAATTCTTTAAGTCTAATTTACTTTCTTGAAAATTTCGGCAGCACCACCTTTGTAAAAACCAACCCCAAAAATTGGTACAATATAAATATAAAGTAAAGCATCCCCAACCGGAGCAAATCCACGTCCAACGGCGGAAAAAAACCACCACAACAGATATACGACGCCGTAGCGAAGAAATAAAAGACGATATAAGTAAAACTGCATAAAAGACATCCAAGTCCCTAAAATATACAATATCGTCCTCACATCAAGTCTTTAAGTCATACAAGATAATGGTAGATGGAGAGTACATGGATACAACGAATATACAATAAAACAATGAATAACCACAAAACCCACCTAAGCAAACTGCACAATGTGAGCTGATGCGGTATCCGTAGCAAAAGATGATAAGATAGATGAATAGCCTGCCTCGACTACTCTGGGGAACAACCTGCAAAACAACTGTGACACAACGGGGGTGAGTTGCCAACTCGTGAATAGTAAATAACATATACATGTAATCACAAGTATGCACATACAGCGCAAATCTAACATATGCAATTAATAGCAATAAAAGGTCATATGAATGCAAAAATCATGAAAGGTACACTAGCAGGTGCAACTAATACATGAAGCAATAATAATATTACAATCGGTATGCAATAATCATGCCATAATGATATGAAAATGTATATATGTAACAGTTATGAAAGGTACTCTAGCAGGTACAACTAACACATGAAGTAATGCATATAAATAAAGGTATGTAAACGCAACGGTCATGAATGGCACTCTATTAGGTACAACTAATACATGAAGCAGTGCATAAACAACAAATATGGAATATGGAATGAAACATGTCATTTCCACGGAATCCTGACATCGTGGTAGGATCACAATCCATCAAGACAATCCAAATCCCAATTTCTCAAATCAGCCCCCAAATTGGCTCTCATATCATATAAGTCTCACAAATCCTTAATGTACAATATCGAATAAATCTCATATATCCTGAATGTACAAAGTTAAGTGAATCTCATATGTCCTTTATGTACAATATCTAGTAATCTCAAATGTCCTAAATCCAATATCAAGTGAATCTCTTATATTCTAGGTATATTTGCATGAATAAATATGCTGAAGTATATGAATTAATATGTATACATATATATTAGCGTCCCATTCCACTAATATATATGTATATGCATATATAACATCGTCCCATTCCACTGTTATATATACTAAGGAGTAAAATATCATGAAAACCAAGTGTCAAGCATCGACACAAAATAGTGATCTATCAGGTGCTGTCACCAAGATTGGCACCCTGATAGGTACGTATCATACGCTATACCGAAAGCTCGAGTGCCTAGCTCTGGCCCTCGCCTCTCGACGTATCCATACGCACATGACTCCCATCGGCATCCCTATGATAATCGCCGAGTCATTGGTAATGTCATCGGAGTGTATGGTTCCCCTGCCAGGCTCAATCGGCAAGGTCCATCAATCGTCTTGGCCCGGGGTACCTCCGGGCCCCACCATGTACCCTCATATGGCCCCGACTCCTCGCATAAGGTATATATATATCAGAACCGATAAATATCATGGTGGATGCTGAAATATCATATCAAGGGAAGCATGGTTTTTTCAAATAATGCATAATTTCATGAACTACCACGGTCCCCAAATCCAGAAAACATCATGAAAATCCATATCTCAATGCGAAAATCCATAAATATAATATATGCAACATAAGACTGAAATATAAGCATATAAGGAAAAGCCGCTAATCAACTGCAACAGGTTAATATAAAATATCACACGGTTCCTATTTTCTCCAATTCTAAATATCATCAAGTAAAGGTAAACATGTAGCTATAACTGATATATGCGTAAACATAAAGGTATAGCAAGATATAGATATCTACCTATCAGAAATGATGTAATATACCCTCCGGGTATGAGTGAAGTATGTATGCAAAGTATACATGTAGCTATGTTATTATGTGTGTATGTACCTATCACTAATGGTACAGTACCCTATAGGTATACAGGTAACTAGCTGTAAGATATAGTGCCCTCAAAGTCAATTATTGGATCGCAGGTACATGATCAGTATTACACGTTGATAGAGCCCTTAGGATCCTACTTGACTACCAACATTATGATGGCGATCATATACGTGAGAGTTGGGTAGTCTATAAGCACATCCTTAAGAGTGGTCCCTAGTCGTGGGAGTTTCGAAACAGGGCATCGATACTCCGGAGTAGACTAGTGTATACAGTCGAGACCCCGACGAGGGACGGTGGCTGGTCTCATAAGCCACTGGTGTCAGTTGGATCACCTAAGATGTATACAGGTGCTCTTTGGGTTATGAGTACACCGGACAGGACTCGCCGGGAACCTGCTAGTTGGTATTATACCTAGCGTCAGATAGCAGTTCCCTTGTGGCATGTGTATAAGTTAGTTCATCGACCTGAGGTCGTCATTTGACTCGTGTGATTTCCCACTGTGCTTTCATTTCTAGCCTACCACCGCTCAAAGGAGTCGTGCAAACAGGTTTGTTTTAGGTACAGTCCCGAGCCACATGGAGGCAAGTGAGCGGATCAGAAGGGGTTTCGTCTCTCCCGGTATTGGGGGTGAGATCGTGCTGTGTCTAGGAGAGCCATTAAACCAAGTCCTTGGCCATGGCAGGTGAGAATTACTGGTAAGTATTCCAGTAGTTTCTCAGGGTGTTCAGGGCTACTCTCCGACACGACTTATACCGCTATTGAGGGTCTGACGTTACCTGCCCCCTAGGCCCGATATGCGATAGTCATAGACGAACAGACCGGACTGTATGTATATTGTCACTGATAGGCTCAGTAGGGTTCCAGGATGAGTTCCCTCATCGGCTTCCGTTGAGGTCAGTACATGGGCAGCCGTTACGCACAACTAGTGCCGCGGACGTGCTTGTGGTTAAACCCACTGCCAGGGTACTGACGAGTCTTTAGAGTCCCCCACAAATAGTTTTCCAAGTTCGGGCGAAACGTTGTAGATGCCTTATGGTTTTATGGCAGGGTTCGAAAATGCACGTGCACTTATGCACGTGTCATATTTCGGGCAGATATTACTGGTGGGCTTTGGTTTAAGCCGGATCCAAGTATTATATTGAGTCGAAATATTTTAGTCTCTCGTATTCGTATTCCGTCGGAATACGGATACAGGTATGTATATACAGGTGAGGGGTATTCTCGTAATCCGTTACGAGAATATTTTAGAAGATGCATTTCGTTTTGGATTAATCATTTTGGTTTAAATGATTATTAAGTTTTGGAAAGGGTGACTCATATTGGTGAATCATTTCTTCTAGCATGTTCCTTAGTGACTCATGCTAATGAGTCACTAAGTGAGTCATGATAGAATTAATGGTAATTTGTTTTGGGTGTAGATATTTAGGGTTTGTGGAGATATTTTTGGGAGAGATATTTCCATGAGATATTTTCTTTACAAAACCTTATATATATCTACTCACAAAAGAAATAAACACAATAAGTTATTATGCTTGAGTTCTTTTGCTCTCTTGATTTTTTTGAGTTCACCATTTCCAATCCTTAGCATCTTCTTTAACCTCCACCCTAACCCTCTCATGTGATGAGAACCCTAGTGTGTTTGAGACAAAGTATTCTACTCATTCTCTACTTCATCTTGGTCATCTCTTTTAGCATACTTGATGACCGAGTTGCCTCGGTATAGAGGCGGGAGCCCGTTTAAAGATCCGTTGACGTGGTGCCACCTCGATTAGGAGACGAGAGATCGGAGTTGCCGCGAGGAGCGTGGGATGATGGCTAAAGACCGAAGGACTCGGATCGATCGGTATAGCCTTTCTACCTCTTTACAATTTGTTAGTTTAGCGTTAATGGCAAGATCCGGGTTATAGTATGCAATAGCGCCAGTTATAAAAGTTTTTGTTCCACGTTTGGCATCAGAATGATGGCCGGGGTGCTACCGTAGACTTACATGGTATCAGAGCTACGTCATTAACCTTTACTAACTTGTTCTAACGTGTTTAAAACAACGATCGAACGAAATTTCCAAAACCGCATTTTTCAGGCTAAAGTTTCTGTCGAATTTTTAAACAGGTCCAAAAATCATTTCGAGCATCTCAGAAAATCGAGCAGGCTTTTTTAAGGATAATGTAGAAATTTGGTTCACTCTGTCCACAGTACTGCCGCGGAACCGCCGCACAAACCATGGTTTGGCCGCGGTTCCGCCGCAGGTTTGGAGCAACAGAGTTTCATTTTTCTACTCTAATGTCTTGCATGGAAAATTATGGTTTCTGGCCCAGATTTTGTTTGAGTAATGCAGATGTACGTGGGGCCCACTTCGGGAAGGTTTGTCGATCGGAATTTTAAACTTGTTAGTTTACAATACTTACATTATATCTCCGACCGTGAATGTCATTCGAGCGGTAAATTGCGTCTAATTTCTATAGTCCTTTTAGACGGGTTTGCGAACGCGACATTCGCGTTGATGTTCTGTGTTGTGCTGTGATGTTCCAGATTTGTCGTGGTGGATAGCAGTGTGCAATGGTAGTGCAGTTTGGATTTATTTGTACATTTGATATTGCGGGGTGAGCGTCCAACATGTGGACTTCCGTTACTGCCTGTTTGTATAAAATTCTTTTAGGGCATGACCGGGCTGAGGTTGATGTACCCGTTGTACATATTTTTCATTTCTGTACTAGGTTTACCCCACGACGGAGTGCACGGATAGCCGGGATCTGGAGGGCAACGGGTCCGCATCTCATGGCTTTGAGAGGAAAAAGGGCCTCACTCTAGAATTGGCAAACTATTCGCCGCACTAGTAGGGGGTACAGGTTGACCCAAGGAGGGGTGCTCAAGTTACCGGATTTCGTGAAGTGCAGGGTGGTCCATTCACTTTGCTGTAGGGGGCTGCCTCGCTTCAGGTTTTGGCGGGTAACTTGCCGCACCCGTAGGGGTCTAGGTTTCATTGCATAGGCTATCCACACGACCAGGGGAACGTCGGGTTTCAGCAGCGGCTCTGTGAAACCCGAGGATCCCAGATTATCTGTATTGTTCTGTGATGCTTATTACTTTTCTGTAATGTTGCATATTATCACGCCTGGAGCGATTATTGTATATTGGTATATATACTAGTAGATGTTGTATATGTTTTACACCCGCGCTAGTCCAGTCCCCGCTCTATCGTTAGTTAAGTAACCTAACGGGTGATGACGGGACCCCGTGGTGAATGCGGATGGCATATACGTACATTTTATTTTCGTTCTTTTCTGGTGTGATTAATTGATGGGACTGCGTTGATTCTGATCAATGCAAAGGAAAACAAACCTGTTTGGACGTTGTTGGAACAGTTTTAAAAAGTGTTATTACAAGGACGTTTTCTTTTGTTTTGCATAGTGGTATTCAGTTGGAATATCCTGCACCTCGTTCGACGAGGCAAGGGCCGAGATCCCTTCACCGGAAGTGACCCCTTGGGCAGAAGTTTGCATCAGGGTAATAACTTCACTATAGTCGATTACATGTTGCTTTGCATCGCGGTATTCAGTTGGAATATCCTGCACCTCATTCTATAAGGAAAGAGCCGAGATCCCTTCACTGGGAGTGACCTCTTTAGCAATGGTTTTTCGCCACTATATTTTATAAAAAGCTATCAGGTTCCTTCAGCAATATCAAGTTCGTTACGTTAAAGGTTTTTCGCCAAAAACCTGCCGTAGCCCTCCGTCATTTCAGTTGGGTATTCAGTAGTATTCAAGCTATGTATTTTGACCAAAGCCAAGGCATAGTGTTTGGTAGCTGCTGGGTATTCTTCTGTTGCATAGATAGATTAGTTAGTTTGGGAC
Source organism: Agapanthus africanus (assembly GCA_030015575.1). Classification (NCBI taxonomy): domain Eukaryota; kingdom Viridiplantae; phylum Streptophyta; class Magnoliopsida; order Asparagales; family Amaryllidaceae; genus Agapanthus; species Agapanthus africanus. The sequence goes on along the minus strand of JASDDO010000012.1, from coordinate 296,558,453 downwards.
AGTCGTTCTACCATTTGGCCAACGTCAGGGGCATGTGCGGATGGGTTCAAATTGACAAGATAATGATGGATAGAACTTGTCATGTGACTTATGGCATTTTGGCCAACGTAAAGGTCATAAGAGCATGGGGCAAAAATCACATCGGGGGTTTCTAAAGAAACTGAAACTTGCCAAGTATGTGCATACCTTCTGGAGTGTGATAACGTGAGTGGATTCCTTCACGTTATCATGCGATGATAGTTGGATCCCGATTCCCACTGATGAGTTGGTTTACTCTTCGGGTGATCTCGATTGATTCTTCTTTCAGGTTTGGAGGAGAATTTGACAGTACAGTGGGAGGTTTCCTGATTAGATAATGTGATAACCATTCTGATCTAGGTTAGAGTGCACGCAGAGTGTTTCTTTTCTCTCTCTCTCTTTGGCAGCGACCTTTGACCGACCCTTGACTATGACTCAGTGACCAAGTTGACCGAACCTTCTTAAAATACTGGCTTTTGGATTGTCTAAGTTGCATAAGTCATTGTTGCTCCTTCTTTTACCCTTTGCATTTCTCAGAACACCTCACATTACTACGAACATCCACTTCCATTGGATAGATCCATCATATGATTATATACGAACTCGAAGGGACTTCTTCGAGGATGGATCAAGGTTCAGGAGAAATTGAATTGGTTTATTCAGTTGTCTTTTATCATCACCTTCTCTTTGGTTGCGAGGGCTCCTTGGTTTAGGAGAGTACACCTATTACGCTTATTGGATAGTCTTCTTCCAAACCATAGGCAGGTGCCGAAAGGTTGGGAATGAAGAAAACGAATTAGCCTAAGTAGGGTGTACAGAAGGTAATAAGTAAAGATAAGATAAAGGGATTAGAAAGAGGGCAAAGTAAATTGTGACTGCTATCATTCACGACCAAACCGCGTACTTCATCGCCACTCCTACTTCACCTTTACTTTTTCCCCAGTTCGGGAGAAATAGAATAAGGTATTATTCAGTTATCTTTTATCATCACCTTCTCTCAGGTTGCGAGTACTCCTTGGTTTAGGAGGGTACACCTATTACGCTTATTGGATAGTCTTCTTCCAAACCATAGGCTGGTGCCGAATGGTAGGGAAGGAAGAAAACCATTTAGTCTAACGATGGTGTACAGAAGGTAACGACTAAAGACAAATAAAAGGATTTGGAGAGATGGAAAAGAAATATACGGTTACAGTCATGAATTGGATTATGGAAGAGGCATTGCTAGGAATACCAGGATACCCCTACAAAACATTTTCATGTTTCAGTTTCACTTTGCATTGTTAAAGGAAAACTGATTTCCCGATTAGATACTTACTCCAGGGTATATATTTACCAGGTATGATTCTCACATCCGTATGGTTTTACAGATGATGAGTGGGAGTAAGTTATTGGGAATTAGGTGATCACCCTCATTATATCGGAATTCGTTGTAATTGGTGATATTTGAGGAAGTCGCCTGGGTTTTTGTCGGACGGCATGTATTTGGTTTTGAGTATCCGTTGTTGTGCACCAATTTCAAACCGATATACCTGTACGTTTATTTTTATAAAGTGAGATATAACTTTTTGAAATGATGTCCATGACATTTACCTATATCAGTTGACGATTGGGTAAGGAGCATTGAACAACGGAGTAGTTCTTAACCATAAGGACAGTTTTCAACCAACGATGCACAGGTTTTGAGTTATTCAACTCAGGGGACTTATACAGAGTATTGTATGTTGTCTTATGTCCATTAGGACAAAGGGGTTGGTCCTCGTACTATGTTCTGTTCACTTGTGACTTCTCTAGTTTTTTGACAAGTGTTTCGTAGAAGTACAATGTCTAAGTTTTGAGAAGTTATCGGTATAGGAATAAAGTAGAGAACCAGATGTCGCAAGTATCGGGATTCTTCAAAGAGATCGAAGATGTAGATACTTGTGATTGGTATTCAGTTGATAGTAATGGTTTTGAGAAACTTGTTTCTCTTTCAGGTTACATATAATTGGATGCATTCCTATGTTGAGTAATGTTGATCGGCCTCTTTCCATTAAGTTGATATGCACTAGAGACAGCTGCGTGATTAGAATCTGGTTCCAATTAAATAAGTGCCAAAGTTTCTATATTGGATATAAAATGGTTCATATCTTAACGATGTTAACGTACGGGGAGTTGTCCGGCTTATGATTAAAACCAGACTCTGGATAACTCAAGGCACGTTTCTGTAATGGCAGTTTGCGGGTTGGCCCAGGCTATGACGAGGGTTGACTTTCTACCATCTGGAAGATCAATGGTGATATTGTTCTTGACTCGCCACAGTTTTAGTAAAATGGATTTTTTCAGAAAAAAGTAGTGGGAGTATGGTAGAACTGGAAGTGATTCCAGAACCGCAAACGATTACGGAAAATTTAATAGGACCTAAAGATTCAATCCGGTTTGACATTCCATTATCCACTCCGCAGATATGATGGGTAACCTCAGACACCCGAGAGGTACTTCGGTAGCCTCAAGGACGGTGACAGGGAGGTTCTTGTTTACCCAGACTTGACACTACTATTGTTCCAGGCTATGAGGCCCGGCAGGAGGTTAAGTATAGCGTCATTCTAAACTAGCTTTAGAAGTGCACGTATATATTATTCTGCCAGAGGGTTTTTGTGGTCAATAGGAGCAGCAGAAGAATAGTGGGCGAGTAGCTTATGTCTATTTATAGACTTGAGCAGATATAGTGGAGATAGATCATCTAATTTTGATGTGACAGTCATGGGTTTGACTTCATCAGAATAGGGGATGGATCTGTTAAGAAGGTAGTAGGGTGTGATGTCCTGGTATTTGGATAACATACACAGAGTAGGAAGTAAAATTCCTAAACTACGATCGGTTATACTTTGGTTGTCACACAGTTGTTTCTCCACATAGGATATGGATATAATATCAGACATTCTGGTTACTAGATCTATGGTTTTAGATCTAGATTTGGGTAGTTTCCCAATGTGGGTATTTTGACAGTATTCTAATAGTATTTTAGAATGGACGACTCCTGGCATGGTGGTCTACCTGCAGGTGATGGAGTCACCCTCTCTAAAGGTGTCTTACAGACTAAAGAGGAGAGGGATGAGCATGATTGGCATATCACTGGCTTAGGCAATTGAGTCAATCGTGAGATGTCAATTACTACACCAGATGTTGTTTTTGCACTAGATGCAATAAGTTTATATTAATCCAATCCTGGAGAAACATACCGAAGCAGTTTTAGAAAATAAGTGGATGTTCTACGGATTTGATAATGTCAGCCTCCTTCGGAGACGGTTATCATTCCAGGCTTCCAAAAGTGACATGGATGATAGAGTGATTGTCAGAGTTATAGTTTTCCCTCTGACGCGAGAGGCAGTATTATGGACAGGTGGTCCAAAAGGATACTGTGGGAGGCATGGTGCAAGATACTGATTAGGTTCAGTTGACGATACGGTCTAAGAAGTTTGGACTTGGAGTTCATTTATGAACTAGGTCCCATCAGATATCCAGACATATTCTAAGAAAGGTATTACTCAATTCGGGAGATGGCTTTTTCCGCGAACTTGAGATTAAGAGAGACATAGAAGGAAACATCAGGGGAGATCCACTCATTGAGGCTATTTATCGAACGCAAGATTTTTACAAACGTGCTTTGTGAAACTGTTTAGTAGAGGAGTTGGGTGTTCGGTATCACACGGGCTGTGAGTATGCGACATCGCAATAATTAGCCTTAAGTGCATGTGGGAGATTGTTGGATATAGTGCCCTCAAAGTCAATTATTGGATCGCAGGTATGTGATTGCAATGATTGAGGGATGACCTATACCGGTAGAACAGTCTTACTCGAGATGATAGTATGCTATCTGGTTTGTCTTTATCACCGTGTACAGCTTTAGGTGACATGATCACTATTACACGTTAAAAGAGCCCTTAGGGTCCTGCTTGACTACCAACAGTATGATGGCGATCATATACGTGAGAGTTGTGTAGTCCATAAAGTGGTCCCTAGTCATGGGAGTTTCGAAACAGGGGATAGATACTCCGGAGTAGACTAGTGTATACAGTCGAAACCCGACGAGGGGCGGTGGCCGGTCTCACAGGCCACTGGTGTCAGTTGGATCACCTAAGATGTATACAGGTGGTCATTGGGTTATGAATACACCGGACAGGACTCGCCGGGAACCTGCTAGTTGGTATTATACCTAGCGTCAGATAGCAGTTCCCTGGTGACTTGTATACAGGTTAGTTCATCGACCTGAGGTCCTCATTTGTCTCGTCTGAGTTCCCACTGTGCTTTGATTTCTACCCTACCACGGCTCAAAGGAGTCGTGCAACCAGGTTTTTTTCGGGTACGGTCCCGAGCTACATGGAGGCAAGTGAGCGGATCGGCAGGGGTTTCGTCTCTCCCGGTATTGGGGGTGAGATCGTGCTATGTCTAGGAGAGCCATTACACCAAGTCCTTGGCCAAGGAAGGTGAGAATTACTGGTAAGTATTCCAGTAGTTTCTCAGGGTGTTCAGGGCTACTCTCCGACACGACTTATACCACTATTAGGGGTCTAACGTTACCAGCCCCCTAGGCCCGATATGCGATACTCATAGACGAACAAACCAGACTGTATGTATATTGTCACTGATAAGCTCAGTAGGCTTCCAGGATGAGTTCGTTCATCGGCTTCCCTTGAGGTCAGCATATGGGCAGCCGTTAAGCACAGCTAGTGCCGCTGACTTGCTTGTGGTTAAACCCACTACCAGGGTACTGATGAGTCTTTAGAGTCCCCCACAGATAGTTTCCAAGTTCGGGAGAAACGTTGTAGAGGCCGTATGGTTTTATGGCAGCGTTCAAAAATGCACGTGCACTTGTGCACGTGTCATATTTCGGGCAGATAATACTGGTGTGCTTTGGTTTAAGCCGGATCCAAGTATTATATTGAGTCGGAATATTTTAGTCTCTCGTATTCGTATTCGGTCGGAATACGGATATAGGTATGTATATATAGGTGAGGGGTATTCTCGTAATCCGTTACGAGAATATTTTAGAAGATGCATTTCTTTTTAAATTAATCATTTTGGTTTAAATGATTATTAAGTTTTGGAAAGGGTGACTCATATTGGTGAATCATTTCTTCTTGCATGTTCCTTAGTGACTCATGCAAATGAGTCACTAAGTGAGTCATGATAGAATTAATGGTAATTTGTTTTGGGTGTAGATATTTAGGGTTTGTGGAGATATTTTTGGGAGAGATATTTCCATGAGATATTTTCTTTACACAACCTTATATATATCTACTCACAAAAGAAATAAACACAATAAGTTATTATGCTCGAGTTCTTTTGCTCTCTTGATTTTTTTGAGTTCACCATTTCCAATCCTTAGCATCTTCTTTAACCTCCACCCTAACCCTCTCATGTGATGAGAACCCTAGGGTGTTTGAGACAAAGTATTCTACTCATTCTCTACTTCATCTTGGTCATCTCTTTTAGCAGACTTGATGACCGAGTTGCCTCGGTATAGAGGCGGGAGCCCGTTTAAAGATCCGTTGACGTGGTGCCACCTCGATGAGGAGACGAGAGATCGGAGTTGCCGCGAGGAGTGTGGGATGATGGCTAAAGAACGAAGGACTCGGATCGATTGGTATAGCCTTTCTACCTCTTTACAGTATGTTAGTTTAGCGTTAATGGCATGATCCGAGTTATAGTATGCTATAGCGCCAGTTATAAAAGTTTTTGTTCAGCGTTTGGCATCAGAATGACGGCCAGGGCGCTACCGTAGACTTACACTAGCATGTAAGTATGTCAAGGCATATGTGTAAGCGTATAGGTATACAGGTATGCTATAAGTCGTATGCATAAAGAAATATAAATCAATGTCTCAATGTCCCTAATCAAACTATATCATATCTATAAGTGGGTTGTGTGTGTCATGGCAATTATTGACGGTGTGTGTGGCATACAATCAGTGCTCGTGCAACATAAGCCGTCAATAATAGTGCAGTGTCCTAAGGATACTAGTCCAAGCACAACAATTAACTAAGCGGTAGGATGTATGCGCAATTCTAAATATGACATAGAATATGCGACAAGTCAAGTCATTTCTAGCCCAGACACATAACGCCATGTCGGCGATTCCCCTGTAGATGTTAAATCTACTCACCAACGCTCCTGGCTAAGTGAAGTCTACCACCTGTTTTCCCTTTGTCGTAGCGTCCAAAGTCCCGGCCTGCTAACCTAAAATTTCACAAACATATCACATAAGCTAAATATCCTAAATCAACGAAAAGACAAAGAAACGCAAGGATAACGCCCTGAAAATTACACTGCGCACTTAGCGCATCTAACGCGCATGACATCGGTCAAAAACCCTAACTAGGGTCGCTAAACTACGAAACACCATGTCTAGACTCTGATCGTCCCGATCGCGCAACACAACACAACTAAATGCGAGGAATATTATATATATAATCTCGCAGCGACCAATTGAAACCACGTCAGAAAACCCCGAAACCTAGTAAACAACTTATCGCAATATTTCGCACTAGTTTCAAGCTAACGCATATCTAGCGATTACAAACACCTTATAATAGCTTAACTAAGCTATCTAAACCATTTCTATATTTTTAACACTTGCAAAATAAGTTTTAGCAAAAACCTAGTAAGCAATATTTCATAATTAAACAAAGTATTCATTAACAATAATTAGCATTTTCTACTAGGTCAAGCTTTTTTCTAACCACAAATTAACAATTTAATTAAAATTAAATACTTAATCAAGTTTTAACCCTAACTTGAATTTCTTAAAAAATATGAATAATGAATTAAACATGAAATTAAAAGCTTAAATTAACATCTAATTAAGCTAGCATAAAGATTTAACTTAACAATTAAGGATTAGGGTTAGGATTTTATACCTCAAATTAGCAACAAACTCCAAAATTTAATCCTCCAAAATGATGTCTTTCATGAATATCCGAGCAAGATTAAGTTTGAACAAAAAAGGGTATTGATTTAATTATGAATTTGTGGAATTTATTTAGGATTTTTGATGATCCTAATGAGGCAAAATGAGATAGAAATGGAGGGGAAAATTTTGGGGCAGCCTAGGAAGTGGCCGACCAAAGCAAGGAGGGGGTTTTGTGAAAAGTGAAGAATGTTCTAGCAAAGTAATTCAATTAATGCCATTTAATGCAAATGCCACCTTTTATTTTCTTTTCTTTTCTTTTTAAAATTTAATTCCATTGACCAAAAAAATATCTAGATTTTTAAAAAGAAGGTTCTAAAATAATTGTAGTGATGATTTCTAATGATTCTCATTTAGAAGAAATTTTCCGATTTACTTGCATATTTTACCGGCTAAAATAATATTTTATTTAGGAAAATTCTATCTGAACCAAAACCTCCCATATACCCCCGAAGTTCACGCACTAGCTTTATTTTAGCTAACATAGGTGCCAGCAAGTTTCTTCGGACGTTTGATCGAAATCGGGTTAAAACGGAAAATACCGACTATTTTGCCCTAAAACGGAAAAATTCGCAATATGATTTCTAAAACGTTACAGATTCGGGACAGAATGAGAGCGGCCCAGTGCAGACAGAAATCATATGCCGATCGACGCCGTCGAACTGTAACACCTGAGCTTAGGTTTAGTGGTAATTGTGTGTTAATGTGGGGTTTTTGGTAAAAAGTTTACCAAAAAGGGTTTCTAATAATTTATCTACTTTTATGGTTATTTTTTTTAGAATTTTATGCCGACCACACGCACCGTGCATGATAACTAGGTTAAGCATAGGGTTACCAAGTTTGGGTGTGCATGGTGGGTTAACTATGTTTAGCTAACCATGGTGGTCTAACACACTTGGTTAAGCTAATTGGGATAATTATGAGTTTTAGATTTGGTTAAGGGTGATTAGGGTTTAGGGTTGACTTGTGATGAGAAAGAGAGATTGTGATGGGTGTCATGCAAGCATTTAATGAGGGAAGAGAGAATGGTGGCTATGGTTATGTCACACACCATTTCATTTCAAAACTTTTTGCATGTCTCTCTCACACTCTCTTTCACACTCTCATTTCACTCTCATCTCTCCCTCTCACTCACACACACATCAGCCCCAAATATCAGCACATAGCCACCAAAACAACATCATAGGTAAACATCAGCCTTTTTCATCATCATCAGCAGCACCATCAGCCTCAGCTTCGGCCTTTTTCATCAGCATCAGCAGCTGCACAACAGCCCCCCCAACTCCATAAACAACACATACACACCATCACCTTATACACAACCCCACACCACAAATACTTCAACATCTTCTTCGCCTGCTGCTGCAACAGCAACCCAAAATAATACAACACCACACCCAAAACTGAATCAGCGGCAGCAGCTTCTGCAAGTTACAGCAAGACACAGTTCAGCTCATTTCCAGCCAAGTTTTGCAGCACCAGGAGCTGTAGCAATAGCACACACTCTCCTACTTTTTCTCTTCTCCTTCATCTAGGGTCTCTCGAGGTATAACCCCTTAACCCGACTCCTAATTGCTAAAGTTATGGTTATCTAGCTTAGTTCAGTGTTTATTTTATGTTTTAGTGGTAATTTTGGGTAATTTAGGGGAGTTTTGGCAAAGTAATGGTTGTGATGGTTAGAGTAGCCTTATTAGATGCTGTTGAGACTAGATCAACCAAGTTTGGTTCCAGATTTCACACAAATACCCGATTTATCCGACTTGGCGTAATTTAGCAGTTTTAGGGACTTTTTTAGCCTCTGTTAGATCTGCTGTTGACCCGAACCTTTAAAAATAAAATTGTGAAGACTGTAGCATGGTGAGACTAGCAGGGACACACACAGAGCATGGGGACCCACCTCCCACTCTTGGCCGCCGGTTTATTCATTCTGGCCGCAATTTGCGGCCAGAGTAGGGGGTAGGGTGTTGGGTTTTTGGGTGTAGGGTCCTGCTGGGTAGCTTAGTCTGTTTGTATCTGTAACTTTTTAAGTTAGGCCCATAGGCAAAATCTGGAGCTATAAACGTGTTTTCGATGTTTTAAACTTGTGCGACACGCGCGTGATACGCGTGGTTCTGTGGCGCGCTGCGCGACACAGCGTGTCAGAATAGGTTCTGGTGGGTTTGTGAGCGTCACGACGTGTCGTGTTCACGCGCGTTTAGTTTCACGCACTCGTATCTTTTTTATCGATATATTGTGTTTTTGCAGGATTTTCCTGATATATGTGACTTTGATAAATTCTAGGTTCGCCGGCGGGTACTTCGAGCGCAGCAGAGAAATGGAAGCAGGTGGTCGGACACACCTAGCACGGGATCACGGGTGAGTAGATTTCACATCTACGGGGGACGATCGTTTGGATGGCGCAAGTCGCCCGATAGATTTAGTAAACTTGAAAATAGTAAACTTTAACATTTGCTTGTGACATTAGAAATAATAATACTTGCATTATAGTTGCTGCAGTTAGGATCTATATGTTGTACCCATATGCGCAAACTCATTCTGTAGGACACATGCACCACTACCAGGTTTTTTTATATGCAGCACGAGCACTATTCATGTATACACCCACACCCTGCTAATTGCCATGTCACGACACTAGATAACTATAAATCTGAACATGTTAATTGCTTAGACCTGTGCTATTGCAATAAATATTTAAAATGAAATCATAAGAATTGCTATTCTCGTGCATATATATCATTACATCACTTGCTCATGCCTAGTATAAATCATACATTGCAACTTGAACATTGATACCATTTGCATTCATTATCATTGACATATGCACCCATGATGATTTCATGAGATTTATGATATTTCTGGACTTCGGAAAAAAGCCGCAAGATTTGATACTTATGATCTTTTAAAAAATATAAAAGTTGCGGTTTTTTAGTGATGTAAAGTGTCGTCCACCATGAGTTTGCTGTGTTTTCGAGACCCGTTTCGAGGAGGTGGATGAATCGTCTCGAGTACATGGTGGGCTTGGTAAGGTACCTCGGGACAAGAAGATCCCAGGAGATGGCGTTGAGCCTGGCAGGGGACGGACTACCTACCGGGGACTTCATTTGGCACGGCGGATATTCAGAGGATACCGACCGTGGCCGCTAGATTGAGATATGGATATTTGGGATGGATCAGCCGGATGGCTGAGACCAGAGATACTTGACATGGATATATGAGATTGAGACAGTTTTGAGGTGTCGTTGCTAGACACGGATTTTGTTGATTTCATAGATATTATACTGATATTGAAAAGAGTTTCAAAAACAAAGAAAGAATAGTTCTTGTACTTACCTGTTGAGATCTTGAGTTGACTCATATAGCATACACACATGTTAGTACATTCATGTGGCATATATATCTGTTAGTACATCCATGTGACATACATACTTGTTAGCACACTGATGATGCATACATACCTGCTAGTGCCTATAGCCATACCTGTTTAGAGATACTAGGATACTTGTATGCATACATGCGATAGCCTTTGTAGATGTTATTTATTACTCACGGGCTGGCAACTCACCCCCGTTGTGCCACAGCTTTTCTGCAGGTCCATTCCGTCAGCACTATAGCGGCGGACACTTTTGCCTCTTTTGCTTTCTTTGCATGGACTCGAGGCTTTTGCTCTTAGGTGGGTTGTTATCATTTTGTACCACCTTATATATGTTCATTATATCTAGAGTACTCCATCTACTACTATTTTAGCTGTACCCGTTTATTTGGATTACTGTATATTGACCTAGAGACGAGGTTGTGAGACTTGTGGATTTATGTTATTTGGGGGTCGAGCTCACTTGAGTCGACATGTTATTTTATCTGTGCTTTCATTCTTATTTATGCACATTGTATTTTACATTGCGTGGGATTTGTGACCTCCTTGAGGCGAAGAGCTAGCTCCCGCTTGGGGATGCCATTTTTCTGTTGTACCCGTTTGGGGCTTGTTTTACAAAAATGATTCTGCCGGAATTTTTGGAAAAAGGGAAAGTTGTTTTAAAAAGGAAACTTGATGTGGTTTAATGGAGTAAAATGCTTAAAATAAATTGGTTTCCTTCATTCTAATTCTTAATTGGGTTTTGTATTCTGGGCTTCGGCTTACTTATTTTACGGACGCCTTGAGACGATTCGTAACTTAAGTGCCGGTCGCGTTCCGTACCTTGCGGATCGTGACAAAGTTGGTATCAAAGCGATAGGCTTCACCTTTCTGAGTGTAGGATGACCTTTAGTAGATGGAGTAAGTGACTTAAGTAGGGTAGCGTACGTATGTCCGCGGCATACTTGCGATACGGTAATCCGCCTAAGTGACTTTGGGATATACTTGCTTGAAAATTCCTTCTTCAATTCCGTGTATCCTATGATTCTATTGCACCGTTATTATTGTCTTGTTTCCTGTACCAGTCACTATGCCGCATAGGGCTACCAGAGCGCAGAGGGCTGCCACCCGAGACGAGATTCGAGCTGGCTCGTCCGAGACTAGGACTGAGCAGGGTGGTATGCCTACACCGCAGGGACAGACTGATCAGCCTTCCCCAGGCCGTGTGGATAGGCTTGAGACTGGTATGGAGGAGCTGCGACAGATGATGGTGAGTATGCAGGAGCTACGTCAGAAGGTGGGATCCTTAGTTGTGGCCAGTCATGCACCGAGGCCGGAGGATGTACCAACTACATCCCAGACTACTATGATACCTGCTCCTACTACTACCACCGTGGCCATCCCGGTTTCGCTACAGGAGTTCATGAGGCTGAGATCTCCAGTCTTCACGGGTACCGATGTAGCAGAGGACCCGCAGACGTTCCTTGACAGTTTGGCAAGGATCTGCCGCTCGCTGAGGTGTTCTGATGTCCGATGGGTAGAGCTGGTGAGTTTCCGACTAGAGGGCCATTCACAGATATGGTGGGAGTCAGTTCTGAGAGGTCGAGCTGCAGGTCTACCGCCCATGACCTGGACCGAGTTTACAGCAGTCTTTCTAGCTCGTTTCCATCCGGAGAGCATTCGTGACGCCAGAGCTCATAGTTTTGAGGCCTTGATCAAGACCCCAGGGATGACGGTGTCTGAGTATGACGTCTAGTTTACACAGTTGTCCCGATATGCTCCATATCTGGTGGATACCGAAGCGAAGAGGGTGAAGAGGTTCATACAGGGACTGGATGCCCAGCTATTTCTTGCCATTGGCACCCAGCACTTCGATACCTATTCAGCGGCTATGGATACAGCGTTGCGGATTGAGGCACGTATTTCAGCGACTTCAGCCATTCCCACGCCGAAGAGGATTCGTACCGGCACGCCAGATCAGAGACAGCATGCCAGATTCTTTCCGAGAGACAGGGTCGGCCAAGGGTTTGGACGAGGTCAGTTGTATGGTTCGTATCTATAGGGACAACAGGGGTCGCCAGGATGCTTTGGGTGCGGGAGTCTGCACCATCGTGTTAGAGATTGTCCAGCGAGACGACAGGGAGTGGCGATAGTTCCACATGTGACCCTACCACCATCACCGTCACCTCCTCATAAAGCTCTACTTCCTGCCACAGGCGATGCTCCACGCCAGTTAGGTGCCCCCAGAGGCCGTGGACGCGGCGGACTTATCCAGAGAGGACGAAGAGGCAAAGGCCGAGGCCGAGGCCAGCCCGCTATTGGTGGAGGTCAGGCCCGAGTTTTTGCATTGACACCCCAGGATGCACAGGCATCCAATGACGTCGTGACAGGTACCCTGTCTATATATTCCGTTGATGCACACGTGTTGTTTGTTCCCGGATCCACGCACTCATACGTTTCCACACACTTCGTGCCAAGTTTGGGTAGAGAGTCCGGTTTGCTTCATCAGCCGCTTGTTATGACCACTCCTGTGGGAGAGTCATTTGTTGCTAGGCACGTGTTCCGATCCTGTACCGTCCGTATTGGCGAGAGAGAGCTGCCTGTCGACTTGATCCTTCTTGAGATGTTGGACTTCGATGTTCTTTTGGGCATGGATTGGTTAGCCACATGCTATGCGTCTGTGGACTGCCGCGAGAAAACAGTTAGATTTTGTTTTCCCGGTGAGTCGGCTTTTGTTGTGCAGGGGGACCGTGGTGCCGCCCCTCACATATTGATTTCTTCTCTTCACGCTGATCAGCTGTTGAGAAAGGGATGTCGGGGATTTCTAGCCTATGTTTGCGATACTAGATCTACAGATATTCCATTGGACTAGGTTCCGATTGTATGCGAGTTCCCCGATGTTTTCCCTGATGAGCTGCCAGGATTGCCGCCTGAGCGCGACATCGAGTTCTATATTGATTTGATTCCCGGCTCGGGGCCTATTTCTATACCGCCTTATCGGATGGCCCCGACGGAACTTAGAGAATTGAAGGTTCAGCTGCAAGATTTGTTAGATAAGGGACTTATTCGACCCAGCGTTTCTCCATGGGGTGCTCCGGTCCTGTTTGTCAAGAAGAAGGACGGAAGTTTGTGCATATGTATCGACTACCGCCAGCTGAACAAGGTTACCATGCGAAACAGATATCCATTGCCGCGCATTGATGATTTGTTCAACCAGCTTCAGGGTGCGGGTTATTTTTCGAGGTTCGACTTGCGATCAGGATACCATCAGCTGCGAGTCCGACAGGAGGATATACTGAAGACAGCTTTCCGTACACGCTATGGCCACTATGAGTTTCTGGTGATGTCGTTCGGACTCATAAATGCCCCAGCTGCATTCATGGACTTGATGAACCGTGCATTCAGGCCGTATCTCGACTTGTTCATCATAGTGTTCATTGACGATATTTTGGTGTATTCCCGGAGCCGAGAGGAGCACGAGCAGCACTTACGGATTACGATGCAGACTCTGAGGGAGCACCAGCTCTTCGCAAAATTTTCCAAGTGTGCTTTCTGGTTAGACAGTGTCGGTTTCTTAGGTCACGTGATTACGAGAGATGGCATATGTGTGGACCCGAAGAAGATTGAGGCCGTTCAGCAGTGGCCCAGACCGACATCGGTTATGGAGATCCGTAGTTTTCTAGGCCTGGCTGGCTACTACAGGCGATTCGTTCAGGATTTCTCCCATATTGCTGCACCTTTGACCCGTTTGACCCGGAAGGGAGTTCCTTTTGTTTGGACGGAGGAGTGCGAGCACAGTTTTCAGCAGCTACGGACTTGTTTGACTACGGCACCGGTTTTATCTTTGCCTTCAGGATCAGGCGGATTCGTGGTTTATTGTGACGCTTCACGGGTGGGGCTAGGATGCGTATTGATGCAGCATGACAGGGTGATCGCGTATGCTTCGCGGTAATTGAAGAAACATGAACAGAACTACCCCACTTATGATTTGGATATGGGTGCAGTGGTCTTTGCACTTAAGATCTGGCGACATTACCTATACGGTGAGTCGTGCCAGATATTCACTGATCACAAGAGCTTAAAGTATATATTTCAGCAGCGAGACCTGAACCTCAGACAGCGTCGTTTGATGGAGATGGTGAAAGACTACGACTGTGAGATCTTGTACCACCCGGGCAAGGAGAATGTAGTGGCGGATGCTTTGAGCAGGAGGCCCGGGGGTAGTCTATCGTGTCTGAGCACAGTACAGAGGCAGTCGTCAGCAGATTGGCAGATTTTATGCGACAGCCGAGTTGAGTTCGAGTTCACTCCGACATGGGGACAGCTTGCTCATGATCGTGCACGTCCGCAGTTACTTGACCTCATTCGAGAGGCACAGCCCAGTGATGACCGACTTTTAGAGGTCATGGAGCATATTAGGCAGGGCAGAGATTCTGAGTTCATGATCGACGATCAGGGAGTACTACGATTTGGGAATCGATTGTGCGTACCAGATTCGGAGGGACTGCGACGTGAGATTCTTGAGGAGGCGCATAGATCCACGTACAACGTTCATCCAGGTTCCACCAAGATGTACCGCGACTTGAGAGATGTCTTTTGGTGGGACGGGATGTAGAGGGATGTCACAGACTTCGTATCGAGATGCCTGACTTGTCAGCAAGTCAAGGCCGAGCACCAGAGGCCAGCAGGAGAGTTGCAGCCTTTGCCCATTCCGGAGTGGAAATGGGAGAAGATTTTGATGGACTTCGTTGTGGGTCTACCCAGGACCAGTCGAAGGTACGACTCGATTCGGATGATCGTGGATCGATTGACGAAAGCGGCTCACTTTCTGCCAGCGAAGACCACTTTCAGTTTTGCTCAGTATGCCCAGATCTACATCGACGAGATCGTGCGGTTGCATGGCGTACCGACTTGTATCATATCAGACCGAGGCACCTAGTTTACCAGCCGACTATGGCAAAGACTTTAGGAGGCATTGGGCACCCGTTTGAGCTTCAGTACAACATTTCATTCGGAGACCGACGGGCAGTCAGAGCGGACTATTCAGACTCTCGAGGACGTGCTCAGAGCGTGCGTTTTGGACTTTGGCGGTAGCTGGGATCGTCATTTACCTTTAGTGGAGTTCTCCTACAACAACAGCTTCCAGGATACTATTCAGATGGCACCTTTCGAGGCCTTGTATGGGAGGAGATGTAGATCGCCCATCTGTTGGACTGAGCTGAGCGAGAGCAGTATTTTTGGGCCGCATGTCGTGCAGGAGAAGACCGAGAAAGTACAGTTGATTCGAGACCGGATGAGAGCAGCTCAGAGCAGGCAGAAATCGTATGCAGACAGGCGCCGTCGCAGATTAGAGTTCGCAGTTGGCGATCATGTTTTTCTGAGGGTCTCTCCGATGAAGGGCGTGATGCGATTTGGGCGAAAGGGAAAGCTTAGCCCTAGATTCGTGGGTCCCTTCGAGATCCTCGAGCGTGTCGGCGCTGTTGCATATCGTTTGGCTCTTCCACCAAGCTTTTCAGATGTTCACCCCCATCTTCCACGTGTCGATGCTACGCATATATCTTCATGACCCTTCCCACACGATTCAGCATCAGACCGTTCAGCTTGAGCCCAACCTTTCGTTCACCGTGCAGCCAGTTGAGATATTAGATCGGCAGGTGAAGAAACTTTGATCAAAGGTCCTGCCGTCGGTGAAGGTTCTTTGGCACAGCCCGAATGGTGAGGAGATCACTTGCGAAGCCGAGGAAGAGATGCGGAAGAAACTTTTTGAAGGTACGCGTAGTTGCATATTTTAAAATTCGGGGACGAATTTTCTAAAGGGGGGAAGACTATAACACCTGAGCTTAGGTTTAGTGGTAATTGTGTGTTAATGTAGGGTTTTTGGTAAAAAGTTTACCAAAAAGGGTTTCTAATAATTTATCTGGTATTATGGTTATTTTTGTAGAATTTTATGCCGACCACACGCACTTGTGCATGATAACTAGGGTTAAGCGTAGGGTTACCATGTTTGGATGTGCATGGTGGGTTAACCATGTTTAGCCAACTGTCACGCCCCGCTTCCCAGAGTACGCAAGATTGGGCACGCGACATAGACAACCATGCTACCTGTGGGTAGGAAGTATCCATCCACAGTCACATTACGGCTGTAAGGATATCAAGAACAAGATAAAACTGATCTAATACATGTCCAAATCCATAATAACAAGAATCAATAAACAATAAGTGCGGAAACTAATGATCCAATACAATGAATAAACAGTACGTCCCATAATGCGGGCTCACATCTGGAAATGAAAAGAAATAATTAAACCAAACCCTAAGGACTCACTGTTCAGCCTGCTGGCTGAAGTACTCCTGCTCGGTTGTCGACAACGGTACGGAATCTGGGCCATGCAAAACCCAGACGTCAGCGCGTCATGACATCAAGTATATAACATAAACATAGTAATGAGCAATGCGAGTATGAACATGAATAAAGCAGTAACAAGAAATAACAAGCAGGGTAATGTGCAATGGTGTCCAAACTGTCCTATCAGGTTTCCTACTCTATAGTCTTTGAAACCAATTGATGAATCGTCGATGTAACTCAATAGTATCCCGTGCGTGCCCGGGACCACGGTCATAACCCTCGGGGCTGAATCCGAGACGTGCCGCTAAGCAGTAAAAGGTAGTAGGATGGACGAGTGATGTCAGCATCAACACTCCGGAGCTGGCCAAGCCCGTAAGACTGATCAGAACAATGTATCGAACTTTTGAGTTACAAGTCGGTTTCACCTTTGATTTCCCCATACCCCCAAACTATGTATGTCAGGTCAGGTATTCAGTAGTCAAGGACAAGTGCCAACACAAGGTCAAGTAAAAGTAGGTCTGTCTGGATCGACAGCAGGAATGGTCAGGTTTGTCGGCATTAGGCATGAGATCAGGAGACAAGTAATGTCATGGTACAACAGGATGAGTCGGTATGTATGTATATGTCTGGTGTAGCAGGGTCTGGCCAATAGGTAGTGTAACCGGGTAAGTGCTCACAACAGGTATACAATCAATAATGAACAGCAGCAGGAAACAGTAATTACCCATAATGTTCTATGTAAACACAATGATATTTTGTATTCTCTTATTAACCGGTTCAAGTACCTTTAAGGTGCAATAGCTACAAGGTGAAGCAATATCCACAATCATAAATTAATGAAACTACATGAAATTAAACTAAATATAATAATTGTCTCATGAATGATTTAACAGTTTAAGCAGATATGATTCAGTCGTTTTATTTAGTTGAAATATGGATTGATGTGGGTTAATTAATTACGAGAACTGTTGTAACGATTCCATTATAAAGATAACTGCAATAATATGATATCAATTGCCATCATTAAGTTGTGGTATTAAATAATATGAATTCAAGTGCGTGGCAAGACTAGATCTCGCACGCTAGCAT
The DNA here is from genome assembly GCA_030015575.1 of Agapanthus africanus. Taxonomy (NCBI): domain Eukaryota; kingdom Viridiplantae; phylum Streptophyta; class Magnoliopsida; order Asparagales; family Amaryllidaceae; genus Agapanthus; species Agapanthus africanus. The sequence continues at coordinate 296,540,705 of JASDDO010000012.1, read as the reverse complement.
GTTAGAGCAAGTATTCAGATACTTGCCTCGACGGTTCTGCAAACTGGAACACGGATGCGATGTCGGCAGAAAACACGATATGATAGCACGGGCCACGGATCGAGTCCCAACAGAGAACAACGAGATCACACGGACCGGGGGGCTTCGCTGGAGCGTCGGGTTCGCCAAGACGGCACGGTCGGATTCCGGCAAAACGCGACAACAAGTTAGCAACAGACAAAAGACTCAATGCGATCAGCGGGGGGAAGACTTTGCACAAAGGAGAGATAGGGATGCTCACCGAGAGATACCAGGGACAGTCACGACGGGCTCGACGGCGATGGGACGTCGGCGAGGCAACGGCGGCGGTGGCTGCAAGGGCTGAAGGCCTCGGGTGTGCGGGAGAGGGTGCTGCGGCGAGTGGAGGAAAGGGTGGTCGGCTCTGGTGGTCGAGGGGGAAGAAGGAGGTGGCCCTGGTGACGCCGGCGCGTTCTCCGGCGAACAGCGGGGGTAGGCGATGGGTTAAGGGCTCGGGTTGGTGTTCCGGCGAGGGGAGGAGGGAGACGACGACGAGGTCAGGACGAGGAGGGTGAGAGGGAGTCGTGGGAGTCGTCGGCGACGGGAGGTGGCGTCGACGGCGAGGTCTGCAAGGGTAGGAGACGTCGTCGGGTCGGGTGCAGGCGTGGGAATCGTCGGGGAAACGAGGTGAGTGGGTGCGGTGAGTCTCATGGTGGCGAGGGCGGCGACGGCGAGGTCGCGGGGGATCGGCGGTGAGGTCGCGAGGGCTAGGGTTAGGGTTTTCGTCGGGTTCTCGTGATGGGGCAGAAACATGAGGGAGGCGGCTGCATGCGTTTTCAAATATAAGAAGAGAGAGAGAGGGAGATTGGAGAGAGGAAGGGAGAGATTGAGGGAAGAGAGAGAGAGAGATAGGGAAAAGGAGCGGGGCCCACGCGGGTGTAATCTCATGCTGCGATTGGCCACGAGAAAAAATAAAAGGATTTGGAATTAAGATTTGAATGGGTTGGAGAGAGAAGCAGTTAAAGGAACATATATATATATTCGTATAAATTAGTTTAGGGTATTAAATTTAAATGGGCCATTTTGGCGCGAAATGAAACATTTCCAAATCGCGCCCGGGTTGCGCCCAAAAGTTCCAAATTCAAATTATAGGATTTTAAGCGGGTTCCAAATTTTGAAAAGAGGTGTTTAATGATTAAAATGCATGCCCCCAAGTTGGACACTTGCACGCGCACGTAGTCGTCCAAACTTGCCCGTTTAGCCGAACGGAACGGAATCTCGACACGCAGACGCTACCACGCGACTAGTGGCGACGAGTAGGACAACATGGACATCTTAAATTTCATTTTAGGAGTTAAAATTTGTTATGTGCCAAAATGACTTAACCGGTTAAAATTTAGCAATAGACCCCAGAAAAACCGAATAATTGGAAAGGAGCAATAAATAACCCTCAACTAGTAATATAAATAGTATTATTGGGCTCGGGTGTTAGATCATACCCAACTACAAAAAGAATTTCGTCCTCGAAATTCCAAGAATACAAGATAGCTAACTACTGGAAAAGGTGAGGGAATTTCTGTCGGATCTCGTCTTCTCGCTCCCAAGTGGATTCTCCATGCGATCGGTTACACCAAGAAACTAGCACAAGAGGGATAACCTTGTTCTTAAAAACCTTTTCTCTTCGATCCTTGATTTCAACTGGTCGCTCCTCAAAAGTCAGGTCCTCTCGTACGGTCAACTCCGAATGATCCAAGACGTGAGTCTCATCACGAACATACTTCCGTACTTGAGACACATGAAACACATCGTGAACTCCAGCTAAAGACTGTGGTAATGCCAACCGGTACGATACCTCTCCAACACGCTCCAATATCTCGAAGGGTCCAACGAAACGAGGACTAAGCTTTCCCCGACTGCCAAAGCGAATCACCCCTCTAGTCGGTGATATCTTCAGGAATACCAAATCACCCACGGCGAACTCTAGAGGTCTTCTTGACGTGTCGGCCCAACTCTTCTGTCTGTCTTGAGCTGCCTTCATATGCTTCCTGATTGTATTCACCTTCTCGACTGTCTGTACCACCAAATCTGGTCCTAGTAACCTTCGTTCACCAACATCATCCCAACAAATAGGTGAACGGCACTTACGCCCATACAGTGCTTCAAACGGGGCCATCTGAATAGTTGCTTGGAAGCTATTGTTGTACGAAAACTCCACCAGGTGTAGATGATCTTCCCAAGAACCTTTGAAGTCCAACATGCAAGCCCTCAACATATCTTCAAGGGTCTGGATCGTTCTCTCTGATTGTCTATCGGTCTGAGGATGATAAGCTGTGCTAAACTTCAATCGAATCCCCAAACTTTCTTGTAAACTCCTCCAAAAGTGCGACAAGAACCGAGTGTCCCGATCGGACACGATGCTTACCGGTACTCCATGCAATCTGACAATCTCCTGCATGTACCGCTCTGCCAAAGTCTCTGTCGATTGACCAACCCGAAAAGGAATAAAGTGAGCTGCCTTGGTCAACCGATCGACAATCACCCATACAGCATTGTTGCCCTTTGGACTCCGCGGTAAAGCCGTCACGAAATCCATGGTTATATGTTCCCACTTCCACTGAGGAATCGGAAGTGGTTGCAGCAAACCAGCAACCCTTTGGTGTTCAGCCTTGACTTGCTGATACACCAAGCACTTAGCCACGAAGCGAGCAATTTCCCTTTTCATACCTTCCCACCAGAAGTGCTGTCGAATATCTCGGTACATCTTTGTCCCTCCTGGATGTACAGAGTAAGCTGAACTGTGTGCCTCCTTCATAAGCTCTTCACGCACATCTCCTTTTGGTACACACACACGGCTACCATATCTCAACGAACCGTCTTCATGGATCAGTAAATCGGTTCGCAGTCCGGCTTCAACCTGCTCTCGAAACTTTTGCAGTCTAGGATCCTGCGATTGTGCCGCTTTAATCTTCTCAACTAAGGACGATTGTACTTGCAACTGCATCAACTGTCCTGTAGCATGTGGTAGCACAACCTCCAAGTCAAATCTCTGAAAATCCTCAATGATCTTTCTCTGTGCGGTCAACACCTGAATTGCTGGTAACCGACTCAGCGCATCCGGCACGACGTTGACCTTCCCCGGATGGTACTTAAGATCGAGGTCATAGTCGGGCATCAGCTCCAACCATCTGTGTTGCCTCATGTTCAACTCTTTCTGAGTGAACACATATTTCAAACTCTTGTGATCTGAAAAGACTTCGACTCTCTCGCCCAATAGGTAGTGTCTCCAAATCTTCAGGGCGAAGATCACGGCTGCAAGCTCTAAGTCATGAGTCGGATAGTTCTTCTCATGAGTCTTCAGCTGTCTCGATGCGTAAGCGACGACTTTCCCGTTCTGCATTAAAACACATCCCAATCCCTTTCCAGATGCGTCGCTATGAATCACCAGTCCTCCTGAATTATCCGGTACGGTCAGGATCGGGGCGGTTATCAACTTCTGCTTCAACGTCTCGAAGGCCAATGCACATCCGTCCGTCCAAACAAACGGTACCTCCTTACGCGTAAGCTTGGTTAACGGCTCAGCTAAACGAGCGAAGTTCTCCACAAATCTTCTGTAGTAACCGGCGAGTCCAAGAAAACTTCTTATCTCCGCAACATTCTTTGGAACAGGCCAATCCCGAACTGCTGTAATCTTCTCGGGATCAACGGCGATTCCATCGCCCGACACGACATGCCCCAGAAACTTCACTTCTTCCAGCCAGAATTCACACTTACTCATCTTCGCAAATAACTTCTCTTGTCTCAGCGTTTGCAGTGCGATCCTTAAGTGCTCAGTATGCTCCTCCGGACTCTTCGAGTATACCAGAATATCGTCAATGAATACCACGATAAACTGGTCCAAGAAAGGTGAAAAGATCCTGTTCATCAAATCCATAAATATTGCCGGCGCATTAGTCACTCCGAAGGGCATCACTAAATACTCGAAATGCCCATATCGAGTTCGAAACGCCGTCTTGCAAATGTCTTCTGCCTTCACCCGGACTTGATGATATCCTGATCGCAAGTCCAGTTTCGAGAATACCCTCGCGCCACTAAGCTGCTCAAAAAGTTCTCCAATGCGAGGGATCGGGTACTTGTACTTAATAGTCACCCGGTTCAATTCTCGATAATCAATACACATCCTTCTCGTGCCATCCTTCTTCTTCACTAAAAGAACTGGAGCTCCCCAAGGTGAGTTGATGCTTCGAATCCATCCCTTCTCGAGTAATTCACCAACTTGTTTCTTAACCTCTTCCAATTCTACCGGTGCCATCGGATAATAAGATTTTGATACTGGCGCTGCACCGGGAATGAGGTCAATCGCAAACTCCACATCTCGCTTCGGCGGTAAGCCCGAAATGTCTTCAAACACATCCATAAAGTCGCGAACAACTGCCGGCTCTTCATTACTATCCACTACCATCGCCGCAAGAACATTGTTCGTCGGCCTAGCCCTAAACTCGACTGGCCCGACAGAACAGCTTCCTCCAATGAAAGTAAACTCAGGGTGTCCGGGAATCTGGAAAATTACTTTCCTTGCCCTACAATCAATGTGTGCGTGGAAAGTGCCAAGAAAATCCATTCCCAAGACTACTTCATAACTGCCCGTACCAATCACCAAGAAATATGCAAAAAGCTCCCGTCCACAAACAACAACTGTACAATCTCTACATTCCTTACTAGCTATGATTTTCCCATTCCCAGTGTGTATGTCCCAGAAACTAGACAGGGTCGTGCAGGTGATCGAGTGTGTAGTTATAAATTTGGATGACATAAAACAGTGGGATGCTCCGGAATCAAATAATGCCAATGCGGGAAAACCACGAACGAGTACAGTACCTGAAACCACTTCTCCTGATGCCTTGGCTTCCTCAGCTGTCAAGGTGAAAGCTCGACCCTGGTTGCGTCCTTGTGTCAGCTGCTTCTGTCCTTGGAACGGTCTCTGCGGAGGCTTCCGTATATCATCTCTCGTGCGAAGCTTCGATGGACAAGCACCAACTGCGTGATCGGCTGCTCCACAAACCAGACAAAGTCCCAGTCTCCTTCGACACTCCTTCTGCACGTGCCCGGGTATATGGCAGTAATCACAAGTCACGCTCTTTCTTCGATCAACGATCACAGGCTTCTTCATTGGCGCTACACCTCGACGGTCCACTGGAATACCCTTGCGCCCATGATCTCGGTTAGGTACAAATGCAGGCTTCCGGGCCGCAACTGCTGTCTGGTGAAGGTTCCCTTTCGATCCTGATAAACTCTGCTGCTCTCTGGCTGCCGTAAGAACCTGCGAGAAAGTGGTCAAACCCAGGAAGACAATCTGCCTCTGGATGTCCACATCCAAACTGCGCAAGAACCTTCGCGCCTTGTCTGCCTCCTTGGCGACCAAGGGTCCAGCGAAACGGCTGAGTCTTGTCCACTCCGCTGCATGTACATCCACAGCTGCTCCATTTTGTTTCAGCCCAATAAATCTCTCCTCCATTTCCTCCCGGGCAGTCCGCGGGAAGAACTTTTCCAAGAAACTTTTGGAGAAATCCGCCCAACTGATTGGCTTGGACAAGCGGGTCTCCTCCACAAGCCACCACTCCCGGGCGTAATCCACCAACTGAATGCGCACCACATCAACTCTCTTGTCTTCTGGGATCTGTGCCGCAATCAGTAAATTCTTCGTGTCCACAAGCCACTGCTCGGCTGGCAACGGCTCCTCCAAGCCAGTGAAAGTAGTAGGACCCAACCGTCTGAAATCTGCCACGGTCCCTACTCGGTCGACTGGCTTCGCTACAGCGGTATTTACAGACTGCTGCATAGCCTGCAAACCCTCCTGAAATGAATCTGCTTGCTGCTGGATCAGCTCAGTTTGCCTCCTCTGATTTTCCAACATCCCGCGTATCACTCCTAACATGGCGGCTTCATCCACACGCCTCTGATACGTCTTGAAATTCTTATCTGCCATGGTCCTGAAATCAAAACAAACAACATTAGCATGATGATAGATTCAATATATAAATCAAGGCTAGAACTCCAAGATACTTAAATAGAGTGCTGCATTGTAGCTATGCCGCAGTATCATAGCCGCAATTACTTAACTCCACCCAAGTCGCCTCAGTCCTAGAGATAACAAGAAGTTAGGTTTCGAGTTGACAATGCAAAGTAAGTTTGCATGTCGACATGATCTGGACGAATGATTCAAGGACGGTAAAACGGTCAAGGTGGCAGGACATGTCTCCTAATCACGGGTATTATGATTCGCGTATCGGGTGCAATACCCAACTACAAAGAATCAACCCAATTAACCTATGGCTCTGATACCATAGAACCATGTCACGCCCCGCTTCCCAGAGTACGCAAGATTGGGCACGCGACATAGCCAACCATGCTACCTGTGGGTAGGAAGTATCCATCCACAGTCACATTACGGCTGTAAGGATATCAAGAACAAGATAAAACTAATCTAATACATGTCCAAATCCATAATAACAAGAATCAATAAACAATAAGTGCGGAAGCTAATGATCCAATACAATGAATAAACAGTACGTCCCATAATGCGGGCTCACATCTGGAAATGAAAAGAAATAATTAAACCAAACCCTAAGGACTCACTGTTCAGCCTGCTGGCTGAAGTACTCCTGCTCGGTCGTCGACAACGGTACGAAATCTGGGCCATGCAAAACCCAGACGTCAGCGCGTCATGACATCAAGTATATAGCATAAACATAGTAATGAGCAATGCGAGTATGAACATGAATAAAGCAGTAACAAGAAATAACAAGCAGGGTAATGTGCAATGGTGTACAAACTGTCCTATCAGGTTTCCTACTCTATAGTCTTTGAAACCAATTGATGAATCGTCGATGTAACTCAATAGTATCCCGTGCGTGCCCGGGACCACGGTCATAACCCTCGGGGATGAATCCGAGACGTGCCGCTAAGCAGTAAAAGGTAGTAGGATGGACGAGTGATGTCAGCATCAACACTCCGGAGCTGGCCAAGCCCGTAAGAATGATCGGAACAATGTATCGAACTGTTGAGTTACAAGTCGGTTTCACCTTTGATTTTCCCATACCCCCAAACTATGTATGTCAGGTCAGGTATTCAGTAGTCAAGGACTAGTGCCAACACAAGGTCAAGTAAAAGTAGGTCAGTCTGGATCGACAGCAGGAATGGTCAGGTTTGTCGGCATTAGGCATGAGATCAGGAGACAAGTAATGTCATGGTACAACAGGATGAGTCGGTATGTATGTATATGTCAGGTGTAGCAGGGTCAGGCCAATAGGTAGTGTAACCGGGTAAGTGCTCACAACAGGTATACAATCAATAATGAACAGCAGCAGGAAACAGTAATTACCCATAATGTTCTATGTAAACACAATGATATTTTGTATTCTCTTATTAACCGGTTCAAGTACCTTTAGGGTGCAATAGCTACAAGGTGAAGAAATATCCACAATCATAAATTAATGAAACTACATGAAATTAAACTAAATATAATAATTGTCTCATGAATGATTTAACAGTTTAAGCAGATATGATTCAGTCGTTTTATTTAGTTGAAATATGGATTGATGTGGGTTAATTAATTACGAGAACTGTTGTAACGATTCCATTATAAATATAACTGCAATAATATGATATCAATTGCCATCATTAAGTTGTGGTATTAAATAGTATGAATTCAAGTGCGTGGCAAGACTAGATCTCGCACGCTAGCATGTTAGAGCAAGTATTCAGATACTTGCCTCGACGGTTCTGCAAACTGGAACAGGGATGCGATGTCGGCAGAAAACACGATATGATAGCACGGGCCACGGATCGAGTCCCAACAGAGAACAACGAGATCACACGGACCGGGGGGCTTCGCTGGAGCGTCGTGTTCGCCAAGACGGCACGGTCGGATTCCGGCAAAACGCGACAACAAGTTAGCAACAGACAAAAGACTCAATGCGATCAGCGGGGGGAAGACTTTGCACAAAGGAGAGATACCAGGGACAGTCACGACGGGCTCGACGGCGATGGGACGCCGGCGAGGCAACGGCGGCGGCGGCTACAAGGGCTGAAGGCCTCGGGTGTGCGGGAGAGGGTGCTGCGGCGAGTGGAGGAAAGGGTGGTCGGCTCTGGTGGTCGAGGGGGAAGAAGGAGGTGGCCCTGGTGACGACGGCGAGGTCGCCGGCGCGTTCTCCGGCGAACAGCGGGGGTAGGCGATGGGTTAAGGGCTCGGGTTGGTGTTCCGGCGAGGGGAAGAGGGAGACAACGACGAGGTCGTGACGAGGAGGGTGAGAGGGAGTCGTGGGAGTCGTCGGCGACGGGAGGTGGCGTCGACGGCGAGGTCTGCGAGGGTAGAAGACATCGTCGGGTCGGGTGCAGGCGCGGGAATCGTCGGGGAAACGAGGTGAGTGGGTGCGGCGAGTCTCGTGGTGGCGAGGGCGGCGACGGCGAGGTCGCGGGGGATCGGCGGTGAGGTCGCGAGGGCTAGGGTTAGGGTTTTCGTCGGGTTCTCGTGATGGGGAAGAAACATGGGGGAGGCGGCTGCATGCGTTTTCAAATATAAGAAGAGAGAGAGAGGGAGATTGGAGAGAGGAAGGGAGAGATTGAGGGAAGAGAGAGAGAGATAGGGAAAAGGAGCGGGGCCCACGCGGGTGTAATCTCATGCTGCGATTGGCCACGAGAAAAAATAAAAGGATTTGGAATTAAGATTTGAATGGGTTGGAGAGAGAAGCAGTTAAAGGAATATATATATATATATTCGTATAAATTAGTTTAGGGTATTAAATTTAAATGGGCCATTTTGGCGCGAAATGAAACATTTCCAAATCGCGTCCGGGTTGCGCCCAAAAGTTCCATATTCAAATTATAGGATTTTAAGCGGGTTCCAAATTTTGAAAAGAGGTGTTTAATGATTAAAATTCATGCCCCCAAGTCGGACACTTGCACGCGCACGTAGTCGTCCAAACTTGCCCGTTTAGCCGAACGGAACGGAATCTCGACACGCGGACGCTACCACGCGACTAGTGGCGACGAGTAGGACAACATGGACATCTTAAATTTCATTTTAGGAATTAAAATTTGTTATGTGCCAAAATGACTTAACCGGTTAAAATTTAGCAATTGACCCCAGAAAAACCGAATAATTGGAAAGGAGCAATAAATAACCCTCAACTAGTAATATAAATAGTATTATTGGGCTCGGGTGTTACACCAACCATGGTGGTCTAACACACTTGGTTAAGCTAATTGGGATAATTATGAGTTTTAGATTTGGTTAAGGGTGATTAGGGTTTAGGGTTGACTTGTGATGAAAAGGAGAGATTGTGATGGGTGTCATGCAAGCATTTAATGAGGGAAGAGAGAATGAAGGCTATGGTTATGTCACACCCTATTTCATTTCAAAACTTTTTGCATGTCTCTCTCTGTCATGTCCCAAAAGATGGAACATGACCGGCACTTAAACTACGAAACGTCTCGAGGCGTACGTAATCTAAGTAAGCCGAAAACCCAGAAATCCAAACCAAGAAAAGTAGTAGAGTGAAGGAAAACCAGTTTAAAACAAGTAGTTTTAATAGGATAAGCCGAATTATGCGGTTTTTAAGAACATCAAAATTTACTGAAAATTTCGGCAGAGTCTCCTTTGTAAATACTGGCGCCCAAACGGGATACAACATGAATAGTATACGAAATCAAGAAAAAGGCATCCCCAAGCGGGAGCTAGCTCTTCGTCAATCGACGGTCACAACCACACAAGCAATATAATATACAACGCCAACGGCGAGGATCAAAATTCAAAAGGAAACTCAAAACAACATGAAATCCACAGAAATACAACGCGCGACTCTAAGGTCGAAAGAATAAACGACACTGGTCTCTATCTCTGAAATAATTACATGTTTGGTTGATGGAATTTACTAGATACAACTGAATAATATTATACAAAGTAATATGATGGGTACGATACCAATAAACCCACCTACTAGCAAGTCACCCGAAAGGAGCAGTGCCAGCAAGCCGTAATGAAACCTGTACGACAAACCTGCAAGAAACTAGGGCACAACGGGGGTGAGTTGCTAACTCGTGAATAGAAAAACATCTACGAACAGAAACCGCATGAACAACGCAATCCTAAGTCAACGATCATAATATATACTCAAATATATAAAACATGCAGCCTATAACAATGACTAGGGTAAATATCTAACCCGAGTGTAATCTCATGTGCCCGTGTCAGTGCCTCAGGTAGCAATATATCATATGAATGAGGTATGAATGCATGAAAACAGAATACATGTAAATGAAGAACTGTTTTCATAATTTAGTGAGATTTCCTTTGTATTTTTAAAATGAGGTATCATAATGAAATCAGCATAAAACAGTGCTTAGCATCGGCATAAAACGAAATCCCAATATCTCGATATCTCTGTATCACGGTCTCTGTACCTCAATATCTCGAAATCTCAATGTCTCAATCACAATATCTAGGGCGCCGTCAGTCCAGACCGGCCCCTACCATCCATCTCAAGACCACGACGGTATCCTCCGGATATCCGACGCGTCGGGTAAAATCACCGGTAGGTAGTGCTCCCCTGCCAGGCTCACATCATCATCATCACGCGCTTCTTGCCCCGGGGTACCTTACCGGGTCCACCATGTACCCGAAATGGTTCATCCGTCTCCTCGAATCGGGTCTCGAAATCCATCAGCAAACTCATGGCGGACGACTCATACATTATGGGAAAAACCGCACTTTTTATTTAAAAAGAGAGAAAGCAGTTTATATATGTTTTGCGGTTTTCCTCCAAATCCAGAAAATATCATGGAAATCCGAATCATCAATAGCGTGTAAAACCATGAATATAAGCATGAGAATGAATAACAGTATGCATGAAGCGACAAGTAATAACTACAATATCTAAGCTGGCATATAAGGTATGTACACTAATATTATGTCATACTACTGGCTATCAAGCTAAGTTAAGCAATAATATTTTCTAAGGTGTACGTGACATGGCAATTACCGATGAAGATGTGTGTGAGCCGGCAAGTAAGTGTACGTGGTACATACGCATCATCGGTAATGGTGCTGGTGTCCTAACAATATGATATCAACAATGCAATAAGAAATTATAACATAAGTATGCGATGCGGAGCGAACAGCAATAATGAACGGAATACAAGACACAACGATAACTAAACTGCATTACCCTAATATAAATCCTACAAATGGTGCCCTTTTGAAATAACACGAATCATGGGGTTTTGAAAATAGGGGCTACGGTGTTTTTATGAAAAGATACGTCTTTTGAAATACCCGTAGGATCCTTTGGGCTGTCTTTTAAAATACCCACGATTCGTTAGTTTTTGCAATAGGTAAGAAATCTAATCTAGTCAAACAATTACACTAAACTATACGGCTGAACTACAGGTAAGGAAACCGCCTATCATCTGAGTCGATACATAAACATACCTGTATATGTATAGTCGGTGATCCCGCCTCAATAATATCATATCCGATACCATATCTATAATCAGGAATCCCAAGTCAAGAGTGCGGATCAATCATCAATATATAGCTCGTACGTAAATCCGTCGTACGGCATCCCAAATCTGGGTACGGGTCAATATCACATTCATTACACTATTCATCTGGTATCCTCTTTATCAATATCATGATCGGGATACTGATCTACGTCTAGTACAATACTGATATCGCCTAAGTAAGCATGCACGTGTGTGAAACACTACGTCAAGGACCCGCTACAACGTCATGTCGTATCTCAAATACGAACCCTGCCATATCACCGATCTCACGACCTCAAATCAAATCTCATCGACTCATCATAAATCCCAAGTACTATCCTCATTATCCATGATTGTGTATATGAATGTATATATGCATAGTCCCATACCCATGCATATATACATATATACGCATCCCCATCTACGTACAAGAAAGTAATGTATGCAAGTTTGTGTGTGTGTATGTGTTAGTGTAGTGCACCCACTACCTAAGGTTTCGTAACCATGCACCAATCCAACACCAATATCCATCTTAAATCATCAACAATAAATCCTAACAACATATCATAAATTGTTGGTGTGTATACGCATCCGTATACATCACCACGAACTGCGGGGGTGCTATACGCCATCCACCCGACTTCTCCCCGTAGATATAAATCTACTCACCTGGTCCTCGCTCGCCGGTGCCGACGTCGCCACGCGCTTGCTTGTCGTCTCGAAGTCCACATGGGGGTACCTACATATCACAACGCATCGTATCGCATTAAAATCCGACTCATGACCAAAACGACACACGAATCCCACATAGGTCAAAACCTATGGTTGCTTCCACAAATCAACCCAAAAACCCTCGACATCGGCGTACAAACGCCAGACCATCGAGAAAAACCCAAATACACTCATTTGCACATTCACGAACACTAATTTTAATATAAAATAGGTTAAAACTCACAAAAACCCCAAATTCACTTTAAAAGCCGTTTTTCCGAAAAACTAGCAAGCAAAATTTCCCGTTTTAGTGCAAAATTTCCCGTTTTAGTACAAAACTAGCGGCCACAATATCCACTAAATATCATAACTAATTCAAACAAACCATTTCTATAATTTATTCTTATCAATTTGCATAAATTCCAAAATCCTAATTTGCAAAAATATCAATTTTTATCACTTTTTAAAGCAAAATTCACAATTCAACCATTAAGATTAGTTTTGCATAACCTAAGATATTAAACCACTCATTATAATGTTAATGATGTCATGAAAAACTAATTGAAATTTTTATCTCACCAAAATACATATATTTTAAAAACCTAGTTTGCAATATATATAATTATTACAAATTTAAATTAACAAATTGCAAACTAGCAACTAGATTAGTTTTAGCATTCTATTAACATGTTAATCTCCATATTAAAATCAAAAACTAATGATAAAAACCCTAATTAAATTCAAACCCTTCTCTTAGAATTTCCAAATCTAGAAATTAAACCACAATAATACCTAATTAGGCTAGATTTAGATAATTTATCAATAATGAAAACATGGGTTGAGATTTATACCTCACAATTTTGTAGATCTACAAGAAACTTAGCCTCTCAAATCTAGCTTCATTGCCCAAGATCCACACTTGATTGGCCAAAGAAATAAAGGGTTAGGAGTTAACTAGGAATTAGTGGTAATTTGGAAGCATTTTAATGGAAATGAGAAGATTTTTGAGCCAAAATGAGGAGGAGAATTTTTTTGGGCTGATCATGGAGGAGGCTCGGCCATGTTGCTGGAAATGGGAGAGAGAAAGAGAGTGGAAATGTAGGTGTATGTGTAGAACCACCTTATTTAATGCATCTTTTCAAATAAACCCTTCATTACACCCTTTTTACAATTCCCTTTTTCTATTAAATGATGAGAGAATGTGATGGGAATTGTGAAGAGGGAGGGAGGGCTGCTGTCATGTGGTGGTGGGGCTGGCCATGTGAGTGGGTGAGGAGAGAGGGTGTGTGTGTGGAGCAATGAACACCAAACACCAATACTATATGCACCAAAACCCTTTTATTTTCACAAAATAAGCCTTTTTCTTCAATATTTTCTAAACCGTTTTGGCAAACGATTTCATTTCAAAAACCACATGATAAAATTTTATTTAATGTTTTATGATGCTCAAAATTTGTTTCAACTCATTCCAATTTGTAATTTTCCCTAATTAAATATATTAGTGACGGCTTAAAATAATAATAAAATAATTTTTTTCCAGAAAATTTGAAATTTCACCAGTGGCTCAATAAACACCAAATACTAGCAATTACATAGCTAGAATGTGTATATTTAATTTTTATATTAAGATATTTGCATTTTGACTTTTTACAGAAAACCCCCTTATTTTACCGATTTTTTTGAAATTTCACCGAAACGATTTTCAAAACGTTACACTCTCACACTCTCTTTCACACTCTCATTTCACTCTCATCTCTCCCTCTCACTCACACACACACATCAGCCCCAAATATCAACACATAGCCACAAAACAACATCATAGGCAAACATCAGCCGTTTTCATCATCAGCAGCAGCACCATCAGCCTCAGCTTCAGCCTTTTTCATCAGCATCAGCAGCTGCAAAACAGCCCCCCAACTCCATAAACAACACATACACACCATCACCTTATACACAACCCTAAACCACAAATACTTCAACATCTTCTTCACCTGCTGCTGCAACAGCAACCCAAAATAATAAAACACCACACCCAAATCTGAATCAGCAGCAGCAGCTTCTGCAAGTTACAACAAGACAAAGTTCAGCTCATTTCCAGCCAAGTTTTGCAGCACCAGGAGCTGTAGCAACAGCACACACTCTCCTACTTCTTCTCTTCTCCTTCATCTAGGGCCTCTCGAGGTCTAACCCCTTAACCCGACTCCTAATTGCTAAAGTTATGGTTATCTAGCTTAGTTTAGTGTTTATTTTATGTTTTAGTGGTAATTTTGGGTAATTTAGGGGAGTTTTGGAAAAGTAATGGTTGTGATGGTTTGAGTAGCCTTATTAGATGCTGTTGAGACTAGATCAACCAAGTTTTGTTCCAGATTTCACACAAATACTCGATTTATCCGACTTGGCGTAATTTAGCAGTTTTAGGGACTTTTTTAGCCTCTGTTAGATCTGCTGTTGACCCGAACCTTTAAAAATAAAATTGTGAAGACTGTAGCATGGTGAGACTAGCAGGGACAGACACACAAAGCACGGGGACCCACCTCCCACCCTTGGCCGCCAGTTTATTCATTCTGGCCGCAATTTGCGGCCAGAGTAGGGGGTAGGGTGTTGGGTTTTTGGGTGTAGGGTCCTGCTGGGTAGCTTAGTCTGTTGGTATCTGTAACTTTTTAAGTTAGGCCCAGAGGCAAAATCTGGAGCAGTAAACGTCTTTTCGATGTTTTCAACTTGTGCGACACGCGCGTGATACGCGTGGTTCTATGGCATGCTGCGCGACACAGCGTGTCAGAATTGGTTCTGGTGGGTTTGTGCGCGTCGCGACGTGTCGTGTGCACGCGCGTTTAGTTTCACGCATGTGTATCCTTTTTATCGATATATCGTGTTTTTGCAGGATTTTCCTGATATATGTGATTTTGGTAAATTCTAGGTTCGCCGGCGGGGACTTCGAGCGCAGCAGAGAAAGAGAAGCAGGTGGTCGGACACACCTAGCACGAGATCACGAGTGAGTAGATTTTACATCTACGGGGGACGATCGTTTGGATGGCGCAAGTCGCCCGATATATTTAGTAAACTTGAAAATTTTAAACTTTAACATTTGCTTGTGACATTAGAAATAATAATACTTGCATGATAGTTGCTGCTGTTAGGATCTATATGTTGTACCCATATGCGCAAACTCATTCTGTAGGACACATGCACCATTACCAGGTTTTTTTTATATGCAGCATGAGCATTATTCATGTGTACACCCACACCCTGGTAATTGCCATGTCACGACACTGGATAACTATAAATCTAAACATGTTAATTGCTTAGACCTGTGCTATTGCAATAAATATTTAAAATGAAATCATAAGAATTGCTATTCTCGTGCATATATATCATTACATCACTTGCTCATGCCTGGTATAAATCATACATTGCAACTTGAACATTGATACCATTGGCATTCATTATCATTGACATATGCACCCATGATGATTTCATGAGATTTATGATATTTCTGGACTTCAGGAAAAAGCCGCAAGATTTGATACTTATGATCTTTTAAAAAATATAAAAGTTGCGGTTTTCTAGTGATGTAATGTGTCGTCCACCATGAGTTTGCTGTGTTTTCGAGACCCGTTTCGAGGAGGTGGATGAACCGTCTCGGGTACATGGTGGGCCGGTAAGGTACCCCGGGGCAAGAAGATCGCAGGAGATGGCGTTGAGCCGGGCAGGGGACGGACTACCTACCGGTGACTTCATTTGGCACGGCGGATATCCAGAGGATACCGACCGTGGCCGCTAGATTGAGATATGGATATTTGGGATGGATCAGCCGGATGGCTGAGACCAGAGATACTTGACATGGATATATGAGATTGAGACAGTTTTGAGGTGTCGTTGCTAGACACGGATTTTGTTGATTTCATGGATATTATACTGATATTGAAAAGAGTTTCAAAAACAAAGAAAGAATAGTTCTTGTACTTATATGTTGAGATCTTGAGTTGACTCATATAGCATACATACATGTTAGTACATTCATGTGGCATATATATCTGTTAGTACATCCATGTGACATACATACTTGTTAGCATACTGATGATGGATACATACCTGCTAATGCCTATAGCCATACCTGTTTAGAGATGCTAGGATACTTGTGTGCATACATGCGATAGCCTTTGTAGATGTTATTTATTATTCACGAGCTGGCAACTCACCCCCGTTGTGCCACAGCTTTTCTGCAGGTCCGTTCCGTCAGCACTATAGCGGTGGACACTTTTGCCTCTTTTGCTCTCTTTGCCTGGACTCAAGGCTTTTGCTCTTAGGTGGGTTGTTATCATTTTGTACCACCTTATATATGTTCATTGTATCTAGAGTACTCCATCTACTACTATTTCAGCTGTACCCGTTTATTTAGATTACTGTATATTGACCTAGAGACGAGTTTGCGAGACTTGTGGATTTATGTTAGCTGGGGGTCGAGCTCACTTGAGTCGACATGTTATTTTATCTGTGCTTTCATTCTTATTTATGCACATTGTATTTTACATTGCGTGGGATTTGTGACCGCCTTGAGGCGAAGTGCTAGCTCCCGCTTGGGGATGCCATTTTTCTGTTGTACCTATTTGGGGCATGTTTTACAAAGGAGATTCTGCCGAAAATTTTGGAAAAAGGGAAAGTTGTTTTAAAAAGGAAACTTGATGTGGTTTAATGGAGTAAAATGCTTAAAATAAATTGGTTTCCTTCACTCTAATTCTTAATTGGGTTTTGTATTCTGGGCTTCGGCTTACTTATTTTACGGACGCCTTGAGACGATTCGTAACTTAAGTGTCGGTCGCGTTCCGTACCTTGCGGGTCGTGACACGAACACTCGAGTTTGATGTGGGGGATCATGTGTTCCTTCGTGTGTCTCCGATGAAGGGTGTGATGCGTTTCGGGAAATAGGGAAAGCTCTGTCGCAGGTATGTCGGACCCTATGAGATTCTGGAGAGAGTGGATGTTGTAGCTTATCGTTTATTACTTCGACCAAGTTTTCCCGATGTGCATCCAGTGTTTCACGTGTCTATGCTTCGCAAGTATCTTCACGATCCCTCTCAGCGATCCAGCATCAGACCTTACAGCTTGAGCAGGATTTATCCTACACAGTGCAGCTAGTAGCTATTCTAGACCGACAGGCAAAGAAACTGAGATCAAGGGTACTTCCATCTGTAAAGGTTCTTTGGCGAGGAACGAATCGCGAGGAGGTCACTTGGGAGGCCGAGAATGTGATGCGGAAGAAATTTCCATATCTTTTTGAAGGTGCGTATAGTTATGTTTTAAATTCTGGGACCGAATTTTCTTAAGGGGGGAATTTTGTAACATTTTGAAAATTCTAGATAATAAATTAATTTAATTAATTAAATAATAAAATGTTAATTTAAAAAGTTATTGAAACAAAATAGGACATTTTCATAAGTAGTGTATGAAACTAATTAATTTGAAATTTTAGTTTGTAACATTAGTAATTACAAGGGTTTTAGCGAAAAATTTAGCTTCAATTGTAGTATGATATAGTATGAGGGGTTTTGTGAAAAGTTTAAGTAATTGTGAAAATTTGGAAATTTGTGAGGGTTTATGTGTAAAATGGTAAGGTCATGTTTAAGCTTAAGTTACACTCATGGCATAACATATCCTAAATGACACCTCATGCACACACCTCATCCTTGCATGAAAACCCCACCATCTATTGTGCACACACCTCACCGTTGCATGAAACCCCACATCCTTTTGTTGACACCTCCTCCTACAACCCTCACTCATTCTCCTTATCTTTATTCAGTCATATATCATTTAGAAATAAGAATTTAGCTGAAAGGAAAAGAAAGGAAACATCTTAGAACACACTAAAAGAAAAGAGAAAAGAAGAAAAGAAGAAAAGTGCTATGTGCTAAAGATTTCACAACCACCATCTAGCTAGGATTTTGAGCTTGTGCATCTTGGAGGAAAACTTTTCAGTGATCTTCTGTAGGTATAATTTCAACCCTGAAACTTAAGTTAAGTATTGTTTTATTTTAGAAATCGAATATCGGTAATATCATATTTTTGCAAGCTTAGGCTCTGTCTTGAATCTGCTATAGTTTAGATGAAAATTAACCTTACCAAACAATACCTTCATCTTATATATTAGACCTAGAATAAACCCTAGAAAGACGAACCCAGTTGCTCAGAGATTGGCCGGCGACATATAGGGAAAATCCGAGCTCGCCGGGTTTTTGAGGGAGTTGGGTGTTAGGGTTCTTAGGGTAGCTCTCTGTATATGTATTAGGAAGTTTGGTATTGCTAGTTTAAGTTAATTTTTCAGTATGTGAAATATGGAAGCTAATATCTGAAATGGGATTAAAATTCTAAAATACGACACGGATGTTTCGTAAAACATTTCTGTTTTCTGTTATGAGCAGCATGTGGTTAAAATCCAGTTAGCAGAAGTATTAGATAGTTTACAATAGTCATACGTAGTATAGAATACCTAAAACTTGTATTTTCATGTTTTCGCCGTATCGGAGTTTAGCAGTTTCTTATAAGAGTTAATGTCGATGTTAGATTCGAGTACGAAAACTTCGGAGGCCGCAAGGAAAGGAAAGGGATTGGTGATATCTGAGTAGATTCGGCGTATTTTGGTGAGTAGACTAAACATCTAACGGGAGATTTTGTATGGATGGCGTTAAACCGCCCGTAAATTTTAGTTGGATAATAATTTTCTTTATATTGATTACATGTTTAAAATTAAGAAATTTTGTCATATGCATTCATATCTATAAAATAACACTTGCTAGAACACTGCACAAACTATCGATGATTCATGTTGCACGCGCACATACCTATATATTACACTACACCTCATCGATATTGACATATCACGTATCACTTAGAACTTTCCATATCCTATATGATTCCTTTCATACCATATGTATCATTATTAGTGATTATGTGCATCGTTGTTATTGATTGATACCTATCATGGCTTACTTTTAATTATTCATAAATTTTATCACCAGTTGTGTTGGGTTTAAGGATTTCTGGTTTTTAGTTTTATATATTATTAAGTTATATTCATTGATTCTTCCTGAATGATGTGATATGTCCACCATGAGATGTCGTTTTTATGATTTGGATTTATTCCGAACCGAGTGGGGGGGCTATACAGTTGCGGATTTATACGTTATCCAGACTAAGTGGGGAGGGGGATATACAATTGGATATATGGTGGACCCGGTCGAGACCGAGGGGCAGGAAAGCCGCATTTGAGGCGGGGAGCCTAGCGAGGATACTCAATACCGGAGACAGTTGTGAAACACGGCGGATATCTAGGTGATACTGTAACATTTCAGAAAAATAAAATATTATTTTTGCGAATTTATTTAATTAAATAATAAATATTATGAATATTTTAATAATGCTGTATAATTATATACCGATAAATTGGGAAATATTTGGAAAATTATAGGAATTATGAAAATGAAGGTGTTTTATATGATTGAAGCAAAATATAAATTCTTATGATTAAGTATATTCTATTTTTATGCTAATCGGGATTAAATATCACTAATCGTGCATTAAGCTTGTTTTGTGCACATGACATGCACCAAGTCACATTACACTTTTACACATTTTCTACCATGGCTTTTTCCTTATTTTCAGGCATGGTTTTGTTTTAAATGAAATGAAAAAGAAAGGAAAAGAGAAGAAAGGAAAAAGGAAAAAGAATAGAAAATGAATAAACATAGAGGGATGGGCATGAGAGAGAGAGGTGAGGGGTTTCCTTTGACTTGGCTATTCTTTTCCCTCCACATTTTTTTCATCTTTCCTCCCCCTTCCTCCTCCATGGCTGCCTCATTCCCCACCTCTTCTTAACCCTCACACACCACCACCAAAAACTCATCAAAACTCCATCTCCAATTCATTAAAAACATGCACAAGCCCACTACAAGCACTTTGGACCAAGAAAAATCGGATTTTGGGCACTTGGGGCAACTCAAGAAAATTCTTGAGTTGCCAAATGAGGTAATTCCATCACCATTAGTGTAGTAATCCATTCTATTTAGTGTCTATGCATGTTTAGAAGTGTTTAAGTTTGATTTAGTGAACTTTGGAAATTCAAAGTTAGGGTTTTGAGGAAGTCTTGAATTGAGATAGTGTAATTGAGATTAGTAGAGGCCATACAACCCCTCTAGTGCTAGAATTCTGGACTAAATATTAGACCTAAACCCCAAACCCCAAACTTAGAAATCCCCGATATCGGAAAATTGTGGAAACTGTGATGAAGTTTAGTGACCTGCTATCACCCGGGGTACCTGAAAATTTTATAGCGATTACAGTGAGGTGTGCAGGTGATATGGAGCTTACCCTAAAGACCCGAGACCCCACCCATTCTTTATGGCCGCCAATTTATTTCCTCTAGCCGCAATTTGCAGCCAGGGTAGGGGCATTTGGTTCGTATTGGTTCCATGGCTCTTTCATCAGTAAAATAGACCCTTTAAATATGCAAAATTGGTTAATTTCATCTAGGGTAAAATCTGGAAGTGTTTTACGTAGTTTCTGATTTTTTTTTGCAGCTTTTAATGAATTGAAGTTTTGATATTCGTGTTTTATCTGTCGATTCACGTTTATACGTCAATCGTTGAGAGTTGTTGGTTATTCTTGCATGTGTAGACATAGGTTTTAACCTATGTACGATTCGTGTGCCATTTTGGTTTTCGTGCGTGATTTCCGTTTACGATGCTGTATGTGTACATATGTAGATACCCCCATGTGGACTTCAGATGATGAAGAAGAGGATGACGACATCGACTTCGGCGAGCGATGATCAGGTGAGTAGATATATATCTACGGAGGAAGTCGGGTGGATGGCGTATAACACCTCCGCAGTTTCGTAGTATAGAATGCGAATGCGTTATGATATATACAGATGTATACTTATATGCTATTATAAGATGTGTATACTTAGTAAGGAATGCTAGGTGACTTTCGGATAGTTTTAGCATACTTGTAGGAAAACGTATTTAGTTAGTTTCTTAGTCGCGAACCCTAGAGTAGTGATTTGCATACACGCACACATACATGCATACATTTTATTTCTTGTACGTATATGGCGATATGTATACATACACACACACACAGGTATGGGACTATGTATATATATATATATGTATACATATACATGGATGATGAGGATAGTACATGGTATTTGGAGATGAGTCGATGAGATTGGGCATGATGCCACGAGATCGGTGATATGACATGGTTCGTTTTATGAGATGCGACATGATTGTTATAGCAGGTCCTTGGGCAATGTGTTTTCATACACACACATACATATATGTAGATGGTATCATTATGTACTAGACTTAGATCAGTACTCCTAATACATGATATGATGATAAGGATACCAGATGAATGATAAGATAAATGTGATATCCGACTCGTACCCAGATTGGGATGCCGTACGATGGATTTACCGTACGAGCAATATATTGATGATAGATCTGCACTCTTGACTCGAGGATGTCATGTTATATATTGTATCGTATGTGATACTATTGAGGCGGAATCACCGACTATTTTATATATATATATATATATAAATATATATATATATATATATATATATATATATATATATATCGACTCAGACTTAGGCGGTTTTCTTTACCCTTTCGACTAGTCTGTTAGTTTAGTCCTGTAGTTTACTTGTAGATGTTAGATTAGACTCGAGTCATAACTATTTCAAAACTAACGAATCGTGAGTATTTTTAAAGACAGGACAAGGGATTCTACGGATATTTCAAAGGACGTACCTTTTCTTAAAAACAATGTAGTCCATATTTACTAAACACCACGATTCATGTTATTTCAAATGTCAAAACTTTGTGACTCACATATATTGATGTAGATTCTTTATTGTTGCGTGTATTATTCATTTTCCACATATTCTTGCTATTCGCATCGCATTGCATGTTTAAATGTGTTTATCGTCATATTAAACCCATGTTATCAGGACACCAACACCATTACCGATGATGCGTATGCCTACGAACACATACTTGCCGGCTCACACACATCATCATCGGTAATTGCCATGTCACGTATACTTTAGAGAATATTAATTCATTGATATCGCTTGTTAGCTGATAGTTTCGACATGATACTAGTGAGCATGCTTTTATATGATAGCTTAGACATTTCATTTATTTTCTGCGTTATCTCATGCATGTATATTCATATATTCATTTGCCATGCAATAATATGGGCCATTCTAGATTTCCGGAGCCCAGTATTCATTATTTATTTACATCGTGATTTATGATTTTGGATTTCCATGAGATTGCTGGATTTGGAGAAACCGCAAGGATTTTATAAACTGATTATCATTTTAAAATGAAAGTTGCGGTTTTCTCATGATATGATTTAAGATATGTCCACCATGAGTTTTCTCGGCTCTTGAGCGATATTATACACCCGATTCGAGGAGGAGGAGGAGGAACCGTCTGTAGGTGCATGGTGGACCCGGTGCGGTACCCCGAGGCAAGATGGTCGTAGATGATGGCGTTGAGCCTGGCAGGGGTGCACTACCGACCGGTGATTGTATTGTGACTCGACGGATATCCGGAGGATATCGATCGGAGTATAGGCCTATCCGGATAGCCGGAGCCCTAGATATTGAGATTTGATGATTTAGGCCAGTCCGGATAGCCGGAACCCTAGATATTGAGATTCGAGGATACAGGCCAGTCCGGATAGCCGGAGCCTGAGATATTCATATATTGGGATTTATATACATTTTGTGTCGATGCTAGACACTGATTTCCCTGTTGATTTCATTGATGATACCTTGTTTTATATATACAGAAATATCACTAAACTAAGAAAACAATTTTTCTCATTCATGATGTATTATGTTTTCATTATATTGTATTCATACCTCATACTTATGATATGTTTCTACCTGAGGCACTAACACGAGCACATAGTATTCCACTTATGTATAGATGTTTACCCTTGCCACCATATCATGCTTCAGGCTTTATCATTTTGAGGATGTATATTTTATGATCGTATTGACCTAGGATTGAGTCATACATACGATTTCTGCTCTGTGATATTTTCTACTCACGAGTTGGAAACTCACCCCCATTGTGCCACGGTTTCTTGCAGGTTTTGCCGTACAGGTTACCTTAGCGGCTTTGCTGGCACACTGCTTCTTCCGGGTGATTGCCTTGGTAGGTGGGTTCACTCGCATCGTGACCACCACTGTACCTTTTATTATATTTCAGTTGTATCTAGTAAACTCAATCAACCAGACTTGTATTATTTGATAACCTTAGAAGACCAGTTGTATATTCTTTCGACCTTAGAGTCGCGCGTTGTATTATTACAGTTTTCTTGATGTTGTTGAGTTTCCTTTTGAGTTTTGATCCTCGCCCTTCGGCGTTGTATATTATATTACTTTCGTGGTTGTGACCGCCAATTGGAGAAGAGCTAGCTCTCTCTTGGGGATGCCTTTATATATATTATGCATGTTGTTCCCTTTTGGGGCCTGTATTTACAAAGGAAACTCTGCCGAAATTTTCAGAAAAGACTGGATGTTTTAAAATGCATACTTTGGCTTATGTTATTAAAACCACTTGTTTTAAAACCAGTTTTCTGCATTCTTCTTTAAAATGGTTTAGATTTCTGGGATTTTTGGCTTACTTGAATTAGATGGGGTCCTATAGTGTAACACCTTAGAATGTGCTTTATAGCTAATTATATTTTAATGTATGGTTTTTAATAAAAAGTTAACCAGATTGGTTTTTAATTATTTTATCCTATTTAATGAATATTTTATTAGAATTTTTCTAGGCACACACACACTTGTGCATGTTAGCTAGGGTGTTATTTGGGGTTAAACCTTAATTAGCTATATGGTGGCTAACCATTCCCTAATCTTGTTTAATAAGTTTGTTTAAGTGTTATGGGTTTATGGTGTATGGTTGTTTTTAAATAAAATGAGAATAAAAAGGGTTTTATTTTGGTAAGAAATGTTGACTTTGTGAGAGGGAGAGGGTATGGTGCTACATGGAGAGAGAGCCATGCCTCATTAATGAAGTGAGAGAGAGTGAGAAGGGGGTTGTTTGTGTTATCTCATTCTCATTCATTGCTCTCATTCTCTCACTCTCAAACACACACACACACTCACCTACAACATCAGCAGAAGCAGCAGCCTTCAGCAACAGCAGCAGCTCCTTCATCAGCAGCAACAACAGAGCTTTAGCAGCTGTAGCAGCAACATCTGAAGCAACAACAACTTGCAGCAGCTCTCCCTCCTCCATTCACGCATTATCCTGCTTCTTAGGGTTCCTTAGGGTATAATTTCTTAACCCAATTTTCCTTTTTGCTTAGCTTATGTGATAATTAGTTTCGGTTTGCTTTTAAAGCTAGTTTAGTGCTAATTAAGGTGATTTGTGTAGAATGTTGTTTAAGTGATGATTGTGTTAGTTAACCTAGCCTATTTTTGTGTTGTTAGGGTTACTTTAACTGAGAATTAATCCAGATTTCACTAAAATAACATAGGGTTTGCTTTTTGTGCAAATTAGCGTTTTTAAAGCGATTTATTGGCAATCTGAGTTCTGCTTTTGACCCGGACCCTTCAGAACAAAATTAAGGAAACTGGAACTAGATTATTAGGTCAGAACCACACCACCAGAACACGAGCCACCCATCCCAAAACTTGGCCGTAGATTTATTCAATCTGGCCGCAAATTGCGGCCAGGAAGAGGGGTTGGGTCTTGGGGTTTTAGGTAATGTAGTCTGCTATGTTTTGTAGTGTTTTGGCATGTCTAGTTTTGTGAGATTTGACCTATAGGAAAATCTGGGATCAAATATCGTATTTGGTGTTCGTTGTATTTGCGCGATACGCGCGATACGTGAGAGGGTTCTGTGATCCAGCGTATCGCGGCGTGTCGCGATGGTTTTAGACGCGTATACACACGTTTTAGCATATCGTGCACGCGCGTTTAGTTCGCGACGCGAGTTTCACCTTTGGGTTCGATATCGCGTTTTGCGAGATATTTGGCTTATATGTGATTTCCATGTCTTATTTGCAGGTTTGCAGGCGGGGACTACGGACACTGCTACAGGGGGAGCAGATGGTAGGATTCACCTAGCGTGGAGTGTAGGTGAGTAGATTTAACATCTACAGGGGAATCGCCCGCATGGCGTTATGCGTCTGGGCTAGGATTCAATACTTGTCGCATATTCTACGTCATTGTTAGAATTGCGCCTTTACCCTTTTTACTTAGATATAGTTGTACTGTGACTAGTAGCCGTAGGGCACTGCACCTATTATTGACGGTTCATGTTACACGAGCACGGATTGCATGCTACACACACACCGTCAATAATTGCCATGTCACACACTAACCATTATAGATACTATTGCTTATCACACATGACATCTAGCTTATCGGGATATCCTACATATTTTACTTATACCCAGGGGGTATACGACATCAGTTCTTATAGGTAGATACCTATACATTGCTACACCTGTATGTTACACACATATTCGGTTGCAGTTACATATTTACCTTTACTGATGTTACTTAGCTGTACCTTATTGGTTTCACATACATCTGGTTTCAGCTACATATTCTCATTTATATGCTCGCATTTCAGATATATCGTATATGTTTATTCCTGGATTGTGCATTATTATTTGGAATTTACATGATGTTTTCTTGATTAGGGAACCGCGGGAGTTCATGTAATTATGCATACATTGAAAAACCCGGTTTCCTTGATAGGATATTTGCGCATCCACCATGGGTTTTATCGGTGCTGATTATATATACCCCTACGAGGAGGCGTCGAGGCCGTAGAGGGTACATGGTGGGGCCCGGAGGTACCCCGGGGCAAGAAAGGGATGTCGATGTGCTATGAGCCGATGAGCCCGGCAGGGGAACCATACAATCCGGTGATAGTACCAATGACTCGGCGGGGATCATGGAGATACCGTTGGGAGTCATGCACGTATGCATACGTCGAAAGGCGAGGGTCAGAGCTAGGCACTCGTGCTTTCGGGACAGCGTATGATACGTACCTATCAGGATTTCTGTGTCCATGCTTGGCACATTGTTTTCATGATATTTCTTTAAATACCTTTTTATATATAACATGGGATTTAGCCGTTGTTATATATACCCTTACATCAATATTAGTGGAATGGGACGCTAATATATGTGTATTAACCCCATCATATTTTTTTCTGCATATATATTTATTTAGGATGTTTGAAATTTACTTGAGATTCGACTTGGGATATAGGTGATTCATTGAGATTGGATATTGGATATGAAAGAGATTGTTGATTTGTACATTCGAGATATAGGAGGGCTATTCGATATTGTACATTGAGGTGATGTGAGACTTATATGATGTGAGAGCCCAGTTTGGGGGCTGATTTGAGGAATTGTGGATTTGAGTGTCTCGATGGATTGTGATCCTGACACGATGTCAGGTTTCCGTGAAAATGACATATTCCACCCCATACCTCACATTTATCTATTTTATGCACAGTTTCATATATTGGTAGTACATGTTTGTGTACCCTTATGATAGTTGCATAGCTACATTCTCATATCCCTATTGCATATTATTGTCATGTTACTATTGCTTCACATATTGATTGTACCTGCTAGTGTACTTTCTATTAATTTGCATTCACATGACATGTTATTACTGTAATCGCATACCTTAGATTCATGCTGTACGTACATTCCTGCGATTACCTGCATATGTTATCTACTATTCACGAGTTGGCAACTCACCCCCGTTGTGCCACAGGTGTTTCAGGTTGTTCTCCAGAGTAGTCGAGGCAGGGTATTCAGCTATTCAGCTATTCTCTTTTGCTACAGATACCGCATCAGCTCACAGTACTATTTTGCTTAGGTCGGTTTTGGTGGTTATCTGTATTTTGTATTGTACATTCGTTGTATCTTGTACTCTCCATCTACTATTATGTTGTTGACTTAGAGACTTGGTGAGGGCGATATTGTATATTATTGTGGATTTGTTGTCTTTTATATACAGCTTTCTCTCTATTTTCTTTATTTCTTCGCTACAGCGTCATATTTTTGTGTTGCATTCATCTTGGCTAGTTTTTACAAAAATGGGGTGTTGCTAAAATTTTAAAGAAATAAAGTAGGACTTTTAAAGAATTTGGGTTGCGATTTCAAATGTTTCAAAAACTTATATTATCTTTTCCATATTTTTATGGTTTAGATTTCTGGGTTTTGGCTTTCTTTTACTACGTTACGTCTTAGGGCGTTGCGTAGTACTAGGGCCGTCACGGGCCAATTTTGGGCCATGACAAAATTGGTATCAGAGCGCTAGGTTTTACCTTTCGGAGTGTAGGATGACCTTAGTATGATGGAGTAGGTAGCTTAAGCGGAGTAACGTAGTGTGTGTATGTCTGCAGCATACCCACGATGCGGTACTTCGCCTTAAGTGACCTAAGTACAAATTGCTTGAAATTTCTTCCTTGATGATTCATATCCTTGAGATTCGATTCCTTAATATTATCGAATCTTATATCTATTTATAGCCTTGCCGCCGATGACTATGGGGACTCAGAGTGATGCAGCGAGGGCCGAGGTCAGAGTTGGCTCGGGTGAGACGAGTACTGACCAGGATGGCACTCTAGTTGCACAGGTGCAGACGGATCAGCCTACGACATATACTATTGATAGACTTTTGGCAGAGATGCAGGACTTCCGCCAGACTATGAGTTCATTGGTTTATGTCGTTCGGGAGCTACGACAGGTGGTTGTCACCCCTGTTACTCAGTTGTCACTTGCGATCAGCATGCAGCAGTCCGTCACCTACATAGCACCAGTGGTTGCAGCTCCAGTTGATGAGGCGCATATTCCAGAGGCTCAGAGAGTTCCAGGACAGTGGAGGACTCGTACCAGTGTACCGGCCCAGAGGCAGAGGTTTGGTCATCGAGACAGATTTCGTGGCCGTCGCGGGAGTAGCAGAGGCTTAGGACGACGACAGTCGTTCAGCTCTCATCCTCAGGATGGTCAGCAGTCAGCGCGTGGATGTTTTCGATGCGGGAGCCTTCAGCACTTCATCAGGGATAGTTCCTTAGCATCTCGTCATGATCGTTTTCAGAGAGGCCGTGGACGTGGAAGATTTTCTCAGAGGGCTCAGTCTACCAGAAGAGTTCAGCCAGTTGCGGGTAGAGGGCAGACACAGGAGTTTGCTTCTACTCATCGGGACGCGCAGACGTCCAATGCAGAGTCTTCAGGTATCCTTAATTCGCTAGTTCTTTGATGTATTCGTTTGTTTTTCATACTTGTACCATGGTTGGGTAGATTAGTCATAGTTGTGTTAACTTCTGTCAGCGATTCTTTTGTTGCGCGACACATATTTCAGTTGTGTGCCAATCGGATAGGAGATAGAGATTTGTCCGTCGTTTTGATCCTTCTAGAGAGGTTGGATTTGACGTTCTCCTAGGCACGGACTGATTAACTACGTGCTAGGCGTCTGTGGACTACCGTGAGGGAACAGTCAGGTTTGTTTTCCCGGCAGGTCAGTTCTTGTTGTGCAGGTAGATAGTTGTGCCGCCTCTCACAGCTTGAATTCAGCCTTTTTCGCTAGGCGGCTAGCGAGAGTTTTCCGACGTTGTTCCGGATGAGCCGACGAAGCTTAGGGAGCTTAAGGATCAGCTGCAGAGTTGTGGTTTGGGGAGTTTTGTGCGTCTGAGTGTTTCGCATTAGAGAGCTCCTATTTCTGTTCGTCAAGGAGAAAGACGGCAGTTTAAGGTTGTGTATCGACGGATCGTTACTTGAACCGGCTTACGGTGCGGATAGGTATCCTGTACCTCGCAGTGATGATTTCTTCGATCAGCTCCACAGTGCGAGACATTTTCTAAGTTTGTTCGGGATCAGGTCATCATTATTGCGGATTCGGGATGATGGCATTCCGAAGACTGCCTTATGCGTGCGACGGGTTTTGTGTGTTTTTGTGAGTCGTTGGATTCACTGATGCCCTAGCAGCATTCGTAGATGTGATGAACCAGATTTCTTCAGGCCGTTCCTCAACCAGTTTTTGTTGTGTGATTTACGACATTCTGGTCTATCTAATGTGTCTTGAGGGACAGTAGTAGCACTTGAGGATTTGTTATGCAGATACTGGGAGAGTACCAGCAGTTTGCTAAATTCTCGGGGTGTTTCTTCAAGCTTGTTTTGTGTTGACTCCTAGGTCTTGTAGCCACGGGAGACGGTTTTGTTTAGTCCCGAGGGAGATCGTGGCCGTACAGCTTAGGCCCATACTTGTGTGCAGGACGGAGATCCGCAGATTGTTGGGCTTAGCAGGTTTTTACCGTCGTTTCATGCAGGATTGCTATAGTAGTGTTGCACCATCGACTGAATGGACCGGAAGGGAGGTTTCTTTTCTGTAGACTGAGGCATGTGTGCGGAGTTTTCGGCAGTTGAAGATTCTGTTAACAACTGCACCAGTTCTTTCTTTGCTTTCTGGTTCGAGCGACCTTGTTGTTTAATTGTAATGTTTCTTGAGTGGGCTCGAGTGTGTACTGAGGTGACATTATAGACTTATCGCTTTTGCTTCCATACATTTAGAGGAAGTACGAGAATGATATTCCACTCATGATCTGGAGATGGCCGCGGTGGTTTTGCGTTGGAAATTTGGAGACACTACTTATTCGAGAGTCGTGTCAGATTTTCACGAACCACCAGAGATTAACGTACATCTTCCTGCAGCAGATTTTGATTGTTGTGATAGTCTTCTGCAGATTTACAGTTCTTGTATAATCGTTGAGTATAGATTAAGTTCGTCTCTACGGAGGCGACAGCTTGCTCATGTCCGCGCCCGACCACTTTCCTTAAATCGTTTTCGCGAGACACTGCCCGCCGATGCTCGTTCGTAGGAGATACTTGAACATACTCGGCTGGGTAATGATTCGGAGACCTTGATTTGTGATAAGGGTGTGCTATGTTAGGGACGCGTTCGTGTACCTGATATCATCGGGTAGAGACGTGAAATCCTAGAACATGCACATCTTTCAACTCTCTATATGCATTCAAGTTCCATCAACCTTTAGCGTGACTTGTGAGATAGTTACGGGTAGACAGGGATGTAAAGAGAAGTTTCAGGTTTCGTTTCAAGGTGTTTGTCTTGTTGTGTGTTTGTTTTGATTGTTGTCAGCAGTTTGGGATCGTCACTCGCCATTGTTAGGGTTCTCCTTCGATAGTTGTTATCAGGAGACACTCCAATTGGCAACCTTTAGGCTTAGGGGTTAGGTCGTGTCGATCACCAGTCTGTTGTTTTTCTGACTCTGCGTAAGTAGGATTTTAGACCCCAGCTAGTCTAGAGACTTCGGAGATGATCCGGTTGTTCAGGTCAGCATGAGAGTAGCCCAGCGGAAATAGAGGTCTTATGCCGACTGTGTTAGTCGTAGACTTAAGTGCGCAGTGGCAAACCATGTATTGCTGTAGATTTTTCCGATGAATGACGTGTTGGATTTTGTGAAGCTTGTCCCAGGATTGTAGGTCCTTTCGAGATCCTATAAGCGAGTTAGTTTCGTTGTCTTTAATTTTGCACTTCCACCCAGATTATTGAGTTTCCACCCCGTATTCCTTTTGATGATGCTTTACAATTACCTTCATGACCTTTCTCATATGATTTGGAACCAGACCACTTAGCTTGGACACGATCTTTCGTTCACCAGCAGCCAATTGTGTTAATGGCTCGGCAGGTGGAGAAACGTCGGTCAAGAGTCTTGCCTTCTGTGAAGGGTTTTGTTGGGCGTAGCCGTATAGTGAGGTAATCACTTGGGAGGCTGCGAGCGAGATTTGAGAGTTGTAATCTTCTCTTTGAAGGTATACTTAGTAGATTTTTAAATTCGGGGACGAATTTCTTTTAGGGGGGGATTGTAACACCTTAGAATGTGCTTTGTAGCTAATTATATTTTAATGTATGGTTTTTAATAAAAAGTTTACCAAATCGGTTTTTAATTATTTTATCCTATTTAATGAATATTTTATTAGAATTTTTCTAGGCACACACACACTTGTGCATGTTAGCTAGAGTGTTATTTGGGGTTAAACCTTGATTAGCAATATGGTGGTTAACCATTCCCTAATCTAGTTTAATAAGTTTGTTTAAGTGTTATGGGTTTATGGTGTATGGTTGTTTTTAAATAAAATGAGAATAAAAAGGGTTTTATTTTGGTAAGAAATGTTGACTTTGTGAGAGGGAGAGGGTATGGTGCTACATGGAGAGAGAGCCATGCCTCATTAATGAAGTGAGAGAGAGTGAGAAGGGGGGGTTGTTTGTGTTCTCTCATTCTCACTCATTGCTCTCATTCTCTCACTCTCAAACACACACTCACCTGCAGCATCAGCAGAACCAGCAGCCTTCAGCAACAGCAGCAGCTCCTTCATCAGCAGCAACAGCAGAGCTTCAGCAGTAGTAGCACCAACATCTGAAGCAACAGCAACATGCAGCAGCTCTCCCTCCTCCATTCACTCATTCTCCTGCTTCTTAGGGTTCCTTAGGGTATAATTTTGTCACGACCCGCAGGGTACGGAACGTGATTGGCACTTAAGTTTACGAAACGTCTCAAGACGTCCGTAAAATAAGTAAGCCAAAGCCCAGAAACCAAAACCAATTAAGCAAAAGAGTGAAGAAAACCCAATCAATTGAAAGAGAGTTTATCAATAAGTCATATAAAACCTTTTTAAAAACAATATCAATTTTTCCGAAAATTTCGGCAAAGTCTCCTTTGTAAATACTGGCCCCCAAAATGGGTACAATAAGAATATGTATAAATCCAACAAATAAGGCTTCCCCAAGCGGGAGCTAGCTCTTCGCCACAAGGCGGTCACAAATCCCACGCAATATAAAACAAAAACATGCAAAATAATCATAGGAAACATGAGAAAAACAGCATGTCGACTCAAGTGAGCTCGACCCCAAAATACAGCATAAAAAGTCCACAAATCACACAGTCTCATCTCTAGGTCAATATACAACAATACTGGTAGATACAGTAGATGGAGTACTCTAGATACAAGTAATATACAAGATGGTACAAAAATAATAATACAAACCACCTACGAGCAAAAACCTCGAGTCCTGGCAAGAGAAGCAAAAGAAGCGGTGCGCCCGCCGCTACTGTGCTGACGGAGCGGACCTGCAAAAGACTGTGGTTCAACGGGGGTGAGTTGCCAACTCGTGAGTAATAAATAACATCATTAAAGGCTATCGCAAGTATGCACACGGGCATCCTAGCATCTATAATACAGGTTAGGCAGGACATAATAGCAGGTATGTATGCAATATGAATATACTCATGATCTGAATGTGTAGGT
This sequence comes from Agapanthus africanus, assembly GCA_030015575.1. Lineage (NCBI taxonomy): Eukaryota > Viridiplantae > Streptophyta > Magnoliopsida > Asparagales > Amaryllidaceae > Agapanthus > Agapanthus africanus. The sequence continues at coordinate 296,508,066 of JASDDO010000012.1, read as the reverse complement.
ATAAGAATCATATTTTTGTCCTTTAGGAATCTCTTTTGAAATACCAGCACAATACCAATAGAATCAACAAGAATCTGTGTCCAGCAACGACACCTCAATACTATCACAAATCTCATATACCCATGTCATAGTATCTCTAGCCTCAGCCATCCGGCTGACCCATCTCAATATCAATATCTCATCATCTCGCGGCCACGGTCGGTATCCTCTGGATATCCGCCGTCCCAAACAGTCACCGGTAGGTAATCCGTCCCCTGCCAGGCTCATCGTCAGCAACACGAGCTTCTTCCCCCGGGGTACCTTACCGGGCCCACCATGTACCCGAGACGGTTCATCCAACTCCTCGAAACGGGTCTCGAAAACCACAGCAAACTCATGGTGGACGACACTTACATCACTAGAAAACCGCAATTTACATATTTTAAAGATATAATAAGTTTAGAAATTTTGCGGCTTTCCCCCGAAATCCAGAAATATCACAAAATCTCAAGAAATCCTCATAAATGCATATGCCAATGATAATGAATGCATATGGTATCAATAATCAAGTTGCGATGTATGATTGATAGACTAGGCATGAACAAATAACATGATGAGGTACATGCACATGATTAGCAATCTTATGATTTCATTTTAAGGAATTAAAGGCAATAGCACAGGTTAAAGCAACAATTATAGTAAAAGGTTTCAAATTATAGGTTATCTATTGTGGTGGCATGGCAATTACCAAGGCGTGTGTGTAAGCATGAATAGTGCTCGTGCTGCATATAAAAACCCTGGCAATGGTGCAGGTGTCCTATAGAATGGGTTCGCATATGTAGGTCAAATAAGGCATGGATGTTGTTACTAATATCACTAAAATCTTAACTACTTAAACTATCGGGAGACTTGCACCATCCAAACGATAGTCCCCGGTAGATGTTAAATCTACTCACCGGAATCCCTAGCTAGTCACGTCCAATCACCGCTTTCCCCTTTCGTGCCGCGTCTGACGTCTCCGCGACCGAATCTGGAATTTAAATCAATACCAAACATAGGTTACATATCAAGAACGACGCAAATCCCAAACGAAAATACTAACGTTCACAAGCTAGGTACAACGTGCACAAGGTGCGCGGGACACACGCGAAAAACGCAAAAAAACTAACTAAAATCTTCGATCTGATCGCCCGGCAAAGCTTAAAACCCGATCACTCAAAAATCCGCACTCACATATCCTAAAAGTCATAGGATATGCCAAAAACATCATCAAGATATCGCAAATAATTCATCACAATATTTTTATAAAAACCAAGTAAGCTTGAAATTTGCAATTTGGTGCAAACATCGAAAATTAGCGATAAAGTTAACACAATCCAACACAAACATCCAAACTAACCCACTAGATAGCCACTACACTAATTTTAAACCATTTACAAAGCATCAAGCCATAATTCCAACACAACAATCATGCTTCAATCTATTTCCATACACCAACCCCTTTCTTGATTTTTGTAATTAGCAATTACAATGAAAATTTCACACAAGAATAACTTAGATTAGCATAATATGAAGCCACTTAAGCAAAGTAACCTCATAGATTGGTTTAGTAAACAACTAGATAGCAAAATAACTTAATTAATCTCATAATGGTGTTCTAAACCCTAATTAAAAGTCAAGCCATGAACTAAAAACACTAGATTAGAGATTAACACTAATTTAACATTTCAAAGTTCAATTTTAGCATAATACAACTAACAATTAACCATAGATTAGAAATTATACCTCCCAAGCCTAAACCCTTGGTTGCTCTAACCTCTCAAGGCACCTCTTTTCTCCAAGATTTGAACAAATTTAGGTTTGAGAGGAGGTGGAAAAAGGGTTTGCTTTGAATTTGTGAAAGAAATTTTGGATTTTGATGGATTTTTGTGATAAAAATGAAGCAAAAATGGAATGAGAATTGGGGTATTTTCTTGGGCTGTTGCTGCAGGATTTCTGAGCTGTTGAGGAGTTGGGAGAGGTGTGGGGGAGTTGGGGAAAGGTGTAGAGAAAGTTTCCAAGTCAAAAGACCAAGTCAACTAATAAAACCCATACCCAATTTAATATATTAAAACCCTTATCATATCATTTTGTTCAAATAAGATGGGGACATTTTTTTGTGGGCTTGCTGCTGAGGTGGGGCCGGCCAAGAGGGTGAGGGAAGGGTGAATGGGGTTTTACAAAAGAAATTTTATGCAAAAAGACCCCCTACAAGTCCAAAATTGCAAGTTTTAGCTTATATTCAATAAATTTCGTTTTCCATAATAAAAATTAGTTAAAACTTGAAATAAAATACTAAAAATTTATATTACAACTAAATTTTAATTAACATGATTTTAAAGATTAAAATTAGCCCAAAGAAATTTGTATTTATCGCTAATTTAATATATTTTCTTTCCGGCTTAAAATAATATTAAAAATTGAAAAATAGGGAAATTTTTTTAAATGACCAAAAATTAATAAGTAACTCATTAGCTACTAAAAACTAGCAATTACCTATCCAATTTAGGTATAATTAGTCCTAAACTGCAAAATAACAAAAAAGACGGTTTACGGAAAAATACCGAATTTTCACCGATTTTCAGGAAAACACCAAAACGACTTTTCAAGGCGCTACAATCTTCCCCCCTTAAAGAAATTCGGTCCCTGAATTTAAAAATATAGCTACGCGTACCTTCAAAGAGATGGGGATATTTCTTCCTCATCTCGCCCTCGGTCTCCCAGGTGACCTCCTCGCTGCTCGGGCCACGCCAAAGGACCTTGACGGTCGGTATAACTTTCGATCTCAACTTCTTCACCTGTCGATCCTGGATGGCCACCGGCTGCTCTGCAAAAGAAAGGTCGCGCTCTAGCTGGACTGTTGGGTGCTGAATCATATGCGAAGGGTCGTGAAGGTACTTGCGGAGCATCGAAACATGGAAGACGGGGTGAACATCGGGAAAGCTGGGTGGAAGAGCCAAACGATATGCAACTGCGCCGACACGCTCGAGAATCTCGAAGGGACCCACAAATCTGGGACTAAGCTTTCCCTTTCGCCCAAAACGCATCACGCCTTTCATCGGAGAGACCTTCAGAAAAATATGATCGCCAACTGTGAACTCTAGCCTGCGACGGCGCCTGTCTGCATACGATTTCTGCTTGCTCTGAGCTGCTCTCATCCGGTCTCGAATCAACTGTATCTTCGCTGTCGTCTCCTCAACAAGCTGCGGCCACAGTATACTGCTCTCGCTGAGCTCTGTCCAACAAACGGGCGATCTGCATCTCCTCCCATACAATGCCTCGAAAGGTGCCATCTGAATAGTATCCTGGAAGTTGTTGTTGTAGGAGAACTCCACTAACGGTAAATGACGATCCCAGCTACCGCTGAAGTCTAAGACGCACGCTCTGAGAATGTCCTCGAGAGTCTGAATAGTCCGCTCTGACTGGCCGTTGGTCTGCGGATGAAACGATGTGCTAAAACTCAAACGGGTGCCCAATGCCTCCTGAAGTCTCTGCCAAAGTCGGCTGGTAAACTGGGTGCCTCTGTCGGACACGATACAAGTCGGTACGCCATGCAACCGCACGATCTCGTCGATGTAAAGATGGGCATACTGAGCGAAGCTGAAAGTGGTCTTCACTGGCAGGAAGTGAGCCGCTTTCGTCAATCGATCCACGATCACCCAGATAGAGTCGTACCCTCGACTGGTCCTGGGTACACCCACAACGAAATCCATCGAAATCTGCTCCCATTTCCACTCCGGAATGGGTAACGGCTGTAGCTCTCCTGCGGGCCTCTGGTGCTCGGCCTTGACTTGCTGACAAGTCAGGCATCTCGATACAAACTCCGCAATGTCCCTCTTCATCCCGTCCCACCAGTAGGTCTCTCTCATATCATGGTACATCTTGGTGGAACCGGGGTGGACACAATACACTGATTGGTGTGCCTCCTCAAGAATGTCGCGCCGCAATCCATCAGCATCTGGTACGCACAGTCTAGATCCATATCGTAATATCCCCTGATCATCAATCACGAACTCGGAAAATCAGCCATGTCCCATCTGTGCCATGATCTCTGAGCAACGGTCGTCTCTGCGCTGTGCCTCATATATACGGTCAAGCAACTGTGGGCGTGCACGAACATGCGCGAGCTGTCCCCCTGCCTAAGTGAACTCGAACTCAACTCGGCTGTCGCATAAAATCTGCCAATCTGCTGACGACTGCCTCTGCAATGCGTGCAAATAGGATAGACTACCGCCGGGCCTCCTGCTCAAAGCATCTGCCACTACATTTGCCTTGCCTGGGTGATATAAGATCTCGCAGTCGTAGTCTTTCACCAACTCCATCCAACGACGCTGTCTGAGGTTCAGGTCTCGCTGCTGAAATATGTATTTTAAGCTCTTGTGGTCTGTGAATATTTGGCACGACTCGCCATATAGGTAATGTCGCCAAATCTTCAGTGCAAAGACCACTGCTGCCATCTCCAAATCGTGAGTGGGGTAGTTCTATTCATGCTTCTTCAACTGCCGAGAAGCATAAGCGATCACCCAGCCATGCTGCATCAATACGCATCCTAACCCCACTCGCGAAGTATCACAGTAGACCACAAATCCGCCTGATCCCGAAGGCAAAGATAATACCGGCGCCGTAGTCAAACGAGTCCGTAGCTGCTGAAAACTATGCTCGCACTCCTCCGTCCAAACGAAAAGAACTCCCTTCCGGGTCAAACCGGTCAAAGGTGCAGCTATACGGGAGAAGTCATGAACAAAACGCCTGTAGTAGCCTGCCAGGCCTAGAAAACTACGGATCTCAGTAACCGATGTAGGTCGGGGCCACTGCTGAATAGCCTCAATCTTCTTCGGGTCCACACATATGCCGTCTCTCGTAATCACGTGACCCAAGAATCCGACGCTGTCCAGCCAGAAAGCACACTTGGAGAACTTTGCGAACAGCTGGTGCTCCCTCAGAGTCTGTAACGTAATCCGCAAGTGCTGCTCGTGCTCCTCTCTGCTCCGGGAGTACACCAAGATATCGTCGATAAACACGATGATGAACAAGTCAAGATACGGCCTGAATGTACGGTTCATCAAATCCATGAATGCTGCTGGGGCGTTGGTGAGTCCGAACGACATCACCAAAAACTCATAGTGGCCGTAGCGCGTGCGGAAAGCTGTCCTCCGTATATCCTCCTGTCGAACTCGCAGCTGATGGTATCCTGATCGCAAGTCGATCCTCAAAAAATACCCCGCACCATGAAGCTGGTCGAACAAATCATCAATGCGTGGCAACGGATATCTGTTCCGCACGGTAACCTTGTTCAGCTGGCGGTAGTCGATACATAAGTGCAAACTTCCATCCTTCTTCTTGACAAACAGGACCGGAGCACCCCACGGAGAAACGCTGGGTCGAATAAGCCCCTTATCTAACAAATCCAGAAAAACTGATCCTTCAGCTCTCGAAGCTCTGCCGGGGCCATCCGATAAGGCGGTATAGAAATAGGCCCCGAGCCGGGAATCAAATCAATGCAGAACTCAACATCGCGCTTAGGTGGTAGCCCAGGTAGCTCATCAAGGAAAACATCAGGGAACTCACAAACAACCGGAACCCGGTCCAACGGAACCTCTGCAGCTCGAGTATCACAAATATACGCTAAGAATCCTTGATATCCCTTCCGCAAGAGCTGACCAGCGCGAAGAGACGAAATCAAGCTGGGAAGGATGACGCTGCGGTCTCCCTGAATAACAAGGACTGGCTCTCCCGGAAAGCTAAAACTGACTGCCTTCTCACGGCAGTCCACCGAAGCATAACAAGTGGCTACCCAATCCATGCCCAGAAGCACATCAAAATCCAACATATCGAGAAGAATCAAATCAACCGATGAATCCCTCTCCCCGATACGAACGGAACACAAACGAAAAACAAAACGAGCGACAAACGACTCGCCTACCGGAGTAATAACAACAAGCGGATGATCTAACGATGACGACTCACGGCCCAACATCGGTGCAAAGTGTGCAGAGACATACGAATGTGTGGAACCTGGGTCGAATAATACCCGTGCGTCGAAAGAGCAAACTGGAAAGGTACCTGTCACAACGGCATTGGATGCCTGCGCATCCTGCGGTGTCAAAGCAAATACTCGGTCCTGTCCTCCACCGATAGCGGGCTGACCTCGACCTCGGCCTCTGCCTCCTCGTCCTCTCTGAACAGGACTGCCGCTTCCACGGCCTCTGGGTGAACCTAACTGGCGTGGAACATCGCCTGTGGTAGGAAGTAGGGCTCTCGGAGGAGGGGGTGGTGATGGTGGTAGGGTCACATGTGGAACTGTCGCCGCTCCCTGTCGTCTCGCCGGACAGTCTCTGACAAGATGGTGCGGACTCCCGCACCCAAAACACCCTGGCGACGGCTGCTGTCCCTGGGGATATGAACCAAATAACTGACCCCGCCCAAATCCTCTGCCGGGCCCATCCCTCGGAAAGAATCTGGCACGCTGCCTCTGAGACGGCACCTCGGTGCGAATCCTCTTCGGCTCAGAAACGGCCAAAGTCTGTGATATGCGTGCCTCCATCCGTAATGACGTATCCATAGCAGCTGAATAAGTGTCGTAGTGCTGGGCGCCAATGGCAAGATATAGCTGGGCATCAAGTCCCTGTACGAACCTCTTCACTATCTTCTCTTCGGTATCCACCAAATACGAAGCATATCGGGACAACTGTGTAAACTGGATGTCATACTCAGACACCGTCATCCCAGGTGTCTTGACCAAGGCCTCGAAGCTACTAGCTCTGGCGTCACGAACGCTCTCTGGGAGGAAACGAGCTAGAAAGACCGCTGTAAACTCGGCCCAAGTCATAGGCGTTAGACCTGCAGCTCGACCTCTCAAGACTGACTCCTACCATATCTGCGCGAGACCCTCGATCATCCGAACATCTCAGCGAACGGCAGATCCTGGCTAAACTGTCAAGGAACGTCTGTGGGTCCTCCGCTGCCTCGGTGCCGGTGAATACTGGAGGTCTCAGCCTCATTAAATCCTGTAGTGAAACCGGGATGGTCACGGCGGTTGTAGTAGGAGCAGGTATCATAATAGTCTAGGATGTAGTAGGTGCTTCATCCGGCCTCGGTGTACGACTGGCTGCAACTAGGGATCCTACCAACTGACGTAGCTCCTCCATACTCCCCATCATCTGTCGCAACTCCTCCATACCAGTCTCAAGTCTATCCATACAGCCTGGGGAAGGTGGATCGGTCTGTCCCAGCGGTGTAGGCATACCACCCTGCTCAGTCCTTGTCTCGGACAAGCCAGCTCGAATCTCATCTCGGGCGGCAGCCCTCTGTGCCCTCGTAGCCTTCGGCGGCATAGTGGCTGGTACAGGAAAAAGGATAATAAGAACAGTGCAATAGAATCATAGGATACACGGAATTGAAGAAGAAATTTCAAGCAAGTATATCCTAAAGTCACTTAGGCGGAGTACCGTATCGCAAGTATGCCGCGGACATACACACGCTACGTTACCCTACTTAAGTCACTTACTCCATCTACCAAGGGTCATCCTACACTCAAAAAGGTAAAACCCATCTTTTTGATACCAACTTTGTCATGACCCGCAGGGTACGGAACGTGACTGGCACTTAAGTTTACGAAACGTCTCAAGACGTCCGTAAAATAAGTAAGCCAAAGCCCAGAAACCAAAACCAATTAAGCAAAAGAGTGAAGAAAACCCAATCAATTGAAAGCGAGTTTATCAATAAGTCATATAAAACCTTTTTAAAAATAATATCAATTTTACCGAAAATTTCGGCAAAGTCTCCTTTGTAAATACTGGCCCCCAAAATGGGTACAACAAGAATATGTATAAATCCAACAAATAAGGCTTCCCCAAGCGGGAGCTAGCTCTTCTCCACAAGGCGGTCACAAATCCCACGCAATATAAATCAACAACATGCAAAATAATCTTAGGAAACATGAGAAAAACAGCATGTCGACTCAAGTGAGCTCGACCCCAAAATACAGCATAAAAAGTCCACAAATCACACAGTCTCATCTCTAGGTCAATATACAACAATACTGGTAGATACAGTAGATGGAATACTCTAGATACAAGTAATATACAAGATGGTACAAAAATAATAATACAACCCACCTACGAGCAAAAACCTCGAGTCTTAGCAAGAGAGGCAAAAGAAGCAGTGCGCCCGCCGCTACTGTGCTGACGGAGCGGACCTGCAAAAGACTGTGGCACAACGGGGGTGAGTTGCCAACTCTTGAGTAATAAATAACATCTATAAAGGCTATCGCAAGTATGCACACCAGCATCCTAGCATCTATAATACAGGTATGGCAGGACATAATAGCACGTATGTATGCAATATGAATATACTCATGATCTGAATGTGTAAGTATAAGAATCATGTTTTTCCTTTAGGAATCTCTTTTGAAATTCCAGCACAATACCAATAGAATCAACAAGAATCTGTGTCCAACAACGACACCTCAAAACTATCACAAATCTCATATACCCATGTCATAGTATCTCTAACCTCAGCCATTCGGCTGACCCATCTCAATATCAATATCTCATCATCTCACGACGACGGTCGGTATCCTCTGGATATCCGCCGTCCCAAACAGTCACCGGTAGGTAATCCGTCCCCTGCCAGGCTCATCGTCAGCAACACGAGCTTCTTCCCCCGGGGTACCTTACCGGGCCCACCATGTACCCGAGACGGTTCATCCAACTCCTCGAAACGGGTCTCGAAAACCACAGCAAACTCATGGTGGACGACACTTACATCACTAGAAAACCGCAATTTACATATTTTAAAGATATAATAAGTTTAGAAATTTTGCAGCTTTCCCCCGAAATCCAGAAATATCACAAAATCTCAAGAAATCCTCATAAATGCATATGCCAATGATAATGAATGCATATGGTATCAATAATCAAGTTGCGATGTATGATTGATAGACTAGGCATGAACAAATAACATGATGAGGTACATGCACATGATTAGCAATCTTATGATTTCATTTTAAGGAATTAAAGGCAATAGCACAGGTTAAAGCAACAATTATAGTAAAAGGTTTCAAATTATAGGTTATCTAGTGTGGTGGCATGGCAATTACCAGGGCGTGTGTGTAAGCATGAATAGTGCTCGTGCTGCATATAAAACCCTGGCAATGGTGCAGGTGTCCTATAGAATGGGTTCGCATATGTAGGTCAAATAAGGCATGGATGTTGTTACTAATATCACTAAAATCTTAACTACTTAAACTATCGGGAGACTTGCGCCATCCAAACGATAGTCCCCGGTAGATGTTAAATCTACTCACCGGAATCCCTAGCTAGTCACGTCCAATCACCGCTTTCCCCTTTCGTGCCTCGTCTGACTTCTCCACGATCGAACCTCGAATTTACATCAATACCAAACATAGGTTACATATCAAGAACGATGCAAATCCCAAACGAAAATACTAACGTTCACATGCTAGGTACAACGTGCACAAGGTGCGCGGGACACACGCGAAAAACGCAAAAAAACTAACTAAAATCGTCGATTTGATCGCCCGGCAAAGCTAAAACTCGATCACTCAAAAATCCGCACTCACACATCCTAAAGGTCATAGGATATGCCAAAAACATCATCAAGATAGCGCAAATAATTCATCACAATATTTTTATAAAAACCTAGTAAGCCAGAAATTTGAAATTTGGTGCAAACATCGAAAATTAGCGATAAAGTTAACACAATCCAACACAAACATCCAAACTAACCCACTAGATAGCCACTTCACTAATTTTAAACCATTTACAAAGCATCAAACCATAATTCCAACACAACAATCATGCTTCAATCTATTTCCATACACCAACCCCTTTCTTGATTTTTGTAATTAGCAATTACAATGAAAATTTCACACAAGAATAACTTAGATTAGCATAATATGAAGCCACTTAAGCAAAGTAACCTCATAGATTGGTTTAGTAAACAACTAGATAGCAAAATAACTTAATTAATCTCATAATGGTGTTCTAAACCCTAATTAAAAGTCAAGCCATGAACTAAAAAAATTAGATTAGAGATTAACACTAATTTAACATTTCAAAGTTCAATTTTAGCATAATACAACAAACAATTAACCATAGATTAGAAATTATACCTCCCAAGCCTAAACCCTTGGTTGCTCTAACCACTCAAGACACCTCTTTTCTCCAAGATTTGAACAAATTTAGGTTTGAGAGGAGGTGGAAAAAGGGTTTGCTTTGAATTTGTGAAAGAAATTTTGGATTTTGATGGATTTTTATGATAAAAATGAAGCAAAAAGGGAATGAGAATTGGGGAATTTTCTTAGGCTGTTGCTGAAGGATTTCTGAGCTATTGAGGAGTGGGGAGATGTGTGGGGGAGTTTGGAAAAGGTGTAGAGAAAGTTTCCAAGTCAAAAGACCAAGTCAACCAACAAAACCCATACCCAATTTAATATATTAAAACCCTTATCATATCATTTTGTTCAAATGAGATGGGGAAATTTTTTTGTGGGCTTGCTGCTGAGGTGGGGCCGGCCAAGAGGGTGAGGGAAGGGTGAATGGGGTTTTACAAAAGAAATTTTATGCAAAAAGACCCCCTACAAGTCCAAAATTGCAAGTTTTAGCTTAAATTCAATAAATTTCGTTTTCAATAATAAAAATTAGTTAAAACTTGAAATAAAATACTAAAAATTTATATTAAAACTAAATTTTAATTAACATGATTTTAAAGATTAAAATTAGCCCAAAGAAATTTGTATTTATCGCTAATTTAATGTATTTTCTTACCGGCTTAAAATAATATTAAAAATTGAAAAATAGGGAAAAAATTTTAAATGACCAAAAATTAATAAGTAACTCATTAGCTACTAAAAACTAGCAATTACCTATCCAATTTAGGTATAATTAGTCCTAAACTGCAAAATAACAAAAAAGACGGTTTACGGAAAAATACCGAATTTTCACCGATTTTCAGGAAAACACCAAAACGACTTTTCAAGGCGCTACAAATTTCTTAACCCAATTTCCCTTTTTGCTTAGCTTATGTGATAATTAGTTTCGGTTTGCTTTTAAAGCTAGTTTAGTGCTAATTAAGGTGATTTGTGAGGAATGTTGTTTAAATGATGATTGTGTTAGTTAACCTAGCCTATTTTAGTGTTGTTACGGTTACTTTAACTGAGAATTAATCCAGATTTCACTAAAATACCATAGGGTTTGCTTTTTGTGCAAATTAGCGTTTTTAAAGCGATTTATTGGCAATCTGAGTTCTGCTTTTGACCCGGACCCTTCAGAACAAAATTGAGGAAACTGGAACATGCTTATTAGGTCAGAACCACACCACCAGAACAAGAGCCACCCATCCCAAAACTTGGCCGCGGATTTATTCAATCTGCCGCAAATTACTGCCAGGAAGAGGGGTTGGGTCTTGGGATTTTGGGTAATGTAGTTTGCTATGTTTTGTAGTGTTTTGGCATGTCTAGTTTTGTGAGATTTGAACTGTACGAAAATCTGGGATCAAATATCGTATTTGGTGTTCGTTGTGTTTGCGCGATATGCGCGATACATGAAAGGGTTCTGTGATCCAGCGTATCGCGGCATGTCGCGATGGTTTTAGACGTGTATACACACGTTTTAGCGTATCGTGCACGCGCGTTTAGTTCGCGACGCGAGTTTCTCGTTTGGGTTCGATATCGCGTTTTGCGAGATATTTGGCTTATATGTGATTTCCATGTCTTATTTGCAGGTTTGCAGGCGGGGACTACGGGCACTGCTACAGGGGGAGCAGATGGTAGGATTCACCTAGCGTGGAGTGTACGTGAGTAGATTTAACATCTACAGGGGAATCGCCCACATGGCGTTATGCGTCTGGGCTAGGATTCAATACTTGTCGCATATTCAACGTCATTGTTAGAATTGCGCCTTTACCCTTTTTACTTAGATATAGTTGTACTGTGACTAGTAGCCGTAGGGCACTGCACCTATTATTGACGGTTCATGTTGCACGAGCACGGATTGCATGCTACACACACACCGTCAATTATTGCCATGTCACACACTAACCATTACAGATACTATTGCTTATCACACATGACATCTAGCTTATCGGGATATCCTACATATTTTACTTATACCCAGGGGGGTATACGACATCTGTTCTTATAGGTAGATACCTATACATTGCTACACCTGTATGTTGCACACATATTCGGTTGCAGTCACATATTTACCTTTACTGATGTTACTTAGCTGTACCTTATTGGTTTGGCATACATCTGGTTTCAGCTACATATCTCATTTATATGCTCGCATTTCAGATATATCGTATATGTTTATTCCTGGTTTGCGCATTATTATTTGGATTTTACATGATGTTTTCTGGATTTAGGAACCGCGGGAGTTCATGTAATTATGCATACATTGAAAAACCCGGTTTCCTTGATATGATATTTGCGCATCCACCATGGGTTTTATCGGTGCTGATTATATATACCCCTGCGAGGAGGCGTCGAGGCCGTAGAGGGTACATGGTGGGGCCCGGTGGTACCCCGGGGCAAGAAAGGGATATCGATGTGCTATGAGCCGATGAGCCCGGCAAGGGAACCATACCATCCGGTGACAGTACCAATGACTCGGCGGGGATCATGGAGATACCGTTGGGAGTCATGCACGTATGCATACGTCGAAAGGCGAGGGTCAGAGCTAGGCACTCGTGCTTTCGGGACAGCGTATGATACGTACCTATCAGGATTTCTGTGTCGATGCTTGGCACATTGTTTTTATGATATTTCTTTTAATACCTTTGTATATATAACAGGGGATTTAGCCGTTGTTATATATACCCTTACACCAATATTAGTGGAATGGGACGCTAATATATGTGTATTGACCCCCATCATATTTTTTTCTGCATATATATTTATTTAGGATGTTAGAAATTTACTTGAGATTCGACTTGGGATATAGGTGATTCATTGAGATTGGATATTGGATATGAAAGAGATTGTTGATTTGTACATTCGAGATATAGGAGGGCTGTTCGATATTGTACATTGAGGTGATGTGAGACTTATATGATGTGAGAGCCCAGTTTGGGGGCTGATTTGAGGAATTGTGGATTTGAGTGTCTTGATGGATTGTGATCCTGCCACGATGTCAGGTTTCCGTGGAAATGACATATTCCACCCCATACCTCACATTTATCTATTTTATGCACAGTTTCATATATTGGTAGTATATGTTAGTGTACCCTTATGATAGTTGCATATCTACATTCTCATATCCCTATTGCATGGTTATTGCATATTATTGTCAAGTTACTATTGCTTCACATATTGATTGTACCTGCTAGTGTACTTTCCATTAATTTGCATTCACATGACATGTTATTACTGTAAACGCATACCTTAGATTCATGCTGTACGTACATTCCTGCGATTACCTGCATATGTTATCTACTATTCACGAGTTGGCAACTCACCCCTGTTGTGCCACAGGTGTTTCAGGTTGTTCCCCAAAGTAGTCGAGGCAGGCTATTCAGCTATTCAGCTATCCTCTTTTGCTACAGATACCGCATCAGCTCACAGTACTATTTTGCTTAGGTGGGTTTTGGGGTTATCTGTATTTTGTATTGTACATTCGTTGTATCTTGTACTCTCCATCTACTATTATGTTGTTGACTTAGAGACTTGGTGAGGACGATATTGTATATTATTGTGGATTTGTTGTCTTTTATATACAGCTTTCTCTCTATTGTCTTTATTTCTTCGCTACAGCGTCATATTTTTGTGTTGCATTCATCTTGGCTAGTTTTTACAAAAAGGGGTGTTGCTAAAATTTTAAAGAAATAAAGTAGGACATTTAAAGAATTTGGGTTGCGATTTCAAATGTTTCAAAAACTTATATTATCTTTTCCGTATTTTTATGGTTTAGATTTCTGGGTTTTGTCTTTCTTTTACTACATTACGTCTTAGGGCGTTGCATAGTACTAGGGCCGTCACGGGCCAATTTTGGGTCGTGACATATAGACTTCATATGATTCAGGTGCCAGTCACATGCCATTTCGGGTCGTGACAAAGTTGGTATCAGAGCGCTAGGTTAACATTGGTTCGATTCTATGTTTGACTATGCGGAGCCTAGGGCGTTTGTATATATACGGAATCTAGGCTTGACCTTACGGAACTTAGACTTAGTCGAGGGGGTATTAGACCCGAACTTTCGTCGCGTAGGTTGACCTTGGTTGATGGAGTAGGTGACTGAAGGAGAGTGACGTACCATGTGTATGTTCCGCGGCATACTTACGATATGCTACTCCTCTTAAGAAGCCTTAGGATGTACATTTCCTTACACAGTATTGTAGGGTTACTAGGCACTATCACAAGGGTCTATAAGGCATCAACCATGCCAAATTTAAAATTTAGAAGTGCCGAAGAACCTAAAGCGAGTATCTTTTCTAGATAATTAGGGTTAACAAAGCATGTAAACAACTTTACATCTAAGAGAAAGGGATTACAACCTTTGTAGTCCGTTCCTTCGCTTCATAAGCTCCGAGTAGTAGTTCCTTCGCCGCGATCCATGAACATCCGGACTCTAGAGAGACTCCACAAGCCGAACGATCCATGCTTGCTTGAAGTCTTCCTTTTCGAAGATGATCTACCTTGAAGAATCTTTAACTCAAGCTCTCACTTCTCTAATCAAGTATTAAAGAAGTGAACACCCTAATCTAAGTGGCTAGAATAGATGAGGATGATGAGTTAGGAATTTAGCTCTCTTTTATTTTCAATTTCTCACACTAAATCATCATAAAACCAAAAGCTAGAAAGCTTTTCAAGGAGGAAGAAGAAGATGAAACCTTTTGTGATGAATAATGAAATTTTTACTATGGTTACAAAACAACCTTGAGTTAATAATATCAAGTATTAACTCATGTAGAGAATTGACTAGGGTTAAGGGTTTGGGTTGGGTTAAATAATATCTCCAAAATATAAACACAAAATATCTTTGCTTAAAACAAAAATAATGCTTCTAGAAGCTTCAAGAAAAACTAACCCAAATCAAACCCTAACCATGTTTAATCTCCACAAATCATGTTTCATTTGTAATCATAACTTGTTACAATATTATATATCACATATATAATATATTTTTGTAACAAAAGAAAATAATACAATTTACATATATCGCATATATATCAATGTATTATCCGGTGAGAAAATGAATCAATAAAGCGAGCTAATATTAGATAATGTAATATAATATATCACATATATAATTATACATTAAATTATCGAATCAACACTTGATCCAACAATCCGGCTATATCACATATAACCGACTAACATATCATGTACCGTTTCATCGAATCAACACTTGATCCGATGACCCGGCTATATCACATATACCCGGCCGATATCATATATCGCGAGAATAGAATATGGTATCTCATATCGCATTATCCTCTGTCCTGCACATATCACATATGTGCTCCTACTCCGTTTTGCCTGAATCAAAAAACCTATGTGTAGGACTCTAAAGAATCGTCAATATGCCGGCAGTAGGTGATGATCATCTCAAACACCCACAAGCTGCAAGCGGTCAGCTAAATGTAACAGCCACCCAGGTATTGAGCGATTAGAAGATCAATAAGAAAGCCTGTACATTCTCTTATGAATCCGATCAGTAACACTACCGTACAGTCCGGTCTCTTCGTTTGATATGTCGCATATCCAGTCTTGGGGTGGTATACGTCAGACCCCAGTAACCGATAAGTCGTGTCGATGTGAGGCTCATAACAGGTCGAGAAACCACTGATAACACTTACCAGTAGCACTCTATATCAGCCCTGGCTAGGGACTTCCTATTATAGCCAATCGAACACAGCATAACATCAACTCCCTATACCGGGAGAGACGAAACCCCTCCTATCGCTCATTTCCTCCATGTGATTCGGGATTGTACCCAAAAGCCACCGTTTTGCATGCCCTCTTGGACGTGGTAAGGTGGAAATCAAAGCACAGTGGTGTATCACCTTAGGATGTGTTTAGTGGCTAATTATACTCTAAAGTATGGTTTTTAATAAAAAGTTTACCAAATCGATTTCCAAATATTTTATCAAAATTAATGAATATTTTATTAGAAATTATTTAGCCTTGCACACACATGTGCATGTAAACTAGGGTTAAATTAGGGTTAGACCATGATTAACAACCATGGTGGACAAACCATTTGTTTAAGCCAATTTGAATTTATTTAAGTATTTTTGGTTAATTTTTTTTTTTTAGAAAATGATTGGTTTTTGGGTTGACTTGGAGAGAGAGAGAGAGAGAATGGGCATCATGGCTTCAACCATGCTTACATTAAATGAAGAGAGAGAGAAGGGGGTTTGACCATCTATTTTCTCATTTCTTTTTTGTTTCTTAACTCTTTCTCACTTCTCTCTCTCACTCACACACACACTCATTCACTCAGCAGCAGCAACAGAAGTTGCAGCAGTAGCATCCAGCAGCAACAACAACACCACCACCAAGCAGCAGCAGCAAAAACAACAACAACTCCAAGCAGCAACAGCAGCTTCAGGCAGCAGCAGCAGCTTCAGGAAGTAGAAGCAGCTTCATGCAGCAGCAGCAGCAAGCACATCTTCTTTTTCTCCTCCTTCTCCTGCTTCCTAGGATCTAGTGGGGTATATTTCTTAAACCCAACTCCTTTTTGCTAAGCTTATATGTTGTTTTATCTTCGGTTAGTGATTTGTATGATTTTAGAGCTAGATTTGTGATTTAAGTGGGGTTTAAGCTAAGTTTGGGTTATTATAACTTAGGGAACCAAATTAAGTGTTAATATTTCTGTTTAAACCTGGTAGTATCACTAGATTTAGCTAAATCACCTTAAAGTCGCAAACTTGAAATTTAAAATACGGTTTTGATGCAAACTATAGCATATTGAGATCTGCTATGTCTGTGATCACTTTCTAGCTTAGCAAACACTTACAGATTAGTATGCATGCTTTTTAGGCTAGTGTGTTGAAATCCGAGCCCTTACCCTTCCCAAAGACCCGGCGACCTCCCTTGTAATTCCGGCGTCGCCGGCCCCCTATTCCTCTCGGCGTTGGTGCTTTGTGTAGGGGGTGTCTATGGGTATTTGTCTGAGTTTGGTATTATTTATTTTCTCTAATTGTCTGCAAGTTGAAATCTGGGTTTGTTTAGCTAAGTTTAGTGATTGTAGTAAATTGTATTGCTAAAGCTTATGGCTTGACTGTGAAATAGGAAGATTTAAGGTGATTATAGTTAGATTAGCTCTATTTTGTGCTGTTGGTATCACTAGGTTCCTGTAAATTCACCTATTTTTACTTGTGCACCCTATTGTTGAAATTTAGTGTTTTGAAACGGTTTAAATCTAAGCCTTAGGATACATGGAATCTGCTGTTACTAGGGTAGTAATTTTAGTAATCAAACATATATACTAGGCTATGATTTGTGTTAGGAGCATAGTGTAGGAACCTGGACCCCTTCCACCGGTTTTTGGCCGGTATGACACCCCTAGCCGCCGGCTCAATTTTGAGGGAATGTGTTGGATTTTGGCAGGTAGCTGTCTGTAGGTATTGTGAAGGGTTTGGTCTTGTTGATTTTCTTGTTTTTGCACCAGATTAAATCTGTGACCGTTTAACTATTTTTAGCGTAGCGGGACTTGCGCGACACGTACGATGCGTATTGAGTTGGTTTGCTGTGTATCACAGCGTGTCGCTGTGTGCCACAGCGTGTCGCGTTGGGATTTGGTGTATGCACACACGTTACGTATACACACGCGTTTAGTTCGCAACGCGAGTTTCTCGTTTGATTTCGATATCGCCTTTTTATAGGATTTTGCTTATGTGTATTCCTTGTGTAAATTCTAGGTTCGCAGGTGGGTACGTCGGACGCCACAAAGAAGGGGAAGCAGGTGGTCGGCTACACTTAGCACGAGACCAGGTGAGTAGATTTAACATCTACGGGGAAATCGCCCGTATGACGTTAAGCGTCAGGGTGTGATAGGATATTTAGTCGTAAATGTTTATATGTACTATTATAGCATACCTTCCTCGTTGCATATAGAAATGGTAGTTACAGAACACTGCACTGCCACTAACGGTTCAAGCTGCACGATCACTAATTGTATGTTACACTCATATCGTTAGTGATTTCCATGACACTCGCACTATAAGATTTCTATGGATTATATATCGTCTTGATTACCGCATCATTGATGATTGTCTTGACTTGTCGCATATTGGTATATATTTACATTGATATATCACTAATTGCGCACATGCACATTGTATATTCATATTAGTGCATTCCTTCATTGATATATCACTACTTGCGCACATGCACACTGTATATTCATATTAGTGCATACCTTCATTGATATATCACTACTTGCGCACATGCACACTGTACATTCATATTAGTGCATACCTTCATTGATATATCACTACTTGCGCACATGCACACTGTACATTCATATTAGTGCACACCTTCATTCATATATCACTACTTGCGCACATGCACACTGTACATTCATATTAGTGCATACCTTCATTGATATATCACTACTTGCGCACATGCACACTGTACACTCATATTAGTGCATACCTTCATTGATATATCACTACTTGCGCACATGCATACTGTACATTCATATTAATGCACACATACATTGATATCTCCATACTTGTGCACATGCACACTGTATATTCATACTAGTGCACACATATATTGATATCTCCATACTTGCGCACATGCACACTGTATATTCATACTAGTGCACACATATAATGATATCTTCATACTTGCGCACATGCATACTGTATATTCATACTAGTGCACATATATATTGATATCTTCATACTTACGCACATGCACCTTGTATATTCATACTAGTGCACACATATATTGATATATCCATACTTGCGCACATGCACACTGTATATTCATACTAGTGCACACATATATTGATATATCCATACTTGTGCACATGCACACTGTATATTCATACTAGTGCACACATATATTGATATCTTCATACTTGCGCACATGCACACTGTATATTCATATTAGTGCATACATATTGATATATCCCTACTTACGCACATGCACACTGTATATTTATAGTAGTGCTACACTCATATTCGCGTATATATCCATTTGCACATCCATACTTAGATACATACATATGTTACATACATGGACGATATTCACTTGATTTCAAGAAAATAGGGACCGCATGAGATATTTTCAAAACTGGATTCTTTTAAAAGAGTGGTTTTCCCTTTTTACTCTTAGTGTCATACGACACATTGCATGGATTTACGCATTGAGTTTGGATTTATGGGATTTCTGGATTTTGAGAACCGTGATATTATTTTAAGAAAATACGCACTTTTTTAAAAACCCGGATTCTCTTGATATGATATTTCAGTGCGTCCACCATGAGTTTTCTCGGTTCCAGAGAGCTTGTGTGAGTATACCCAATTCGAGGAGTGGTAGGCACCGATTGTGGGTACATGGTGGACCCGGTATGGTACCCCGGGGCAAGAAGACTCGTATTGTTAGACGGTGAGCCCGGCAGAGGGACTACTACCTACCGGTGATAGGTTGGACCTGACGGTCATCCGGAGGATACTGACCAGAGACGAGAGATGGATACGGGCCGACCCGTACTGCCGGGGCCGAGGGCCGATTCCGCAGACGGAGCCCGTGGGCCGATCCGGATTGACGGAGCCCGATACTTGAGGATTTGCGTGTCGATGCTAG
Source organism: Agapanthus africanus (assembly GCA_030015575.1). Taxonomy (NCBI): domain Eukaryota; kingdom Viridiplantae; phylum Streptophyta; class Magnoliopsida; order Asparagales; family Amaryllidaceae; genus Agapanthus; species Agapanthus africanus. The sequence continues at coordinate 296,488,268 of JASDDO010000012.1, read as the reverse complement.
ACACAATGATTTCATGAAATTTTCTAGTGCCGATGCTAGGCATTCACGATTCCATGAGTTGTACAGGATTTGAGGGCCGATCAGAGTGACGGCGCCCGAGTTAGTTTTTCTGGGATTTGGGTGTATTGATGGACACCGGTTATTTTCCACGTTGACATTCCGTGTAGATGTTATTTATTCCCATGCTCAGAATTCAGTGTTATACATCTCATCCTGTATCTGTAGTACCTGATAGAGTACACTTGCTATGCACGATTATTGCATACCCTGCTCATCCTATATAGATGTTATTAGATTGCATTTGCTATACCTGATTATTGCATACCCTGCTCATCATATAGAGATGTTATTAGATCATACTTGTTGCATGATTATTGCGCATTCAGCTCATCACATAGATGTTATCTGTTGGCATATCGCAGTATGTGCATCCTCGCGATTACCTTTATATGTTATCTACTATTCACGAGTTGGCAACTCACCCCCGTTGTGCCACAGTGCTTGCAGGTTTCCTCTCAGAGTAGTCGCGGCAGGCTTCTTTCTTGCATCTTTTGATACAAATACCACCGCAGTTGGCGTGTGAGCCATTTTGCTGATAGGTGGGTTTTTGTGCGGTATCTGTTTATTTCCAGTTGTACATACTATTGTATCAAGTACTCTCCATCTACTATTTATGTATTGACTTAGAGACCAGTTGTGAGGACGATGTATATTATTTTGTACTCTGGTGTCGAGCTCATTGTGAGCCGACTTTATTTATGCAGTTTTATATTTCATGTTGTCTTCACTTATTTTTGCTCACTCTTCGCTAAGGCGTCGTCTATTATTATCGTGGTGATTGTTTCCGCCGTTGGGCGTGATTGCTCCCGTTTGGGATGCTTTATTCTTATTGCATATCATTTTACTCAGATCTTGTCTTGTACCCGATTTCGGGGCTAGTTTTTACAAAGGAAATGCTGCCAAAATTTTTAAGATAATAACTTAAACATTAATGAATTTTACTAAACAACTTAAGGTTTTCTAAACGTTTTAACAAATGTTTCTATTAAATGTTTTAACACTCACTACTTTTAATGGTTTTGATTTCTGGGTTTCGGCATACTTAGTCGCGTTACGCCTGTAGACGTTACGTGGTTAAGTGCCGGTTACAGGCCGAACTTTGGGTCGTAACAAAGTTGGTATTAGAGCGTAGGTTTTACCTACGGAGTGTAGGATGACCCTGTTAGTGTATATGCCCTAGGGGCCATTATTGTATCATACTCGTATGTATATTACCTAATGGACGCTTGGGATATTCACAGTTGTATATACAGTCTTGCTAAAAATGTTAGTATGCTACTTGGTTTGTGTCTACTTTAATATGTGCATATGTTTCTTGTAACGTATCACTTATACATATTAGTAGAGCCCATAGGATCTTTGCTTGATTACCAGCGTTGTGATGGCAGTCACACTAGTGGGGGCAGGGTAGTCTATAAGCAACATCCTATACTTGTCTCTAGTCGTAGGATTATCGAGACAGGGCATCGATATTCCGGAGTAGACTAAGTGTGTACGCTTCTAATCCCAGTTGGGGAGATGGTCTGTCCCACAGCCATCAGTACGTCGTACTGGAGATAGTATACATGTGCTCGTTAGGTTACGGGTACACCGGACATGACTCGCAGGGGAACTGTTCGTTGGTATTATACCAATCGTCAGTTAACAGTTCCCAGGTGACATGAGTACAGCATAGTCCGCAGACTTGACACTGCTACTTCGCCTCGAGTGTGTCCCATTGTTCTTAGATTGCTACCCTACCACGGCTCAAAGGAGTCGTGCAAACAGGTAGCAGTTGAGTGCATTCCCGAGCACTTGGAGGCAGTGGCGGTTAGAAAGGATTCGTCTCTCCCGGTATTGGGTGTTGATATCGCGCTGTGTCAGAGAGCCATTACGCAAAGTCCCTGGCCAGGGCAAGCGAGATTTACTGGTAAGTTCCAGTAGTTTCTCGGGGTGTAATGGGCTACGCTCCGACACGACTTATACCGCTATTAGGGGACTAACGCTTGCCGCCCCCTAGGCTAGATATGCGATAGTCTTAGACGAACAGACCGGACTGTACGGAGATTGTCACATCAGGCTCAGTAGGAGTTCGGATGGGTTTTTCTCATCGGCCTTCTTATCGACATCTACCTAGGGACCGTTACATACAGCTAGTACCGCTTGAGGTCTGTGGTTAAACCCACTGCCAGCGTAGTGTCGAGTCTATAAAGTCCCACACAGAGAGTTTCCCTGCTCTAGGCGAAACGATATAGAGGTCGTATGGTTTTACGACAAGGGTTTGGACGCATACGTGTTTAAACGCACGTACGACATTTGGACAGTTTTTACTAGTCGGCTTTGGTTTAAGCCAGATTCTAGTATCAGGTTATTGGATTTATACAGTCTAAAGTTTTTCCGTGTTTTCACGGATTGGAGGGGCGTTCTCGTAATTTTCAGGGAAGCTTCTAGAAGCATCGTGGCATGGGGGTTAAGGTGGCATATGCATTAATTGGATTAATGAGTCATGTAGTGATTCATACATTAAGTTAATGATTCATTTAATGTTTTATATGAATCATATGATGAATCACTTAGTGTATTAATGAAACACGGTGATAATTCATTGTTATTTATTTACTAGATATTATCATATGTTTCATATATACACAAAATGACTTCATTCATCCAAAAGGATTCTCATTCTCACCTTCTCTCTCCTCAAACTCTCTCATTCTTGAAACCCTAACCCTAACCTCTCATGTGTTGAGATCAAGGGTTAGCTAGACTAATAGTGTTAGTTGTATGTATGCCCTAGAGGCCAGTATTGTACAGATGATGTATATTATATTGGATGCTTGGACATATATAGTGAGGACATTCTTGCTCTATATGATAGTATGCTATATGGTTGCTCTTTATCTTAACATGTATACTTGTCTCTTTATACTGTCTTATAGTTACATGTTGGTAAAGCCCGAAGGATGTGTACTTGACTACCTGGGCTATGATGCGGATCATACTAGTGGGGACATGGTAGTCCATAAGTACATCATTCAAGGTCCCTAGTCGTGGGTGTATCGAGACAGGGCATCGATATACCAGTGTAGACTAGCGTATACGCTTCTCGACCCATGAGATGGGCGATGGATGATCCCATATCCATTGGTGTTTGACATCAGAGATGGTATACGGGTGCTCAGTGGAGACTGGGTACACTGGACGGACTCGCCGAGAACTCCCAGATGGTATTATACCTCACGTCAGATGGCAGTTCTCTGGTGACACTTGTGCAGGTTAGTCTGTAGACCCGAGATCATCATAGAGTCTTGTGTGATTCCTACTGTGCTTTGATTTCCACCTTACCACGTCCATGAGGGCGTGCAAAACGGTGGTTTTTGTGTACAGTCCCGAGTCACATGGAGGCAATGAGCGATAGGAGGGGTTTCGTCTCTCCCGGTATTGGGGGTTGATGTTGCGCTGTGCTCGATTGGCTGTAACAGGGAAGTCCTTGGCCAGGGCTGATTAGAGATTTACTGGTAAGTGTTACCAGTAGTTTCTCGACCCGTTATGAGCCTCACATCGGCACGACTTATCGGTTATTGGGGTCTGACGTTTACCACCCCTAGACTTGATATGCGACATATCAGACGAGGAGACTGGACTGTATGGGTAGTGTTGTCGGTTGGCTCGACGGGAGTTGTAGCAGGTTCGCTTGTTTTCTTCTGATCGCTCAATACCCGGGTGGCCGTTACGTTTAGCTGACCGCTTGCGGCTTGGGGGTGCTTGATATGATCATCACCCATTGCCGACGTATTGACGAGTCTTAGAGTCCCACAAAGGAGTTACCTAGTCCAGGAGAAATGTTGTGGTGCGCGTATGCGATATGCGCATGGACCCGGTTAAAATGCGCGTATAAGATACCGTATATTAATTGGACGGCTTGCTTTTGGTTGGGTCGTATGTGATATGGCCGGATTGATAAATCAAGTGTTGATTTATCATTTAACCATTAGATTCTCACTAGAAATCCTTTCTTGTATTTTTGGATGCATGCATGCATGTATGCATTTCTTCTTGATTCATGCACATATGGATGTGCATGCACACATACATGCATACATCATTCTTCATGGTTGTATATACATAGAAAATGGTGGCAATATAAGACTCACACCATGATTTATATATATGGATATATATTGTATTTGTGTTAAAACCAAAAGAAAAGAAAAGGATAATTCATGGTTTACTTTCTACACTCTTCTTTGACCTAACCATGCTCACCCACCATTTAACCATGGATTAACTTTCCTTTTGTGTTTTAACTCAAATTCAATAACATCTTTTTTGTTTAACCATGGTTTGAGATGAGAAGTGGAAAATATATATACATATATTTTCTATTTTTTCATATGAGATTATATATTCTCTTCTTCTTCAAAAGCTATCATCTTCTTCTTCCTTGCTCCTTTGCTCTCTAGATCTCTCTTGTAAGCAAAATACTCAACAAGATAGGATTTTGAAGTGAGAAAAAGAACCACAACCCCATTCTACAATAGTCTTGCCCATTAGTGGAGAGTGTTAGCTTCCATTTTCTATCTTGATCTTGTGAAGTTGCAAAATTGGACAAAGCGGACTCCGGGTGGATCATCGTGGACCTAGAGGAGTTCAAGCGGACCTTTTCCAAACCCCAAGTAGCCGAAGAGTCTAGCGTAGAGAGCTACAAAGGTTGTACTCTCAAAACCCTAGCTTAACCTACTTGTGATGAAGTGTTGTTTTTGAAACCCTAATTTTTCTAGGAATTATTCTTTGTATGCTTACTTAGAACCCTAAAAATTTAATCTTTGGCCCATGTGATGTTTCCAAACCCTTCATGAGGTGCTAGGTAAACCTAACATTGGTATCAGAGCCGACCTAGAACATTAGTTGACATTTTAACGAAGTTAAAACTCCAATCGAACCGAGAAATACGGATTTTTAGTACTCTCCGGACATTTTTTGAAAACTGTTATTTTTCAGAATTAAAAATATGTAAAAAATACAGCCGGGAATTATAAGACACACTGTAAAAAATGAAACCCTAATATGCAAATCCCACCGTGGAACCGCGGCCGTATCGAGCCATTAAGGCTTCGTTTTTGTACAGTGAGCTTCTTGTCTGCTTGTAGATGTTTTTGGGTATTTTTTAATCTGGTTTCAATGTCATATGTTCTGGAGATTGTTTTGGATTCGGTGATTCGATCGGAATTTTAATTTCGTGCTTTTTTCCGGATAATTAGAAAGTATTGAATTGTTCGAACGAGTGTCATTTGCTCACTTTTCATTGGGTTTAAATCTTTCGGAAATGCGTGCAAGTTTTGTTGTGGACCCTCTAGAAGACAACAAATCTTAACTCGATTATGTGACCGTCTTGAACTGCCTTTTGAACCTTAGGGTTTGGGGCAGTACGGCGTGCCACATGTGAGGCGTTGGCTTGACCCTTCTACGGCTGGACCGCTACTACTGTGACACACTCCGGGTTTTTGAACTTCGCTCAAGTGTTGAGCTTTAGCGAATTTTGGGTATTTGATCATTCGTTCGAAAAATTTAATGCTGTCTATTTATCTGGAATGTGATGCAATGTGTGGAATTCATATTACTAGACATGAAATACGAAGTATGTGATATTTCGCATTTACGATGTCTAAAGAGAATGTGGATTCCAGATATTGCAGTTTTACACTTTCTTTTCTGTGACCGTAAGTGTAGTATGTAGTGGTATTGCCGATTGTCGTTGCTATACATCGACGACGATCGGTGTATGCATACTTACTTACGTTGATGATATGAGATATTATGTGTTGCTGAGATATGATGTGCAGGATTGTCGCGATTGAATAGCCAGGGGCTTTTATGTGAGATGAAAGTTTTATATTTTCATTCATGTAAATTCAAATGTAATGTAATATTCTTTTATTTGGGGCGCTTCCGGGTTGAGGTTGATGCCACCAGTGTTGTATATTATTTACTTTTCCGCATTAGGATAGACCCAAGGAGTAGAGCATAGGTGACCGGGTTCTAGGGTTCAGTGGGAGGCCATCTCGAGGATTCGAAACCGGGTCTCCTAAACTCCAGAATTGGTAGGGTCGCTTGCCGCTCTCGTAGGGGTCTAGGGTGTGGGCTTGGTTATTCATCGCGACTGTAGAATCCGTATTTTCTATTGTTGGCTAAATACTAAATACGGACGTCCTAGTATTTCCCACATTATATCTATGTTTCTGCTGCAATATCTGTGATGTGATCATTTGATATGTTGTGATGGATACAGTATATAATATATATGATATATTATATAGACGTTACTTATGTTTTACACCCGCACTAGCCCTGCCCTGCTCTGTCGTTAGTTACCTAACCTAACGGTGCACGAGGGGACATCGAGGCGAATGCGGATGGCATAAGTGTACGTCGTATTTATCTGTGATGTTTAGGTGACTTAAATGATGGGACTTCATTAATATGATTAATGAAAGAAAAGAAACCTAAAAGATATTGTAGAATCAAATTTTCAAAAAGGGTAGCTACAGTTATTGCTTTGCATAGTGATATATATGATATATCCCGCACCTTATTCGATGAGGAAAGAGCCGAGATCCCTTCACCGGGAGTGACCACTTTAGAAAAACTGGCAGATGCTACAACACTCGGTTTGACTTTTTGATTGCTTTTGGTGTTTTGCTTTGCATAGTGATATATATGATATATCCCACACCTTATTCGATGAGGAAAGAGCCGAGATCCCTTCACGGGGAGTGACCTATTTAGCAAAACTAATGAAAGCCTCAAAATCACTCCATTTCAAAATTCACTCGATTCTACAACGATATCAAGTTCATTACGCAATGGGTTTTCAGAAAAACCTGTCGTAGCCGTCCGTCATTTCAGATAAGAACTGTTTAGTATTCGTGCTACGTTTGTTGGCCTTTGTCAAGGCGTAGTGTGCGGTAGCTAAATAGTGCTTATCTGCTTATGCATATGATACAGATTGTTTTAGGGTAGTCGTACGACCTTGTTGGCCTTTGTCAAGGGTCGTGCGGCTGGGTTTGATTCAATCAAGAAATGACGGGTTGAACTTGACTAGCATCCTATGATTTGTTGGCCTTTGTCAAGGCCATAGGGGTAAGGGGCAAAATATTATCGGGAATTTCAAGTGTTGAAATTTGCAATGAGATTGCATACCTTCTATGAGATAGTTGGATCCCGATACTCACTGCGAGTAATTGTTACTCCTGGGAGAGTTTTACACATGACAATTAGCCGATCAAGTAGGTGTCTAGAAAGGTGTCAACGGGGTTACGCCTCTGGGAAAACGAGGTTTACTTTAATTAGGTCCGTGCGAAAGCACGGGGAACCTCCCTCAAAGTACCGACACTGGCCTGGCTGAAAGATCGGCAAAGTTGTAGGGTGTAATTAATCCTGGCTAGTCTTTCCTTTTAAGGTTTGAAGGAAGATTTGATAAAAACAGTGGGAGCCATCCTGATTAGATAAGATAATAACCAATCTGATCTTGCAAGAGCATACGCTAAAGTGTTTTCTTCTCTCTCTCTCCAGGTAGCGACCATGTCATGCCTTAATCAAGATAATAATATGGATGTATTGACCGAACCCGCATGTTATATTGTGCTGGGGAACATTGGTTCCGTTCTTTCTTATAAGAGTTATAGGACTGAACAGGACATAGGGGAATACCAGGATTCCCATGCCACCGGAATGAAGAAAGTACATGATGATGCATTTTCTTCGGGTGTGTTCGTTACAGAGAACTGTTTCTCCATTTCCTCTACGTCTTGGGTATTGGATACCGGGTCAGGATCGCATATATGTAATCAGTTACATGGGCTTAAGAAAGGTAGAGAACTTGCAGAAGGTGATAAAGACATAAGAGTTTGAAATGGTGCAATTGTTGCAGCTAAAACCGTCAGGGAATATCACCTTGTATTACCAACTGGTAATACATTGATTCTGAACGAATGCTATTACATGCCGAACCTGATATGCAACATTATATCGGTTTCTTTGTTGAGTAAAGAAGGATATAATTTTGTATTAAAAGATAATGTTATGAACATTTTCCGTAACCAAAAGTTGGTTGGATCCGGCACGTTGTGCAATGACATTTATGTTCTAAATCAATCAACAGTTCTGAGCATAACAAACACACACAAGAGGAAGAGTTTAGAACTGAACGAATCCTTCTTGTGGCATTGTAGACTAGGTCACATCAATGCGACACGACTAGCTAAGTTGCATAAGGATGGATATTTGAATTCGTTTGAATTTTCATCTTATGACACTTGTCAGTCATGTCTCAATGGCAAGATGACCAAAACTCCGTTTACGGGACACGGAGAAAGAGTTACGGAACTCTTGGGACTGGTGCATAGCGATGTATGCGGTCCCATGTCTACACATGCCAGGGATGGTTCTGCGTACTTCATTACATTCACTGACGATCTCTCTAGGTTCGGGTATGTGTTCCTGATGAAACACAAATCAGAAGCTTTTGAGAAATTTAGAGAATATAAACAAGAAGTCGAGAACCAAACCGGAAAAAGTATTAAAATCCTATGATCTGATCGAGGAGGAGAATACTTGAGCATTCAATTCGTGGACTTCCTAAAAGAGAATGGGATTCTCTCTCAGCTGACTCCTCCATATACACCACAGCACAATGGTGTATCAGAACGGAGGAACCGCACCCTATTAGAAATGGTGCGCTCTATGATGAGCACAGCTGAGTTACCTATTTCCTTCTGGGGATATGTGCTGGAAACAGCTGCATACCTATTGAATCAAGTTCCATCTAAATCTGTACCTACCACACCATATGAGATATGGAGTGGGTAGAGACCATGTCTTAAACGAGTTAAGATATGGGGTTGTCCGGCCTATGTCAAGAGGCAAAATCCGGACAAACTCGAGGCACGGTCAGTGGGATATCCCAAACATTCACATGGATATCTTTTCTACCATACTGAGGAACAAAAAGTGTTTGTTTCTCGACATGCCACCTTTTTAGAAAAGGAATTTCTTACAAAAGAAATTAGTGGCAACGAGGTAGAACTAGAAGAAATTCCGGCTACACAAACTCAAACTGAAGATTTAGTGGAACCAGAGGATTCGACAGTTCCCAATGAACCCCAGCCACTCCGCCGATCTAGTAGGGTTCCTCGCCCACCTGAGAGATACTACGGTTTTCTCATGGATGGTGGGAGCGAGGATTGCATCATGGAGGATGATGACCCAACTAGCTTCAAACAGGCCATAACGAGTGGGGACTCAGTGAAATGGCTGGATGCAATGCGGTCCGAGATGGAATCCATGTACACCAACAAAGTATGGACTTTGGAAGATGCTCCTGAAGGGGTAAAACCCATTGAGAGAAAGTGGATCTTCAAGAAAAAACTTGGTGTAGATGGGAAAGTGGAGACTTTCAAAGCTAGACTTGTTGCAAAAGGTTTTCGTCAAAGACCAGGTGTGGACTATGACGAAACCTTTTCTCCTGTGGCTATGCTTAAATCCATCCGGATCATGCTTGCCATCGCTGCATATCATGACTACGAAATCTGGCAAATGGATGTTAAGACCGCCTTTCTAAACGGTGATTTAGAAGAGTGCGTGTACATGACTCAGCCAGAGGGCTTCGTAGATAGTGGGAGCAACGGGAAGGTGTGCAAGCTGCTTAAATCCATTTATGGATTAAAGCAAGCATCGCGGAGTTGGATCATCTGCTTTGACGTCGTTATCAAAGAGTTTGATTTCGTCAAAAACGTAGATGAACCTTGTATCTACAAGAAGGTGGCAGAGAGTAAGGTTGTCTTCCTCGTATTGTACGTGGACGACATACTCTTGATAGAAAATGACATTCCTATGCTGCAATCAATCAAGCTCTTCTTATCACAAAGATTCTTAATGAAAGATCTTGGTGATGCCTCCTGCATATTGGAATTAGGATCTATAGAGATATAGATCCAAACGGATATTGGGATTGTCCCAATCCAGGTACATGACACCATACTAAAGAGGTTTAGTATGGAAGATTCCAAACGTGGGTTTTTACCCACGATCTCAGGGCTCACTCTCTCCAAAGAGATGTCTCCCAAGACTGATTTGGAGAGAGCTCGCATGCAAGGGATACCCTCTGCTCCAATATTAGGTTTTCCTAGCACCTCATGAAGGGTTTGGAAGCATCACATGTACCAAAGATTAAATTTTTAGGGTGCTATGTAAGAATACAAAGAATCATTCCTAGAATAATTAGGGTTTCAAAAACAACACTTCATCACAAGTAGGTTAAGCTAGGGTTTTCAGAGTACAACCTTTGTAGCTCCCTACGCTAGACTCCTCGGCTACTTGGGGTTTGGAAAAGGTCCACATGAACTCCTCTAGGTCCACGATGATCCACCCAGAGTCCGCTTTGTCCAAGTTTGCAACTTCACAAGATCAAGAAAGAAAATGGAAGCTAACACTCTCCACTAATGGGCAAGACTAGTGTAGAATGGTGTTGTGGTTCTTTTTATCACTTCAAAATCCTATCTTCTTGAGTATTTTCCTTACTAGAGAGATCTAGAGAGCAAAGGAGCAAGGAAGAAGAAGATGATGGCTTTTGAAGAAGAAGAGAATATATAATCTCATATGAAAAAATAGAAAATATATGTATATATATTTTCCACTTCTTATCTCAAACCATGGTTAAACAATAAAGATATTATTGAATTTGAGTTAAAACAAAAAAGGAAAGTTAATCCATGGTTAAATGGTGGGTGAGCATGGTTAGGTCAAAGAAGAGTGTAGAAAGTAAACCATGAATTATCCATTTCTTTTCTTTTGCTTTTAACACAAATACAATATATATCCATATAAATAAAACCATGGTGTAAGTCTTATATTGCCACCATTTTTTATGTATATACAACCATGAAGAATGATGTATGTATGTATGTGTGCATGCACATCCATATGTGCATGAATCAAGAAGAAATGCATACATGCATGCATACATCCAAAAATAGAAGAAAGGATTTCTAGTGAGAATCTAATGGTTAAATGATAAATCAACACTTGATTTATCAATCCGGCCATATCACATACGACCCAACCAAAAGCAAGCCGCCCGATTAATATACGGTATCTTATACGCGCATTTTAACCGGGTCCATGCGCATATCGCATACACGCACCACAACATTTCGCCTGGACTAGGTAACTCCTTTGTGGGACTCTAAGACTCGTTAATACGCCGGCAGTGGGTGATGATCATATCAAGCACCCCCAAGCCGCAAGCGGTCAGCTAAACGTAACGGCCACCTGGGTATTGAGAGATCAGAAGTAAAAAAGCGAACCTGCTACAACTCCCGTCGAGCCAACCGGCAACACTACCCATGCAGTCTGGTCTCCTCGTCTGATATGTCGCATATCAAGTCTAGGGGTGGTAAACGTCCGACCCCAATAACCGATAAGTCATGCCGATGTGAGGCTCATAACGGGTCGAGAAACTACTGGTAACACTTACCAGTAAATCTCTAATCAGCCTTGGCCAGGGACTTCCCTGTTACGGCCAATCGAGCACAGCGCAACATCAACCCCCAATACCGGAAGAGACGAAACCCCTCCTATGGCTCATTGCCTCCATGTGACTCAGGACTGTACCCAAAAACCACCGTTTTGCACGCCATCATGGACGTGGTAAGGTGGAAATCAAAGCACAGTGGGAATCACACAAGACTCTTTGACGATCTCGGGCCTACAGACTAACCTACACAAGTGTCACCAGAGAACTGCTATCTGACGTGAGGTATAATACCATCTGGGAGTTCTCGGTGAGTCCGTCCAGTGTACCCAGTCTCCACTGAGCACCCGTATACTATCTCTGATGTCAAACACCAATGGATATGGAATCATCCATCGCCCATCTCATGGGTCGAGAAGCGTATACGCTAGTCTACACTGGTATATCGATGCCCTGTCTCGATACACCCACGACTAGGGACCTTGAAGGATGTACTTATGGACTACCATGTCCCCACTAGTATGATCCGCATCATAGTCCAGGTAGTCAAGTACACATCCTAAGGGCTTTACCAACATGTAACTATAAGACAGTATAAAGAGATAAGTATACATGTTAAGATAAAGAGCAACCAGATAGCATATTATCATATCGAGCAAGAATGTCCTCACTATATATGTCCAAGCATCCAATATAATATACATCATCTGTACAATACTGGCCTCTAGGGTATACATACAACTAACAAATACATCCATAACCCTACTCTATATCCCCTAGGTAGCTTAAATTAGCACTTTGAGCAACCTAGTTATCTCAAGTTAGAGATCAAGTTTGGCGTAGGAGCTCTCGGGTGGATCGTCTTTGACTCGAGGAGGCCATTGAGATGCCGATGTTCCAAGGAGCCTACGAGGAGTGGAGGACAACGATGAAGACCCGAAGGACAGGTAACGTGAGGTATAACTTCGAATCCGAGTAGTTAAACATCTCGTAATTTGCTGGTAACGGTTTAGATACGGTTCTTGCGCTCAAGTCCGTGTTACGAAGCCTTGATAATCGTTTTTCATATATTCCGCCTCCCCGCAAGTTCGTGGGGTGCGTGACATGGACTTACAGTGGTATCAGAGACAACTAAACCGTTACTAGCTTGTTAGCAGCTAATTAGAAATTCGACCGACGGAATACACGAAAACAACACCCCGGCACCATAACACACTACTACAAATAGGGGTTGCCCCTACGGATTTATCCGTAGGGGCAACCCACTGCCCCTACGGATATATACGTAGGGGCGAAAAAATACCCCGTAGGTGCAAAGGCCGCAGGTGCAAGTTGAGGCCCTGAACTTGCCCCTACGGGCAAATTCTTGCCCCGACGGATATCTGTGTAGGTCCTGTTGCCCCTACGGCTTAATCCGTAGGGTATAAGATTTTATATTATTTACGGTTTATTTTAATAAATTACTTTGCCCTACGGATATACCCGTCGAGGCATGTACTACCCCCTACGGATATATGCGTAGGTATGTTTCCGTAGGGGCATAAATTCAGGATTCCTGATATGTAGCCCCTACGGATAAAGCCGTAGGGGAGAGTCAGTGGCCCCTACGGATATATCCGTAGGGGCTTTCCCAACCCCCTGGTACTGAGATCTGGGTGAAATATCAGTTACTGCTGATATTTTGCCCCTACGGCGATATCCGTAGGGGTAACAGGTTTGCCTACGGATTAATCCGTAGGTACATATTATCTGAAATTTTTTTTTAAAAATGGACTGTTCGATTTTTCCCGCCCTGTGCACAATAATATATACATCAATCAAATCATATATTGCAGTATTCATAATCACATCTCACGTATATATATAATATACAAAAGAAACCCAAAAACTGAATATGATATAAATACAAACCAATATCAATATCGTTTCAAAATGTAGTACAATGTGTATGATATAAATAAATACATGTTTCAAAAAAAAAGAACCAAAAATCTACCCTAGCTCGGTCCAGCTCCACCTCTGAATAACGATAGAATAACGCGCGCCTGCTCCTCGGTCAATAAACTATGCAATTTGTCGCGAGCGGGAGTCTGAGCGGCATGTGGTCTGCGCAGCCGCCGTCGAGGTAGTCGCTTGCGGAGCCGCGGCTGCGGGAGTCTGAGTGGGCGGTGGAGCTACATGAGCTGTCTGCGGAACCGCAGCCGATGTAGTGGCTTGCGGAGCCGCAGCCGAAGGAGTTGCGTGTGGAGGCTCGGCCGATCTACCCTGTCGCGTCTGGATATAACGTGTGTAAGAAGCGTGTAAGAACTGTTTATTATTCGAATTCGTATCATTATTAAGTTATTTCGAAACCCTGTTTGGATATCTAGTTTGGAAAAGCGTTGTTTATTTCAATTACATATGTATGTATGATTAATCAAACTTAAGTCTAAAACCAAATAAGCTCAAGCTACGTACTAATTATGGATATGTTGATATGTATATAATATGAAATGATATTTTACTATAAAGTAGTATACATACCAGCATCTCCTTCAACTCCTGAACGCTGGCCCTCAAGCTATCCAGTTCATGATGGATACGTCGCTCACTGGAGACGGAGGAAGTAACCACCGGGGTGGAGTCCAACCTCATATGGGCCCTGCTAGAGCCTAGTCCTCGGCCTCTCTCCCAACCTCCGTGGTGCCGTCCGTGTGCGGCGTCCAGGACTGGGGTCAGCAGCCTCGAATGTTGCCTTCCCCTAGCAACTGTCAGAACATTATATTTAGCACATACTGGTCTATAAAATTGACAAGAAACACCAAAATCAACAAATTCAAAGCCTTACCTACAGAGATAGAAGATGTGCTCCTCTGGTATCTGCATGTATCAAAATTTGAATAATATTAATTAATTTCAGTACATACATACTAACAAGGTAAACTCGCATATAGCGCTGCTTACACATATGACAGGGAGTGAACAAGCTCTTGTAGATCATCAGGCACAAATCTAATCTCATCAAGCAGCCCATGATAATGAGTTGGACGACTAAGAGCAAAAGAAATGTGTGTATATTTATGATATAGCATTCTAAATCAATATACATGCCCTATATAATATATAAACATACCTGGAGGAACGGGAGTGGCCTCTGTCCTTGATATGGACGCATCACCAACAACTAGACAATCAAACATTGACAATATAAGTAATTTTGACATAAACAGGCATGGATATCTATAATATTACATTCAAAATGGATATTAGAGGGCGCACCTGCAGTGAGAAGTGGCAAAAGTATCACCCAACTAGGGTGTAATTTACAGAATCAGTTGAGACTCTTAAAAGTCATAGAAGAACCCGACCTGCACAAATCTGATGTATGCTTTCCATTGGACACTAAGAAGTCTCTAAAGGGAAAAGCCTATGTGAAAGCCATCATTAGTTCATATCAGAGGATTGATGCTGAAACAGAGAACGAGAAATGTCATATTTTCCTTCTTCCGCCACATTACTGTCTTCTCCTTCTGCCACATTACTGTCTTCTCCTTCTTATTATGTGCGCGTGCAAATTCAATGACTATATTGAGAATATGGATTAATAGTGGGTAGGAAAAGTATTTCTCAAATGGCTTTTGCGTCTTAAAACCATAAACTACTAAGTAATGACATACATAATTTTTTTAGTATAAAGGTTGTTATTTTAAGTTTTCCCTTATACAGATATGATCTAACTGCATCTATCAACTATAAGTGTGCAGAAAATTATGATAAGAAATCATAAAAAAGTGTCGTAGCCATGCATAACCTTGAATCTACATACCAAATCATGCAAAAGCATGCACTTATTGTCACCTTGCCTTGGAATATAAAATATCTTGGAAGACTATAAGCGAGCATTTAAATCTTGTTAGCTTTTGACTTCAACATATATTTTTCTCAAGTACCATGAAATATACTTGCTCCGTATAAACCGTTTTCAGGAAGATGGATTAATAATGACAAATTATCCATTGTGGCTCACTAGGTTAGCATTTTCTCTTCTATTGACCATCTTTCTAATCTGCTTGGTAAATTTATTCGGAACCGGCTGTGAATCATTAAAAGAGTAGCATAAGAACGAAAGCTAAAATACAGATATATAGCATACCGATACATCGAAACTTCATAGTTGCGATGGCAATCCAGAGATATTTATTTCTACACACGTGGTGCGCGTGCGAATGCGTCAGGCAACATGGACAAATATTTCAAAACATGGAAAGTATTATTCGTATAAAGTAATTAAAACTTTTAAACAACTTGGGTAGAGATATTTTCTTAGGTGATGCAATCATATCATGAGGACTAAATTTAAGCTATTATATATATGCATATGTATTTTTCTAACCTAAAATATCACACACACACACAGAAAGAGAGAGAGAGAACACCTGGTAGGTAAAAAAATCAGGTAGCAGGATCCTGAAGAAATGGAGTCCATAGCATTGCTCATCATCATCATCCATGATCCCTTTGATAATATTTTTTCAAAGGGATCACGGATGATGATGATGAGCAATGCTATGGACTCAATTTCTTCAGGATCCTGCTAACTGATTTCTCTACTACCTGGTATTCTCCCCCTCTCTCTCTCTTTCTGTGTGTGTGATATATTAGATTAGAAAAATACATAAGCATATGTATAATAGCTTAAATTTAGTCATCATGATATGATTGCATCAACTAAGAAAATATCTACCCAAGGTGTTTAAAAATTTTAATTACTTTATACGAATAATACTTTTCATTTTCTGAAATATTTGTCCATGATGCCTGACGCATTCGCACGCGCACCACGTGTGTAGAAATAAATATCTCTGGATTGCCATCGCAACTATGAAGTTTCGATGTATCGGTATGCTATATATCTGTATTTTAGTTTTCTTTCTTATGCATGTCTTTTAATGATTCGCAGCCGGTTCCGAATAAA
Source organism: Agapanthus africanus (assembly GCA_030015575.1). Classification (NCBI taxonomy): domain Eukaryota; kingdom Viridiplantae; phylum Streptophyta; class Magnoliopsida; order Asparagales; family Amaryllidaceae; genus Agapanthus; species Agapanthus africanus. The sequence goes on along the minus strand of JASDDO010000012.1, from coordinate 296,471,745 downwards.
TTTACCAAGCTGATTAGAAAGATGGTTAATAGAAGAGAAAATTCTAACCTAGTGAGTCACAATGGATAATTTGTCATTATTAATCCATCTTCCTGAAAACGGTTTATACGGAGCAAGTATATTTCATGGTACTAGAGAAAAATATATGTTGAAGTCAAAAGCTAACAAGATTTAAATGCTCGCTTATAGTCTTCCAAGATATTTTATATTCCAAGGCAAGATGACAATAAGTGCATGCTTTTGCATGATTTGGTATGTAGATTCAAGGTTATGCATGGCTACGACCCTTTCTTATGATTTCTTATCATAATTTTCTGCACACTTATAGTTGATAGATGCAGTTAGATCATATCTCTATAAGGAAAAACTTAAAATAACAACCTTTATACTAAAAAAATTATGTATGTCATTACTTAGTAGTTTATGGTTTTAAGACGCAAAAGCCATTTGAGAAATACTTTTCCTACCCACTATTAATCCATATTCTCAATATAGTCATTGAATTTGCACGCGAACATAATAAGAAGGAGAAGACAGTAATGTGGCAGAAGGAGAAGACAGTAATGTGGCGGAAGAAGAAAAAAATGACATTCCTCGTTCTCTGTTTCAGCATCAATCCTCTGATATGAACTAATGATGGCTTTCACATAGGCTTTTCCCTTTAGAGACTTCTTAGTTTCAAATGGAAAGCATACATCAGATTTGTGCAGGTCGGGTTCTTCTATGACTTTTAAGAGTCTCAACTGATTCTGTAAATTACACCCTAGTTGGGTGATACTTTTACCACTTCTCACTTCTCACTGCAGGTGCGCTCTCTAATATCCATTTTGAATATCGATAATATTACATTCAAAATGGATATTAGAGAGCGCACCTGCAGTGAGAAGTGGTAAAAGTACCACCCAACTAGAGTGTAATTAACAGAATCAGTTGAGACTCTTGAAAGTCATAGAAGAACCCGACCTGCACAAATCTGATGTATGCTTTCCATTGGACACTAAGAAGTCTCTAATGGGAAAAGCCTATGTGAAAACCATCATTAGTTCATATCAGAAGATTGATGCTGAAACAGAGAACGAGGAATGTCATTTTTTTCTTCTTCTGCCACATTACTGTCTTCTCCTTCTTCTTCTGCCACATTATTCTCTTCTCCTTCTTATTATGTGCGCGTGCAAATTCAAGATATAATATAGCAAACCAGGATTGGTATTCAAATCCCAGTCCAGATTGGTATTCAAAATTTATTTAATTAGTTTGTGATCCACATCATTTGATTCGTTGCTTGAGGCATCAATGTAGGCACAAATATCGGCGACGAGGAACTCGACGAGGAAGAACGAGGGCGGTGGCGGGCTGAGAACGGAGGGCGCGCGGTGGCGACGAAGAGAAAATTGGAGACGCGGGAACGAGAGAAAATTTTGGGAACGAGAGGGAAAGATATCGAGGCGTAGGGCATTTCTGTGCCTTTTTTAATTAAATTCCCATTTAGGTGCCCGTAGGGCCAAACAACAAATTAAGATATAATATTTTTAAATTAAAATGTCGGGCACCGTAGGGACAAAGTGGCGCTTTTAGTTTCATATATGAGTATCGATGGGAATATGAAGGTTTCATATTATCATCGAGTATCATATATTGGATGTTATGCAAGCTCTGAACAAATCTTGAACGGAACTTTCACAAGAATTTACAATACCCGACCAGAATCCAATCCTGAGTTTGATGAAGCTTCAGGCCTTCAGCTTCCCCACAGAAAATAGTTAGGGCAAACCCTTTGCAAAACCATAGCTTTCATGCAGAGATGACGCTCAGAACATGCCAGCTTCCAAACACATTGAATAATACATAATCTCCCATACTCTCTCTCTCTCAATCAGACAGTTTATATTTGGATTTGAATTTAGGAAAAGAAATAAGATGGCTACAAACCAGCTTGCCTCGCCAATCTCATAACTATAAAGCTCATAAAAGTGGAAGCTTGAGGGCAAGCCATCATCGCCTCCATTCAATTGAAGCCAAATCATCCACAAAAAATAGAAATAAATATAATAATTGATCGATAGGCAAAATTGCAAGAAACCTATTCAGATTTTTGCATGAAAAAATAAGAGATGTAAAATAAGTAAAAGATTACAAAATGAAATTATCCCATCACTTGAACCCCCTCTCAAGACATTTTAGGAAAAATTCCCCCAGTAATTTTCCCAAACTCTGAAGGCTTCACAAAAATTTTAAATACAGATAATAATATGATTGAAGAGATCAATCACCAATTTTTTAATGAGGATCAACTGAAACCCCAAACAGAGCAAGCAAATTATAAAGATCCCAAAACCCCGCGTGGCCCAGCCCCAGCCCCCAGCCCCAACCCCAGCCCCAGCCCCCGCCCCCGCCCCCAGCCCCAGCCCAACCCTAACCCCAGCGTGGCCAGCTAAACCCTAACACCAACCCTAAGGCAAACCCTAACCCCAGCCCCACCCCAGCAGCAGCCGAACCCCAACCCTAACCATAAGGCAAACACCAAATTAAGAATTAATATTTTAATTCTTGAACGTCTGTGCCCGTAGGGGTAACCCTTTAGGGTTACCCCTACGGATTAATCCGTAGGGCCAAGTTAAATCTGCCCCTACGGATTAAAATTTTTTTAGTCAAAATAGAGCCGTCTATTGGGAACGACATCAAACTACATACAGAAAAATTAAGGATCGCTAGAAATTTTGTCAAAATTTTATCACTAACAGTGAACCTGTATCCAGCCTACCCACATCCTGGTGAAGGAAACTATGGACAAAAGGGATGAACCCCCAGCAAACCAGTCAACAAAGAGGAAAGGATAATGCAGTTTAAGCTAGTGCAAAGAAAGGTACAGTCCCCCAAATACTCTCATAGCTCAGGAAAGCATCTTGATGAGGGGGGAGATAAAAAGAGTTTTGCAATAGGGAATTGTGTCCCATTCCTGAGGTACGGCATAAGCCTAGGAGCCAAGTTGAAATGCACTGGCAAATAACCCCTCCACACACACGCATGCACATGCACACAGACACAAACAGAGTTGTAAATCATATATGAGGATAATTACACAATGTAAATTCTTGATAATAGAAGCATCCTGCAAAACCACAAACCTTTTCAGTTATATGCAGTCATGAGGATCAAACTATAGCTAGGTATTGCAAAGATCACAAAATTGAGTAGATTTGTTACATTTGTTCATTCTAGTTTGGGTGTTCAAATTCCATATTCTCGATTCCAATATCACCCATAACCCTAACCCTAACCCAGCCCCAGCCGAACCCCAACCCAACACCAAACCCTAACCCGGCCTAACCCTAACCCCAACCCAGCCCCAGCCGAACCCCAACCCAACACCAAACCCTAACCAGGCCTAACCCTAACCCCAACCCAGCCCCAGCCGAACCCCAACCCAACACCAAACCCTAACCCGGCCTAACCCTAACCCCAACCCAGCCCCAGCCGAACCCCAACCCAACACCAAACCCTAACCCGGCCTAACCCTAACCCCAACCCAGCCCCAGCCGAACCCCAACCCAACACCAAACCCTAACCCGGCCTAACCCTAACCCCAACCCAGCCCCAGCCGAACCCTAACCCCAACACCAAACCCCAACCGAACCCTAACCCTAACCCTAACCCTAACCCCAACACCAGTCGAACCCCAACCGCCGATCGAACCCATACCCTAACCCTAATCCTAACCCTAACCACAACCGATACCTAATCCTAACCCTCATCGATCGCTACCCTAACATCATTATAATAATGTTTAACTAATTACCTGTAGGCGACGACGGAGAGGTAATCGGCGACGACGAGGGCGGTGGCGACAACGAGAACGGAGCACGGTGGCGACCACGAGATCACTGCAGGCGTGGCGATGACGATTCGGCTTGGATTCGGCGACGACGAGATCACTGCAGCGCGGCGGCGACGACGATCTCGATTTGGGAATTTGGTTTCGCGCGAGCGAAAGAAAGAGAATAAGAAATAATCGGCGTAGGGATCGATCTCTTAAATCCCTATTTATATGCCCCTACGGATTTACCCGTAGGTGCTTGGTTTGCGCCACCGTAGGGGCAAAAAACACTTTAAAATTTAATATATTTTAAATAAATATTGAACGACCGTAGGGGCAACCACTTTGCCCTACGGATTAATCCGTAGGGCCAAACTTTAACTGCCCCTACGGATGTTGTTATCCGTAGGGGCAACCCCTTATTTTACTAGTGACAGTTTCTGTTGATTTTAAAAGTGTGTTCATATCAGAAAACTGCATTCTAATACCGCCCATTCATTATCTATTTGTTGTATTTATGGGTATTATTAACCAGTGTCTACTCAGTATTACAGATTACAGGTATCCATGACAAAATACTGGAACTGCATTCAAAAGCACGGATATATCATTTGAGGGAAGACAGTGCGACCAGAAACGCAAACCGACCAATACTTCAGGAGTTCCTTTACGCAACAAGTTGTGTACACATTTTTTTTATCTAAATGGTCCAACACAACAAGTGTGTACACAAGACTTTTAAGCACATATGGATATGAATTTATATGCATTCAAGGAGATGATTTTATATGCATATGATTTTATATGCATTCAAGACTAAAAAGCATGTGTTCAAATCAAAAGGAATCAAACAAATCAGCATGAGCCATAATGAGGCAGCCATGAATCAAGCAACATGTGGGAATGGAGTAATCAGCATTTAATGGTGAAGACTATGTGTGTGATTTAAAGATTCAAATTTCCTTACAAAACTGAGTGCAAATCAAATTCAAATAGACAAATCAGCATGGACTATGATGGGGAAGACAAGAATCAAGGCACAAATGGACATGAAGTAATGTGCATTCAATGCTAAAGATTTTGTGTTGATTTAAAAATTCGAATTTCCCTCCATTCTTTGGAGCCTATAAAAGCAGGCAGTGGGCAAAGGTTCAACGGTCATTCTTTAGTCTTGGATTGTCATTCTTTGTCCAAGTTTTCTATTCTCCTTTCTTTTAAATAGCTTAGTCCCCCTTGAGTTCTTAACCTTCTCTTGATCCTTCAACCTCTTCATTGAGCTTGAAAGTTTAAGGGTTGGTTATTGATCTTAAGGGGTTGTATCATTCTTGAAGTTTAATAAAGTGTTCTTTCGTGCTTCCTTCACCATGAGTTCTTTTCCCTCTCTTGATCTTGCAATCTCTTTATTGAGCTTGCATGTTTAAGTTTGGGTTATTGAACCCATGTCTTGCAATATGTTCTTTGGTTCCTAATCTTTTACTTACTTGCATTTTATTCTTGCTCTTCTAATTCTCGCACTTAAATTCCATACACTTTATTTACTTGCTTGTAATCTTTTTTCTTCTTCTTTGTTCTTCTCTTTTGTTATCTCTTTTTGGTTTGTTTTGTGAATGGTGTGAATATTGTTGTTAGGAAAAGAGAAAGATTTTATAAGTTAACGTTTCGTTTTTCATTTCCTTTTCCCGACTCTTCCATTTGAAACTCCGCCCAAATCTTACACAAGCGCTCCGTTAGGCACCGGACCCTACCAAGGTAAAGGTGATTCCTAACCGTGACCGGTTGCATTCGGTTTGGCCGGAGGCGAAAGAAAGAGAAAAGAACGGACGGACAAGGGTCAATAAGCCGGATTCCACGAATACCGTGCTTAAGTCCCCTAATCCACGTTGTTGCTGATTGTTCTAGCTTCATTAGTTAAGTTCGGCTCAAAGTACTTGAATACGGAAACCATTAACTTACATATCCTATCGTTTCCTATCAAGCCTTATACTTGAATATAACACATATGTTAGATAACGAACAAATCCGCCACGTTGTTAACTCGTTAAAACAAGAACGTAAAAACTTACCATCTCCCTGTGGATCGACCCGTGCTCATCGCGGCTAGCAGCAAAGCGACACCGTCCTGATCGCGGTTAAACTTTATAACTTTTAAATATCCGACACGCTTTTGGCGTGCGATCAAATGGCACCGTTGCCAGGGAGGCGGTAACGTTTTTAGTTTTTGTTATTTCGTGTTAATCTTGTGAATATCCATCTAACACTTTTTCAAAAAAAACTAAAAATCTCAAAATTTTCAAAACCAAAAAAAAAAACTAACATTCTTAACTCATTTTTTTTTGCTCTCTGTATTTTATACCTGCTTGCACTCTGTAACTAAAATAAAAGATAAACAATACCAGTGTGGCATTAGTGGAATACTGTGACTACTGTTGAAATTTGGAGCCCTACTTCATCAAGTTGGCCGGCGACATCATCACCAAAACCGGCGACGCCGGCCCGTTCACCACCTTTTGCCTCCAATTTCTCCTCTGTGCTGCAGTGTTCTATTTTTGTCCTATTTGTATTGTTTGGTTTTTATAATTTTTAGTGTGCAGGTATTTGGGCATTCGTATCGCTTTTTGGCAATAATAATCCGTTTTTCCGACATTTGTAGATTTTGCGGAATTGCGAACGGCGATTATGGGGAGCAAAATGTAAGTTCAAATCTAGGGTGATTACGAAGTACAGTGCCAAAGATCCGGGTAGTTTGACCCTCGCAAGCGAGCTTTTCAAGCTACTTGGATTCTATTCAACGGGGGTTTCTTAACCCACAACTTAACGGTACGTACTTTACTAACACCTTCTTCTCAAATCCGACGCTTCCAATATAAAATATTTGCAGGATTCTTTGCAAGTTCGCTAGCAAACGCCAAAAATTGACTAACCCGTATTTGTTGCAGTGCAGAGCTTAAACTAAAAAAAAACGATTGATTGATTCTTTGAATAATTTTTTTCATTGAATTGCGCATTGCATATATTAATACGGATTTAAGGGCAAGCGAACCTCACAACATACGGTAAATGATTTCATCAACTTTTCCGTGGCCCACAAATCATGAATTTGAGCATAACGTTTACCCGCACAAATTTTAAAAGAAATTAGAATTTAAGCCTTAAGGACTTCGCGCTCACTAGGAGAGGTTAATTGTGTTTAGAACACCGCTTTACGGTATATTATTTACGGGGTGTCTAGAAAAGTGTTAATGGCGAAACCGCCAAAAGAGAAAGGGTTATTTAATTAAGGACCTTCGCGGAAGCGTCGGAAAACCTCCCCTTATCTCTGCAGTTACCTGGCCTCGTGATCAGTATATCTTGAGCCCTTTTCTTGACACAGTTTTACTTCGACAATCAAGTTCTTGAGCAGGTCTAGTTGACCCAGGTGAACCCTAGAACGATTAGGTGTGTGGTATTTTTGTGTCGTGATTGTTTTTGGTCCAGATTCTTTTTGTGTGTATATTTCATTCTTTTGTTAATAACTGATAAAAAAAATAAATAAATAAAAAATCACATTCTTTTCCCCCTCCATTTCTCTTCCTTTCTTTCTTTCTCTCTTCGTAACATGGGCACCCCACCTATAAAAACTCTTGCCGAACTTTGGTATTCATAACCAGACATAACTTTCTACGGTTCTTTCTTTGGCCGAACGTCGAACGACCCCTCCATGCCTAAAATTTCATTGAAAGATCACATAGACGCGCTTAGGACAAACACTTGCAGTCCACAATCCACTTTGTATCAACCGTTTCAACCTTCACCACCCTCTTATGTTGATACCCCTTTTGCGAGTCGTCCATTGTCCATCGCTGAACGTATTTAACAATCTCGTAGCCGATCTTTCACTCCTTTCACCACTTCCAATTCTTTTGATCAACAATTCCATTCACCTTCGTATCCAAATGTTGACCATCACCATGTCCAACCATTCAATTCCTACGAGTCCTACCCAACTTTTGCACCTGCCCTAGACATTGCTTCTGAACAGCCTTTTGGGAGTTTCCAGTATCAAAACAACTTCAAATCTTTTACTGAAACCCCTTCACAACCTATGTCTAGTCTAGAACAGTCGTTAGAAGACTTTAGGGTAGCGTCATGCCAACAGATGATGGATTTGAATGCTTCCATGGCTTCCCTCATACAAATTAGTGACCCGGTAGCTAGTTTCCAACTAGCTCCAAATTTTCAAATGTATGAAGAGGCGGTTGGACAGGTTGAGAATTTGAGTGGAGAGAGTGAGTTGTATACCCTTCCAAATCGAACCTACCCATTTCAACTTGAATCACACGACTCCGGTTTTGAATATCTATCTAATGTTCCAAACGATTCACCAATTGAAGATAGAAAGGTGAATGAGTTGTGCGACTTTGTAGTATTTGATTTACCTGATTGTGAAGGGTCCGTTCCAAGTGAAACCAGTCCTAAACCTTTTGACCTCTACACCTCCATCTTAGAACCAGAATAGATTGAAGTCCATGCTTTTGATGAGGTGTCTGAGAATATTGATTTTCACTTGATTGAGGATATTGACGCTGGGAATATTTTGGATGATGAACCTGTAGATTTGGATGAGTTTTTCTCTCCAATTCATCATCCCGAGTCATTAACTGTTTTTCCCGAACTTCATATGCGTCTTGATTTTGATGAAATATGCATGGATAGGGTTAACTTTGAGGAGAATTTTGAGGATACTTTTGAGGATGAAACAATTATAGATGATGAGTCGGATTTTCCAATTCATCCTATCCCTTTCATTTACTGTGTACAACCTCCTGAACCTGTAACCGATAACCTTCCTCAAGCACTCCCCTCCATCCATTCCATCGTTCCGACCGCGCAAGAAACTGTATCACTTTCATTTCTTGTGTCTGGTTTACCAAGTTCGGCGTACCCATTTCTCACGAATCTTGAGGGATTTGACCCCATTTCTCGACGGGTTAATACATTATCACAAACGCTTTTTACACATCGATCATTACAAATTGTGCTAATTTATTCACTCCATTTTCACCCTCATGTTCGTATTCCATTTCTTTCTCCCTTCCGCCAATCTCCTCCTCCACCGAGACCGTATACCACTTCTACCTCCATACGATCTCGCGTATTCTCAATTTCTTTCCACCGTATTCTTTCACCAACCTGCACATAATAGCGATAAGATTTTTGAATGGTTGGTGCTCACTTTTGGCCTGTGTAAGGCCTTGTATAGGTTGATACTGTTCTCTTTCCCCCCTAATCCTGAACTTCAACGCTTAACAGTGGAAACACTGTTTTACTTAAGTTTGGGGGGAAACCTTTTGGTGTATATATTTTTGGTTTTTATTTTTGTATATAATTTGTTTTTGGGGAGGCACCGACAATTTTGACCCTCTTGATTTAGCCTGACAGTGAGGGCGCTGTCAAGTTTAAGTTTGGGGGTATGCTCCGTAAGCTTTCTACCTTCGCATTCATATGTATACTTTGCATTTGCATACTTATTTAAAAACCGATAAAAATCAGAAAATTTTCTAAAAACATAAAAACTTTGTCGCCAAGTTAGCTAGTGGAGAACTTAGATTCAATAGGTTTTGTTTAATAAGATAGGAACAACTAAATCCTATTTATAGATTTTGAAAACCTGAAAGATAACTCTCCTTTGAAGTTAACTATAGTTAATATACGTCTTAACATCACACTACACGTGTCGTGAGTTTTGAAAATTAGATGACAAGTCTATTATGTCTCGAAACTTTTGAATGGATAAACTATTTTCTGAGGATCAAATAGGTTTGTTCTGAAATAAGTAATATCTAGAATAGTTTATGAAGTGAAGCGGATATGAAGGGATGTTATTGATGCCTTAATTGGAACTATTCTGAAAAATAACCCATCTGGAACTTGATTGAAATGATTACACACCTAACCCACTAAACACGTCTTTTATCTAAAATTAAAAAAAAATTAATAATTGAACAACCAATTATATCTCCGTTCGCATAAAATCATCATGATTTTCACGCTAAAAGTGGTCTTTTGTTTTAGGGCCTAAGTAACTTGAGTAATTAAGTTCGCTGGGGTGTCTCTACACCTAATGCCCTAAAACCAACTGGTTTAGGAGCATTGGCCCAAAGCTCGCTAAGAAGCCTAGAAAGTCCAAATTAAAACAAAGTCAAGCAAGTGTTCTCTCCAAGTTAAAATTCCTAACGGTTCTTTGTGTGAGAATAATCTTGACAAAAGACAGATTTTTATAAAAAAGTATTTCTAGAGGAGATATGAAGGTTTCATTCTATGATAAAGACTATTGCACGTTCACAAAGGTGTGTATGAAATGAAAACAAGAAAAATGTGGAGTGAAAAATAAGACCCAGTTTCCTGTTAAGGAAGATAGAAATTCTGAATTTGAAATCTTACTGGAAAACGAAACTTGAGAAATACTTAACTCTTTATAAAACTCATGTGATCCTTTTTTTAAATTTTTATCTGGGCTTTATTTTGTGACATGACGACTTTAATCGATCCTTCTGAAACTTAACGACACTATTTGCACTACACGTAAAGACATATAAAATCTTAAGTTAAATGAGAAGCGAGGTGTGAAAAATAAAGGTTTGATAGTTCTAAATTTAGGATAATAGAATTGTTATCTTTAAAATAAAAACCTTAGGGTTTGAATTATAGTTATTTCGCAAAACTAGCTTGACGGGATTTTGTGGGTGAAATCCGCGGAAAACCCTCAGGAGACAACACTCCTCCTACTAGGGATACCTAGAGGTTTAACGGCTTGTTGCACACGCTCAGTGCAATCGCGATCCCTGCGAAAGTGCGGTAAGGATTTTCTTTTGTGAATAAATGGTTTTGCTCGGGACGAGCAAAAGATAAGTTTGGGGGTATTTGTTCATATCAGAAAATTGCATTCTGATACCGCCCATTCATTATCTATTTGTTGTATTTATCGGTATTATTAACCGGTGTCTACTCAGTATTATAGATTATAGGTATCCATGACAAAATACTGGAACTGCATCCAAAAGCACGGATATATCACTTGATGGAAGACACTGCGACCAGAAACGCAAACCGACCAATACTTCAAGAGTTCCTTTACGCAACAAGTTGTGTACACATTTTTTTTTATCTAAATGGTCCAACACAACAAGTGTGTACACAAGACTTTTAAGCACATATGAATATGATTTTATATGCATTCAAGGAGATGATTTTATATGCATATGATTTTATATGCATTCAAGACTAAAAAGCATGTGTTCAAATCAAAAGGAATCAAACAAATCAGCATGAGCCATAATGGGGCAGCTATGAATCAAGCCACATGTGGGAATGGAGTAATCAGCATTTAATGGTGAAGACTATGTGTGTGATTTAAAGATTCAAATTTCCTTACAAAACTGAGTGCAAATCAAATTCAAATAGACAAATCAGTATGGACTATGATGGGGAAGACAAGAATCAAGGCACAAATGGACATGAAGTAATGTGCATTCAATGCTAAAGATTTTGTGTTGATTTAAAAATTCGAATTTCCCTCCATTCTTTGGAGCCTATAAAAGCAGGCAGTGGGCAAAGGTTCAACGGTCATTCTTTAGTCTTGGATTGTCATTCTTTGTCCAAGTTTTCTATTCTCCTTTCTTGTAAATAGCTTAGTCCCCCTTGAGTTCTTAACCTTCTCTTGATCCTTCAACCTCTTCATTGAGCTTGAAAGTTTAAGGGTTGGTTATTGATCTCAAGGGGTTGTATCATTCTTGAAGTTTAATAAAGTGTTCTTTCGTGCTTCCTTCACCATGAGTTCTTTTCCCTCTCTTGATCTTACAACCTCTTTATTGAGCTTGCATGTTTAAGTTTGGGTTATTGAACCCTTGTCTTGCAATATGTTCTTTGGTTCCTACTCTTTTACTTACTTGCATTTTATTCTTGCTCTTTTAATTCCATACACTTTATTTACTTGCTTGTAATCTTTTTTCTTCTTCTTTGTTCTTCTCTTTTGTTATCTCTTTTTGGTTTGTTTTGTGAATGGTGTGAATATTGTTGTTAGGAAAAGAGAAAGATTTTATAAGTTAACGTTTCGTTTTTCATTTCCTTTTCCCGACTTTTCCATTTGAAACTCCGCCCAAATCTTACGCAAGCGCTCCGTTAGGCACCCGACCCTACCAAGGTAAAGGTGATTCCTAACCGTGACCGGTTGCATTCGGTTTGTCCGGAGGCGAAAGCAAGAGACAAGAACGGACGGACAAGGGTCAATAAGCCGGATTCCACGAATACCGTGCTTAAGTCCCTTAATCCACGTTGTTGCTGATTGTTCTAGCTTCATTGGTTAAGTTCGGCTCAAAGTACTTGAATACGGAAACCATTAACTTACACTATCCTATCGTTTCCTAACAAGCCTTATACTTGAATATAACACATAGGTTAGATAACGAACAAATCCGCCACGTTGTTAACACGTTAAAACAAGAACGTAAAAACTTACCATCTCCCTGTGGATCGACCCGTGCTCATCGCGGCTAGCTGCAAAGCGACACCGTCCTGATCACGGTTAAACTTTAGAACTTTTAAATATCCGACACGCTTTTGGCGTGCGATCAAAGTGTCACAAAAATTATTTGATATGGCTGAAAATTCACATCTGGGTATTATAAGAACACTGGGAAAATACGAGCCTCTAACTCGGCAAGACGGCCGCGGATCCGCGGCAAGAAGGTGCTTTTGGCTGCGGATCCGCCGTCGTGTCAACTCCGAGTTGACTCGGATTTGCTCAGTAATTCATATTTTTTGGTGTTTTGTTTTCCTGTATGTTCTGTTTCTGCCCAGGTTACTTCAGTGCAGGTTTCCTTTTGGGGTAGACACGGATAAAGGTTGTCGATCGATGTTCTAAGTTATTTGCTAATTGGGTTTTTATCTCTAATGTTTAATGTGTTCGTAAACCACCCCTAACTGCTAGTATGTCGGTTGGCAGGGGGTTGCACATTTCTGTAATATTTATTGTTTGTGTATATGGACTTGATTGGAGTGTTGTGATGATTAGCCGGGGTTTGAGATGGGTTTAATATTCATTCATTCGATGTAAATGTAATACGATGTAATTTTCTTTTGCGGGGCACATCCAGGTTGCGGTTGTAGCCACCGTTGTATTATTTCATTTTACTATTTTTGCTCCTAGGATAGACCCAAGGCGGGGTACACAAACTACCGGGTACGTTGAAGTGTTTAGTGGCCTACTCACGTTGTTGAGGGAGACCGCTTCACTTTGTGTACTTGGCGGGTACTTTGCTGTACCCGTAGGGGTCTAGGGTTGGGGTAATGGCTATTCATCACAACTGTGTAATCCGTCTTTTATTGCAGGCTCAAAGCAAAATGTGGATTGCTAGTATATCCAATAAAGTTCATCTGTGATCTGGAATGCTTATTATTGCGTCTGATGAATGTACAAATCTATATATGATAGCTATTAGACGTCACTTATGTTTTACACCCGCGCTAGCCCAGCCCTCGCTCTGTCGTTAGTTAAGTAACCTAACGGGTGATGACGGGACCCCATGGAAAATGCGGATGGCATAAAAGGACGTGGTATTTTCGTTGTTTTCTGCAATGATAGGATAAAGATGGGACACTTTATTATAATGCAAAGAAAATAAACCATATTTTAATCGTTGGAACAAATTTAAAAGAAACCACTCGGTTATTTTAAAAGATCAGTTTTTTTAATTGCGGAGCTTTAACCACTCCTTTTAAAAAGTATCAGGTTCCTTCGATTATATCAAGTTCACTACGTTCACGGTTTTGCCAAAACCATTCGTAGCCCTCCATCATTTCATTTGGGTATTCAGTAGTATTCAAGCTATGCATTTAACCAACGCCAGGGCATAGTGTTTGGTAGCTGCTGGGTATTTTATTTGTTGCATAGATAGATGTGTTAGTTTTGGACAGTCGTATTATCATTTGGCTAACGTCAGGGATATGTAAGGATGGGTTCAAATTAACAAGGACAATGATGGGTAGAACTTGACATGTGACTTATGACATTTTGACGAACGCCAAGGTCATAAGAGCATGGGGCAAAAATTTATATCGGGAATTTCTAAAGAAACTGAAATTTGCAGAGAGATGCATACCATTTTGGAGTTTGATGAATGTTGGTAGGATTCCTTCACCATTATCATACGATGATATTTTGGATCCCGATCCTACTTTGAGTATATGCTACTTATCAGGAGATTGGTCACTTAACGATCAATGCTATAAACTAAGTAGGTGCCTAGAAAGGTGGCAGCGGGGCTACGCCCCCAGAGAAAAGATGTTATTTAATTAAGGAACTTTGCGAAAGCGTTGGAAACCTCCCTCGAAGTATCGACACTGACCTGGTTGAACGGTTAAGCAAGAATTGTACGGTGAAAATAGTCCTGGCTAATTCTTCTTTTATGGTTTGAGGAGGGATTCGAGAAACAGCGGGAGCCATCCTGTTTAGATAAACTATAAACCACTCTAAACTTGCAAGAGCATCATGCTAAAATGTTTTCTTCTCTCTCTCTTAATTGCAGCGACCTTGTGACCACGACTAGGTTACATCTAGATAATAAATTGACTGATTCTGACTTATATGATTGGCAAAGGTCTGTCCAGATGTCCATTGCCTATGACAAGCTGGACCACCCTATTACTAATCAAGTTCCCGCCGTCCCAGGTCCAGATTCCACCGTCACGGATATGGATATCCGCCAGACAAGGGAAAAGGATAAAACGAAAGCCAAAATCCTCGTGTTAGCTTCAGTTGATGGTATATACCAGAAGCAGCACGAGAAGATGGACTCAGTTTCCATCTTTCTCCATAACAAAGATTTATATGGAGAGCAATCTCATATCGCAAGATATAAGACCTTGAACGAATTGATTCAAGCGAGGTTGACTTTCGGGTCATCTGTAGGGGACAACATCCTTACAATGAGTAGTTGTATTGATGAGCTCCAGGACCTGGAGACCACGTTGGGAAACGAGTCAGATACTGACTTGATTCTACAGTCTCTGCCTTCTACCCTGAAGGAAACCAGGGAATAAGAAAGAAAGAGAAGGGCAACAGTTTCGGGACTGAATGTAGTAAAAGAGGAACGTTCTTATTGTTATGGGACAGGGCATTGGCAGAAAGATTGCAGGGCTTTAGAAGCCAGTAGCCAGGACACGAAGCATGTTGTGGCTTCGACCTCAAGTGTATTTGTTATTGAGAACTGTTTGTCAATTAACTCTACTTTCTGGGTACTAGATACTGGAGCAGGATCTCATATCTGTAATTCAATACATGCTTTGAGAAACCGAAGAGTTATAAAGGTAGGTGATTGGTCTCTCAGAGTTGCAAACGGAATGAGCGTGGACGCTGAATCCATGGGAGAATATCGCCTAGGTTTGACAAGTGGGCATATATTGATTCTACGTAACTGTTTATATGTACCTAGTATGACTTGTAATATCATATCAGTCTCCTCACTTTCGAGAGAGGGATATGATTTTACATTCGTGAGCGATGTAGTTAACATCCACCTAAATCAAGTTTTGATTGGGTCCGGTACATTAGATAACGGTATATACGTATTAAGTGAAGCTCAGGTTTTCAATGTTCAGAACACACTTAAAAGAAAGTCTCTAGAAATAAATCAGGCTTTCTTATGGCATTGTGGACTAGGTCACATCAATGAGAGAAGGTTGACTAAGTTACATAGAGAAGGATATTTGAATCCGTTCGAATATCAATCTTATGCTACTTGTGAATCTTGTCTCAAAGGAAAGATGACAAAGACTCCGTTCACTGGTCACGTAGTAAGAGCAAGCGAGCTCTTGGGACTCGTACACAGTGACGTGTGCGGTCCAATGTCTATACATGCGCGAGGTGGTTATTCCTACTTCATTACTTTAACGGACGATTTCTCTAAGTATGGATATGTCTTCTTAATGAAGCATAAATCCGAGGCGTTTGAGAAATTCCAAGAATACAAGAATGAAGTGGAAAAACAAACAGGCAAGAGTATAAAGACACTGAGATCTGATCGAGGTGGTGAATACTTAAGTGCCGAGTTCCTGTGTTACTTAAAAGAGAATGGAATTCTCTCTCAGATTACTCCTCCATACACGCCACAACATAACGGTGTATCGGAAATGAGGAATCGAACCCTATTGGATATGGTTCGTTCCATGATGAGTAACGCTGAGTTACCACGATCATTCTGGGGATATGCGCTCGAATCAGCGGCATATCTTCTGAACAGGGTTCCTACCAAGATAGTTCCTACCACCCCATATCAGATATGGAGTGGGAAGAAACCCTATCTTCAGTATCTGAAGATTTGGGGATGTCCGGTTTTTGTTAAAAAGCAGTATGCGGACAAACTCGATGCACGATCAGTACAGTGTAAGTTTGTGGGATATCCAAAGAACTCCAAGAAGTATCTATTCTATTACGCAGAGGAACAAAAGGTTTTTGTTTCTCGTAATGCCCATTTTTTAGAACAGCAAGTTTTAGAAAAGGACGCAAGTGGGAGCGAAATAGAACTGGAAGAAATTCCAGAACCACAAGCTATTACTGAAAGCTTGGAAGAACCAGAAGGTTCAGGAGAACAGGACATCCCGACGCCACTCCGCAGGAGTAGTAGGCAGTCTCATCCGCCCGAGAGATACTAAGGTTTTCTCATAGACGGGGATAGAGAGGATTGCAATATTGACTATGATGAGCCTACTAGCTTCCAGCAAGCCATTCAGAGCGGTGACTCAGTAAAATGGCAGGATCCAATGCGGACCGAAATGGAGTCCTTGTACACTAACAAAGTATGGACTTTGGACATTGCTCCAGATGGGGTAACACCCGTAGGATGCAAATGGATCTTCAAAAAGAAGATTGGTGTAGATAGACAGGTTGAAACCTATAAGGCTAGACTTGTTGCAAAGGGTTTCCGTCAAAGACCTGGTTTGGACTATGACGAAACCTTTTCTCCAGTGGCTATGCTCAAATCCATTCGGGTCCTTCTTGCTATTGCTGCATTCCACGATTATGAAATATGGCAGATGGACGTAAAGACGACCTTTCTAAATGGAAATATAAAAGAGTGCGTCTATATGGATCAGCCAGAGGGATTCATTCAGAGTGAGAGCAGCGGTAAAGTATGCAAGCTGCTTAAGTCCATTTATGGACTAAAGCAGGCATCGTGGAGTTGGAACATCTGTTTCGATGATGCTGTCAAAGAATTCGACTTTATCAGAAATCCAGATGAACCATGCATATACAGTAAGATTGTAGGGAGAGCTGTAGTACTCCTCGTCTTGTACGTGGATGACATTCTCCTAATAGGAAATGATATTCCTATGTTACAGTCAGTCAAAAGATTCTTGTCACATAAATTCTCCATGAAAGACCTGGGTGATGCCACCTACATTCTAGGGATCCGGATCTATCGTGATAGATCAAAGAGGATGTTAGGACTTTCGCAGTCCAGGTACATAGACACCATAGTGAAGAGATTCAGTATGGATGATTCTAAACGCGGTAACCTACCGGCTTGTCACGGAATCACCCTCTCCAAAGAGATGTCTCCCAAGACTGATTTGGAAAGGGATCGCATGTCGATTATACCCTACGCTTCTGCAGTAGGCTCTATATTGTATGCGATGTTATGTACCGGACCAGATGTAGCATACGCATTAAACGTTGTAAGCCAGTATCAGGCAAACCCAGGGGAAAATCACTGGATAGTAGTAAAGAACATTCTCAAGTACCTAAGAAGGACTAAAGATATGTTCTTGGTGTATGGTTGAAAAGACATCCAGATTGAGGCCTTTGCCGACTCTGGCTTCCAGAGTGACAAAGATGACTCCAAGTCCATGTCAGGTTATGTCTTTACCCTCAATGGATGGGCGGTCTGTTGGAAGAGTTCCAAACAGGAGACCGTTGCTGACTCAGCGATGGAAGCGGAGTACATAGCTGCTTGCGATGCCGCAAAAGAAGCTGTCTGGATGAAGAAGTTCCTCACAGAATTTCAGGTGGTTCCTACCAGTATTGATCCAATACCTCTGTATTGTGACAAAAACGGCGCTATAGCTTTAGCGAAGGAACCCAGGTCCCATCAGAAGTCCAGACACATCTTAAGGCGGTTCCACCTGATCAGGGAGATCGTAGATCGCCGGGAGATCGAGGTGAAAAGAGTAGAGACTGAGAATAACATTGCTGATCCATTCACAAAGGCCCTTCCTCAGACGCAGTTCGAGAGGCTATTCGAGATGATAGGTCTACGATATGCCAGCTCATGGCCCTAGAGCAAGTGGGAGATTGTTAGTGTATATGCCCTAGAAGCCATTATTGTAACATACTTGTATGTATATTACTTAATGGAAGCTTGGGATATTCACAGTTGTATATACAGTCTTGCTAAAAATGGTAGTATGCTACTTGGTTTGTGTCTACTTTAATATGTGTATATGTTTCTTGTAACGTATCACTTATACATATTAGTAGAGCCCATAGGATCTTTGCTTGATTACCAGCGTTGTGATGGCAGTCACACTAGTAGGGGCTGGGTAGTCTATAAGCAACATCCTATACTTGTCCTTAGTCGTAGGATTATCGAGACAGGGCATCGATATTCCGGAGTAGACTAAGTGTGTACGCTTCTCATCCTAGTTGGGGAGATGGTCTATCCCACAGCCATCAGTACGTCGTACTGGAGATAGTATACAGGTGCTCGTTAGGTTATGGGTACACCGGACAGGACTCGCAGGGGAACTGTTGGTTGGTATTATACCAATCGTCAGTTAACAGTTCCCAGGTGACATGAGTATAGCATAGTCCGCAGACTTGACACTGCTACTTCGCCTCGAGTGTGTCCCACTGTTCTTAGATTACTACCCTACCACGGCTCAAAGGAATCATGCAAACAGGTAGCAGTTGGGTGCAGTCCCGAGCACTTGGAGGCAGTGGCGGTTAGAAAGGATTCGTCTCTCCCGGTATTGGGAGTTGATATCGCGCTGTGTCAGAGAGCCATTACGCAAATTCCCTGGCCAGGGCAAGCGAGATTTACTGGTAGGTTCCAGTAGTTTCTCGGGGTGTAATGGGCTACGCTCCGACACGACTTATACCGCTATTAGGGGACTGACGCTTTCCGCCCCCTAGGCTAGATATGCGATAGTCTTAGACGAACAGACCAGACTGTACGGAGATTTTCACATCAGGCTCAGTAGGAGTTCGGATGGGTTTTCCTCATCGACCTTCTTATCGACATCTACCTGGGGACCGTTACATACAGCTAGTGCCACTTGCGGTCTGTGGTTAAACCCACTGTCAGCGTAGTGTCGAGTCTTTAGAGTCCCACACAGAGAGATTCCCTGCTCCAGGCGAAACAATATAGAGGTCGTATGGTTTTACGACAAGGGTTTGGACACATACGTGTTTAAACGCACGTAGGACGTTCGGACAGTTTTTACAAGTCGGCTTTGGTTTAAGCCAGATTCTAGTATCAGGTTATCGGATTAATACAGTCTAAAGTTTTTCCGTGTTTTCACGGATTGGAGGGGCGTTCTCATAATTTTCCGGGAAGCTTCTAGAAGCATGGTGACTTGGGGTTAATGTGGCATATGTATTAATTGGATCAATGAGTCATGTAGTGATTCATACATTGAGTTAATGATTCATTTAATATTTTATACGACTCATGTGATGAATCACCTAGTGTATTAATGCAACATGGTGATAATTCATTGTTATTTATTTACTAGATATTATCATATGTTTCATATATACACAAAATGACTTCATTCATCCAAAAGGATTCTCATTCTCACCTTCTCTCTCCTCAAGCTCTCTCATTCTTGAAACCCTAACCCTAACCTCTCATGTGTTGAGATAAAGGGTTAGCTAGACTAATACATCCATAACCTCACTCTTTATCCCCTAGGTAGCTTAGATTAACACTTTGAGCAACCTAGTTATCTCAAGTTAGAGATCAAGCATGGCGTAGGAGCTCTCGGGTGGATCGTCTTTGACTCGAGGAGGCCGTTAAGATGCCGATGTTACAAGGAGCCTATGAGGAGTGGAGGACAACGATGAAGACCCGAAGGACAAGTAACGTGAGGTATAACTTTGAATACGAGTAGTTAAACCTCTCGTTGTTTGCAAGTAACGGTTTAGATACGATTCATGCGCTCAAGTCCGTGTTACGAAGCTTTGATAATCGTTTTTCATATATTCCGCCTCCCCGCAAGTTCGTAGGGTGTGTGACATGGACTTACAGACCCTGGTATGATGGAGTAGGTAACTGAAGCAGAGTGGCGTAGCCTATGTATGTTCCGTGGCATACTCACGACACGGTACTCCGCCTAAGCGACCTTAGAACTTATTGATTGAAATTCCTTCAGGATTATATACATTATTATGATTCGATTTACGTATCCTTATCGAATCCTACTTTCATTTCAGCCATTATGCTGCCAAAGACTACGAGGGCGCAGAGAGCGGCCGCGAGAGCCGAGATTCTATTTGACTCATCCGAGACGAGGACTGACCCGGGTAGTACGCCCGTTATACCAAAGCAGACTGTTCCTCCTATGACAGATCAGATCGCCATGCTAGGGGCCGGTATGTAGGAGATGCGCCAGATGATAGGGTCGCTAGTTGAGACACTCCGAGCGCAGCGACCAGAGGTAGTTCCACCCGTTACGGGGACCGCGATGATGCCTACAGTACAGGAAGTTGCCTCTGCAGCCATAGAGGTCATCACAGTATTTCTATCAGAGTTCATGAGGCTGAAGCCTCCAGTCTTCACAGGCACCTATGCAGCTGAGGACCAACAGTCTTTCATTGATAGGATGGCCCGGATATGTTGTTCACTCAGATGCTCAGATGCGAGATGGGTAGAGTCACGAGCTTTCGCCTGGAAGGTCTTGCGCATGGTGTGAATCGATCGAGAAGGGCAGAGCAGCAGGTCTTCCTCCATTGACTTGGACCGAGTTTGTGACGGTATTTATAGCCCGTTTCCTCCCCCAGAGTGTCAAGGATGCCCGAGCGTGCAGGTTCGAGTCCTTACACCAGACGCCAGAGATGACAGTGGCAGAGTATGACGTACTGTTTACCGAGCTATCTGTTTATGCCCCATACCTAGTGGCTAGTGAGGAGATGCGAGTCAAGAGATTTGTTCGAGGCTTACTTACCAAACTGTTCCTCGCGATCAGCGCACAACATTGCGAGACTTATGCAGCGGCTGTAGATGCAGCCCTATTAGTCGAGGAGCGCCTTACAGAGACTTCGGTAGTTCGAGGGCCGAAGAGGGTTCGTACTGATACAACAACACGATGACTTCTATTCGGACGCCGTGATAGACGTCATACAGGTGGCAGAGACTTGGGACGAGGTCAGATGTTTAGCTCTTATCCCCGGGTGGGTTAGCAGTCGTTGCATGGATGCTTTGGGTGTGGTAGTCCCCGTCACCGCATCAGAGATTTTACCGAGATACGCCGGAGGGAGGCAACAGTA
The DNA here is from genome assembly GCA_030015575.1 of Agapanthus africanus. NCBI lineage: Eukaryota > Viridiplantae > Streptophyta > Magnoliopsida > Asparagales > Amaryllidaceae > Agapanthus > Agapanthus africanus. The sequence continues at coordinate 296,450,410 of JASDDO010000012.1, read as the reverse complement.
CCACATGTCACACTTCCACCTTCCCCACCCCAGAGGGCGTTGCCTAGTGTACCTACTATTGCTCTACGCCAGACTCATGCACAGAGAGGCCGTGGTCGCGGAGGGTTACTCATAGAGGACAGCCAGCTGCCGGCAGAGTACAGCAAGTTGCTAGTAGGGGACCGCCAGTTGCAGGTGGAGGACAGGCATGGGTTTTCATGTTGACGCATCAGGACGCGCAGGCGTCCAATGCGGTGGTCTCAGGTATCCTATCAGTATATTCCATTGATGCACACGTGTTGTTTGATCCCAGATCCATGCACTCATACGTTTCCACACACTTCATGCCGAGTTTGGGTAGAGAGTCCGGTTTGCTTGATCAGTCACTTGTTGTGACCACTCCTGTAGGCGAGTCGTTTGTTGCTAGACATGTGTTCCGATCCTGTGTTGTCTGTATTGGCGAGAGAGAGTTGCCTGTCAAATTGATCCTTCTTGAGATGTTGGACTTCGACGTTCTGCTTGGCATGGATTGGTTAGCCACGTGCTATGCGTCTGTTGACTGCCGCGAGAAGACAGTTAGGTTCTGTTTTCCCGGCGAGTCGGCTTTTGTTATGCAGGGGGACCGTGGTGCTGCCCCTCACAGTTTGATTTCTTCTCTTCACGCTGGACAGGTGTTGAGGAAGGTATGTCAGGGATTTCTTGCCTATGTTTGCGATACTAGAGCTACAGATGTTCTGTTGGACCAGGTTTCGATTGTTTGTGAGTTCCCTGATGTTTTCCCTGACGAGCTTTCTGGGCTACCGCCTGTGCGCGATGTTGTTTTCTGCATTGACTTCATTCCCGGCACGGGGCCTATTTCTATACCGCCTTATCGGATGGCCCCGGCGGAGCTTAGCGAGTTGAAAGGTCAGTTGCAAGATTTGCTGGATAAGGGACTTATTCAACCCAGTGTGTCAACTTGGGGTCCTCCGGTCCTGTTTGTCAAGAAGAAGGACGGTTGTTTATGTCTGTGTATCGACTACCGCCAGCTGAACAGGGTTACCGTGCGGAACAGATATCCTTTGCCACGCATCGACGATTTGTTCGACCGGATTCAGGGCGCAGGGTTTTTTTCGAGGATTGACTTGTGATTAGAATACCATCAGCTGCGGGTTCGACAGGAGTATATTCCGAAGACAGCTTTCCGCACGCGTTACGGCCATTATGAGTTTTTGGTGATGTCGTTCGGACTCAACATCGCCCCAGCAGCATTTATGGACTTGATGAACCGTATTTTCAGGTCGTATCTTGATTTGTTCATCAGCGTATTCATTGACTATATTTTGTTGTATTCCCAGAGCCGAGAGGAGAATGAACAGCACCTGCGGATCACACTGCAGACTTTGAGGGAGCACCAGCTTTTCGCAAAATTCTCCAAGTGCGCATTCTGGCTTGACAGCGTAGACTTCTAGGGTCACGTGATTACACGAGATGGTATATGTGTGGACCCGAAGAAGATCGAGGCCGTTCAGCGTTGGCCCAGACCCGCATCAGTTACTAAGATCCGCAGCTTTCTAGGTTTGGTCGGCTACTATAGGCGATTTATGCAGGACTTCTCCCGCATTGCTGCACCGTTGACCGGTTTGACCCGGAAAGGAGTTCCTTTCGATTGGACGGAGGAGTGCGAGCATAGCTTTCAGCAGCTACGGACGTGTTTGACTACAGCGCCGGTGTTATCATTGCCTTCAGGATCGGGCGGATTTATGGTCTATTGTGACGCTTCTCGAGTGGGGCTAGGGTGCGTATTGATGCAGCACGACCGGGTGATCGCGTATGCTTCACGGCAGCTGAAGAAACATGAACAGAACTACCCCACTCACGATTTAGAGATGGCTGCAGTGGTCTTTGCACGCAAGATCCGGCGACATTACCTATACGGCGAGTCGTGCCAGATATTCACAGATCACAAAAGGTTAAAGTATATATTTCAGCAGCGAGACCTGAATCTTAGACAGCGACGTTGGATGGAACTAGTAAAAGACTACGATTGCGAGATCTTGTATCACCCGGGCAAGGCTAATGTAGTGGCGGATGCTTTGAGCAGGAGGCCCGGGGGCAAGCTATCATGTTTGAGAGCAGTGCAGAGGCAGTCGTCGGCAGATTGGCAGATTATATGCGACAGCCGAGTGCAGTTCGAGTTCATGCCAATCGGGGGTGTTGGGCTGCGGCAGCGCCCCGGCCGTCTTTCCGAGGCCAAATGCGGAAGAAAAACTTTTTACGAACTGGCGCTAACCGCATCCGAATCCCGGATCGTTCCACTAACTGTAAACTAGTATACTGTAAAGAGGGTTTCGAGATTATACCGATCGATCCGTCTCCTTCGGTCTTTAACCTCTGTCTCTAGCTTGTTGCGGATGCACCGACGATGCTTGCTCTCCGATCTCGCTCGATCTACGATCTCCTCCTCGCCAAAAACTGCGCCACGTCAACGAATCTTTATATGGGCTCTAGCCTCTGAACCGAGGAAACTCAGACACGAAGTTTGCTAGCCGACGTGTCCAAGGTTGATGTAGAGGATGTATAATACTTTGTCTCGAATCAACTAAGCGATTGGATGAACGGTTAATCGAAGTTGCCTTTTGATTGAGAATGGAGAAATGCTTTGGAATGAGCTAAAGATTTTGTGCTTGGATAATATGAATCAAATTCCTCACTCACACAAAATGAGGGGCAGCCCCAGAGAAGTGCTCGGCCAGAATAATGATTGAGAAGGAGGGGTGAGCACAAGGAATCAAGAGGTGATGGTAAGGAAAAAAATCTAAACCTACATATCCTAAGGTTTCTAAGAAACAATCAATGCAAGCAATAAAGTACCAAAAGAGTCAAGCTTATCCAAGAACCATCGTGAAGCAGCTGGAGCCCCGGCACCACACAAAACCCCCCATCTATAAAAATGTCACATTTGCAAAAAGAACCCTCTTTAAGCAAAATTCAGCCAAAGAACAAACGGATGGGAATTTGGCCAAATAAAGAAAGCAAGCTGGCAACTTCAAAAAGCGATCCCGTAACAAAATTACAGGATAACTCCGTAACTGTATATACATACCCACATTTGTATTCCGACCGAATACAAATGCAATGAGACAAAATCTACGCAGTATAATACTAGGATCCGTCTTAAACCAAATCCCGCTAGTATTATCCGTCCGAACCATGACACGTGCACAAGTGCACGCGTATGTTCGAACCCTGCCATAAAACCATGCGACCTCTACAATGTTTCGCCCGAACTGGGAAACTTTCTATGGGGGACTCTAAAGACTCGTCAATACCCTGGCAGTAGGTTTAACCATAAGCCGTCAGTGGTACTAGCTGTACGTAACGGCTGCCAATGTACTGAGGGAAAAGGAAACCAATGAGCGAACTCATCCTGGAACTCTACTGAGCCTATGTGTGACAATATCCATACAGTCCGATCCGTTCGTCTATGAGTATCGCATATCTGGCCTAGGGAGCTGGTAAACGTCAGACCCTCAAAAGCGGTATAAGTCGTGTCGGAGTGTAGCCCAAAACACCTGAGATACTACTGGAATACCTACTAGTAAATCTCGCTTACCATGTCCATAGATTTTGTGTAATGGCTCTCCCAGACACAACACGATCTTATTCCCAACGTAGGGAGAGACGAATCCTCTGCCGATCCGCTCACTGCCTCCATGTGGCTTGGGACTGTACCCAACTAGAACCTGTTTGCACGACTCCTTTGAGCCGTGGTAGGGTAATAATCAAAGCACAGTGGGGAATCACATGAGACAAATGACGATCTCAGGTCGATAGACTAACCTGTACACATGTCACCTGGGAATTGCTATCTGACGACAGGTATTAATAACCAGCCAGCATGTTCCCGATGAGTCTTGTCTGGTGTACTCATAACCCAATGAGCACCTGTATACATCTTTGGTGAACCAACAGACACCAATGGCTTGTGAGACCGGCCATCGCCCCTCGTCGGGGTCTCGACTGTATACACTAGTCTACTCCGGAGTATCGATGCCCTATCTCGAAGCTCCCGCGACTAGGGACCACTTTTAAGGATGTGCTTATAGACTACCCAACTCTCACGTATATGATCGCCATCATACTGTTGGTAGTCAAGCAAGAATCCTATGGGCTCTATCAAAGTGTAATAGTGATATATATCATGTCACCTAAATCAGTACATGATGATAAAGAAAAACCAGATAGCTTACTATCATCTCGAGTAAGACTGTCCTACCGCTATAGGTCCTCCCTCAATCATTGCAATCACGTGCCTGCGATCCAATAATTGACGTTGAGGGAATTATATCCAACAATCTCCCACTTGTACTTAAGGCTAATTATTGCGATGTCGCATACTCACAGCCCGTGTGATACCGAACACCCAACTCCTCTACTAATCAGTGTCACAAAGCTCGTCTGTAAAACTATTTTGTTCGAGAAATAGACTAAGTGAGTGGATCCGCTCTGATGTTTCTTTCTATGTCTCTCTATATCTCAAGTTCGCGGAGAAACCCATCTCTCGAAATGAGCAATACCTGTCTTAGAATATGTCTGGATATCTGATGGGACCTAGTTTACGAATGAACTCCAAATCGAAATTTCTTAGACTGTATCGTCAACTGAGCTTAATCAGTATCCTGGGCCATACCTCTCTTAGTATCCGCTTGGACCAACTGTCCAAACTACTGCCCCCCTCGTCGGAGGGAAACTATAACTCTGACAGTCACTCTGTCATCCAGGTCACTTTGGAAGCCAGGAATGATAACCGTCTCCCGAAGGAGGATGCCGTTATTAAATCCTTAGAACATCCACTTATGTTCTAAAACTTCCTCTGAACGTTTCTCCAGGATTGGATCAATATCAACTTATTGCATATAGTGCAAAAAACAACATCTGGTGTGGTACTTGACATCTCATGATCAACTCAATTGCCTAAGTAAATGATCGGCCAATCATGCACATCCCTCTCCCCTTTAGTCTGTAAGACACCTTTAGAGAGGGTGACTCCATCACCTACTGGTACACCACCATGACAGGAGTCGTCCATTCTCAATACCTTTAGAATGCTGCCTAAGTACCCAGATTAGGAAACTACCCAAATCTAGATCTAAAACTATAGATCTAGTAACCAGAATGTCCGATAATATCCATATCCTTTATGGAGAAACAACTGTGTGACAACCACAGTACAACCGATCGTAGTATAGGAATTTTACTTCTTACTCTGTGTATGTCATACAAATACCACGACATCATACCCTACTACTTTCTTAATAGATCCATCCTCTAATCTGATGAAGTAAAATCCCATGACTGTCACATCAAAAATAGATGATCTATCTCCGCTATATTTGTTTTAGTGTATAAATAGACATAGCCTCTTGTCCACTATGCTTCCGCTGCTCCCACTGACTACGACAACCCTCTGGCAGAATAATATACACGTGCACTTCTAAAGCTAGTTTTGAACGACGCTATACTTTTCCTCCTGCCGGCTCTCATAGTCTAGAACAACAGTAATGGAAAGTCTGGGTAAACAAGAACCTCCCTGTCACCGTCCTTGAGGCTACTGGAGTACCTCTCGGGTGTCTGAGGTTACCCACCATATCTGCGGAGTGGCTAATGGAATGTCAAACCTGATTGAATCTTTAGGTCCTATTAAATTTTTCGTAATCGTTTGCGGTTCTGGAATCTCTTCCAGTCCTACCATACTCCCACTACTGTTTTCCTGAAAAAAAATCCATTTTTACCAAAACTGTGGCGAGTCAAGAACAATATCACTATTGATCTTTCAGATGGTAGAAAATCAACCCTCATCAAAGCTAAGGTCAACCCAAAAACTGCCATTACAGAACGTGCTTTGAGTTATCCAGAGTCTGATTTTAAGCATAAGCCGGACAACTCCATATACCTTAACATCGTTATGATATGATCCATTCTATATATAATATAGAAACAGATGCACTGATTTAATTGGAACAAGATTCAAATCAAGCAGCTGTCTCCAGTGCATGTCAACTAAATGGAGAGAGGCCGATCAACATTACCCAACTTAGGAGTACATCCAATTATGAGTAACCTGAAAGAGAAGCAAGTTCTCTAAAACATTATTATCAACTGAATACCATACTGTTAGTTATATGTATGCCCTAGAGGCCATTACTATACATATGATGTTTATTGTAATGGATGCTTGGACATATATAGGGAGCACTTTCTTGCTCGACATGATAGTATGCTATCTGGTTGTACTTTATCTTAACATGTACTCTGATTGTCTCTATGTTACATGTTGATAAAGCCCTTAGGATATGTACTCGACTACTGGGACTATGATGAGATCATAGTAGTGGGGCCATAGTCGACGAGTACATTCTATAACTATTCCTAGTCGAGGGTGTATCGAGACAGGGCATCGATACACCAGAGCAGACTAGCGTATACGCATCTTGACCCATATGATGGGCGATGGATGATCCCATATCCATCGGTGATTGACATCAAGGCTGGTGTACGGGTGCTCAGTAGAGACTGGGTACACTGGACGGACTCGCCGAGAACTCCCAGATGGTATTATACCACACGTCAGATGGTAATTCTCCGGTGACACTGGTACATAGTAGTCTGTTGACCCGAGATCGTCATAGAGTCTTGTTTGATTCCCACTGTGCTTTGATTTCCATCATACCACGTCCAAGAAGGCGTGCAAAAAGGTGGCTTTTAGGTACAGTCCCAAATCACATGGAGGCAATGAGCGATAGAAGGGGATTCGTCTCTCCCGGTATAGAGAGTTGATGTTGTGCTGTGTTCGATTGGCTATAACTGGAAATCCCTGGCCAGGGTTGCTGAGATTTACTGGAAAGTGTTATCAGTAGTTTCTCGAACTGTTATAGACCTCATATCGACATGACTTATCAAGCTACCGGGGTCTGACGTTTACCACCCCTAGGCGAGATATGCGACATATCAGACGACGAGAACGGACTGTACGGGAGTGTTACTGACTGGATTCACAGGAGAAGGTACATGCTTGCTTGTTGATCTTCTGAGCGCTCAATACCTGGGTGGCTGTTACATTTAGCTGAACGCTTCTAGCTTGTGGGTGTTTGATATGATCATCACCTACTGCCGGCGTATTGACGATTCTTTAGAGTCCTACACAGAGGTTTCTTGGCTCAGGCAAAACGGAGTAGGAGCACATATATGATATGTGCGGGACCGAGAACAATACGTGTATGTGATACAGTATTTGATTCTCGCGATATGAGATATCGGCCGGGTATATGTGATATAGCCGGGTCATCGGATCAAGATTTGATTCGATGAACTAATACAGATTATATTAGTCAGTTATTTATGAAATAGCCGGATTATCGGATCAAGTGTTGATTCGATAATTTAATGTATAATTATATATTTGATATATTAAATTACATTACTTGATATAAGCTTACTAAAAGATTCTTTTTCTCACTCGAGTAATACATTGATATATATGCGATACATGTTAATTGTATTATTTTATTTTGTTACAATAAATATTGTATATGTGATATATAATATTGTAACATGTTATGATTGTAAATGCAACATGTTTTGTGGAGTTTAATTGTGGTTAGGGTTTGGATTAGGGTTAAGCAAGCATGATGCTTTCAAGAAGCTTCTTGAAGCTTTGACTTTGGATATTTTGTGTAGATATTTGCTTAACTCAACCTAACCCTTCACCATAGTTAACTCTATACATGGGTTAAGATTTCATTCTTAACCCATGGTTGCATTTCTAACCTCACCATGGTTTTCATTATTCATCACAAAAGAAAAAGATCTTCTTCTTCCTTCTTTTTCTTTTCTTTCATGGAAAAGCTTTCTAGCTTTTTCAAAGGTGATGAAAATGAGTGAGAATTTGATAATAAATGAGAGCATAAATCCTATTTCATCATCCATATCTACCCTTTCCATTTAGATGAGGGTGTTCACTTCATTTTGTGAGTGAGAGCTTCTGTTAATGAAACTTCAAGGTAGATCATCTTTGTTATCGAAGATCGGAAGCAAGCTTGCATCTTTCTCTTCGTGGAGCCTTTCGAGAGTCCGGAACTTGATGATCGCAGCGAAGGGACCACAACACGGAGCTTATGAAGTGAAGAACCGGACTACAAAGGTTGTAATCCCTAACTCTTAGATGTTAAAGTGTTTAACATACTTTGTTTCGCCTAATCTCTAGTTTAAACATCTTGGTTAGGGTTGTTCGGCACGTCTAAATTATAAATCGGGCATGGTTGATGGCTTATAGACCCTTGCGAGAGTGCCTAGTAACCCTACAGTGGTATCAGAGCCAAGCTAGAGCTTTAGGCGAAGTCTAGGCGAAGTTTAAAATCCGATCGAACTCCGAATACCCGATAAAACCTAGTTTCTGGAAATTTTTCATAAAGTTGACATTTATCATATTAAAAATGCTTAAAAAAATCAGCAGGGAATTCTATGGAACTGTGTGAAAAAGGACAAGGTAATTCACCCAAGGTGCCGCGGAACCGCGGCATGAGCATGGGTCACGCGGCGGTTCCGCGGCCGTACAGTGAAATCATCGTTTTATTTTTGCACAGTAAAATCCCAATGTATTTCCTGATGCTTCTGGGTATTTTTAATTTTTACTCAAGTATTGAGTTTTCTGGGTTGTATTGGGAGCTCGTTGATTCGATCGGATAATTTAACTTCGTTTAATTTATTTTCGGGTAATTTTAGAAACTGTTAAAATATTCGAACGGATATCAATAACTCACTTTTTCCCCTGTCGGAAAATTTTCAAAAGTTGGATTTTTTCTCGAGTTTGAAACTTCCGGAAAATCATGCAAGTAACGCGGTGGACCCTCTAGAAGTACAAAAACCTTAACTCGATTATGTGACCGTCTGAACCGCCTATGAGCCTTTGGGTTTGGGGCAGTACGGCGTTGCCACATGTGAGGCGTTGGCTTGACTCTTCTACGGCTGGACCATTGGTACTGTGGCATGTGATGGATATTTTTTGAACTCCGCTCAAGTGTTGAGCTATTTGGGAAATCTTGGGTATTTGATTATTCAATCAGAAAGTTTAACACTGTCTATTTATCTGGAATGTGATACAATATTTGGAATCCACATGTAGTTATGATATAACTAAATTGAATGTTATAAATCTAGAAGTTCAGTCTCAGATGATCGGTTGCCACGGGATTTTGATGCGATCAAAAGTCCGTCACAATCACGTAGTGTACACGGATACTCACCGGGTAAACTTAATAGACAGCCACGCCCCATAGCCCCGACTAATTGACTGTAGGAGAACACCGTCGCCAAAAGCATCCGTTCGGGTGCTCGCGACAGCGGTGTTCCGCCTTAGTGCACTTCATCGACGGCATCCGGGGGTGCGGCCATCTACTAAAGTGTCACGACCCAAAAGAGCACGTGACTGGCCCTTGAACCATATGAAGTCTATAGGACTCCATCTGATCCAAGTAAGCCAAAAGCCCAGAAATCTAAAACCATTTTGAAGAATAAGTAAAGAAACTAGTTTTAAGAAGTGAAGAAAACATGTTGGAAATCAAGATTTTTAAACAACTAAGCCGAATGTGCATTTTAAAAACAGTACAATCTTTTCCAGAAATTTCGGCAGAGTTTCTTTTGTAAAAAAGGCCCCGAATGGGGTAAAACAAGAATAACGATATATATGCAATGATAAAGGCATCCCCAAGCGGGAGCTAGCTCTTCGTCAAGCGACGGTCACAACCACGCAATGATATGATAATATACAACGCCAAGTGGCGAGGATCAAAACCAAAAGAAAGCTCAAAAGTAGCAAGAAAACCGCAATACTACTAAGCACGACTCTAAGGTCGAATAATACAACACTGTCTCTGAGTCTGAAAGAATATACAGTTTTGGTTGATGGAAATTCTAGATACAATGGAATAAAATAAATACAATGGTGATTCTTGATGCGAAAGAATCCACCTACCAAAAGCAAGTCACCCGCAAGAAGGAAGTGTGCCAGAAATGCCGCAAAAGAATCTGTACGGCAGAACCTGCAAGAACTGTGGCACAACGGGTGTGAGTTGCCAACTCGTGAATAGAAACATCTACAAGCAGAAATCGAATGCAAGACATAATCCTAAGTCAACAATCAGTAATACAATCCACAAGAGTGCATCTGAGTGTAATAAGGTGGCAAGGTAACATCTAAACATGTATGTAGTGCCAGGTACTCAGGTAAAAACATGTCATCAGTGTAAGGTATGTCTGCATGAAGTAAATATGGTGAAATATCAATGATATCAATACACATATATTAGCGTCCCATTCCACTAATATTGGTGTAAGGGTATATATAACAGCGCCCTCATACCCTGTTATATATACAAATGAAGTATGATAAGTGTAAAACCAGTCTGTATATGATCCATGTCTGTACATGATCCAAGTCTGTAAATATGTGGAACCCGTCCACCTGTCACCCACTGACAGTAAGCATCAAGTATGCAAGTATGAGGATATAAACAATGTCATGGAAAAACCTCATGAAAACCCGTGCCTAGCATCGACACGTAAATCCTCATCCATATGGGGCTCCGTCTGCGGTATCGGCCCTTGGCCCCCTGCAGTACGAATCAACCCATGTCCATCTCTGGGCTCCGTCTGCGGCGTCGGCCCGTCGGCCCCAGCAGTACGCCCATCTCTCGGCTCCAGGCGGTATCCCCCAGATATCCGCCGAGCAAAAGGTAATATCACCGGACAGTATGGTTCCCCAGCCGGGCTCATCGGCTCATAGCACATCGACATCTCTTTCTTGCCCCGGGGTACTCCGGGCCCCACCATGTACCCTCGTACGACCTCGACGCCTCCTCGTAGGGGTATATAAATCAGAACCGATAAAACTCATGGTGGAAGCTGAAATATCATATCAAGGGTAACCGGGTTTCAAAACATTTACATAATCACTTGAAATACCCACGGTTCCCCAAATCCAGAAATATCATGGAAACAAACATCCCAATGCGCATAATCAGAAAGTATGATGTATGTGACATATAAATGAAGTGCAAGTATAACAACATATCATGCAACATAGAATAATGGTATGCACATACAAGGTCATATCCTGATGCAATAATACTACTGTGTGGTGACATGGCAATTATCGATGATGAAGTGTGTGAGCCGGCAAATAGTGTACGTGGAATATACGCATCATCGATAATGGTGCTGGTGTCCTAACAGCATGATAATAATATATCAATGAACATAGTATGGAAATGCAGAAATCTAGTAGTCAACACCACAGTGAAGTATCTACTATGCAACTACATCTAAGTAACAGGTCAATCAGGAGGGGTAGGTGTGGAAACCACTTAAAACTGAGTCAATGTATATATATAGATATATATAGTCGGTGATCCCGCCTCAATGTCATATCGTAAGATATCCTCGAGTTATGAGTGCGGATCTATCATCAATATCGGCTCGTACGGTAAATCATCGCACGGCATCCCCAAAAGCTGGGTACAGGTCAACATCTCACTATCTCATCACATAACAGGTATCACTATCGTCAAATCATATAGTCTGGGGGTACTACTCTATGTCTAGTACAAATCGATACCATCAATGAAGTATGCATGCGGGGGTAAACACATATCCCAAGCCCGCAAGAAATCACAAGTCATATCCCACATATGAATCGTATCAAAATCACCGATCCCAGGGCACCAAGCCCACATCATCAACTCATCTCCAAAGTCATCCCATATGATCAAACACAGTGTAAGTGTAAGTGATAAGCAAGGGTGTGTGTATAAGTGTAATTATATCCTAGGGTTCGCGACTATGACTACACTAGTCATTACTAACCCTAACTATCCATAAAACACCTAAAGTCACCATAACTACATAATAATCTATCTACGGACTGCGGGGGTGCTATACGCCATCCACCCGACTTCCCCCTGTAGATATAATCTACTCACCTTGCATCACCAAATGCGGACGTCACCACGTATGCTTGTCGTCCCGAAGTCTTCATGGGTACCTACACATCAAATATCGTATATGCGCATTAAAACCAAATCCAAGCTAAAACGGCGCATGAAATCCAAAACGATACGATAAGGGGCCTATAGGTGAGAACCTATGGCACGCCTTCAAAACCATCAATAGATCCTCTATATCGTCGTATAAGCGACAAATGGTCGAGGTAAAACGAAATACACCAATGCAGAAATGAAAATACGGAATACGGAAATACGAATTCAAAACGGCAACTTAGGAAATATGTCCCAGATTTTACCCTAGAAGGAATATGTCAAAACTAGAAGTACCCAGGGTCTAAACTATAGGAAATGGGGCCAGGCACGCAAAACGAGGCAATTCCTCACTGGTCTGGCCGCAATTTGCGGCCAGAATGGGGATTCCGGCGGCCTCAGTTTGGAATGGGGAGCTGGGGTTTGGGGTGTTGGTTCTATTTTGCCTGCACATCTCACTGTCCATCTAATATTATTTTAGGGTTCTCGGGGTAATAGCAGATTCAAAATAACCCTCACAGACTTCACATTTTTCCCGATATCGGTTTCTAAAATCCGTATTTCTGGTTCTAGCTTCAGGTTTTGGGTTCCAATTCATGCACTAGGGTGTTCACAAGTCCTCTACTGAGCTCAATTTCAAATTACAACTCACGTTCCTCTCAAACCCTAACTAGGTTTTCATCATGTCCAAAATATCACACAATATCGATTCTAAACATGCAAAGGGGTATAGGAAATGCTAAAACTAAGATAATGGTTCAGAAATTACCTCAATTGGCAACTCAAGAATTTTCTTGAATTGCCCCAAGTGGCCACAATCCAATCTTTCTAGGTCCATCTTGAAGATCTCGAGCTTGTGCATCTTTTTAAAGAAACGAACTAGGGATTTTGGTGTGGTTTTGGAGATGTTTTTGGGCTTTGAAGAGGGGAGGATGATGGAGGGGAGGCAGCAGCAGCAAGAGGAGAAGGAGGAGGGAAGAAAATGATGGGAGAAGAATGGTTAAGTCCAAGGTCAAGGCAACCCTCACCCCTCTCTCACCTACTCTCATTCTTTAATCTTTTCTTTTCTTTTTCATTTTCCTTTAACCCTTAATTCAAACCTTCTCATAAGAATAGTAAACCCAAAAGAAATCCATGGCAAGAAAATACACAAGTGTAGAAAATGTGATATGTGCAAGTTTTGCACAAAATTGCCAAAAAATCCGATTAGCGATTTTAATCGCGATTAGCACTAGATTAGTGTCAAACTAATCACAAAAACTTAAAAATGTCAAAATTCACTAATTTATCCCATTTTAGAATTTTCCATAATTTTTCATAATTTTTCTAACATTTTTCCTATTTATTTGCATTTAAAATTAAAATAATCAATAAAAATAATATTAAATTATAAAATTTCCCAAAATTAATATTTTATATTTTTGAAAATGTTACAATCTACCCCCCTTAAAGAAATTCGGTCCCCGAATTTAAATTTAAACCCCCACTACTAAAACAATTTCAGTATAATCCATTTTGTCGGGGCTCCGAAAGCATCAACACATAAGAATATCATAAAAGTATACTGCTCTACTAGAAATCAGTCCCCAAAATGCATATATAAGAATATCCTATGCGTCTGGTGCGCAAGGAATCAAAATCCATATATGTGTCAAACAGGTATACAAACAACATTTAGGTGCAACGGGTGTGCACGAAACATCTGTCGTAGGCAACATGTGTGCCTGACAGAAAAGTCAGGTGCATGTGACATGCACGAAAAATCCCGATTTAGTGCATCTGGCGTGCACCAAAATCGTAAATCAAAACTCTAAAGGTGCATGAAAACTATGCTGGAAGTGTAACTCAAATCACTGAATACGATAGGCATGAAATCTCAATCAATATCTCAAATGCAATAACTCAGCGCAAAATATATAAATATCCAGTGGGTGCATGAAACCAAAATCATGAAACTCAGTCATCGAAACTAAATCATGCAAACAGAATGCCCAAAATACCGAAATCCAAAATGACGGATACGTGATAATCGAATCACAAAATCACAAATCATAAATACCGTCCTCGGTAGTTCCTCCTTCAAGGTCGAGAAGGAGTCGGTGCAATCCACTGCTAGCAGCGCAGGATATCTACCTGCCTCTTGCTCACGGTCTGGCGTCCTCTGTCTCTGGATTCTTATCTTCCCTGCGGATCACCTATCACGCGGTCAATCGGCTTATCGGCCCTGTCAGATGTGCTAACGGGGACGATTCCGTTCTGGTACTTCTCTGGTCACCTCTCGGTCAAACCTTACGACCACTCGTAAGGCAGCATATCACTGGCGTCGGCCTCTGGCTCTCTGAAAGCACGTCTCACATCTGATCCTGGGTGCAAACATCATTGCAGCAACGTCCTGGAAGGAATCCTGCTCAAGGTCTCTTCCAATCATGCCTATGCCGAACCAAACGGAGGCTGGCTCTCCTGCACAACCTCTTCTCGCTCAAAAGATACCCGTGTCCTCAGCACAATATCTTCTCAGAAACTGGTCGCATCCCAACATCTCTGTAAGCATGTCAGGTCTCTAGTCTCGACGGGAAGCAATGACAGCTCGTCAGTGTCTCACACGAACCTCTTGTTCCAACTGTCTCCATCGTTGTCCACTATGACGCCACGCCAAGCTACTATGCACTGCACTGTCCTCGGCCACGGTCCATCTGAAGTCTCTCACACGGACTCGAATCAAGTATTCTGTAGCTTCATCACTCTGTAGAAGATGTCAGGTCGAACTGGTCCTCGGAAACACGTCCCAACCATCGGAGGAATACTCATCACTCGTCCGTCCTTGAGCAATTCGCAACGCATCTGTGTAAGTTCCTTATCCAAACCTGGTCAACCACATCGTCGACAATGCTGAACTCTATCCTGCTGGGTGCGCGCAATACGACCACTCCTGGTCCAGGTCTTCTCGTATTGTTTCCCGAAGGGTCCTGTCGGGTTCCTTTCTCAATTCTCAATCCTGCCGAAATGCCCGGAAGTCGTCATCCCATGCTGAAGCTAAAGCTCTTTCCGGAACGGCTGCATACTTATCGCGCTTCTTTCTGGAAGATATATCCATATACCACGCCTCGGGGTGCATATCACATCTCTAATGTCAGCGGAGTGGGACGTCATCTCGTCGAAATCTCGTACGAACTCCTTACTTCACTCCGCTCAAATGTCGACTGATTCGGACTCGTCTCATCATGGCTGCATGTACTGTGCTCCAACGGCTATGCTCGCATCTGGAGTCTCCCAAGCAGTATCCCACCACGATATCCGAAAGATGTCGAACCGTCCGATCGACTCGTCAGAACCTCATAATCCCCCAAGAGCTCACATCTCGGGTACAGTTTAATAGTATCGAGTACATGCCACAGCGTCGGTGGTCCAGCCGTAGAAGGACAAACCCAAGCCTCACTAATGGCGCCGCGGAACCGCCGTAAACCCTAAGGTTCAAAGGCTGTCACACGGTCATTAAGTCGAGTTAGGGTTTCATTCTTCTAGAGGGTCCATAGAATCACCTGCATGTCTTTCCGTATACTTTAAACTTGGAAAATAGGTTCCTGACATTCGATCGTCTCTATCGACTCTCAACGAACCTGCGTGAAGTCGTCTCTATCTGGAATCGATCCACCTGATGACTCGCATCGGGTAAGCAAACTCACCACACGTCCTAGTCATTCATCCTCGGTGACTAGCGACTCGCTATCATCTCTCTAAAAACATGCTCATGCTGCATCAGCTCCAATCATCTGGGCGATATCTCATCCTTTGCAGCAACAACTGGCTCATATGCCTGTACACCGAACAACGCCTCAATCATCCAGGAAAGGCAATACATAAGCGGTCATCTCCGAATCAGCCTGCTCTAGATCTGAGTAAGACTCTCCACACTGGAAATCTTCAACTCAACTGGGCCCGCTCTGGCGCAAAATCGGACGAATCACCTTCGTCTCTCAAATCGGGTAGACTAGCTACCAACAGTCGCATATCTGCCTGAAAGCTCCGGCAATCTCAGCTCGTAAGCTCCGAAAGCAACATCCTGTCAATCTCAGCAACAGCTGGTCCATCTGTCTGCACGGTAGGCGACATCACAACCTCTGAGGTATGCTGTACATCAACAGTCCTCTCTCAACTGGCAGCTCTAACAGTGGCTCGATCATCCGGTGCAAGACCAAGCATTCGCCTCCACTAGAGGTCACAATCACCAATACTAACTCGAGACGTTCCCATGTCACCAGAAAACACAAAGGTCGGCCCTCGTACCAAACGAGCTCACACCGGCCGTAACCCTAGCAGCAGCCCAAACTGCGCTCAAACATGGTGACAGGAACCTCAATCGAGTATCAAAAGAGCACAACAATGACAAGAAGGGAACAACAGATCCCAAGTGGATACATGATCATAGGAAGGAACAGCATCAATGAAGATATGATCATGAACTAATAGAATCGGGGATCTCAAATGGATGTATAATCCTGGATATGAAGAGAATCACTGATCTCAAAACAAATGTACATCCTAAGGTTCCTTAAGCGGAGTGGCGTGTCGTAAGTATGCCGCGGAACATACCAACGGTACGTCACTCTACTTTAGTCACCTAATCCATCAACCAAGGGTCATCCTAAAACGACGAAAGTTCGGGTTTACACCCCCTCGACCAAGTCTAAGTTCCGTAAGGTCAAGCCTAAGTTCCGTATATAAACAACTCCCTAGGCTCCACATAGTCAAACTTAAACTCGAACCAAGGTCAACCTAGCGCTCTGATACCAACTTTGTCACGACCCAAAAGAGCACGTGACTGGCCCTTGAACCATATGAAGTCTATAGGACTCCATCTGATCCAAGTAAGCCAAAAGCCCAGAAATCTAAAACCATTTTGAAGAATAAGTAAAGAAACTAGTTTTAAGAAGTGAAGAAAACATGTTGGAAATCAAGATTTTTAAACAACTAAGCCGAATGTGCATTTTAAAAACAGTACAATCTTTTCCAGAAATTTCGGCAGAGTTTCTTTTGTAAAAAAGGCCCCGAATGGGGTAAAACAAGAATAACGATATATATGCAATGATAAAGGCATCCCCAAGCGGGAGCTAGCTCTTCGTCAAGCGACGGTCACAACCACGCAATGATATGATAATATACAACGCCAAGTGGCGAGGATCAAAACCAAAAGAAAGCTCAAAAGTAGCAAGAAAACCGCAATACTACTAAGCGCGACTCTAAGGTCGAATAATACAACACTGTCTCTGAGTCTGAAAGAATATACAGTTTTGGTTGATGGAAATTCTAGATACAATGGAATAAAATAAATACAATGGTGATTCTTGATGCGAAAGAATCCACCTACCAAAAGCAAGTCACCCGCAAGAAGGAAGTGTGCCAGAAATGCCGCAAAAGAATCTGTACGGCAGAACCTGCAAGAACTGTGGCGCAACGGGGGTGAGTTGCCAACTCGTGAATAGAAACATCTACAAGCAGAAATCGAATGCAAGACATAATCCTAAGTCAACAATCAGTAATACAATCCACAAGAGTGCATCTGAGTGTAATAAGGTGGCAAGGTAACATCTAAACATGTATGTAGTGCCAGGTACTCAGGTAAAAACATGTCATCAGTGTAAGGTATGTCTGCATGAAGTAAATATGGTGAAATATCAATGATATCAATACACATATATTAGCGTCCCATTCCACTAATATTGGTGTAAGGGTATATATAACAGCGCCCTCATACCCTGTTATATATACAAATGAAGTATGATAAGTGTAAAACCAGTCTGTATATGATCCATGTCTGTACATGATCCAAGTCTGTAAATATGTGGAACCCGTCCACCTGTCACCCACTGACAGTAAGCATCAAGTATGCAAGTATGAGGATATAAACAATGTCATGGAAAAACCTCATGAAAACCCGTGCCTAGCATCGACACGTAAATCCTCATCCATATGGGGCTCCGTCTGCGGTATCGGCCCTCGGCCCCCTGCAGTACGAGTCAACCCATGTCCATCTCTGGGCTCCGTCTGCGGCGTCGGCCCGTCGGCCCCAGCAGTACGCCCATCTCTCGGCTCCAGGCGGTATCCCCCAGATATCCGCCGAGCAAAAGGTAATATCACCGGACAGTATGGTTCCCCAGCCGGGCTCATCGGCTCATAGCACATCGACATCTCTTTCTTGCCCCGGGGTACTCCGGGCCCCACCATGTACCCTCGTACGGCCTCGACGCCTCCTCGTAGGGGTATATAAATCAGAACCGATAAAACTCATGGTGGAAGCTGAAATATCATATCAAGGGTAACCGGGTTTCAAAACATTTACATAATCACTTGAAATACCCACGGTTCCCCACATCCAGAAATATCATGGAAACAAACATCCCAATGCGCATAATCAGAAAGTATGATGTATGTGACATATAAATGAAGTGCAAGTATAACAACATATCATGCAACATAGAATAATGGTATGCACATACAAGGTCATATCCTGATGCAATAATACTACTGTGTGGTGACATGGCAATTATCGATGATGAAGTGTGTGAGCCGGCAAATAGTGTACGTGGAATATACGCATCATCGATAATGGTGCTGGTGTCCTAACAGCATGATAATAATATATCAATGAACATAGTATGGAAATGCAGAAATCTAGTAGTCAACACCACAGTGAAGTATCTACTATGCAACTACATCTAAGTAACAGGTCAATCAGGAGGGGTAGGTGTGGAAACCACCTAAAACTGAGTCAATGTATATATATAGATATATATAGTCGGTGATCCCGCCTCAATGTCATATCGTAAGATATCCTCGAGTTATGAGTGCGGATCTATCATCAATATCGGCTCGTACGGTAAATCATCGCACGGCATCCCCAAAAGCTGGGTACAGGTCAACATCTCACTATCTCATCACATAACAGGTATCACTATCGTCAAATCATATAGTCTGGGGGTACTACTCTATGTCTAGTACAAATCGATACCATCAATGAAGTATGCATGCGGGGGTAAACACATATCCCAAGCCCGCAAGAAATCACAAGTCATATCCCACATATGAATCGTATCAAAATCACCGATCCCAGGGCACCAAGCCCACATCATCAACTCATCTCCAAAGTCATCCCATATGATCAAACACAGTGCAAGTGTAAGTGATAAGCAAGGGTGTGTGTATAAGTGTAATTATATCCTAGGGTTCGCGACTATGACTACACTAGTCATTACTAACCCTAACTATCCATAAAACACCTAAAGTCACCATAACTACATAATAATCTATCTACGGACTGCGGGGGTGCTATACGCCATCCACCCGACTTCCCCCTGTAGATATAATCTACTCACCTTGCATCACCAAATGCGGACGTCACCACGTATGCTTGTCGTCCCGAAGTCTTCATGGGTACCTACACATCAAATATCGTATATGCGCATTAAAACCAAATCCAAGCTAAAACGGCGCATGAAATCCAAAACGATACGATAAGGGGCCTATAGGTGAGAACCTATGGCACGCCTTCAAAACCATCAATAGATCCTTTATATCGTCGTATAAGCGACAAATGGTCGAGGTAAAACGAAATACACCAATGCAGAAATGAAAATACGGAATACGGAAATACGAATTCAAAACGGCAACTTAGGAAATATGTCCCAGATTTTACCCTAGAAGGAATATATCAAAACTAGAAGTACCCAGGGTCTAAACTATAGGAAATGGGGCCAGGCACGCAAAACGAGGCAATTCCTCACTGGTCTGGCCGCAATTTGCGGCCAGAATGGGGATTCCGGCGGCCTCAGTTTGGAATGGGGAGCTGGGGTTTGGGGTGTTGGTTCTATTTTGCCTGCACATCTCACTGTCCATCCAATATTATTTTAGGGTTCTCGGGGTAATAGCAGATTCAAAATAACCCTCACAGACTTCACATTTTTCCCGATATCGGTTTCTAAAATCCGTATTTCTGGTTCTAGCTTCAGGTTTTGGGTTCCAATTCATGCACTAGGGTGTTCACAAGTCCTCTACTGAGCTCAATTTCAAATTACAACTCACGTTCCTCTCAAACCCTAACTAGGTTTTCATCATGTCCAAAATATCACACAATATCGATTCTAAACATGCAAAGGGGTATAGGAAATGCTAAAACTAAGATAATGGTTCAGAAATTACCTCAATTGGCAACTCAAGAATTTTCTTGAATTGCCCCAAGTGGCCACAATCCAATCTTTCTAGGTCCATCTTGAAGATCTCGAGCTTGTGCATCTTTTTAAAGAAACGAACTAGGGATTTTGGTGTGGTTTTGGAGATGTTTTTGGGCTTTGAAGAGGGGAGGATGATGGAGGGGAGGCAGCAGCAGCAAGAGGAGAAGGAGGAGGGAAGAAAATGATGGGAGAAGAATGGTTAAGTCCAAGGTCAAGGCAACCCTCACCCCTCTCTCACCTACTCTCATTCTTTAATCTTTTCTTTTCTTTTTCATTTTCCTTTAACCCTTAATTCAAACCTTCTCATAAGAATAGTAAACCCAAAAGAAATCCATGGCAAGAAAATACACAAGTGTAGAAAATGTGATATGTGCAAGTTTTGCACAAAATTGCCAAAAAATCCGATTAGCGATTTTAATCGCGATTAGCACTAGATTAGTGTCAAACTAATCACAAAAACTTAAAAATGTCAAAATTCACTAATTTATCCCATTTTAGAATTTTCCATAATTTTTCATAATTTTTCTAACATTTTTCCTATTTATTTGCATTTAAAATTAAAATAATCAATAAAAATAATATTAAATTATAAAATTTCCCAAAATTAATATTTTATATTTTTGAAAATATTACATAAAGTTTGCGACGAGCATTCGATCAAGATGTCGGGAATCTTCTTGAATTTCCCGACTTGATATTGAAAAGAGTTTTCGATGATGAGACTAAAATGCGGGGTTTATCATTGTTAGGCATGCGATGTATAAGGAATTCATTTGGTTAGGCATGCGATGTCTAAGGAGGTTGTGGATTCCAACTGTTGTAGTTTTACACTTTCTTTTCTATGACCGTAAGCGTAGTATATGGTGTATCGCCGGCTTCATTGCTATACATCAACGACAATCGGGATACGCATACTTGCTTACGTTGATGATATGAGATACTATGTGTTGCTGTGATATGTTATATTGGATCGTCGCATTTTGAATAGCCGGGGTTTTTATGTGAGATGAGAGTTTTTCTTTTTCATTCATGTAAAATTCATTTGTATGTAATATTCTTTTTGGGGCACTTCCGGGCTGAGGATGATGTCACCATTGTATATTATTTACTTTTCCGCATTAGGTAGACCCAAGGCGGGGAGCACAAGTAACCGGGTTCTAGGTTCCAGTGGGAGACGATCTCGAGGAGTCGAGACCAGGTCTCCTACCCTAGAATTGGAAGTGTTACTTTCCGCTCTCGTAGGGGTCTAGGGATGTGGGTTTGGCTATTCATCGCGACTGTGAAATCCGTGTTTTATATAGGCTCGTATTAAAACACGGACGTCCTAGTATATCCAATATTTCATATATGTTCTTCTGCTGCAATGTTCTGTGATGAGATCATATTACTGCCTGAGATGAATGTTTATATTATATATATGAGATATATATTATATTGCATATTTCGTTTCAAATGTGATGCTTGTGAAGCATAATAAAATGGGACTTCATTAATGAGATTAATGAAACTAAATGAAACCTAAAGATGTTGTAGAAACTTGTTAAAAAACTGGTAGCTCTAGTTCTTGCTTTGCATAGCGGTGTTCCTTATAGACATCCAGCACCTTATTCGATAAGGAAAGAGCCGAGATCCCTTCACCGGAGTGATCTCTTTAGTGAAACAAGCAGATGCTACAAACTCGGTTTGTCTTTTGATTGCTTCTATAGTTCTTGCTTTGCACAGCGATATTTGTGAAATATCCTGCACCTTATTAGATGAGGAAACAGCCGACGATCCTTTCATCGGGAGTGACCTCTTTAGCAAAACTAGAAAAGGCCTCAAAAACATTCCTTTTAAAAATCACTCGATTCTACAACGATATCAAGTTCATTACGCAAAGGGTTTCTTAAAAACCTGTCGTAGCCCTCCGTCATTTCAGATAAGTACTGGTTAGTATTCGTGCTGCGTTTGTTGACCTTAGCTAAGGCGTAGTGTGCGGTAGCTGATTAGTGCTTATCTGTATAAGCATTTGATGTGATTGACTTAGGGTATCGTGCGAATTTATTAACCTTAGCCAAGGGTCGTGCGGGTGGGTTTAAATCAATCGGGAAATGACGGGTTGAACTTGGCTAGCACTTATGATTTGTTGACCTTAGCCAATGTCATAAGTTTCTATGGGTAAAATATTATTGGGAATTTCAAGAGTTGAAATTTGCAATGAGATTGCATACCTTCTATGAGATAGTTGGATCCCGATAACCGCTGCGAGTAAGAGCTACTCCTGGGAGTGTTTTACACATTATAATTAGCCGATCAAGTAGGTGTCTAGAAAGGTGTCAACGGGGTTACGCCCCTGGGAAAACGAGATTTACTTTAATTAGGTCCGTACGAAAGCACGGGGAACCTCCCTCAAAGTACTGGCACTTGCCTGGATGAAAGATTTGGGAACTTGTAGAGTGTAATTAATCCCACCTAGTCTTTCCTTTTAGGGTTTGAAGGAAGATTTGACTAAAACAGTGGGAGACATCCTGATTAGATAAATTGATAACCAATCTAATCTTGTAAAAGCGCACGCTGAGTGTTTTCTTCTCTCTCTCTTCAGGTAGCGACCATGTCACGCCTTAATCAAGATAATAATACAGATGTATTGACCGAACCCGCTTGTTATACTGCGCTGGGGAACGTTGGTCCCGCTCCAACTTATAATTGTTATAAGAAAGAGCAGGAAATTGGGGATTACCAGAATTCCCTTGCCGCCCAAACGAAGAAAGTGCATGCTGATGCATCTTTTTCGGGTGTGTTCATTACCGAGAACTGTTTCTCAGTATCCTTTACGTCCTGGGTATTTGATACCGGATCTGGATCCCACATATGTAATTTGTTACATAGGCTACAGATAGGTAGAGAACTGAGAACGGGTGATAAGTTTCATGAGATAGAAACGGTGCAAGTGTTGCAGCCAAGTCTGTTGGTAGTTATCACCCTGTATTATCAGAATACATTGATTCTGAATGAATGTTATTAGATACCGAACCTGATATACAACATCATATCATTCTCTTTATTAGTAAAGAAAGGATATAATTTTGTATTGTTGGGTAATGTTTTGAACATTTCCTATATCAAGAGTTGATCTGTTCAGGCACGTTATCTAAATGCATTGGCATTCTAAATCAAACCACAGTTCTTAATGTACAGAACACACACAAGAGGAAGAGTTCAGAAATGAACGAATCCTTCTTGAGGCATTGTAGACTAGGTCATTTCAATGCGACCCGACTAGCGAAGTTACATATAGATGCATATTTAAATTAGTTTGAATTTACATCTTGTGAAACTTTCCGGTCATGTCACAGAAATAAGATGACCACAGCTCCGTTTATTGGAAACAGAGAAAGAGTTAGTGAACTCTTGGGATTGATACATGCTGATGTATGAAGGTCCCCGATCTACACATGCCAGGACCGGTTCTTTATACTTCATTACATTCTCTGATGTTCTCTCAAGATTCAGACATATGTTCCTGTTGAAACACAAGTCCGAACCTTTTGAGATATTCACAGAATATAAGTTAGAAGTAGAGAACAAAAAACGGGTATAAGTATTATGTCCTTTGATGAGATCAAGGAGGAGAATACTTAAGCACGGAAATCCTGGACTATTCTAAAGGAGAATGAGATTCTCTCTCAGCATTACTCCTCCGTATACACCACAGCACGTCGGTATATTAGGGCGGAGCATTTACACCCTATGTGATATGGTGTGCTCTATGATGAGTACTACTGAGTTACTATTTCCTTTTGGGAGATATGCACTTAAGAAGCTGCATACCTATTGAATTGGGTTCCAATTAAATCAGTTACCTACCACTTCATATGTAATATGGAATGACAAGAGCCCATATCTTAAGTAAGTTAAGATTTGGGGTTGTCCGGCCTATGTCTAAAAGCTAAATCCGGACAAGCTCGAGGCAAAGTCAGATCTGTGGAAGTTTGTTTGATATCCCAAGCATACGCAAGGGAATATCTTCTACCTAACCGAGGAACAAAATATGTTTTGTTTCTCAACATGCCACCATTGTGAAAAGGAATTTCTTGTGAAGAAATTATTGGTCATGAGGTAGAACTGGAAAGAGTTCCAGCTATACAAACTGCAGCTGATGATTTGGTAGAACCAAAGGATTCAATAGTTTCCAACGAACCTCAGCCTCTCCGCCGATCTAGTAGGGTTCCTCACCCACCTGAG
Source organism: Agapanthus africanus (assembly GCA_030015575.1). NCBI lineage: Eukaryota > Viridiplantae > Streptophyta > Magnoliopsida > Asparagales > Amaryllidaceae > Agapanthus > Agapanthus africanus. The sequence goes on along the minus strand of JASDDO010000012.1, from coordinate 296,425,911 downwards.
AGATACTTCGGTTTCTCTATGACAGTGGGAGCGAGGATTGCATCATGAGATGATGACCCAACTTGTTTCGAGCTGGCCATCAGGAGTGGGACTCTGTAAGAATGGCTGGATGCTTAGCGATCTGAGATGGAATCCTTATACACCAACAATGTATGGACTTTGGTTGCTTTATCTGAAGGGTTAAATCCCCATCAGGAGCAAGTATATCTTGAGAAGATTACTTGGGGTACATGGAAAAGTTGAGACTTTCAAAGCTATGCTTAAGTCCATCCAGATCCTACATGCCATGGCTACAGACCATGACTACGATATCTGGTGGTTGGGTGTCATGACTGCTTTTCTAAATGATGTTTTAGAAGAGAGCGTCTATAAGTACACAGCCAGAGGACTTCATAGACAGTGGGAGCAGCGGTAATGTGTGCAAGATGTTTTATGTGATAAAGCAGGTATCGTGGAGTTGGAACGTCTGTTTTGATGTGGTAGTCAAAGAGTTTGACTTCATAGAAATGGTAGATGAACATTGTATATACAAAAAGGTAGTAGGGATTATGGTGATGATCCTCGTAGAGTACGTGGATGAAATACTCTTGATAGGGAAGGAGTTTCCTATGCTACGATCGGTCAATCTCCTCTTATCACAAGGATTCTACATATAGGATCAAGGTGATACCTCCTAAATCGTGGGTTATGGATCTATGAGATAGATCTATTTGGATGTTAGGATTCTCACTAGTTGTAGTGAGATTGTATCAATCGATCCTGGGGAGAATCACTGGAAAGGTTCCAGCGTGATAAGGACGATGGAATGTCAGTCGCAGGCATTGTTTTTACCCTCAGTGGAGGGACGGTATGTTGGAAGAGTTCCAAGCTAGATACCGTGACTTACTAGACGATTAAAGGCAATATACATCGTTACCAAGGATGCTACCAAAGTGGCAGTCTGGATATATATATGTTCATGAGATGAACTTCGTTCCTACTATTATGTGACAATGGAGTTATGGCTTTGGCCTAGGAACGCCCGTCCCATCAGAAATCCAGATATAATTCTTAGGCGGTATCACCTGATCATGGAGATGGATGATCTCCAGGGAGATCGAGGTTAGGAGAGTAGACACAGAGGACAATAGCGCGGATCCACTCACAAAGGCCTTTTTCCCAGTAGAGACTTTTATGAGATGGTTGAGTATGAGATACTTCAACCACAGCTAATTGTTGGGTATGTGATACCACAACAGATAGCCCTAGTGCAAGTGGGAGATTGTTAGTTATATGTATGCCCTAGAGGTCATTACTGTACATATGATGTATATTGTAATAGATGCTTGGACATATATAGGAAGGACTTTCTTGCTCGACATGATAGTATGCTATCTGGTTGTACTTTATCTTAACATGTACTCTGATTGTCTCTATGTTACATGTTGATAAAGCCCTTATGATATGTACTCGACTACTGGGACTATGATGGGATCATAGTAGTGGGGCCACGGTAGTCGACGAGTACATCCTATAACTGTTCCTAGTCGAGAGTGTTTCGAGACAGGGCATCGATACACCAGAGTAGACTAGCGTATACGCATCTTGACCCATATGATGGGCGATGGATGATCCCATATCTATCGGTGTTTAACATCAAGGATGGTGTACGGGTGCTCAATAGAGACTGGCTGCACTGGACGGACTCGCCGAGAACTCCCAGATGGTATTATACCTCAAGTCAGATGGATGTTCTCCGGTGACACTGGTACAGAGTAGTCTGTTGACCCGAGATCGTCATAGAGTCTTGTGTGATTCCCACTGTTCTTTGATTTCAATCATACCACGTCCAAGAGGGCGTGCAAAAAAGTGGCTTTTGGGTACAGTCCCGAATCATTTGGAGGCAATGAGCGATAGGAGGGGATCCGTCTCTCCCGATATAGGGAGTTGATGTTATGCTGTGTTCGATTGGATATAACTGGAAATCCCTGGCCAGGGTTGCTGAGATTTACTGGTAAGTGTTATCAGTAGTTTCTCGAACCGTTATAGAGCTCATATCGACACGACTTATCAAGCTACTGGGGTCTGACATTTACCACCCTTAGGCGAGATATGCGACATATCAGACGACGAGACCGGACTGTACGGGAGTGTTACTGACTGGATTCACTGGAGAATGTACAGGCTTGCTTGTTGATCTTCTGAGCGCTCAATACCTGGGTGGCTGTTATATTTAGCTGACCGCTTGCAGCTTGTGGTTGTTTGATATGATCATCACCTACTGCCGGCGTATTAACGATTCTTTAGAGTCCTACACAGAGCTTTCTTGGCTCAGGCAAAATGGATTAGGAGCACATATATGATATGTGCTGGACCGAGAACAATACGTGTATGTGATACAGTATTAGATTCTCGCGATATGAGATATCGGCAGGGTATATGTGATATAGCCGGGCCATCGGATCAAGAGTTGATTCGATGAAGTAATACAGATTATATTAGTCGGTTATTTGTGAAATAGCCGGATTATCGGATCAAGTGTTGATTCGATAATTTAATGTATAATTATATATTTGATATATTAAATTACGTTAACTGATATAAGCTCACTAAAATATTCTTTTTCTCACTCGGGTAATACATTAATATATATGTGATATATATTAATTGTATTATTTTATTTTGTTACAATAAATATTGTATATGTGATATATAATATTGTAACATGTTATGGTTGTAAATGCAACATGTTTTGTGGTGTTTAATTGTGGTTAGGGTTTGGATTAGGGTTAAGCAAGCATGAAGTTTTCAAGAAGCTTCTTGAATCTTTGACTTTGACTTTGGATATTGTGTAGATATTTGCTTAACTCATCCCAACCCTTCACCATAGTTAACTCCTTACATGGGTTAAGACTTCATTCTTAACCCACGATTGCATTTCTAACCTCACCATGGTTTTCATTATTCATGACAAAAGAAAAAGATCTTCTTCTTCCTTCTTCTTCTTTCATGGAAAAGCTTTATAGCTTTTTCAAAGGTGATGAAAATGAGTGAGAATTTGAAAATAAATGAGAGCATAAATCCTACTTCATCATCCTAATCTACCCTTGCCATTTAGATAAGGGTGTTTACTTTATTTTGTGAGTGAGAGCTTGTGTTAATGAAACTTCAAGGTAGATCATCTTTGTTATCGAAGATCGGAAGCAAGCTTGCATCTTTCTCTTCGTGGAGCCTCTCGAGTGTCCGGAACTTGATAATCGCAGCGAAAAGACCACAACATGGAGCTTATGAAGTGAAGGACCGGACTACAAAGGTTGTAATCCCTAACTCTTAGATGTTAATGTGTTTAACAGGCTTTGTTTCGCCTAATCTCTTGTTTAAAGATCTTGGTTAGGGTTGTTCGGCACGTCTAATTATAAATCGGGCATGGTTGATGCCTTATAGACTCTTGCGAGAGTGCCTAGTAACCCTACGCATACACAAGTATCTACATCTTCGATCACCTTGAAGAATCCTGATACTTGCTAAACATGGTTCTCTACTTTATTCTTATACCTATAACTTCTCAAACTTGGACCTTGTATTTCTACGAAACACATGTCAAAAACTAGAGAAGTCACAAGTAAACAGAATATAGTACGGGGACCAACCCCTTTATCCTAATGGACACTGGACAACATACAATACTCTGTACGAGTCCCCTGAGTTAAATAACTCAAACCCTGTGCGTCGTAGGTTGAAAACTGTACCCAGGCGATTTCCTCAAATATCACCAATTACAACGAATTCCGATATAATGAGGATGATCACCAAATTCCCAATAACTTACTCCCACTCATCATCTGTAAAACCATACAGATGTGAGAATCATACTTGGTAAATACATACCCTGCAGCAAGGACAAATTGGAAAATCAGTTTTCTATTAACAATACACAGTGAAACTGAAACATTAATATGTTCCGAAGGGGTATCCGGGTATTCCTAGTAATGCCTCTTCCATTATCCAGATTCATGACTATAACCGTGTATTTCCTTGCCATCTCTTTAAATCCCTTTATTTGTCTTTAGTCATTACCTTCTGTACACCATCGTTAGGCTTAATGGTTTTCTTCCTTCAATACCGTTCGGCACCAGCCTATGGTTTGGAAGAAGACTATCCAATAAGCATAATAGGTGTACTCTCCTAATCCTAGGAGTACTCGCAACCTGAGAGAAGGTGATGATAAAAGACAACTGAATAATCCTTATTCTATTTCTCCTAAATCAGAATCCATCCCCGAACTGGAACAAGTTCCATCGAGTTCGTATATAACCATACGATGGATTATCCAAATAACTGTGGATCTTCGTAGTGATACGGGGTGTTATGGAGAAATACAAAGGTGAAGTAGGAGTGGCGATGAAATATTTGGTTTGGTCGTGAAAAGCAGTCGCAATTTACTTTGCCCTCTTTCTAATCCCTTTATTTGTCTTTACTTATTACATTCTGTACACCACTGTTAGGCTAATTGGTTTTCTTCATTCACTACCTTTCGGCACCTGCCTATGGTTTGGAACAAGACTATCCAATAAGCGTAATAGGTGTACCATCTCCTAATCCTAGGAGCCCTCATAACCTGAGAGAAGGTAAAAAGAAAAGACAACTGAATAGTCCTATTCAATCTCTCCAGAACCAGAATCCATCCTCGAATCTGGAACAACTGAATAGTCCTATTCAATCTCTCAAGAACCAGAATCCAGCGTATATAACCATACGCTGGATTTATCCAATGGAAGTGGACGTTCGTACTAATATGAGGTGTTCTGGAGAAATGCAAAGGGTAAAAGAAAGAGCAGCAACGATGTATGCAACTCAGACAATCCAAAAGACAGTGTTTTAATAAAGTTTGGTTAACTTGGTCACTGAGTCATAGTCTAGGGTCGAGTCATAGTCGCAACCAAAGAGAGAGAGAAAAGAAACACTCTGCGTGCACTCTAACCTAGATCAGAATGGTTATCACTTTATCTAATCAGGAAACCTCCTACTGTATCCTCAAATTCTCCTCCAAACTAGAAAGAAGAATTAGCTGGGATCACCCGGGGAGTAAACCAACTCATCAGTGGGAATCGGGATCCAACTATCATTGCATGATAACGTGACAGAATCCACTCACGTTATCACACTCCAGAAGGTATGCGCATACCTGGCAAGTTTCAGTTTCTTTAGAAACACCCAATGTGATTTTTACCCCAAGCGGCTTATGACCTTGACTAGGTCAACAAACCATAAACCGCTAGTCAAGTTCAACCTGTCATTATCCTGGATTGCATAAAACCCACCCGTACGTGCCCTTGACTAGGTCAACACGGCCGCACGACTGTCCTAACCAATCCCATTTATGCAACAAACAAGCACCACTTAGCTACCAAACACTACGGCTTGACTAGGTCAACAAACGCAGCACGAATACTAAATAATACTCGTAAGAAATGACGAAGGGCTACGACTGGTTTTTGGCGAAAAACCTTTAGCGTAATGAACTTGATATCGTTGAAGGAACCACGTAGTTTTTACAAATATAGTGGCGAAAACCTTTGCTAAAGAGGTCACTCCCGGTGAAGGGATCTCGACTCTTACCCCGTAGAATGAGGTGCAGGATATTCCAAACTGAATACCACGGTGCAAAGCAAAAGCGATCGGCTATAGTGAAGTTATTGCCCTGACGCAAACTTCTATCCAAGGGGTCACTCCCGGTGAAGGGATCTCGGCCCTTGCCTCGTCGAATGAGGTGCTGGATATTCTAAGCTGAATACCACTGTGCAAAACAAATGAAAGCGTCTTTGCAATAACAACTTTTTGAAAAATTGTTCAAACAACATCAGTATAGGTCTGTTTTCTTTGCATTGATCCGAATCAACGCAATCCCATCAATTAATCACACCAATAAAGAACAAAAATAAAATGTACGTATTTGCCATCTGCATTCGCAACTGGGTCCCGTCATCACCCGTTAGGTTACTTAACTACCGACAGAGCAGGGACTGGACTAGCACGGGTGTAAAACGTATACAACATCTACTAGTATATATATCAATATATAATAATCAATCCAGGCGTGATAAAAGGCAACATTACAGAAAAGTAATAAGCATCACAGAACAATACAGATATACTGGGAGCCCCGAGTTTCATAGAGCCACAAATGAAACCCGACGTTCCCCTGGTCGTGTGGATAGCCTGTGCAATGAAAACCTATACCCCCTACAAGTGCAGCGAATAGCCCGCCAATCCTAGAGTGAGGTCTCCTCCCTATCAAAGCCATGAGATGCGGACCCGTTACCCTCCAGAACCCGGCTATCCGTGCACTCCACCGCGGGGTAAACCTAGTACAGAAAAGAAAATATATACAACGGGTACATCGACTTCAACCCGGTCGTGCCCCAAAAGAATATACAAACAGGCAGTGACGGCAGTCCACATTTCGGACGCTCGCCCCGCGATATCAAATCTACAAATATCAATACCGCACTACCATTGCACAGGAGCTATCCACCATGACAAATCCGCAACATCACAGCACAACACAGAACATCAACGTGAATGTCACGTTCGCAAATCCCGTCTAAAAGGACTATAGCAATTTGACAAGTTTTACCGATCGAATAGCATTCACGGTCACAGATAGTAATGTAAAGCACTGCTAAACTTTAAACAATGTTAAAAATATCGACTCCGAAATAACCCCGAATAGCCCAAATAACTTGATAAAAACCATATCCAAACTAGGCCAAATAAACAACACCACAGAACCATCATCACAGATACAAGAGCACACCCAAAACAACCAAAAACAATGCCTTTCACTAGGCCGGCGATGCCTGAAATGCGGGTATGGTGGCCGGCAAAATTCCGGCGAGGTAGGTCCGGGTTTGGGGTGTCATCTTATGGTGTCTTCAGTAGTCCTCTGCACTTGTTTAAATAATTTTTTGAAGAAGTTTTAAAAACAACAGAAACTACATTTTCCGTGACGTCGTTTGGGTTTCGTTTCGGTTTTGATCCTTTAACATTGTATAAACCAACTAGTTAACGGTTAATAGTTTGGCTCTGATACCATGTTGGGCTGCGGCAGCGCCCCGGCTGTCTTTCCGAAGCCAAATGCGGAACAAAAACATTTTACAAACTAGCGCTAACCGCATCCGAATCCCGGATCGTTCCATTAACCGTAAACTAGTATACTGTAAAGGGGGTTTTGAGATTATACCGATCGATCTGTGTCCTTCGGTCTTTAACCTCTGCCTCTAGCTTGTTGCAGATGCACCGACGAAGCTCGCTCTCCGATCTCGCTCGATCTACGATCTCCTCCTCGCCGAAAACAGCGCCACGTCAACGAATCTTTATACGGGCTCCCGCCTCTAAACCGAGGCAACTCAGACACGAAGTTTGCTAGCCGACGTGTCCAAGGTTGATGTAGAGATGATGTAGAATACTTTGTCTCGAATCATCCAAGCGATTGGATGAACGGTTAATCGAAGTTGCCTTTTGAGTGAGAATGGAGAAACGCTTTGGAATGAGCTAAGGATTTTGTGCTTAGATAATATGAATCAAATTCCTCACTCACACAAAATGAGGGGCTGCCCCAGAGAAGTGCTCATCCAGAAAAATGATTGAGGAGGAGGGGTGAGCACAAGGAATCAAGAGGTGATGGTAAGGAAAAAAATCTAAACACAAATATCCTAAGGTTTCCAAGAAACAATCAATGCAAGCAATAATGCACCAAAAGTGTCAACCTTATCCAAGAACCATCATGAAGCTGCTGGAGCCCCGGCACCACACAAAAGCCCCCATTTATAAAAATGTCACATTTGCAAAAAGAACCCTCTTTAAGCAAAATTCAGCCAAAGAACAAACGGATGGGAATTTGGCCAAATAAAGAAAGCAAGCTGGCAACTTCAAAAAGCGATCCCGTAAAAAATTTACAGCATAACTCCGCAACTGTATATACATACCCGCATTTGTATTCCGACAGAATACAAATGCAATGATACAAAATCTACACAGTATAATACTAGGATCCGGCTTAAACCAAAGCCCGCTAGTATTATCCATCCGAACCATGACACGTGCACAAGTGCACGCGTATGTTCGAACCCTGCCATAAAACCATACGGCCTCTGAAATGTTTCGCCCGAACTGGGAAACTTTCTGTGGGGGACTTTAAAGACTCTCCAATAACCTGGCAGTGGGTTTAACCACAAGCCGTCAGTGGTACTAGCTGTATGTAACGGCTGCCAATTTACTGAGGGAAAGGGAAACCAATGAGAGAACTCATCCTGGAACCCTACTGAGACTATGTGTGACAATATCTGTACAGTCCGGTCCGTTCGTCTATTAGTATCGGATATCGGGCCTAGGGAGCTGGTAAACGTCATACCCCCAAAAGCAGTGTAAGTCATGTCAAAGTGTAGCCCAATACACCTGAGATACTACTGGAATACCTACCAGTAAATCTCGCTTACCATGGCCATGGATTTTATGTAATGGATCTCCTAGACACAGCACGATCTCACTCCCAACATAGGGAGTGACGAATCCCCTGCCGATCCTCTCGCTGCCTCCATGTGGCTCGGGACTGTACCCAACTAGAACCTGTTTGCACGACTCCTTTGAGCCGTTGTAGGGTAATAATCAAAGCAGAGTGGGAACTCACAGGAGACAAATGACGATCTCAGGTCGATAGACTAACCTGTACACATGTCACCTGGGAATTGCTATCTGACGACAGGTTTTAATAACCAGCTAGCATGTTCCCGGCGAGTCCTGTTCGGTGTACTTATAACCCAATGAGCACCTGTATACATCTTAGGTGAACCAAATGACACCAATGGCTTGTGAGACCGGCCATCGCCCCTCGTCGGGGTCTCGACTGTATACACTAGTCTACTCCGGAGTATCGATGCCCTATCTCGAAGTTCCCGCGAATAGGGACCACTTTTAAGGATGTGCTTATAGACTACCCAACTCTCACGTATATGATCGCCATCATACTGTTGGTAGTCAAGCAAGAATCCTATAGGCTCTATCAAAGTGTAATAGTGATATATATCATGTCACCTAAATCAGTACATGATGATAAAGATAAACCAGATAGCTTACTATCATCTCGAGTAAGACTGTCCTACCGATATAGGTCCTCCCTCAATCATTGCAATCACATGCATGCGATCCAATAATTGACTTTGAGGGCACTATATCCAACACGGGGGACAGCTTGCGCATGTTCGTGCACGCCCACAGTTGCTTGACCGTATACATAAGGCACAGTACATCGATGACCGTTGTTCATAGATCAGGGCACAGATTGGACAGGGCAGATTTTCTGAGTTCGTTATTGATGATCAGGGGATACTGCGATTTGGGACTAGACTGTGCGTACCAGATGCTGAGGGACTGCGGCGTGAAATTCTTGAGGAGGCACATCGATCGGTGTATAGTGTTTATCCGGGTTCCACCAAGATGTACAATGATTTGAGAGATGTTTACTGGTGGGACGGAAGGAAGAGGGACATCACAGACTTCGTGTCGAGATGTCTGACTTGTCAGCAAGTCAAGGCCGAGCACCAGAGGCCAGCAGGAGAGCTACAGCCGTTACCCATTCCGTAGTGGAAATGCGAACATATTTCGATGGATTTCGTTGTGGGTCTACCCAGGACTAGGCGAGGGTATGACTCCATTTTGGTGATCATGGATCGATTGACGAAGGCGGCTCACTTTCTGCCGGTGAAGACGACTTTCGGATTTGCGCAGTATGCCCATATTTACATCGATGAGATTGTACGACTGCATGGAGTCCCGACGTGTATCATGTCCGACCGAGGCACCCAGTTTACCAGCCGACTATGGCAGAGGCTTCAGGAGGCTTTGGTCACCCGCTTGAGTTTCAGCACAGCATTTCATCCACAGACCGACGGCCAGTCAGAGCGGACTATTCAGACTCTCGAGGACATGCTCCGAGCGTGCGTTTTAGACTTTAGTGGTAGCTGGGATCATCATTTACCCTTGGTGGATTTCTCCTACAAAAATAGTTTCCAGGATACTATTCAGATGTCACCTTTCGAGGCCTTGTATGGGAGGAGATATAGATCGGCCGTCTGTTGGACTTAGCTCAGTGAGAGCAGTATTCTGGGGCCGCAGATCATGCAATGGACGACCGAGAAGATACAGCTGATTCGAGACAGGATGAGGAAAAATCAGAGTAGGAAGAAATCGTACGCTGACAGACGCCGCCGCAGATTAGAGTTCGCAGTTGGCGATCACGTGTTTCTGAGGGTCTCTCCGATAAAGGGAGTGATGAGGTTTGGACGGAAGGGGAAGCTTAGCCCCAGATTCATAGGTCCCTTCGAGATCCTCGAGCGTGTGGGCGCAGTGGCATATCGTTTGGCTCTTTCATCCGACTTCCCAGATGTTCATCCCGTATTCCACGTGTCGATGCTTCGTAGATACCTACATGACCCTTCTCACATGATTCAGCATCAGACCATACAGCTCGAGCGCGATCTTTCGTTCACCGAGCAGCCAGTCGTGATATTGGACCGGCAGGTGAAGAAACTTCGATCGAAGGTCTTTCCATCTGTGAAGGTGCTTTGGCGCAGCCCGAATGGTGAAGAGATCACTTCGGAGGCCGAGGGCGAGATGCGGAAGAAATTCCCTCATCACTTTGAAGGTACGCGTAGCCATATATTTTTAAATTCGGGGACGAATTTCTTAAAGGGGGGAAGATTGTAACACCTTAGGATGTGATTAGTGGCTAATTATACTCTAAAGTATGGTTTTTAATAAAAAAGTTTACCAAATCGATTTCCAAATATTTTATCAAAATTAATGAATATTTTATTAGAAATTATTTAGCCTTGCACACACATGTGCATGTAAATTAGGGTTAAATCAGGGTTAGACCATGATTAACAACCATGGTGGACTAACCATTTGATTAAGCCAATTTGAATTTATTTAATTATTTTGGGTTAATTGTTTTTTTTTTTTTGGAAAATTATTGGTTTTTGGGTTGGCTGGAGAGAGAAAGAGAGAATGGGCATCATGGCTTGATCCATGCTTACATTAAATGAAGAGAGAGAGAAGGGGGTTTGACCATCTATTCTCTCATTTCTTCTTTGTTTGTTAACTCTTTCTCACTTCCCTCTCTCAATCATACACACACACACACTTATTCACTCAGCAGCAGCAGCAGAAGTTGCAGCAGCAGCAGCAACAACAACACCAAGTAGCAGCAGCAAAAACAACAACAACTCCAAGCAGCAGCAGCAGCTTCAGGCAGCAGCAACAGCACCATGCAGCAGCAACAACAAGCACATCATCTTCTTCTCCTCCTTCTCCTTCTTCCTAGGATCTAGTGGGGTATATTTCTTAAACCCAACTCCTTTTTGCTAAGCTTATGTGTTGTTTTAGCTTCGGTTAGTGATTTGTGTGATTTTAGAACTGATTTGTGATTTAAGTGGGATTTAAGCTAAGTTAGGGTTATTATAACTTAGGGAACCTAATTAAGTGTTAATATTGCTGTTTAAACCTTGTAGTATCACTAGATTTAGCTAAATCACCTTAAAGTCGTAAACTTGAAATTTAAAATACGGTTTTGATGCAAACTGTAGGATATTGAGATCTGCTATGTCTGTGATCACTTTCTAGCTTAGCAAAAACATACAGATTAGTGTGCAGGCTTTTTAGGCTAGTGTGTTGAAATCCGAGCCCTTACCCTTCCCAAAGACCCGTCGACCTCCCTTGTAATTCCGGCGTCGCCGGCCCTCTGTTGCTCTTGGCGTTGGTGCTTTGTGTAGTGGGGTGTCTGTGGGTATTTATCTGGGTTTGGTTTTATTTATTTTCTTTATGTTAGTTATATGTATGCCCTAGAGGCCATTACTGTACATAGGATGTATATTGTAGTGGATGCTGGGACATATATCGGGAGGACTTTCTTGCTCGACATGATAGTATGCTATCTGGTTACTTTTTACCTTAACGTGTATACTGATTGTCTCTCTGTTTCATGTTGGTAAAGCCCTTAGGATGTGTACTTGACTACCTGGACTATGATGCGGATCATACTAGTGGGGACATGGTAGTCCATAAGTACATCCTTCAAGGTCCCTAGTCGTGGGTGTATCGAGACGGGGCATCGATATACCAGAGTAGACTAGCGTATACCTTCTCGACCCATACAGATGGGCGATGGATGATCCCATATCCATTGGTGTTTGACATCGGAGATGATATACGGGTGCTCAGTGGAGACTGGGTACACTGGACGGACTCGCCGAGAACTCCCAGATGGTATTATACCTCACGTCAGATGGCAGTTCTCTGGTGACACTGGTACAGGTTAGTCTGTAGACCCGAGATCGTCATAGAGTCTTATGTGATTCCCACTGTGATTTGATTTCCACCTTACCACGTCCAAGAGGGCGTGCAAAACGGTGGCTTTTGGGTACAGTCCCGAATCACATGGAGGCAATGAGCGATAGGAGGGGATTCGTCTCTCCCGGTATAGGGAGTTGATGTTGCGCTGTGTTCGATTGGCTATAACCGGAAATCCCTGGCCAGGGTTGCTGAGATTTACTGGTAAGTGTTACCAGTAGTTTCTCGAATTGTTATAGATCTCATATCTGTCACGTCCCGAAAGTACAGAGCATGACCGACACTTAAACTACGAAACGTCTCGAGGCGTACGTAATCCAAGTAAGACGAAAACCCAGAAATGCAAACCAAGAAAAGTAGTAGAGTGAAGGAAAACCAATTTAAATAAGTAGTTTTAAAAGCATAAGCCGAATTATGCGGGTTTCTAAAAACATCAAAAATTTCCTGAAAATTTCGGCAGTCTCCTTTGTAAATACTGGCCCCCAAACGGGATACAACATGAATAGTATACGAAATCAATAAAAATGCATCCCCAAGCGGGAGCTAGCTCTTCGTCAATCGACGGTCACAACCACACAAGCAATATAATATACAACGCCAACGGTGAGGATCAAAACTCAAAAGGAAACTCAAAACCACAAGAAATCTGCAGAAATATAACGCGCGACTCTAAGGTCGAAATAATAACATCACTGGTCTCTATCTCAAAAATAACACACGTTTGGTTGATGGAACTTCTAGATACAACAGAATAATAATATACAAGTTATATAATGGGGTTACGATACAAGTAAACCCACCTACTAGCAAATCACCCGAAGGATACTATGCCCGCAAAGCCGTAATGAAACCTGTACGGCAAACCTGCAAGAAACTGGGGCACAACGGGGGTGAGTTGCCAACTCGTGAATAGAAAAACATCTACGGAAAGAAATCGCATAAATAACGCAACCTATGTCAATGATCATAATATATCCTCAAATATATATATAACATGCAACCTAAAACAAGGCTAGGATAAACATCTAACCCGAGTGTAATCTCATGTGCCCGTGTCAGTGCCTCAGGTAGAAAAATATCATATGAATGAGGTATGAATGCATGAAAACAGAATACATGTAAGTGAAGAACTGTTTTCATAATTTAATGAGATTCCCTTTGTATTTTTAAAATGAGGTATCATAATGAAATCAGCATAAAACAGTGCCTAGCATCGGCACAAAACGTAATCCCAATATCTCGATATCTCTGTATCACAGTCTCTGTACCTCAATATCTCGAAATCTCAGTGTCTCAATCACAATATCTAGGGCGCCGTCAGTCCAGACCGGCCCCTACCATCCATCTCAAGACCACGACGGTATCCTCCGGATATCCGACGCGTCGGGTAAAATCACCAGTAGGTAGTGCTCCACAGCCAGGCTCACATCATCATCATCACGCGCTTCTTGCCCCGGGGTACCTTACCGGGTCCACCATGTACCCGAAACGGTTCATCCGTCTCCTCGAATCGGGTCTCAAAATCCATCAGCAAACTCATGGTGGACGACTCATACATCATGGGAAAAAAACCGCACTTTTTATTTAAAAAAAGAAGAAGTTTGTATATGTTTTGCGGTTTTCCCCAAATCCAGAAAATCTCATGGAATCCGAATCCAAAACCTCAATAGCACGTAAAAAGTGAATATATGCATGAGAATCCATGAATGCGGCATAACAATGAATATCAGTATGCATGCTACAATGTCTAAACTAACATATAAGGCAAGTACACTAATATCATGTCTAAACTATTAGCTAACAGGCTATGTCAAGCAATAGTATTTCTAAGGTGTACGTGACTTGGCAATTACCGATGAAGATGTGTGTGAGCCGGCAAGTAAGTGTACGTGGAACATACGCATCATCGGTAATGGTGCTGGTGTCCTAACCACAAGATAGCAACAGTAGAATATGAAGCATAATATAAGCATGTGATGCGGAGCGAACAACAATAATGAGCGGGAGCTGAATACTAGACGCAACTATAACTAATCTGTATTAACCTAATATAAGTCCTACAAATGGTGCCTTTTGAAATAACACGAATCATGGGGTTTTGAAAATAGGGGCTACGGTGTTTTTATGAAAAGACAGGTCTTTTGAAATATCCGTAGGATCCCTTGGGCTGTCTTTTAAAATACCCACGATTCGTTAGTTTTGAAATAGATAAGAATCGAATCTAATCTAACAACTAAACTAAACTAAAGGGCTAAGCTGACCAGCTGGGCTACAGGTAAGGAAATCGCCTAACATCTGAGTCGATACATATACATACCTGTATATATATTAGTCGGTGATCCCGCCTCAAAAACATCATATCCGATACCATATCTATAATCAGACATCCCAAGTCAAGAGTGCGGATCAATCATCAAAATATAGCTCGTACGTAAATCCGTCGTACGGCATCCCCAAATCTGGATACGGGTTAATATCACATTCATCATACTATTCACCTGGTATCCTATTTATCAAATATCATGATCGGGGTACTGATCTACGTCTAGTACAATACTGATACCGCCTAAGTATGCATGCACGAGTGTGAAACACTATGTCAAGGACCTGCTACAACGTCATGTCGTATCTTAAATACGAACCCTGCTATATTACCGATCTCACAGACTCAAATCAAATCTCATCGACTCATCTTAAATCCCAAGTACTATCTTCATTATCTATGCATACGTATATGAATGTACATATGCATAGTCCCATACCCACACATATATACATATATACACATCCCAATCTGCGCACAAGAAAGTAAAGTATGCAAGTCTGTGTGCGTATGTGGGTATAACAACCACTCTAGGGTTTCGCAACTAACCCAAAGGTAACCTATGAACACATAAAAATAGGAATGTATGCAAGTATGTAGGTGTGTATGTGTAGTGCAACACTACCCTAGGGTTCGCAACACTAAAATAATCCAACACACCAATATACATCCTAAACATCGTTATTAATCCCAAATAACATATAATAATTGTTGGTGTGTATACGCATCCGTATACACCACCACGGACTGCGGGGGTGCTATACGCCATCCACCCGACTTCTGCCCGTAGATATAAATCTACTCACCTGGTCCTCGCTCGCCGGTGCCGACGTCGCCACGCGCTTGCTTGTCGTCTCGAAGTCCACATGGGGGTACCTACATATCACAACGCATCGTATCGCATTAAAATCTGACTCATGACCAAAACGACACACGAATCCCACATAAGTCAAAACCTATGGTTGCCTTCACAAATGAACCCAAAAACCCTCGACGTCGGCGTACAAACGCCAAACAATCGAGAAAACTCCCAACACACTCATTTGTACAATTACAAGCACTAATTA
Organism: Agapanthus africanus; assembly: GCA_030015575.1. Classification (NCBI taxonomy): domain Eukaryota; kingdom Viridiplantae; phylum Streptophyta; class Magnoliopsida; order Asparagales; family Amaryllidaceae; genus Agapanthus; species Agapanthus africanus. The sequence goes on along the minus strand of JASDDO010000012.1, from coordinate 296,410,134 downwards.
TAATATAAAATAGCTTACAATTCCCAAAAACCCCAATTTCACTAAAAAGTCATTTTTCCGAAAATATAGCAAGCACAAATTACCGTTTCTGTACAAAACATGATGTTTTAATAATTCTAGTGACCAAGATGATAACTTAATATCTTAATTATGCCATAGAAACCACTACGTAAATTTTAAACTCACAATTTAATTCAATTTCAAAAACCTAGTTTGCAATTTTAACCAATTTCAACCATTTTATAGCAAAAATGCACATACAACAATTTAGGTTGGATTTCCATGAACTAAAGTGTTAAACTACACTTTATAATGTTAAAGAAGTCATGAAAAACCTAATCGCATTTTTAATCCCAATTATTTAACCAATTTCAAAAACCTAGTTAGCAAATTGGCATAATTAACACAATTTTTAAACTAACCATTAGCAACTAGCTACTAATCTTGTATTAACACAACATAAGAGCCTAAATATATCACACAACCATACACCAATTTCACAAAACCCTAACTTGCATTCAAATTCTTATCTTTAATTTCAAAACTTGCAACTAAAGCCTAATTAACACTTAAGTAATTTAGCTTTAAGAAATTAAGTAACAAATTAAGGAAAATGTTTAGAATTATACCCAAACACATTTGAAGATCCACAAGCACCCATGGCCTCCCAAATAGAAATCTTGTTCCCTAGATCCATACTAGAATAGCCAATAAGAAATGGGTAGGGATTAGATTTTGATTTTTGTGGGTTTTTTGATGAATTTGTGAGGTTTTTAGCTCGAGAATTGAAGAAGCAAAAATGGGGTTGTTGCAAGAGGGAGGCTCGGCCAGATTACGGAGGGGGAGGAGAGAGAGTGAGGTGGGGAAAGTGATTGGTTAAGTCAAATGCCCATATCACAAGTCAACCCATTCTCATTTCTTTATTGTATTCATTTTCTTTTCTTTTCTTTTCTTTAGCCTTAGAAGTGGGGACAAATTTTGGGGATGGGGAAGCAAGGCTCGGCCAGCACATAGGGAGGGGGGTGAGAGGGTGTGGGTGAGTTTGGGTGAAGAAATAAAATGATAAATATTATACCCCAATTTCTATTTACACTAATTTCACTAATTAAGCCTTTTTTTCTTCGATATTTTCTAAACCGTTTTGGCAAACGATTTCATTTAAAAAACCACATGATAAAATTTTATTTAATGTTTTATGATGCACAAAATTTGTTTCAACTCATTCCAATTTGTAATTTTCCCTAATTAAATGTATTAGTGACGGCTTAAATTAATATTAAAATAATATTTTTTTCAGAAAATTTGAAATTTCACCAGTGGCTCAATAAACACCAAATACTAGTAATTACATAGCTAGAATATGTATATTTAATTTTATAATAAAGATATTTGCATTTTGACTTTTTACAGAAAACCCCTAATTTTACCGTTTTTTTTGAAATTTCACCGAAACGATTTTCAAAACGTTACAATCTTCCCCCCTTAAAGAAATTCGGTCCCCGAATTTAAATTAAAACTTCCCCCAAATACTAAAATATTTCAGCCAAAACCATCAAATCGCCGGGGCTCCGAAATCATAAATACATAAAACAAATCGTAGCGCAACGCATGCGCATGAAAAATGAGTATATAACTCAAATCAGAACTCTGTCAAGCATCCCGCAATCATCGGAGTCATGGGGAAGACATCAATACCAAATCCAAAGCAAAACCAATATGATATAACGCGAAACTATACATGTAAAATATATTCAGGTACTGTCCTCTGACTAGTGCTGCTCAGTACGAAAACACATAGCAATATCATAAAAATGTACTGCTCTATAAGAAAAATCAATCCCAAAATACGGGTATGAATACTACGCGCGTCTTGTGCGCACGGAAATCAAAATCCAAATATGTGCCATACATATGCACAGAAACAACATCAAAGTGCATCGGGTGTGCACGAAACATCTGTCGTAGGCAACATGTGTGCCTGACAGCAAAATCAGGTGCATCTGACATGCCTGAAAAATCTCGATTTAGTGCATCTGGTGTGCACCAAAATCACACTTCAAAACATGCGCCCAACATGCGCAAAAATCCAATCAGGTGCATCCATCGTGCACGAAATCATGAAATCCAATAACAAGTGCCGAACATGCGCAAAATCAAATCAGGTGCACAAGGTGCACAAAACAAATATCGAACATCACCATCGAAATCAAAGTCTAATGCATCTAAGTGCACAAAAGGCGTATCACTGCACTGCAAGCATATATAAACTATACAGAGTGCAGGAACCAAATTGTGTGCGTGCATACGCACAAAATCAACTCAAATGTCTAAAACCGTAAAATCACAAACATGTGAAACCCAAGCACGAAAACGATATCAAGTGCAACACTGTGCAAGGATCATAAATCCTCAATCATCAAAATCAAATCATTCGAATAAATCACCCAAAACATCGAAATCAATAATGGCGGCTTAGTACCGCTCAAGCGCATCCTCTAAGAATCTCGGGCCAACTGTCGCGGTCACTAGTGGGACGTCTAGTCGATGATCATGAACTCTGGCCTGCTGGTGTGCGTAACAATGACCACTCATGGGTCAAGGTCTTCACTGGGAATTACCAATCTCTCGGTCCATCGGCTCATCGGCCTTATCAGGTGTGCTAACGGGGATGATCCCATTCTGGCACGTCTCTTGTCATCTCCCGGTCAATCATCGCGACCACTCGTAAGACAGCATATCACTGGCGTTGGCCTCTGGCTCTCTGAATGGATGTGACACATCTGATCCTGGGTGCAAGTGTCATTGCAGCAGTGTCCTGGAAGGAATCCTGCTCACGGTCTCTTCCATGTCTCGTCTCTGCCAACTGTCCGGAAGTCATCGTCCTTTCCTATATCTGCATCTTGCTCTGGAACGACTGCATACTCATCGCAACTCCTTCTGGAAGGTAAATCCAAGTACCATGCCTCGGCATGCGCATCGCATCTCTGATGTCGGCGGAGTGGAACGTCATCTCATCTAGATCTGGTACGAACCTCTTACTCCCCTTTCTCTAATGTCGACTGCTTCAGACTCGTCTCATCATGGCTACATGGACTGAGCTCCAACGGCTATCCTCGTATCGGGAGTCTCCCAAGAAATGCATCTCACCACCTAGCATCCGAATTAAGTCGAGCCATCCGATCAAGTCGTCAAAACCTCATAATCCCCCAAGAGCTCAACCTCTTGGGCACAGTTTAATAGTATCGAGTACACACTACAGCATCGGTGGTCCAGCCGTAGAAGGGCAAACCCAAGCCTCACTAATGGCGCCGTAGAACTGCCGCAAACCCGAAGGTTCAAAGGCTTTCACACGGTCATTAAGTCGAGTTAGGGTTTCATTCTTTTAGAGGGACCATAGAATTGCCTGCATGTATTTCCGACTACTTTAAACTTGGAATAATAGGTTTCTGACATTCGATCGTCTCTGTCGACTCCCAACGTCTCCGCGTGAAGTCGTCTCTAGCTGGAATCAATCTATCTGATGACCTCTCATCGGGTAGGCCAACGAACCACATGTCCTAGTCATTCATCCTTGGGTGACTAGCGACCTTCTATTATTTCGTACAACTTGTACTGCAATAGCTCCAACATAGAGGGCGGTATCTCGTCGCTCGCAACAACAACTGGCTCACTCGTCTGCACGCTGAACAGTGCCTCAATCATCATGAGTAAGCAATACACCAACGGTCATCAAAATCTGGCTGGCCTCTATCATTGGCTCAATCCTCTAGTATCGATCCGCACAACCGAGTAACCTCATAAAGGTGATCCGCCAAACGCTCGTGGCGCAGAAACACAGTAAAAAGACACATCTCCGCAATCGTGTGTCGCCGGAATTTTGCCCTGGTCAGTCCTCGTTCATGACGAGCTCGTGCTGACCGCAACTCTAGCTATAGCCCTCCCTGCCCGTAATCGTGGCAGCAAAACCATAACTGGTACTGATGAGGCTAGATCGGAATGAATATAATACTGAGCAAAGAAATGTACATCCTAAGGCTTCTTAAGTGGAGTAGCGTATCGTAAATATGCCGCGGAACATACCTACGGTACGTCACTCTACTTTAGTCACCTATTCCATCAACCAAGGGCCATCCTACGCTCTGAAGGTAAAACCTAACGCTCTGATACCAACTTTGTCACGTCCCGAAAGTACAGAACATGAACGGCACTTAAACTACGAAACGTCTCGAGGCGTACGTAATCCAAGTAAGCCGAAAACCCAGAAATGCAAACCAAGAAAAGTAGTAGAGTGAAGGAAAACCAATTTAAATAAGTAGTTTTAAAAGCATAAGCCGAATTATGCGGGTTTCTAAAAATATCAAAAATTTCCTGAAAATTTCGGCAGAGTCTCCTTTGTAAATACTGGCCCCCAAACGGGATACAACATGAATAGTATACGAAATCAATAAAAATGCATCCCCAAGCGGGAGCTAGCTCTTCGTCAATCGACGGTCACAACCACACAAGCAATATAATATACAACGCCAACGGTAAGGATCAAAACTCAAAAGGAAACTCAAAACCACAAGAAATCTGCAGAAATATAACGCGCGACTCTAAGGTCGAAATAATAACATCACTGGTCTCTATCTCAAAAATAACACATGATTGGTTGATGGAACTTCTAGATACAACAGAATAATAATATACAAGTTATATAATGGGGATACGATACAAGTAAACCCACCTACTAGCAAATCACCCGAAGGAAACTATGCCCGCAAAGCCGTAATGAAACCTGTATGGCAAACCTGCAAGAAACTGGGGCACAACGGGGGTGAGTTGCCAACTCGTGAATAGAAAAACATCTACGGAAAGAAATCGCATAAATAACGCAACCTAGGTCAATGATCATAATATATCCTCAATTATATATATAACATGCAACCTAAAACAAGGCTAGGGTAAACATCTAACCCGAGTGTAATCTCATGTGCCCGTGTCAGTGCCTCAGGTAGCAAAATATCATATGAATGAGGTATGAATGCATGAAAACAGAATACATGTAAGTGAAGAACTGTTTTCATAATTTAATGAGATTCCCTTTGTATTTTTAAAATGAGGTATCATAATGAAATCAGCATAAAACAGTGCCTAGCATCGGCACAAAACGTAATCCCAATATCTCGATATCTCTGTATCACAGTCTCTGTACCTCAATATCTCGAAATCTCAATGTCTCAATCACAATATCTAGGGCGCCGTCAGTCCAGACCGGCCCCTACCATCCATCTCAAGACCACGACGGTATCCTCCGGATATCCGACGCGTCGGGTAAAATCACCGGTAGGTAGTGCTCCCCTGCCAGGCTCACGTCGTCATCATCACGCGCTTCTTGCCCCGGGGTACCTTACCGGGTCCACCATGTACCCGAAACGGTTCATCCGTCTCCTCGAATCGGGTCTCGAAATCCATCAGGAAACTCATGGTGGACGACTCATACATCATAGGAAAAAAACCGCACTTTTTATTTAAAAAGAGAGAAAGCAGTTTATATATGTTTTGCGGTTTTCCCCAAATCCAGAAAATCTCATGGAATCCGAATCCAAAACCTCAATAGCATGTAAAAAGTGAATATATGCATGAGAATACATGAATGCGGCATAACAATGAATATCAGTATGCATGCTACAATGTCTAAACTAACATATAAGGCAAGTACACTAATATCATGTCTAAACTATTAGCTAACAGGCTATGTCAAGCAATAGTATTTCTAAGGTGTACGTGACTTGGCAATTACCGATGAAGATGTGTGTGAGCCGGCAAGTAAGTGTACGTGGAACATACGCATCATCGGTAATGGTGCTGGTGTCCTAAACACAAGATAGCAACAGTAGAATATGAAGCATAATATAAGCATGTGATGCGGAGCGAACAACAATAATGAGCGGGAGCTGAATACTAGACGCAACTATAACTAATCTGTATTAACCTAATATAAGTCCTACAAATGGTGCCTTTTGAAATAACACGAATCATGGGGTTATGAAAATAGGGGCTACGGTGTTTTTATGAAAAGACAGGTCTTTTGAAATATCCGTAGGATCCCTTGGGCTGTCTTTTAAAATACCCACGATTCGTTAGTTTTGAAATAGGTAAGAATCGAATCTAATCTAACAACTAAACTAAACTAAAGGGCTAAGCTGACCAGCTGGGCTACAGGTAAGGAAATCGCCTAACATCTGAGTCGATACATATACATACCTGTATATATATTAGTCGGTGATCCCGCCTCAATAATATCATATCCGATACCATATCTATAATCAGACATCCCAAGTCAAGAGTGCGGATCAATCATCAAAATATAGCTCGTACGTAAATCCGTCGTACGGCATCCCCAAATCTGGATACGGGTTAATATCACATTCATCATACTATTCACCTGGTATCCTATTTATCAAATATCATGATCGGGGTACTGATCTACGTCTAGTACAATACTGATACCGCCTAAGTATGCAAGCACGTGTGTGAAACACTATGTCAAGGACCCGCTACAACGTCAAGTCGTATCTCAAATACGAACCCTGCTATATCACCGATCTCACGGCGTCAAATCAAATCTCATCGACTCATCTTAAATCCCAAGTACTATCCTCATTATCCATGCATGCGTATATGAATGTACATATGCATAGTCCCATACCCACACATATATACATATATACACATCCCAATCTGCGCACAAGAAAGTAAAGTATGCAAGTCTGTGTGCGTATGTGGGTATAACAACCACTCTAGGGTTTCGGAACTAACCCAAAGGTAACCCATGAACACATAAAAATAGGAATGTATGCAAGTATGTAGGTGTGTATGTGTAGTGCAACACTACCCTAGGGTTCGCAACACTAAAATAATCCAACAAACCAATATACATCCTAAACATCGTTATTAATCCCAAATAACATATAATAATTGTTGGTGTGTATACGCACCCGTATACACCACCACGGACTGCGGGGGTGCTATACGCCATCCACCCGACTTCTCCCCGTAGATATAAATCTACTCACCTGGTCCTCGCTCGCCGGTGCCGACGTCGCCACGCGCTTGCTTGTAGTCTCGAAGTCCACATGGGGGTACCTACATATCACAACGCATCGTATCGCATTAAAATCCGACTCATGACCAAAACGACACACGAATCCCACATAAGTCAAAACCTATGGTTGCTTTCACAAATGAACCCAAAAACCCTCGACGTCGGCGTACAAACGCCAAACAATCGAGAAAACTCCCAACACACTCATTTGTACAATTACAAGCACTAATTATAATATAAAATAGCTTACAATTCACAAAAACCCCAATTTCACTTAAAAAGTCATTTTTCCGAAAATATAGCAAGCACAAATTACCGTTTTTGTACAAAACATGATGTTTTAATAATTCTAGTGACCAAGATGATAACTTAATATCTTAATTATGCCATAGAAACCACTACGTAAATTTTAAACCCACAATTTAATTCAATTTCAAAAACCTAGTTTGCAATTTTAACCAATTTCAACCATTTTATAGCAAAAATGCACATACACCAATTTAGGTTGGATTTCCATGAACTAAAGTGTTGAACTACACTTTATAATGTTAAAGAAGTCATGAAAAACCTAATCGCATTTTTAATCCCAATTATTTAACCAATTTCAAAAACCTAGTTAGCAAATTGGCATAATTAACACAATTTTTAAACTAACCATTAGCAACTAGCTACTAATCTTGTATTAACACAACATAAGAGCCTAAATATATCACACAACCATACACCAATTTCACAAAACCCTAACTTGCATTCAAATTCTTATCTTGAATTTCAAAACTTGCAACTAAAGCCTAATTAACACTTAAGTAATTTAGCTTTAAGAAATTAAGTAACAAATTAAGCAAAATGTTTAGAATTATACCCAAACACATTTGAAGATCCACAAGCACCCATGGCCTCCCGAATAGAAATCTTGTTCCCTAGATCCATACTAGAATAGCCAATAAGAAATGGGTAGGGATTAGATTTTGATTTTTGTGGGTTTTTTTATGAATTTGTGAGGTTTTTAGCTCGAGAATTGAAGAAGCAAAAATGGGGCTGTTGCAAGAGGGAGGCTCGGCCAGATTAGGGAGGGGGAGGAGAGAGTGTGAGGTGGGGAAAGTGATTGGTTATGTCAAATGCCCATATCACAAGTCAACTCATTCTCATTTCTTTATTGTATTCATTTTCTTTTCTTTTCTTTTCTTTAGCCTTAGAAGTGGGGACAAATTTTGGGGATGGGGAAGCAAGGCTTGGCCAGCACATAGGGTGGGGGGTGAGAGGGTGTGGGTGAGTTTGGGTGAAGAAAGAAAATGATAAATATTATACCCCAATTTCTAGTTACACTAATTTCACTAATTAAGCCTTTTTTCTTCGATATTTTCTAAACCGTTTTGGCAAAAGATTTCATTTCAAAAACCACATGATAAAATTTTATTTAATGTTTTATGATCCACAAAATTTGTTTCAACTCATTCCAATTTGTAATTTTCCCTAATTAAATGTATTAGTGACGGCTTAAAATAATATTAAAATAATATTTTTTTCAGAAAATTTGAAATTTCACCAGTGGCTCAATAAACACCAAATACTAGTAATTACATAGCTAGAATATGTATATTTAATTTTATAATAAAGATATTTTCATTTTGACTTTTTACAGAAAACCCTCTTATTTTACCATTTTTTTTGAAATTTCACCGAAACGATTTTCAAAACGTTACAATATCGACATGACTTATCGAGCTATTGGGGTCTGACGTTTACCACCCCTAGGCAAGATATGCGAAATATCAGACGATCAGACCGGACTATACGGTAAGTGTTACTGGTTGGATTCACAGGAGTGTGAGCGGGCTTGCTCGTCGATCTTCTGATCGCTCAATACCCGGGTGGCCGTTACGTTTAGCAGACCGCTTGTGGCTTGTGGGTGCTTGATATGATCATCATCTGCTGCCGGCGTATTGACGAGTCTTTAGAGTCCTACACAGAGGTTTCCTGGCTCAAGCGAAACGAAATAGGAGCGCATATGAGATATGTGCAGGACCGAGAATAATGCATGTATGTGATACCGCATTCCATTCCCGCGATGAATGTATCGATTGGTTGTATGCGATATAACCTAGTTATCGAATCAAGGATTGATTCGGTAAGCCGATACATAGGATACTAGTCGGTTATATGCGATATGACCGGATCGTTAAATCAAGTGTTGATTTAATGATTTAATGTATAATTATATATTTGATATATTACTTTGCATTAACTAGTATTGGTTCACTTTAAATGGATTTTCTCACTTGAATTGTGCAAGTTGTATATGTGATATACTATTGTGCACATGATTGTATCATGTTTGATGATACATGCTTATTTGGTTAAGTGTAAAGAATTAAACCATGGTTAAGTTGATGATTAGGGTTTTGCTTATTCATTCATTTATTCATTTATTCTTTTTGGAAATTAAAAGTATAAATAGATATGGTGGCTTTCTTTGTATCTTTCATGAAGCTTCATGAAGTGTTGAAAGTTTGACCACTTTTGTCTCATGCTTAACCCTAACCATTCCACTTAACCATGATTCATTCTCTACACTTAACCATGGTTTGTATATGATAAGTATTCATTTTCTTTTGTATTTTAAAGAACTTATCATATTCATCTTCTTCTTCTTCATCATCTTTACAAAGAAGAAAAGCTTGCACCATCAATGGTGATTTGATAAAAAGAGTGAGAAATCCAATTCTAAAGTGAACCCACCTCCTATTTCTTCATCCTATACCTCTTTCCAAGTAGTATAGGGTGTTATCTTCACAAGTTTTATGACTTGGTGAAGTGGAAGCTAGATCTTGTGATGCCTCGACGTAGATCATCTTCGGTATCGTAGTCGATGACCTAGCCCGCCCATTTCTCCGATGAAGCCGACGCTAGAGCCCGGGATTTGATTTGGACAGCAAGGAGACTTCATCATGGAGCTATGGAGGTGGAGGACCGGATCTACAAAGGTTGTATTTCCGTTCACTTAGTTAAATTGTTAACTAGTTGCTTGTTTCGCCTAAAAATCTAGTTAACGATCCGTATTAGGGTTTCTCGGCACTTGTAATTTTTGAAATTGGCATGGTTGATGCCTTGTGAGACCTCATTAGCGTGCCTAGGAACCCTACATTGGTATCAGAGCCTAGCTAGAGCCTTAGGCGAAGTCTAGACGACGTTTGAAATCCGAACGAACATCGAAACCCTATATTTTCATGCACTCTGGACTTTTTTCAAAAACTGGGTTTTTTCCAGATTAAAAAAGCTTAAAAAATTCAGCAGGGAATTCTAAGAATTACGGCGCAAAAGTTACCTCATGAAGCATCCAAAGCGCGGCGGAACCGCGGCAGAAGCCTGGCTTCTGCGGCGGTTCCGCGGCCAATTGATGGAATTTGCCTCCAAAGTTCGCACAGTAATTCATGTTTTCAGGTGCTGAGTTTTCTGGGAATTTTTAATTTGCACTCAAGAGTTGAGTTTTCTGGGATGTTTTGGGGCATAGATGATTCGATTGGATTATCAGATTTTGTCTATGTGGATTTCCGGATAATTTTTGAATATGTTAAAAAGTTCGACCGAATATAAATACCCAATTTTTCCCCTGTCGGGAAATTTCCAAGTGTTGGATCTTTCCGTTGTTTAACAACGTTCTAAGTAGTGAAAGTAACGCAATGGACCCTTTAGAAGACAACGAACCTTAACTCGATTATGTGACCGTCTTGAACTGCCCTTTGAACCTTAGGGTTTGGGGCAGTACGGCGTGCCACATGTGAGGCGTTGGCTTGACCCTTCTACGGCTGGACCGTTGGTACTGAGGCATGAACAGAATGTTTTTAGACTTATTTCATGTGTTGATCTGTTACGGGAAAACTTGGGTATTTGAATGTTCGATCGGAAAATTTAACATTTTCTATTTATCTGGAATGGGATACAATAATTGGAATTCACAAATAGTTATGAGATAACTGAATGAATGTTATAAATCTAGCGGTTTAGTCTCATTTGATCGGTTGCCACGGAATTTTGATGTGATCAAAAGTCCGTCGTAATCACGTAGCGTACGCGGATACTCGCCGGGTAAACTTAATAGACAGTCTTACCCCATAGCCCTGACCAAGTGACTGTAGGAGAACCCCGTCGCCGAAAGCATCCGTTCGGGTGCTCGCGGTAGCGGCGTTCCGCCTTAGTGCACTTCGTCGACGGTATCGGGGGTGCGGCCGCCTATTGAAGTTTGCGACGAGCATTCGATCAGATTTTCGGGAATCTTGTTGAATTGCCCGACTTGATATTGAAAAGTGTTTTCGATAATGAGACTAAAATGCGGAGTTTATAATTGTTAGGCATGTGATGTCTAAGGAATTCATTGGTTTAGGCATGCGATGTCTAAAAAGTTTGCGGATTCCAACTGTTGTAGTTTTACACTTTCTTTTCTGTGACCGCAAGTGTAATATGTGATATCGCCGGTTTCGTTGCTATATGTCAACGACAATTGGGATACGCATGTTTACTTACGTTGATGACATGTGATGTTATGTGTTGCTGGATATGTTATATTGGATCGTCGTGTTTGAATAGCCGGGGGGTTTTTATGTGAGATGAGTGTTTTTTATTTTCATTCATGTAAAAACTTGTATGTAATATTCTTTTATTGGGGCACTTCCAGGTTGCGGAAGTTGTCACCGTTGTTGTATATTATTTACTTTTTCGCACTATGATAGACCCAAGGAGGAGGGCACAAGTAACCGGGTTCTGGAGTCCAGTGGGAGACCAACTCGAGGAGTCGAGTCCGGGTCTCCTAACTCTAGAATTGGTAGGGTTGCTTGCCGCTCTCGTAGGGATCTAGGGGTGTGGGTTTTGGCTATTCATCGCGACCGTGGAATCCTTGTTTTATACTGGCTCGTATTGAAAACACGGACGTCCTAGTATATCCAATATTTCATATGTTTCTTCTGCTGCGATATCTGTGATGTGATCATGTGATGTTCTGTGATAGATACAGTATATAGTATATATGATATATTATATAGCCGTTACTTATGTTTTACACCCGCGCTAGCCCTGCCCCGCTCTGCCGTTAGTCAACTAACCTAACGGTGCATAAGGGCACATCTAGGCGAATGCGGATTGCATAAGTGTACGTCGTATTTATCTGTGATGTTTAGGTACTTAAATGATGGGACTTCATTAATGTGATTAATGAAAGAAAAGAAACCTAAGATGTTGTGGAATCGAATTTCAAAATAAAACAGGTAGCTACAGTTCTTGCTTTGCACAGCGGTATATATGATATATCCTGCACCTTATTCGATAAGGAAAGGACCGAGATCCCTTCACCGGGAGTGACTCCTTTAGCAATAACTGGCAGATGCTACACACTCGGTTTATCTTTTGATTGCTTTTAAGAGTTCTGCTTTGCACAGTGATATATATGATATATCCCGCACCTCATTCGACGAGGAAAGGACCGACTATCCCTTCACCGGGAGTGACTCCTTTAGCAAAACTAGAAAAGCCTAAAAAACACTCCATTTTAAAATTCATTTGATCCTACAACGATATCAAGTTCATTACGCAATAGGTTTTCAGAAAAACCTGTCGTAGCCCTCCGTCATTTCAGATAAATCCTGTTTAGTATTCGTGCTGCGTTTGTTGACCTTGTCAAGGCGCAGTGTGCGGTAGCTAACCAGTATTTATCTGCTTATGCATATGATGTAGATTGGGTTAGGGTAGTCGTGCGGCCTTGTTGACCTTGTCAAGGGTCGTGCGGGTGGGTTTGATTCAATCAAGAAATGACGGGTTAAACTTGACTTGCGGTCTATGGTTTGTTGACCTTGTCAAGGTCATAGATCGTTTGGGGCAAAATATTATCGGGAATTTCAAGTGTTGAAATTTGCAATGAGATTGCATACCTTCTATGAGATAGTTGGATCCCGATACCCACTGCGAGTAATTGTTACTCCTGGGAGAGTTTTACACATTACAATTAGCCGATCAAGTAGGTGTCTAGAAAGGTGTCAACGGGGTTACGCCTCTGGGAAAACGAGGTTTACCGTAATTAGGTCCGTGCGAAAGCACGGAGCACCTCCCTCAAAGTACCGACACTGGCCTGGCTGAAAGATTGTCGAACTTGTAGCGTGTAATTAATCCCGGCTAGTCTTTCCTTTTAGGGTTTGAAGGAAGATTTGATAAAAACAGTGAGAGCCATCCTGATTAGATAAAATAATAAACAATTTATTCTTGCAAGAGCGCACGCTGAGTGTTTTCTTCTCTCTCTCTCCAGGTAGCGACCATATCACGCCTTAATCAAGATAATAAAACGGATAAATTGACCAAACCCGCTTGTTATACTTAGCTGGGGAACGTTGGTCCCGCTCCAACTTATAATAGTTATAAGACAGAGCAGGAAATAGGAGAATGCCAAGATTCCCATGCCGCCCAAATGAAGAGAGTGCATGTTGATGCATCATCTTCGGGTGTGTTCGTTACACAGAACTGTTTCTCAATATTCTTTACGTCCTAGGTATGTGATACCAGAACAGGATCCCAGATATGTAATCTGTTACATAGGGCTTCAGACAGGTAAAGAACTGAGAACGGGTGATAAGTTTCATGAGGCAGAAAACGGGGCAAGTGTTGCAGCCAAGTCTGTCGGTCACTGTCACCCTGTATTACAAATACATTGATTCTGAACGAATGTTATTAGATACCGAACCTGATATACAAAATCATATCAGTCTCTTTATTAATAAAGAAATGATAAAATTTTGTATTGTTGGATAATGTTTTGAACATTTCCTATATCAAAAGTTGATCGGTTCAGGCACGTTATCTAAAAGCATTGATGTTCTAAATCAAACTACAGTTCTTAGTATACGGAACACACACAAGAGGAAGAGTTCAAAAATGAACGGATCCTTCTTGAGGTATTGTAGACTAGGTCATATCAATACGACCCGACTAGCAGAGTTACATAAAGATGCATATTTAAATTAGTTTGAATTTACATCTTGTGAAACTCGCCAGTCATGTCACAAAGATAAGATGACCACAGCTCTGTTTATTGGAAACAGAGAAAGAGTTAGTGAACTCTTGGTATGATACATGTTGATGTATGTAGGTCCCCAGTCTACACATGCCAAGACCGGTTCTTTGTACTTCATTACACTCTCTGATGATCTCTTTAAATTCAGACATATGTTCTTGTTGAAACACAAGTCCGAACCTTTTGAGATATTCACAGAATATGATTTAGAAGTAGAGAACCAATATACGGGTAAAAGTATTATGTCCTTTGATGTGATCAAGGAGGAGAATACTAAAGCACGGGATTTCTGGACTATTCTAAGAATGAGATTCTCTCTCAGCATTACTCCTCCGCATACACCATAGCACGTTGGTATATCGGGGTGGAGCAATCACACCCTATGTGATAAGGTGCGCACTATGATGAGTACTACTGAGTTACCTATTTCTTTTTGGGAGTTATGCACTTGAGAAGCTGCATACCTATTGAATAGGGTTCAAATCAAATCAGTTGCCTACCACTCCATATGAGATATGGTATGGGAAGAGCCCATGTCTTAAGTTAGTTAAGATTTGGGGTTGACCGGCCTATGTATGAAAGCAAAATCCGGACAAGCTCGAGGCAAGGTCTGTTATGTAGAACTGGAAATGTTCCAGCTATACAAACTGCAGCTGATGATTTGACAGAACCAAAGGATTCAGTAGATTCCAACAAACCTCAGCCTCTCCGCCGATCTAGTAGGGTTCCTCACCCACCTGAGAGTTGCTTCGGTTTCTCGATGACAGTGGGAGCGAGAATTGCATCATGAGATGATGACCCAACTAGTTTCGAGCTGGCCATCAAGAGTGGGACTCTGTAAGAATGGCTGGATGCTTAGTGATCTGAGATGGAATCCTTATACACCAACAAAGTATGGACTTTAGTTGCTATATCTGAAGGGTTAAATCCCCATCAGGAGCAAGTATATCTTGAGAAGATTACTTGGTGTACATGGAAAAGTTAAGACTTTCAAAGCTAGACTTGTTAAAGGTTTGCATCATTGACCAGGTATGGATTATAATGAAACCTTTTCTAAGTAGCTACGCTTAAGTCCATCCAGATCCTACTTGCCATGGCTACATATCATAACTACGATATCTGGCGGTTGGGTGTCATGACTGCTTTACTAAATGTTGTTTTAGAAGAGAGAGTCTGTAAGTACACAGTCAGAGGGCTTCGTAGACAGTGTGAGCAGCGGAAACGTGTGTAAGATGCTTTATATGATAAAGCAGGTATCGCGGAGTTGGAACATCTGTTTTTGATGAATTAGTCAAACAGTTTGACTTCATCAAAATGGTAGATGAACCTTGTATATACAAAAAGGTAGTAGGGAGAATGGTAGTGATCCTCGTAGAGTACGCGGATGACATACTCTTGATTGGGAAGGAGTTTCCTATGCTACACTCGGTCAATCTCCACTTATCACATGGATTCTCCATATAGGATCAGAGTGATACCTCCTAAATCCTGAGTTTTCATCTATGAGATAGATCTAATTGGATATTAGGATACTCACTAGTTGTAGTGAGATGGTATCAATCGATCCTGGGGAGAATCACTGGAAAGGTTCCAGGCTGATAAGGACGACTGAATGTCAGTCGCGGGCATTGTCTTTACCCTCAGTAAAGGGATGGTATGTTGGAAGAGTTCCAAGCTAGATACCGTGGCATACTAGACGATAAAGGCTGGATACATCGCTACTTAAGATGCTACCAAAGAGGCAGTCTGGATGTATATTTGTTCATGAGATGAACTTAGTTCCTCCCATTGTGTGACAATGGAGTTGCGGCTTATGCCAAGGAACGTCCGTCCCATCAGTGATCCAGACATATTCTAAGGCAGTATCACCTGATCATGGAGATTGTTGATCTCCAGGCTGGTCGAGGTTAGGAGAGAAGACTCAGAGGACAACACGGCGGATCCACTCACGAAGGCCTATTCCCAGAGAGAGACTTTTAAGGGATGGTTGAGTATGAGATACTACAACCACTGCTACAGATGGCCCTAGTGCAAGTGGGAGATTGTTAGTTATATGTATGCCCTAGAGGCCATTACTGTACATAGGATGTATATTGTAGTGGATGCTGGGACATATATAGGGAGGACTTTCTTGCTCGACATGATAGTATGCTATTTGGTTACTCTTTACCTTAACGTGTATACTGATTGTCTCTCTGTTTCATGTTGGTAAAGCCCTTAGGATGTGTACTTGACTACCTGGACTATGATGCGGATCATACTAGTGGGGACATGGTAGTCCATAAGTACATCCTTCAAGGTCCCTAGTCGTGGGTGTATCGAGACGGGGCATCGATATACCAGAGTAGACTAGCGTATACCTTCTCGACCCATACAGATGGGCGATGGATGATCCCATATCCATTGGTGTTTGACATCGGAGATGATATACGGGTGCTCAGTGGAGACTGGGTACACTGGACGGACTCGCCGAGAACTCCCAGATGGTATTATACCTTACGTCAGATGGCAGTTCTCTGGTGACACTGGTACAGGTTAGTCTGTAGACCCGAGATCGTCATAGAGTCTTGTGTGATTCCTACTGTGCTTTGATTTCCACCTTACCACGTCCAAGAGGGCGTGCAAAACGGTGGCTTTTGGGTACAGTCCCGAATCACATGGAGGCAATGAGCGATAGGAGGGGATTCATCTCTCCTGGTATAGGGAGTTGAAGTTGCGCTGTGTTCGATTGGCTATAACCGAAAATCCCTGGCCTGGGTTGCTGAGATTTACTGGTAAGTGTTACCAGTAGTTTCTCGAATTGTTATAGACCTCATATCGACACGACTTATCGAGCTATTGGGGTCTGACGTTTACCACCCCTAGGCAAGATATGCGACATATCAGACGATCAGACCGGACTGTACGGTAAGTGTTACTGGTTGGATTCACAGGAGTGTGAGCGGGCTTGCTCGTCGATCTGCTGATCGCTCAATACCCGGGTGGCCGTTACGTTTAGCAGACCGCTTGCGGCTTGTGGATGCTTGAAATGATCATCATCTGCTGCCGGCGTATTGACGAGTCTTTAGAGTCCTACACAGAGGTTTCCTGGCTCAAGCGAAATGAAATAGGAGCGCATATGAGATATGTGCAGGACCGAGAATAATGCGTGTATGTGATACCGTATTCCATTCTCGCGATGAATGTATCGATTGGTTGTATGCGATATAACCTAGTTATCGAATCAAGGATTGATTCCGTAAGCCGATACATAGGATACTAGTCGGTTTATGCGATATGAACGGATCGTTAAATCAAGTGTTGATTTAATGATTTAATGTATAATTATATATTTGATATATTACTTTGCATTAACTAGTATTGGTTCACTTTAAATGGATTTTCTCACTTGAATTGTGCAAGTTGTATATGTGATATACTATTGTGCACATGATTGTATCATGTTTGATGATACATGCTTATTTGGTTAAGTGTAAAGAATTAAACCATGGTTAAGTTGATGATTAGGGTTTTTCTTATTCATTCATTTATTTATTTATTCTTTTTGGAAATTAAAAGTATAAATAGATTTGGTGGCTTTCTTTGTATCTTTCATGAAGCTTCATGAAGTGTTGCAAGTTTGACCACTTTTGTCTCATGCTTAACCCTAACCATTCCACTTAACCATGATTCATTCTCTACACTTAACCATGGTTTGTATATGATAAGTATTCATTTTCTTTTGTATTTTAAAGAACTTATCATATTCATCTTCTTCTTCTTCATCTTTACAAAGAAGAAAAGCTTGCACCATCAATAGTGATTTGATAAAAAGAGTGAGAAATACAATTCTAAAGTGAACCCACCTCCTATTTCTTCATCCTCTACCTCTTGCCAAGTAGTATAGGGTGTTATCTTCACAATTTTCATGACTTGGTGAAGTGGAAGCTTGATCTTGTGATGCCTCGACGTAGATCATCTTCGGCATCGTAATCGATGACCTAGCCCGCCCATTTCTCCGATGAAGCCGACGCTAGAGCCCGGGATTTGATTTGGACAGCGAGGAGACTTCATCATGGAGCTATGGAGGTGGAGGACCGGATCTACAAAGGTTGTATTTCCGTTCACTTAGTTAAATTGTTAACTAGTTGCTTGTTTCGCCTAAAAATCTAGTTAACGATCCGTATTAGGGTTTCTCGGCACTTGTAATTTTTGAAATTGGCATGGTTGATGCCTTGTGAGACCACATTAGCATGCCTAGGAACCCTACACTCTAATTGTCTGCAAGTTGAAATCTGGGTTTGTTTAGCTAAGTTTAGTGGTTGTAGTAAGTTGTATTGCTAAAGCTTATGGATTGACTGTGAAATAGGATGATTTACGGTGATTATAGTTTGATTACCTCTATTTTGTGCTGTTGGTATCACTAGGTTCCTGTAAATTCACCTATTTTTACTTGTGCACCCTATTGTTGACACTTGGTGTTTTTAAACGGTTTAAATCTAAACATTATGATACATGGAATCTGCTGTTACTAGGGTAGTAATTTTAGTAAGCAAACATATACACTAGGCCATGATTTGTGTTAGGAGCATAGTGTAGGAACCTGGACCCCTTCCACCGGGTTTTGGCCGGTATGACACCCCTAGCCGTCGGCCCAATTTTGAGGGAATGTGTTGGATTTTGGCAGGTAGCTGTCTGTAGGTATTGTGAAGGGTTTGGTCTTGTTTGATTTTTTTGTTTTTTCTCCAGATTAAATCTGGGACCGTTTACCTATTTTTAGCGTAGCGGTACTTGCGTGACACGTACGATGCGTGTTGAGTTGGTTTGCTGTGTATCACTGCGTGTCGCTGCGTGCCACAGCGTGTCGCGTTAGGATTTGGCGTATGCACACACGTTACGTATACACGCGCGTTTAGTTCACGACGCGAGTTTCTCGTTTGATTTCAATATCGAGTTTTTGTAGGATTTTGCTTATGTGTATTCCTTGTGTAAATTCTAGGTTCGCAGGCGGGTACGTCAGACGCCATAAAGAAGGGGAAGCAGGTGGTCGGCTAGACTTAGCACGAGAGCAGGTGAGTAGATTTAACATCTACGGGGAAATCGCCCGTATGGCGTTAACCGACAGGGCGTGATAGGATATTTAGTCATAAATGTTTATATGTACTATTGTAGCATACCTTCCTTGTTGCATATAGAAATGGTAGTTACAGAACACTGCACTGCCACTAACGGTTCAAGCTGCACGAGCACTAATTGTATGTTACACTCATACCGTTAGTGATTTCCATGACACTCGCACAATAGGATTGCTACGGATTATATATCGTCTTGATTACTGCATCATTGATGATTGTTATGACTTGTCGCATATTGGCATATATTTACATTGATATATCACTACTTGCGCACATGCACACTGTATATTCATATTAGTGCATAGCTTCATTGATATATCACTACTAGCGCACATGCACACTGTACACTCATATTAGTGCATACTTTCATTGATATATCACTACAGGCGCACATGCACACTATATATTCATATTAGTGCATACCTTCATTGATATATCACTACTTGCGCACATGCACACTGTATATTCATATTAGTGCATACCTTCATTGATATATCACTACTTGCGCACATGCACACTGTACATTCATATTAGTGCATACCTTCATTGATATATCACTACTTGCGCACATGCACACTGTACATTCATATTAGTGCATACCTATATTGATATATCCATACTTGCGCACATGCACACTGTATATTCATACTAGTGCACACATATATTGATATATCCATACTTGCGCACAAGCACACTGTATATTCATACTAGTGCAGACATATACTTGCGCACATGCACGCTGTATATTCATACTAGTGCACACATATATTGATATCTCCATACTTGTGCACATGCACACTGTATATTCATACTAGTGCACACATATATTGATATACCCATACTTGCGAACATGCACATTGTATATTCATACTAGTGCGCACATATATTGATATCTTCATATTTGCGCATATGCACACTGTATATTCATATTAGTGCATACATATTGATATATCCCTACTTGCGCACATGCACACTGTATATTCATAGTAGTGCTACACTCATATTCGTGTATATATCAATTTACACATCCATACCTACATACATACATATGTTACATACATGGATGATATTGACTTGATTTCAAGAAAATAGGGACCACATGAGATATTTTCAAAACTGGATTCTTTTAAAAGAGCGGTTTTCCCTTTTTACTCTTTGTGTCATACGACACATTGCATGGATTTACGCATTGAGTTTGGATTTATGGGATTTCTGGATTTTGAGAACCGTGGTATTATTTTAAGAAAATACGCACAGTTTTAAAAACCTGGTTTCTCTTGATATGATATTTCAGTGCGTCTACCATGATTTTTCTCGGTTCCAGAGAGCTTGTGTGAGTATACCCGATTCGAGGAGTGGAAGGCACCGATTGTGGGTACATGGTGGACCCGGTATGGTACCCCGGGGCAAGAAGACTCGTATTGTTAGACGTTGAGCCCGGTTGAGGGACTACTACCTACCGGTGATAGGTTGGACCTGGCGGTCAGCCGGAGGATACTGACCAGATCTGAGAGATGGATACGGGCCAACCCATACTGCCGGGGCCGAGGGCCGATTCCGCAGACGGAGCCCGTGGGCCGATCCGGATTGACGGAGCCTGATACTTGAGGATTTGCGTGTCGATGCTAGACACGATGATTTCATGATATTTTGGAGTCCCGAAGCTAGGCATTCACGATTTCATGAGCTGTACAGGATTTGAGGGCCGATCAGAGTAACGGCGGCTGAGTTAGTTTTACTGGGATTTGGGTGTATTGATGGACACCGGTTATTTTCCACGTTGACATTCCGTGTAGATGTTATTTATTCCCATGCTCAGCATTCAGTGTTATACATCTCATCCTGTATCTGTAGTACCTGATAGAGTATACTTGCTATGCACGATTATTGCATACCGTGCTCATTATATATAGATGTTATTAGATTGCATTTTCTATGCCTGATTATTGCATACCCTGCTCATCATATAGAGAAGTTATTAGATCATACTTGTTGCATGATTATTGCGCATCCAGCTCATTACATAGATGTTATCTGTTGGCATAGGTTAGAGTATCGCAGTACGTGCATACTCGCGATTACCTTTATATGTTATCTACTATTCACGAGTTGGCAACTCACACCCGTTGTGCCACAGCGCTTGCAGGTTGCCCCTCAGAGTAGTCGCGGCAGGCTGCTTTCTTGCATCTTTTGATACAGATACCACTGCAGTTGGCGGGTGAGCCCTTTTGCTGATAGGTGGGTTTTTTTACGGTATCTGTTTATTTCCAGTTGTACATACTATTGTATCTAGCACTCTCCATCTACTATTTATGTATTGACTTAGAGACCAGTTGTGAGGACAATATATATTATTTTGTACTCTGGTGTCGAGCTCGTTGTGAGCGGACTTTATTTATACAGTTTTATATTTCATGTTGTCTTCACTTATTTTTTCCCACTCTTTGCTACGGCGTCGTATATTATTATCGTGGTGATTGTTTCCGCCGTTGGGCGTGATTGCTCCCGTTTGGTATGCTTTATTCTTATTGCATATCATTTTACTCGGATCTTGTCTTGTACCCGATTTTGGGGCTAGTTTTTACAAAGGAAATACTGCCAAAATTTATAAGATAATAACTTAAACTTTAAAGAATTTTACTAAACAACTTAAGGTTTTCTAAACATTTTAACAAATGTTTCAATTAAATGTTTTAACACTCACTACATTTAATGGTTTTGATTTCTGGGTTTCGGCTTACTTAGTCGCATTACGCCTGTAGACGTTACGTGGTTAAGTGCCGGTCATGGGCCGAACTTTGGGTCGTGACAAGTGGGAATCACACAAGACTCTATGATGATCTCGGGTCTACAGACTACCCTGTACCAGTGTCACCAGAGAACTGCCGTCTGACGTGAGGTATAATATCATCTGGGAGTTCTCGGCGAGTCCGTTCAGTGTACCCAGTCTCCACTGAGCACCCGTACAACATCTTTGATGTCAAACACCGATGGATATGGGATCATCCATCGCCCATCATATGGGTCAAGATTCGTATACGCTAGTCTACTCTTGTGTATCGATGCCCTGTCTCGATACACCCTCGACTAGGAACAATTATAGGATGTACTCATAGACTACCGTGGCCTCACTAGTATGATCTCATCATAGTCCCAGTAATCGAGTACATATCCTAAGTGCTTTATCAACATGTGAGATCAAGACAGTAAACTAATATAAGTCAAAATGTTAAGACAAAGTGAAACCAAATAGCATACTATCATGTCGAGCAAAAAAGTCCTCTCTATATATATCTAAGCATCCACTATAATATACATCATATGTAGAACAATGGCCTCTAGGGTATATATATAACTAACAATCTCCCACTTGTGCTAAGGCCAGCTGTTGTAGTATCTCATACCCAACATCCCGAAGAGTCTCTCAAACTGTGTCGGGGGAATGGCCTTCGTGAGTGGATCCGCAGTGTTGTCCTTCTTATCAACTCTCCTGACCTCGATCTCCCGGCGATCAATAATCTCCCGGATCAGGTGATACTGCCTCAGAATATGTATGGACTTCTGATGCGACCTGGGTTCTTTGGCCAAAGCCACAGCTCCATTGTTATCACAATACAAAGGTATTGGATGCTCAATGGATAGAACCACACCAAGTTCAGTAATGAACTTCTTCATCCAGACAGCCTCTTTTGCAGCATCGTTGGCAACGATGTATTCAGCCTCCATCGTCGAGTCTGCAATGGTTTCCTGTTTGGAACTCTTCCAACACACCGCCCCTCCATTGAGGGTAAAGACAAATCCCGAGTGCGACTTAGAGTTGTCCTTATCACTTTGGAAGCTCGAATCGGTAAAGGACTCCACCTGGAGTTCTCCGTTACCATAAACCAAGAACATCTCTTTAGTTCTTCTCAAGTATTTGAGAATGTTCTTCACAGCTATCCAGTGACTCTCTCCAGGATCTACTTGATACCTACTCTCTATACTTAGTGAGTATGCTACATCGGGTATGGTACATAGCATCGCATACATGATAGAGCCTACTGCCGAAGCATAGGGTATCCCTTGCATGCGAGCTCTCTCCAAATCAGTCTTGGGAGACATCTCTTTGGAGAGAGGGAGTCCAGAGATTGTGGGTAGGTCCCCACGCTTGGATTCTTCCATAATAAACCTATTTAGTATGGTGTCAATGTACCTGGATTGGGACAATCCCAGTATTCGTTTAGATCTATCTCTATAGATCATAATTCCTAGTATGCAGGAGGCATCACCAAGATCTTCCATTGAGAATCTTTGTGATAAGAAGAGCTTGACCGATTGTAGCATAGGAACATCATTTCCTATCAAGAGTATGTCATTGACGTACAATACGAGAAAAAAAATCTTATTGTCTGCAACCTTTTTATATATACAAGGTTCATCTACGTTTTTGATGAAGTCAAACCCTTTGAATACAACAACAAAGCAGATATTCCAATTCCGCGATGCCTGCTTTAACCCGTAGATGGATTTAAGTAGCTTGCACACCTTTCCGCTGCTCCCACTATCTACGAAGCCCTCTGGCTGAGTCATGTACACGCACTCCTCTAAATCACCGTTTAGAAAGGCGGTCTTAACATCCATTTGCCAGATTTCGTAGTCATGGTATGCATCAATGGCAATTAAGATCCGGATGGACTTAAGCATAGCCATTGGAAAAAAGGTTTCGTCATAATCCACACCTGGTCGTTGACGAAAACCCTTTGCAACAAGTCTAGCTTTGTAAGTCTCAACTTTTCCATCTACACCAAGTTTCTTTTTAAAGATCCATTTGCTCTCAATGGGTTTTACCCCTTCAGGAGCAACTTCCAAAGTCCATACTTTGTTGGTGTACATGGATTCCATCTTAGATCGCATTGCATCCAGCCACTTCACAGAGTCACCACTCGTGATGGCCTGCTCGAAGCTAGTCGGGTCATCATCTTTCATGATGCAATCCTCGCTCCCACCATCAACGAGAAAACCGTAGTATCTCTCAGGTGGATGAGAAACCCTACTAGATCGGCGGAGAGGCTGAGGTTCGTTTGCTTCTATCGAGTCCTCTTGTTCCATTAAATCTTCAGTTGTAATTTGTTTTGCCGGAACTTCTTCCAGCTCTACTGCATCGCCACTAATTTCTTTTGCAAGAAATTCCTTTTCTAAAAAGGTGGCATGTCGAGAAACAAACACCTTTTGTTCCTCGCCGTGGTAGAAAAGATATCCATGTTAATGTTTAGGATATCCTACAAACTTACAAAGAACTGACCGTGCCTCGAGTTTGTCCGTATTTTGCTTTTTGACATAGGCCGGACAACCCTATATCTTAACTTGTTTAAGACATGGTCTCTTCCCACTCCATATCTCATATGGTGTGGTAGGTACAGATTTTGATGGAACTTGATTCAATAGGTATGCAGCTGTCTCCAGTGCATGTCCCCAGAAGGAAATAGGTAACTCAGCAGTGCTCATCATAGAGCGCACCATATTTAATAGGGTGCGATTCCTCCGCTCCGATATACCGTTGTGCTGTGGTGTTTAAGGAGGAGTAAGCAGAGAGAGAATCCCATTCTCTTTTAGATAGTCCAGGAACTCATTGCTCAAGCATTCTCCTCCTTGATCAGATCGAAGGATCTTAATACTTTTGCCCGATTGGTTCTCTACTTCGTGCTTATATTCCTTGGATTTCTTAAAAGCTTCAGATTTGTGTTTCATCAGGAACACATGTCCGTATCTGGAGAGATTGTCAGTGAATGTAATGAAGTAGGAAGAACCGTTCCTGGCATGTGTAGACATGGGTCCACATACATCACTATGTATCAGCCCCAAGTGTTCTGTAACTCTTGCTCTGTGTCCACTAAACGGAGTTTTGGTCATTTTGCCTTTGAGACATGACTGGAAAGTATCATAAGATGATAATTCGAACGGATTCAAATATCCATCCTTATGTAACTTAGCTAGCCATGTTGCATTGATATGACCTAGTCTACAATGCCATAAGAAAGATTCATTCATTTCTGAACTTTTCCTTTCGTTTGTATTCTGTACATTAAGAATTGTAGTTTGATTTAGAACGTACATGCCATTATTTAACGATCATGATCCTATCAACTTTTGATTCAGGAATATGTTCATAACATTATCCTGTATTACAAAATTATATCCTTCTTTATTCAATAAAAAAACTGATATAATATTGCATATCAGGGTCGGAATGTAATAGCATTCGTTCAGAATCAATGTATGACCTTTTGGTAACACAAGGTGATATTCGCCAACAGCCTTGGCTGCAACATCAGCACCATTCCCTACTCTTACGGAATGATCATCCATTCCTAGTTCTCTACCTTTACGTAACCCATGTAACATATTACTGTAACACCTTAGAATGTGTTTTGGGGATAATTATATTTTAATGTATGGTTTTTAATAAAAAGTTTACCAAATTTATTTCCAATTATTTTATCCTATTTAATGAATATTTTATTAGAATTTTTCTAGCTTTGCACACATTTGTGCATGATAACAAGGGTGTTAAGTGGGGTTAAACCAAGATTAGCAATCATGGTGGATTAACCCATTTGCCTTAACCTAGTTTTAAAATTTTTATTTAAGTGTTTTGGGTGTTATTGTGCATGGTTGTTTTCAAAAATGAAAAGAAGTTAAAATTTGAAATGGTTTGAATATTGGGTTGAAATGTTGACCTTGAGAGAGAGAGAAAGAGAGAAAGCATGGTGCTACATGGTGTGAGCCATGCCTCATTTAATGATGAGAGAGAGTGAGAAGGGGAGGGGTTTAGTGGTTGCTCTCATTTCTCCCTCTCATATTCTTTTCTCTCATTCTCTCACACTCTTAAACACACTCACACACACACATCATCAGCTGAAGCAAGTAGCAACAGCTCCAGCAGCAGCACCATCAGCAGCATCAGCATCAGCACAGGCAGCATCTGCTGCAGCTTCATTGCAGCAGCAACAACATGCAGCCCCTGCATCACCAGCGGCTGTAGTAACTCAGTTCTTCTCTTTCACTTGCTTCTTAGGGTACCATAGGGTATATTTTCTGAACCCAATTCCCTTTTTCCTAGCTTGTATGTAAAATTAGCTTCGGTTTGCATTTAAAAGTTAGTTTAGTGCTAAATTATGGTGATTTGTGTGAGATGTTGTCCAAGTGATGATTGTGTTAGTTAACCCTGACTATTTTAGTGTTATTAAGGTCACTTTAACTGAGTTTAACCCAGGTTTCACTAAAATAACATAGGGTTTCCATTTGTGTGCAAATTTGTGTTTTTAAGCGATATTGAGGATTTCTGTGATCTGTTTTTGACCTGGACCCTTCAGGATAAAATTAAGAAGACTGGAACATGCACACTAGGTCTAGAACACACCACCAGAACATGAGCCACCCATTCAAAAACTTGGCCGCAGTTTTATTCAAGATGGCCGCAAATTACAGCCAGGAAAGGGAGTTGGGTGTTGGGTTTTTGTGTAGGGTAGTCTACTGTGTTCTATAGTATTTTGGCATGTGTAGTTTTGTGAGATTTGACCTGTAGGAAAATCTGGGACAATATATCGTATTTCATGTTCGTTTCGTTTGCGCGATACGCGCGATACGTGAGTGGGTTCTGTGATCCAGCGTGTCGCGGTAGTTTTAAACGCTTATACACACGTTTCAGCGTATCGTGCACACGCGCGTTTAGTTCGCGACACGAGTTTCTCGTTTAGTGTCGATATCGCGTTTTGCGAGATATTTGCTTATATATATGATTTCCTTATCTAATTTTCAGGTTTGCTGGCGGGGACTACGGACACTGCTACAGAGGGAAACAGGTGGTGGGATTCACCTAGCTTGGAGCGTAGGTGAGTAGATTTAACATCTACAGGGGAATCGCCCGCATGGCGTTATGCGTCTGGGCAAGGATTCTAATACTTGTCGCATATTCTACGTTATAGTTAGAATTGCGCATTTACCCTATTACTTAGATGTTATGCTTGGACTAGTAGCCGTAGGTCATTGCACAAATTATTGACGATTCATGTTGCACGGGCACTGATTGTATGCTACACACACCGTCAATAATTGCCATGTCACACACAAACCACTTATAGATACTATATTGCTTGGTTAGGGACCTTGTGACATTGAAACATATGACATTTACCGTACCTGTATACCTATAGAGTATCATACCATTGGTGATAGGTACATATACCCTTTACGATACAGCTACAGGTATACTTTGCTCATATTTTACTTATACCCAGGGGGTATACTACATCATTTACTTATAGGTAGACACCTATACTTAGCTGTACCTTATTGATTTCGCATACATCTGGTTTCAGCTACATATTTTCATTTATATACTCGCATTTCAGATATATCGCACATATTTATTCCTGGATTTGCGCATTGTTATTTGGATTTTACATGATGTTTTCTGGATTCGGGAACCGCGTGAGTTCATGAAATTATGCATTATTTGAAAAACCCGGTTTCCTTGATTTGATATTTGCGCAGCCACCATGAGATTTATCGGTTCTGATTATATACTCCATACGAGGAGTGAGTGCCGTATGAGGGTACATGGTGGGGCCCGGTATGGTTCCCCTCGGCAAGATGATCGATGGACTTTGCCGATTGAGCCTGGAGGTGGGAGAGTACCTACCGGTGACAGTACCTATGACTCGGCGGGGATCATGGGTATACCGTTGGGAGTCATGTATGTATGGATACATCGAGAGGTGAGGGTCAGAGCTAGGCACTCGAGCTTTCGGGATAGCGTATGATACGTACCTATCAGGATGTTAGTCTGGGAGACGACATCTGATAGACCAGTATTTCTGTGTCGATACTTGGCACCTTGTTTTCATGATATTTCTTTTAACACCTTTGTATATATAACAGGGGATTTAGCCGTTGTTATATATACCCTTACACCAATATTAGTGGAGTGGGATGCTAATATATGTGTATTGACCCCATCATATTTATTTCTGCAAATATATATTTAGGATGCTAGAATTTTATTTGAGATTCGACTTGGGATAAAGGTGATTCATTGAGATTGGATATGGGATATATGAATGAGATTGCTGATTTGTACATTTAGGATATATGAGATCTATTCGAGACCGTACATTGAGGAGATATGAGACTTATATGATATGATAGCCCAACTTGGGGGCTAATTTGAGGAATTATGAATTTGAATGTCTTGATGGATTGTGATCCTACCATGATGTCAGGTTTCCGTGGAAATGACATATTTCACTCCATACCTCACACTTATTTATTTATGCACTGTTCATGTAGTAGTACCTGTTAGTGTACCCTTCATGATTGCTGCATATCTACATTCTCATATCCCTATTGCATGATTATTGCATACTATTGTCATATCACTATTGCTTCACACATTGGTTGTACCTGCTAGAGTACTTTCCATTATTCTGCATTAATATGACCAATTACTACTGTAAATTGCATATCTTAGATTCATGCTGTACTTACATACCTGCGATTACCTGCACATGTTATATACTATTCACGAGTTCGCAACTCACCACCATTATGCCACAGTTGTTTTGCAGGGTGTTCCCCAGAGTAGTCGAGGAAGGCTATTCATCTATCATCTTTTGCTACAGATACCGCATCGGCTCACAGTATGCTATTTTGCTTAGGTGGGTTTTGGTGGTTATCTGTATTTTGTATTGTATATTCGTTGTATCTTGTACTCTCCATCTACTATTATGTTGTTGACTTAGACACTTGGTGAGGACGATATTATATATTATTTGTGGATTTTTTGTCTTTTATACAACTTTCTCTCCATTGTCTTTTATTTCTTCGATACGGTGTCGTATATTTGTGATGGTGATTATTTTCCGCCTTTGGGCATGTTTTTGCTCCCGATTGGGGATGCTTATTTATCTTTATCTGTTGTACCCTATTTGGGGTTAGTTTTTACAAAGGGGGTGTTGCCAAAATTTTAAAGAAAGAAAATTGGACTTTTAATGAATTTGGGTTGCGATTATAAATGTTTCAAAAAATTTTATTATCTTTTCCGTATTTTCATGGTTTAGATTTCTGGATTTTGGCTTTCTTTTACTGTGTTACGTCTTTAGGCGTTGCGTAGTATTAGGGCCGTCACGTGCCAATTTCATGTCGTGACAAAGTTGGTATCAGAGCGCTAGGTTTTACCTTTCGGAGTGTAAGATGACCTTGGTATAATGGAGCAGGTAGCTTAAGCAGAGTAACATAGTGTGTATGTCTGCAGCATACCCACGATGCAGTACTTCGACTTAAGGACCTAAGTACAAATTGCTTTAAATTCTTTCCTTGATGATTCATATCCTTGCGATTCGATTTCTTTATTCTTATCGAATCTTATCTCTATTTATAGCCTTGTCGCCGATGACTATGGGGACTCAGAGTGATGCAGCGAGAGCCGAGGTCAGAGTTGGCTCGGGTGAGACGAGTACTGACCAGGATGGCTCTCTAGTTGCACGGGTGCAGACGGATCATCCTTCGACATATAGTATCTATAGGCGTGTGGCAGAGATGCAGGACTTCCGCCAGACTATGAGTTCACTGGTTGATGTCGTTCGAGCGATGCGACAGGAGGTTGTCACCCCTGTTACTCAGTTGTCCTTTGCGATCAGCATACAACAGTTCGTCACCTACATAGCACCAGTGGTTGCCGCTCCAGTTGACGAGGCACATATTCCAGAGACGCTGAGAGTTCTACGACAGTGGAGGACTCGTACCAGTGTACCAGCCCAGAGACTGAGGTTTGGTCATCGAGACAGACTTCGTGGCCGTCGTGGGAGTAGCAGAGGCTTAGGATGAGGACAGTCGTTCAGCTCTCATTCCCAGGAGGGTCAGCAGTCAGCGCGTGGATGTTTTCGATGCGGAAGCCTTCAGCACTTCGTCATGGATTGTTCCTCAGCACGGCGTCAGGATCGTACTTAGAGAGGCCGTGGACGTGGAAGGTTCGCTCAGAGGGCTCGGTCTACCAGAGGAGTTCAGCCAGTTGCGGGTATAGGGAAGACATAGGAGTTTGCTTCTACTCATCGGGACGCACAGGCGTCCAATGTTGAGTTTTCAGGTATCCTTAATTCGTATGTTCTTTTGATGTATTCGTTGTTTTTCACACTCATACCGTGGTTGGTACGAGAGTAATGTTGGGTAGATTAGCCGTTTGTTTGAGTTAACTTCTGTCAGCGATTCTTTTGTTGCACGACACGTATCTCAGTGGTGTGCCAATCGGATAGGAGATAGAGATTCGTTCGTCGTTTTGGTCCTTCTTGAGATGTTGGATTTGACGTTCTCCTGGGCACGGACTGGTTAGCTACGTGCTAGGCGTCTGTGGACTACCGTGAGGAAATAGTCAGGTTTGTTTTCCCCGGCGAGTCAGTTCTTGTTGTGCAGGTGGATAGTTGTGCCGCCTCTCACAGCTTGAATTCAGCCTTTTTCGCTAGTCGGCTTTTGAAGAGATGTCCTGGATTCTTGGCGTTCATTCGTGATACCGTAGCCACAGTTGGGATTGTTGGACCGGGTTTCTATCGTGCGAGAGTTTTCCGATGTTGTTCCAGATGAGCCGACGAAGCTTAGGGAGCTTAAGGATCAGCTGCAGAGTTGTTTGTTGAGGAGTTTGTGCGTCTGAGTGTTTCTCTTTTGGAAGTTCCTATTTCTGTTCGTCAAGGAGAATGACGGCAGTTGGAGGTCGTGTATCGACGGATCGTTAATTGAACCGGCTTACGGTGCGGATGGGTATCCTTTATCTCGCATTGACGGTTTCTTTAATCAGCTCCAGAGTGCGAGACATTTTTTATGTTTGTTCGGGATCACGTCATCATTGTTGCGGATTCGGAGTGATGGCATTCCGAAGACTGCCTTATGCGTGCTACGGGCTTTGTGTGTATTCGTGAGTCATTGGAATCACTGATGCCTTAGCAGCATTCGTAGATGTGATGAACCGGATTTCTTCAGGACGTTCCGCGACCAGTTACTGTTGTGTTATTGACGACATTCTGGTCTATTTAATGTATCTTGAGGAACATGAGTAGCACTTGAGGATTTGTTATGCAGATACTGGGAGAGCACCGGCGGTTTGCTAGATTCTCGGAGTGTTCCTTCAGGCTTTCTTTGTGTTGACTCCTAGGTCTTGTAGTCATGGGAGACGGTTTCCTATGGTTCCGAGGGAGATCGTACCCATACAGCTTAGGCCCAGACTTGTGTGCAAGACGGAGGTCCGCAGATTTTTGAGCTTAGCAGGTTTTTACCGCCGTTTCGTGCAGGATTGCTAGAGTAGTGTTGCACCGTCGATTGAATTGACCGCAATGGAGGTTTCTTTTCTTTGGACTGAGGCATGCGTGCGGAGTTTTCGGCAGTTGAAGATTCTGTTAACATCTGCATCAGTTCTTTCTTTGCTTTTGGTTCAGGCGACCTTGTTGTTTAACTGTAATGTTTCTTTAGTGGGGCTCGATTGTGCACTGATGTAGCACTATAGAGTTATCGCTTTTGCTTCCCTACATTTAGAGGAAGTACGAGAAGGATATTCCACTCATGATCTGGAGATGGCCGCGGTGGTTTTGCGTTGGAGATTTGGAGACACTATTTGTTCGAGAGTCGCGTCAGATTTTCACGGACCACCAGAGCTTAATGTACATCTTACTGCAGCAGATTTTGATTGTTGTGATAGTCTTCTGGAGATTTACAGTTCTTGTACGATCGTTGAGTACAGCTTAAGTTCGTCTCTGCGGAGGGGACAGCTTGCTCATGTCCGCGCACGACCAATTTTCCTTAATCGGTTTCGCAAGACACTGCCCACCGATGCTCGTACGTCAGAGATACTTGAGCAAACTCGGCCGGGAAATGATTCAGAGACCTTGATTTGTGACACGAGTGTGCTAAGTTTTGGACGCGTTTGTGTACTTGATGTTATCGGGTGGAGACGTGAAATCCTAGAGCAAGTACACCAGTCAACTCTCTGTATTCATTCAAGTTCCACCAACATTGACGTGACTTGTGAGATAGTTACGGGTGGACAGGGATGTAAAGAGAAGTTTGAGGTTTCGGCTCAAAGTGTCTGTCTTGTTGTGTGTTTGGGTCGAGCATCTGAGGCTGGCTGGAGAGTTGCAACCTTTAACCGTTTCGAAGTAGGAGTGGGAGGAGATCTCCATGAATTTCGTTATGGTGTCTACCCTGGTTTAGTGAGGGTGTGACTCTATGCGGATGCTTGTCGTCCGGTTATACTCAGTTTGTTCAGTTGTTCTTTGTTAAGATTTGTTCGTAGGTATTTATTGTTGTCAGCGGTTGGGGATCGTCACTCACCATTGTTAGGGTTCTCCTTCGATATCTGTTATCAGGAGACACTCCAATTGGCAAACTTTAGGTTTAGGGGTTGGGTCGTGTCGATCACCAGTCTGTTGTTTTCTGACTCTGCGTAAGTAGGATTTTGGACCCCAGCTAGTCTAGAGACTTCGGAGATGATCAAGTTGATTCAGGTCAGGATGAGAGTACCCCAGTGCGGACAGTGGTCCTATACCGACCGTGTTAGTCGTAGACTTAAGTGCGCAGTGGCAAATCATGTATTCCTGCGGATTTTTCTGATGAATGACGTGTTGAGTTTTAGGAAGCTTATCCCAGAATTGTAGGTCCTTCTAAGATCCTATAAGCGGGTTAGTTTCGTTGCCTTTAATTTGGCACTTCCGCCCAGATTATTGAGTTTTCACCCCGTACTCCTTGTGATAATACTTTACAATTACCTTCATGACCTTTCTCACATGATTTGGCACCAGACCATCTGGCTTGGACGCGGTCGTTTTGCTCACCGGCAGCCAATTGTGTTAATGGCCCGGCATGTGGAGAAACGTCGGTCAAGGGTCTTGCCATCTGTGAAGGGCTTTTTTGGACGTAGCCGTATAGTGAGGTAATCACTTGGGAGGCTGCGAGCGAGATTGGGAGTTGTAATCTTCTCTTTGAAGGTACACGTAGCAGTATATTTTTAAATTCGGGGACGAATTTCTTTTAGGGGGGAGGGAGATTGTAACACCTTAGAATGTATATTGGGGTTAATTATATTTTAATGTATGGTTTTTTAATAAAAAGTTACCAAATTTATTTCCAATTATTTTATCCTATTTAATGAATATTTTATTAGAATTTTTCTAGCTTTGCACACACTTGTGCATGATAACTAAGTGGGGTTGGTGGATTAACCAATTTGCCTTAACCTAGTTTTAAAAATTTTATTTAAGTGTTTTGGGTGTTATTGTGCATGGTTGTTTTCAAAAATCAAATGAATTTAAAATTTAAAAGGGTTTGAATATTAGGTTGAAATGTTGACCTTGAGAGAGAGAGAGAGAGAGAGAGAGAGAAAGCATGGTGCTACATGGTGTGAGCTATGCCTCATTTAATGATAAGAGAGAGTGAGAAGGGGAGGGGTTTAGTGGTTGCTCTCATTTCTCCCTCTCATATTCTTTTCTCTCATTCTCTCACAATCTCAAACACACTCACACACACACATCATCAGCTGAAGCAAGTAGCAGCAGCTCCAGCAGCAGCACCATCAGCAGCATCAGCATCAGCACAGGCAGCATCAGCAGCAGCTATATTGCAGCAGCAACAACATGCAGCCCCTGGATCACCAGCAGCTGTAGTAACTCAGTTCTTCTCCTACACTTGCTTCTTAGGGTACCATAGGGTATATTTTCTGAACCCAATTCCCTTTTTCCTAGCTTGTATGTAAAATTAGCTTCGGTTTGCATTTAAAAGTTAGTTTAGTGCTAAATTATGGTGATTTGTATGAGATGTTGTCCAAGTGATGGTTGTGTTTGTTAACCCTGACTATTTTAGTGTTATTAAGGTCACCTTAACTGAGTTTAACCCAGGTTTCACTAAAATACCATAGGGTTTCCATTTGTGTGCAAATTGGTGTTTTTAAGCGATATTGGGGATTTCTGTGATCTGCTTTTGACCCGGACCCTTCAGGATAAAATTAAGAGGACTGGAACATGCACACTAGGTCTAGAAGACACCACCAGAACATGAGCCACCCATTCCAAAACTTGGCCGCAGTTTTATTCAAGATGGCTGCAAATTGCGGCTAGCATTTGCGGCCAGGATAGGGAGTTGGGTGTTGGGTTTTTTTGTAGGGTAGTCTGTTGTGTTCTATAGTGTTTTGGCATGTGTAGTTTTTTGAGATTTGACCTGTAGGAAAATCTGGGACACTATATCGTATTTCATGTTCGTTTCGTTTGCGCGATACACGCGATACGTGAGTGGGTTCTGTGATCCAGCGTGTCGCGGTAGTTTTAGACGCGTATACACACGTTTCAGCGTATCGTGCACACGCGCATTTAGTTCGCGACGCGAGTTTCTCTTTTAGTGTCGATATCACGTTTTACGAGATATTTGCTTATATATATGATTTTCTTGTCTATTTTTCAGGTTTGCAGGCGGGGACTACGGACACTGCTACAGAAGGAAACAGGTGTTGGGATTCACCTAGCTTGGAGCGTAGGTGAGTAGATTTAACATCTACAGGGGAATCACCCGCATGGCGTTATGCGTCTGGGCTAGGATTCTAATACTTGTCGCATATTCTACGTTATAGTTAAAATTGCGCATTTACCCTATTACTTAGATGTTATGCTTGGACTAGTAGCCGTAGGACACTGCATAAATTATTGACAATTCATGTTGCACGAGCACTGATTGTATGCTACATACACTGTCAATAATTGCCATGTCACACACAAAACATTTATAGATACTATATTGCTTAGTTAGGGACCTTGTGACATTGATACATACTTCTCATTACATATGACATTTACCATACCTGTATACCTATAGAGTATCGTACCATTGGTGATAGGTACATATACCCTTTACGATACAGCTACAGGTATACCTTGCTCATATTTTACTTATACCCATGTAACATTTTCAAAAAGGTAAAATATTAATTTTGGGAATTTTTATAATTTAATATTATTTTATTGATTATTTTAATATTAAATTTATAATTAAATGCAAATAAATAGGAAAAATTTGAGAAAAATTCTAAAATAGGATAAATTAGAGAATTATGATATTTTTAAGTTTTTGTGATTAGTTTGACACTAATTTAGTGCTAATCGCGATTAAAAATCGCTAATCGGATTTTTTTTGGCTTTTTGAGCAAAACATGCACATATCACTTTTCCTACACTTGTGCATTTTCTACCATGTTACTTTGGGTTTACTATTGGGGTGAGAATGTTTTGGAATTAAAGAAAAAGGAAAAAGGAAAAGAAAATAGGGTATGGTGAGAAGAGAGGGTAGGTGAGGACTTTGACTTGAACACTTAGCCATTTCTCCTCCATTTTTTTTCAACACTCATTCCTCTCTCTCTCTCCCTTGCTGCTGCTGCTTCTTCCTCCACCTTTCTCCCCTCTTCAACTCCTCACATCATCTTAAAAACAACCCCAAAACCTCACACTCATTTCATTAAAATTGTGCACAAGCCCGAGACCTACAAGACGGACCAAGAAAGCATGGAATTGGAACACTAGAGGCAACTCAAGAATTTTCTTGAGTTGCCAAATGAGGTATTTTCTGGACCTTAAACTTAGTTTATGCATTTCCTTTACCTTCATATTAAGATCGAATCGATATTGTGTGATATTGTGGACTTGTGGATAACCTAGTTAGGGTTGTGATGATTTATGGGTTGTAATATGAAATTGAGGTCAGTAGAGGTTATACCATCACCCTAGTGTATGAATTGGAAACCCAAAACCTGAAGCTTAAACCATAATACGGATTTTAGAAACCGATATCGGGGAATTTATCAAATCTGTGAAGGGTATATTGAATCTGCTATCACCCGAGACACCCTAAATTAAAATTGATTGGACAGTGACACGTGCAGGCACCCAGGAAGCTACCACCAAGACACTAGCCCCTACTTCCATTTCCAGGCCGCAAATTCCTCCATTCTGGCCGCAAATTGCGGCCAGACCATGATGGAATTGGCTCATTTTGGTTTTGGTGTTCCCTTATCTGTAGTTTAGACCCCTGGTATATTTAGATTTGTATAAATTGACCTAGGGTGAAATCTGGGACATATTTCTTAAGTTGCTGTTTTGGATTCGTGTTTCCGTATTCCGTATTTTTGATTCTGAAATTTTGTCTTGTGTTTTACCTTGAATATTTAGCGTTTATACGACGATATAGAGGATTTATTGATGGTTTTAAAGGCGTGCCATAGGTTCTAACCTATAGGCCTCTTATCGTATCATTTTGGATTTCATGTGCCGTTTTAGCTTTGATTTGGTTTTAATGCGCATATACGATACTTTGATATGTAGGTACCCCATGAAGACTTCGGGACGACAAGCAAGCGCGTGGCGACGTCCATAAATGAAGACGCTAGGTGAGTAGATTATATCTACAGGGGGAAGTCGGGTGGATGGCGTATAGCACCCCCGCAGTCCGTAATTAGTACTATGTAGTATATTTATAGTGTGTTATGGTTAGTTAGGGGTAGATATAACTAGCGTAGTTCCTAGTTGCGAACCATAGGATAGATTTGCACCCACACGCATACACTTGTGTGTTTCTTATACTTGCACTGTGTTTGATGATATGGAATGACTTTGGAGATGAGTCGATGATGTGGGCTTTGTGCCGCGAGATCGGTGATCTGATATGATTCGTATTTGGGATACGAAATGTGATTCTTGCGGGTTTGGGAAGTGTGTTTACCCCCGCATTCATACTTTGTAGATGATATCAGTTGTACTAGACTTAGATCAGCACCCCAGATTATATGATATGATGATAAGTGATACCCGAAATGTGATGAGATAGTGTGATATTGACCCATAACCAGCTATTGGGATGCCGTACGACGATTTACCGTATGAGCTTTACATTGATGATAGATCCGCACTCATGACTTGAGGATGTCATATGATATACTGTATCGTACGCGATACTATTGAGGCGGCATCACCGACTATTATATCTATATATCGACTCAGATGTTAGGCGGTTTCCTTACCTGTAGCACAGCTTGTTAGTTCAGCCGTATAGTTTAGTGTAGTTGTTAGAGTAGATTAGACTTCTTACCTATTTCAAAAACTAACGAATCGTGGGCATTTTTAAAGACAGCTCAAGGGAATCTACGGATATTTCAAAAACGACGTATATTTTCATAAAAACACCGTAGCCCCTATTTTCAAAACCCCATGATTCGTGTTATTTCAAAAGGCACCATTCGTAGGACTTATATTAGATTAATGCAGATTAGTTTTGGTTACGTCTAGTTTCAGCTCCCACTCCTTTTTTGTGGTTCGCATTGCATCGCATTCTTATATTATATTTCATACTCCATTATTAATATCATGCTGATAGGACACCAGCACCATTACCGATGTTGTGTATGTACCACGTACACTTACTTGCCGGCTCACACACATCTTCATCGGTAATTGCCATGTCATGTACACCTTAGAAAATATTATTGCTTGACATAGCCTTTTTGCTAATAGTTTAGACATTGTAGTTATTACCTGCTACTTCATGCATATTGTTATTCATTGTTATGCCGCATTCATGGATTCTCATGCATATATTCACTATTTTACGTGCTATTGAGATTTGGATTTGGATTTCTATGAGATTTTCTGGATTTGGAGGAAAACCGCAAAGACACAAATAATCATATTCTCTCTTTTAAAATAAAAAGTGCGGTTTTCCCATGATGTATGAGTCGTCCACTATGAGTTTGCTGATGGATTTGGAAACCCGATTCGAGGAGACGGATGAACCGTTTCGGGTACATGGTGGACCCGGTGCGGTACCCCGGGGCAAGATGAATGTGGTGATGACGTTGAGCCTGGCAGGGGAGCACTACCGACCGGTGATTTTACCTGACGTGTCGGATATCCGGAGGATACCGTCGTGGTCTTGAGATTGATGGTAGGGGCCGGTCTGGACTGACGGCGCCCTAGATTTTGTGATTGAGACATTGAGATTTCGAGATATTGAGGTACAGAGACTGTGATACAGAGATATCGAGATATTTGGATTACGTTTTGTGCCGATGTTAGGCACTGTTTTATGCTGATTTCATTATGATACCTCATTTTAAAAATACAAAGGAAATCTCACTAAATTATGAAAACAATTTCTTCATTTACATGTATTCTGTTCTCATGCATTCATACCTCATTCATATGATATATTGCTACCTGAGGCACTGACACAGGCACATGAGATTACACTCGGGTTAGATATTTACCCTAGCCTTGTTATAGGCTGCATGTTTTTATTGAGGATTTTGTACTGATCGTTTTGACCTAGGATTATGTCTTGCGTTCGGTTTCTGCTTGTAGTTATTCTCTATTCACGAGTTGGCAACTCACCCCCGTTGTGCCACAGTTCTTGCAGGTTTTGCCGTACAGGTTCCTTTGCGGCATTTCTGGCATATTGCTT
This sequence comes from Agapanthus africanus, assembly GCA_030015575.1. Lineage (NCBI taxonomy): Eukaryota > Viridiplantae > Streptophyta > Magnoliopsida > Asparagales > Amaryllidaceae > Agapanthus > Agapanthus africanus. The sequence goes on along the minus strand of JASDDO010000012.1, from coordinate 296,371,376 downwards.
CCTTGAGGGTAAATTGCATTTGGTAGGTGGTTTCTTTTGCATCAAGAACCACCATTGTACTTATATTATTCTTTGTATCTAGAATTTCCATCAACCAAATTTGTATATTGTTTCAGACTCAGACTTTAGTGATGTATTATTTGGCCTTAGAGTCGCGCTTAGTAGTATTGCGGTTTTCATGCTTACTGTGTTTCTTTTGGATTTGATCCTCGCCTTTCGGCGTTGTATATTATATTGCATGTGTGGTTGTGACCGTCAATTGACGAAGAGCTAGCTCCCGCTTAGGGATGCCTTTTATCGTTGTATATATGTTATGCTTGTTGTACCCCGTTCGGGGCCAGTATTTACAAAAGAAACTCTGCCGAAATTTTTAGAAAAGACTTTACCTTTTAAAAATGCACCTTCGGCTTAGTTATTTAAAAACCTTGACTTCAAACATATTTTCCTTCACTTCTTTAAACCAGTTTTCTTTACTTACTCTTAAAATGGTTTTAGATTTCTGGGCTTTGGCTTACTTGGATCAGATGGAGTCCTATAGATTTCATATGGTTCAAGGGCCAGTCACGTACTCTTTCGGGTCGTGACAAAGTTGGTATCAGAGCGCTAGGTTGACCTTGGTTCGAGTCTAAGTTTGACTATGTGGAGCCTAGGGCGTTTATATATATACGGAACTTAGGCTTGACCTTAGGGAACTTAGACTTAGTCCAGGGGGTATTAGACCCGAACTTTCGTCGTATAGGATGACCCTTGGTTGATGGAATAGGTGACTAAAGTAGAGTGACGTACCGTTGGTATGTTCCGCGGCATACATACGAAACGCCACTCCGCTTAAGGAACCTTAGGATGTACATATTTTCGAGATCAGTGATTCTCTTCATATCCATGATTATACATCCATTTGAGATCCCCGATTCTATTAGTTTCATGATCATACCTTCATTGATGCTTATCCTTCCTATGATCATGTATCCACTCTGGATCTGTTGTTTCCTTTCTTGCCATTGATGTGCTCTCTTTGATACTCGATTGAGGTTCCTGTCACCATGTTTGAGCGCAGTTTGGGCTGCTGCTAGGGTTACGGTCAGTGCGAGCTCGTCTGGTACGAGGGCTGACCATTGTGTTTTCTGGTGACATGGGAACGTCTCGAGTTGGCATTGATGATTGTGACCTCTAGTGGAGGCGAGTGCTTGGTCTTGCACCGGATGATCGGGCCATTGTTAGAGCTGCCAGTTGAGAGAGAACTGTTGACGTACAGCATACCTCAGAGATTGTGATGTCGCCTACCGTGCAGACAGATGGACCAGCTGTTGCTGAGATCGACAGGATGTCGCTTCCGAAGCTTACGAGCTGAGATTGCCGTAGCTTTCAGGCAGATATGAGACAGATGATAGCTAGTCTACCCGATTTAAGAGACGAAGGTGATTCGTCCGATTTGCACCGGAGCGGGCCCAGTTGAGTTGAAGATTTCCAGTGTGGAGAGTCTTACTCAGATCTAGAGCAGACCGACTCAGAGATGACCGCCAATGCGTTGCCTTTCCTGGAGGATTGAGGCGCTGTTCGGCGTACAGGCGAATGAGCCAGTTGCTGCTGCAAATGACGAGATATCGCCCAGATGGTTGGAGCTACTGCAGCGTGAGCATATACTTAGAGAGATGATAGCGAGTCGCTAGTCACCTGAGGATAAATGACTAGGACATGTGGTTCATTCGTTTACCGATGCGAGGTTATCAGATAGATTGTTTCCAGCTAGAGACGACTTCACGCAGGTTCGTTGAGAGTCGGTAGAGACGATCGAATGTCAGGAGCCCATTTTCCAAGTTTAAAGTATATGGAAAGACATGCAGGTGATTCTATGGACCCTCTAGAAGAATGAAACCCTAACTCGACTTAATGACCGTGTGAAAGCCTTTGAACCTTAGGGTTTGCGGCAGTTCCGCGGCGCCATTAGTGAGGCTTGGGTTTGCCCTTCTACGGCTGGACCACCGACGCTGTGGCATGTACTCGATACTATTAAACTGTACCCATGATGTTGATCTCTTGGGGGATTATGAGGTTCTGACGAGTCGATCGGATGTTTCGACATCATTCGGATATCATGTGATGGGATGCTTTGCTTAGGAGACTCCAGATACGAGTATAGCCGTTGGAGCATAGTCCATGCAGCCACGATGAGACGAGTCCGAATCAGTCGACATTGACGCAGAGTGAAGAAAAGAGTTCGCAAGATATTTCGACGAGATGACGTCCCACTCCGCCGACATCAGAGATGTGATATGCACCCCGAGGCGTGGTATATGGATATATCTTCCAGAAAGAAGCGCGGTAAGTATGCAGCCGTTCCGGAATGAGAATTTGCTTCAGCAATGGATGGTGACTTCCGGGCAATGCGGCAGGATTGAGAATTGCGAGGAAAACCTCGAAAGGACCTTCATGGAAAGCGATACGAGAAGACCTAGACCCAGGAGTGGTCATATTGCGCACACCCAGCAGGCCAGAGTTCGGCATCCTCGACAGGGTAGTTGATGAGGCTCGGATAAGGAACTTACCCAGATGCATTGCGAACTGATCAAGAATGGACGAGTATTGTGAATTCCTCCGATGGTTGGGACTTGTTCCCGAGGACCTATTCGGCCTGACATCTTCTACAGAATGATGAAGCTACAGAGTACGCGATTTCGAGTCCGTGCGAGAGACTTCAGATTGACCGTGGCCGAGAACAGTGCAGTGCGTAGATAGCATGGCGTGACGTCATAGTGGACGACGATAGAGACAGCTGGAACAAGAGGTTCGTGCGAGACACTGACGAGTTTTCATTACTTTCCGTCGAGACTAGAGACCTGATATGCTTACAGAGGCGTTGGGATGCGGCCAATTTCCGAGAAAATGTTGTGCTGAGGACACAGATGTCCATTGAGCGAGAAGAAGTTATGCAAGAGAGCCAGCCTCCGTACAGATCGGCATAGGCATGATTGGAAGAGACCCTGAGCAGGATTCCTTCCAGGACATTGCTGCAATGATGTTTGCACCCAGGATCAGATGTGTGATGTGCATTCAGAGAGTCAGAGGCCAACGCCAGTGATAGGCTGCCTCACGAGTGGTCATGAGGATTGACCGAGAGACGACCAGAGAAGTGCCAGAACGGAATCGTCCCCGTTAGCATACCTGACAGGGCCGATGAGCCGATTGACTGCGAGTTAGGTAATCCACAGAGAAGATAAGGACCCAGAGTCAGAGGACGCCAGACCGTGAGCAAGAGGCAAGTAGATATCTTGCGCTGCTAGCAGTGGATGCACCGACTCCTTCTCGACCTCGAAGGAGGAACTACCGACGACGGTACTATGATTTGTGATTCGATTATCACGTATCCGTCATTTTGGATTTCGGTATTTTGGGCGTTTTGTTTGCATGATTTAGTTTTGATGACTGAGTTTCATGATATTTGTTTCATGCACCCACTGGATATTTATATTTTGCGCATAGTTATTACATTCGAGGTATTGATTGTGAATTCACGTCCATCTTATACAGTGATTTGATTTACACTTCCAGCAGAGTTTTCATGCACCTTTAGTGTTTTGATATACGATTTTGGTGCACGCCAGATGCACTAAATCGGGATTCTTCGTGCATGTTACATGCACCTGATTTGGTTGCTGTCAGGCACACACGTTGCCTATGACAGATGTTTCGTGCACACCCGTTGCACCTAGATGTTGTTTTGTACACCTGTATGACACATATATGGATTTTGATTCCTTGCGCACCAGACGCATAAGATATTCTTAAATATGCATTTTGGGGAATTGATTCTAATAGAGCAGTACATTTTTATGATATCCTTTATGTATTGATGTTTTCGGAGCCCCGACAAATTGGATTATTACTGAAATTGTTTTAGTATTGGGGGTTTAAAATTTAAATTCGGGGACCGAATTTCTTTAAAGGGGGTAGATTGTAACATTTTCAAAAAGGTAAAATATTAATTTTGGGAATTTTTATAATTTAATATTATTTTATTGATTATTTTAATATTAAATTTATAATTAAATGCAAATAAATAGGAAAAATTTGAGAAAAATTATGGAAAATTCTAAAATAGGATAAATTAGAGAATTATGATATTTTTAAGTTTTTGTGATTAGTTTGACACTAATTTAGTGCTAATCGCGATTAAAAATCGCTAATCGGATTTTTTTTGGCTTTTTGTGCAAAACTTGCACATATCACTTTTCCTACACTTGTGCATTTTCTACCATGTTATTTTGGGTTTACTATTGGGGTGAGAATGTTTTGGAATTAAAGAAAAAGGAAAAAGGAAAAGAAAATAGGGTATGGTGAGAAGAGAGGGTAGGTGAGGACTTTGACTTGAACACTTAGCCATTTCTCTTCCATTTTTTTTCAACACTCATTCCTCTCTCTCTCTCCCTTGCTGCTGCTGCTTCTTCCTCCACCTTTCTCCCCTCTTCAAATCCTCACATCATCTCAAAAACAACCCCAAAACCTCACACTCATTTCATTAAAATTGTGCACAAGCCCGAGACCTACAAGACGGACCAAGAAAGCATGGAATTGGAACACTAGAGGCAACTCAAGAATTTTCTTGAGTTGCCAAATGAGGTATTTTCTGGACCATAAACTTAGTTTATGCATTTCCTTTACCTTCATATTAAGATCGAATCGATATTGTGTGATATTGTGGACTTGTGGATAACCTAGTTAGGGTTGTGATGATTTATGGGTTGTAATATGAAATTGAGGTCAGTAGAGGTTATACCATCACCCTAGTGTATGAATTGGAAACCCAAAACCTGAAGCTTAAACCATAATACGGATTTTAGAAACCGATATCGGGGAATTTATCAAATCTGTGAAGGGTATATTGAATCTGCTATCACCCGAGACACCCTAAATTAAAATTGATTGGACAGTGACACGTGCAGGCACCCAGGAAGCTACCACCAAGACCCCAGCCCCTACTTCCATTTCCAGGCCGCAAATTCCTCCATTCTGGCCGCAAATTGCGGCCAGACCATGATGGAATTGGCTCGTTTTGGTTTTGGTGTTCCCTTATCTGTAGTTTAGACCCCTGGTATATTTAGATTTGTATAAATTGACCTAGGGTGAAATCTGGGACATATTTCCTAAGTTGCTGTTTTGGATTCGTGTTTCCGTATTCCGTATTTTTGATTCTAAAATTTTGTCTTGTGTTTTACTTTGAATATTTGGCGTTTATACGACGATATAGAGGATTTATTGATGGTTTTAAAGGCGTGCCATAGGTTCTAACCTATAGGCCTCTTATCGTATCATTTTGGATTTCATGTGCCGTTTTAGCTTTGATTTGGTTTTAATGCGCATATACGATACTTTGATGTGTAGGTACCCCATGAAGACTTCGGGACGACAAGCAAGCGCGTGGCGACGTCTACAAATGAAGACGCTAGGTGAGTAGATTATATCTACAGGGGGAAGTCGGGTGGATGGCGTATAGCACCCCCGCAGTCCGTAATTAGTACTATGTAGTATATTTATAGTGTGTTATGGTTAGTTAGGGGTAGATATAACTAGCGTAGTTCCTAGTTGCGAACCATAGGATAGATTTGCACCCACACGCATACACTTGTGTGTTTCTTATACTTGCACTGTGTTTGATGATATGGAATGACTTTGGAGATGAGTCGATGATGTGGGCTTTGTGCCGCGAGATCGGTGATCTGATATGATTCGTATTTGGGATACGAAATGTGATTCTTGCGGGTTTGGGAAGTGTGTTTACCCCCGCATTCATACTTTGTAGATGATATCAGTTGTACTAGACTTAGATCAGCACCCCAGATTATATGATATGATGATAAGTGATACCCGAAATGTGATGAGATAGTGTGATATTGACCCATAACCAGCTATTGGGATGCCGTACGACGATTTACCGTATGAGCTTTACATTGATGATAGATCCGCACTCATGACTTGAGGATGTCATATGATATACTGTATCGTACGCGATACTATTGAGGCGGCATCACCGACTATTATATCTATATATCGACTCAGATGTTAGGCGGTTTCCTTACCTGTAGCACAGCTTGTTAGTTCAGCCGTATAGTTTAGTGTAGTTGTTAGAGTAGATTAGACTTCTTACCTATTTCAAAAACTAACGAATCGTGGGCATTTTTAAAGACAGCTCAAGGGAATCTACGGATATTTCAAAAACGACGTATCTTTTCATAAAAACACCGTAGCCCCTATTTTCAAAACCCCATGATTCGTGTTATTTCAAAAGGCACCATTCGTAGGACTTATATTAGATTAATGCAGATTAGTTTTGGTTACGTCTAGTTTCAGCTCCCACTCCTTTTTTGTGGTTCGCTTTGCATCGCATTCTTATATTATATTTCATACTCCATTATTAATATCATGCTGATAGGACACCAGCACCATTACCGATGTTGTGTATGTGCCACGTACACTTACTTGCCGGCTCACACACATCTTCATCGGTAATTGCCATGTCACGTACACCTTAGAAAATATTATTGCTTGACATAGCCTTTTTGCTAATAGTTTAGACATTGTAGTTATTACCTGCTACTTCATGCATACTGTTATTCATTGTTATGCCGCATTCATGGATTCTCATGCATATATTCACTATTTTACGTGCTATTGAGGTTTGGATTTGGATTTCTATGAGATTTTCTGGATTTGGAGGAAAACTGCAAAGACACAAATAATCATATTCTCTCTTTTAAAATAAAAAGTGTGGTTTTCCCATGATGTATGAGTCGTCCACTATGAGTTTGCTGATGGATTTGGAAACCCGATTCGAGGAGACGGATGAACCGTTTCGGGTACATGGTGGACCCGGTGCGGTACCCCGGGGCAAGATGAATGTGGTGATGACGTTGAGCCTGGCAGGGGAGCACTACCGACCGGTGATTTTACCTGACGCGTCGGATATCCGGAGGATACCGTCGTGGTCTTGAGAATGATGGTAGGGGCCGGTCTGGACTGACGGCGCCCTAGATTTTGTGATTGAGATTTCGAGATATTGAGGTACAGAGACTGTGATACAGAGATATCGAGATATTTGGATTACGTTTTGTGCCGATGTTAGGCACTGTTTTATGCTGATTTCATTATGATACCTCATTTTAAAAATACAAAGGAAATCTCACTAAATTATGAAAACAATTTCTTCATTTACATGTATTCTGTTCTCATGCATTCATACCTCATTCATATGATATATTGCTACCTGAGGCACTGATACAGGCACATGAGATTACACTCGGGTTAGATATTTACCCTAGCCTTGTTATAGGCTGCATGTTTTTATTGAGGATTTTGTACTGATCGTTTTGACCTAGGATTATGTCTTGCGTTCGGTTTCTGCTTGTAGTTATTCTCTATTCACGAGTTGGCAACTCACCCCCGTTGTGCCACAGTTCTTGCAGGTTTTGCCGTACAGGTTCCTTTGCGGCATTTCTGGCACATTGCTTCCTTGAGGGTGAATTGCATTTGGTAGGTGGTTTCTTTTGCATCAAGAACCACCATTGTACTTATATTATTCTTTGTATCTAGAATTTCCATCAACCAAATTTGTATATTGTTTCAGACTCAGACTTTAGTGATGTATTATTTGGCCTTAGAGTCGCGCTTAGTAGTATTGCGGTTTTCATGCTTACTGTGTTTCTTTAGGATTTGATCCTCGCCTTTCGGCGTTGTATATTATATTGCATGTGTGGTTATGACCGTCAATTGACGAAGAGCTAGCTCCCGCTTGGGGATGCCTTTTATCGTTGTATATATGTTATGCTTGTTGTACCCCGTTCGGGGCCAGTATTTACAAAAGAAACTCTGCCGAAATTTTTAGAAAAGACTTTATCTTTTAAAAATGCACCTTCGGCTTAGTTATTTAAAAACCTTGACTTCAAACATATTTTCCTTCACTTCTTTAAACCGGTTTTCTTTTCTTACTCTTAAAATGGTTTTAGATTTCTGGGCTTTGGCTTACTTGGATCAGATGGAGTCCTATAGATTTCATATGGTTCAAGGGCCAGTCACGTGCTCTTTCGTGTCGTGACAACCCAGGGGGTATACTACATCATTTACTTATAGGTAGACACTTATACTTAGCTGTACCTTATTGATTTCACATACATCTGGTTTCATCTACATATTTTCATTTATATGCTCGCATTTCAGATATATCGCACATATTTATTCCTGGATTTGCGCATTGTTATTTGGATTTTACATGTTGTTTTCTGGATTTGGGAACCGCGGGAGGTCATGAAATTATGCATTATTTGAAAAACTCGGTTTCCTTGATAAGATATTTGCGCAGCCACCATGAGATTTATTGGTTCAGATTATATACTCCATACGAGGAGTGGGTGCCGTATGAGGGTACATGGTGGGGCCCGGTATGGTTCCCCTAGGCAAGATGATCGATGGACTTTGCCGATTGAGCCTGGAGGTGGGCGAGTACCTACCGGTGACAGTACCAATGACTCGGCGGGGATCATGGGGATACCGTTGGGAGTCATGTATGTATGGATACGTCGAGAGGCGAGGGTCAGAGTTAGGCACTCGAGCTTTCGGGATAGCGTATGATACGTACCTATCAGGATGTTGTTGGAGATTGTGCCCTCAGAGTCAATTATTGGATCACAGGCACGTGATTGCAATGATTGAGGGAGGACCTATACCGGTAGGACATTCTTACTTAAGATGATAGTATGCTATCTGGTTTATCTTTTTCATCGTGTACTGTTTTAGGTGACCTTACAGGTCGCTATTACACATTGATAGAGCCCCTAGGATTCTTGCTTGACTGCCAGCAGTATGAGGGTGATCATATACGTAGGAGCTGGGGTCTATAAGCACATCCTTAAAAGGTCCCTAGTCGTGGGAGTTTCGAGACAGTGCATCGATACTCCAGAGTAGACTAGTGTATACAGTCGAGACCCCGATGAGGGGCGGTGGCCGGTCTCACAAGCCACTGGTGTCAGTTGGTTCACCTAATATGTATACAGGTGCTCATTGGATTATGAGTACACTGAACAGGACTCGCAGGGAACATGCTAGTTGGTCTTATACCTGACGTCAGATAGCAGTTCCCTGGTGACATGTGTACAGGTTAGTTCATCGACCTGAGATCGTCATTTGTCTCGTGTGAGTTCCTACTGTACTTTGATTACTACCCTACCACGCTCAAAGGAGTCGTGCAAACAGGTTTTAGTTGGGTACAGTCCCGAGCCACATAGAGGCAGTGAGCGGATCTGCAGGGGTTCGTCTCTCCCGGTATTGGGGGTGAGGTCGCGCTGTGTCTAGGAGAGCCATTACACGAAGTCCTTAGCCAAGGCAGGAGATTTAATGGTAGGTATTCTAATAGTATCTCAGGGTGTTCTGGGCTACACTCCGACACGACTTGTACCGCTTTTGGGGGTCTGACTTTTACCAACCCCCTAGGCCCGCCATGCGATGCTCATAAATGAACGGACCGGACTGTACGGATATTGTCACTGACAGGCTCAGTAGGGTGTCAGGATGAGTTCGCTCATCGACGTCCCTTTTGGTCAATACCTGGTAGCCCGTTACGTATGGCTAATACCTATGACGTGCTAGTGGTTAAATCCACAGCCAAAGTATTGACGAGTATTTAGAGTTCCCAACAGACAGTTTCTCAAGTTTCGGGCGAAACGCTGTAGAGGCCGTATGGAGATATGGCAGGGTTCGATCTTATACGTGCGGTATTGCACGGATCATGATCGGACGGATAATACTAGCGGGCTTTGGTTTAAGCCGGATCCTAGTATTATACAGTGTAGATTTTGTCTCTTTGCATTTGTATTCGGTCGGAATACAAATGCGGGTATGTATATACAGTCGCTGGGTTTTTCTGTAATTTATTACGGGATCAGTTTTTCGAAGTTGCTAGTTTCCATTCTGTTTCAGCCAGTTTTCCTTTCTTCCTTTCGTTGGCTGATAAATGATGGAGGGGCTAATTTGCAAATATGCAAATTAGCAATTGTGGAGGGTTTATTTGTAAATGAGGGATTATGATAGATATAGCATCTTTGCTTTTTCATTCATCATGGTTTTTCCTTAATGAGATAGGATTTGAGATTGGATTGATTTGGATTATGATGTGAGGCTTGCTTTTGGGTTATGGTCACCATTTCCTTTTCCTACACTCACCGCCCTTTGGGGTTTTTTCCCTCCACATTTTTGAAATAGGCCGGCCACTACTAGGAGGGAGAGGGAATTCATTTTTGGTGTGGGCAAATTAGTTCATCTCATTTTTCTTTTGCTTACACCAAAAAAATCCCAAAGCTCATTTTCCTCTTGCTCATTATTCTTCACCTCCATCATTATGGCAACTTCATACCCGTGAGAGACAAACTATCCTACACTTCACTTACAGGATCCTTGGGCACGTCGGCTCGCCAACTTCGTGCCCGAGTTGCCTCGGTCCAGAGGTGGGAGCCCGTAAAAGAACCTGGCGGTGTGGTGCCCTTTCCGACGAGGAGATGAAAACCAGAGATTCCGCGAGGAGATCGGAATGGAGGCCGAAGACCGAAGGACACAGATCGCTCGGTACAGCTCTCTACCCCATCTTCTAGTTTGCTAGCATTTGGTTAATGGCCTGATCCGGGTTTATACTGCGCGGTAGTGCCGGTTTACAAGTTTTATAAAAGTTTCTTTTCAGCATTCTGGCGTCGGATTGACGGCCGGGGCGCTGCCGTGCACTTACATTGGTATCAGAGCTACGCCATTAACCTAGTCTAGCTTGCTTTAACGTGTTTACAAGTTCGATCGAACGGATTTTCCAAAAACCGCGTTTTCATGTCCTGTTTCTGTCGATTTTATTTCGTGCTCTAAAAATTGTTCTGGGGATGTCAAAAAATCGTGCAGGGTTTTTTATGCATTCTGTGAAAATTTGGTAGCTCGATGGCACTATTCCACCGCGGAACCGTGGCCAAACCCATGCATTGGCCGCGGTTCTGCCACCAGTTTAACTCTTTACAGTACCAAATTTCTACAATGGCTTTCTGATATGGAAATAGGGTTTTTGGTATATTCTTTTTGGGCCCAGATTATTTTGAGTGCTACAGTTGTGCTTGGGGCCCACTTCGGAAAATTTAGTCGATCGAAAATTTTAAACATGTTAGTTCACAGTATTTACATTATAACCGCGACCGTGAATGTCACTCGATCGGTAAATCCAGTCTATCTGCTATAGCCCTTTTAGACGGATTTGCGAACGTGACATTCACGTTGATGTTCTGTGTTGTGCTTTGATGTTGCAGATTATCGTGGTGGGTAGCCTGGATGCAATGTTAGTACAGTTTGGTTATATATGTACATTTGATATTGCGGGGCGAGCGTCCGACATGTGGACTGCCGCTACTACCTGTTTGTATATTATTCTTTTGGGGCACGACCGGGCTGAGGTCGATGTACTAGTTGTATATATTTTACTTTCTGTACTAGGATTACCCCGTGGTGGGGTGCACGGATAGCCGGGTTCTAGAGGGCAACGGGCCCGCATCTCATGGCTTTGAGACGGAAGGGGCTTCACTCTAGAATTGGCGGGATATTCACCGCACTCGTAAGGGGTAAAGGTTGACCCAAGGAGGGGTACCTAAGTTACCGGATTCCGTGAAGTGCTGGGAGGTCCATTCACGTTGTTGAAGGGGGCTGCCTCGCTTCAGGTTTTGGCGGGTAACTTGCCGCGCCCGTAGGGGTCTAGGATTTCATTGCACAGGCTATCCACACGACCAGGGAAACGTCGGGTTTCAGTAGCGGCTCTATGAAACCCGGGGATCCCAGATATCTGTATTGTTCTGTGATGCTTATTACATTTCTGTGATGTTGCATTTTATCACGCCTTGAGCGAATATTATATATTGATATATATACTAGTAGATGTTGTATATGTTTTTTCATCCGCGCTAGTCCAGTCCCCGCTCTGTCGTTAGTTAAGTAACCTAACGGGTGATGACGGAACTCAGTGGCGAATGCGGATGGCATATACGTACATCGTATTTTCGTTCTTTATTGGTGTGATCACTTGATGGGACTGCATTGATTCGGATCAATTCAAGCAAAACAAACCTATTCTGATGTTGTTGGAACATTTTTCAAAAAAGCTCTTATTGCAAGGACGTTCACTTTTGTTTTGCATAGTGGTATTCAATTGGAATATCCTGCACCTCAGTCGACGAGGCAAGGGCCGAGATCCCTTCACCGGGAGTGACCCCTTGGACAGAACTTTGCGTTAGGGTAATAACTTCACTATAGCCGATTATTTTTGCTTTGCATCGTGGTATTCAGTTGGAATATCCTGCACCTCATTCTACGGGGAAAGAGCCGAGATCCCTTCACCGGGAGTGACCTCTTTAGCAAAGGTTTTCATCTCTATATTTTTATAAAAAGCTATCTGGTTCCTTCAACGATATCAAGTTCATTACGTTAAAGGTTTTTCGCCAAAAACCATTCGTAGCCCTCCGTCATTTCAGACGGGTAGCAATTAGTATTCATGCTATGTTTGTTGGCCTTAGTCATGGCATAGTGTATGGTAGCTATTTGTTACTTTTCTGCAGCATAGATAGATGCGTTGGTTTTTGACAGTCGTACATCCTTGTTGGCCCTAGTCAAGGGCTTGTACGGGTGGCTTCAAATTAACCTGGACAATGACGTGTAGAACTTGACATGTGACTTATGATTTGTTGGCCTTAGTCAAGGTCATAAGAGCATGGGGTAAAAATCACATCGGGAGTTTCTAAAGAAACTGAAACTTGCCAGATATGCGCATAACTTCTTGAGTGTGATAACGTGAGCGGATTCCGTCACGTTATCATGCGATGATAGTTGGATCCCGATTCCCACTGATGAGTTGGTTTACTTCTCGGGTGATCCCGACTAATTCTTCTTTCAGGTTTGGAGGAGAATTTGACGTTACAGTGGGAGGTTTCCTGATTAGATAAAGTGATAACCATTCTGATCTAGGTTAGAGCGCACGCTGAGCTTTCTCTCTCTCTCTCTCTCTCTCTCTCTTTGGCAGCGACCATGGCCCGACCCTTGACTATGACTCAGTGACCAAGTTGACCAAACCTTCTTAAACACTGGCTTTTGGATTGTCTGAGTTGCATACCTTATTGCCACTCCTACTTTTACCCTTTTTTCTCCAGGACACCCTGTATTATTACGAACATCCACTTCCATTGGATAAAACCATCATATGGTTATATACGAACTCGAAAGAACTTATTCGAGGATGGTTTCCGGTTCTGGAGAAAACGAATAGGACTATTCAGTTGCCTTTCCCTTTTACCTTCTCTCAGGTTGCGAGTGCTCCTTGGATTAGGACAGTACACCTATTACGCTAATTGGATAGTCTTCTCCCAAACCATAGGCTAGTGCCGAATGGTAGGGAATGAAGAAAACCATTTATCCTAAACGGTGTACAGAAGGTATTAAGTAAAGACAAATAAAGGGATTAGTAAGAGGCCAAAGTAAACTGCGACTGCTATTCACAACCAAACCAAGTATTTCATCGCCACTCCTACTTCACCTTTGTATTTCTCCAGAACACTCCGTATCACTACGAAGATCCACAGTTATTTGGATGCTCCATCGTATGGTTATATACGAACTCGAAAGGAACTTTTTCTAGTTCGGGGATGGATTCTGGTTCAGGAGAAATAGGAATAAGGTTTTATTCAGTTGTTTTTTATCTTTACCTTCTCTCGCGTTGCGAGTGCTCCTAGGATTAGGACAGTACATCCATTATGCTTATTGGATAGTCTTCTTCCAGACCATAGGCTGGTGCCGAACGGTAGGGAAGGAAGAAAACCATTTAGCCTAAGAGGGTGTACAGAAGGCAACGAATAAAGACATATAAAGGGATTTGGAGAGATGGCAAAGAAATATACGGTTACGGTTGTGAATATGATAATGGAAGAGGCATTACTAGGAATACCCGGATACCCATTCGAAACATATTCATGTTTCAGTTTCACTGTGCATTGTTAATAGAAAAATGATTTCACAATTAACCCTTGCTCCAGGGTATGTATTTACCAGGTATGATTCTCACATCTGTATGGTTTTACAGATGATGAGTGGGAGTAAGTTATTGGGAATTAGGTGATTGTCCTCATTATATCGGGATTCGTTGTAATTGGTGATATTTAAGGAAATCACCTGGGTTGTTTGCCGGACGACAATTATTTGGTTTTGAATACCCCTTGTTATGCACTAATTTCAAATTGATATATCTGTACGTTTATTTTTATAAAGTGAGATATAACTTTTTGAAATTATGTCTATGACATTTAGCTATATCAATGGATGGTTAGGTAAGGTGCATTAAACAGCGGTGTAATTCTTCTTAACCATAAATACAGTTTTCAACCTACGACACGTAGGGAATGAGTCATTAGACTCAAGGGACTTATACAGAGTATTGTATGTTGTCCAGTGTCCATTAGGACGGAGGGGTTGGTACCTATACTAGATTCTGTTTACTTGTGACTTCTCTAGGTCTTAGACATGTGTTTCATAGAAACACAAGGTCTAAGTTTTGAGAAGTTATAGGTATAAGAGCAAAGTAGAGAACCAGATGTTACAGGTATCGAGATTCTTCAAGGTGATCGAAGTTGTAGATTCTTGTGTATGGTATTCAGTTGATAGTAATGGTTTTAAGAGAATTTGATTCTCTTTCAGGTTACTCGTAATTGGAAGTATTCCTAAGTTGAGTAATGTTGTTCGGCCTCTCTCCATTTAGTTGACATGCACTGGAGACAGTTGCATGATTTGAATCTGGTTCCAATTAAATCAGTGCCTCTGTTTCTATATTGGATATAGAATAGTTCATATCTTAACATTGTTAAGGTACGGGGAGTTGTCCGGTTTATGCTTAAAACCAGACTCTGGATAACTCAATGCATGTTTCTGTAATGGCTATTTGTGGGTTGACCCAGGCTATGACGAGGGTTGACTTTCTACCATCTGGAAGATCAATAGTGATATTGTTCTAGACTCGCCACAGTTTTAATAAAAATGGATTTTTTAAGAAACAGTAGTGGGAGTATGGTGGAACTGGAAGTGATTCCACAACCGCAAACAATTACTGAAAACTTGATAAGAACCTAAAGATTCAATCTGGCTTGATATTCCATTGGCCACTCCGCAGATAAGGTTGGTAACCTCAGGCATCCGAGAGGTACTCCGGTAGCCTCAAGGACGGTGACAGGGAGGTTCTTGTTTACCCAGACATGCCATTGCCGTTGTTCCAGACTGTGAGACCCGGCAGGAGGATGAGTATAGCGTCGTTCTAAACTAGCTTTAGAAGTGCATGTGTATATGACTCTGCCAGAGGGTTGTCGTAGTCAGTGGGAGCAGCGGAAGCATAATGGACAAGTAGCTTATGTCTATTTATAGACTAAAGTAGATATAGCGGAGATAGATCATCTATTTTTGATGTGACAGTCATAGATTTGACTTCATCAGAATAGGGGATGGATCTGTTAAGAAGGTAGTAGGGTGTGATGTCCTGGTATTTGAATGACATACACAGAGTAGGAAGTAAAATTCCTATACTACGATCGGTTATACTTTGGTTGTCATACAGTGTTTTCTCCACATAGGGCTTGGATATAATATTACACATTCTGGTTACTAGATCTATGGTTTTAGATCTAGATTTGGGTAGTTTCCCAATCTGGGTACATAGACAGCATTCTAAAGGTGTTTTAGAATGGACGACTCCGGGCACGGTAGTATACCTGCAGGTGATGGAGTCACCCTCTCTAAAGGTGTCTTAGAGACTGAAGGGGAGAGGGATGTACATGACTGGCAGATCACTTGCTTAGGCAATTGAGTCAATCATGAGATGTTAAGTGCCACACCAGATGTTGTTTTTACAGTAGATGCAATAAGATATTGATCCAATTCTGGAGAAACATTCGGAAGCAGTTTTAGAACATAAGTGGATTTATAGGGATATGATAATGACAACCTTATTCGGGAGACAGTTATCATTCCAGGCTTCCAAGGTGACCTGGTTGACAGTGTGGCTGTCAGAGTTAATGTTTTCCCTCCGACGAGGGGCAGTATTTTGGACAGGTGGTCCAGGCGGATACCGAGGGAGGCATGGCGTAGGACACTGATTAAGTTCGGTCGACGATACAGTCTAAGAAGTTTGGATTTGGAGTTCACTTATGAACTAGGTCCCATCAGACATCCAAACATAATCTAAGACAGGTATTGCTCATTTCAGGAGATGGCTTTCTCCGTGAACTTAAGATAAAGAGAGACAAAGAAAGAAACATCACAGCGAATCCACTCACTGAGGATATTCCTCGAACGCAATAGTTTCGCAAACGAGCTTTATGAGACTGACTAGTAGAGGAGTTGGGTGTTCGGTATCACACGGGCTGTGAGTATGCGACATCGCAATAATTAGACTTGAGTGCAAATGGGAGATTGTTGGAGATAGTGCCCTCAGAGTCAATTATTGGATCACAGGCACATGATAGCAATGATTGAGGGAGGACCTATACCGGTAGGACAGTTTTACTCAAGATGATAGTATGCTATCATCGTGTACTGTTTTAGTTGACCTTACAGGTCACTATTACACGTTGATAGAGCCCCTAGGATTCTTGCTTGACTGCCAGCAGTATGAGGGCGATCATATACGTGGGAGCTGGGGTCTATAAGCACATCCTTAAAAGGTCCTTAGTCGTGGGAGTTTCGAGACAGGGAATCGATACTCCAGAGTAGACTAGTGTATACAGTCGAGACCCCGACGAGGGGCGGTGGCCGGTCTCACAAGCCACTAGTCTGAGTTGGTTCACCTAAGATGTATACAGGTGTTCATTGGGTTATGAATACACCGGACATGACTCGCCAGGAACAGGCTAGTTGGTCTTATACCTGGCGTCAGATAGTAGTTCCCTGGTGGCATGTGTACAGGTTAGTTCATCAACCTGAGATCGTCATTTGTCTCGTGTGAGTTCCCACTGTACTTTGATTACTACCCTACCATGCTCAAAGGAGTCGTGCAAACAGGTTTTAGTTGGGTACAGTCCCGAGCCACATAGAGGCAGTGAGCGGATCTGCAGGGGTTCGTCTCTCCCGGTATTGGGGGTGAGGTCGCGCTGTGTCTAGGAGAGCTATTACACGAAGTCCTTGGCCAAGGCAGGAGATTTACTGCTAGGTATTCCAGTAGTATCTCAGGGTGTTCTGGGCTACACTCCGACACGACTTGTACCGCTTTTGGGAGTCTGACTTTTACCAACCCCCTAGGCCCGCCTTGCGATGCTCATAGACGAACGGACCGGACTGTACAGATATTGTCACTGACAGGATCAGTAGGGTGTCAGGATGAGTTCGCTCATCGACGTCCCTTTTGGTCAATACCTGGTAGCCCGTTACGTATGGCAAATATCTCTGACGTGCTAGTGGTTAAATCCACAGTCAAAGTATTGACGAGTCTTTAGAGTCCCCCACAGACAGTTTCTCAAGTTTCGGGCGATACGCTGTAGAGGCCGTATGGAGATATGGCAGGGTTCGATCTTATACGTGCGGTATTGCACGGATCATGATCGGATGGATAATACTTGCGGGCTTTGGTTTAAGCCGGATCCTAGTATTATACAGTGTAGATTTTGTCTCTTTGCATTTGTATTCGGTCGGAATACAAATGCGGGTATGTATATACAGTCGCGGGGTTTTCCTGTAATTTATTACGGGATCGGTTTTTCGAAGTTGCCAGTTTGCATTCCGTTTCAGCCAGTTTTCCTTTTTTCCTTTCGTTGGCTGATATTTGATGGAGGGGCTAATTTGCAAATATGCAAATTAGAAATTATGGAGGGTTTATTTGTAAATGCGGGATTATGATAGATATAGCATCTTTGCTTTTTCATTCATCATGGTTTTCCATTAATGAGATAGGATTTGAGATTGGATTGATTTGGATTATGATGTGAGGCTTGCTTTTGGGTTATGGTCACCATTTCCTTTTCCTACACTCACCCCCTTTGGGATTTTTTCCCTCCTCTACATTTTTGAAAGAGGCCGGCCACTACTAAGAGGGAGAGGGAATTAATTTTTGGTGTGGGGAAATTAGTTCATCTTATTTTTCGTTTGCTTACACCAAAAAATTCCCAAAGCTCATTTTCCTCTTGCTCATTATTCTTCACCTCCATCATTATGGCAACTTCATACCCGCGAGAGACAAACTATCATACACTTCACCTACAGCATCCTTGTGCACGTCGGCTCGCCAACTTCATGCCCGAGTTGCCTCGGTCCAGTAGTGGGAGCCCGTAAAAGAACCTGGCGGTGTGGTGCCCTTTCAGACGAGGAGATGAAGACCGGAGATTCTGCGAGGAGATCGGAGTGGAGGCCGAAGACCAAAGGATACGGATCGCTCGGTATAGCTCTCTACCCCATCTTCTAGTTTGCTAGCATTAGGGTAATGGCCCGATCCGGGTTTATAGTGCGCGGTAGTGCCGGTTTACAGGTTTTGTAAAAGTTTCGTTTCTGGATTCCGGCGTCGGATTGACGGTCGGGGCGCTGCCGTGCACTTACAGATATTAGTCTGGGAGACGACATCTGATAGACCAGTATTTCTGTGTCGATGCTTGGCACGTTGTTTTCATGTTATTTCTTTTAACACCTTTGTATATATAACAGGGGATTTAGCCGTTGTTATATATACCCTTACACCAATATTAGTGGAGTGGGACGCTAATATATGTGTATTGACCCCATCATATTTATTTCTGCAAATATATATTTAGGATGATAGAATTTTACTTGAGATTCGACTTAGGATATATGTGATTCATTGAGATTGGATATAGGATATATGAATGAGATTGCTGATTTGTACATTCGGGATATAGGAGAACTATTCGAGATTGTACATTGAGGAGATATGAGACTTATATGATATGAGAACCCAACTTGGGGGCTGAATCGAGGAATTGTGAATTTGAGCGTCTTGATGGATTGTGATCCTACCATGATGTCAGGTTTCCGTGGAAATGACATATTTCACTCCATACCTCACACTTATTTATTTATGCACTGTTCATGTATTAGTAGTACCTGTTAGTGTACCCTTCATGATTGCTGCATATCTACATTCTCATATCCCTATTGCATGATTATTGCATAATGTTGTCATATCACTATTGCTTCAAAAATTGGTTGTACCTGCTAGTGTACTTTCCATTATTCTGTATTAATATGACCTGTTACTACTGTTAATTGTATATCTTAGATTCATGCTGTACGTACATACCTACGATTACCTGCACATGTTATCTACTATTCATGAGTTGGCAACTCACCCCCGTTGTGCCACAGTTGTTTTGCAGGGTGTTCCCAAGAGTAGTCGAGGCAGGCTATTCATCTATCATCTTTTGCTATAGATACCGCATCGGCTCACAGTGTGCTATTTTGCTTAGGTGGGTTTTGGTGGTTATCTGTATTTTGTATTGTATATTCGTTGTATCATGTACTCTCCATCTACTATTATGTTGTTGACATAGACACTTGGTGAGGATGATATTGTATATTATTTGTGGATTTGTTGTCTTTTTTACAGCTTTCTCTCCATTGTCTTTTATTTCTTCGCTACGGCGTCGTATATTTGTTATGGTGATTATTTTCCGCCTTTGGGCATGTTTTTGCTCCCGATTGGGGATGCTTATTTATCTTTATCTGTTGTACCCCTTTTGGGGTTAGTTTTTACAAGGGGGTGTTGCCAAAAATTTAAAGAAAGAAAATTGGACTTTTAATGAATTTGTGTTGCGATTTCAAATGTTTCAAAAACTTTTATTATCTTTTCCGTAATTTCATGGTTCAGATTTCTGGGTTTTGGCTTTCTTTTACTGCGTTAAGTCTTTAGGCGTTGCGTAGTATTAGGGCCGTCACGTGCCAATTTCGGGTCATGACAATTACATATATGGGATCCTGATCCGGTATCTAATCCCCAGGTCGTAGAGTGAACTGAGAAACAGTTCTCAATAACTAACACTTCCGAAGAAGATGCATCAGCATGCTTGTTGTTCGTTTGGGCGGTGTGAGAATCCAGGTATTCTCCTATTTCCTGCTCAGTCTTAGAACACTTATAAGAAAGAACGGGACCAACGTTCCCCTGCTAAGCATAATAAGCGGGTTCAGTCAATACATCCATGTTATTATCTTGATTAAGGCCTGACTTGGTCGCTACCTGGAGAGAGAGAGAAGAAAAACACTTTAGCGTATGCTCTTGCAAGATTAGATTGGTTATTATCTTATCTAATCAGGATGTTTCCAACTGTTTTTATCAAATTTTTCTTCAAACTCTAAAAGGAAAGCCTAGCCGGGATTAATTACACCTTACAAGTTCTTCAATCTTTCAGCCAGGCCAGCGTTGGTACTTTGAGGGAGTTCCCCGTACTTTCTTACAGCCCTAATTAAAATAAACCTCGTTTTCCCAGAGGCATAACCCCGTAAACAAATTTCTTGTCACCTATTTGATCGGCTAATTGTCCTGTGTAAAAGTCTCCCAGGAGTAACTCTTACTCGCAGTGGGTATCAGGATCCATCTATCTTATAGAAGGTATGCAATCTCATTACAAATTTCAACACTTGAAATTCCCGATAATACTTTTGCCCCTAACCCCCTATGACCTTGACAAAGGCCAACAAACCATAGGAAACTAGTCAAGTTCAACCCGTCATTTCTTGATTGAAATAAACCCACCCGCACAACCCTTGACAAAGGCCAACAAGGTCGTAGGACTACCCTAATCCAATCGCATCATATGCTTAAACAGATAAGTACTAGTCAGCTACCATACACTACGCCTTGACAAAGGACAACAAACGCAGCACGAATACTAAATAGTCTTTATCTGAAATGACGGAGGGCTATGCACGTTTTTCAGAAAACCATGAGCGTAATGAACTTGATATCGTTGTAGAAACAAGTGATTTTGAAAAAGAATGTTTTTTATGCTTTTCTAGTTTCGCTAAAGAGGTCACTCCCGGTGAAGGGATCTCGGCTCTTTCCTCATGAAATAAGGTGCAGGGTATATCATATATACCGATGTGCAAAGCAAGAACTATAGAAGCAATCAAAAACTAAACAGTGAGTTTATAGCATCTGCCAGTTTTGCTAAAGTGGTCACTCCCGGTGAAGGGATCTCGGCTCTTTCCTCATCGAATAAGGTACAGGGTATATCATATATACCGCTGTGCAAAGCAAGACTGTAGCTACCTTTTTTCTAAAGTTTTGATTCTACAACATCTTTTAGGTTTCTTTTCTTTTATTAATCTCATTAATAAATCCCATCAATTATTCTTCCTAAGCATCACAGAAGAAACGAAAGCTGTAATATTTATATATCATCATATATTTATAGTATAAGCATTCATCTCAGGCAGTAATATGATCTCATCATAGAACATTGCAGCAGAAGATAACATATGAAATGTTGGATATACTAGGACGTCCGTGTTTTATATTGAGCCTGTATAAAACACGGATTCCACGGTCGAAATGAATAGCCAAACCCACATCCCTAGACCACTTCGAGAGCGGCAAACAACACTGCCAATTCTAGGGTTAGGAGACCCGATCTCGACTCTTCGAGATGGCCTCCCACTGTACCCTAGAATCTGGTTACTTGTGCTCCCTTCCTTGGGTCTACCTAATGCGGAAAGTAAATAATATACAATGGTGACATCATCCTCAACCCGGAAGTGCCCCAATAAAAGAATATTACATACAAATTAATTTTACATGAATGAAAATAAAAACCATCATCTCACATAAAACCCCTGGCTATTCAGAACACGACAATCCAATATAACATATCATCAACGTAAGCAAGTATGCGTATCCCGATTGTCGTTGATGTATAGCAACGAAGCCGATGATACACCACTTACTACGCTTACGGTCATAGAAAAGAAAGTGTAAAACTACAACATTTGGAATCCACAAATACTTTAGACATCTTAAATCCGAAATATCACATACTTCGCATTTCATACCTAACTATATGAATTCCACATATTGTATCACATTCCAGATAAATAGACAAAATTAAACTTTCCGATCGAATAGTCAAACACCCAAGATTTCCCTAATAGCTCAACACTTGAGCGGAGTTCAAAAATCCCAGAACATGTCACAGCCCCAATGAACCAGCCGTAGAAGGGTCAAACCAACGCCTCACATGTGGCAACGCTAAACTACCACAAACCCTAAGGTTCTGTGGTAGTTTTGACGGTCACATAATCGAGTTAAGGTTACGTTCTTCTAAAGGGTCCACAGATCTGCTTGCATGTTTTTCCGAAAGATTCAACTCAAGAAAAATTCAACACTTGAAAGCTTTTCGTGTCGGGAAAAAGTGAGTTATTGATATCCGTTCGAACATTTTAACACGTTCTAAATTATCCGGAAAAACTAAACGTTGTTAAACTTTCCGATCGAATCAACAAATTCCAAAGATCTCCAAAAAACTCAACACGTGAGTAATATTAAAAATACCCAGAAGTATGTAGTAATACATACGGATGAACCCAAGAAATAACTACCCCTGATACCTAAGTACGGCCGCGGAACCACCGCCAAAAGGCTGTTATGGCCGCGGTTCCGCGGTGACTTGAAGGCTACAGTGACTCGTATTTCACAGTAAACCATAAAATTACATGCTTTATTTTTTTAGTATTTTTAATGGGGAAAAAAACCATCTTTTTAAAAAATTTCCAGAGAGGGGGGTCAAATACGACGTTTCGGGGTTCGATCGGACTTTTAACTTCGTCTACACGTCGCCAAATGCTCTAGCTAGGCTCTGATACCACTGTAGGGTTACTAGGCACTATCACAAGGGTCTATAAGGCATCAACCATGCTAAAATTAAAATTTAGAAGTGCCGAACAAGCTAAAGCGAGGATCTTTGCTAGATAATTAGGGTTAACAAAGCATGTAAACAACTTTACATCTAAGAGAAGGGATTACAACCTTTGTAGTCCGTTCCTTCGCTTCATAAGCTCTGAGTAATGGTCCCTTCACCGCGATCCATGAACTTTCGGACTCTAGAGAGGCTCCACAAGCCGAACGATCCATGCTTGCTTGAAGTCTTCCTTTTCGATGATGATCTACCTTGAAGAATGTTTAACTCAAGCTCTCACTTCTCTAATCAAGTATTAGAGAAGTGAACACCATAATCTATGTGGCTAGAATAGATGAGGATGATGAGGTGGGAATTTAGCTCTCTTTTATTTTCAAATTCTCACACTAAATCATCACAAAATCAAAAGCTAGAAAGCTTTTCAAGGAGGAAGAAGAAGATGAAACCTTTTGTGATGAATAATGAAATTTTTACTATGGTTACAAAACAACCTTGAGTTAATAATATCAAGTATTAACTCATGTAGAGAATTGACTAGGGTTAATGGTTTGGGTTGGGTTAAATAATATCTCCAAAATATCAACACAAAATATCTTTGCTTAAAACAAAAATAAAGCTTCTAGAAGCTTCAAGAAAAAGCTAACCCAAATCAAACCCTAACCATGTTTAATCTCTACAAATCATGTTGCATTTGTAATCATAACTTGTTACAATATTATATATCACATATATAATATATTTTTGTAACAAAAGAAAATAATACAATTAACTTAAATTGCATATATATCAATGTATTATCCGGTGAGAAAATGAATCAATAAAGCGAGCTAATATTAGATAATGTAATGTAATATATCACATATATAATTATACATTAAATTATCAAATCAACACTTGATCCGACAATCCGGCTATATCGCATATAACCGACTAATATATCATGTACCGTTTCATCGAATCAACACTTGATCCGATGACCCGGCTATATCACATATACCCGGACGATATCATATATCGCGAGAATAGAATATGGTATCTCATATCGCATTATCCTCTGTCCGGCACATATCACATATGTGCTCCTACTCCGTTTTTCCTGAGTCAAGAAACCTCTGTGTAGGACTTTAAAGAATCGTCAATATGCCGGCAGTAGGTGATGATCATATCAAACATCCACAAGCTGCCAGGGGTCAGCTAAATGTAACAGCCACCCAGGTATTGAGCGATCAGAAGATCAACAAGCAAGCCTGTACATTCTCCTATGAATCCGACCAGTAACACTACCGTACAGTCCGGTCTCTTTGTCTGATATGTCGCATATCCAGTCTAGGGGTGGTATACGTCAGACCCTAGTAACCGATAAGTCGTGTCAATGTGAGGCTCATAACAGGTCGAAAAACTACTGATAACACTTACCAGTAGCACTCTATATCAGCCCTGGCCAGGGACTTCCAGTTATAGCCAATCGAACACAGCTCAACATCAACTCCCTATACCGGGAGAGACGAAACCCCTCCTATCGCTCATTGCCTCCATGTGATTCGGGACTGTACCCAAAAGCCACCGTTTTGCACGCCCTCTTGGACGTTGTAAGGTGGAAATCAAAGCACAGTGGGAATCACACAAGACTCTATGATGATCTCGGGTCTGCAGACTATTCTGTACCAGTGTCACAAGAGAACTGCCATCTGACGTGAGGTATAATACCATCTAGGAGTTCTCGACGAGTCCGTTTAGTGTACCCAGTCTCCACTGAGCACCCGTACACCATCTTTGATGTCAAACACCGATGGATATGGGATCATCCATCGCCCATCATATGGGTCAAGATGCGTATACGCTAGTCTACTCTGGTGTATCGATGCCCTGTCTCGATACACCCTCGACTAAGAACAATTATAGGATGTACTCATAGACTTCTGTGGCCCCACTAGTATGATCTCATCATAGTCCCAGTAGTCGAGTACATATACTAAGGGCTTTATCAACATGTGAGAGCAAGACAGTAAACTAATATAAGTCAACATGTTAAGACAAAGTGAAACCAAATAGCATACTATCAGGTCGAGCAAAAAGGTCCTCTCTATATATATCCAAGAATCCACTATAATATACATCATATGTACAACAATGGCCTCTAGGACATATATATAACTAACAAGTATTATATTCATTCATATGATCTATCCTCATCGATATTGGTTTATGGTTTTGCTTCCACGATTACACGGGCAGAGAGAGCTACGGCTAGAGTTGTGTTCATATCAGATTTTTGCATTATTATACCGCCCATTTTTTATCACATTGCTTATCGGTAGGTACTCTTGAGCCGTGTTTGCTAGTTGATTGCAGGATACAAGTTATCAGCTTTAAACAGTGAAATTCATGGAAAAGCGCGACAAATTCTGGATTACTGCCAACCACAGATAAATACGGGTCTCTGCTCTCTATCCGTATGTTGCCGCACAACAGTTTACAGGACAAAATGGCAAATTGATAGTCATTTTCATGCACAAAGCACAATGGAAACACAAAATCCAAGATATCTACGCGGAGCTCAAGGAAATCATGGCAAAAGATCCACATCAAATCACCTTTTGATCTGCTGAAATTCTGGAAAAATTATGAAGAGTTAATGAGAAAAAACATATACCACACTGCAGACAACATCAAAACAGGAAAAGCCACCAAATTCTATGACCCAACTCCTCTTTATTGCCGCGTTTCCGTGGCCAACATGGCGCTTTGGCCGCGGATCCGCGGCCATGTTGACTCGGCAAGTGACCAATTTTCAGGGGCGGTTTGGACAATTCATTTTGGTCCAGAATGTTGCCCTAGGTTCTCTGTTTCCATCCTATAAATTGCCCAGAACTTTCCAAGCCAAAGGTGCTTATTTCTAGTGTAAAATTTTAGATATACATTGTTGTTCTTCTTCCTCTTTTCATCTTTTCTCCATTAAAATCTTGTAGTGAGGTTTCATGGGTGAAGTGATGAATAAAAGAGTTCTTTTTGTTATCATGCTTGTCTTGTTATGTTCTTAATTATAATTGCTTGTAATCTTCAATTTCTAATCTAGTTGTTGTTATTTGTTGTTTGTTTCATTCTTGTCCTCTTTTTCTTTATCCTTAACAACAATGATGCTTAACCTTGATCCTTGCCAAGGTGAGGTCTCAAATAGCTAGTTGTAATCTCCTAACCTCTTTCTTTCTATCTTCCTCCTTTTGTTGTATTTTCTTTTTCTTGTAATGGGTGAGTAGTTTTCTTTCTTGTTAGGGTAGGATAAGGAAAGTTTGAGAGAAGGAAATCTCTCTCACTCTTTCCTTGCCCAACATCTTAATTCGGACTCCCGTTAATTGAACCACAATCCGCTCCCTACGGCACCCTATCCTACATGATAGCGGTGATTCCTTAGTGAGACCGGTTGTGGTTGAATTAACTGGAGGTTATGGCTAAGAGCCAAGAATGGACGGACAAGCACCAAAAGGAAGAACTTAAGCGTTGGAAAGCCTAGCTTATACACTCAAGTTCCTTCCTAGTCGTGCTAATCCCCGTTGTTGCCGATTACCGTAACACCGATATTAAGAGTGGTAACGAAAGAAGTGAGCGACTCCTAACTCAAACTAACCTAATCCTAACCCTAAAAAACTCTCTTTATATAACATTTTAGCACATAGTTAATCTCAAACAAACCTGGACATTTGGACTTAACTCGTTAAAGCACACAGAAAAAGATTCCCATCTCCCTACGGACGACCCGTACTCAACCGGCTAGCTACAAGAGAAACCGTCTTGATTGCGGAAATTAACTAAGCACGCAAAAACTCTATCAATTAAATGGCGCCGTTGCCGGGGAGACGGCAGTTTATTTTTTTGTGTAATTTCGGGTTAATTTGTGAATATAACCGAAAAACAAAACAAAAAATATATATACATTGTAAAAATCATCTTATTATTTTTGATTAGTTTTTGTTCAAGTGTGCAGGATAAAAAGGAAGGTCGAGTTCAGTGCCAAAGACGTGGGAAGTTAGACCCATATCTCGCGGCTACACCGCGGGTGATCAAGACGGAACAACGGTCTAATTTAAAAATTCTGGAGCAGACCCAGTAAGCAAATCAGGATTCAGGAGCTCTAGACAAGAAGAGGACACCCAACCTTGCATACTCCAGAAATTTTAGGGTCCAACTCATCTATACTGCCGCGGATCCGCGGCATTAGGGCTATTTAGTCGCGGAACCGCGGCTATTTGCTGCCCTCCGTGATTGAATTTTTCTGTAAGTCCTTCTGCTCTTTTCCCCACTCCTCTGAACTCTACTGAACTGTGTTTTCTGCAGCATTCTTTGTGCAAACTCTCTTCCCCCTTCCAATAAATTGTTCTTGTGCAGGATTCTTTGCGCCGCGCTAAAATAAAAAAAATTGATTGCTGTTGATTGTTACTGCTTTGCATATTTTAATCGGACTTTGAGAGGATTGAAACCAATCCAGATTGAGTGGGGATTTCATCATCCTTCCCAGGACCCCAGAAATCACAAAAAACATATGCATTGACCATTATTTAATTAAAAAATACTAGACTCAGCCCTAAGGACGTCGCGCTCAATAGGACAGAGGACTGGTTGTAGGCATCGACCGTTTATCCTATCCAGACTTTGCGGTGTCTAGGAAAGTGTGTCGAAGGCAAGTGGTTACTTAATTAGGACCACTACTTACGTAGCGGAGAGCCTCCCACTTACCTGGCCGCAATTGGCGGAGAAGAGGCGGTTTGAGGTCCTATTTCTAGCCCTTTGGAACAGTTAGGAGCTGTCTAGCTGACCTAGGAGACCCTAGATCTAGGTGTGATTGTGCATATTTTGTCTGTGATTGTTTGAAGCTGTGAGTCCGTACATATTTCTGTAAAGCTCTTTCTAAAAAAAAAGAAAAAAACACAAAAAACCAAAAACTTTTATAAAAACTTGCCCTTTGTCGCCAGAATCCATTTTTTCACCCACCTCCTATCGTATTTCTCCATTGACGTTCTCTTACCCTCACCTTCTCCGCTTTGACTACACTAAACTAGTTTAGTGTATGTCCGGTTGGACTCGGGACACTAGCGCCCGCCTAGTCCGCGTTACGTTAGTCGCTACCGACTACGCGATCGACTCAGATGTCGAAACTCCGTCCACGCCTCTTTCACCCTTACCTTTGCCAGCCAACTCCGACGTTGACCGGAATTCTGTTCATACATCCTCACCTTCACCATCACCAACCTCTTCTTCTGCGATGTCAGGATTTAATCCAAACATCCCTTTGACTGCCCCGGGATTGATTCCACCTCCTATGGATGCGAATAACCCACCACCACCGCCTGTTGTAGCGCCACAGCGAATCGCGCCACAGCGAATCGCGCTCTAGGATTGTTTCTATCCCACCCGCTCTGCACTTCCCACCTGTCTTTCCCTTCCACCCGCCAATGGGGATAATTTTGAAATTAAGCCCCACTTCATTAACATGCTTCCGAAATTTCATTGGCTTAAATCTAAAGATGCCTATATCTTCATCAACAAGTTCCAGAATGTTTGTGCCATGATGAAAACGACCCAGCTGTCTGACAATGCTATACGGGTACGGGTCATTCCGTTCACTTTGTGCGATCTTGCTGAAAAATGGCTGTATAGCACTGCTTCCCACTCCATAACCAGTTGGGACGAGTTTGTGAAAGCGTTTCTCAAGAAATTCTATCCGAATCATAAAATCGCGAGGATCCGTAACGAAATCAACCAATTCTCCCAGCTTCCTACTGAACCCTTTTGGAAGTGCTTTGACCGGTATAAAGACCTTCTTGTTCAGTGCCCTCACCACGGTATTGAGAAATGGCAACTTTTCCAAACCTTATACGAGGGCCTGAACCCAGCAACTAAGCAGTTGTTGGAAACCATTTGTCAGAGCCACTTCCTATCAAAATCTGACAAGGAAGCGTGGCAATTCTTCGACGACCTTGCGGAACAAACGCTTCAATGGAAGAGCACCGGACCAACTTCTTCTTCTTCTTCCTCCACTTATACTGGTCAGTCTAGGGTAGTCATTCACCAACTCGATGTCTCTATTGCAATGAAAGGTGAAACGGCTGCAATAACGAGAAAACTTGAAGCGATAGAGAGCAAATTTTCATCTCCTGCTCCTGCCCCTGTTCTTCCCCTTCGTACCATTTGTGCTTGTTGTTCCGATCCATCTCACATAACCAAAGAGTGTTTACAATCCACCATCTCAAGGACAGGATCAGGTTAATGCTGCATTTCAGCAAAGACCGAGAAATGATCCATACTATTCCACCTACAATCCCGATTGGAGGAACCACCCCAATTTCGCCTGGAATCAGAACCAGCATCAATTCCAAGGCAACAATTTCCAGAGGCCCCCTCCTCCGCAACAATAAGCGCAACAACAAACTCAACATCAATTTCAGCAGCCCTTCCAACCCCAACCTTTTCAAAATTAGACGAACAACTTTGCACCCAATAATTCTTTTCCTCAAAACAACTTTGTTCCATCAAACAACGATAAGGTTTCCTCGCTAGAACGAAGTCTGGAGGCGTTCGTTAAACAATCGACACAATCCACCGCAAACATCCAGTCGTCTATTCAGTCTTTGGTGCAACACACTGCTGCACACGGGAAAAGCATCAAGACCATCGAGGCCCAGATTGCACAGCTGAATGCGGCGTTAAGGGAGCGAGAAAAAGGGAAGCTTCCATCTCAACCACCCCCAAATCCTGGTCACCCACATAATGTGCATGTTGCTATTGAACAACAGAACCATAATGTGAGTGTCGTGACTACATTGAGATCTGGAAGGATGCTGCACAACAACATCGGCACAATAATTGAGGATAATGACACCCCGGCCGCTTCGTCTTCTTCTTCTCCTTCCTCATCTTCTGAGCCTATTCTTCATTCTTCAAAAGGCTCTTCTTCTTCTTCTTCTTCTGCTCTGAACGGACCCACTTCTCACTCCAAGAAAACACTAGCTCTGGGATCCGTTCCAACTCCACAATCTCCTCCACAAGCATTGGACTCAACCAATTTTAAAAACGTTACATTTCCAAACCGGTTGAGGGCCAATAAACAAAATCCACAAATGGAGAAGATTCTGGTGTTGTTTAAGCAGGTTAACATCAACATTCCCCTTTTAGATGCTGTCCAACAAGTCCCTTCCTACGCGAAAATCTTAAAGGACTTATGCACGAAAAAGAGGAAATCTCAGGTACCCAAGAAAGTTTT
Source organism: Agapanthus africanus (assembly GCA_030015575.1). Taxonomy (NCBI): domain Eukaryota; kingdom Viridiplantae; phylum Streptophyta; class Magnoliopsida; order Asparagales; family Amaryllidaceae; genus Agapanthus; species Agapanthus africanus. The sequence continues at coordinate 296,341,184 of JASDDO010000012.1, read as the reverse complement.
CTTGGCTAGTGCTGTGAGTGATGCTCTTACTCAATCATTACCTCAAAAACGGAAGGACCCTGGTTGTCCTACGATTTCTATTACCATTGGGGATAAGAACATCAACCGCGCACTATTAGATCTTGGTGCCAATGTTAACCTGCTTCCGTCTCAATATATGAGCAACTAGGTGTAGGAGAGCTGAAACCCACACACTGCACTCTCCAAATGGCCGACCGATCAATCACCCATCCTAGGGGTTTGCTAGAGGATGTGTTAATCAAGGTTGGGGACTTCATATTCCCCGTTGACTTCATTGTTTTAGACACACAGCCTGTAGCTAACCCCCGGAATCAAATTCCGGTGATACTCGGTCGCCCATTCCTTACAACCTCAAATGCTGTGATCAATTGTCAAAATGGTTCGATGAACCTATCTTTTGGAAACATGACAATTGAACTCAACATTTTTAGGTTGGTGAATCATCCCTCCGAACCTAATGCTGATATACTAGACGTTTGCTCAATCCAGGAGATCACCCCGGAGGAATGTGAATTCGAGGAGTTTTTGTTCGATCACGACAACTTTAACGCCACTAGTGCGTTCCTCTTCGAACCAGCTGCTACTTCTACGCCCGACAATGACTACGAGTGTTTCACTTTCTCGACCGATCTTAGCCAGTCACCACCCGAGTTGGAATCCTTTGAATTTCCGAATGAGTTACCTGAACCATCCAACTCGGTCGCTTACACTCGTTTTGAACCTTTGCTGGAATCCTTTGAGTTCGAGACCGTTTCACCAATCTTGCCTTCAATCGTTTCACCTCCAACACTCGAACTCAAGCCTTTGCCGTCTCACCTTAAGTACGCTTACTTGGGTGAGAACGAGACCCTCCCTGTTATCATCTCGGCGTCTCTAGCTCCCGAGCAAGAGAGAGCCCTTCTCGCGGTCTTGCACAGCAATAGGCAAGCTTTTGGATGGTCAATGGCGGACATCAAGAGGATTAGTCCCCTGATCGTTGAACATCACATTCATCTGATGGATGATGCCAAACCAGCCAGGATCCACAAAGGCGACTCAACCCAGTCATGAAGGAGGCTGTAAAAAAGGAGATCGTAAAGTGTCTGGATAGTGGTATCATTTACCCTATCTCTGATAGCCAGTGGGTTAGCCCCATTCATGTTGTCCCCAAGAAGTCGGGCATAACGGTCATAACCAATGAGGCGAACGAGTTAATCCCTACTCACACCCAGACTGGGTGGCGAGTATGCATCGATTACAGAAAACTCAATGCCGCAACGCGGAAGGACCACTTTCCGCTACCTTTCATTGACCAGATGTTTGAACGATTGGCTGGACACGCGTACTACTGCTTTCTTGATGGCTACTCCGGCTATAATCAGATTCCCATTGCCGAAAAAGACCAGGACAAGACCACATTCACTTGTCCTTTCGGCACGTTTGCTTATCGTTGCATGCCCTTTGGGTTATGCAATGCGCCCGCTACCTTCCAGCGGTGTATGATGGGCATCTTCTCAGACATGGTGGAAAAATTCTTGGAGATCTTCATGGACGATTTCTCCATTTTTGGCGATTCCTTTGATGAGTGTTTGCTGCATCTCGACGCTGTCCTTACCCGGTGTAAGGACAAGAATCTCACTTTGAACTGGGAGAAGTGCCACTTCATGGTGCGCGAAGGTATTGTCTTAGAACATATCATCTCGCAAAATGGCATTGAGGTAGATAAGCAATGATTGAAGTCATTTCCAATCTCCCTCCTCCCCGATGCGTCAGAGATATCCGAGCCTTCCTTGGCCATGCCGATTTCAATAGACGGTTCATCAAGGACTTTAGCAAGATTGCTAGGCCCTTGACTCTTTTGCTGGCCAAGGACAGGACGTTCGACTTCAACTCGAGCTGTATGACTGCGTTCGAGTCATTAAAAAGCTCACTCACTTCTGCTTCCGTTCTTTCTTGTCCTGACTGGACACACCCATTTGAGATTATATGCAATGCATCCGACTTTGCCATCGGTGCTGTCCTTGGACAACACATCATCAAGATGCCGCATGTAATCTATTATGCTAGCCGAACCCTGAGGACGCCCAAATGAATTATACAACAACTGAGAAGGAATTCTTGGCTGTTGTATTTGCTTTAGAAAAGTTCAGGCCCTACCTCATCGGCTCTCCAGTCATCGTCTACACGAACCATTCTGCTCTGCGCCATCTTTTTGCGAAGAAAGATGCAAAATCTTGGCTGATACGTTGGATCCTCTTGCTTCAAGAGTTTGACCTTGTAATCAAGGCCAAAAGAGGATGTGAAGATGTAGTCGCCGACTATCTCTCACGACTTCCTTCTTCTTCGTCGCTTCAAATTCCGATTAACGACGTTTTTCCGGATGAACAGCTCTTGACAGTATCTTGTGAACCCTGGTTCGCAGATATTGTGAACTATTTGGCCACAGGATTACTACCGACTGAATGGCCAAGTCAGGACAGACTTCGATTCTTATCCCAAGTAAAACAGTTTTAATGGGACGAACCCTATCTGTTCAAGTACTGTCCCGACCAGATTATTCGTCGGTGTGTCCCTGACAATGAATTCAAGAGTGTGCTGTCATTTTGCCACGATCAAGCATGTGGCGGGCATTTTGGCCCCAGAAAGACAGCTGAGAAGATCTTGCAGTGTGGTTTCTACTGGCCACAACTCTTCAAAGACGCTCATGACTATTGCAAGACTTGCTCCCGGTGCCAACACTTGGGCTGGATATCTAGGAGAAATGAGATGCCGCTCCAACCAATCTTGGTTGTGGAGATTTTCGATGTTTGGGGGATCGATTTCATGGGGCCGTTTCCCTGCTCTTTTGGGAACTTGTACATCCTTCTCGCTGTTGATTACGTCTCTAAGTTGGTCGAGGCTGTGCCCAGCCGGACTAACGACAACAAGGTTGTCGTTAGATTTCTTAAGGAAAACATTTTCTCCCGGTTTGGGCACCCCCGAGCGATCATTAGCGACAATGGAACTCATTTCTGCAATAAGACTTTCGAGGCCATGATGCGGAAATATTCCATTAATCATAAGCTATCTACGCTCTACCACCCCCAAACTTGTGGGCAAGCCGAAGTTTCAAATCGGCAAATCAAGCAGATACTGGAGAAGACGGTTTCCAAGAACCGTAAGGATTGGTCGTTAAAACTCACTGATGCCCTTTGGGCATTTTATAAGACCGATCTTGGCATGTCTCCCTATCGGCTTGTTTACGGAAAGGCTTGCCACCTCCCTGTGGAAATAGAGCATCACGCATTTTGGGCGATAAAGGAGCTGAATCTGTCTCTCGAAGATGCGGGCAGCCATCGGAAGCTGTAGTTGAACGAATTGAGCGAGCTTCGGGATGAGGCTTAAGAAAACGCGTTTGTCGTTAATAACGGAACGAAGGTGTTTCACGATAAACACCTTTTGCGCAAAACTTTCGCACCTGGTCAACAGGTACTGCTTTACGACACCTGACTACATTTCCATCCAGGTAAGCTCAGATCTCGTTGGAAAGGGACATATTTTGTGCGGAATGTGTATCCGCATGGCGCTGTGGATTTGGAGAATCCAAAGGATGGTTCATTTTTCAAAGTAAACCGACACCGAATAAAACCGTACCTTAGCGCCGAACCAACAGAGGAACTCCTGGTCTTACAGGAGCCGGTTTACCCTACATAATCATCCTCTGCCTACCACCAAACTTCGGTTATCCAGCCAAAAACAGTGGACACTGTTTTAAATAAGTTTGGGGGTATGTATATACCATTTTGTATATATATGTGGATATTCTTGTCCGGTGCATATCCATTTTTAATATTTTCTTTTCTTTAAAAACAAAAAAAATGTGTATATCTAACCGACAATTTTGACCCTTCAATGATTTTTCATGCAATGACAGCGAGGACACTGTCCAGTTTAACTTTGGGGGTACGCTCGGTACACATTTCTAACCATCGCATTCATATGTATATTTTGCACCTGCATACTAAAATCCATAAAATCCATAAAAATCAGAAATTTTTCTAAAAACATACAGACTTTTTTGTCAAGTTAGCTTGTGGGAGAACTCAGATTCAACATTTCGATGGTTTTGTTTGATAAGATAAGAATAACTAAATCTTATTTTTAGATTTTGAAAACCAGAAAGATAACTCTCCTTTTAAGTTAACTATAGCTGATATACGTCTTTACATCACACTACACGTGTCGTGAGCTTTGAAAATTTGATGACAAGTCTATTATGTCTAAAAACTTTTAAATGGATAAATTATTTTCTGAGGATCAAATAAGTTTGTTCTGAAATAAGTAATATCAAGAATAGTTTATGAAGTGAAGCGGATATGAAGGGATGTTATTGATGCCTTAATTGGAACTAATTCTGAAAAATAACCCATCTGGAACTTGATTGGAATGATTACACACCGAACCCACTAAACACGTCTTTTATCTAAAAAAAATAATAATTGAACTGCCGGTTATATCTCCGTTCGCATTGAATCATCATGATTTTCACGCTAAATTGTCTTTTGATTTTGGGCCTAGGTAACTTGAGCAATTAAGTCCGCTGGGGTGTTTCTACACCTAATACCCTAAAGCCAACTGGTTTGGGTGCATTGTCCCAAAGCTCGTTAAGAAGCCTACAAAGTCCAGATTAAAATAAAGTCAAGCAAGTGTTCTCTCCGAGTTAAAATTCCTAACGGTTCTTTGTGTGAGAATAATCTTGACAAAAGACAGGTTTTTATAAAAAAATATTTCTAGCGGAGATATGGAGGTTTTATTCTATGATAAAGACAATTGCACGTTCACAGAGGTGTGTATGAAATGAAAACAAGAAAAAGGTGGAGTGAAAAATAAGACCTATTTTCCTGTTAAGGAAGATAGAAATTCTGAAATTGAAACCTTACTGGAAAACGAAACTTGAAAAATGCTTAACTCTTTATAAAACTTATGTGATCCTTTTAAAAATTTTATCTGGGCTTTATTTTGTGACATGATGACTTTAATCGATCCTTCTGGAACTTAACGACACTATTTGCACTGCACGTAAAGACATATAAAATCTTAAGTTAAATGAGAAGCGAGGTATGAAAAATAAAGGTTCGATAGTATAGACTTAGGATAATAGAATTATTATTTTTAAAACAAAAGCCTAGGGTTTGAATCATAGTTATTTTGCAAAACTAGCTTGACCGGATTTTGTGGGTAGTATCCGCTGAAAACACTCAGGAGACAACACTCCTCCTACTAGGGACACCTAGAGGTTTAACGGCTTGTTGCACATGCTCAGTGCAATCGCGTTCCCTGCGAAAGTGAGGTTAGGAATTTTTTTGTGAATAAACTGGCTTTGCTCGGGACGAGCAAATGATAAGTTTGGGGGTATTTGTTCATATCAGATTTTTACATTTTTATACCGCCCATTTTTTATCACATTGCTTATCGGTAGGTACTCTTGAGCCGTGTTTGCTAGTTGATTGCAGGATACAGGTTCTTATCTCTAAACAGTGAAATTCATGGAAAAACGCGACAAATTCTGGATTACTGCCAACCACAGATAAATACGGGTCTCCGCTCTCTATCCGTATATTGCCGCACACCAGTTTATAGGACAAAATGGCAAATCGATAGTCATTTTCATGCACAAAGCACAATGGCAACACAAAATCTAAGATATTTACGCGGAGCTCAAGGAAATCATGGAAAAAGATCCACATCAAATCACCTTTTGATCTGCTGAAATTCTGGAAAAATTGTGAAGAGTTTCTGCGAAAAAACATATACCACACTGCAGACAACATCAAAACAGGAAAAGCCACCAAATTCTATGACCCAACTCTTCTTTATGGCCGCGGATCCGCGGCCAACATGGCGCTTTGGCCGCGGATCCGCGGCCATGTTGACTCGGCAAGTGAACAATTTTCAGGGGCAGTTTGGACAATTCATGTTGGTCCTGAATGTTGCCATAGGTTCTCTGTTTCCAGCCTATAAATAGCCCAGAACTTGCCAAGCCAAAGGTGCTTATTTCTTGTGTAAAATTTTAGATATGCTTTGTTCTTCTTCTTCCTCTTTTCATCTTTTCTCCATTAAAATCTTGTAGTGAGGTTTCATGAGTGAAGTGATGAATAAAAGAGTTCTTTTTGTTATCATGCTTATCTTGTTATGTTGTTAATTATAATTGCTTGTAATCTTCAATTGCTAATCTAGTTTTTGTTATTTATTGTTTGTTTCTTTCTTGTTCTCTTTTTCTTTATCCTTAACAATAATGATGCTTAAGCTTGATCCTTGCCAAGGTGAGGTCTCAAATAGCTAGTTGTAATCTCCTGACCTCTTTCTTTCTATCTTCCTCCTTTTGTTGTATTTTCATTTTCTTGTAATGGGTGAGTAGTTTTCTTACTTGTTAGGGTAGGATAAGGAAAGTTTGAGAGAAGGAAATCTCTCTCGCTCTTTCCTTGCCCAACATCTTAATTCAGACTCCCGTTAATTAAACCACAATCCGCTCCCTACGGCACCCTATCCTACATGATAGCGGTGATTCCTTAGTGAGACCGGTTGTGGTTGAATTAACCGGAGGTTAAGGGTAAGAGCCAAGAACGGACGGACAAGCACCAAAAGGAAGAACTTAAGCGTTGAAAAGCCTAGCTTATATTCGCAAGTTCCTTCCTAGTCATGCTAATCCCCGTTGTTGCCGATTACCTTAACACCGATATTAAGAGTGGCAACGAAAGAAGTGAGCGACTCCTAACTCAAACTAACCTAATCCTAACCCTAACAAGCTCTCTTTATATAACATTTTAGCACATTGTTAATCTCAAACAAACCTGGACATTTGGACTTAACTCGTTAAAGCACACAGAAAAAGATTCCCATCTCCCTGCGGATGACCCGTACTCAATCAGCTAGCTACAAGCGAAACCGTCTTGATTCGGTAATTAACTAAGCACGCAAAAACTCTATCAATCAAGTCGCGTCAGCACGAGCTCGTCACGGACGAGGACTGACCGGGGCGTGATTCCAGGGACACACGATTGCATAGATTTATCGTCCTATTATGTTTTCGCGCCATGAGCGTTAGATGGATTGCTTTTACAAGATTTCTCGAATGTGCAGATCAGCACCGGAGGATTGGGCCACTGCTAGAGGCCAGCCAGAATGTGATGACCGTCAATGCACCGATTATTTGATGATTGAGGTACTGTTCAGCGTGCGGACAAATGAGCAAGTTGCTGCCGCGAATAACAAGATATCACCCCAGATGTTTGAATAATGCCGCACGAGTTGTACTTAAAGATATGGTAGAAGATCGCTAGTCAGCCAAGGAGGAATGACTAGGACATGTGATTCATTGCCTACCCCGATGCGAGGTCATCATATTGATTGATTCCAGCTAGAGATGACTTCACGCAGGTATGTTGGGAGTCGAAGGAAAACGGTCGAATGTTAGAAACGCATTTTTGCAGGTTTAAAGTATTCGGAAAAACATGCAAGTAATTTCGTGGACCCTCTAGAATAATGAAACCCTAACTCGATAAAATGACCATGAGAACGCTTTGAAACCTTAGGGTTTACAGCAGTTTCGCGGTGCCATTGATGAGGCTTAGGTTTGCCCTTCTACGGCTGGTCCATAGGTACTGTGGCATTTACTCGATATTATTAAACTGTACTCAAGATATTGAGCTCTTGGGGGATTATAGAACTTTGACGAATCGATCGAAAGGTTCGACGTCATTCGGATATCATATGATGGGATACATTGCTTGGGAGACTCCAGATACGAGTATAGCCGTTGGTGCGCAGTCCATGCAACCACGAAGAGACGTGTCCGAATCAGTCGACATTAGAGAAAAGTGGAGTACGAGGTTCGTACGAGATCTTGATGAGATAACGTTCCACTCCGCTGACATCAGAGATGTGATACGCATGCAGAGGCGTTGTAAATGGATATATCTTCCAGAAGGAGTCGTGATGAGTATTTAGCCGTTCCGGAACGAGAAATAGAATTCGTAAAGGATGATAACTTCCTGGCAGTTCGGCAGAAATGAGATTTGGGATAGACTTCGACAGGACCTTTCTGGAATACAATACGAGAAGACTTGGACCCAAGATCGGTCACCCAGTAGGCCAGAGTTCGGCATCGTCGTCGAGACATATTATGAGTGACCATGAAAGTTGTCTAGAGATCTTTAGAGGAAGTGCTAAAGCGGGACGGTTTCCGTCATCTTTGATTTCGGTATTTTGGCCGATTTATTTGCATGATTGAGATTTTGTGCACCACAGTTGGACTTGACTTCGATTTGATGTCATTCGAGATGTTGATTTTGATTTCATGCCTATGGTATGCATGTGATTTGTCTTGTGCTTTCGGCATAGTTTTCATGCACTTTAGTATTTGATTCGATTTGTGCACACTGATGCACATGGTTGTGATATTATACACCACGGTATACCTGAATTGGATTTGGATTGAAATGTATTGTATACCGTCGATTTCGATTGTGATACTCGATATTTGTTTTCGTTCACCTTGTGCACTTGATTTGGATTCTTGTGCATACTTGGGTGCTGGATGAGATTTCGGTGCACGCCAGATGCACTAAATCGGGATTCTTCGTGCATATCAGACGCACCTGATATTGCTGTCAGGCACACCATTGCCTTGACAGGTGTTTCGTGCACACTCATTGCACTTAGATTTTTTTTCTATGCACATGTATGGCACATTCATGGATTTCGATTTCCGTGCGCGCCAGACGCACATGGCATTCATATACACAGTTTGGGGATTGATTCTTTTGGAGCTGTATGTTTTATGATACTTACTATTTGGTATAGTAGCTGAGCAGGACTAGTCCGAGGACAATACCTGACTATATTTTTGAATGCATTGATAGTTATCGAAGAGATTTCCAAAAAGGAGCTATAGTCTCAGTATTTACCTACGTGTCCGAGATGACACGAGACATTTAACAAGGAAACCCTTCTAAATTATTTTCAAAACGGAGGGACGTGTATGTTAAACAATGGATATATATATATATAGTTATTTTCTTACAATAGACGTCCTCCCCTGTGCCATGATACGCGCATTGCACAGTGATTGGAAAAAGTTTGGCATGCATTTCTTTCAGATGTTTTGACGAAATTATCACGATGTTACATGTATAGTTTTGATGTATATCATGTTGGTTTTCGTATTGGATTTAGACATTGGTGTCTTCACCATAACTCCGATGATTGCGGGATGCTTGACGCAGTTTGGATTTTGGTTTATATACTCGTTTTTCATGCGCATTCATTGCGCTATGATGTGTTTTCTGTATTTATGATTTTAGAGCCCCGACGACTTGATCATTTTACTGAAATGTTTTAGTATTTGAGAGGTTTAAATTTAAATTCGGGGACCGAATTTCTTTAAGGGGGGAAGACTGTAACATTTCAGAAAAATAAAATATTATTTTTGGGAATTTATTTAATTAAATAATAAATATTATGAATATTTTAATAATGCGATATAATTAAATACCGATAAATTGAGAAATATTTGGAAAATTATAGGAATTACGAAAATGAAGGTGTTTTATATGATTGAAGAAAAATATAAATTCTTATGATTAAGTATATTCCATTTTTATGCTAATCGCGATTAAATATCACTAATCGTGCATTAAGCTTGTTTTGTGTACATGACATGCACCAAGTCACATTACACTTTTACACATTTTCTACCATGGCTTTTTCCTTATTTTCATGCATGGTTTTGTTTTTAAATGAAATGAAAAAGAAAGGAAAAATAAAAGAAAATGAATAAACAAAGAGGGATGGGCATGAGAGAAAGAGGTGAGGGGTTTCCTTTGACTTGGCCATTCTTTTCGCTCCTCATTTTTCTTCATCTTTCCCCCCTTCCTCCTCCATGGCTGCCTCATTCCCCACCTCCTTTTTGTTGGGTTTGTTTAGCACCCTATGAAGAGTTTTGAAGCATCACATGTCCAAAAGTTTAAGTTTTTATTGTGCCAAACAAACACGCAAAGGAATCGATCCTAGAAAATTAAGGTTACAAAACTTTAAGCTAATAAAAGTTAGGGTTTAGAGAGTATAAACTTTGTAGCTCCCTACGCTAGACTCCTCGGCTACTTGGGGGTTGAAAAAACTCCGTTTGAACTCCTTGACGTCACCGATGATCCACCCGGAGTCCGCTTTGTCCAAGCTAGCGACTTTCTCCGATCAAGGGAACGGAATCAAGTTAACACCCTAAACAAGTGGGCTATACTTGTGTAGAATGGTGTTGTGGTTCTCTTTCTCACTTCAAAATCCTAACTTGTTGATTATATAGCTCACTATAAAAATCTAGAGAGCTATGAAGGAGGAGGAAGAAGATAATAGCAATATTGAAGAAGATGATAACTATCTCTTTCATGAAAATAGAAAAATATATCAATATATCTTTTCAATCTATCATCTCAAACCATGGTTGAATCATTATTGTACTAGAGTTAAAACACAAAAGGAAATTAACCAAAGGTTAAAAGGTGGGTGAGAATGGTTAAGTCAAAAGAAGAGTGTAGAAGAAAACAATAATGAACCTTTTATTTCCTTTTATGTTTAAATATAAATACAATAATAATTCATAAAAAATACCATGGTGTGAGTCTTATATTGCCACCATTTTCATATATATCCAACCATGATAAATGTATGTATGCATGTATGTATGTATACACATCCATATGTGCATGAAACTAGAATGAAAGAAAAACATACATGCATTCATACATCCATCCAACACAAGAAAAGGATTTCTAGTGAGAAACTAATGGTTAAATGATAAATCAACACTTGATTTACCAATCCGGCCATATCTCATATGACCCCTACCAAAAGCAAGCTGCCCGATCAATATACGGTATCCTATACGCGCATTTTAATCGGGTCCATGCGCATATCGCATACGCGCACCACAACGTTTCGCCTGGACTAGGAAACTCCATTGTGGGACTCTGAGACTCGTCAATACGCCGGCAGTGGGTGATGATCATATCAAGCACCCCCAAGCCGCAAGCGGTCAGCTAAACGTAACGGCCACCCGGGTATTGAGCGATCAGAAGAGAACAAGCGAACCTGCTACAACTCCCGTCGAGCCGATCGGCGACACTTCCCGTACAGTCCGGTCTCCTCGTCTGATATGTCGCATATCAAGTCTAGTGGTGGTAAACGTCTGACCCTAATAACCGATAAGTCGTGCCGATGTAAGGCTCATAACGGGTCGAGAAACTACTGGTAACACTTACCAGCAAATCTCTGATCAGCCCTGGCCAGGGACTTCCCTGTTACGGCCAATCAAGCACAACGCAACATCAACCCCCAATACCGGGAGAGACGAAACCCCTCCTATCGCTCATTGCCTCCATGTGGCTCGGGACTGTACCCAAAAACCACCGTTTTGCATGCCCTCATGGACGTGGTAAGGTGGTGATCAAAGCACAGTGGGAATCACACAAGACTCTATGACGATCTCGGGTCTACAGACTAACCTGAACAAGTGTCACCTGAGAACTGCCATCTGACGTGAGGTATAATACCATCTGGGAGTTCTCGGCGAGTCCGTCCAGTGTACCCAGTCTCCACTGAGCACCCGTATACCATCTCTGATGTCAAACACCAATGGATATGGGATCATCCATCGCCCATCTCATGGGTCGAGAAGCGTATACGCTAGTCTACACTGGTATATCGATGCCCTGTCTCGATACACCCACGAATAGGGACCTTGAAGGATGTACTTATGGACCACCATGTCCCCACTAGTATGATCTGCATCATAGTCCAGGTAGTCAAGTATACATCCTAAGGGCTTTATCAACATGTAACCATAAGACAGTTTAAAGAGACTAGTGTACATGTTAAGATAAAGAGTAACTAGATAGCATACTATCATATCGAGCAAGAAAGTCATCTCTATATATGTCCAAGCATCCAATATAATATACATCATCTGTACAATACTGGCCTCTAGGGCATACATAAAACTAACAATCTCCCACTTGCACTAGGGCCAGCTGCTGTAGTATCGCATACCGAGCATCCCGAAGAGTCTCTCAAACTGTATCTGGGGAATGACTTTCGTGAGTGGATCCGCTGTGTTGTTCTTCGTGTCAACCCTCCTGACCTCGATCTCCCGACGATCAACTATCTCCCGGATCAGGTGATACCGCCTCAGAATATGCCTGGATCGCTGATGGGACCTGGGTTCCTTGGCCAAAGCCACCGCTCCATTGTTATCGCAATACAAAGGTATTGGATGCTCAATGGATGGAACCACTCCAAGTTCAGTAATGAACTTCTTGATCCAGACAGCCTCTTTGGCAGCATCGTTGGCAGCGATGTATTCAGCCTCCATCGTTGAGTCTGCCACGGTTTCCTGCTTGGAACTCTTCCAGCTAACCGCCCCTCCGTAAAGGGTAAAGACAAATCCCGACTGCGACTTAGAGTCGTCCTTATCACTATGGAAGCTCGAATCGGTAAAGGACTCCACTTGGAGCTCTCCGTTACATACACCAAGAACATATCTCTAGTCCTTCGCAAGTACTTGAGAATGCTCTTCACAGCTGTCCAGTGACTCTCTCCAGGATCAGCTTGATACCTGCTCACTATACTTAGTGAGTATGCTACATCGGGTCTGGTACATAGCATCGCATACATGATAGAGCCTACTGCCGAAGCATAGGGTATCCCTTGCATACGAGCTCTCTCCAAATCAGTCTTGGGAGACATCTCTTTGGAGAGAGTGACTCCAGAGAACGTGGGCAAGTTCCCACGCTTGGACTCTTCCATACTAAACCTCTTTAGTATGGTGTCAATGTACCTGGATTGGGACAATCCCAAAATCCTTTTGGATCTATCTCTATAGATCCTAATTCCCAATATGCAGGAGGCATCACCAAGATCTTTCATTGAGAATCTTTGTGATAAGAAGAGCTTGACCGATTGCAGCATAGGAATATCATTTCCTATCAAGAGTATGTCGTCCACGTACAATACGAGGAAGACAACCTTACTCTCTGCCACCTTCTTGTAGATACAAGGTTCATCTGGGTTTTTGACGAAATCAAACTCTTTGATAACGACGTCAAAGCAGATGTTCCAACTCCGCGATGCTTGCTTTAATCCGTAAATGGATTTAAGCAGCTTGCACACCTTCCCGCTGCTCCCACTGTCTACGAAGCCCTCTGGCTGAGTCATGTACACGCACTCTTCTAAATCACCATTTAGAAAGGCGGTCTTAACATCCATTTTCCAGATTTCGTATTCATGATAAGCAGCGATGGCAAGCATGATCCGGATGGATTTAAGCATAGCCACTGGAGAAAAGGTCTCGTCATAGTCCACACCTGGTCTTTGACGAAAATCCTTTGCTACAAGTCTAGCTTTGAAAGTCTCCACTTTCCCATCTACACCAAGTTTCTTCTTGAAGATCCACTTGCTCCCAATGGGTTTTACCCCTTCAGGAGCAACGTCTAAAATCCATACTTTGTTGGTGTACATGGATTCCATCTCGGACCGCATAGCATCCAGCCATTTCACTGAGTCCCCACTCGTGATGGCCTGCTCGAAGCTTGTTGGGTCATCATCCTCCATGATGCAATCCTCGCTTCCACCATCCATGAGAAAACCGTAGTATCTCTCAGGTTGGCGATGAACCCTACTAGATCGGCGGAGAGGTTGAGGTTCATTGGGAGCTACTGAATCTTCTGGTTCCACTAAATCTTCACTTACGGTTTGTGTATCTGGAACCTCTTCCAGCTCTACCACTTTGCCACTAATTTCTTTTTCAAAGAATTCCTTTTCTAAAAAGGTGGCATGTTGAGAAACAAACACTTTTTGTTCCTCACTGTGGTAGAAAAAATACCTATATGAATTCTTTGGATATCCCACAAACTTGCAGAGAACTGACCGTGCCTCGAGCTTGTCCGGATTTTGCCTTTTGACATAGGCCGGACAACCCCATATCATAACTCGTTTAAAGTATGGTCTCTTCCCACTCAATATCTCATATGGTGTGGTAGGTACAGATTTAGATGGAACTTGATTCAATAGGTATGTTGTTGTTTCCAGCGCATAACCCCAGAAGGAAATAGGTAACTCAGCTGTGCTCATCATAGAGCGCACCATATCTAATAGGGTGCGGTTCCTCCGTTCTGATACACCATTGTGCTGTGGTGTATATGGAGGAGTCAGCTGAGAGAGAATCCCATTCTCTTTTAGGAAGTCCAGGAATTCATTGCTTAAGTATTCTCCTCCTCGATCAGATCGTAGGATTTTAATACTTTTTCCGGTTTGGTTCTCAACTTCTTGTTTATATTCCCTAAATTTCTCAAAAGCTTCTGATTTGTGTTTCATCAGGAACACATATCCGAATCTAGAGAGATCGTCAGTGAATGTAATGAAGTATGAAGAACCATCCCTGGCATGTGAAGACATGGGACCTCATACATCACTATGAATAAGTCCCAAGAGTTCGGTAACTCTTTCTCCGTGTCCCGTAAACGGAGTTTTGGTCATCTTGCCTTTGAGACATGACTGGCAAGTGTCATAAGATGAAAATTCGAAAGGTTTCAAATATCCATCCTTATGCAACTTAGCCAGTCGTGTCACATTGATGTGACCCAGTCTACAATGCCACAAGAAGGATTCGTTCAGTTCTGAACTCTTCCTCTTTTGTGTGTTTGTTATGCTCAGAACTGTAGATTGATTTAGAACATAAATGCCATTGCACAACGTGCCTGATCCAACCAACTTTTGGTTACGGAAAATGTTCATAACATTGTCCTGTAATACAAAATTATATCCTTCTTTGCTCAACAAAGAAACCGATATAATGTTGCATATCAGGTTCGGCATGTAATAGCATTCGTTCAGAACCAATGTATTACCAGTTGGTAATACAAGGTGATATTCCCCGACAGTCTTAGCTGCAACAATTGCACCATTTCCAACTCTTATGTCTTTATCACCTTCTCCAAGTTCTCTACCTTTCCTGAGCCCATGTAACTGATTACATATATGGGATCCTGACCCGGTATCTAATACCCAGGACGTAGAGCAAATGGAGAAACAGTTCTCTGTAACGAACACACCCGAAGAAAATGCATCAACTTGTACTTTCTTCATTCGGGTGGCATGGGAATCCTGGTATTCCCCTATATCCTGTTCAGTCCTATAACTCTTATAAGAAAGAACGGAACCAATGTTCCCCAGCATAGTATAACATGCGGGTTCGGTCAATACATCCATATTATTATCTTTATTAGGGCATGACATGGTCGCTACCTGGAGAGAGAGAGAAGAAAACACTTTAGCGTATGCTCGTGCAAGATCAGATTGGTTATTATCTTATCTAATCAGGATGGCTCCCACTGCTTTTTATCAAATCTTCCTTCAAACCCTAAAAGGAAAGACTAGCCGGGATTAATTACACACTACAAGTTCGCTAATCTTTCAGCCAGGCCAGTGTCGGTACTTTGAGGGAGGTCCCCCGTGCTTTCGCACGAACCTAATTAATGTAAACCTCGTTTTCCCAGAGGCGTAACCCCGTTGACACCTTTCTAGACACCTACTTGATCAGCTAATTGCAACGTGTAAAACTCTCCCAGGAGTAACTCTTACTCGTAGTGGGTATCGGGATCCAACTATCTCATAGAAGGTATGCAATCACATTGCAAATTTCAACACTTGAAATTCCCGATAATGCTTTTACCCCGAACGATCTATGACCTTGACAAGGTCAACAAACCATAGACCGCAAGTCAAGTTCAACCCGTCATTTCTTGATTGAATCAAACCCACCCGCACGACCCTTGACAAGGTCAACAAGGCCGTACGACTACCCTAACCCAATCTGCATCATATGCATAAGCAGACAAATACTGGTTAGCTACTGCACACTGCACCTTGACAAGGTCAACAAACGCAGCACAAATACTAAACAGGACTTATCTGAAATGACGGAAGGCTACGACAGGTTTTTCTGAAAACCTATTGCGTAATGAACTTGATATCGTTGTAGAATCAAATGAAGTTTTAAAATGGAGTGATTTTGAGGCTTTTCTAGTTTTGCTAAAGGGGTCACTCCCGGTGAAGGGATCGTCGGCCCTTTCCTCGTCGAATGAGGTGCGGGATATATCATATATATCACTGTGCAAAGCAAAAACCCAAAAGCAGTCAAAAGCAAACCGAGTGTGTAGCATCTGCCAGTTATTGCTAAAGGAGTCACTCCCGGTGAAGGGATCTCGGTCCTTTCCTCATCAAATATGGTGCAGGGTATATCATATATACCGCTGTGCAAAGCAAGAACTGTAGCTACCTGTTTTATTTTAAAATTAGATTCTACAACATCTTAGGTTTCTTTTCTTTCATTAATCACATTAATGAAGTCCCATCATTTAAATACCTAAACATCACAGATAGATATGACGTACACTTATGCCATCCGCATTCGCCTCGATGTCCCCTCGTGCACCGTTAGGTTAGGTAACTAACGACAGAGCAGGGCAGGGCTAGCGCGGGTGTAAAACATAAGTAACGTCTATATAATATATCATATATACTATATACTGTCCATCACAGAACATCACATGATCACATCACAGATATCGCAGCAGAAACATAGATATAATGTGGGATATACTAGGACGTCCGTATTTAGTATTTAGCCAAAATAGAAAATACGGATTCCACGGTCGCGATGAATAGCTAAGCCCCACACCCTGGACCCCTACGAGAGCGGCAAGCGACCCTACCAATTCTGGAGTTTAGGAGACCCGGTCTCGACTCCTCGAGATGGCCTTCCACTGAACCCCAGAACCCGGTCACCTGTGCTCCCCTCCTTTGGTCCATCCTAATGCGGAAAAGTAAATAATATACAACACTGGTGACACAACCGCAACCTAGAAGTGCCCCAAATAAAAGAATATTACATTACATTTGAATTTACATGAATGAAAATATAGAACTCTCATCTCACAATAAACCCCCCGGCTATTCGATCGCGACAATCCTACACATCATACCTCAGCAACACATAATATCACATATCATCAACGTAAGTAAGTATGCGTACCCCGATTGTCGTTGATGTATAGCAACGAAACCGGCGATATCGTACATACTACACTTACGGTCACAGAAAAGAAAGTGTAAAACTACAATATTTGGAATCCAGATTCTCTTTAGACATCATAAATGCGAAATATCACATATTTCGTATTTCATGCCTCAACTACATGAATTCCACATATTGTATCACATTCCAGACAAACAGACAGTATTAAAGTTTTCGAACGAACGATCAAGCACCCAAGATTCACTAAAGCTCAACACTTGAGCAGGGTTCAAAAATCCGGAGTGTGACACAGTAGTAGCGGTCCAGCCGTAGAAGGGTCAAGCCAACGCCTCACATGTAGCACGCCGTACTGCCCCAAACCCTAAGGTTCAAAGGGCAGTTCGAGATGGTCACATAATCGAGTTAAGGTTTGTTGTCTTCTAGAGGGACCACCGCAAAAAGACTTGCACTTATCTCCAAAGTATTTAAACCCCGTGAATAGCGAGCAAATGATATTCGTTCAAACACTTCAATACTTTCTAGTTTACCCGGAAAAGAAAACGAAATGAAAATTCCGATCGAAACGACGAGTCCAAAACCATCTCCAAAAATTTTCAACAGCAGATTCAGATTAAACATACTCAAAATATACTGTAGCAGGTAAGGAAAAATACTGTGCAAAATGGAGTAAAAGATCCCTTCCTATGGCCGCGGATCCGCGGCCTAAGCCTGCTTAGGCCGCGGTTCCGCGGTCAAAAGTACTGTTCATGGCCACGAATTTTCCAGTTTGTCTTATCTTTACCTGCTCTATTTTTTTAGAATTTTTAATTCTGAAAAAAGTCAGTTTTTAAAAAATTTCAAGAGAGCACAAAAAAAATGTATTTTTGTCCGATCGGGGTTTTCACTTCGTAAAAACGTCGCCTAAAGTTCTAGGTCGGCTCTGATACCAATGTTGGGTTTGTTTAGCACCTTATGAAGAGTTTTGGAGCATCACATGTCCAAAAGTTTAAGTTTTTATTGTGCCAAACAAACACGCAAAGGAATCGATCCTAGAAAATTAAGGTTACAAAACTTTAAGCTAATAAAAGTTAGGGTTTAGAGAGTACAACCGTTGTAGCTCCCTACGCTAGACTCCTCGGCTACTTGGGGGTTGAAAAAACTCCGCTTGAACTCCTCGACGTCACCGATGATCCACCCGGAGTCCGCTTTGTCCAAGCTAGCGACTTTCCCCGATCAAGTGAACGGAATCAAGTTAACACCCTAAACAAGTGGGCTATACTTGTGTAGAATGGTGTTGTGGTTCTCTTTCTCACTTCAAAATCCTAACTTGTTGATTATATAGCTCACTACAAAAATCTAGAGAGCTATGAAGGCGGAGGAAGAAGATAATGGCAATATTGAAGAAGATGATAACTATCTCTCTTCCATGAAAATAGAAAAATATATCAATATATCTTTTCCATCTATCATCTCAAACCATGGTTGAATCATTATTGTACTAGAGTTAAAACACAAAAGGAAATTAACCAAAGGTTAAAAGGTGGGTGAGAATGGTTAAGTCAAAAGAAGAGTGTAGAAGAAAACAATAATGAACCTTTTATTTCCTTTTATGTTTAAATATAAATACAATAATAATTCATAAAAAATACCATGGTGTGAGTCTTATATTGCCACCATTTTCATATATATCCAACCATGATAAATGTATGTATGCATGTATGTATGTATACACATCCATATGTGCATGAAACTAGAATGAAAGAAAAACATGCATGCATTCATACATCCATCCAACACAAGAAAAGGATTTCTAGTGAGAAACTAATGGTTAAATGATAAATCAACACTTGATTTACCAATCCGGCCATATCTCATATGACCCCTACCAAAAGCAAGCTGCCCGATCAATATACGGTATCCTATACGCGCATTTTAATCGGGTCCATGCGCATATCGCATAAGCGCACCACAACGTTTCGCCTGGACTAGGAAACTCCATTGTGGGACTCTGAGACTCGTCAATACGCCGGCAGTGGGTGATGATCATATCAAGCACCCCCAAGCCGCAAGCGGTCAGCTAAACGTAACGGCCACCCGGGTATTGAGCGATCAGAAGAGAATAAGCGAACCTGCTACAACTCCCGTCGAGCCGATCGGCGACACTTCCCGTCCAGTCCGGTCTCCTCGTCTGATATGTCGCATATCAAGTCTACGGGTGGTAAACGTCAGACCCCAATAACCGATAAGTCTTGCCGATGTAAGGCTCATAACGGGTCAAGAAACTACTGGTAACACTTACCGGCAAATCTCTGATCAGCCCTGGCCAGGGACTTCCCTGTTACGGCCAATCAAGCACAGCGCAACATCAACCCCCAATACCGGGAGAGACGAAACCCCTCCTATCGCTCATTGCCTCCATGTGACTCGGGACTGTACCCAAAAACCACCGTTTTGCACGCCCTTATGGACGTGGTAAGGTGGAGATCAAAGCACAGTGGGAATCACACAAGACTCTATGACGATCTCGGGTCTACAGACTAACCTGCACAAGTGTCACCTGAGAACTGCCATATGACGTGAGGTATAATACCATCTGGGAGTTCTCGGCGAGTCCGTCCAGTGTACCCAGTCTCCACTGAGCACCCGTATACCATCTTTGATGTCAAACACCAATGGATATGGGATCATCCATCGCCCATCTCATGGGTCGAGAAGCGTATACGCTAGTCTACACTGGTATATCGATGCCCTGTCTCGATACACCCACGACTAGGGACCTTGAAGGATGTACTTATGGACCACCATGTCCCCACTAGTATGATCTGCATCATAGTCCAGGTAGTCAAGTATACATACTAAGGGCTTTATCAACATGTAACCATAAGACAGTTTAAAGATACTAGTGTATATGTTAAGATAAAGAGTAACCAGATAGCATACTATCATATCGAGCAAGAAAGTCATCTCTATATATGTCCAAGCATCCAATATAATATACATCATCTGTACAATACTGGCCTCTATGGAATACATACAACTAACACTTTTAACCCTCACACAACACCGCCAAAAACTTATCAAAACTCCATCTCCATTTCATTAAAAACATGCACAAGCTCATTACAAGCACTTTGGACCAAGAAAAATTGGATTTTGGGCACTTGGGGAAACTCAAGAAAATTCTTGAGTTGCCAAATGAGGTAATTTCACCACCATTAGTGTAGTAATCCATTCTCTTTAGTGTCTATGCATGTTGAGAAGTGTTTAAGTTTGATTTAGTGAACTTTGGAAATTCAAAGTTAGGGTTTTGAGGAAGTCTTGAATTGAGATAGTGTAATTGAAATTAGTAGAGGCCATACAACCCCTCTAGTGCTAGAATTCTGGACTAAATCATAGACCTAAACACCAAACCCCATACTTAGAAACCCCCGATATCGGAAAATTGTGGAAATTATGATGAAGTTTAGTGACCTGCTATCACCCGGGGCACCTGAAAATTTTATAGCGATTACAGTGAGGTGTGCAGGTGATATGGAGCTTACCCTAAAGACCCGAGACCCTACCCATTCTTTATGGTCACCAATTTATTTCCTATGGCCGCAATTTGCGGCCAGGGTAGGGGCATTTTGGTTCTTATTGGTTCCATGGCTCATTAATCAGTAAAATCGACCCTTTACATATGCAAAATTGGCTAATTTCACCTAGGGTAAAATCTGGAAGTGTTTTACGTAGTTTCTGATTTTGTTTTGCGGCTTTTAATGAATTGAAGTTTTGATATTCATGTTTTATCGGTCTATTCACGTTTATTCGTCAATCGTCGAGAGTTGTTGGTTATTCTTGCATGCGTAGACATAGGTTTTAACCTATGTACGATTCGTGTGTCGTTTTGGTTTTCATGCGTGATTTCCGTTTATGATGTTGTATGTATACATATGTAGGTACCCCCACATGGACTTTGGATGATGAAGAAGAGGATGACGACATCGACTTCGTCGAGCGATGATCAGGTGAGTAGATATATATCTATGGGGGAAGTCGGGTGGATGGCGTATAACACCCCCGCTGTTTCGTAGTATAGAACGCGAATGCGTTATGATATATATAGATGTATGCTTATATGCTATTATAAGATGTGTATACTTAGTAAGGAATGCTAAGTGACTTTGGGATTGTTTTAGCATACTTGTAGGAAAACACATTTAGTTAGTTTCTTAGTCGCCAACCCTAGAGTAGTGATTTGCATACACGCACATATACACGCATACATTTTATTTCTTGTACGTATATGGGGATATGTATATATATATATATACACACACATAGGTATGAGACTATGTATATATATATATACATGGATGATGAGGATAGTACATGGTATTTGTAGATGAGTCGATGAGATTGGTCATGATGCCACGAGATCGGTGATATGACATTGTTCGTATTATGAGATACGACATGATTGTTATAGCGGGTCCTTGGGAGATGTGTTTTCATACACACGCATAGATATATGTAGATGGTATCAGTATGTACTAGACTTAGATCTGTACTCCTAATACAGGATATGGTGATAAGGATACCAGATGAATGATGGGATAAATATGATATCCGACCCGTACCCAGATTGGGATGTCGTACGATGGATTTACCGTACGAGCTATATATTGATGATAGTTTCACCCTCTTGACTCGAGGATATCATGTTATATATTGTATCTTATATGATAATATTGAGGCGGGATCACCGACTATTTTATATATATATATATATATATATATATATATATATCGACTCAGACATAGGCGGTTTTCCTTACCCTTTCGATTAGTCTGTTAGTTTAGTCCTGTAGTTTACTTGTAGATGTTAGATTAGACTCGAGTCATACCTATTTCAAAACTAATATCGTGATTATTTTTAAAGACAGGACAAGGGATTCTACGGATATTTCAAAGGACATACCTTTTCTTAAAAACACCGTAGTCCCTTTTTACTAAACACCACGATTCGTGTTATTTCAAATGTCAAAACCGTGTGACTCACATATATTGATGTAGATTCTTTATTGTTGCGTGTATTATTCATTTTCCGCATACTCTTGCTATTCGCATCGCATCGCATGTTTAAATGTGTTTATCGCCATATTAAACACATGATATCAGGACACCAGCACCATTACCGATGATGCGTATGTCTACGAACACTTACTTGCCGGCTCACACACATCATCAACGGTAATTGCCATGTCACGTACACTTTAGAGAATATTAATTCATTGATATTGCTTGTTAGCTTTCGACATGATACTAGTGAGCCTGCTTTTATATGATAGCTTAGACATTTCATTTATTTACTGCGTTATCTCATGCATGTATATTCATATATTCATTTTCCATGCAATAATATTGGTCAGTCCGGATTGCCGGAGCCCAGTATTCATTATTTATTTACATCGTGATTTATGATTTCGGATTTCCATGAGATTGCTAGATTTGGAGAAACCGCAAGGATTTTATAAACTGATTATCATTTTAAAATGAAAGTTGCGGTTTACTCATGATATGATTTGAGATATGTCCACCATGAGTTTTCTCCGTCCTTGAGCGATATCATACACCCGATTTGAGGTGGAGGAGGAACCGTCTGTGGGTGCATGGTGGACCCAGTGCGGTACCCCGGGGCAAGATGGTCGCAGATGATGGCGTTGAGCCTGGCAGGGGAGCACTACCGACCGGTGATTGTATTGTGACTCGAAGGATATCCGGAGGATACCGATCGGAGTATGGGCCAGTCCGGATAGACGGAGCCCTAAATATTGAGATCTGATGATTTGGGCCAGTCCGGATAGCGGGAGCCCTAGATATTGAGATTCGAGGATACAGGCCAGTCCGGATAGCCGGAGCCTGAGATATTCATATATTGGGATTTATATACATTTTGTGTCGATACTAGACACTGGTTTGCCTGTTGATTTCATTGATGATACCTCGCTTTATACATACAGAAATCTCACTAAACTAAGAAAACAGTTTTTCTCATTCATGATGTATTCTGTTTTCATTATATTGCATTCATATCTCATAGTTATGATATGTTGCTACCTGAGGCACTGACATGAGCACATGGTATTACACTTATATATAGATGTTTACCCCTTGCCACCTTATCATTCTTTAGGCTTTATAATTTTGAGGATTTATGTTTTATGATCGTATTGACCTAGGATTGAGTCATACATACGATTTCTGCTCTGTGATGTTTTCTACTCACGAGTTGGCAACTCACCCCCGTTGTGCAACAGTTTCTTCCAGGTTTTGCCGTACAGGTTTCCTTGGTGGCTTTGCTGGCACACTGCTTCTTCCGAGTGATTTCCTTGATAGGTGGGTTCACTCGCATCGTGACCACCGTTGTACCTTTTGTTATATTTCAGTTGTATCTAGTAAACTCCATCAACCAGACTTGTATTATTTGATAACCTTAGAAGACCAG
This sequence comes from Agapanthus africanus, assembly GCA_030015575.1. NCBI lineage: Eukaryota > Viridiplantae > Streptophyta > Magnoliopsida > Asparagales > Amaryllidaceae > Agapanthus > Agapanthus africanus. The sequence goes on along the minus strand of JASDDO010000012.1, from coordinate 296,317,593 downwards.
TTATATATTCTTTCGACATTAGAGTCGAGCGTTGTATTATTACGATTTTCTTGATGTTGTTGAGTTTCCTTTTGAGTTTTGATCCCCACCCTTCGGCGTTATATATTATATTACTTGCGTGGTTGTGACCGCCAATTGGCGAAGAGCCAGTTCCCGCTTGGGGATTCTTTTATATATATTATGCATGTTGTATCCTTTTGGGGCCTGTATTTACAAAAGAAACTCTGCCGAATATTTCAGAAAAGACTGGATGTTTTAAAAATGCATACTTCGGCTTATGTTATTAAAACCAGTTTTCTGCACTTCTTCCTTAAAATAGTTTAGATTTCTGGGATTTTTGGCATACTTGAATTAGATGGGGTCCTATAGACTTCATATGATTCAAGTGCCAGTCACATGCCATTTTGGGTCGTGATAGATACCGACCGGTGTTATTGGATGACAGGATCGTTCGGGGAACGATACCTGAAGGAAATAGAAGATTTGTGTCGATTTTGGACACGGGAAAATGAACCTTATTTGGAAAATAATTGATGATATTTCAGTTTTGATTTATATACTCAGTAATACATGTTCATGCTGCACACTATTATCATGCATTATTCATCCTTGTTGATATTAGCTCTAGTTCGTCATACCTACATTATCAGCCGATATATGTTAGTTTTATTCACTGAGTTGGAACTCACCCCCGTTGTGCCATAGTTCCTTGCAGGAGTCGTGTGGACGCACAGCAGCAGTGTAGATCCACTCGTCATCTTTTATCGCTCTTTTTGTTAGGTGGGTTACTTACGCAGTAACCTCCTATTTTAGATATATGTATTTTGGATCTAGTAATACTCCATCAGAATATGTATATTGACTTAGAACGAAACATGTTGTATATGTTCTAAAATTCGACTGAGTGATATCGTTAGTTATGTTAACTTATTTTTTTTCTTAAATATTGTATGATGTTCTTCACCTTGAATGTTGTACTAGTATTGCGTGTTGATTTCCGCTATTTGGCATTGTTTTGCTCCCAACTAGGGAGGCAACTAAATTACACAACTTAAAATGGCTTTCTATTAATAATTAAAAAGGAGGAAATGTTGAAACTTTAAAATCAGTTGTTTACATTTCAACTTTTAAAAACCTTTCGGCATTCTTCATCTTTCTTATTACATAAACAATGAAATTTTCTAAATTTCCGCAAAAAGGGTTTTTGATCTTTGTTTTCTGGCTTACTCAGATTGTGTCGTTATTTTTAGATATCATACAATCTAAGTTCCGGTCACGGACCAAAAATTGGGTCGTGGCATTAGGGTTTTGATCATTTACTTGATTAAAACAATTATGAGGTGGAGGAAAGTATTTGTTATTTTTTTATTATCGAGATTATCATTTATCAAAATACTTTCTCTTTCCTCAAGAGAGCTCTCATGTTAGCTCTCTTCTTCTTCCTCTCAACACAAATCCTTATGGTCTCATAAGTTGAGTAAATTAGGGTTTCAAGAGACAAATAAATCCATCTTCATACTCTACATCACCTAGGAGATCAAGTATAAAAATCTTGTTGTCCTAGTTACCTCGGTTTTGAGGTGGAGCTCGGAATATAGACTCTCGGGTGGATCGTCTTTGACTCGAGGAGGCCGTGGAGGTTGCTACGATCCGGATCAATCCTTAGAGCCTATGTAGACGAGGAGGACAACGATGAAGACCCGAAGGACTTGTATCATGAGGTATAACTTTCTTTCTGAGTAGTTAAATCTCATGTTGTTTGCTAGCTAATGTTTATGTACGATCCTTGGTTCTAGTCGATGTTGCGAAGCTCGAAAAAATAATTTTTTGCAAATTCCGCCTCCTCGCGAACACCTGGGATGCGCGACATCAACTTACAATACGCTTGATAGGAAATGGTGTTCCTATGCTACCCTCGGTCAAGCTCCTCTTATCACAAGATTCTCCATGAAGGATCTGGGTGATGCCTCCTACATCCTGGGGATTTAGATCTATCGAGATAGATCTAAATGGATGTTGGGATTGTCCCAATCCAGGTACATTGACACCATACTAAAGAGGTTTACTATGGATGATTCCGAGAGTAGGAATTTACCCACGATCTCAGGAATCACTCACTCCAAAGAGATGTCCACCAAGACTGATTTGGAGAGGGCTCGCATGCAGGGGATACCCTATGCTTCGGCAGTCGGGTCTATCATGTATGTGATGTTATGTACCTGACCGGATGTAGCGTACTCACTTTGTGTTGTAAGCAGGTATCAATCAGATCCTGGGGAGAATCACTAGACAGCTGTGAAGAACATTCTTAAGTACTTGAGAAGGACTAAAGAAATGTTCTTGGTGTTTGGTAACGGTGAACTCCAAATGGATTCCTTTACCGATTCGAGCTTCTAGAGTGATAAGGACGACTATAATTCGGTCTCGGGTTTTTTCTTCACCTTCAATGGAGGGGCGATTTGTTGGAAGAGTTCCAAGAAAGAAACCGTTGCAGACTCGACGATGGAGGCTGAATACATCGCTGCCAACGATGAGGCCAAAGTGGCTGTCTGGATGAAGAAATTCATAACTGAACTTGGAGTGGTTCCATCATTGAGCATCCAATACTTTTGTATTGTGATAACAATGGAGTTGTGGTTTGGCAAAGGAACCCAGGTCCCATCAGCGATCCAGGCATATTCTGAAGCGATATCATCTGATCCGGGAGATAGTTGATCGCCGGGAGATCGAGGTCAAGAGAGTTAACATGAAGAATAGCACGTCGGATCCACTAACAAAGGCCATTCCCCAGATACAATTTGAGAGACTCTTCGGGATGTTAGGTATGAGATACTACAACAACTGGCCTTAGTGCAAGTGGGAGATTGTTAGTTGTATGTATGCCCTAGAGGCCATTGTGGTACATGATTGTATATTATAATGGATGCTTAGACATATATAGAGAGGACTTTCTTGCTCGACATGATAGTATTCTATCTTGTTGTTCTTTATCTTAACATGTAGACTAGTATTGTGATGCTGTCTTGCTCTCACATGTTGGTAAAGACCTTAGGATGTATACTTGACTACCAGGATTATGATGCAGATCATACGAGTGGGGCCAGGGTAGTCAACAAGTTCATCCATTAATTGTTCCTAATCGAGGGTGTATCGAGACGGGGAATCGATATTCCAGAGTAGACTAGCGTATACGCTTCTTGACCAATATGATGGGCGATGGATGATCCCATATCCATTGGTGTTTGACATCAAAGATGATATAAGGGTGCTCAGTAGAGACTGGGTACACTAAAAAGGACTCGCCGAGAACTCCTTGATGGTATTATACCTAACGTCAGATAGCAGTTCTCTGGTGACACTGGTACAGGTTAGTCTGTAGACCCGAGATCGTCATAGAGTCTTGTGTGATTCCCACTGTGCTTTGATTTCCACCTTACCACGTTCAAGAGAGCATGCAAAACGGTGGTTTTTGGGTACAGTTCTGAGTCACATGGAGACAATGAGCGATAGGAGGGGTTTCGTCTCTCCCGGTGTTGGGGGTTGATGTTGCATTGTGCTCGATTGGCCATAACAGGAAGTCCCTGGCCAAGGCTGATACGGAATTTTCTGGTAAGTGTTATCAGTAGTTTTTCGACCCGTTAAGAGCCTCACATCGGCATGACTTATCAAATTACTGGGGTCAAACGTTTACCACCCATAGACTCGATATGCAGCATATCAGACGAAGAGACTGGACTGTACGGTAGTGTTGTTGTTGGATTCACTGGAGTATGGACAAGCTTGCTTGTTGATCTTCTGATCGCTCAATACCCGGGTAGCCATGACGTCCAGCTAGTACCGCTCACGGCTTGTGGGTGACTGATATGATAATCACCTACTACCGGCGTATTGACGAGTCATTAGAGTCCTACACAGAGGTTTCCTAGCTCATGCGCAACGAAGTAGGGCACATATGTTATATGTGCGGGACCGAGATTAATACGTGTTTGTGATACTGTATTCCAATCTCGCGATATAGGTTATATGTGATATAACCAGATCGTTGAATCAAGTGTTGATTCAATGATATGTTATATGTATAAGTTATATGTATATGTGATATGCATATAAATGATATTAGTCGGTTGTATGCGATACAGTCGGGTTATTAAATCATGTGTTGATTTAATAATTTAACGTGTAATTATATATTTGATATATTAATATACATTAACTAATATTAGCTCATTTAAGAAAATGTTTTCTCTTTATACATTTAAATTTATATGTGATATATGTTAATGTATTTATTTTGTGTCATGCTAGATGATACATATCATAAGTACTAGGAGAGAGAGAAGAAAACACTCTGCGTGCGCTCTTTGCAAGATTAGATTGGTTATTAATTTATCTAATCAGGATGTCTCCCAATGTTTTTATCAAATCTTCCTTCAAACCCTAAAAGGTAAGACTAGCCAGGATTAATTACACCCTACAAGTTCGCCAATCTTTCGGCCAGGTCATTGTCAGTACTTTGAGGGAGGTTCCCCGTGCTTTCGCACGGACCTAATTAAAATAAACTTCATTTTCCCAGGGGCGTAACCCCGTTAACTCCATTCTAGACACCTACTTGATAATTGTAATGTGTAAAACTCTCCCAGGAGTAACAATTACTCGTAGTGGGTATCGGGATCCAACTAACTCATAGAAGGTATGCAATCTCATTGCAAATTTTAACTCTTGAAAATAACGATAATGGTTACCCTAGTAACTTATGACCTTGACTATAATCAACATATCATAAGTACTAGTCAAGTTGTACCCGTCATTTCATGATTAATTAGACCCACTCACATGACCCTTGACTATAATCAACATAATCACATGAATGTCCTAATTAATCGCATCATATGCTGTGTAGGAAGACATCACTTAGCTATCGTACACTACGCCTTGACTACGATCAACAAACGCAGCACGAATACTAAGTACTCTACTTCCTAAAATGATGGAGGGTCTGCGAATGGTTTTTATGAAAACCTTTAACGCTTTGAACTTGATATCGTTGTAGAATCGATTGAATTTTAAAAGGAGTGTTTTTGAGGCTTTTACTAGTTTTGCTAAAGAGGTCACTCCCGGTGAAGGGATCTCGACTCTTTCCTTATCTAATAAGGTGCAGGATATTTCACAAATACCACTATGCAAAGTAAAAACTATAGAAGCAATCAAAAGACAAACCGAGTGGGTTGTAGCATCTGCTAGTTTCGCTAAAGAGGTCACTCCCGGTGAAGGGATCTCGGATCTTTCCTTATCGAATAAGGTGTTGGATATTCTACAAGGAATACCGCTATGCAAAATAAGAACTAGAGCTACCATTTTTTTTTAAAACAAGTTTCTACAACATGTTTAGGTTTCTTTTATTTCATTAATCTCATTAATGAATTCCCATCATATTATGCTTCCTAAGCATCATATAAGAAACGAAAGTATCAATATTTATTATATATCATATATATATAATATAAGCATTCGTCTCAGAATATCAAGTGATCACATCACAGAATATCAGCAACAGAAGAACACATATGAAATATTGGATATATTAGGAATTCCGTGTAAATTAAGCCAGAATAAAACACGGATTCCACGGTCACGATGAATAGCCAAACCCACATCCCTAGACCCCTACGAGAGCGGCAAGCAACCTTCCCAATTATAGAGTTAGGAGACCCGGTCTCGACTCCTCGAGATGGTCTCCCACTGGACCCTAGAACCCGGTTACTTGTGCTCCCTTCCTTGGGTCTATCCTAATGCGGAAAAGTAAATAATATACATCAATGGTGACATCATCATCAACCCGGAAGTGCCCCAATAAAAGAATATTACATACAAGCTTTTACATGAATGAAAATGAAAAACTCTCATCTCACATAAAAAAAACCCGGCTATTCAAAACACGACGATCCAATATAACATATCACAGCAACACATAACATCACAAGTCATCAACGTAAGTAAATATGCGTATCCTAATTGTCGTTGATATATAGCAACGAAACCGATGATACACCACATATTACACTTACGGTCGCGGAAAAGAAAGTGAAACTACAACAGTTGAAATCCGCAACCACCTTAGACATCATAAACCTAATGTATCACATACTTTGGATTTTATGCCTAACTTATGAATTCCTTAGACATCACATGCCTAACAATTATAAACCCCGCATTTTAGTCTCGATATTGAAAACACTTTCCAATATCTTGTCGGGTAATTCAACAAGATTCCCGATAATCTGATCGAATGCTCGTCGGAAACTTTATTAGACGGCCGCACCCCCGATGCCGCCGACGAAGTGCACTAAGGCAGAACTGTTAGTTATATGTATGCCCTAGAGGCCATTACTGTACATGTGATGTATATTGTAATGCTTGGACATATATAGGGAGGATTTTCTTGCTCGACATGATAGTATGCTATCTGGTTGTACTTTATCTTAACATGTACTCTGATTGTCTCTATGTTACATGTTGATAAAGCCCTTAGGATATGTACTCGACTCCTGGGACTATGATGATATCATACTAGTGGGGCCACGGTAGTCGACGAGTACATCCTATAACTGTTCTTAGTCGAGGTTGTATCGAGACAGGGCATCGATACACAAGAGTAGACTAGCATATACGCATCTTGACCTATATGATGGGCGATGGATGATCCCATATCCATCGGTGTTTGACATCAAGGATGGTTTACGGGTGCTCAGTGAAGACTGGGTACACTGGACGGACTCGCCGAGAACTCCCAGATGGTACTATACCTCACGTCAGATGGCAGTTCTCTGGTGACACTGGTACATGTTAGTCTGTAGACCCGAGATCGTCATAGAGTCTTGTGTGATTCCCACTGTGCTTTGATTTCCATCATATCACGTCCAAGAGAGCGTGCAAAAAGGTGGCCTTTTGGTACAGTCCCGAATCGCATGGAGGCAATGAGCGATAGGAGGGGTTTCGTCTCTCCCGGTATAGGTAGTTCATGTTGCGCTGTGTTCGATTGGCTATAACTGGAAATCCCTGGCCAGGGTTGCTGAGATTTACTGGTAAGTGTTATTAGTAGTTTCTCGAACAGTTATGGACCTCATATCGACACGACTTATCAAGCTACCGGGGTCTGACGTTTACCACCCCGAGGCGAGATATGCGACATATCAGACGAAGAGACCGAACTGTACGGGAGTGTTACTGATTGGATTCGCATGAGAATGTATAGGCTTGCTTGTTTATCTTCTGATCGCTCAATAACTGGGTGGCTGTTACGTTTAGCTGACCGCTTGCAGCTTGTGGCTGTTTTATATGATCATCACCTACTGTCGGCGTATTGACGATTTTTTAGAGTCCTACACAGAGGTTTCATGACTCAGGAAAAACGGAGTACGAGCACATAAATGATATGTGCGGGACCGAGAACAATACGTGTATGTGATACCGTATTAGATTCTCGCGATATGAGATATCGGCCGGGTATATGTGATATAGCCGGGTCATCGTATCAAGTGTTGATTCGATGAAATGATACAGATTATATTAGTCGGTTATTTGTGAAATAGACGGATTATTGGATCAAGTGTTGATTCGATAATTTAATTTATAATTATATATTTGATATATTAAATTACATTAACTAGTATAAGCTCACTAAAAGATTCTTTTTTCTCACTCGGGTAATACAATGATATATATGCAATATATGTTAATTGTATTACTTTATTTTGTTATAATAAATATTGTATATGTGATATATAATATTGTAACATGTTAGGGTTATTAATGTAACATGATTAGTAGAGATTAAACATGATTAAGGTTTGATTTGGGTTAATTTTTCTAGAAGCTTCTAGAAGCTTTTTGTTTTGTTTTTGCAAAGATATTTTGTAAAGATATTTTTGTAGATTTTTGTTAACCCTACCCAACCCTTGATCATGATTAAGTCTCTACATTGGTTAAGTTATCATACTTAACCCATGGTTGTATTTTCTAACCACACTATGGATTCATTATTCATCACAAAAGAGTTAGCTTCTTCTTCTTCTTCCTTTTTGCTTGAAAAGCTTTCTAGCTTTTTGAGATGTGATGAAAATGAGTGAGATTAAGAAAACAAATGAGAGCTAAAATCCTACTTCATCATCCAAATCTATCCTAGCCATTTAGATTAGGGTGTTCACTTCATTAGTGAGTGAGAGCTTGAGTTAAAGTTTCTTCAAGGTAGATCATCTTAGTTATCGAAGATCGGATGCAAGCTTGCATCTTTCTTTTGTGGAGCCTCTCTAGAGTACAGATTCTTGATGATCGCAGCGAAGGGACCTCAACACAGAGCTTATGAAGTGAAGGACCGGACTACAAAGGATGTAATCCCAAACTCTTAGATGTTAAAGTGTTTAACATGCTTTGTTTCGCCTAATCTCTATTTTAAAGATCTTGGTTAGGGTTGTTTGGGACGTCTAAATTTTAAATCGGGCATGGTTGATGCTTTGCAGAACCTTGTGAGTGTGCCTAGTAACCCTACAGTGGTATCAGAGCCAAGCTAGAGTTTTAGGTGAAGTCTAGGCGAAATTTAAAGTCCGATCGAACCCCGAAACCCCATTTTTCACCCTTCTCTGGAAATTTTCTAAAAATGATGATTTTTCATATTAAAAATACTCAGAAAAATAAGCAGGAAATTATAAGGACAACTGTGAAAAACGACCCAATAATTCCATTAATGCACCGTGGAACCGCAGCAAAGACATGCCTTGTGCGGCGGTTCCGCGGCTAAACAGTGGAATTAGGGTTTCATTTTTCCACAGTTACATCCGTATGTTTTTCCTGATGCTTCTGGGAATTTTTAAAAAATTACTCAAGTGTTGAGTTTTCTGAAGATCTTTTGTATTCGTTGATTCGATCGGAAAGTTTGAATTCGTTTATGTTTTTCCCGGGTAATTTTAGAACGTGTTAAAAAGTTCGAACGGATATAAATAACTTACTTTTTTCCCTGCCGGAAAATTTCCAAGTGTTGGATTTTTCCGTAGTTTAATAACGTTCTTAGTCGTGCAAGTAACGCGGTGGACCCTCTAGAAGAACACAAACCTTAACTCGATTATGTGACCGTCTGAACCGCCTCTAAACCTTAGGGTTTGGGGCAGTATGGCGTTGCCACATGTGAGGCATTGGCTTGACCCTTCTACGGCTGGACCATTGGTACTATGGCATGTGATGGATACTTTTTGAACTCCGCTTAAGTGTTGAGCTATTTGGGAAATCTTAGGTGTTTGTTTATTCGATCAGAAAGTTTAACATTGTCTATTTATCTGGAATGTGATACAATATTCGGAATCCACAAGTAGTTATGGGATAACTAATTTGAATGTTATAAATCTAGCAATTCAGTCTCTGATGATCGGTTGCCACGGAATTTTGTTGTGATCAAAAGTCCTTCGCAATCACGTAGCGTATGCGGATACTCGCCGCGTAAACTTAATAGATAGCCGCGCCCCATAGCCCCGACCAAGTGACTATAGGAGAACCCCGTCGCCAAAGCATCCGTTCGGGTGATCGCGGCAGCGGTGTTCCGTCTTAGTGCACTTCGTCGAAGGCATCCGGGGGTGCTGCCGTCTACTAAAGTTTGCGACAAGCATTCGATCAGGATGTTGGGAATCTTATTGAATTTCCCGACTTGATATTGAAATGTGTTTTCGAGATCGAGACTAAAATGCGGGGTTTATAATTGTTAGGCATGTGATGTCTAAGGAATTCATTTGGTTAGGCATGAGATGTCTAAGATGGTTGCGGATTCCAACTGTTGTAGTTTTACACTTTCTTTTCTGCGACCGTAAGTGTAATATGTGGTGTATCGCCTGTTTCGTTGCTAAACATCAACGACAATTGGGATACGCATATTTACTTACATTGATGATATGTGATATTATGTGTTGCTATGATATGTTATATTGGATCGTCGTGTTCTAAATAGCCGGGGGTTTTATGTGAGAAAAGAGTTTTTCTTTTTCATTCATGTAAAATTCATTTGTATGTAATATTCTTTTATTGGGGCACTTCCGGGCTGAGGATGATGTCACCATTGTATATTATTTACTTTTCCACATTAGGTAGACCCAAGGCGGGGAGCACAAGTAACCGGGTTCTAGGGTCCAGTGGGAGACCGTCTCAAGGAGTCGAGACCGGGTCTCCTAACTCTAGAATTGGTAGTGTTGCTTGCCGCTCTCTTAGGGGTCTACGGATGTGGGTTTGTCTATTCATCGCGACCGTTGAATCCTCGTTTTATACAGGCTCGCATAAAACACGGAAATCATAGTATATCCAATATTTCATATGTTATCTTCTGCTGCAATGTTCTGTGATGAGATCATATTACTATCTGAGACGAATGTTTATATTATATATATGAGATATATGTTATATTGCAGATTTCGTTTCAAATGTGATGCTTGTGAAGCATAATAAAATGGGACTTCATTAATGAGATTAATGAAACTAAAAGAAACCTAAAGATGTTGTAGAAACCTGTCTCAAAAACTGGTAGCTCTAGTTCTTGCTTTGCATAGCGGTGTTCCTTGTAGAACATCCTGCACCTTATTCGATAAGGAAAGAGCCGAGATCCCTTCACCGGGAGTGACCTCTTTAGCGAAACTAGCAGATGCTACAAACTCAGTTTGTCTTTTGATTGCTTCGATTGTTCTTGCTTTGCATAGCGGTATTTGTGAAATATCCTGCATCTTATTCGATGAGGAAAGACCCGAGATCCCTTCACCGGGTGTGACCTCTTTAGCAAAACTAGAAAAGGTCTCAAAAACATTCCATTTAAATTTACTCAATTCTACAACGATATAAAGTTCATTACGCAAAGGGGTTTCTTAAAAACCTGCCGTAGCTCTCCATCAAAATCATTTCAGATAAGTAGTCTTTAGTATTAATGCTGCGTTTGTTGACTTAGTCAAGGCGTAGTGTGTGGTAGCTGATTAGTGCTTATCTGCAAAGTATATGATGCGATTGGATTAGGGTAGTGGTGCGGCCTTGTTGACTTAGTCAAGGGTCGTGCGGGTAGGTTTAATTCAATCGGGAAATGACGGGTTGAACTTTACTTGCGGTTTATGGTTTGTTGACTTAGTTAAGGTCATATATCGCTTGGGGCAAAATATTATTGGGAATTTCAAGAGTTGAAATTTGCAATGAGATTGCATACCTTCTATGAGATAGTTGGATCCCGATACCCGCTGTGAGTAAGAGTTACTCCATGGAGAGTTTTACACATTACAATTAGCCGATCGAGTAGGTGTCTAGAAAGGTGTTAACGGGGTTACTGTGGGGTTACTAGGCACTCTCACATAGGTCAATAAGACATCAACCATGCCCAATTTAAGATTTAGACATGCCGAACAACCCTAACCAATATCTTTAAACAAGAGATTATGCGAGACAAAGCATGTTAAACACTTTAACACTAAGAGTTTGGGATTACAACCTTTGTAGTCCAGTCCTTCACTTCTAAAGCTCCGTGTTGAGGTCCCCTCGCTGCGATCATCAAGTTCCCGAACTCTAGAGAGGCTCCACGAAGAGAAAGATGCAAGCTTGCTTCCGATCTTCGATAACTAAGATGATCTACCTTAAAGTTTCTTTAACATAAGCTCTCACTCACTAAATGAAGTGAACACCCTAATCTAAATGGCTAGGATAGATTAGGATGATGAAGTAGGATTTTAGCTCTCATTTGTTTTCATTAATTCACTCATTTTCATCACTTCATAAAAAGCTAGAAAGCTTTTCATGCAAAGAAGAAGAAGGAAGAAGAAGATCTAATCCTTTTGTGATGAATAATAAAAGTCAAGTGAGGTTAGAAATGCAACCATGGTATATGTAACTCTTGTAGAGATTTAACTAAGGTTCAAGGGTTGGGTTGGGTTAAACAAATATCTTGCAAAATATCAAAACAAATATCTCTATATCATGATTAATCTCCACTAACCATGTTGCATTAATAACCCTAACATGTTACAATATTATATATCACATATACAATATTTATTGTAACAAAATAAAACGATACAATTAACATATATCGCATATATATCAATGTATTACCCGAGTGAGAAAAAGAATCTTTTACTGAGCATATATTAGTTAATGTAATTTAATATATCAAATATATATAATTATACATTAAATTATCGAATCAACACTTGATCCGATAATCCGGCTATTTCATAAATAACCGACTAATATTATCTGTATCAGTTCATCGAATCAACACTTGATCCGATGACCCGGCTATATCACATATACCCGGCCGATATCTCATATCGCGAGAATCTAATACGGTATCACATACACGTATTGTTCTCGGTCCCGCACATATCATATATGTGCTTCTACTCCGTTTTTCCTGAGTCAAGAAAGCTCTGTGTAGGACTCTAAAGAATCGTCAATACGCCGGCAGTAGGTGATGATCATATCAAACACCCATAAGCTCCAAGCGGTCAGCTAAACGTAACAGCCGCCTAGGTATTGAGCGATCAGAAGATCAACAAGCAAGCCTGCACATTCTCCTGCGAATCCATTCAGTAACACTCCTGTACAGTCCGGTCTCTTCGTCTGATATGTTGCATATCTCGCTTAGGGGTGGTAAACGTCAGACCCAGTAGCTTGATAAGTCATGTCGATATGAGGTCTATAACAGTTCGAGAAACTACTAATAACACTTACCAGTAAAACTCAGCAACCATGGTCAAGGATTTCCAGTTATAGCAAATCGAACACAGCGCAACATCAACTCGCTATACCGGGAGAGACGAATCCCCTCCTATCTCTCATTGCCTCCATGTGATTCGGGATTGTACCCAAAAGCCTCCTTTTTGCACGCCCTCTTGGATGTGGTATGATGGAAATCAAAGCACAGTGGGAATCACACAAGACTCTATGACGATCTCGGGTCTACAGACTACTCTGTACCAGTGTCACCAGAGAACTGCAATCTGACGTGAGGTATAATACCATCTGGGAGTTCTCGGCGAGTCCGTCCAGTGTACCCAGTCTCTACTGAGCACCCGTATACCTTCTCTAATGTCAAACACCAATGGATATGAGATTATCCATCGCCCATCATATGGCTCAAGAAGCGCATACGCTAGTCTACTCTGGAGTATCGATGCCCTGTCTCGGTACTCCCACGACTATGAACTTTTGAAGGATGTACTTAGCGACTACACTGTTAAGATAAAGTGTAACATAGAGACAATCAGAGTACATGTTAAGATAAAGTGTAACCTGATAGCGTACTATCATGTAGAGCAAGAAAGTCCTCCCTATATATGTCCAAGCATCCACTACAATATACATCGTATGTACAGTAATGGCCTCTACGGCATACATATAACTAACAATCTCCCACTTGCACTAGGTCCATCTGTTGTGGTATCGCATACCCAACAATTAGCTGTGGTTGAAGTATCTCATACTAAACCTTCCTATAAAAGTCTCTACTTGGAAAAAGGCCTTTGTGAGTGGATCCGCGCTGTTATCCTCTGTGTCTACTCTCCTAACCTCGATCTCCATGGAGATCAACCATCTCCATGATCAGGTGATACAGCCTAAGAATAATATCTGGATTTCTGATGGGACGGGGGTTCTTTGGCATAAGCCATAACTCCATTGTCATACAATGGTAGGAACGAAGTACATCTCATGAACTTATATATATCCAGACTGCCTCTTTGGTAGCATCCTTGGTAACGATGTATCTTGCCTTTAATCGTCTAGTAAGTCACGGTATCTAGCTTGGAACTCTTCCAAAATACTGTCCCTCCACTAAGGGTAAAGACAATGCCAGCGACTGACATTCAGTCGTCCTTATCACCCTGGAACCTTTTCCAGTGATTCTCCCCAAGATCAATTGATACCATCTCACTACAACTAGTGAGAATCCTAACATCGAATTAGATCTATCTCATAGATATAAAACCTAGGATGTAGGAGGTATCACCTTGATCCTATATAGAGAATCCTCGTGATAAGCGGAGATTGACCGAGCGTAGCATAGGAAACTCCTTCCCTATCAAGAGTATGTTATCCACGTACTCTACGAGGATCACCACCATACTCTCTACTACCTTTTTGTATATACAAGGTTCATCTACCATTTTGATGAAGTCAAACTCTTTGACTACCACATCAAAACAGACGTTCCAGCTCCGCGATGCCTGATTTATCACATAAAACATCTTGCTTACGTTTCTGCCGCTCCCACTGTCTATGAAGCCCTCTGGCTGTGTACTTATAGACGCTCTCTTCCAAATCATCATTTAGAAAAGCAGTCATGACACCCAACCGCCAGATATCGTAGTCATGGTATGTAGCCGTGGCTAATAGGATCTGGATGGACTTAAGCATAGCTTTGAAAGTCTCAACTTTTCCATGTACACCAAGTAATCTTCTCAAGATATACTTTCTCCTGATGGGGATTTAACCCTTCAGATAAAGCAACCAAAATCCATACTTTGTTGGTGTATAAGGATTCCATCTCAGATCGATAAGCATCCAGCCATTCTTACAGAGTCTCACTCCTGATGGCCAGCTCGAAACTAGTTGGGTCATCATCGCATGATGCAATCCTCGCTCCCACTTTCATAGAGAAAAACGAAGTATCTCCCAGATGGGTGAGAAACCCTACTAGATCGGTGGAAAGGCTGAGGTTCGTTGGAAACTATTGAATCATTTGGTTCTACCAAATCATCAGCTGCAGTTTGTATAGCTGGAACCGTTTCCAGTTCTACCTCATGAACGATAATTTCTTCACAATAAATTATCTTTCACAAAGGTGGCATGCTGAGAAACAAAACATCTTTTGTTCCTCAGTTAGGTAGAAGATATTCCCTTGCGTATGCTTGGGATATCCAACAAACTTCCACAGATCTGACTTTGCCTCGAGCTTGTCCGAATTTTGCTTTTTAGACATAGGCCGGATAACCCCAAATCTTAACTTACTTAAGATATTGGCTCTTCCCATTCCATACCACATATGAAGTGGTAGGCAACTGATTTGATTGGAACCTTATTCAATAGGTATGCAGCTTCACAAGTGCATAACTCCCAAAAGGAAATAGGAAACTCAGTAGTACTCATCATAGAGCGCACCATATAACATAGGGTGTAATTGCTCCGCCCCGATACACCGACTTACTGTGGTGTATTCGGAGGAGTAATGCTGAGAGAGAATCTCATTCTTCATTAGAATAGTCCAGGAATCCGTGCTCAAGTATTCTCCTCCTTGTTCTCATCAAAGGACATAATACTTATACCCGTTTTTTGGTTCTCTACTTCTAACTTATATTCTGTGATTATCTCAAAAGTTTCAGACTTATGTTTCAACAGGAACATATGTCTGAATCTTGAGAGATTATAAGTGAATATAATGAAGTACAAAGAACCGATCCTGGCATATGTAGACAGGGGACTTTCATACATCAGCATGTATCAATCCCAAGAGATCACTAACTAATTCTCTGTTTCCAATAAACGGAGCTGTGGTCATCTTATCTCTGTGACATGACCGGCAAGTTTCACAAGATGTAAATTCAAACTAATATAAATATGCTTCTATATGTAACTTCAGCTAGTCGGGTCGCATTGATATGACCAAGTGTACAATGCCTCAAGAAGGATTCGTTCATTTATGAACTTTTCCTCTTGTGTGTATTTTGTACGTTAAGAACTGTGGTTTGATTTCGAACGTCTATGCTTTTAGATAACGCGCCTGATCCGATCAACTCTTGATATAGGAAATGTTCAAAACATTATCCAACAATAAAAAATTATATTCTTCTTTACTAATAAAGAGACTGATATGATGTTGTATATCAGGTTCGGTATCTAATAACATTCGTTTAGAATCAATGTATTCTGGTAATACAGGGTGATAACTACCAACAGACTTAGATGCAACACTTGCACCGTTTCTATCTCATGAAACTTATCACCCGTTCTCAGTTCTTTACCTTTCGGTAGCCCATGTAACAGATTACATTTGCGGAATCCTGATCCGGTATCTCATACCCAGGACGTAAAGGATACTAAGAAACAGTTCTCGATAATGAACACACCTGAAGAAGATGCATCAGCATGTTGGGTCCATGTTACCCACCCCGGTTCTTTCGGGGAGGCGGAACAGGTAAAAATCCAAATTTTCCTCGATAGGTAACATAGAACGTTCATGAAGGATCTTTGCTAAACAAAACTAACACAAAATCTACAAGTTCTAACTACTATATAGAATGGTTATACCTAGGTCTTGAACTCCTTCTCTTCTTGTTGTTCTCCTCCTTACATGCTCCTTATAATAGTTTGTACGGCTCCTCCTCGTCGTCTCCTCTTTGTCGAAGATAGATCCACCCGAAGGTTCGAACTTGAGCTCCTACCTCAACCTAGAGGTAAGTAAGGTACTTGGTTTGCTAAACCTAGAACCATAGAAAGAGTAGAGAGTAGTCATGGTGGGTTTGTCTCAAAAACTTATGATTTCCAACACATGGAACACTTAAGCTTTCGGAAGAGGAAGAGGGAGAGCTCTTGCAAAGAGAGAGAAAAGATATGATAGAATGAGAGCTCTCTTTTGCAACCATGCTCATATGAGAGAATAATAGATTAATAATAAAAATTAAAAGGAAAATGTGATGGTGAGTATGGAATGACCATTATCATTTCATAATAAATGCAATTTGTAAAGAACAAGAAGCATCTTTGATATTAAATGATTATGGTCAAAGTGTCAACATGGGTCAAAATGTCAACCATAGTCAAATGGTCAACCTAACCATCACACAATAATCTTTAATTAATATTATTAATTATATTCATCATTCTCATTAGGGTTTGGAAAAAGTCAACCAATGTCAAATGGTCAACAACCCTAATGAGAATCCTCTGCCTCTATCAACTGTGCATACACACCCGCATCCGTGTTCCGAGGAACACGAATACACTGAGACAAAACCAATCCCAAAACAAATACTAGGATCTGGCTTAAACCAAAGCCCGCTAGTAATAACTGTCCGGACACCAAACGTGCACAAGTACGCGGATGTGAACGAACCACGTCGCAAAACCAAGCGACCTCTACTTTGTTTTGCCCAAAGGTGAATAACCCTCTGTGTGTGATTCAAAAGACTCGACACTACGCTGGTAGTGGGGTTAACGTTAGACCGCAAGTGGAACTAGCTGTACGTAACGGTCCCAGGTAGATGCCGATAAGAAAACTGATGAGGTGAACCCATCCGAACTCCTACTGAGCCTGAATGTGACAATCTCCGTACAGTCCGGTCTGTTCGTCTGAGAGTATCACATGACGGGCTTAGGGGGGCTGTAAACGTCAGTCCCCTAACAGCGGTACAAGTCGTGTCGGAGTGTAGCCCAAAACACCCTGAGAAACTACTGGTAACACTACCAGCAAATCTCGCTTGCCCTGGCCAGGGAGGACTATGTGTAATGGCTCTCCCAGACACAGCACGATATCAACTCCCAATACCGGGAGAGACGAATCATGTCTAACCGTCACTGCCTCCAAGTGCTTCGGGACTGCACCCAACTACTACTTGTTTGCATGACTCGGTAAGGCCGTGGTAGGGTAGTAATCTAAGAACAGTGAGAACACACTCGAGGCGAAGTGACAGTGTCAAGTCAGCGGACTAAGCTGTACTCATGTCACCTGGGAACTGTTAACTGACGATAGGTATAATACCAACCAACAGTTCCCGACGAGTCCTGTCCAGTGTACTCGTAACCTAACGAGCACCTGCATACTATCTCCAGTACGACGTACTGATGGCTGTAGGACAGACCATCTCCCCTGCTGGGAAGAGAAGCGTATGGACCAGTCTACTCTGGAGTATCGATGCCCTGTCTCGATAATCCTACGACTAGGGACCAAAATAAGGATGTGCTTATAGACTACCCAGCCCCCACTAGTATGATCGCCATCACAACGCCGATAGTCAAGCAAAAATCCTAAGGGCTCTACCAATATGTTTTTAGCGATATGTCAAAAGAAACATATACACATATTAAGATAGAAACAAACCAAGTAGCATACTACTATATCGAGCAAGACTGTCGTAAAACCATATATATATCCCAAGCCTCCAAAATGTATTGTACAAACCAGTACTATACAAAATTGGCCTCTAGGGCATACATATCTAACAATCTCCCACTTGCAGTAAAGGCAAGAAATTGGTGTACCGCATACCCAAAGTCTGCACTAAGGCCAGCTGCTGGCGTACAGCATACCCAATAGCTCAAAAAGTCGCTCGAACTGTGTTTGAGGGAGGGCCTTCGTGAATGGATCCGCTGTGTTGTCTTTTGTTTCCACTCTCCGTACCTCGATCTCCTGGCGATCAATGATCTCCCTGATCAGGTGTTACCGCCTTAAGATGTGTCTAGATTTCTGATGGGACCTTGGTTCCTTCGCTAAAGCTATAGCCCCATTGTTATCGCAATACAAAGGTATTGGGTCAACAATGGACGGAACCACCTGAAGTTCACTAATGAACTTCTTCATCCAGACCGCCTCTTTTGCGGCATCGCTTGCAGCAATGTATTCAGTCTCCATCATCGAGTCTGCGACGGTATCCTGTTTGGAACTCCTCCAACACACCGCCCCTCCATTGACGGTAAACACAAAACCCGAGACAGACTTGCTGTCATCCTTGTCACTCAGGAAGCTTGAATCGGTAAAGGACTCGACCCTGAGGTCTCCACTACCATAAACCAGGAACATCTCCTTAGTCCTTCTCAGGTACTTGAGAATGTTCTTCACTGCCGTCCAGTGGTCCTCACCTGGGTCTGAATGATACTGGCTCACCACGCTCAGCGCGTAAGCTACATCTGGTCTTGTACATAGCATCGCGTACATTATAGATCCTACCGCCGAAGCGTAGGGTATAATGCTCATGCGAACCCTCTCCTCGTCAGTCTTAGGAGACATCTTCTTGGAGAGGGTGATTCCGTGCAATGCGGGTATGTTACCGCGCTTGGAATCTTCCATACTAAATCTCTTTAGTACGGTCTCTATGTACCTGGACTGCGAAAGTCCCAGTAGTCTCTTGGATCTATCTCTGTAGATCTTGATCCCTAGAATGTACGAAGCATCACCCAGGTCCTTCATGGAGAACCGTTGTGGCAAAAATAGCTTGACCGATTGTAGCATAGGAATATCATTTCCTATCAAAAGAATGTCGTCCACGTACAAGACTAGGAATACGACAGTTCATCCTACAATCTTCTTATAGACACAAGGTTCATCTTCGTTCTTGATAAAATCAAATTCCTTGATTGCCTCATCAAAACAGATGTTCCAGCTCCGCGATGCCTGCTTTAATCCATAAATGGATTTAAGCAACTTGCACACCTTCCCGCTGCTCCCACTGTCTACGAAACCTTCTGGCTGATCCATGTAAACGCACTCTTCCAAATAGCCGTTTAAAAAGGTCGTTTTAACGTCCATCTGCCAGATTTCATAGTCATGGAAGGCAGCAATGGTAAGTAGGATCCGAATGGATTTGAGCATAGCCACAGGAGAAAAAGTTTCGTTATAGTCCAAACCAGGTCTTTGATGAAAACCTTTTGGAACGAGTCTAGCCTTATAGGTTTCCACCTGCCCATCTATACCAAGTTTCCTTTTGTAGATCCATTTGCATCCAACATGTTTTACCCCAGGTGGAGCAATATCCAAGGTCTACACTTTATTGGTGTACATGGACTCCATTTCAGATTGCATTGCTTCCAGCTACTTATCAGAGTCCCTACTGATAATGGCCTGCCTGAAACTGGTAGGGTCATCTTCTTCCAAGATGCAATCCTCTCGATCCACGTCTATGAGAAAACCGTAGTATCTCTCGGGCGGATGGGAAATCCTACCAGATCTGCGGAGTGGCTGAGGTTCGTTGGGTGTAACTGAATCTAGCGGTTCCTCCAAATCTTTAGTTAAAGTTCGTGTTTCTGGAATTTCATCCAGTTCTACCGTGCTGCCACTAATATTTTTAACAAGAAATTCTTTTTCCAAAAATGTGGCATTCCTGGAAACAATTATCTTCTGTTCCTCTGCATGGTAGAATAGATACCCACTTGAATCTTTTGGGTATCCCACAAACTTACATAAAACTGCCCGTGCCTAAAGTTTGTCTGGGTTCTGCTTTTTGACATAAGTTGGGCAACCCCAAATCTTAATACGTTTAAGATACAAACTCTTACCACTCCATATTTCATACGGAGTCTTAGGCACGGATTTGGATGGAACTTGATTCAATAGATGTGCTGCTGTTTGAAGTTCATATCCCCAGAATGAAAGAGGCAACTCAGCACAACTCATCATGGAGCGAACCATATCCAATAGGGTACGATTCCTCCGTTCCGATACACCGTTGTGCTGTGGCGTATAAGGAGGAGTAAGCTGAGAGAGAATAGCATTCTCTTTTAAGTAATCTAGGAATTCCCTGCTTAAGTACTCCCTCCCTCTATCTGATCGGAGGATCTTGATACTTTTGCTAGTCTGGTTCTCTACTTCGTTTCTGAATTCCTTGAATTTCTCAAAAGCTTCAGATTTATGTTTCATAAGATACACATATCCGAATCTAGAGAGATCGTCAGTGAATGTGATGAAGTACAAGAACCCACCCCTTGCATGTATAGACATCGGACCACACACATCACTATGTATGAGTCCCAAGAACCCTGCTGCCCTTTCTCCATGTCCCGTGAACGGAGATTTGGTCATCTTTCCTTTGAGACAAGACTGACAAGTTTCATAAGATGAAAACTCGAACGTATCCAAGAGTCCATCTTTATGCAACTTACTTAGTCTTTTCTCTCCGATATGACCAAGTCTACAATGCCACAAGTAGGATTCGTTCGTATCTGAACTCTTCCTCTTGCGTGTGTTTTGTACATTGAGAACTGTATTCTGATTTAGAACGTAGATACCATTACACAGTGTACCTTCTGCAACCAGTACCTTATGAAGGTAGATGTTCATGATATTTCTATCAAGAACAAAGCTATATCCATCTTTATCGAGTAAAGAAACTGATATGATGTTGCAAACCATGGAACGTACATAGTAGCAATCGTTCAAAATCATAGTATTGCCATTTGGCAACACTAGGTGATATTCACCGACGGCTGCAGCATTAACTTGTGCTCCATTCTCTACTCTGAGCGACATATCACCAGGTACAACTCTCCTACTTTTTCTCAGTCCCTGCAATAGATTACAGATATGAGATCCTGATCTGGTATCAAGTACCCTGGAGGTAGGGCTGACCGTAAAGCAGTTCTCAATTAAAAGAACACCTGAAGTAGATGCAAAACCATGCTTCTTCTTCAACTGGGTATTCTTGGAATCCATACAATCCTCTTTCCCTTGCTCATACTTATGACTGTTGTCGTAAGTTAGAGACGAACCAACATTCCCCAGCCCCGAATAAGAATTCGGATTGGTCAAGCGATACATTTTATTATCTTGATTAGGGTGTGAAATGGTTGCTACCTAGAGAGAGAGAAAAGAAACACTCGGTGTG
This sequence comes from Agapanthus africanus, assembly GCA_030015575.1. Lineage (NCBI taxonomy): Eukaryota > Viridiplantae > Streptophyta > Magnoliopsida > Asparagales > Amaryllidaceae > Agapanthus > Agapanthus africanus. Next base: position 296,296,000 of record JASDDO010000012.1, on the reverse strand, counting down.
CGCTCTTGAAAGATTAGATTGGTTTATCAATTTATCTAATCAGGATGGCTCCCACTGTTTCCTCAAATTCTTCTTCAAACCCTAAAAGAAGAATTAGTCAGGATTAATCGCACGTCACAATACTTGCTTAACCTTTCAGCCAGGCTGGTGTTGGTACTTCGAGGGAGGTTTTCCAACGCTTTCGCGAAGTTCCTTAATTAAATAACCACTTTTCCCGGGAGGCGTAGCCCCGCTAACACCGTTCTAGACACCTACTTGGTTTATAGCATTGATTGTTAAGTGAAATAATCTCCCGAGAGTAATCCAACTCATCAGTAGGATCGGGATCCAACTATCATTGTGCGATGACCTAGATGGAATCCACTCTAGTTACCACACTCCAGAAGGTATGCTAAATCTGTAAGTTTCAATTTCTTTAGAAACTCCCGATGTGGATTCTTGCCTCTAGGACCCAAGCGACCTTGACACAGTCAACAAATCAAAGAGTCCTAGTCAAGTTCAACCCGTCATTATCTTGATTACATTAAACCCACCCGCATAACCCTTGACACAGTCAACAAGGCTACACGACTGTCCTAACCAATCACATTGTATCCAGCAGATAAGAAATATTCAGCTACCGTTCACTGCGCCTTGACACAGTCAACAAACGCAGCACGAATACTTAGTATAACTTATAAGAAATGATGGAGGGCTACGGCTGGGTTTTTGGCGAAAAACCCGTTAACGTAATGAACTTGATATCGTTGAAGGAACCTGATAACTTTTTTGAAAATATAGTGGCGAAAACTTTTGCTAAAGAGGTCACTCTCCGTGAACGGATCTCGGCTCTTTCCTCGTCGAATAAGGTGCAGGATATTCCAAACTGAATACCTCGATGCAAAGCAAGAATAATCGACTATAGTGAAGTTATTACCCTGACGCAAACTTTTTGTCCAAGGGGTCACTCCCGATGAAGGGATCTCGGCCCTTGCCTCGTCGAATGAGGTTCTGGGCATTCATAACCGAATACCTCTATGCAAAACAAAAGAGAACGTCCTTGCAATAACAGCTTTTGGAAAATTGTTCCAACAACGTCTTTTAGGTTTGTTTTCTTGCATTAATTTAATGCGTCCCATCAATTAATCCTACCATTGCAGAAAACAATGAAAATATGACGTACGCTTATGCCATCCGCGTTCGCCACGGGGTCCCGTCGTCACCCGTTAGGTTACTTAACTAACGACAGAGCGGGGGCTGGACTAGCACGGATGCAAAATATAAGCAACGCTTAAATAGATATCATATAGATATATACTCATTCATCATATGCAATGATATCCATTCCAGATCACAGATGAACACATTGGATATACTAGGAATCCGCGTTTCGTTCGAGCCTGCAATGAAAGACGGATTACACGGTCACGGTGAATAGCCAAAAACCCCACCCTAGACCCCTGCGGGTGTGGCAAACTACCCGCCAAATACCCGAAGTGAAGCAGCCTCCCTCAACACCGTGAGTAGGCCACTCAGCACTTCAACGTACCCGGTAGTTTGTGCACCCCACCTTGGGTCTATCCTAGGAGCAAAAATAGTAGAAGAAATAATATACGAAGGTGGCTACAACCTCATCCCAGATGTGCGGCCATACAAATAATATTACATCAATTTACATATTACATGAATTGAAAGATAAATAAAACTCTCATCTCACAACCCCCTGGCTATTCATCCGCGACAATCCAACGAATCCATATACACCAACCATCAACATTACAGATCACAGATATGCACAACCCCCACTAATCGACGTATAGCGATTAGCCGACGTTCGGTGCATATATCACATTACAGATATAACCCATTAGCCAAAGTCTACAGAAGTTCGATCAAAATATGGATTTGTAACCACCCCAAACACACATTTGTTCTCTGGAAAATCTGGGCAGAAACAACATATTCTAAAAATCCCAAAACACCATTCTAAGAACACTTCAGGAAAAACGATCCACGGCCGAGTCAACTCGGCCGCGTATCAGCGGCAAGAAGCATTTTCTTGCCGCGGTTCCGCGGCGCTTTGACCGAGTCAGTGGGTCGTTTTTCTTGTGTGTTCTTTAAAAACCCTGAGCCGATTTTTAGTGTATGTTAAATTATTTTTTGAACAGATTTGAAAATCGGCAGAAAGTTCAATTTTGTACGTGTTTTGCGGGGTTTTTTTCTCCGATCGAAATTCTAGATACTTTGCTAACATGCTAGTTTGTGTTTAGCGAGTCTCTGATACCACTGTTGGGTCTACGTTACCCACCCCGGTTCTTTCGGGGATGCGGAACAGGTAAAAATAAAATTTTTACTCGATAGGTAACATGGATCGTTCATGAAGAATCTTTGCTAAACAAAACTAACACAAAATCTACAGGTTCTAACTACTATGTAGAATGGCTATACCTAGGTCTTGAACTCCTTCTCTTCTTGTTGTTCTCCTCCTTACTTGCTCCTTGTAATAGTTTGTACGGCTCCTCCTCGTCGTCTCCTCTATGTCGAAGATAGATCCACCCGAGAGTTCTCATGGTGGGTTTGTCTCAAAAACTGATGATTTCCAACACATGGAACATTTAAGCTTTTGGAAGAGGAAAAGGGAGAGCTCTTGCAAAGAGAGAGAAAAGATATGATAGAATGAGCGCTCTCTTTTGCAACCATGCTCATATGAGAGAATAATAGATTAATAATAATAATTAAAAGGAAAATGTGATGGTGAGTATGGAATGACCATTATCATTTCATAATAAATGCAATTTGCAAAGAACAAGAAGAATCTTTGATAGGAAATGATTATGGTCAAAGTGTCAACAAGGGTCAAAATGTCAACCATAGTCAAATGGTCAACCTAACCATCACACAATAATCCTTAATTAATATTATTAATCATATTCATCATTCTCATTAGGGTTTGGAAAAAGTCAGCGGTCAACAAGTCAACCAAAGTCAAATGGTCAACAACCCTAATGAGAATCCTCTGCCTCTGTCAACTGTGCATACACACCCGCATCCGCGTTCCGAGGAACACGAATACACTAAGACAAAACCAATCTCAAAACAAATACTAGGATCAGGTTTAAACCAAAGCCGGCTAGTAATAACTTTCCGGACACCAAACGTGCACAAGTGCGCGGATGTGAACGAACCCCGTCGCAAAACCATGCGACTTGTACTCTGTTTTGCCCAAAGGCGAATAACCCTCTGTGTGGGACTCAAAAGACTCGACACTACGCTGGCAGTGGGGTTAACCACAGACCTCAAGCGGCACTAGCAGTACAAAACGGTCCCCAGGTAGATGGCAATAAGAAGACTGATGAGGTGAACCCATCCGAACTCCTACTGAGCCTGAATGTGACAATCTCCGTACAGTCCGGTCTGTTCGTCTGAGAGTATCGCATGGCGGGCCTAGGGGGGCGGTAAACGTCAGTCCCTTAATAGCGGTACAATTCGTGTCGGAGTGTAGCCCAAAACACCCTGAGAAACTACTGGTAACACTACCAGCAAATCTCGCTTGCCCTGGCCAGGGACGACTATGTGTAATGGCTCTCCTAGACACAATGCGATATCAACTCCCAATACCGGGAGAGACGAATCCTGTCTAACCGTCACTGCCTCCAAGTGCTTCGGGATTGCACCCAACTACTACCTATTTGCACGACTCAGTAGAGCCGAGGTAGGGTAGTAATCTAAGAACAGTGGGAACATACTCGAGGCGAAGTGACAGTGTCAAGTCAGCGAACTAAGCTGTACTCATGTCACCTGGGAACTGTTAACTGACGATAGGTATAATACCAACCAACAGTTCCCGATGAGTCATGTCCAGTGTACTCATAACCTAACGAGCACCTGCATACTATCTCCAGTACGACGTACTAATGGCTGTGGTACAGACCATCTCCCCTGCTGGGAAGAGAAGCGTATGCACCAGTCTACTCTGGAGTATCGATGCCCTGTCTCGATAATCCTACGACTAGGGACCAAAATATGGATGTGCTTATAGACTACCCAACCCCCACTAGTGTGATCACCATCACAACGCCGGTAGTCAAGCAAAAATCTTAAGGGCTCTACCAATATGTTTTTAGCGATATGTCAAAAGAAACATATACACATATTAAGATAAAAACAAACCAAGTAGTATACTACTATATCGAGCAAGATTGTCGTAAAACCATATATATATCCCAAGCCTCCAAAATGTATTATACAAACTAGTACTATACAATAATGGCCTATAGGGCATACATATCTAACACAGAATGCACTTTCTTCGTTTGGGCGGCACTGGAATTCTGGTAATCCCCTATTTCCTGCTCTGTCTTATAACAATTATAAGTTGGAGCGGGACCAACGTTCCCTAGCGCAGTATAACAAGCGGGTTCGGTCAATACATACGTATTATTATTTTGATTAAGGCGTGGCATAGTCATAACCAGGAGAGAGAGAGAGAGAAGAAAACACTTAGTGTGCGCTTTTAAAAGATTAGATTGGTTATCATTTTATCTAATCATGATGTCTCCCACTGTTTTAGTCAAATCTTCCTTCAAACCTTAAAAGGAAAGACTAGCCGGGATTAATTACACTATACAAGTTCGCCAATCTTTCAGCCAGGCCAGTGCCGGTACTTTGAGGGAGGTTCCCCGTGCTTTTGCATGGACCTAATTAAAGCAAACCTCGTTTTCCCAAGGGCGTAACCCCGTTAACACCTTTCTAGACACCTTCTTGACCGGCTAATTTTAATTTGTAAAACTCTCCCAGGAGTAACTCTTACTCGCAGCGGGTATCAGGATCCAATTATCTCATAGAAGGTATGCAATCTCATTGCAAATTTCAACACTTGAAACTTCCAATAATATTTTACCCCTAGCGTGCTATGACCTTGACGTATGCCAAACAACCCATAGTCCGCTAGTCAAGTTCAAACCGTATATTTCTTGATTGAATTAAACCCACCAGCACGACCCTTGACGCATGCCAAACAACGCCGTACGAATACCCTAATCCAATCGCATCGTATGCTTGCACATAAGCACTAGTTATCTACCGTACACTACGCCTTGACGCATGCCAAACTACCGCAGCACGAATACTAAGTAGTACTTATCTGAAATGACGGAGTGCTACGACAGGTTTTTAAGAAAACACTTTGCGTAATGAACATGATATCGTTGTAGAATCGAGTGATTTTTAATGGAATGTTTTTGAGGCCTTTTCTAGTTTTACTAAAGAGGTCACTCCCGGTGAAGGGATCGTCGGCTCTTTCCTCATCGAATAAGGTGCAGGATATTTCACAAATATCACTATATAAGCAATCAAAAGACAAACCAAGTTTGTAGCATCTGCTAGTTTCGCTAAAGAGCTCACACCCAGTGAAGGGATCTCGGCTCTTTTTTTATCGAATAAGGTACTGGATGTTTTACAAGGAACACCGCTATGCAAAGCAAGAACTAGAGCTACCTGTTTTTAAACAAGTTTCTACAACATCTTTAGGTTTCTTTTAGTTTCATTAATCTCATTAATGAAGTCCCATTTTATTATGCTTCATAAGCATCACATTTGAAACGAAATCTGCAATATAACATATATCTCATATATATAATATAAACATTCGTCTCAGGCAGTAATATGATCTTATCACAGAACATTGCAGCAGAAGAACATATATGAAATATTGGATATACTAGGATTTCCGTGTTTTATGCGAGCCTGTATAAAACACGGATTCCACGGTCGTGATGAATAACCAAACCCACATCCCTAGACCCCTATGAGAGCGGCAAGCAACACTGCCAATTCTAGGGTTAGGAGACCCGGTCTCGACTCCTTGAGATGGTCTCCCACTGTACCTTTGAACCCGGTTACTTGTGCTCCCCGCCTTGGGTCTTTCTAATGCGGAAAAGTAAATAATATACAATGGTGACATCATCCTCAGCCCGGAAGTGCCCCAATAAAAGAATATTACATACAAATGAATTTTACATGAATGAAAAAGAAAAACTCTCATCTCACATAAAACCCCCGGCTATTCAAAAACGACAATCCAATATAACATATCACAGCAACACATAATATCTCATATCATCAACGTAAGCAAGTATGCATATCCCGATTGTCGTTGATGTATAGAAACGAAACCGGCGATACACCACATACTACGCTTACGGTCACAGAAAAGAAAGTGTAAAACTACAACAGTTGGAATCCGCAACCTCCTTAGATATCGCATGCCTAACCAAATGAATTCCTTAGACATCTCATGCCTAACAATTATAAACCCCTTATTTTAGTCTCATTATCGAAAACTTTTTTCAATATCAAGTCGGGCAATTCAACAAGATTCCCGACATCCTAATCGAATGCTCGTCGCAAACTTTAGTAGACGGCCGCACCCCCGATGCCGTCAACGAAGTGCACTAAGGCGGAACACCACTGCCGCGAGCACCCGAACGGATGCTTTTGGCGATGGTGTTCTCCTACAGTCACTTGGTCAGGGCTATGGGGCGTGGCTGTCTATTAAGTTTACCCGGCGAGTATTCACGTACGCTACGTGATTGCGACGGACTTTTGATCACATCGAAATTCCGTGGCAACCGATCAATTGAGACTGAACTGCTAGATTTATAACATTCAAATTAGTTATCTCATAACTACTTGTGGATTCCAAATATTGTATCACATTCCATATAAATAGACAATGTTAAACTTTCCGATCGAATAATCAAACACCCAAGTTTTCCAAAATAGTTCTCAACACTTGAAATTAGTTTAAAAACGTCCATCACATGCCACAGTACCAATGGTCCAGCCGTAGAAGGGTCAAGTCAACGCCTCACATATGGCACGCCGTACTTCCCCAAACCCTAAGGTTTAGAGGCGGTTCATACGGTCACATAATCGAGTTAAGCATTGTTGAATTCTAGAGGGTCCACCACGTTACTTTCACGACTTATAACGTTCTTAAACTACGGAAAAATCCAACACTTGAAAATTTTCCGGCAGGGGAAAAAGTGAGTTATTGATATCCGGTCGAACTTTTTAACACGTTCTAAAAATTACCGGGAAAAACTTAAACGAAGTTAAACTTTCCGATCGTATCAACGAGCTCCCAATACAACCCAGAAAACTTAACACTTGAGTAAAATAAAAAATATCCCAAAACAATCAGGAAAGCTGTACGGATTTTACTGTGTAAAACCCAAACGCTAATATCACCGTTCCGCCGCGGAACCGCCGCGCAAGGCAGGTCTTTGCCGCGGTTCAGCGGCTCTTTAATGGTATTAGTGTCTAGTTTTTTTGCAGAAACCCATACAATTACCTGCTGAATTTTCTGAGAATTTTTAATATGAAAAAATCAACTTTTTGAAAAATTTCCAGAAACTAGGATTTTACGGGTATTCGGAGTTCGATCGGACATTAAACTTCGCCTAAAGCTCTAGCTTGGCTCTGATACCACTGTAGGGTTACTAAGAACTCTCACAAGGGTCTATAAGGCATCAATCATGCCCGATTTAAAATTTAGACGTGCCGAACAACCCTAACCAAGATCTTTAAACAAGAGATTAGGCGAGACAAAGCATGTTAAACACTTTAACACTAAGAGTTTGGGATTACAACCATTGTATGAAAGGTTCCTAGGCACCCTATAGAGTTCTCACAAGGCATCAACCATGCCATTTTACAAAAAATTATGGTGCCGAGAAACCCTAACACGGATCTTAGACTAAAATTCTAGGCGAAAAACGATTCAAGTTAACAACTTAACTAAAGTTCGGAAGTTACAACCTTTGTAGATCCGGATATCCACTTCCTTAGCTCCACGTAGTCGTCCTCTCGCTGTCCTTTTCGAATCCTAGACTCATTCGTCGGCTTCATCGGGAAAACGAGCGGAATAGGTCGTCGGCTTCGTGCCGAAGATGATCTACGTCGAGGTTGCACAGGTTCAAGCTCCAACTTCACCAAGTTGTGAAACTTGTGAAGAAAACACCCAAAACAACTTGGCAAGAGGTAGAGGGTGAAGAAATAGGAGATGGGTTCACTTTAGAATTGGATTTCTCACTTTGGATCTCAAGTTGCCATTGATGGCATCAAGGTTTCTTTCTTGAAGAAGAAGGTCAAGAAGAAGAAAGAATATGATAAGTGTTGATTTAAAATGAAAATAAAATCAATACTTATCATAAGCAAACCATAATTGAGTGTAGAGAATAGACCATGGTTAGTTGGATAGGTTAGGGTTAAGCATGAAGACAAGAATGGTTAAGAAGTCAAAGCTTCATGAAGCTTCAACTAAAAACAAAATTCTCCACCATTCTTATCTTAATCTTTTCTAAATAAATAAATGAACAAATGAATAAATAAATGAATATGCAAAAACCCTAATTATCAAATTAACCATGGTTTAATTCTATACACTTAACTAAATTATCAAGTATCATCAAACATGATACAAATATGTGCACAAAGTATATCACATATACAACTTGCACATCAAGTGAGAAAATCCATATAAAGTGAACCAATACTAGTTAATGCAAAGTAATATATCAAATATATAATTATACATTAAATCATTAAATCAACATTTGATTCAATGATCCGGTCATGTCGCACATAACCGACTAGTATTCAATGTATCGATTTATCGAATCAATGATTTGATAACTAGGTCATATCGATATGGCCAATCGAAACATTTATCGCGAGAATGAAATACGGTATCACATACAAGCATTATTCTCGGTCCCGCACATATCTCATATGCGCTCCTATTTCGTTTCGCTTGAGCCAGGAAACCTTTGTGTAGGATACTAAAGACTCGTCAATACGCCGGTAGCAGTTGATGATCATATCAAGCACCCACAAGCCGCAAGCGGTCTGCTAAACGTAACGGCCATCCGGGTATTGAGTGATCAGAAGATCGACGAGCTAGCCCGCTCACATTCCTGTGAATCCAACCAGTAACACTTACCGTACAGTCCGGTCTGTTCGTCTGATACGTCGCATATCAAGTCTAGGGGTGGTAAACGTCAGACCCCAATAACCGATAAGTCGTGCCGATGTGAGGCTCATAACGGGTCGAGAAACTACTGGTAACACTTACCAGCAAATCTCTGATCAGCCCTGGCCAGGGACTTCCCTGTTACGGCCAATCGAGCACAGCGCAACATCAACCCCCAATACCGGGAGAGACGAAACCCCTCCTATTGCTCATTGCCTCCATGTGACTCGGGACTGTACCCAAAGACCACCGTTTTGCACTCCCTCATGGACGTGGTAAGGTGGAGATCAAAGCACAGTGGGAATCACACAAGACTCTATGACGATCTCGGGTCTACAGACTAACCTGCACAAGTGTCACCTGAGAACTGCCATCTGACGTGAGGTATAATACCATCTGGGAGTTCTCGGCGAGTCCGTCCAGTGTACCCAGTCTCCACTGAGCACCCGTATACCATCTCTGATGTCAAACACCAATGGATATGGGATCATCCATCGCCCATCCCATGGGTCGAGAAGCGTATACGCTAGTCTACTCTGGTATATCGATGCCCCGTCTCGATACTCCCGCGACTAGGGACCTTGAAGGATGTACTTATGGACTACCTTGTCCCCACTAGTATGATCTGCATCATAGTCCAGGCAGTCAAGTACACATCCTAAGGGCTTTACCAACATGTAACCATAAGACAGTTTAAAGAGACTAGTGTACATGTTAAGATAAAGAGTAACCAGATAGCATACTATCATATCGAGCAAGAAAGTCATCTCTATATATGTCCAAGCATCCAATATAATATACAACATCTGTACAATACTGGCCTCTAGGGCATACATACAACTAACATTGTAGTCCGGTCCTTCACTTCTAAAGCTCCGTGTTGAGGTCCCTTCGCTTCGATCATCAAGTCCCCGAACTCTAGAAAGGCTCCACGAAGAGAAAGATGCAAGCTTGCTTCCGATTTTCGATAACTAAGATGATCTACCTTGAAATTTCTTTAACACAACCTCTCACTCACTAAATGAAGTGAACACCCTAATCTAAATGGCTATGTTAGATTAGGATGATTAAGTATGATTTTAGCTCTCATTTGTTTTCATTAACTCACTCATTTTTATCACTTCATAAAAAGCTAGAAAGCTTTTCATGCAAAGAAGAAGAAGGAAGAAGAAGATCTAATCCTTTTGTGATGAATAATAAAAGTCAAGTGAGGTTAGAAATGAAACCTTGGTATATGTAACCATTATAGAGATCTAACAAAGGTTAAAGGGTTGGGTTGGGTTAAACAAATATCTTGCAGAATATCAAAACAAATATATTTGCACAAAACAAAACAAAACCTTCTAGAAGGTTCTAGAAAAGATTAAACCAAATCAAACCCTAACCATGATTAATCTCCACTAAACATGTTGCATTAATAACCCTAACATGTTACAATATTATAGATCACATATACAATATTTATTGTAACAAAATAAAACAATACAATTAACATATATCACATATATATCAATGTATTGGCCGAGTGAGAAAAAGAATCTTTTAGTGAGCTTATATCAGTTAATATAATTTAAGATATCAAATATATATAATTATACATTAAATTATCGAATCAACACTTGATCCGATAATCTGGCTATTTCACTAATAACCGACTAATATTATCTGTATCAGTTCATCGAATCAACACTTGATCCGATGACCCGGCTATATCATATATACCCGGCCGGTATCTTATATCGCAAGAATCTAATACGGTATCACATACACGTATTGTTCTCGTTCACGCACATATCATATATGTGCTTCTACTCCGTTTTGCTTGAGTCAAGAAACCTCTGTGTAGTACTCTAAAGAATCGTCAATACGCCGGCAGTAGGTGATGATCATATCAAAGCTGAAACCAAACTACTAGCGCGCCTCCTACTTTGCCTTCACAACACCCACAAGCTGCAAGCGGTCAGCTAAACGTAACAGCCACCCAGGTATTGAGCGATCAGAAGATCAACAAGCAAGCCTGTACATTCTCCTGTGAATCCATTCAGTAACACTCCCGTACAGTCCGGTCTCTTTGTCTGATATGTCGCATATCTCGCCTAGGGGTGGTAAACGTCAGACCCTAGTAGTTTGATAAGGCATGTCGATATGAGATCTATAACAGTTCGAGAAACTACTGATAACACTTACCAGAAAATCTCAGCAACCCTGGCCAGGGATTTCCAGTTATAGCCAATCGAACACAGCGCAACATCAACTCCTTATACCGGGAGAGACAAATCCCCTCCTATCGCTCATTGCCTCCATGTGATTCGGGACTGTACCCAAAAGCCACCTTTTTGCATGCCCTCTTGGACGTGGTATGACGGAAATCAAAGCACAGAGGGAATCACACAAGACTCTATGACGATCTCGGGTCAACCGACTACTCTGTACCAGCGTCACCAGAGAACTGCCATCTGACGTGAGGTATAATACAATCTGGGAGTTCTCGGCGAGTTCGTCTAGTGTACCCTGTCTCTACTGAGCACCCGTATACCTTCTCTGATGTCAAACACCAATGGATATGAGATCATCCATCGCCCATCATATGGGTCAAGAAGCACATACGCTAGTCTACTCTGGAGTATCGATGCCCTGTCTCGGTACTCCCACGACTAGGAACTTTTGAAGGATGTACTTGGCGACTACACTGTCCTCACTAGTATGATCTGCATAATAGCCCCGGTAGTCAAGTACTCATCCTAAAGGCTTTATCAACATGTAACATAGAGACAATCAGAGTATATGTTAAGATAAAGTGTAACCAGATAGCGTACAATCATGTCGAGCAAGAAATTCCTCCCTATATATGTCCAAGCATCCAGTACAATATACATCGTATGTACAGTAATAGCCTCTAGGGCATACATATAACTAACAGTTACGCCCCTGGGAAACAAGGTTTATTTTAATTAGGTCCGTACGAAAGCACAGGGAACCTCCCTCAAAGTACCGGCACTGGCCTGGCTGAAAGATTGGCGAACTTGTAGAGTGTAATTAATCCCTGCTAGTCTTTCCTTTTAGGGTTTGAAGAAAGATTTGACTAAAAAAGTGGGAGACATCCTGATTACATATATTGATAACCGATCTAATTCTTGCAAGAGCATACGCTGAGTGTTTTCTTCTATCTCTCTCCAGGTAGCGACTATATCACTCCTTAATCAAGATAATAATACGGATGTATTGGCCGAACCCACTTGTTATACTGCGCTAGGGAACGTTGGCCCCGCTCCAACTTATAATTGTTATAAGACAGAGCAGGAAATAGGGGATTACCTGAATTACCGTGCCACCCAAACGAAGAAAGTGCATGATGATGCATCTTCTTCGGGTGTGATCATTATCGAGAACTGTTTCTCAGTATCCTTTACGTCCTGGGTATGAGATACCGGATCAGGATCCCGCAAATGTAATTTGTTACATGAGCTACAAATAGGTAAAGAACTGAGAACGGGTGATAAGTTTCATGAGATAGAAACGGTGCAAGTGTTGCAACCAAGTCTGTTGGTAGTTATCACCCTGTATTAGCAGAATACATTGATTCTGAACGAATGTTATTAGATACCGAACCTGATATACAACATCATATCAGTCTCTTTATTAGTAAAGAAGGATATAATTTTGTATTGTTGGATAATGTTTTGAACATTTTCTATATCAAGAGTTGATCGGTTCAGGCACGCTATCTAAAAACATAGACGGTCTAAATCAAACCACAGTTCTTAACGTAAAGAACACACACAAGAGGAAGAGTTCAGAAATGAACGAATCCTTCTTGAGGCATTGTAGACTAGGTCATATCAGTGCAACCCGACTAGCTGAAGTTGCATTAAGATGCATATTTAAATTAGTTTGGATTTACATCTTGTAAAACTTGCCAGCCATGTCACAAAGATAAGATGACCACAGCTCCGTTTATTCGAAACAGAGAAAGAGTTAGTGAACTCTTGGGATTGATACATGCTGATGTATGAAAGTCCCCTGTCTACACATGCCAAGACCGGTTCTTTGTACTTCATTACATTCACTGATCATCTCTCAAGATCCGAACATATGTTCCTGTTGAAACACAAGTGTGGAACTTTTGAGAAATTCAATGAATATAAGTTAGAAGTAGAGAACCAAAAACGGGTATAAGTATTATGTCTTTTGATGAGATCAAGGAGCAGAATACTTGAGCATGGAATTTCTGGACTATTCTAAAAGAGAATGAGATTCTCTCTCAGCATTACTCCTCCGTATACACCACAACACGTCGGTGTATCGGGGCGGAGCAATCACACCATATTTGATATGGTGCGCTCTATGATGAGTACTACTGAGTTTCCTATTTCCTTATGGGAGTTATGCACTTGTGAAGCTGCATACCTATTGAATAGGGTTCCAACCAAATCAGATGCCTACCACTCCATATGTGATATGGTATGGGAAGAGCCCATATCTTAAGTAAGTTAAGATTTGGGGTTGTCCGGGCTATGTTTAAAAGCAAAATCCGGACAAGTTCGAGGCAAGGTCAGTTCTGTAGAAGTTTGTTGGATATCCCAAGCATTCACAAGGGAATATCTTCTACCAAACCGAGAAACAAAAGATGTTTTGTTTCTCAGCATGCCACCTTTGTGAAAGGGAATTTCTTGTGAAGAAATTAGTGGTCATGAGGTAGAACTGGAAGGAGTTCCAGCTATACAAACTGCAGCTAATGATTTGGTAAAATCCGGAGGATTCAATAGTTTCCAACGAACCTCAGCCTCTCCGCCGATCTGGAAGGGTTCCTCATCCACCTAAGAGATACTTCGGTTTCTCTATGACAGTGGGAGATAGGATTACATCATGAGATGATGAACCAACTAGTTTCGAGCAGGCCATCAGGATTGGGACTCTGTAAGAATCGTTGGATGCTTAGCGATCTTAGATAGAATCCTTATACACCAACAAAGTATGGACATTGGTTTCTTTATCTGAAGGGTTAAATCCCCATCAGGAGCAAGTATATCTTGAGAAGATTACTTTGTGTACATGGAAACGTTGAGACTTTCAAAGCTATGCTTAAGTCCATCCAGATCCTACTTGCCATGGTTCATACCATGACTACGATATCTGGCGGTTAGGTGTCATGACTGCTTTTCTAAATATTGATTTGGAAGAGAGCGTCTATAATTACACAGCTAGAGGCCTTCGTAGAGAGTGGGAGCAGCGGAAACGTGAGCAAGTTGTTATATATGATAAATCAGGCATCGCGGAGTTGGAATGTCTGTTTTGATATGGTAGTCAAAGAGTTTGACTTCATCAAAATGGTAGATGAATCTTGTATATATACAAAAAGGTAGTAGAGAGTATGGTAGTGATCCTCGTAGAGTACATGGATGACATACCCTTGATAGGGAAGGAGTTTCGTATGCTACGCTCGGTCGATCTCCTCTTATCACAAAGATTCTCCATTTAGGATCAAGGTGATACCTCCTAAATCCTGGGTTTTCGATCTATGAGATAGATCTAATTGGATGTTAGGAATCTCACTAGGTGTAGTGAGATGGTATCAATCGATCCTGGGGAGAATCACTGGAAAATTTCCAGGGTGATAAGGACGAATGAATGTCAGTCGCAGGCATTGTCTTTAGCCTCAGTGGAGGGACGGTATGTTGGAAGAGTTCCAAGCTAGATACCGTGCCTTACTAGACGATTAAAGGCAAGATACATCGTTACCAAGGATGCTACCAAAGAGGCAGTCTGGATATATTTTAGTTCATAAGATGAACTTCGTTCCTACCATTGTGTAACAATGGAGTTGTGGCTTATGCCAAGGAACCCCGTCCCATCAGAAATCTAGAAATAATTCTTAGGCAGTATCACCTGATCATGGAGATGGTTGATCTCCAGGTAGATCGAGGTTAGGAGAGTAGACACAGATGACAACATCGCGGATCCACTCACAAAGGCCTTTTTCCCAGTAGAGACTTTTATGGGATGGTTGAGTATGAGATACTTCAACCACATCTGATTGTTGGGTATGTGATACCACAGCAGATGGCCCTAGTGCAAGTGGGAGATTGTTAGTTATATGTATGCCCTAGAGGCCATTACTGTACAAATGATGTATATTGTAATGGATGCTTGGACATATATAGTGAGGACATTCTTGCTCGACATGATAGTATGCTATCTGTTGTACTTTATCTTAACATGTACTCTGATTGTCTCTATGTTACATGTTGATAAATCCCTTAGGATATGTACTCGACTACTGGGACTATGATGAGATTATACTAGTGGGGCCATGGTAGTCGACGAGTACATCCTATAACTGTTCCTAGTCGAAGGTGTATCGAGACAGGGCATCGATACACCAGAGTAGACTAGCGTATACGCATCTTGACCCATATGATGGGCGATGGATGATCCCATATCCATCGGTGTTTGACATCAAGGATGGTGTACGGGTGCTTAGTGAAGACTGGGTACACTAGACGGATGTCACGACCCGAAAGTACGGAACGCGACCGGCACTTAGATTACGAAGCGTCTAGAGGCGCAACGTAACCTAAGTAAGCCGAAACCCAGAAATCTAAACCATAAAAAGAAGAAGAAGTAAAGGAAAACATGTAGAAAACAAGTTTAAAAACAACATCCAATTTTCTCAAAAATTCCGGCAGAGTCTCCTTTGTAAAAACTGTCCCCAAACGGGTACAAACAAGTATAATACATATGAAATAAAAAGGCATCCCCAAGCGGGAGCTAGCTCTACGCCAACAGGCGGAAACAACCACACCAATGCACGAAAGTATACAACGCCAAAGGGTGAGGCTCAATACTCAAAAGAAAACAAATCCACCAGATATCATAATAATACATGCGCGACTCTAATGTCTAAATAAATAACTGGTCCTTTAACTTATCAAGTAATATAAGTTTGGTTGATGGAGCTTACTAGATACAAATGAAATAATTAAAAGTACAACGGCGGTCCAGATACAAGTGAACCAACCTACCGTGCAAATCACCCTGAATGAAATGATGTGCCAGTAAGCTGCCAAGGAAACCTATACATCGAACCTGTAATAAAATTTGGCACAACGGGGGTGAGTTGCCAACTCGTGAGTAGAAGACATCTACGAAAAGAAATCGAATCCACGACGCTGTCCTAGGTCATATAATATACTAATATACTACTAGTCATCAAGCAAAGACAGGGTAATAAACTACGTGTAAGTGCAAATGCTCCGTGCTCGTGTCAGTGCATCAAATAATAATATGTCATGTGAATGAGTATGCATGCACCATGAATGTAAAACAATCAGTCCTGAAATCTGGATATATCTGTATAAGAAATCTTTAACTTTTATCATGGTAATTTGTATAGAAATCTGAATATCATCGATGAAATCCATGGAAATCCGTGTCAAGCATCGACACAAAACATGTAAATCTCAAGTCTCAATACCCTATAGTCTCAATATCTCGGGCTCCGTCAGTCCGGATCGGCCCATATCATCAATTCTCACGACAACGGTCGGTATCCTCCGGATATCCACCGAGCCAGACATCACCGGTAGGTAGCCTTCCCCTGCCAGGATCATTGTCTACAACTCGAACTTCTTGCCCCGGGGTACCATACCGGGCCCACCATGTACACGAGACGGTTCATCCACTCCTCGAATCGGGTCTCGAAATCCAACAGAAAATATGAAATCTCATGGTGGACGACACATACATCATGAGAAAACCGCAACTTATATTTTAAAAAGAGAAGAAGAGAGAGAGAAGTTTTTATATATATTCTTGCGGTTTTTCCCAAAAATCCAGAAATCTCATAGAAATCCAAAATCCCAATATCATGAGTAAACAAATGATAAGTATCGGCATAATCCCCACAATACTGCAAGATAACATGAAAATGTGAATGCATGACATGTCTATGTAATAAATGCAATGTCTAGACTAACATCTGAGAGTAAACACGATATTATATTGATCAAGTCTCTAGCTGATTCTATCAATAAAAGATAATATATTCTAAAGTGTACGTGACATAGCAATTACCGATGATGATGTGAGTGAGCCGGCAATAAGTGTGCGTGGAATATGCGCATCATCGGTAATGGTGCGGGTGTCCTAACAGGAAGAGTTTCATACTGATTAGAGAAACATATGTATGAACAATCAACATGATGATTACGGTCTGAATGTAAAGACAGATGTGCATAACCACTCATTTGTGATATACATGTCTAACTACAACTATATAACTCGAGCTTAAACTAGTATCTATCTAACCTCCTAAGGAACTAAACCTAAGAAACTAGTCGATAAGAAATAAGAGTCCACCTAAGGTCTGAGTCCATATCTCTAATAGTCGGCGATCCAGCCTCAATAGCGTCACGTACGTAGTACGGCTTCCTCAAATCAAGAGTGCGTATCAATCATCACATCTATGCCACGTACGGTAAAATCCATCGTACGGCATCCCAATATCGGGGTATGGGTCAAGTATCACCTACGTGTCTCATCATTCGTATAATATCATCATCAAATCATGTCATGATCAAGGTACTATACTGTAATTGCATGCATCGATCATATATCATTGCCAGCATAAATATACATCGTTAATTTATCCTCAGAAATATCATGTCACATGTATCATATTATGATTAAGTCAAACTTATATCATATCGTAATCAGGTCACACCTATATGATTTCGTAATCAAGTCACACATATATCATATTGTAATTTCAGGTACAGGTTACGGTCCGGATTCTATTTTAGAGTCCTATGTACCTCAATATCATCACCACCCATTTTTATTTTTGTATACCTATTCATTATCTCATTTTCTAATGATCCGCTACATCATAAGACGACCGTATAGCCAAGAATCACAGCATCAAGCCTAGTTATATTGTTTCATCCCCGTGTATCATATCACATCCTTGTATCGCATATACGTGTTGTGTGTATATATATATATACCTACACCTAGTCCTATATATATATACATACACGTATACACCACGTCGAGTTCTGTGTGTGCGTGTGTGTATCTACCTGAAACCTACGAATCTCCTCCAAGATATTCATCCTCGGGTAAGCGCTTTCTAAATCAATCTAGTCCAACCTAAGGTCATTACTAGGGTCCTACTCATCGAAATTCTAAGGTCATGTATGTCTTCCTAATGACAATAAGTAATTTACCTATTCTACGTTTGCGGGGGTGCTAAACGCCATCCATCCGACTTCCCCCGTAGATATACATCTACTCACCTGGTCCATGTCTGCCGAAGACGGTGTCGCCATCCTCTTATTCATCATCCGAAATCCACGTGAGGGGTACCTATATGCAAACACATATAATATCGTAAACTGAATCATGGACAGAACCGAAATGACGCACGTAACGCGCATAGGTTGAAACCTATGACCCGCTCATGCAAAAGAACCAAATATCGCTCGATATCGGCGTACAAACGCCGATTGATCGAGATAAAACACCAAAAAACAACTCATAGTTTTAAAACTCATTACTTATAATATAAAACATGATTTAATTCATCGAAACCCTAAAATCGATCAAATCGTCCGATTTCGTAAAAACCGGAAAACGCCAATTTACCGTTTTACTTCAAAAATCGATGTTTAAATTAAAATAATGGTCATAATACTCATTAAATAGCATAACTAGCTTATATAAACCATTACTATATTTTTAACACCCTAAATTGTATTAAATTGAAATTCTAGTTTGTAAACTTGCCCGATTTCGGTATTTTAAACCAAAATTCCACAATTTCACTTCCAAACTTGATTTTGCATATTTTAAATCGTTAAACAACTCCTTGAAACCTTAAGGATGTTATAAAACCCTAACTTTATTTTTAATCCCTTATTTTAAATATATTTTCAAAACCTAGTTAAACAAAATAGGAATATTATGACAATTTTTGAAGTGAAAGCTAGTGATTGCAACTAGTTTATGTTTCACGCTGATTTAACATGTTAATCTACACACTAATACCACAATCTAATAATAAAAACCCTAATTATAATTTTATCTAACATATTTTTATGTTTTGTAGAAATCTAGTTTGCGACAAGAACCTAATTAAAACAATTAAAATGCAACAACTATCAATTTTGCTACTAGATTAGGTTTGACATTTCCTAATATGTTAAACTACAAATTTAGACCAATACCCACAAATGAAAACCCTAATTAGATCACAACCCTAATTCAAGAATTTCATAAACAAGAATTTATAACCAAATAACACACTAAAACTTTTTAATCTAGCAATTTAAACTACAATTAACAACTAGATTAGGATTTATACCTTACAAGTTGAATCCTAGCTTGCACTTGACCTTGAAAGATGCCTCATTTCACCTTGTTTTAAACAATTTAGGGTTTGGAAAGAGGTGGAATAGGATTATGGTTTGAATTTGTGAAGAAATTTGTTGATTTCGGTGGATTTTGGGCACTTTTTCATGAATTTTTTAAGAAAGAAAATGTGGGGAAAATGGGGGCTGTTGGAGGGTGGCTCGGCCAAGTTGTGGGAGGGGATGAAATGAGAGAATTGTGTGGAAATTTCCACAAAAAAAATATCATCTAAGGTCAATTAATTCATGTTACATCAAAACTTTTCAAAAAACCCCTTTTTCTTTCCATTTTTCAACCCCCTTTTATCATAAACTATTAAACTTGAAATGTTTTGCTAAAAATTTTGTTACACTTAACTTTAGTTTATAATGGTTCCTAATTATGTAATTTACCCAATTAAATTTGTATTTATCACTAATTAAATGTATTTTTAAAAGCTTAAAATAATATTAAAAATAATTAATTAAGGAAATTTTGTTTAATTAACTAGAAAATTTTAAGTGACATTTTAGTGACCAATTTATAGTAATATCTTATCTAAATTTTGTATAATTAGGTCTATAATGAAAAATACCTATTTTGACATTTTACGGAAAAGACTGCTAATTTTGTCGAAAATCAGAAAATTCACTTAAACGATTTTATTTATTTAATTATTTTTAAAACGTTACAACGGACTCGCCGAGAACTCCCATATGGTACTATACCTCACGTCAGATGGCAGTTCTCTGGTGACACTGGTACATGCTAGTCTGTAGCCCCGAGATCGTCATAGAGTCTTGTGTAATTCCCACTGTGCTTTGATTTCCATCATACCACGTCCAAGAGGGCGTGCAAAAAGGTGGCTTTTGGGTACAGTCCCGAATCACATGGAGGCAATGAGCGATAGGAGGGGGTTTCGTCTCTCCCGGTATAGGGAGTTGATGTTGCGCTTTGTTCGATTGGCTATAACTGGAAATCCCTGGTCAGGGTTGCTGAGATTTACTGCTAAGTGTTATCAGTAGTTTATCGAACAGTTATGGACCTCATATCGACATGACTTATCAAGCTACTGGGGTCTGACGTTTACCACCCCGAGGCGAGATATGCAACATATCAGACGAAGAGACCGAACTGTACGGGAGTGTTACAGATTGGATTCGCAGGAGAATGTACAGGATTGCTTGTTGATCTTCTAATCGCTCAATACCTGGGTAACTGTTATGTTTAGCTGACCGCTTGTAGCTTGTGGGTGTTTGATATGATCATCACCTACTGCCGGCGTATTGACGATTCTTTGGAGTCTACACAGAGGTTTCTTGACTCAGGCAAAACGGAGTAGGAGCACATATATGATATGTGCGGGACCGAGAACAATATATGTATGTGATACCGTATTAGATTCTCGCGATATGAGATATCGGCCGGGTATATGTGATATAGCCGGGTCATCGGATCAAGTGTTGATTCGATGAAATGATACAGATTATATTAGTCGGTTATTTATGAAATAGCCGGATTATCGGATCAAGTGTTGATTCGATAATTTAATGTATAATTATATATTTGATATACTAAATTACATTAACTAGAATAAGCTCACTAAATGATTCTTTTTCTCACTCGGGTAATACATTGATATATATGCGATATATGTTAATTGTATTATTTTATTTTGTTACAATAAATACTGTATATGTGATATATAATATTGTAACATGTTAGGATTATTAATGCAACATGATTAGTGGAGATTTAACATGATTAAGGTTTGATTTGGATTAATTTTTCTAGAAGCTTCTAGAAGCTTTTTATTTTGTTTTTGCAAAGATATTTTGTAAAGATATTTTTGTAGATTTTTGTTAACCCAACCCAACCCTTGACCATGGTTAAGTCTCTACATGGGTTAAGTTATCATACTTAACCCATGGTTGCATTTCTAAGCACACTATGGATTCATTATTCATCACAAAATAGTTAGCTTCTTCTTCTTCTTCCTTCTTGCTTGTAAAGCATTCTAGCTTTTTGAGATGTGATGAAAATGAGTGAGATTAAGAAAACAAATGAGAGCTAAAATCCTACTTCATCATCCTAATCTATCCTAGCCATTTAGATTAGGGTGTTCACTTCATTAGTGAGTGAGAGCTTGAGTTAAAGTTTCTTCAAGGTAGATCATCTTAGTTAACGAAGATCGGATGCAAGCTTGCATCTTTCTTTTGTCGAGACTCTTTAGAGTCCGGATTCTTGATGATCTCAGCGAAGGGACCTCAACACGGAGCTTATGAAGTGAAGTACCGGACTACAAAGGTTGTAATCCTAAACTCTTAGATGTTAAAGTGTTTAACATGCTTTGTTTCGCCTAATCTCTAGTTTAAAGATCTTGGTTAGGGTTGTTCGGCATGTCTAAATTTTAAATCGGGCATGGTTGATGCCTTGTAGAACCTTGTGAGTGTGCCTAGTAACCCTACAGGAACACCGCAGCCGCGAGCACCCGAACGGATGCTTTTGGCGACGGGGTTCTCTTACAGTCACTTGTTCGGAGCTATGGGACGTGGATATCTAGTAAGGTTACCCGGCGAGTATCCGCGTACACTACGTAATTGCGACGAACTTTTGATCCACATCAAAATTCCGTGGCAACCGATCAAATAAGACTAAACTGCTAGATTTATAAAATTCAAACTAGTTATCTCATAACTAATCATGTGGATTCCAAATATTATATCACAATCACATATAGCTAGACGAAGTTAAACTTTTCGATCGAATGAGCAAGCACACAAAATTTCCCAACAAGCTCAACACTTGAGCGAGTCCAAAAAGTATCCAGAAACTGCCATAGCTCCTATGAACCATCCATAGAAGGGCCGACCCGTGCCTCACTCATGTCACCACGGAATTGCGGCAAACCATAGGGTATGTCCGCGGTTCCGCGATCCAAAAAGTCGAGTTCGGGTATCGTTCTTCTAGTGGAGACAATGGAGAGTCCGGGACACTATTACTTGGAGCAAAAGGGACTACTACACGGAGCTTTAGAAGTGAAAGACCGGTCTATATAGGTTGTATTCCAATTTCACTTAGTGTAAAGTTGTTTACATGTGTTTTAAACCTTAATCCTTTAGTTATATCCTTAGTTACGGGTTGCTTAGCACTCTTGGTTTTTTAAAATTGCATGCTTGATACCCTAGAAAACGTAGTGAGGGTGCTAAGGAAACCAGCAGAAAGAAGACCGAAGGACTTGGATCTTTTGGTGAGACTTCTTTTCATAGTAGTTATCTCTCTTAGTTTATCCAGATAGGTTTATGGTTAGATCCGGTTTTAATTTGGTTATTCTAGCGCCGTTTTGAAACTCTTAGAAAAATTTTGTTCCGCAAACCGCCACGTTTGATGGCTTGGGTGTTAGGGTAACCCAACCTGGTATTAGAGCCACCCCATAAAACCTATACTAGCTAGTTTCAACGTGTTTAAAATATCGATCGACCGAAATTTTCGAAACCGCTATTCCGAAATCATACTTTCTGTCGATTTTTTAAAGTGTTCTAAAAATCATTTTCAGTATATCAAAAATTCGTGCAGGCTTTTATAAGAATACAGAAGAAAATTAGACCCATGAACCGACTATAACGCCGCGGAACCGCGGCATAACATACATGGTTGTTGTGGAACCGTGGAATAACATACATGTTTGCCACAGTTCCGCCGCCGTTTTGGGGCCGATGTGCACAATTTTTCTTCTACGGCTCTTATATTTGGAATTATGGTTTCTGGAACATTTAGTTATTGGGTCCTGATTTATTTGACTACTGGATTAGCACTTGGGGCCTATTTAGAAAGGTTTTGTCGATCAAAATTTAAAAATACGTGTGATTATCAGTACTTAGATTAACATCTACGACCATGAATGTCACTCGATCGGTATAACCTGTCTAACTGCTATATGCTCTTTTAGAAGAGTTTGCGAACGTGACATTCACGTTGATGTTTTGTGATTGTGCTGATATTGTGGTTGGATTGCCATGGTGGATAGCCGGCGGTGCAATGGTTTAGTAAAGTTTATATTCATTTGTACATTTGTTATTGCGGGATTGACAGGATGTCGCTTCCGAAGCTTACGAGCTGAGATTGCCGTAGCTTTCAGGCAGATATGAGACAGATGACAGCTAGTCTACCCGATTTGAGAGACGAAGGTGATTCGTCCGATTTTGCGCCGGAGCGGGCCCTGATGAGTTGAAGATTTCCAGTGTGGAGAGTCTTACTCAGATCTAGAGCAGACCGACTCAGAGATGACCGCCTATGTATTGCCTTTCCTGGAGGATTGAGGCGCTGTTCGGCGTACAGGCGAATAAGCCAGTTGCTGCTGCAAATGACGAGATGTCGCCCAGATGGTTGGAGCTACTGCAGCGTGAGCATATACTTAGAGAGATGATAGCGAGTCGCTAGTCATCTGAGGATGAATGACTAGGACAGGTGGTTCGTTTGTTTACCGATGCGAGGTCATCAGATAGATTGTTTCCAGCTAGAGACGACTTCACGCAGGTTCGTTGAGAGTCGATAGAGACGATCGAATGTCAGGAGCCCATTTTCCAAGTTTAAAGTATACGGAAAGACATGCAGGTGATTCTATGGACTCTCTAGAAGAATGAAACCCTAACTCGACTTAATGACCGTGTGAAAGCCTTTGAACCTTCGGGTTTGCGGCGGTTCCTCGGCGCCATTAGTGAGGCTTGGGTTTGCCCTTCTACGGCTGGACCACCGACGCTGTGGCATGTACTCGATACTATTAAACTGTACCCATGATGTGATCTCTTGGGGGATTATGAGGATCTGACGAGTCGATCGGATGGTTCGACATCTTTCGGATATCGTGATGGGACACTGCTTGGGAGACTCCAGATGCGAGCGTAGCCGTCGGAGCGCAGTTCGTGTAGCCATGATGAGTTAAGTCCGAATCAGTCGACATTGAGCAAGGTGGAGTAAAGAGTTCGTACGAGATTTCGACGAGATGACGTCCCACTCCGCTGACATTAGAGATGTGATATGCACCCCGAGGCGTGGTATATGGATGTATCTTCCAGAGAGAAGCGCGATAGGTATGCAGCCGTTCCGGAATAAGCTTTAGCTTCAGCATTGGATGATGACTTCCGGGCATTTCGGCAGGATTGAGATTTGAGAAAGGAACCTCGACAGGACCTTTCTGGAGTACGTTACGAGAAGACCTAGACCAGGAGTGGTCGTATTGCGCACACCCAGCAGGACAGAGTTCGGCATTGTCGACGAGGTAGTTGACCATGTTCGGATAAATGAACTTACCCAGATGCGTTGCAGATTGATCAGGGACGGACGAGTGATGAGTATTCTTCCGATGGTTGGGACGTGTTCCCGAGGACCTGTTCGGCCTGACATCCTCTACAGAATGATGAAGCTACAGAATATGCGATTTCGAGTCCGTGCGAGAGACTTCAGATTGACCGTGGCCGAGAACAGTGCAGTGTGTAGTAGCTTGGCGTGACGTCATAGTGGACGACGATAGAGACAGTTGGAACAAGAGGTTCGTGTGAGACACTGATGAGCTGTCATTGCTTCCCGTCGAGACTAGAGACCTGATATGCTTACAGAGACGTTGGAATGTGACCAGTTTCCGAGAAAATATTGTGCTGAGGACACAGGTGTTTTTGAGCGAGAAGAGGTTGTGCAGGAAGCCAGCCTCTGTACAGATCGGCATAGGCATGATCGGAAGAGACCTTGAGCAGGATTCCTTCCAGGACATTGCTGCAATGATGTTTGCACCCAGGATCAGATGTGTGACGTGCTTTCAGAGAGCCAGAGGCCGACGCCAGTGATACGCTGCCTTACGAGCGGTCGTGAGGATTGACCGAAAGGTGACCAGGAAAGTGCCAGAACGGAATCGTTCCTGTCAGTACTCCTGACCGGGCCGATGAGCCGATGGATTGCGAGATTGGTAATCTACAGGAAAGATCAGGAACCAGAGGCAGAGGACGCCAGCCGCGAGCAAGAGGCAAGTAGATATCTTGCGCAGCTAGCATCGGATGTTCCGGTACCTTCTCGACCCTGAAGGATGGTATACCGACGACGGTAATTATGATTTGTGATTTTGTGATTTGATTATCACGTATCCGTTGCTTTGGATTTCGGTATTTTGGGCGATCTATTCACATGATTTAGTCTTGATGACTGAGTTTCATGATATTTGATTTTGTGCACCATGGTTGCACCTACTGGGTATTTATACCTTGTACATAGTTATTACTCTTGAGCTGTTGATTGCGATTTCATGCCTATTTTATACTGGTGATTTGATTTACGCTTCCAGCAGAGTTTCATGTAATTTTAGTGTTTTGATTTTGCACTCGGTATAGCTTATATGTGCTTGTAGTGTATCGATATGTGTTTTGTGCCCGCAGCTGCACACGTTTATGATTTTCTTCATATCTGGATACACTTGGTGTTGCTGCTTACGTATTTGAGTTATTGCTTGGTATTTGTGCATGGGATGCACCAGTTCTATACTTCGTGCATTTGTCGCACCAGTTTTATGTTTCTTGCGTTTATCGCATCAGATTTATATTTCGTGCCTTTGTTGCACCGGATTTATATTTTGTGCATTACGATTGCACCTGACTTCGATTTGATGCCTTTCGGTATGTCGATTTTGATTGTGATATTGATGTGGATTCTTGCACTCCGTGCTTTTGACTGGACTTACGCATATTCGACGTTGCTATTGGATTTTGTGATTCCGTGCATATTGAGTGCACAGGGTCTAGATTTTCATTCGTGCATGATGGATGCACCGATTTGGATTTTCGCGCATGTTGGGCGCATGTTTTGAGATACGATTTTGGGGCACACCAGATGCACTAAATCGAGATTCTTCGTGCATGTCAGATGCACCTGTTTTGGCTGCCAGGCACACGTTGCCTATGACAGATGCTTCGTGCACACCCGTTGCACCTAGATGTTGTTTTGTGCACATGTTTAGCACATATATGGATTTTGATTTCCGTGCGCACCAGACGCACAGGGTGGTGTTATGTGATTTTTGGGATTTATTCCTTTTGGAGCAGTACATTTTTATGATGTTGGATATTTGCTTTCATACTGAGCAGGACTAGTCAGTGGGCAGTACCTGGATATATTTTGCATGCATCGATAGTTATCGAAGGGATTTCCGAAAAGCGAGCTATAGTCTCAGTATATACCTACGTGTCCGATATGACACGAAACGTTTTAAAAACAAGGAAACCCTTCTAAACTGTTTTCAAAACGGCGGAACGTACCTATTAAACAAAGGATATATATACACATATATAGTTATTTTCTTATGAGAAACGTCCGCCACTGTGCAGTGTTACGCGCATCGCACAGCGACTTAAAAAGATTTGGCATACATTTGCATCAGCTATTTACATGTATAGATTGGATGTCTACATGTATAGTCTTGGTCCATATCATATTGATTTTGTATTGGATTTGACATTGTGTCGTTACCATGACTCCGATGATTGCGGATGCTTGATGGAGTGTTGCTTTTGAGTTATCTGCTCAGTACTCATGCGCATGCATTGCGCTATGATGTTTTATGTATAGATGATTTCGGAGCCCCGATGACTTGGAATTTGTATTGAAATATTTTAGTATTTGGGGGTTTAAATTTAAATTCGGGGACCGAATTTCTTTAAGGGGGGTAGATTGTAACGTCTTCAAAATAATAAAATATGATTTTTGGGAAATTTTATAATTTAATATTATTTTAATGAATATTTTAATATTCTGGTATAATTAAATACAGATAAATGGGGAAAAATTATGGAAAATTCTAAAATAAGGTATTTTAAGGAATTGCTTCGTTTTCTGTGCATGCCCCCATTTCCTCTAGTTTTGACCCTGAGTATGTCTAGTTTTGACTGATTCCATCTAGGGTGAAATCTGGGTTGATTTTCCTATGTTGGTGTATAATTTGGGACTTGTTTTAGCATGGATTTTGGTATTTGGTGATTCATTCCTGTCGGGTGGCGTTTGGACGTCAACGACAAGTGGATTTTGATTGTGTTTACATGCGAGTCGATAGGTTTTTACCTATGCGGGTAGCGTGTGCTATTTTGGTTTCCGATGTGATTTTCATGTGCTTTAGCATTGTGATATACTTGTAGGTACCCCGCGTGATGTTGAGGCAAAGGAGGTGAAGATAGCGACATCGGCTTTGGCACACGAGAAGCAATGTGAGTAGATTTATATCTATGGGGAGAAGTCGGGTGGATGGCGTATAGCACCCCCGCAGTCCGTGGTGATGTATACGAATACGTATACACACGAATATTTATTATGTGTTGTTTAGGGTTATTGATGGTAATAATGATATTTTGATGATAAGAATATATTGGTTTAGTTTAGTGCGAACCCTAGAGTAGTGGTTGCACTCACACATACATTTACACACATACTTGCATTCATTCTTTCATTTATTAGAGTGCATATGATTGTGCGTATATCTACACATGGGTATGGGACTATGTGTTTATATACTGGATTTGAGGATAGTATTTGGGATTTGAGATGAGTCGATGAGATTGGGCTTGAGGCCAGGAGATCGGTGATGTGATTTGGTTCGTATTGAGATACGACACGATGTTTTAGCGGGTCTTTTGACGTAGTGATTCTTACACCTGCATGCATACATAGAGGGTATCAATATTGTACTAAACGTAGATCAGTACCCCGATCATGACATTTGATAAAGAGGATACCAGATAAATAGTATGATGAATGTGATATTGACCCGTACCCAGATTTGGGATGCCGTACGACGGATTTACGTACAAGCTATATTTTGATGATTGATCCGCACTCTTGACTTGGGATGTCTGATTATTGATAGGGTATCGGATATGATATTATTGAGGCGGGATCACCGACTAATATATATACATGTATGTATATGTATCGACTCAGATGTTAGGCGGTTTCCTCACCCGTAGCTCTACTTGTTAGTTCAGCCGTATAGTTTAGGATGGTTGTTAGATTAGATTAGACTCCTACCTATTTCAAAAACTAACGAATCGTGGGTATTTTAAAAGACAGCCCAAGGGATCCTACGGATATTTCAAAAGACGTATCTTTTCATAAAAACACCGTAGCCCCTATTTTCAAAACCCCATGATTCGTGTTATTTCAAAAGGCACCAATTGTAGAGGTTATTTTAGATTAATGCAGATTAGTTATAGTTGCGTCTAGTATTCAGCTTCCGCTCATTATTGTGGTTCGCATCGCATCGCATGCTTATATTATGTTTCATACTCCATTATTGATGTTATGCTGTTAGGACACCAGCACCATTACCGATGATGCGTATGTACCACGTACACTTACTTGCCGGCTCACACACATCTTCATCGGTAATTGCCATGTCACGTACACCTTAGAAAATATTATTGCATCGACATAGGTTGTTAGCTAATAATTTAGACATGATATTAGTGTACTTGCCTTATATGCTAGATTAGACATTGTAATTATTAGTTGTTACATCATGCATGTTATTATTCATGGATTTTTATGCCTGTATGCACTGTTTACATGCTATTGAGGATTGGATTCGGATTTCCATGAGATTTTCTGGATTTGGGGGAAAACCGCAAAACTTATATAAACTTCTTTTCTCTCTTTAAAATGAAAAGTGCGGTTTTCCCATGATGTATGAGTCGTCCACCATGAGTTTGCTGATGGATTTGGAAACCCGATTCGAGGAGACGGATGAACCGTTTCGGGTACATGGTGGACCCGGTAAGGTGCCCCGGGGCAAGAAGCGCGTGGTGATGACGATGTGAGCCTGGCAGGGGAGCACTACCTACCGGTGATTTTATCCGACGCGTCGGATATCCGGAGGATACCGTCGTGGTCTTGAGATGGATGGTAGGGGCCGGTCTGGACTGACGGCGCCCTAGATATTATGATTGAGACATTGGGATTTCGAGATACAGAGACTGTGATACAGAGATATCGAGATATTGGGATTACGTTTTGTGCCGATGCTAGGCACTGTTTTATGCTGATTTCATTATGATACCTCAACTAAAAATACAAGGGAAATCTCACTAAATTATGAAAACAGTTTCTTCATTTACATGTATTCTGCTTTCATGCATTCATACCTCATATTCATGACATACTATTACCTGAGGCACTAGCACGAGCACTTGGCACTACATTCACGTATAGAGATTACATTGCCAGTTTAGCATGCTTCAGCTTTATTCATATTGAGGTTTCTTTATATCTGATCGTATTGACCTAGGTTGGGTCATGCATTCGATCTCTGCTTGTAGATATCTTTCTATTCACGAGTTGGCAACTCACCCCCGTTGTGCCCCAGTTCTTGCAGGTTTGCCGTACAGTTCTATAGCGGCATTTCTGGCACACTGCTTCCTTTTGGGTGATTTGCTTGGATAGGTGGGTTCTTTTGTATCAGAACCGCCGTTGTATTTATATTATTCGACCATAGAGTCGCGCTTAGTAGTGTTGCGGTTTTCTTGTTGCTTTTGAGCTTTCTTTTGGATTTGATCCTCGCCACTTGGCGTTGTATATTATTGTTGCATGTGTGGTGGTGACCGTCGATTGACGAAGAGCTAGCTCCCGCTTGGGGATGCCTTTATCATTGCATATATTGTTATCCTTGTTATACCCCATTCGGGGCCAGTTTTACAAAAGAAACTCTGCCGAAATTTTTAGAAAAGACTGTACTGTTTTTAAAAATGCATATTCGGCTTAGTTATTTAAAAACCTTGATTTCAAACATGTTTTTCTTCACTTCTTTAAACCAGTTTCTTTACTTATTCTTAAAAATGGTTTTAGATTTCTGGGCTTTTGGCTTACTTGGATCAGATGGAGTCATATAGACTTCATATGGTTCAAGGGCCAGTCACGTGCTCTTTCGGGTCGTGACAAAGTTGGTATCAGAGCGCTAGGTTGACCTTGGTTCGAGTCTAAGTTTGACTATGTGGAGTCTAGGGCGTTTATATATATACGGAACTTAGGCTTGACCTTACGGAACTTAGACTTGGTCGAGGGGGTATTAGACCCGAACTTTCGTCGTGTAGGATGACCCTTGGTTGATGGAATAGGTAACTAAAGTAGAGTGACGTACCGTTGGTATGTTCCGCGGCATACTTACGACACGCCACTCCGCTTAAGGAACCTTAGGATGTACATATTTTCGAGATCAGTGATCCTCTTTATATCCAGGATTATACATCCATTTGAGATCCCCGATTCTATTAGTTTCATGATCATACCTTTATTGATGCTGTTCCTTCCCATGATCATGTATCCACTTTGGATCTGTTGTTTCCTTTCTTGCCATTGATGTGCTCTCCTTGATACTCGATTGAGGTTCCTGTCACCATGTTTGAGGGCAGTTTGGGCTGCTGCTAGGGTTACGGCCGGTGTGAGCTCGTTTGGTACGAAGGCCGACCATTGTGTTTTCTGGTGACATGGGAACGTCTCGAGTTAGTGTTGGTGATTGTGACCTCTAGTGGAGGCGAGTGCTTGGTCTTGCACCGGATGATCGGGCCATTGTTAGAGCTGCCAGTTGAGAGAGGACTGTTGATGTACAGCATACCTTAGAGATTGTGATGTCGCCTACCGTGCAGACAGATGGACCAGCTGTTGCTGAGATTGACAGGATGTCGCTTCCGAAGCTTACGAGCTGAGATTGCCGTAGCTTTCAGGCAGATATGAGACAGATGACAGCTAGTCTACCCGATTTGAGAGACGAAGGTGATTCGTCCGATTTTGCGCCGGAGCGGGCCCTGATGAGTTGAAGATTTCCAGTGTGGAGAGTCTTACTCAGATCTAGAGCAGACCGACTCAGAGATGACCGCCTATGTATTGCCTTTCCTGGAGGATTGAGGCGCTGTTCGGCGTACAGGCGAATAAGCCAGTTGCTGCTGCAAATGACGAGATGTCGCCCAGATGGTTGGAGCTACTGCAGCGTGAGCATATACTTAGAGAGATGATAGCGAGTCGCTAGTCATCTGAGGATGAATGACTAGGACAGGTGGTTCGTTTGTTTACCGATGCGAGGTCATCAGATAGATTGTTTCCAGCTAGAGACGACTTCACGCAGGTTCGTTGAGAGTCGATAGAGACGATCGAATGTCAGGAGCCCATTTTCCAAGTTTAAAGTATACGGAAAGACATGCAGGTGATTCTATGGACTCTCTAGAAGAATGAAACCCTAACTCGACTTAATGACCGTGTGAAAGCCTTTGAACCTTCGGGTTTGCGGCGGTTCCTCGGCGCCATTAGTGAGGCTTGGGTTTGCCCTTCTACGGCTGGACCACCGACGCTGTGGCATGTACTCGATACTATTAAACTGTACCCATGATGTGATCTCTTGGGGGATTATGAGGATCTGACGAGTCGATCGGATGGTTCGACATCTTTCGGATATCGTGATGGGACACTGCTTGGGAGACTCCAGATGCGAGCGTAGCCGTCGGAGCGCAGTTCGTGTAGCCATGATGAGTTAAGTCCGAATCAGTCGACATTGAGCAAGGTGGAGTAAAGAGTTCGTACGAGATTTCGACGAGATGACGTCCCACTCCGCTGACATTAGAGATGTGATATGCACCCCGAGGCGTGGTATATGGATGTATCTTCCAGAGAGAAGCGCGATAGGTATGCAGCCGTTCCGGAATAAGCTTTAGCTTCAGCATTGGATGATGACTTCCGGGCATTTCGGCAGGATTGAGATTTGAGAAAGGAACCTCGACAGGACCTTTCTGGAGTACGTTACGAGAAGACCTAGACCAGGAGTGGTCGTATTGCGCACACCCAGCAGGACAGAGTTCGGCATTGTCGACGAGGTAGTTGACCATGTTCGGATAAATGAACTTACCCAGATGCGTTGCAGATTGATCAGGGACGGACGAGTGATGAGTATTCTTCCGATGGTTGGGACGTGTTCCCGAGGACCTGTTCGGCCTGACATCCTCTACAGAATGATGAAGCTACAGAATATGCGATTTCGAGTCCGTGCGAGAGACTTCAGATTGACCGTGGCCGAGAACAGTGCAGTGTGTAGTAGCTTGGCGTGACGTCATAGTGGACGACGATAGAGACAGTTGGAACAAGAGGTTCGTGTGAGACACTGATGAGCTGTCATTGCTTCCCGTCGAGACTAGAGACCTGATATGCTTACAGAGACGTTGGAATGTGACCAGTTTCCGAGAAAATATTGTGCTGAGGACACAGGTGTTTTTGAGCGAGAAGAGGTTGTGCAGGAAGCCAGCCTCTGTACAGATCGGCATAGGCATGATCGGAAGAGACCTTGAGCAGGATTCCTTCCAGGACATTGCTGCAATGATGTTTGCACCCAGGATCAGATGTGTGACGTGCTTTCAGAGAGCCAGAGGCCGACGCCAGTGATACGCTGCCTTACGAGCGGTCGTGAGGATTGACCGAAAGGTGACCAGGAAAGTGCCAGAACGGAATCGTTCCTGTCAGTACTCCTGACCGGGCCGATGAGCCGATGGATTGCGAGATTGGTAATCTACAGGAAAGATCAGGAACCAGAGGCAGAGGACGCCAGCCGCGAGCAAGAGGCAAGTAGATATCTTGCGCAGCTAGCATCGGATGTTCCGGTACCTTCTCGACCCTGAAGGATGGTATACCGACGACGGTAATTATGATTTGTGATTTTGTGATTTGATTATCACGTATCCGTTGCTTTGGATTTCGGTATTTTGGGCGATCTATTCACATGATTTAGTCTTGATGACTGAGTTTCATGATATTTGATTTTGTGCACCATGGTTGCACCTACTGGGTATTTATACCTTGTACATAGTTATTACTCTTGAGCTGTTGATTGCGATTTCATGCCTATTTTATACTGGTGATTTGATTTACGCTTCCAGCAGAGTTTCATGTAATTTTAGTGTTTTGATTTTGCACTCGGTATAGCTTATATGTGCTTGTAGTGTATCGATATGTGTTTTGTGCCCGCAGCTGCACACGTTTATGATTTTCTTCATATCTGGATACACTTGGTGTTGCTGCTTACGTATTTGAGTTATTGCTTGGTATTTGTGCATGGGATGCACCAGTTCTATACTTCGTGCATTTGTCGCACCAGTTTTATGTTTCTTGCGTTTATCGCATCAGATTTATATTTCGTGCCTTTGTTGCACCGGATTTATATTTTGTGCATTACGATTGCACCTGACTTCGATTTGATGCCTTTCGGTATGTCGATTTTGATTGTGATATTGATGTGGATTCTTGCACTCCGTGCTTTTGACTGGACTTACGCATATTCGACGTTGCTATTGGATTTTGTGATTCCGTGCATATTGAGTGCACAGGGTCTAGATTTTCATTCGTGCATGATGGATGCACCGATTTGGATTTTCGCGCATGTTGGGCGCATGTTTTGAGATACGATTTTGGGGCACACCAGATGCACTAAATCGAGATTCTTCGTGCATGTCAGATGCACCTGTTTTGGCTGCCAGGCACACGTTGCCTATGACAGATGCTTCGTGCACACCCGTTGCACCTAGATGTTGTTTTGTGCACATGTTTAGCACATATATGGATTTTGATTTCCGTGCGCACCAGACGCACAGGGTGGTGTTATGTGATTTTTGGGATTTATTCCTTTTGGAGCAGTACATTTTTATGATGTTGGATATTTGCTTTCATACTGAGCAGGACTAGTCAGTGGGCAGTACCTGGATATATTTTGCATGCATCGATAGTTATCGAAGGGATTTCCGAAAAGCGAGCTATAGTCTCAGTATATACCTACGTGTCCGATATGACACGAAACGTTTTAAAAACAAGGAAACCCTTCTAAACTGTTTTCAAAACGGCGGAACGTACCTATTAAACAAAGGATATATATACACATATATAGTTATTTTCTTATGAGAAACGTCCGCCACTGTGCAGTGTTACGCGCATCGCACAGCGACTTAAAAAGATTTGGCATACATTTGCATCAGCTATTTACATGTATAGATTGGATGTCTACATGTATAGTCTTGGTCCATATCATATTGATTTTGTATTGGATTTGACATTGTGTCGTTACCATGACTCCGATGATTGCGGATGCTTGATGGAGTGTTGCTTTTGAGTTATCTGCTCAGTACTCATGCGCATGCATTGCGCTATGATGTTTTATGTATAGATGATTTCGGAGCCCCGATGACTTGGAATTTGTATTGAAATATTTTAGTATTTGGGGGTTTAAATTTAAATTCGGGGACCGAATTTCTTTAAGGGGGGTAGATTGTAACGTCTTCAAAATAATAAAATATGATTTTTGGGAAATTTTATAATTTAATATTATTTTAATGAATATTTTAATATTCTGGTATAATTAAATACAGATAAATGGGGAAAAATTATGGAAAATTCTAAAATAAGGTATTTTAAGGAATTGCTTCGTTTTCTGTGCATGCCCCCATTTCCTCTAGTTTTGACCCTGAGTATGTCTAGTTTTGACTGATTCCATCTAGGGTGAAATCTGGGTTGATTTTCCTATGTTGGTGTATAATTTGGGACTTGTTTTAGCATGGATTTTGGTATTTGGTGATTCATTCCTGTCGGGTGGCGTTTGGACGTCAACGACAAGTGGATTTTGATTGTGTTTACATGCGAGTCGATAGGTTTTTACCTATGCGGGTAGCGTGTGCTATTTTGGTTTCCGATGTGATTTTCATGTGCTTTAGCATTGTGATATACTTGTAGGTACCCCGCGTGATGTTGAGGCAAAGGAGGTGAAGATAGCGACATCGGCTTTGGCACACGAGAAGCAATGTGAGTAGATTTATATCTATGGGGAGAAGTCGGGTGGATGGCGTATAGCACCCCCGCAGTCCGTGGTGATGTATACGAATACGTATACACACGAATATTTATTATGTGTTGTTTAGGGTTATTGATGGTAATAATGATATTTTGATGATAAGAATATATTGGTTTAGTTTAGTGCGAACCCTAGAGTAGTGGTTGCACTCACACATACATTTACACACATACTTGCATTCATTCTTTCATTTATTAGAGTGCATATGATTGTGCGTATATCTACACATGGGTATGGGACTATGTGTTTATATACTGGATTTGAGGATAGTATTTGGGATTTGAGATGAGTCGATGAGATTGGGCTTGAGGCCAGGAGATCGGTGATGTGATTTGGTTCGTATTGAGATACGACACGA
The DNA here is from genome assembly GCA_030015575.1 of Agapanthus africanus. Lineage (NCBI taxonomy): Eukaryota > Viridiplantae > Streptophyta > Magnoliopsida > Asparagales > Amaryllidaceae > Agapanthus > Agapanthus africanus. The sequence continues at coordinate 296,260,345 of JASDDO010000012.1, read as the reverse complement.
TGTTTTAGCGGGTCTTTTGACGTAGTGATTCTTACACCTGCATGCATACATAGAGGGTATCAATATTGTACTAAACGTAGATCAGTACCCCGATCATGACATTTGATAAAGAGGATACCAGATAAATAGTATGATGAATGTGATATTGACCCGTACCCAGATTTGGGATGCCGTACGACGGATTTACGTACAAGCTATATTTTGATGATTGATCCGCACTCTTGACTTGGGATGTCTGATTATTGATAGGGTATCGGATATGATATTATTGAGGCGGGATCACCGACTAATATATATACATGTATGTATATGTATCGACTCAGATGTTAGGCGGTTTCCTCACCCGTAGCTCTACTTGTTAGTTCAGCCGTATAGTTTAGGATGGTTGTTAGATTAGATTAGACTCCTACCTATTTCAAAAACTAACGAATCGTGGGTATTTTAAAAGACAGCCCAAGGGATCCTACGGATATTTCAAAAGACGTATCTTTTCATAAAAACACCGTAGCCCCTATTTTCAAAACCCCATGATTCGTGTTATTTCAAAAGGCACCAATTGTAGAGGTTATTTTAGATTAATGCAGATTAGTTATAGTTGCGTCTAGTATTCAGCTTCCGCTCATTATTGTGGTTCGCATCGCATCGCATGCTTATATTATGTTTCATACTCCATTATTGATGTTATGCTGTTAGGACACCAGCACCATTACCGATGATGCGTATGTACCACGTACACTTACTTGCCGGCTCACACACATCTTCATCGGTAATTGCCATGTCACGTACACCTTAGAAAATATTATTGCATCGACATAGGTTGTTAGCTAATAATTTAGACATGATATTAGTGTACTTGCCTTATATGCTAGATTAGACATTGTAATTATTAGTTGTTACATCATGCATGTTATTATTCATGGATTTTTATGCCTGTATGCACTGTTTACATGCTATTGAGGATTGGATTCGGATTTCCATGAGATTTTCTGGATTTGGGGGAAAACCGCAAAACTTATATAAACTTCTTTTCTCTCTTTAAAATGAAAAGTGCGGTTTTCCCATGATGTATGAGTCGTCCACCATGAGTTTGCTGATGGATTTGGAAACCCGATTCGAGGAGACGGATGAACCGTTTCGGGTACATGGTGGACCCGGTAAGGTGCCCCGGGGCAAGAAGCGCGTGGTGATGACGATGTGAGCCTGGCAGGGGAGCACTACCTACCGGTGATTTTATCCGACGCGTCGGATATCCGGAGGATACCGTCGTGGTCTTGAGATGGATGGTAGGGGCCGGTCTGGACTGACGGCGCCCTAGATATTATGATTGAGACATTGGGATTTCGAGATACAGAGACTGTGATACAGAGATATCGAGATATTGGGATTACGTTTTGTGCCGATGCTAGGCACTGTTTTATGCTGATTTCATTATGATACCTCAACTAAAAATACAAGGGAAATCTCACTAAATTATGAAAACAGTTTCTTCATTTACATGTATTCTGCTTTCATGCATTCATACCTCATATTCATGACATACTATTACCTGAGGCACTAGCACGAGCACTTGGCACTACATTCACGTATAGAGATTACATTGCCAGTTTAGCATGCTTCAGCTTTATTCATATTGAGGTTTCTTTATATCTGATCGTATTGACCTAGGTTGGGTCATGCATTCGATCTCTGCTTGTAGATATCTTTCTATTCACGAGTTGGCAACTCACCCCCGTTGTGCCCGAGTTCTTGCAGGTTTGCCGTACAGTTCTATAGCGGCATTTCTGGCACACTGCTTCCTTTTGGGTGATTTGCTTGGATAGGTGGGTTCTTTTGTATCAGAACCGCCGTTGTATTTATATTATTCGACCATAGAGTCGCGCTTAGTAGTGTTGCGGTTTTCTTGTTGCTTTTGAGCTTTCTTTTGGATTTGATCCTCGCCACTTGGCGTTGTATATTATTGTTGCATGTGTGGTGGTGACCGTCGATTGACGAAGAGCTAGCTCCCGCTTGGGGATGCCTTTATCATTGCATATATTGTTATCCTTGTTATACCCCATTCGGGGCCAGTTTTACAAAAGAAACTCTGCCGAAATTTTTAGAAAAGACTGTACTGTTTTTAAAAATGCATATTCGGCTTAGTTATTTAAAAACCTTGATTTCAAACATGTTTTTCTTCACTTCTTTAAACCAGTTTCTTTACTTATTCTTAAAAATGGTTTTAGATTTCTGGGCTTTTGGCTTACTTGGATCAGATGGAGTCATATAGACTTCATATGGTTCAAGGGCCAGTCACGTGCTCTTTCGGGTCGTGACAATCCCGATACCCGCTGCGAGTAATTGTTACTCCTGGGAGAGTTTTACACATTACAATTAGCCGATCAAGTAGGTGTCTAGAAAGGTGTCAACGGGGTTACGCCTGTGGGAGAACGAGGTTTACATTAATTAGTTTCGTGCGAAAGCACGGGGGACCTCCCTCAAAGTACCGACACTGGCCTGGCTGAAAGATTGGCGAACTTGTAGCGTGTAATTAATCCCGGCTAGTCTTTCCTTTTAGGGTTTGAAGGAAGATTTGATAAAAACAGTGGGAGCCATCCTGATTAGATAAAATAATAACCAATCTGATCTTGCAAGAGCGCACGCTGAGTGTTTTCTTCTCTCTCTCTCCAGGTAGCGACCATATCACGCCTTAATCAAGATTATAATACAGATATATTGACTGAACCCGGTTGTTATACTGAGCTGGGGAACGTTGGTCCCGCTCCAACTTATAAATGTTATAAGACAGAGCAGGAAATTGGGGAATACCAGATTTCCCATGCCGCCCAAACGAGGAAAGTGCATATGAAGCATCATCTTCGAGTGTGTTCGTTACACAGAACTGTTTCTCAATATCCTCTACGTCCTGGGTATTTGATACCAGATCAGGATCCCTGATATGTAATCTGTTACATAGGGCTACAAATAGGTAGAGAACTGAGAACGGGTGATAAGTTTCATGAGGCAGAAAACGGGGAAAGTGTTGCAGCCAAGTCTGTTGGTCACTGTCACCCTGTATTACAAATACATTGATTCTGAACGAATGTTATTAGATACCGAACCTGATATATAAAATCATATCAGTCTCTTTATTAGTAAAGAAATGATAAAATTTTGTATTGTTGGATAATGTTTTGACCATTTCCTATATCAAAAGTTGATCGGTTCAGGCACGTTATCTAAAAGCATTGATGTTCTAAATCAAACTACAGTTCATAGTTTACGGAACACACACAAGAGAAAGAGTTCACATATGAACGAATCCTTCTTGAGGTATTGTAGACTAGGTCATATCAATGCGACCCGACTGGATGAAGTTACATTTAGATGTATATTTAAATCAGTTTGAATTCTTGTGAAACTTGCCAGTCATGTCACAAATATTAGATGACCGTAGCTCTGTTTATTAGAAGCAGAGAAAGAGTTAGTGAACTCTTACGATGATACATGTAGATATATAAAGGTCCCCTGTCTACACATGCCAAGACCGGTTCTTTATACTTCATTACATTCTCTGATGATCTCTCAAGATTCAGTCATATGTTCCTGCTGAAACACAAGTCCGAACCTTTTGAGATATTCACAGAATATAAGTTAGAAGTAAAGAACCAAAATACAGGTAAAAGTATTATGTCCTTTGATGTGATCAAGGAGGAGAATACTTGAGCACGGAACTCCTGGACTATTTTAAGAAGTATGAGATTCTCTCTCAGTGTTACTCCTCCGAATACACCATAGCACGATGGTATATCGGGGCGGAGCAATCACACCCTATATGATTGTTGGATATATGTATGCCCTAGAGGCCATTATCTGATAGTGGATGTATCTATACATGTATATATATTCAGTTTGCATTCTTGCTCGACATGATAGTATGCTATCTGGTTCTTCTTTATCTGACATGTTGATTTGATCATGCTTTTATTCATTCATACATGCTGATAAACCCCTGAGGATATCGTCTTGACTACTCTGATTATGATGGAGATCATACTAGTGGGACATCTGTAGTCTATAAGCATATCCTGGAACGTCCCTAGTCGTAGGTATATCGAGACGGGGCATTGATATACCAGAGTAGACTAGCGTATATGATACTAGACCCATACGATGGGCGATGGATGTTCCCACATTCATCGATGTTTGACATCAAGATCATATACGGGTGCTCAGTGGTGACTGGGTACACTGGACGGACTCACCGAGAACTCCTATATGGAATTATATCTATCGTCGGATAGCAGTTCTCAGGTGACACTGGTACAGGTTAGTCTGTAGAGCCGAGATCGTCATGGAGTCTTGTGTGTTCTCCCACTATACTTTGATTGCCACCCTACCACAGCTCTACTGAGTCGTGCAAACAGGTGGCCGTTGGGTACAGTCCCGAGACACACGAAGACGATGAGCGATAGGAGGGGTTTCGTCTCTCCCGGTATTGGGAGTTGATGCTGTGCTGTGCCCGACTGGTTATAACAGCAAGTCCCTGGCCAGGGCTGCTGAGATTTGCTGATAAGTGTTATCAGTAGTTTCTCGATCTGTTATAGACCATTCACCGACACGACTTATTGAGTTATTGGGGTCGACGTGACCATCCCTAGGCTCGATATGCAGCATATTTGACGAAGAGACCGGACTGTACGGTAGTGTTGCCGGATGGCTCGACGGGAGTTGTAGCAGGTTCGCTTGTTATCTTCTGATCGCTCAATACCCGGGTGGCAGTTACGTTTAGCTGACCGCTTACGGCTTGAGGGTACTTGATATGATCATTACCCTCTGCCGGCGTATTGACGAGTCTTAGAGTCCCACAAAGGAGTTACCCAGTCCAGGCGAAACGTTGTGGTGCGCATATGCGATATGCGCATGCACCCGATTGAAATGTGCGCATATACAGAAAACTTGCTAGTGTTGCATAGCTTATCGAGTGTGGTAACTAGAATAGCTTCCATCTAGGTTATTACGCGAAGATAGTTGGATCCCGATCCCAATTAAGAGTAGGATTACTCTCGGGTGATTATTTCACTAAACAATCAATGCTATAAACCAAATAGGTGTCTAGAACAGTGTTCCCGGGGCTACGCCTCCAGGGAAAAGAGATTATGTAATTAAGGAATTTCGCAAAAGCATTGGAAAACCTCCCTCGAAGTACCAACACTAGCCTGGCGGAAAGGTTAAGCAAGTATTGTGACGTGCGATTAATCCTATCTAGTTCTTCTTTTAAGGTTTGAAGAAAAATTCAAGGAAACAGTGGGAGCCATTCTGATTAGATAAACTAATAACCAATCTAATCTTGTAAGAGCGCACGTTGAGTTTTTCTTTTCTCTCTCTCCAGCTAGCAACCAATTCACGCCCTAATCAAGATATTAAAATATATCACTTGACCGATCAGAATTCTTATTCGGGGCTGCGGAACGTCGTTTCGGCTCTAACATATGACAACAGTCAGTATGAGCAAGGGAAAGTGGATTGCATGAATTCCTTGATGACCCCATCGAAGAAGAAGCATACCAATGCATCTCCTTCAGGCGTTCTTTTTATTGAGAACTGCTTTTCGGTTAGTCCTACCTCCTGGGTACTAGATACCAGATCAGGATATCATATTGTAATTTATTACTACGACTGAGAAAAAGTAGGATGGTTGGACCTAGTGATATATTCCACAGAGTAGGGAACGGAGCACAAGTTGATGCTTCTGCCATCGGTGAATATCACCTAGCATTGCCAAATGGCAATACTATGATTTTGAACAATTGCTACTATGTACCTTCCATGGTTTGCAACATCATATCGGTTTCTTTACTTGATAAAGATGGATATAGGTTTGTTCTTGATAGAAATAACATGAACATTTACCTTAATCAGGTATTAGTTGCAGAAGGTACACTATGTTCTTAATCAAAACACGGTTCTCAGTATACAAAACACATGCATAAGGAAGAGTTCAGAAGTGAACGAATCCTACCTGTAGCATTGTATACTTGGTCATATCGGAGAGAAAACACTAAGTAAGTTGCATAATGATGGACTTTTGGATACGTTCGAATTTTCATCTTATGAAACTTGTTAGTCTTGACTCAAGGGAAAAATGACCAAATCTCCATTCAACGGACACGGAGAAAGAGCAGCAGAGCTCTTGGGACTCATACACAGTGATGTATGTGGTCCAATGTCTATACATGAAAGGGGTGTGTTCTCGTACTTCATCACATTCACTGAAGATCTTTCTAGGTTCGGATATGTGTATCTCATAAAACACAAATCTGAAGCTTTTGAGAAATTCAAAGAAATCGGAAACGAATTAGAGAACCAGACTGGAAAAAGTATCAAGATCCTCCGATCTGATAGAGAAGGGGAGTACTTAAGTATGGAATTCCTAGAATACCTAAAAGAGAATGGAATTCTCTCTCTCTGCTTACTTCTCCGTATACACCACAGCATAACGGTGTATCGGAGCGGAGGAATCGTACCCTATTGGATATGGTTCACTCCATGATGAGCAACGCCGAGTTGCCTCTTTCATTTTGGGGACATGCGCTTCAGACGACAGCATACTTACTGAATGATGTTCCATCCAAATCCGTGTTTAAGACACCATTCGAGATATGGAATGATAAAAGGTCGTATCTTAAAAGATTTAAGATATGCGGTTGTCCGGCTTACGTTAAAAAGTATAATCCGGAAAAAGTAGAGGCACGATCAGTTCTATGTAAATTTTTGGGATATCCAAAGAATGGTTATGGATATATGGTCTACCACACTGAGGAACAGAAGGTGTTTGTATCTCGCCACGCTACCTTTTCAGAAAGGGAGTTTCTTGCAAAAGAATCTAGTTGGTTACGGTAAAACTGGAAGAAACTTTTGAACCACAAAATGTAACTGAAGATTGGTGGAACCTCTAGATTCAGTAGTCCCAGATGAATCTTAGCCACTCCGCAGATCTGGTAGGATTTCTCATCCGCGTGAGAGATACTACAGTTTTCTCATAGACGGGGATCGAGAGGATTGCATCTTGGAAGAAGATGATCCTACGAGTTTCAGGCAGGCCATTATCAGTAGAGACTCTAATAAGTGGTTGGATGCTATGCGATCCGAAATGGAGTCCATGTACACCAATAAAGTGTGGACCTTGGATATTGCTCCACCTGGGATAAAACCCGTTGGAAGCAAATGGATCTACAAAAAGAAATTTAGTATAGATGGGCAGGTAGAAACCTATAAGGGTAGACTTGTTGCAAAAGGTTTTTTCAATGACCAGGTGTAGACTATTACGAAACCTTTTCTACAGTGGCTATGCACAAATCTATTAGGTTCCTACTTTCCATTGCTGCCTTCCATGGCTATGAGATCTGGCAGATGGACGTAAAAACGACTTTTCTGAACGAAAGTTTAGAAGAGTGCGTTTATATGGATCAGCTGGAAGGTTTCGTAGACAGCGGGAGAAGCGGGAAGGTGTGCAAGTTGCTTAAATCCATTTATGGATTAAAGCAGTCATCACGGAGCTGGAACATCTGTTTTGATGAAACAGTCAAGGGTTTTGACTTCATCAAGAATGAGGATGAGCCTTGTAAATATAAGAAGATTGTAGGACGAACTGTCGTATTCCTAGTCTTGTATGTGGACGACATTCTTTTGATAGGAAATGAAATTCCTTTGCTACAATCGGTCAAGCTGTTCTTGTCACAAATGTTCTCCATGAAGGACCTGGGTGATGCCTCGTACATTCTGGAGATTAAGATCTTCAGAGATAGATCCAAGAGATTACTGGGACTTTCGCTGTCCAGGTACATAGAGATCGTACTAAAAAGATTTAGTATGAAAAATTCTAAGCGCGGTAACATACCCTCATTGCAAGGAATCACCCTCTCCAAAGAGATGTCTCCCAAGACTGATGAGGAGAGGGTTCGCATGAGCATTATACCCTACGCTTCGGTGGTAGGATCTATAATGTATGTGATGCTATGTACCCGACCAGATGTCGTTTACGCGCTTAGCGTGGTGAGCCGGTATCAGTCTAGCCCAGGTGAGAACCACTGGACAGCTGTTAAGAACATTCTTAAGTACCTAAGAAGGACTAATGAACTGTTCCTGGTATTCGATAATGGGGACCTCTATGTGGAGTCTTTTACCTATTCGAGCTTCCAGAGTGACAAAGATGACAACAAGTCTGTCTCGGGTTTTGTGTTTACCTTCAATGGAGGGGTGGTCTGTTGGAAGAGTTCCAAACATGACACCATCGCAGACTCGGCGATGGAGGCTAAATACATTGCTACCAACGATGCCACAAAATAAGCCGCCTGGATTAAGAAGTTCATTAATGAACTTCAGGTGGTTCCTTCCATTGTTAACCCAATACTTTTGTATTGCGACTACAATGGAGCTATGCCTTTAGCGAAGGAACCACGGTCCCATCAGAAATCCATGCACATCTTGAGGCGGTATCACCTGATCAGGGAGATCGTTGATCGCTAGGAGATCGAGGTAGGGAGAGTGGACACAAAAGACAACACGGCGGATCCATTCACCATGGCCCTTCCTCAAGCATAGTTCGAAAGACTTTTTGAGATGTTGCGTATGCGATACGCCAACAGCTGGCCCTAGAGCAGACGTTGGGTACTCGATACGCCAATATATGGCCTTAGTGCAAGTGGGAGATTGTTGGATATGTATGCCCTAGAGGCCATTATTGTATGTATATATATATATATATATATACATATGGATGCTTGGACATATATATGTACATGACAGTCTTTCTCGATATGATAGTATGCTATCTGGTTTGTCTTTATCTTAATATGTGCATATGTTTTACTTGCTATTACGTATCATTCATACATGTTGATAAAGCCCGTAGGATCATTGCTAGACTACCTGCATTGTGATGGCGATCATACTTATGGGAGCTGGTGGTCGGTACGCACATCCTTAAAAGGTCCCTAGTCATAGGAGTATCGAGACTGGACATTGATATTCCGGAGTAGACTAGTGCGTACATTTCTAGACCCCGATGAGGGGCGATGGTATGGTCCCGCAACCATTGGTCTTTTGCACCTAAGATCGTATACAGGTGCTCACTCGATGTGAGTACACCGGACGGACTCGCCGAGAACTTTTAGATGGTACTATACCTATCGTTTGGTGGAAGTTCTCAGGTGACATGAGTATAGGTTAGTCTTTAGACCTGAGATCGTTATTTGTTTCGTATGATTTTCCATTATGCTTTGATCACTACCCTACCATGGCTCTACAGAGTCGTGCAAACAGGTTTTGGTTGGGTACAGTCCCGAGCCACACGGAGGCAGTGAGCGATTGTCGGGGATTCATCTCTCCCTGTATTGGGAGTCGATATCGCACTGTGTTCGATTGGTCAGGACCATAAGACCTTGGCTAAGGCAGTTGGGATTTACTGATAGGCTGATCAGTAGTTTCCCGGATTGGTTTTGAGCCGCATCAGCACGAATTATCGGGTTATTAGGGTCTGACGTTTACCTCCCCTAGACCCGGTATGCGATACTCTCAGACAAAGAGATCGGATTGTACGGATATTGTCACAGATAAGCTCAGTAAGAATCCGGATGAGTTTGCTCGTCGGCCTTCCTTTTCGACAGGTACCCGGGTAGCCGTTACGTACAGCTAGTGTTGCTGACGTGGTTGTGGTTATGGATTTATCCAGTAAATCACTACTGGTGTACTGTCGATTCTTTAGAGTCCCATACAGAGGGTTTCCCTAGTTCAGGCGAAATGATGTAGCAGCCGTATTGGATACGTGCAGGGTTACGATCGATTGATGTACTTTGTACCCGGACTTTCGATCAGACAGTTGGCAATACTAGCTGGCTCGGGTTCGAGCCGGATTATTAAATCAGGTATTGATTTGATTATTTACATATATATATATATATATATTTCGATATGTATATTCTAGTATTACGTTCTTCGTGTTATTCTATCTCTTTGGGCATTCGTGTTTTTATCCGAATGCAGGTACATATATACAGTAGACTATAATACGTATTTTAATACGGATAACATTCTAGAAGGTGGACATCTCATTAGCTTTTTCCATTTATTAGATAAATGGAAATGAGGTGTAAATTGAAGGAGATGGAGGTATGGTGAGAGCCATGGCTTCAATATTGACGAATGAATTATTAATTCATTGGTGGAAACTATTGAAGTATGGTTTGTAGGGTTACTAGGAACTCTCACAAGGGTCTATAAGGCATCAACCATACCCAATTTAAAATTTAGACGTGCCGAACAACCCTAACCAAGATCTTTAAACTAGAGATTAGGCGAAACAAAGCATGTAAACATCTTTACATCTAAGAGTTTGGGATTACAACCTTTGTAGTCCGGTCCTTCACTTCTAAAGCTCCGTGTTATGGTCCCTTCGCTGCGATCATCGAGTACCCGGACTCTAGAGAGGCTCCACGAAGAGAAAGATGCAAGCTTGCTTCCGATCTTCGATAACTAAGATGATCTACCTTGAAGTTTCTTTAACACAAGCTCCCACTCACTAAATGAAGTGAACACCCTAATCTAAATGGCTAGGATAGATTAGGATGATGAAGTAGGATATTAGCTCTCATTTGTTTTCTTAATCTCACTCAAAATCATCGCTAATGAAAAAGCTAGTAAGCATTTCCATGAAAGAAGAAGAAGGAAGAAGAAGATCTAATCCTTTTGTGATGAATAATGAAAGTCAAGTATGTGGTTAGAAATGCAACCATGGTATATGTAAACCTTGTAGAGATTTAACTAAGGTTAAAGGGTTGGGTTGGGTTAAACAAATATCTTGCAAAATATCAAAAAACTTATCTTTGCAAGAAACAAAAGCAAAGGTTCTTGAAACTTCTAGAAAAGATTAACCCAAATCAAACACTAACCATGTTTAATCTCCACCAAACATGTTGCATTAATAACCCTAACACGTTACAATATTATATATCACATATACAATATTTATTGTAACAAAATAAAAAAATACAATTAACATATATCGCATATATATCAATGTATTACCCGAGTGAGAAAAATAATCTTTTAGTGAGCTTATATTAGTTAATGTAATTTAATATAAAAAATATATAATTATACATTAAATTATGGAATCAACACTTGATCCGATAATCCGGCTATTCCATAAATAACTGACTAATATAATCTGTATCAGTTCATCGAATCAACACTTGATCCGATGACCCGGCAATATCTCATATAACCGGCCGATATCTCAAATCGCAAGAATCTAATACGGTATCACATACACGTATTGTTCTCGGTCCCGAACATATCATATATGTGCTCCTAATCCATTTTGCCTGAGTCAAGAAACCTCTGTGTAGGACTCTAAATAATCGTCAATACGCCGGCAGTAGGTGATGATCATATCAAACACCCATAAGCTGCAAGCGGTCATCTAAACGTAACAGCCACCCAGGTATTGAGCGATCAGAAGATCAACAAGCAAGCATGTACATTCTCCTGCGAATCCAATCAGTAACACTCCCGTACAGTCCGGTCTCTTCGTCTGATATGTCGTATATTTCGCCTAGGGGTGGTAAACGTCAGACCCTAGTAGCTTGATAAGTCGTGTCGATATGAGGTCTATAATAGTTCGAGAAACTACTGATAACACTTACCAGTAATTATCAGCAACCCTGGCCAGGGATTTCCAGTTATAGCCAATCGAACACAGCGCAACATCAACTCCCTATACCGGGAGAGACAAATCCCCTTCTATCGCTGATTGCCTCCATGTGATTCGCGACTGTACCCAAAAGCCACCTTTTTGCACGCCCTCTTGGACGTGGTATGATGGAAATCAATGCACAGTGGGAATCACACAAGACTCTGTGACGATCTCGGATCTACGGACTACTTTGTACCAGTGTCACCAGAGAACTGCCATCTGACGTGAGGTATAATACCATCTGAGAGTTCTCGGCGAGTCCGTCCAGTGTACCCAGTCTCCACTGAGCACCCGTACACCATCCTTGATGCCAAGCACCGATGGATATGGGATCATCCTTCGCCCATCATATGGGTCAGGATGTGTGTACGCTAGTCTACTCTGGTGTATCGATGCCCTGTCTCGATACACCCTCGACTAGGAACAGTTATAGGATGTACCCGTCGACTACCATGGCCCTACAAGTATAATCTCATCATAGTCCCAGTAGTCGAGTACATATCATATGGGCTTTATCAACATGTAACATAGAGACTATCATAGTACATGTTAAGATAAAGAGCAACCAGATAGCGTACTATCATGTCGAGCAAGAAAGTCCTCCCTATATATGTCCAAGCATCCACTACAATATACATCGTATGTACAGTAATGTCCTCTAGGGCATAAATATAACTAACAATCTGCCACTTGCACTAAGGCCATCTGTTGTGGTATCGCATACCCAACAATTAGCTGTGGTTGAAGTATCTCATACTCAGCCATCCCATAAAAGTCTCTACTGGGAAAAAGACCTTTGTGAGTGGATCCGCGCTGTTGTCCTCTATGTCTACTCTCCTAACCTCGATCTCCCTGGAGATCAACCATCTCCATGATCAGGTGATATTTCCTAAGAATTATATCTGGATTTCTGATGGGACGGGGGTTCCTTGGCATAAGCCACTACTCCATTGTGACACAATGGTAGGAACGAAGTTCATCTCATGAACTTATATATATCCAGACTGCCTCTTTGGTAACATCTTTGGTAACGATGTATCTTGCCTTTAATCGTCTAGTAAGTCACGGTATCTAGCTTGGAACTCTTCCAACATACCGTCCCTCCACTGAGGGTAAGAACAATGCCTGCGACTGACATTCACTCATCCTTATCACCCTGGAACCTTTCCATTGATTCTCCTCAGGATCGATTGATACCATCTGACTCCAACTTGTGAGAATCTTTACATCCAATTAGATTTATCTCATAGATCCATAACCGAGGATTTAGGAGGTATCACCTTGATCCTATAGAGAATCTTTGTCATAAGAGGAGATTGACCGAGCGTAGCATAGGAAACTCCTTCTATATCAAGAGTATGTCATCCACGTACTCTACGAGGATCACCGCCATACTCTCTACTACCTTTTTGTATATACAAGGTTCATCTACCATTTTGATGAAGTCAAACTCTTTGACTACCACATCAAAACTGTTGTTCCTACTCCGCGATGCCTGATTTATCACATAAAATATCTTGCACACGATTCCGCTGCTCCCACTATCTACGAAGCCCTCTGGCTGTGTACTTATAGACGCTCTCTTCCAAATCATCATTTAGAAAAGCAGTCAAGGCACCCAACCACCAGATATCGTAGTCATGGTATGTAGCAGTGGCAAGTAGGATCTGGATGGACTTAAAGCATAGCTTTGAAAGTCTCAACTTTTCCATGTACACCAAGTAATCTTCTCAAGATATACTTGCTCCTGATGGGGATTTAACCCTTCAGATAAAGCAACCAAAGTCCATAGTTTGTCGGTGTATAAGGATTCCATCTCAGATCGCTAAGCATCCAGCCATTCTTACAGAGTCCCACTCCTGATGGCCAGCTCGAAATTAGTTGGGTCATCATCTCATGATGCAATCCTCACTCCCACTGTCATAGCGTAAACCGAAGCATCTCTCAGGTGGGTGAGGAACCCTACTAGATCGGTGGAGAGGCCGAGGTTCGTTGGAAACTATTGAATCCTTTGGTTCTACCAAATCATCAGCTGCAGTTTGTATAGATGGAACTCTTTCCAGTTCTACCTCATGACCAATAATTTCTTCACAAGAAATTCCCTTTTTACAAAGGAGGCATGCTGAGAAACAAAACATCTTTTGTTCCTCGATTTGGTAGAAGATATTCCCTTGCGAATGCTTGGGATATTCAATAAACTTCCATAGAACTGACTTTGCCTCAAGCTTGTCCGGATTTTGCTTTTAGACATAAGCCGGACAACCCCAAATCTTAACTTAATTAAGATATGGGCTCTTCTCATTCCATATCACATATGAAGTGGTTGGCAACAGATTTGATTTGGAACCCTATTCAATAGGTATGCAGCTTCTCAAGTGCATAACTCCCAAAAGGAAATAGGAAACTCAGTAGTACTCATCATAGAGCACACCATATCACATAGGGTGTGATTGCTCCACCCTGATACACCGACGTGCTGTGGTGTATTCGGAGGAGTAATGCTGAGACGGGATCTCATTATCCTTTAGAATAGTCTAGGAATCTCGTGCTCAAGTATTCTCCTCCTTGATCTGATCAATGGATATAATACTTATACCCGTTTTTGGTTCTCTATATCAAACTTATATTCTGTGATTATCTCAAAAGTTTCGGACTTGTGTTTCAACAGGAACATATGTCAGAATCTTGAGAGATCATTAGTGAATGTAATGAAGTACAAAGAACCGGTCTTGGCATGTGTAGACAGGGGACCTTCATAGATCAACATGTATTAATCCCAAGAGTTCACTAACTCTTTCTCTGTTTCCAATAAACGGAGCTGTTGTCATCTTATCTCTGTGACATGACCGACAAGTTTCACAAGATGTAAATTCAAACTAATTTAAATATGCATCTTTGTGTAACTTCAGCTAGTCGGGTCGCATTGATATGACGAAGTCTACAATACCTCAAGAAGGATTCGTTCATTTCTGAACTATTCCTCTTGTGTGTGTTCTGTACATTAAGAACTGTGGTTTGATTTAAAATGTCAATGCTTTTAGATAACGTGCCTGAACCGATCAACACTTGATATAGGAAATGTTCAGAACATTATCCATCAATACAAAATTATATCTTTTCTTTACTAATAAAGAGACTAATATGATGTTGTATATCAGGTTCGGTATCTAATAACATTCGTTCAGAATCATTGTATTCTGGTAATACAGGGTGATAACTACCAACAGACTTGGCTGCAACACTTGCACCGTTTCTATCTCATGAAACTTATCAACTGTTCTCAGTTCTCTACCTCTCTGTAGCCCATGTAACAAATTACATATGTGGGATCCTGATCCGGTATCAAATACCCAGGACGTAAAGGATATGGAGAAACAGTTCTGTGTAATGAACACACCCGAAGAAGATGCATCAACATGTACTTTTCTGGTAATCCCATATTTCCTGCTCTGTCTTATAACAATTATAAGTTGGAGCGGGACCAACGTTTCCTAGCGCAGTATAACTAGCGGGTTCTGTCAATACATCCGTTTTATTATCTAGATTAAGGCGTGACATAGTCGCAACCAGGAGAGAGAGAGAGAAGAAAACACTCAGCGTGCGCATTTACAAGATTAGATTGGTTATCATTTTATCTAATCAAGATGTCTCCCACTGTTTTAGTCAAATCTTCCTTCAAACCGTAAAAGGAAAGACTGGCCGGGATTAATTACACCCTACAAGTTCGCCAATCTTTCAGCCAGGACAGTGCCGGTACATTAAGGGAGGTTCCCCACGCTTTCACACGGACCTAATTAAAATAAACCTCATCTTCCCAGGGGCGTAACCCCGTTAACACCTTTCTAGACACTTACTTGATCGGCTAATTGTAATGTGTAAAAATCTTCCAGGAGTAACTCTTACTCGCAGCGGGTATCGGGATCCAACTATCTCATAGGAGGTATACAATCTCATTGCAAATTTCAACACTTGAAATTCCTAATAATGTTTTACCCCGAGCGATCAATGACCTTGACAAGGTCAACAAACCATAGACCGCAAGTCAAGTTCAACCCGTCATTTCCTGATATGAATTAAACCCACCCACACGACCCTTGACAAGGCCAACAAAGTCGCATGACTACCCTAATCCAATCGCATCATATGCTTTTACAGATAAGCAGTAATCAGCTACCGCACACCAGGCCTTGACAGGGTGAACAAACGCAGCACGAATACTAACAATTACTTTTCTGAAATGACGGAGGGCTACCACAGGATTTTAAGAAAACCCTTTGCGTAATGAACTTGATATCGTTGTAGAATCGAGTGATTTTTTTAATGGAATATTTTTGAGGCTTTTTCTAGTTTTGCTAAAGAGGCCACTCCCGGTGAAGGGATCGTCGGCTCTTTCCTTATCGAATAAGGTGCTGGATGTTCTATAAGGAACACCGCTATGGAAAGCAAGAACTAGAGCAACCAATTTTTAAAAAAGTTTCTACAACATCTTTAGGTTTCTTTTAGTTTCATTAATCTCATTAATGAAGTCCCATTTTATTATGCTTCACAAGCATCACATTTGAAACGAAATCTGCAATATGACATATATCTCATATATATAATATAAACATTCATCTCAGGCAGTAATATGATCTCATCACAGAACATTGCAGCAGAAAAACATATAAGAAATATTGGATATACTAGGACGTCCGTGTTTTAATACGAGCCTGTATAAAATACGGATTCCACGGTCGCGATGAATGGCCAAACCCACATCCCTAGACCCCTACGAGAGAGGCAAGCAACACTGCCAATTCTAGGGTTAGGAGACCTGGTCTTAACTCCTTAAGATGGTGCTCCCCGCCTTGGGTCTATCTAATGCGGAAAAGTAAATAATATACAATGGTGACATCATCCTCATCCCGGAAGTGCCCCAATAAAAGAATATTACATACAAATGAATTTTACATGAATGAAAAATAAAAACTCTCATCTCACATAAAACCCCCGGCTATTCAGAACACGACGATCCAATATAACATAACACAGCAACACATAATATCTCATATCATCAACGTAAGCAAGTATGCGTATCCCGATTGTCGTTGATGTATAGCAACGAAGCCGGCGATACACCACATACTACGCTTACGGTCGCAAAAAAGAAAGTATAAAACTACAACAGTTGGGATCCGCAACCTCCTTAGACATCGCATTCCTAACCAAATGAATTCCTTAGACATCGCATGCTTAACAATTATAAACCCCGCATTTTAGTCTCGATCTTGAAAACACTTTTCAATATCTCTTCGGGCAATTCAACAAGATTCCCGACATCCTGATCGAATGCTCGTCGCAAACTTTAGTAGACGGCCGCACCCCCGGATGCCGTCGACGAAGCGCACTAAGGCGGAACACCGCTGCCGCGAGCACCCGAACGGATACTTTTGGCGACGGGGTTCTCCTACAGTCACATGGTCGGGGCTATGGGGCTTGGATTTCTATTAAGTTTACCCGGCGTGTATCCGCGTACGCTACTTGATTGCGACGGACCTTTGATCGCATCAAAATCCCGTGGCAACCGATCATCTGAGACTAAACTGCTAGATTTATAACATTCAAATTCGTTATCTCATAACTACATGTGGATTCCAGATATTGTATCACATTCCAGATAAAAAGACAGTGTTAAACTTTACGATCGAATAATCAAACACCGAAGATTTCCTAAATAGTTCAACACTTGAGCGGAGTTCAAAAAATATCCATCACATGCCACAGTACCAATGGTCCAGCCGTAGAAGGGTCAAGCCAACGCCTCACATGTGGCAACGTCGTACTTTCCCAAACCCTAAGGTTCAGAGACGGTTCAGACGGTCACATAATCGAGTTAAGGTTTGTGTTCTTCTAGAGGGTCCACCGCGTTACTTGCATGATTTTCCGGAAGTTTCAAACTCGAGAAAAAATCCAACTTTTGAAAATTTTCCGACAGGCGAAAAATTGAGTTATTGATATCCGTTCGAACTTTTTAACACGTTCTAAAATTACCCGGACAAACTAAACGAAGTTATACTTTCCGATCGAATCAACGAGCTCCCAATACAACCCAGAAAACTCAACACTTGAGTAGAATAAAAATTCCCAGAAGCATCAGGAAACACATACGGATTTTACTGTACAAAATTCAAATCCTAATGCTAGTGTTGCGCCGCGGAACCGCCGCGCTAGCCATGGTACGGCCGCGGTTCCGCGGCGCTTTATGCGAATTAGTGGCTCGTTTTTTACATAAATCCTTAGAATTCCCTGCTGATTTTTTGAGTATTTTTAATATGAAAAAATCAACATATTTGAAAAATATCCAGAAACTAGGGTTTTACGGGTATTCGGAGTTCGATCGGACTTTAAACTTCGTCTAGACTTCGCCTAAAGCTTTAGCTTGGCTTTGATACCACTGTAGGGTTACTAGGCACTCTCACAAGGGTCTATAAGGCATCAACCATGCCCGATTTAAAATTTGGACGTGCCGAACAACCCTAACCAAGATCTTTAAACTAGAGATTAGGCGAAACAAAGCATGTAAACATCTTTACATCTAAGAGTTTGGGATTACAACCTTTGTAGTCTGGTCCTTCATTTCTAAAGCTCCGTGTTGAGGTCCCTTCGCTGCGATCATCGTGTACCCGGACTCTAGAGAGGTTCCACGAAAAGAAAGATGCAAGTTTTCTTCCGATCTTCGATAACAAAGATGATCTACCTTGTAGTTTCTTTAACACAAGCTCTCACTCACTAAATGAAGTGAACACCCTAATCTAAATGGCTAGGGTAGATTAGGATGATGAAGTAGGATATTAGCTCTCATATGTTTTCTTAATCTCACTCAAAATCATCACTAATGAAAAAGCTAGTAAGCTTTTCCATGAAAGAAGAAGAAGGAAGAAGAAGATCTAATCCTTTTGTGATGAAAAATGAAAGTCAAGTGTGAGGTTAGAAATGCAACCATGGTATACGTAACACTTGTAGATATTTAACTAAGGTTAAAGGGTTGGGTTGGGTTAAACATATATCTTGCAAAATATTAAAAAACATATCTTTGCAAGAAACAAAAGCAAAGCTTCTAGAAACTTCTAGAAAAGATTAACACAAATCAAACCCTAACCATGTTTAATCTCCACCAAACATGTTGCATTAATAAACCTAACATGTTACAATATTATATCTCACATATACAATATTTATTGTAATAAAATAAAATAATACAATTAACATATATCGCATATATATCAATGTATTACCCGAGAGAGAAAAAGAATCTTTTAGTGAGCTTATATTAGTTAATGTAATTTAATATATCAAATATATAATTATACATTATATTATCGAATCAACACTTGATCCGATAATCCGGCTATTTCAAAAATAACCGACTAATATAATCTGTATCAGTTCATCGAATCAACACTTGATCCGATGACTTGGCTATATCTCATACACGCGGCCGATATCTCAAATCGCGAGAATCTAATACGGTATCACATACAGGTATTGTTCTCGGTCCCGCCCATATCATATATGTGCTCCTACTCCGTTTTGCTTGAGTCAAGAAACCTCTGTGTAGGACTCTAAAGAATTGTCAATACACCGGCAGTAGGTGATGATCATATCAAACACCCACAAGCTGCAAGCGGTCAGCTAAACGTAACAGCCACCCAGGTATAAAGAGAACAGAAGATCAACAAGCAAGCCTATACATTCTCCTGCGAATCCAATCAGTAACACTCCCGTACAGTCTGGTCTCTTCATCAGATATGTCGCATAACTCGCCTAGGGGTGGTAAACATCAGACCCTAGTAGCCTGATAAGTCGTGTCGATATGAGGTCTATAATAGTTCGAGAAACAACTGATAACACTTACCAGTAAATCTCAGCAACCCTGGCCAGGGATTTCCAGTTATAGCCAATCGAACACAGTGCAACATTAACTCCCTATACCGGGAGAGACGAATCCCCTCCTATCGCTCATTTCATCCATGTGATTCGGGACTGTAACCAAAAGCCACCTTTTTGCATGCCCTCTTGGACGTGGTATCTTCGAAATCAAAGCACTGTGGGAATCACACAAGACTCTATGACGATCTCGGCTCTACAGACTACTCTTTACCAGTGTCACCAGAGAACTGCCATCTAACGTGAGGTATAATACCATCTGGGAGTTCTCGGCGAGTCCATCCTGTGTACCCAGTCTCCACTGAGCACCCGTACACCTCCTTGATGTCAAACACCAATGGATATGGGATCATCCATCGCCTATCATATGGGTCAAGATGTGTATACGCTAGTCTACTCTGGTGTATCGATGCTCTGTCTCGATACACCCTCGACTAGGAACAGTTATAGGATGTACCAGTCGACTAACGTGGCCCCACTAGTATGATCTCATCATAGTCCCAGTAGTCGAGTACATATCCTAAGGGATTTATCAACATGTAACATAGAGACTATCATAGTACATGTTAAGATAAAGAGCAACCAGATAGCATACTATCATGTCGAGCAAGAAAGTCCTTCCTATATATGTCCAAGCATCCACTACAATATACATCGTATGTACAGTAATGGCCTCTAGGGCATACATATAACTAACAGGGTTGACATTTTATATTGATCGAAATTGTTTTACAAAACCATTCCCATCTATTTTTCACTCACATGCTTTCTCATTATTTTTGCATCTCACCATTTTGCTTCACCTCCTTCTCCTTTTCTTGATTTCCTCCACCTTCATCATCTTCCTCCTCTCTACACTCTTATGTGTTGAGAAACAAGAGAGGAGACAAGATAGAGATAGTAAAACATTTTGAACCTCACAATACATCCTATAGATCTTGGATTAGCATCCCAAGATCTCTAGTTGCTCCTTTTGGTACTTAGCAAAGAGCTAAAGCCATGGACTACATCTCTCGGGTGGATCATCTTCGACCGAGGAGGACCAATGAACAAACTAGATCCCAAAGAATCGAAGGAGCCAACAAAGAAGATCAAACTTGATCATGGTGGCCACTTGGAGCGAACGATGAGGAAAGAAGACCGAAGGACTTGGATCTTTTGGTGAGACTTCTCTTCATATTAGTTAGCTCTCTTAGTGTTAGTTATATGTATGCCCTAGGGGCCATTACTGTATATGAGATGTATATTGTAGTGGATGCTTAGACATATATAAGGAGGACTTTCTTGCTAGACATGATAGTACGCTATCTGGTTTCTCTTTATCTTAACATGTGCACTTATTGTCTCTCTGCTACATGTTGATAAAGCCCTTAGGATGTGTACTCGACTTCCAGTATTATGATGCAGATCATACTAGTGGGGCCTGGGTAGTCCATGAGTACATCCTTCAATGTTCCTAGTCGTGGGAATATCGAGACGGAGCATCAATATTCCAGAGTAGACTAGCGTATATCTTCTCGACCCATGTGATGGGCGATGGATGTTACCATATCCATTGGTGTTTGACATCAGAGATAGTATATGGGTGCTCAGTGGAGACTGGGTACATTGAACAGACTCGCCGAGAACTCCCAGATGGTATTATACCCCACGTCAGATGGCAGTTCTCTGGTGACACTGGTACAACTTAGTTTGTTGACCGGAGATCGTCATAGAGTCTTGTGTGTCTTCCACTGTGCTTTGATTTCCACCCTACCACGGCGCTACTGAGTCATGCAAACAGGTGGTTTTTGGGTACAGTCTCGAGTCACATGGAGGCAATGAGCGATAGGAGGGGATTCGTCTCTCCCGGTATTGGGGGTTGATGTTGCGCTAGGCTCGACTGGCCATAACTGGAAATCCCTTGCTAGGGTTGATGTGATTTACTGATAAATGTTATCAGTAGTTTCACACTCATTATGTACCTTACATCGGCAAGACTTATCAAGCTTCTGCGGTCTGACGTTTACCACCCCTAGGTGAGATATGCGACATATTAGATGAACAGACCGGACTGTAAGGAAAGTGTAACTGATCGGATTCGCAGGAGTGTGAGCAGGCTTGCTCGTTGATCTTCTGATTGCTCAATACCCAGGTTGCCGTTACGTTTAGCAGACCCTTGCGGCTTGTGGGTATCTGATATGATCATTACCTACTGCCGGCGTATTGACGAGTCTTTAGAGTCCTACACAGAGGTTTCCTGGCTCAGGAGAAACGAAATAGGAGTGCATATGAGATATGTGCGGGACCGAGAATAATACCAGTATGTGATACCGTATTCTATTCTCGCGATTTGTATCATCGGTCGGTTATATGCGATATAGCCGGGTTACCGAATCAAGTGTTGATTCGATATATTGATACACTAGATATTAGTCGGTTATATGCGATATGTGTTGGATATATGTATGCCCTAGAGGCCATTATGTGATAGTGGATGTATTTATACATGTATCTATATATATATATTCAGTGTACATTCTTGCTCGACATGATAGTATGCTATCTAGTTCTTCTTTATCTGACATGTTGATTTGATCATGCTTTTACTCATTCATACATGTTGATAAATCCCTGAGGATATTGGCTTGACTACAATGATTATGATAGAGATCATACTAGTAGGACATCTGTAGTTTATAAGCATATCCTGGAATGTCCCTAGTCGTAGTTGTATCGAGACGGGGCATCGATATACCAGAGTAGACTAGCGTATATGATACTAGACCCATATGATGGGCGAGGGATGTTCCCACATTCATCGATGTTTGACATCAAGAACATATACGGGTGCTCAGTGGTGACTGGGTACACTGGACGGACTCACCGAGAACTCCTATATGGAATTATATCTATCGTCGGATAGCAGTTCTCAGGTGACACTGGTACAGATTAGTCTGTAGACCCGAGATCGTCATAGAGTCTTGCATGCTCTCCCACTGTACTTTGATTACCACCCTACCACGGCTCTACTGAGTCGTGCAAACATGTGGCCGTTTGGTACAGTCCCGAGACACACGAAGGCGATGAGCGATAGGAGGGGTTTCATCTCTCCCGGTATTGGGAGTTGATGCTGTGCTGTGCTCGACTGGTTATATCAGTAAGTCCCAGGCCAGGGCTGCTGAGATTTACTGATAAGTGTTATCAGTAGTTTCTCGATCTGTTATAGACCATTCACCGGCACGACTTATTGAGTTATTGGGGTCGACGTGACCATCCCTAGGCTCGATATGCAGCATATCTGACGAAGAGACCGGACTGTACGGTAGTGTTTCCGGTTGGCTCGACGGGAGTTGTAGCAGGTTCGCTTGTTTTCTTTGGATCGTTCAATACCTGGGTGGCCGTTACGTTTAGCTGACCGCTTGCGGCTTGGGGGTGCTTGATATGATCATCACCCACTGCCGGCGTATTGACGAGTCTTAGAGTCCCACAAAGGAGTTACCTTGTCCAGGCGAAACGTTGTGGTGCGCGTATGCGATATGCGCATGGACCCGGTTAAAATGCGCGTATGAGTTACCGTATATTAATCGGGCGGCTTGCTTTTGGTCGGGTCGTATATGATATGACCGGGTTGATAAATCAAGTGTTGATTTATCATTTAACCATTAGCTTCTCACTAGAAATCCTTTCTTGTCCTTTTTGGATGTATGCATGCATGTATGCATTCATTCTTGTTCATGAACATATCGATGTGCATGCACACATGCATACATACATCATTCTATCATGGTTGTATATGTAGGGTTCCTAGGCACACACTAGAGGTCTCACAAGGCATCAACCATGCCAATTTCAAATTTAACGGTGCCAAGAAACCCTAGACTAGATCGTTGGCTAGAAGTTTAGGCGAAAAAGAAACTAGTTAACAACTTAACTAAATGGCAAACGGAAATACAACCTTTGTAGCTCCGGTTCTCCACCTCCATGGCTCCGCGATGAAGTCTTCTCGCTGTACAAATCGGATCTTGGGCTCTAGCGTCGGCTTCATCGGAGAAAAAGCGGGCTAGGTCATCGACGACGATGCCGAAGATGATCTACGTCGAGGCATCGCTAGATCAAGCTCCAACTTCACCAAGTCAAGAAAACTTGTGAAGGAAACACCCTATACTACTTGGCAAGAGGTAGAGGATGAAGAAATAGGACGTGGGTTCACTTTAGAATTGGATTTCTCACTCATTTCATCAAGTCACCATTGATGAAGTGAAGCTTTCTTCATTGAAGAAGATGAAGAAGAAGAAGAAAAAGATGATAAGTATTATGATAAGTTAATTCCAAAAGAATAATAAAATCATTCTTATCATAATATTAACCATGGTAATTTGTAGAGAATTGACCAAGGTTAGTTGAATGGTTAGGGTTATGAGAAGAAGACAAGAATGGTAGCTTTGGTCAAACCTTCATGAAGCTTCAATTACAAGCAAAGAAAGCCACCATTCTTCTCTTTAATCTTTTCCAAAATAAATAAATAAATAAATAAGTATGAAAAACAAAACCCTAACCATTTAAATAACCATGGTTCAATCTTTACACAAACTCAAGTAAACATGTATCATCAAACATGATACATTCAAGTGCACAAAACTATATCACATATACAATGTGCACATGATGTGAGAAAATCCATTTAAAGTGAACCAATACTAGTTAATGCAAAGTAATATATCAAATATATAATTATACATTAAATCATTAAATCAACACTTGATTTAACGATCCGGTCATATCGCATATAACCGACTAATATCAATAGTAACAACTTATCGAATCAACACTTAATCCGATAACCCGGTTATATCGCATATAACCGATCAATGTCACAATTCACGAGAATCGAATACAGTATCACATACTAGTATTTTTCTCGGTCCCGCACATATCTCATATGTGCTCCTATTTCGTTTCGCTTGAGCCAGGAAACCTCTGTGTAGGACTCTAAAGACTCGTCAATACGCCGGCAGCAGGTGATGATCATATCAAGCACCCACAAGCCGCAAGCGGTCTGCTAAACGTAACGGCCACCCGGGTATTGAGCGATCAGAAGATCGACGAGCAAGCCCGCTCACACTCCAGTGAATCCAACCAGTAACACTTACCGTACAGTCCGGTCTCTTCGTCTGATATGTCGCATATCTCACCTAGGGGTGGTAAACGTCAGACCCCAATAGCTCGATAAGTCGTGTCGATATGAGTTCTATAACAATTCGAGAAACTACTGGTAACACTTACCAGTAAATCTCAGCAACCCTGGCCAGGGATTTCCGGTTATAGCCAATCGAACACAGCGCAACATCAACTCCCTATACCGGGAGAGACGAATCCCCTCCTATTGCTCATTGCCTCCATGTGATTCGGGACTGTACCCAAAAACCACCGTTTTGCACGCCCTCTTGGACGTGGTAAGGTGGAAATAAAAGCACAGTGGGAACCACACAAGACTCTATGATGATCTCGGGTCAACAGACAACTTTGTACCAGTGTCACCAGAGAACTGCCATCTGACGTAAGGTATAGTACCATCTGGTAGTTCTCGGCGAGTCCATCCAGTGTACCCAGTCTCTACTGAGCACCCGTATATCATCTCCGGTGTCAAACACCAATGGATATGGGATCATCCATCGCCCATCTGTATGGGTCAAGAAGGTATACGCTAGTCTACTCTGGTATATCGATGCCCCGTCTCGATACACCCACGACTAGGGACCTTGAAGGATGTACTTATAGACTACCATGTCCTCACTAGTATGATCCGCATCATAGTCCAGGTAGTCAAGTACACATCCTAAGGGCTTTACCAAAATGTAACAGAGAGACAATCAGTGTACACGTTAAGGTAAAGATCAACCAGATAGCTTACTATCATGTCGAGCAAGAAAGTCCTCCCTATATATGTCGAAGCATCCACTACAATATACATCCTATGTACAGTAATGGCCTATAGGGCATACATATAACTAACAATCTCCCACTTGCACTAGGGCCATCTGTATAACAGTGGTTGTAGTATCTCATACTCAACCATCCCATAAAAGTCTCTCTCTGGGATTAGGCCTTCGTGAGTGGATCCGCCGTGTTGTCTTCTGAGTCTACTCTCCTAAACTCGATCCCTTAGAGATCAACCATCTCCATGATCAGGTGATACTGCCTTAGAATATGTTTGGATCACTGATGGGACCGATGTTCCTTGGCATAAGCCACAACTCCATTGTCACACAATGGGAGGAACATAGTTCATCTCATGAACCAATATACACCCAAACAGCCTCTTTGGTAGCATCTTAAGTAGTGATGTATCCTGCCTTTATCGTCTAGTATGTCACGGTATCTAGCGTGGAACTTTTCCAACATACCGTCCCTCTACTGAGGGTAAAGACAATGCCTGTGACTGATATTCAGTCGTTCTTATCACTCTGGAACACTTCCTATGATTCTCCCCATGATCAATTGATATCATCTCACTACAACTAGTGAGAATCCTAACATCCAATTAGATCTATCTCATAGATCCAAAATTCAGGATTTAGTAGGTATCACTTTGATCCTATATGGAGAATCTTTGTGATAATCGGAGATTGATCGAGCGTAGCATAGGAAACTCTTTCCCTATCAAGAGTATGTCATCCACGTACTCTACGAGGATCACCACCATACTCTCTACTACCTTTTTGTATATATAAGGTTCATCTACCATTTTGATGATGTCAAACTCTTTGACTACTTCATCAAAACAGATAATCCAACTCCGCGATGCCTGCTTTATCCTATACAGCATCTTGCACACGTTTCCGCTGCTCCCACTGTCTACGATGCCCTCTGGCTGTGTACTTATAGACGCTCTCTTCTAAAACATCATTTAGAAAAGCTGTCATGACACCCAACCACCAGATATCGTAGTCATGGCAAGTAGGATGTGGATGGACTTAAGCATAGGTACTGGAAAAGGTTTCATCATTATCCACTCCTGGTCAATGACGAAAACCTTTAACAAGTCTAGCTTTGAAAGTCTCAACTTTTCCATTTACACCAAGTAATCTTCTCAAGATATACTTGCTCCTGATGGGGATTTAACCCTTCAGATATAGCAACAAAAGTCCATACTTTGTTGGTGTTCATGGATTCCATCTCAGATCACTAAGCATCCAGCCATTCTTACAGAGTCCTACCCCCGATGGCCAGCTCGAAACTAGTTGGGTCATCATCTCATGATGCAATCCTCTCTCCTACTGTCATAGAGAAACAGAAGTATCTCTCAGGTGGGTGAGGAACCCTACTAGATCGGCGGAGAGGCTAAGGTTCGTTGGAATCTACTGAATCCTTTGGTTCTGTCAAATCATCAGCTGCAGTTTGTATAGCTGGAACATTTCCAGTTCTACATAACAGACCTTACCTCGAGCTTGTCCGGTTTTTGCTCTTAGACATATGCCGGACAACCCCAAATCTTAACTAACATAAGATATGGGCTCTTCCCTTTCCATATCTCATATGAAGTGGTAGGCAACTGGTTTGATTTGAACCCTATTCAATAGGTATGCAACTTCATAAGTGCATATCTCCCAAAGGAAATAGGTAACTCAGTAGTACTCATCATAGAGCACACCATATCAAATAGGGTGTATCTGCTCCGCCCCGATATACCATCGTGCTATGGTGTATACGGAGGAGTAATGCTGAGAGAGAATCTCATTCTTCTTTAGAATAGAACAGGATTTCCGTGCACAAGTATTCTCCTCCCTGATCTTATCATAGGACATAATACTTATACCCGTATTTTGGTTCTCTACTTCTCGCTTATATTCTGTGAATATCTCAAAAGGTTCGGACTCATGTTTCAACAGGAACATATGACTGAATCTTGAGAGATTATCAGAGAATGTAATGAAGTATAAAGAACCATTCCTGGCATATGTAGACAGGGGACCTTACATACATCAACATGTATCAATCCCAAAAGTTCACTAACTCTTTCTCTGTTTTCAATAAACAGAGCTATGGTCATCTTATCATTGTGACATGACAGGCGAGTTTCACAAGATGTAAATTCAAACTGATTTAAATATGCATCTAAATGTAACTCAGCTAGTCTGGTCGCATTGATATGACCTAGTCTACAATACCTCAAGAAGGATTCGTTCATTTCTGAACTCTTCCTTTTGTGTGTGTTCTGTATTTTAAGAACTGTAGTTTGATTTAGAACATCAATTCTTTTAGATAACGTGCCTGAACCGATCAACTTTTGATATAGGAAATGTTCAAAACATTATCCAACAATACAAAATTTTATCATTTCTTTACTAATAAAGAAAATGATATGATTTTGTATATCAGGTTCGGTATCTAATAGCATTTGTTCAGAATCAATGTACTGATATTACAGGGTGACAGTGACCGACAGACTTGGTTGCAACTTTTGCCCCATTTTCTGCCTCATGAAACTTTTCACCCGTTCTCAGTTCTCTACCTATCTGTAGCCCTATGTAACAGATTACATATCTGGGATCCTGATCCGGTATCAGATACCCAGGACGTAAAGGACATTGAGAAACAGTTCTGTATAATGAACACACCCGAAGATGATGCATCAGCATGCACTCTCTTCGTTTGGGCGGCACGGGAAATCTGGTATTCCCCAATTTCCTGCTCTGTCTTATAACAATTATAAGTTAGAGCGAAACCAACGTTCCCCAGCTCAGTATAACAAGCGGGTAAGGTCAATATTCTGTTTTATTATCTTGATTAAGGCGTGATATGGTCGCTACCAGGAGAGAGAGAAGAAAACACACAGCGTGCGCTCTAGCAAGAATAGATTGGTTATTATTTTATCTAATCAGGATGGCTCCCACTGCTTTTTATCAAATCTTCCTTCAAACCCTAAAAGGAAAGACTAGCCGGGATTAATTACACACTACATGTTCGCCAATCTTTCAGCCAGGCCAGTGTCGTTACTTTGAGGGAGGTGCCCCGTGCTTTCGCACGGACCTAATTAATGTAAACCTCGTTTTCCCAGAGGCGTAACCCCGTTGACACCTTTCTAGACACCTACTTGATCGGGTAATTGTAATGTGTAAAACTCTCCCAGGAGTAACAATTACTCGCAGCGGGTATCGGGATCCAACTATCTCATAGAAGGTATGCAATCTCATTGCAAATTTCAATACTTGAAATTCCCGTTAATATTTTGCCCCTAACCTCCTATGACCTTGACAAAGGCCAACAAACCATAGGATGCTAGTCAAGTTCAACCCGTCATTTCCTGATTGAATTAAACCCACCCGCACGACCCTTGACAAAGGCCAACAAGGTTGCACGACTACCCTAACCCAATCTGCATCATATGCATAAGCAGATAAGCACCAGTTAGCTACCGCACACTACGCCTTGACAAAGGCCAACAAACGCAGCACGAATACTAACTACTACTTATCTGAAATGACGGAGGGCTACGACAGGTTTTTCTGAAAACCTATTGCGTAATGAACTTGATATCGTTGTAGGATCGAATGAATTTTGAAATGGAGTGTTTTTGAGGCTTTTCCAGTTTTGCTAAAGGAGTCACTCCCGGTGAAGGGATCGTCGGTCCTTTCCTCGTCGAATGAGGTGCGGGATATATCACATATATCTCTGTGCAAAGCAAAAACTCTTAAAAGCAGTCAAAAGACAAACCGAGGGTTGTAGCATCTGCCAGTTATTGCTAAAGGAGTCACTCCCGGTGAAGGGATCTCGGTCCTTTCCTCATCGAATAAGGAGCAGGATATATCGTATATACCGCTGTGCAAAGCAAGAACTGTAGCTACCTGTTTTATTTTGAAATTCGATTCTACAACATCTTAGGTTTCTTTTATTTCATTAATCTCATTAATAAAGTCCCATCATTTAAGTACCTAAACATCACAGATAAATACGACGTACACTTATGCCATCCGCATTCGCCTCGATGTCCCCTCGTGCACCGTTAGGTTAGGTAACTAACGGCAGAGCGGGGCAGGGTTAGCGCGGGTGTAAAACATAAGTAACGTCTATATAATATATCATATATACTATATACTGTATCTATCACAGAACATCACATGATCACATCACAGATATCGCAGCAGAAGAAACATATGAAATATTGGATATTCTAGGACGTCCGTGTTTTCAATACGAGCCAGTATAAAACACGGATTCCACGATCGCAATGAATAGCCAAACCCACACCCCAAGACCCCTACGAAAGCGGCAAGCAACCCTACCAATTCTGGAGTTAGGAGACCCGGACTCGACTCCTCGAGTTGGTCTCCCACTGGACCCCAGAACCCGGTTACTTGTGCTCCCCTCCTTGGGTCTATCCTAGTGCGGAAAAGTAAATAATATACAAAAGGTGACATCTTCCGCAGCCTGGAAGTGCCGCAATAAAAGAATATTACATACAAGTTTTTACATGAATGAAAATGCAAAACACTCATCTCACATAAAAACCCCCCGGCTATTCAAACACGACGATCCAATATAACATATCCAGCAACACATAACATCACATGTCATCAACGTAAGTAAATATGTGCATCCCAATTGTCGTTGACATATAGCAACGAAACCGGCGATATCACATGTTACACTTACGGTCACAGAAAAGAAAGTGTAAAACTACAACAGTTGGAATCCGCAACCTGCTCAGACATCACATGCCTGACCAAATGAATTACTTAGACATCACATGCCTATCAATTATAAACCCCGCATTTTAGTCTCATTATCGAAAATACTTTTCAATACCAAGTCGGGCAATTCAACAGGATTCCCGACATTTTGATCGAATACTCGTCGCAAACTTTAGTTGACGGTCGCACCCCCGATACCGTCGACGAAGTGCACCAAGGCGGAACACCGCTACCGAGAGCACCCAAACGGATGCTTTCGGCGACGGGGTTCTCCTACAGTCACTTGGTCGGGGCTATGGGGTGTAGCTGTCTATTAAGTTTATCCGGCGAGTATCCGCGTACGCTACGTGTTTGCGACGGACTTTTGATCACATCAAAATTCCGTGGCAACCGATCAAGTGAGACTAAACCGCTAGATTTATAACATTCATCAGTTATCTCATAACTATTTGTGAATTCCAATTATTGTATCCCATTCCAGATAAATAGAAAATGTTAAACTTTCCGATCGAACAGTCAAACACCCAAATTTTCCCAATACAGCTCAACACATGAAATAAGTCTAAAAACATTCTGTTCATGCTTCAGTACCAACGGTCCAGCCGTAGAAGGGTCAAGCCAACGCCTCACATGTGGCACGCCGTACTGCCCCAAACCCTAAGGTTCAAAGGGCAGTTCAAGACGGTCACATAATCGAGTTAAGGTTTGTTGTCTTCTAGAGGGACCATCGCGTTACTTGCACTACTTAGAACGTCGTTAAACTACGGAAAGATCCAACACTTGGAAATTTCCCGACAGGGGAAAAATCGTGTATTTATATTCGGTCGAACTTTTTAACATATTCAAAAATATCCGGAAACCCAAATAGACAAAGTTAAATAATCCGATCGATTCATCGAATCCCCAAATCAACCCCAGAAAATCCAACTCTTGAATGCAGATTAAAACTTCCCAGAGAACAGAGGAAACAGATACGGGCATTACTGTATCAAAAAGAATCCCTAACCAGTACAAACGGCCGCGGAACCGCCGCAAAAGGAGGCTATTGCCGCGGTTCCGCGGCGCTATAGTGGAATTAGGGTTTCGTTTTCTGCAGTAATCCTTATAATTTCCTGCTCTATTTTCTGCGAATTTTTAATTCTGAAAAATCCCTGTTTTTAGAAAAAGTCTAGAGAGCACTTCGATGTAAGGGTTTCGGGTCGATCCGGTTTCAAACTTCGTCTACGCTTCGCCTAAGGCTCTAGCTAGGCTCTGATACCACTGTAGGGTTCCTAGGCACACACTAGAGGTCTCACAAGGCATCAACCATGCCAATTTCAAATTTAACGGTGCAGAGAAACCCTAGACTAGATCGTTGGCTAGAAGTTTAGGCGAAAAAGAAACTAGTTAACAACTTAACTAAATGGTAAACGGAAATACAACCTTTGTAGCTCCGGTTCTCCACCTCCATGGCTCCGCGATGAAGTCTTCTCGCTGTACAAATCGGATCTTGGGCTCTAGCGTCGGCTTCATCGGAGAAAAAGCGGGCTAGGTCATCGACGACGATGCCGAAGATGATCTACGTCGAGGCATCGCTAGATCAAGCTCCAACTTCACCAAGTCAAGAAAACTTGTGAAGGAAACACCCTATACTACTTGGCAAGAGATAGAGGATGAAGAAATAGGAGGTGGGTTCACTTTAGAATTGGATTTCTCACTCATTTAATCAAGTCACCATTGATGAAGTGAAGCTTTCTTCATTGAAGAAGATGAAGAAGAAGAAGAAAAAGATGATAAGTATTATGATAAGTTAATTCCAAAAGAATAATAAAATCATTCTTATCATAATATTAACCATGGTAATGTGTAGAGAATTGACCAAGGTTAGTTGAATGGTTAGGGTTATGAGAAGAAGACAAGAATGGTAGCTTTGGTCAAACCTTCATGAAGCTTCAACTACAAACAAAGAAGGCCACCATTCTTCTCTTTAATCTTTTCCAAAATAAATAAATAAATAAATAAGTATGAAAAACAAAACCCTAACCATTTAAATAACCATGGTTCAATCTTTACACAAACTCAAGTAAACATGTATCATCAAACATGATACATTCAAGTGCACAAAACTATATCACATATACAATGTGCACATGATGTGAGAAAATCCATTTAAAGTGAACCAATACTAGTTAATGCAAAGTAATATATCAAATATATAATTATACATTAAATCATTAAATCAACACTTGATTTAACGATCCGGTCATATCGTATATAACCGACTAATATCAATAGTAACAACTTATCGAATCAACACTTAATCCGATAACCCGGTTATATCGCATATAACCGATCAATGTCACAATTCACGAGAATCGAATACAGTATCACATACTAGTATTATTCTCGGTCCCGCACATATCTCATATGTGCTCCTATTTCGTTTCGCTTGAGCCAGGAAACCTCTGTGTAGGACTCTAAAGACTCGTTAATACGCCGGCAGCAGGTGATGATCATATCAAGCACCCACAAGCCGCAAGCGGTCTGCTAAACGTAACGGCCACCCGGGTATTGAGCGATCAGAAGATCGACGAGCAAGCCCGCTCACACTCCAGTGAATCCAACCAGTAACACTTACCGTACAGTCCGGTCTCGTCGTCTGATATGTCGCATATCTCGCCTAGGGGTGGTAAACGTCAGACCCCAATAGCTCGATAAGTCGTGTCGATATGAGGTCTATAACAATTCGAGAAACTACTGGTAACACTTACCAGTAAATCTCAGCAACCCTGGCCAGGGATTTCCGGTTATAGCCAATCGAACACAGCGCAACATCAACTCCCTATACCGGGAGAGACGAATCCCCTCCTATCGCTCATTGCCTCCATGTGATTCGGGACTGTACCCAAAAACCACCGTTTTGCATGCCCTCTTGGACGTGGTAAGGTGGAAATCAAAGCACAGTGGGAACCACACAAGACTCTATGATGATCTCTGGTCAACAGACTACTCTGTACCAGTGTCACCAGAGAACTACCATCTGACGTAAGGTATAGTACCATCTGGGAGTTCTCGGCGAGTCCATCCAGTGTACCCAGTCTCTACTGAGCACCCGTATATCATCTCCGATGTCAAACACCAATGGATATGGGATCATCCATCGCCCATCTGTATGGGTCGAGAAGGTATACGCTAGTCTACTCTGGTATATCGATGCCCCGTCTCGATACACCCACGACTAGGGACCTTGAAGGATGTACTTATAGACTACCATGTCCCCACTAGTATGATCCGCATCATAGTCCAGGTAGTCAAGTACACATCCTAAGGGCTTTACCAACATGTAACAGAGAGACAATCAGTGTACACGTTAAGGTAAAGATCAACTAGATAGCTTACTATCATGTCGAGCATGAAAGTCCTCCCTATATATGTCGAAGCATCCACTACAATATACATCCTATGTACAGTAATGGCCTTTAGGGCATACATATAACTAACAGTATATACATAAAAAATGGTGGCAATATAAGACTCACACCTTGGTTATTTATATAGATAATTATTTCTATGTGTTTTAAAACAAAATGCAAAAGGAAAGGATAATTCATGGTTTGTTTCTACACTCTTCTTTGACCTAACCATGCTCACCTACTTTCAACCATGGATTAAACTTTCCTTTTATGTTTTAACTCAAATTAAATAATATCTTTATCACTTAACCATGTTTTGAGATGAGAAGAGAAAAATATATAAACATATATTTTCTATTTTCTTTGATGAGATTATCTTTTCTCTTCTTCTTAAAACGCCATCATCTTCTTCAACCATGCTCTTTTGCTCTCTAGATCTTTCAAGTGAGCAAAATACTCAACAAGATAGGATTTTGAAGTGAGAAAAGAACCACAACACCATTCTACACAAGTCTTGCCCACTTGTTTAGAGTGTTAGCTTCATTTCTTTCTCTTGATAAAGTGAAGTTGCAAGCTTGGACAAAGGAGCTTCGGGTGGATCGTCGTGGACGTTAGAAGACCTCAAGCTAATCGTTTTCCAACTCTCAAGTGGCCAAGTAGTCTACAATAGGGAGCTACAAAGGTTGTACTCTCAAAACCCTAGCCTTTGTTACTTGTGATGTGGTTTAATATTATGAAACCCTAATTTTCTAGGATTGATTCTTTGTGTGTTCACTTAGCACTCTTAAAACTTAATCTTTGTGACATGTGATGCTTCCAAACTTTTCATAGGTGCTAGGTAAACCTAACATTGGTATCAGAGCCGACCTAGAACATCAGGCGACACTTTAGCGAAGTAAAAACTCCGATCGAACCGAAATACGGATTTTCGGGACACTCTCTGGACATTTTTTTAAATCTGTTATTTTTCAGAATTAAAAATACTTAAAAAATACAGCAGGCAAATATAAGACAAACTGTGAAATACAAAGCAGTGAACAGTAACCCTAGCACGGAACCGCGGCCAAAGCTTGCTTAGGCCGCGGCTCGGCGGCCGTTTAGGTGATTCACTGCCTCGTTTTTGTATGGTTTTTCTCCTACCTGCATATGTACATTTTTGGATATGTTTAATCTGAATCTAGTACTGAATATTCTGGGGATGGTTTTGGACCCGGCGATTCGATCAGAATTTTAATTTCGTGTTTTTTTCCGGATAATTAGAAAATATTGAATTGTTCGAACAAGTGTCGTTTGCTCACTTTTCACGGGGTTTAAATCTTTCGGTAATATGTGCAAGTTTTGTGGTGGACCCTCTAGAAGACAACAAACCTTAACTCAATTATGTGACCGTCTTGAACTGCCTTTTGAACCTTAGGGTTTGGGGCAGTACGGCATGACACATGTGAGGCGTTGGCTTGACCCTTCTACGGCTGGACCGCTACTACTGTGTCACACTCCGGGTTTTTGAACTCCGCTCAAGTGTTGAGCTTTAGGGAATTTTGGGTATTTGATCATTCGTTCGAAAACTTTAATACTGTCTATTTATCTGGAATATGATACGATATGTGGAATTCATATAGTTAGGCATCAAATACGAAGTATGTGATATTTTGCATTTATGATGTCTAAAGAGAATGTGGATTCCAAATATTGTAGTTTTACACTTTCTTTTCTGTGACCGTAAGTGTAGTATGTTCGGTATCGCCGGTTTCATTGCTATACATCAACGACAATCGGGGTACGCATACTTACTTACGTTGATAATATGAGATATTATGTGTTGCTGAGATATGATGTGCATGATTGTCGCGATTGAATAGCCGGGTTTTTTTTTGTGAGATGAGAGTTTTATTTTTCATTCATGTAAAATTCAAATGTAATGTAATATTCTTTTATTTGGGGCACTTCCGGGTTGAGGTTGATGTCACCAGTGTTGTATATTATTTACTTTTCCGCATTAGGATAGACCCAATGAGGGGAGCACAAGTGACCGGGTTCTGGGGTTCAGTGGGAGGTCATCTCGAGGAGTCGAGACCGGGTCTCCTAAACTCCAGGATTGGTAGGGTCGCTTGCTGCTCTCGTAGGGGTCTAGGGGTGTGGGCTTGGCTATTCATCGAGACTGTGGAATCCGAATTTTCTATTGTTGGCTAAATACTAAATACGGACGTCCTAGTATATCCCACATTATATATATATGTTCCTGCTGCCTGTGTTCTGTGATATCTGAGACGAATGACATATTATATATGAGATATATAGTAGACGTTGCTTATGTTTTACACCCGCGCTAGTCCCGTCCCGGTATGCCGTTAGTTAAGTAACCTAACGGTGCATAACGGAACATTGCGGCGAATGCGGATGGCATAAGCGTACGTGTTATTTTCGTTTCTTTTCTGTGATTGGCTTAAGGACTTAAATGATGGGATTACATTAATATAATTAATTTAAAGAAAATAAACCTAAAAAGATGTTGTAGAATCGGATTTGAAAACCACTCGGCTCTTTATGAAAAAGCTGTATTTCAAAAACTGCGGAGCACAAGCCACTCCTTTTCAAAACCATTTGATTCTACGACGATATCAAGTTCAAAGCGTTAAAGATTTTCTTAAAAATCATCCGCAACCCTCCGTCATTTTAGGAAGTAGAGTACTTAGTATTCGTGCTACGTTTGTTGACTTTAGTTAAGGCGTAGTGTACGGTAGCTAAGTGATGTCTTCCTACACTGCATATGATGCAGATTAATTAGGACATTCATGCGACTTTGTTGACCATAGTTAAGGGTCATATGGGTGGGTCTAATTGATCAAGAAATGACGGGTAGAACTTGACAGGTACTTATGATTTGTTGACCATAGTTAAGGCCATAAGTACTAGGGGTAAAAATCACATCGGGAATTTCAAGTGTTGAGATTTGCAATGAGATTGCATACCTTCCATATGATGGTTGGATCCTGATCCCACTGTGGGCAATAGTTGCTCCTAGGAGAGTTTTGCAGTTTACAATTAGCTAACTCATTAGGTGTCTAGAAAGGTGTTAACGGGGCTACGCCTCTGGGAAAATGAGGTTTACTTTAATTAGGTCCGTGCGAAAGCACGGGGAACCTCCCTCAAGTACCGACACTGGCCTGGCTGAACAGTTAGCGAAGTTGTAGACTGTAATTAATCCTGGCTAGTTTTCTTTTTAAGGTTTGAAAGAAAAACTTGATTAAAGCAGTGGGAGACATCGATTAGACAAGATAATAACCAATCTGATCTATGCAAGAGCTTTCGCTGAGTGTATTCTTTTCTCTCTCTTAATGGCAGATACCAATGACTGAACTCAAGCTTCTACTAGATAAAAACAAACTGAATGTGACCAATTATAAAGACTGGCTGAGGAATCTAAAAATAGCCTTGACTTATGATAAAGTTTCATATGTCCTCACGGCTCCAGCCCCGCCCGTCCCAGGCCCAAAATCCTTAGTTGCGGATATTGAAGTCCGCAAGACATGGGATGCTGACTGTGCCACGGCCAAATGCCTCGCGCTTGCATCGATGGACAATACACATCAAAAGCAGCACGAGAATATGGGCATTCAAACCATATTCCTCCATACAAAGGAGTTGTATGGAGAGCAATCCCGCGTATTACGATACGAAGCATCAAAGAAATTGTTTCAGATGCGAATAGCCCCTGGCACACCAGTAGGAGACAATGTTCTGAAGATGATAGCTCTTATAGAAGAGCTTGAGGACCTAGGATGGACAATGGACAATGAACAATATACGGATATTATTCTGCAGTCCCTCCCCTCCACCTTTGCTCAATTCATAGTTAACTTCAACATGCACGGCATGGAGAAGGAGCTACCTGAACTCCTTAATTTGTTAAGGAGTGCAGAGAGCACTATGAAATCAGTGAAAACTCCCGTTATGACTATTGGACAATCTTCCTCTTCTCGCCCAAAGGCTAAGGCTAAGGGAAAGAAAAAGAAGAAGCCCACCAATCCTAAGGGTGGAGTTAAAAAAGTGAAGGGAAAGGAAAAGTCCAAAGCTGGAGACTCGGGGAAAGGTGAATGTTTTCATTGCCACAAGACAGGACATTGGAAGCGCAACTGTACGGAGTGCTTGAACCTCAAGAAGAAGCATGGGGATGATTCCGCTTCAGGTGTGTTTGTGATAGAAAACTGTTTTCCAATAAACTCTGCTTCCTGGGTATTAGATAACGGTTCAGGTTCTCACATTTGCAATTCTATGCAGGGGCTGAGAAATAGCAAAGTTTTGAAGACAGGTGACCATACTCTTCGCGTTGGAAATGGTTCCAATGTACATACAGTCGCAGTGGGAGAGTATCACTTGGGGTTGCCATCTGGGTGTATATTGGTTTTGAACCCATGTTATTTTGTACCAAATATGCTATGCAATATAATATCTGTTTGTTTGTTAGACAATGAAGGATAT
This sequence comes from Agapanthus africanus, assembly GCA_030015575.1. Taxonomy (NCBI): domain Eukaryota; kingdom Viridiplantae; phylum Streptophyta; class Magnoliopsida; order Asparagales; family Amaryllidaceae; genus Agapanthus; species Agapanthus africanus. The sequence continues at coordinate 296,222,144 of JASDDO010000012.1, read as the reverse complement.
AATTTTGTATTGCAGAACAATGTTATGAACATTCACCTAAATCAAATGTTGGTTGGGTATGGTACACTTAATAATGGGATATACGTCCTAAATCAACACAGTTTTCAGTATACAACACACTAATAAAAGAAAACTATCAGAATCAAATGAAGCTTTTCTTTGGCACTGTAGACTTGGTCATATTAACGAAACAAGACTAAACAAGTTACATAAAGATGGATATTTAAACTCTTTTGAATATAAATCTTATGCGACTTGCCAGTCTTGTATCAAGGGTAAAATGACCAAAACTCCGTTTACCGGACACGGAGAAAGAGCTACTGAGCTCCTAGGCCTCATACATAGTGATGTATGCGGGCCAATGTCTACACAGGCTAGAGGCGGTTTTTCATACTTCATTACGTTCACTGACGATTTCTCAAGATTCGGTCATGTATTTTTATTAAAGCACAAGTCCGAAGCTTTCAAGAAATTCATTGAATATAAACAAGAAGTAGAAAAACAAACCGGCTTGAGTATCAAGATGCTTTGATCAGATCGAGGTGGAGAGTATCTCTGTACGGAATTTGCAAACTTCCTAAAAGAGAATGGGATTCTCTCTCAGCTCACTCCTCCTTACACACCACAGCACAACGGTGTGTCAGAACGACGGAATAGGACCCTATTAGATATGGTCTGATCCATGATGAGTGATATTGAGTTACCCGTCTCATTTTGGCGGCATGCATTGGAGACTGCACCGTTTCTACTGAACAGGGTTCCAACCAAAGCCGTGTCTACCACGCCATATGAGATATGGCATGGGAAGAGACCATCTCTTAAGAGAATTAAGATTTGGGGTTGCCCGGCCTATGTTAAAAAGCAGAATCCGGACAAACTCGAGACACGGTCAGTCATGTATAATTTTGTGGGGTATCCAAAGAATTCTTATGGATATCTATTCTACCACAAAGAGGAACAAAAGGTGTTTGTTTCTCAGTATGCCACATTCTTGGAAAAAGAGTTTTTCACAGATAAAGATGATGGCAAAGTAGTAGATCTAGAGACAAAAACTACAAATGACTATTTGGTTGAACTGACTGTTGCAATAGAAACTGATGAACCTCGGCCACTCCGAAGGTCTGGTAGGACTTCTCGCCCACCGGAGAGGTACTACGGTTTCCTCATTGATGGTGACGGAGAAGACTGCATCATGGATGATGATAATCCTACCAGTTTTCAGCAAGCTATCATGAGTGGAGACTATGTGAAGTGGTTGGATGCTATGAAATCCGAAATGGAGTCTATGTACACCAACAAAGTATGGACTTTGGATGTTGTACCCCCTGGGGTAAAACCTGTGGGATGCAAATGGATCTTTAAAAGAAAGATCGGTGTAGCTGGGCAGGTAGAGACCTATAAGGCAAGACTTCTGGCGAAGGGTTTTCGTCGAAGGCCAGGTTTGGACTATGACGAAACTTTTTCGCCCGTAGCCATTCTTAAATCCATTCGGATCCTACTTGCTATTGCTGCTCACTACGACTATGAAATCTGGCAGATGGACGTTAAAACAACATTTCTAAATGGAGATTTAGAAGAATGCGTTTATATGGATCAGCCAGAGGGCTTCATTGACAGTGGGAGCAGCGGGAAAGCATGTAGATTGCTTAAGTCCATATATGGTTTAAAGCAAGCATCACGGAGTTGGAACATCTGTTTCGATGATGTCATCAAAGAGTTTGATTTCATCAAAAATCCAGATGAACCTTGTGTTTATAAGAAGGCCGTAGGGAGAGCTGTCGCATTCCTCGTATTGTACGTGGACGACATTCTTCTGATAGGAAATGATATTCCTATGCTACAGTCGGTCATATCTTTCTTATCACTAAGGTTCTCCATGAAGGACCTGGGTGATGCCACATATATCCTGGGCATAAGGATCTATAGGGATTGATCCAAAAAGTTATTGGGATTGTACCAAACCAGGTACATCAACACCATCCTAAAAAGGTTTAGTATGGAAGACTCCAAGCGGGGTGCCTTACCCGCTTGCCATGGGGTCACTCTCTCCAAGGATTCTTGTCCAAAGACCGATGAAGAGAGAGCTCGCATGAGCGTTATACCCTATGCTTCGGCAGTGGGATCTATAATGTATGCAATGTTATGTACACGCCCAGATATAGCTTATGCACTTAGTGTTGTAAGCAGGTATCAATCCAACCCAGGGGAGAATCACTGGACAGCTGTGAAGAACATTCTTAAGTACTTACGAAGGACTAAAGAATTGTTCTTGGTGTATGGTAATGGAGATCTCCAAATGGAGGCCTTTACCGATTCGAGCTTCCAGAGCGATAAGGACGACAACAAATCTATCTCAGGGTTTGTATTTACCCTCAATGGAGGGGCGGTAAGTTGGAAGAGTTCCAAACAGGATACCGTTGCAGACTCTACGATGGAGGCTGAGTACATTGCTGCAAATGATGCCGCCAATGAAGCCGTCTGGATGAAGAAGTTCGTCTCGGAGCTAGGAGTAGTTCCAACCATTATTGATCCAATACCATTGTATTATGATAATAATGGGGATATGGCGTTAGCCAAGGAGCCTAGGTCCCATCAGCGGTCCAGACACATCCTGAGGCGCTTTCATTTGATCCGGGAGATTGTAAATCGCCGTGAGATCGAGATTAAGAGAGTAGACACAAAGAATAACGCTGCGGATCCACTCACCAAGGCCCTCCCTCAGCCGCAGCATGAGCGACTTTTTGATATGTTGGGTATGAGATACTCCAATAACTGGCCTTAGTGAAAATGGGATATTGTTGGATATATGTATGCCCTAGAGGCCATTATGTGATAGTGGATGTATTTATACATGTATCTATATATATATATTCAGTGTACATTCTTGCTCGACATGATAGCATGCTATCTAGTTCTTCTTTATCTGACATGTTGATTTGATCATGCTTTTACTCATTCATACATGTTGATAAAGCCCTGAGTATATTGGCTTGACTACAGTGATTATGATAGAGATCATACTAGTGGGACATCTGTAGTTTATAAGCATATCGTGGAATGTCCCTAGTCGTAGGTGTATCGAGACGGGGCATCGAAATACCAGAGTAGACTAGCGTATATGATACTAGACCCATATGATGGGCGATGGATGTTCCCACATTCATCGATGTTTGACATCAAGATCATATACGGGTGCTCAGTGGTGACTGGGTACACTGGACGGACTCACCGAGAACTCCTATATGGAATTATATCTATCGTCGGATAGCAGTTCTCAGGTGACACTGGTACAGATTAGTCTGTAGACCGGAGATCGTCATAGAGTCTTGCGTGCTCTCCCTGTGTACTTTGATTACCACCCTACCACGGCTCTACTGAGTCGTGCAAACATGTGGCCGTTGGGTACAGTCCCGAGACACATGAAGGCGATGAGCGATAGGAGAGGTTTCGTCTCTCTCGGTATTGGGAGTTGATGCGGTGCTGTGCTCGACTGGTTATATCAGTAAGTCCCAGGCCAGGGCTGCTGAGATTTACTGATAAGTGTTATCAGTAGTTTCTCGATCTGTTATAGACCATTCACCGGCACGACTTATTGAGTTATTGGAGTCGACGTGACCATCCCTAGGCTCGATATGCAGCATATCTGACGAAGAGACCGGACTGTACGGTAGTGTTGCCGGTTGGCTCGATGGGAGCTGTAGCAGGTTCGCTTGTTTTCTTCTGATCGTTCAATACCCGGGTGGCCGTTACGTTTAGCTGACCGCTTGCGGCTTGGGGGTGCTTGATATGATCATCATCCACTGCCGGTGTATTGACGAGTCTTAGAGTCCCACAAAGGAGTTACCAAGTCCAGGCAAAACGTTGTGGTGCACGTATGTGATATGCGCATGGACCCGGTTAAAATGCCCGTATGAGATACCGTATATTAATCGGATGGCTTGCTTTTGGTCGGGTCGTATGTGATATGACCGGGTTGATAAATCAAGTGTTGATTTATCATTTAACCATTAGCTTCTCACTAGAAATCCTTTCTTGTCCTTTTTGGATGTATGCATGCATGTATGCATTCATTCTTGTTCATGCACATATGGATGTGCATGCACACATGCAAACATACATCATTCTATCATGGTTGTATATACATAGAAAATGGTGGCAATATAAGACTCACACCTTGGTTATTTATATAGATAATTATTTCTATTTGTTTTAAAACAAAATGAAAAAGGAAGCGATAATTCATGGTTTGTTTCTACACTCTTCTTTGACCTAACCATGCTCACCTACTTTCAACCATGGATTAAACTTTCCTTTTATGTTTTAACTCAAATTAAATAATATCTTTATCACTTAACCATGGTTTGAGATGAGAAGAGAAAAATATATATACATATATTTTCTATTTTCTTTGATGAGATTATCTTTTCTCTTCTTCTTAAAAAGCCATCATCTTCTTCAACCATGCTCTTTTGCTCTCTAGATCTTTCAAGTTAGAAAAATACTCAACAAGATAGGATTTTGAAGTGATAAAAAGAACCACAACACCATTCTACACAAGTCTTGCCCACTTGTTTAGAGTGTTAGCTTCATTTCTTTCTCTTGATAAAGTGAAGTTGCAAGCTTGGACAAAGGAGCTTCGGGTGGATCGTCGTGGACGTTAGAAGAACTCAAGCTAATCGTTTTCCAACTCTCAAGTGGCCAAGGAGTCTACAATTGGGAGATACAAAGGTTGTACTCTCAAAACCCTAGCCTTTGTTACTTGTGATGTGGTTTAATATTATGAAACCCTAATTTTCTAGGATTGATTCTTTGTGTGTTCACTTAGCACTCTTAAAACTTAATCTTTGTGACATGTGATGCTTCCAAACTTTTCATAGTGTGCTAGGTAAACCTAACAATATGACCGGATCATTAAATCAAGTATTGATTTAATGATTTAATGTATAATTATATATTTGATATATTACTTTACATTAACTAGTATTGGTTCACTTAAGATTGCTTTTCTCACTTGATGTGCACGTAATGTATATGTGATATATGTTTGTGTACATGATTGTATTATGATTGATGATACATGTAAACTTAGGCGTGTGTATGAATTAAACCATATTTAAGATAATGGTTATGGTTTATATTTATTTTGTAATTAAAAATTAGTGAGCACTTTGTCATGTTTGAAGCTTCATGAAGCTTAAAGCATCCATTGACCAAGTCCACTTACTTTGTCTTACTAAAGATATTTATTAACCAAACCATTAGCTTAAACTATGGTTTAGTCTCTACAAAGGTTAGTGGATGATACTAACTCACCCATGGTTGAAAAATTGATAATTATCTTCACTTGAGTTTTTATTCTCATTCTTCTTCTTCTTCTTCATCCAAAAGAAAAAAAAGCTTTCTAGATTTTTTTAAGTGAAGAAACAAAGTGAGAAATAAAAATCTAAAGTGTACCCACTTCCTATTTCATCATCCTCAACTACCTGCCATTTAGTTTAGGGTGTTCTCTTCACAAAGTTCTTGATCTAGTGAAGGGTTAGCTTGGGGTTGAGTCACCTCGACGTAGATCATCTTCGGCCTCGAAAGCTATGAGCAAATCTGTTCATTTCTCCGAGGAGACCATTACTAGAGTCCGGGAGATCGATGATCGCAGTGAAGGGACGTCAACACGGAGCTTTAGAAGTGAAGGACCGGATCTACAAAGGTTGTATTTTTGTTCACTTCTCTTTGTAATGTAGATTACATGTTTTGTTACCCTAATTTTCTAGCATGATTCTTATTTTGATTGCTTAGCACCCCCTTGAATTTTTGTTGTGGCCTGTGTGATGCTTGCAAACCCTTGGCTAGGTGCTAAGGAATCCCAACATGGTATCAGAGAGTAAGTAGAAATCTAGACGATGTTAGATTAATACGGAAACGAAACAAATCCGTAAGCACATAATTTCTGGAACCCTGCACATAATGCTCTCTGTTGTTATTTAAATGTTCTAGAAAAATTTTTCAAACAAGTGCAGAGTCATGTATGTGATACCTATAGTGCATAGAACAAAAACGAGACCCATTGCTCAGATGTCAACCAGCAAACTCCCCCAAAATCCGAGGAGGCCGGCCCTGCTTGCTTCAATGTGTGTCGTTTTTGTTTTGTGCTCTGGTGTGCTCATTTTGGGGTTTCGGGTATTGTTTGCTTGGTCCAAATTTTCATGTGATGTAAATTTTTCTATAGGACCAAAACAAAGTGTTTCGTCGTCGTAAAATTTGACATTGTGATGGTAACCTAGGCTATGTTTGACAGTTTGAACGATCTTCAAACATCACCCCATGTCCCCCTCTGAAATTTCCAAGTGTTGGAATTTTTCTAAGTTAATTATATTCAATGTTGGTGCAAGTAACTCTATGGACCCTCTAGAAGAACATAAACCTTAACTCGATTCTATGACCTCGGAACCCTAGGGTTTTTCGTAGTTCCGCGGAGTCATAGGTGTGGCATTGGTTTGACCCTTCTACGGCTGGATCATAGGTACTGTGGCATGTTTTGGATACTTTAACTTCGCTCAAGTGTTGAGCTCATTGGGAATTGTGGGAATTTGTTGACTCGCTCAAAACATTTAACATCGTCTAGTATATTGTGATACAATACTTGGAATCAACAACATTTGAATTTTATAAGTCTACAAATTTAGTTTCATTTGATTGGTTGCCACGGGATTTTGATATGATCAAAAGTCCGTCGCAATCACTTTCTGTGTTCGGATACTCGCCGGGTAACATTACTAGATAGCCACACCCCATAACCGCGACCAAGTGACTATAGGAGAACTCCGTTGCCAAAAAGCATCCGTCCGGGTGCTTGCGGTCGCTGTGTTTCGCCTAAGTAAACTTCGCCGTCGGTATCGGGGGGTGCGGCCATCTACTAAAGTTTCCGACGAGCATTCGATCGGGATGTCGGGAATCTTGTTGAATTGCCCGACTGATTATTGGAAAGTGTTTTCAATATTGAGACTAAAATGCGGGGTTTATAATTGTTAGGCATGCGATGTCTAAGGAATTCAAAATGTTAGGCATGAAATCCGCAATATGAGATATTACGGGTTTATGATGTCTATGGTGGTTGCGGATTCCAACTGTTGTGGTTTTCACTTTCTTTTCTGCGATCGTAAGTGTAATATGTGGGGTATCGCCAATTTCGTTGCTATACGTCAATGATAATTTGGATACGCATATTTACTTACATTGATGACATGTGATGTTATGTGTTGCTGTGATATGTTATATTGGATCGTCGTGTTTGAATAGCCGGGGGATTTTATGTGAGATGAGAGTTTTTCATTTTCATTCATGTAAAATTCATTGTATGTAATATTCTTTTACTGAGGAACTTCCGGGTTGAGGAAAATATCATCGTTGATGTATATTATTTTCTTTTCCGTATTAGGATAGACCCAAGGAGGAGAGCACAAGTAACCGGGTTTTAGGGTCCGGTGGGCGACCATCTCGAGGAGTCGAGTCTGGGTCTCCTAACTCTAGAATCGGTAGGGTTGCTTGCCGCTCTCATAGGGGTCTAGGGGTGTAGGTTTGGCTATTCATCACGACCGTGGAATCCGTGTTTTATACAGGCTCAAAATAAAACATGGACATCCTAGTATATCCAATATTTCATATGTTGTTTTCTGCTGCGATATCTGTGATGTGATCATTTGATATGTTGAGATAGATACTATATATAGTATATATGATATATTATATAGACGTTGCTTATGTTTTACACCCACGCTAGCCTTGCCCCGCTCTGCCGTTAGTTATCTAACCTAACGGTGCATGACGGGACATCGAGGCGAATGCGGATGGCAGAAGCATACATTGTATTTATCTGTGATGTTTAGGTAAACTTAAATGATGGGACATTCGTTAATGAGATTAATGAAAGAAAATAAACCTAAAAGATGTTGTGGAATCGAATTTCAAAAATTAGGTAGCCCTAGTTGTTGCTTTGGATAGCGGTATTCCTTGTAGAATATCCAGCACCTCATTCGGCGATGAAAGAGCCGAGATCACTTCACCGGGAGTGACCTCTTTAGAAATAATTAGCAGATGCTACAACCTTCAGTTTGTATTTTGATTGCTTTTCTAGTTCTTGCTTTGCACAGTGGTATTGTGAATATCCTACACCTCATTCCACGAGGATAGAGCCGAGATCCCCTTATCGGGAGTGACCTCTTTAGCGAAACTAGCAAAAGCCTAAAAAACACTCCATTTTAAATCATTTGATTCTGCAACGAGATCAAGTTCAAAGCATTAAAGGTTTTCTTAAAAACCATCTGCAACGCTCCATCATTTTAGGAAGTAGAGTACTTAGTATTCGTGCTGTGTTTGTTGACCTTAGCTAAGGCACAGTGTACGGTAGCTAAGTGATGTCTTCCTACACAGCATATGATGCGATTAGTTAAGACAGTCATGTGACTTTGTTGACCTTAGTTAAGGGTCATGTGGGTGGGTCTAATTAATCATGAAATGACGGGTAGAACTTGATTAGTACTTATGATTTGTTGACCATAGTTAAGGTCATAAGTGCTAGGGGTAAAAACCATTATCGGGAGTTTCAAGTGTTGAAATTTGCAATGAGATTGCATACCTTCTATGAGATAGTTGGATCCTGATAACCACTGTGAGTAATTGTTACTCCTGGGATAGTTTTGCACTTTACAATTAGCTGATCAAGTAGGTGTCTAGAAAGGTGTCAACGGGGTTACGCCCCTGGGAAAATGAGGTTTATTTTAATTAGGTCCGTGCGAAAGCACGAGTAACCTCCCTCAAAGTACCGGAACTGGCCTGGATGAAAGATTTGCGAACTTGTAGTGTGTAATTAATCCCGGCTAGTCTTTCCTTTCAGGGTTTGAAGGAAAATTTGATAAAAATAGTGGGAGCCATCCTGATTAAATAAAATATATATAACCAATGTAATCTTGCAAGAGCGCACGCAGAGTGTTTTCTTCTCTCTCTCTCTCCAGGTAGCGACCATGTCACACCTTAATCAAGATAATAATATAGATGTATTGACCGAACCCGCTTGTTATACTGAGCTGGGGAACGTTGGTCCCGCTTCAACTTATAACTATTATAAGATCGAGCAGGAAATAGGGGAATACCAGGATTCCCATGCCGCCCAAACGAAGAAAGTGCATGATGATTCATCTTCTTCAGGTGTGTTCATTATATAGAACCATTTCTCAGTATCCTCTACGTCCTGGGTATTTGATACCGGATCAGGATCCCATATATGTAATCTATTACATGGGCTACAGATAGGTAGAGAACTGAGAATGGGTGATAAAATTTCAAGAGTTGGAAATGCTGAAATTGTTGCAGCCAATGTGTTGGCAGCTATCACCCTGTATTACCAAATACATTGATTCTGAATGAATGTTATTAGATACCGAACCTGATATACAACATCATATCTGTCTCTTTATTTGCTAAAGAAAGATATAATTTTGTATTGTTGGATAATGTTTTGAAAATTTCCTATATCAAGAGTTGATCGGTTCTGGCATGTTATCTAATGATATATACGTTCTAAATCAAACCACGGTTCTCATCGTACAAAACACACGCAAGAGGAAGAGTTCAGAAATGAACGAATCCTTCTTAAGGTATTGTAGACTAGGTCATATCAATGCGACCCGACTAGATAAGTTACATTTAGATGTATATTTAAATCGGTTTGAATTTACATCTTGTGAAACTTGCCAGTCATGTCACAATGATAAGATGACCATAGCTCCGTTTACTTGAAACAGAGAAAGGGTTAGTGAACCCTTGGGACTGATACATAGTGATGTATGTAGGTCCCCAGTCTATACATTCCAGTACTAGTTCTTTGTACTTCATTGCATTCATTAATGATCTCCTAAGATTCGAACATGTGTTCCTGTTGAAACATAAGTCTGAAGTTTTTGAGAAATTCAAAGATTATAAGATAGAAGTAGAGAACCAATACAGGTATAAATATTATGTCCTTTGATGAGATCAGGGAGGAGAATACTTGTGCATGGAATTCTTGGATTATTCTAAAGGAGAATGAGATTCTCTCTCTGCATTACTCCTCCGTATACACCACAGCACGTCGGTGTATTGGGGCGGAGAAATCGCACCTATGAGATATGGTACGCTCTATGATGAGTACTGTTGAGTTGCCTATTTCCTTTGGCGGTTATGCATTTGAGAAGTTGCATACCTATTGAATAAGGTTCCAACCAAATCAGTGCCTACCACTCCATATGTGATATGGTATGGGAAGAGCCCATCTCTTAAGCAAATTAAGATTTGGGGTTGTCCGGCCTATGTCTAAAAGCAAAATCCGGACAAGATCGAGGCAAGGTCAGTTCTGTAGAACTGGAAGGAGTTCCAACTATATAAACTACAGCTGATGATTTGGTAGAACCGGAGGATTCAATAGTCCCCGACAAACCTTAGCCTCTTCACCGATCTGGTAGGGTTCCTCATCCTCCTGAGGGATACTTCGGTTTCTCGATGATAGTGGGAGCGAGGATTGCATCATGAGATGATGACCCAACTAGTTTCGAGTAGGCCATCAAGAGTAGGGACTCTGTAAGAATGGATGGATGCTAAGAGATCTGAAATGGAATCTATATACACCAACAAAGTATGGAATTTGGTTGATATATCTGAAGGGTTAAATCCACATCAGGAGCTTGTATATCTTGATAAGATTACTTGGTGTAGATAGAAAAGTTGAGACTTTCAAAGCTAGACTTGTTAATGGTTCTCGTCATCGACCAGGCGTGGATAATGATGAAGCCTTTTCCAGTGGCTGTGCTTAAGTCCATCCGGATCCTATTTGCCATTGCTATATACCATGACTACGATATCTGGTGGTTGTGTGTCATGACTGCTTTTCTAAATATTGATTTAGAAGAGAGCGTCTATAAGTACACAGCCAGGGAACTTCGTGGACAGTGGGAGCAGCGGAAATGTATGCAAGTTGCTTTATGGGATAAAGCATGCATCGCAGAGTTGGAACATCTGTTTTGATGTGGTAGTCAAAGTGTTTGAATTCATCAAAATGGTAGATGAACCTTGTATATACAAGAAGCTAGTAGAGAGTATGGTGTCATTCCTCGTACTGTACATGGATGGCATACTCTTGATAGGAAAGGAGTTTCCTATGCTACGCACGGTCAATATACTCTTATCACAATGATTTTCCATATAGGATCTAGGTGATACCACCTAAATCCTAGTTTTTTGATCTATAAGATAGATCTAAATGGATGTTAGGATTCTCACTAGGTGTAGTGAGATGGTATCAATCGATCCTGGGGAGAATCACTGGATAGCTTCCAGGGTGGTAAGGACGACTGAATGTCAGTCACAGGCATTTTCTTTACCCTGTGTGGAGGGACGGTATGTTGGAAGAGTTCCAAGCTAGATACTGTGGAAGACTAGACGATAAAGGCTGGTGACATCGCTATCAAAGATGCTACCAAAGAGGGCGTCTGGGTGTATTTTTGTTCATGAGATGAACAAGGTTTCTACCATTGTGTGACAATGGAGGTGTGGTTTTGGCCAAGGAACCTAGGACCCATCAGTGACCCAGACATAATCTGAAGTTGTATCACCTGATCATGGAGATGGTTGATCTCCTAGAGATCGAGGATAGGAGAGTAGACTCAGAGGTTAACACGGCGGATCCACTCACAAAGGCCTTTCCCGAGAGAGAGACTTTTATGGGTTGGTTGAGTATTAGATACAAAAACCAATGCTACATGATGTCCCTAGTGCAAGTGGGAGATTGTTAGTTATATGTATGCCCTATAGGCCATTACTGTACATGAGATGTATATTGTAGTGGATGCTTGGACATATATAGGGAAGAATTTCTTGCTCGACATGATAGTATGCTATCTGGTTGCTCTTTATCTTAACATGTACACTTATTGTCTCTTTGTTACATGTTGATAAAGCCCTTAGGATCTGTGCTCGACTTCCAGGATTATGATGCAGACCATACTAGCGGGGCCTGGATAGTCCATGAGTACATCCTTCAATGTTCCTAGTCGTGGGAATATCGAGACGGGGCATCGATATTCCAGAGTAGACTAGCGTATATCTTCTCGACCCATGTGATGGGCGATAGATGTTCCCATATCCATTGGTGTTTGACATCAGAGATGGTATAAGGGTGCTCAGTGGAGACTGGGTACACTGAACGGACTCGCCGAGAACTCCTAGATGGTATTATACCTCACGTCAGATGGCAGTTCTCTGGTGACACTGGTACAACTTAGTCTGTTGACCCGAGATCGTCATATAGTCTTGTGTGTCTCCCACTGTGCTTTGATTTCCACCCTACCATGGCTCTACTGAGTCGTGCAAACAGGTGGTTTTTAGGAACAGTCCCGAGTCACATGGAGGCAATGAGCGATAGGAGGGGATTCGTCTCTCCCGGTATTGGGGGTTGATGTTGCGCTATGCTCGACTGGCCATAACTGGAAATCCCTGGCCAGGGTTGATGTAATTTACTGGTAAGTGTTATCAGTAGTTTCACGCTCGTTATGGACCTTACATCGGCATGACTTATCAAGCTACTGGGGTCTGACGTTTACCACCCTTAGGCGAGATATGCGACATATTAGACGAACAGACCGGACTGTGCGGTAAGTGTTACTGATCAGATTCGCAGGAGTGTGAGCAGGCTTGCTCGTTGATCTTCTGATCGCACAATACCCGGGTGGTCGTTACGTTTAGCATAACGCTTGCGGCTTATGGGTGTCTGATATGATCATCACCTGCTGCCGGTGTACTGACGAGTCTTTAGAGTCCTACACAGAGGTTTCCTGGCTCAGGCGAAATGAAATAGGAGCGCATATGAGATATGTGCGGGACCGAGAATAAAACCAGTATATGATACCGTATTCTATTCTCATGATTTGTATCATCGGTCGGTTATATGCGATATACCCGGGTTATCGAATCAAGTGTTGATTCGATATATTGATACACTAGATATTAGTCGGTTATATGCGATATGACCGGATCATTAAATCAAGTGTTGATTTAATGATTTAATGTATAATTATATATTTGATATGTTACTTTACATTAACTAGTATTGGTTCACATAAGACTGCTTTTCTCACTTGATGTGCACATAATGTATATGTGATATATGTTTGTGTACTTGATTGTATCATACTTGATGACACATGCAAACTTGGGTATGTGTATGAATTACACCATATTTAAGATAATGGTTATGGTTTATATTTATTTTGTAATTCAAAATTAGTGAGCACTTTGTCATGCTTGAAGCTTCTTGAAGCTTAAAGCATCCATTGACCAAGTCCACTTACTTTGTCTTACTAAAGATATTTATTAACCAAACCATTAGCTTAAACTATGGTTTAGTCTCTACAAAGGTTAGTGGATGATACTAACTCACCCATGGTTGCATAATTGATAATTATCTTCACTTGAGTTTTCATTCTCTTTCTTCTTCTTCTTCTTCATCCAAAAGAAAAAAAAAGCTTTCTAGATTTTTCTAAGTGAAGAAACAAAGTGAGAAATAAAAATCTAAAGTGAACACACTTCCTATTTCATCATCCTCTACTACTTGCCATTTAGTTTAGGGTATTCTCTCCACAAATTTCTTGACCTAGTGAAGGGTTAGCTTGGGTTTGAGTCTCCTCGACGTAGATCATCTTCGGCCTCGAAGACTACGAGAAAATCCGTTCATTTCTCCGAGGAAACCATCACTAGAGTCCGGGAGCTCGATGATCGCAGCGAAGGGACATCAACACGGATCTTTAGAAGTGAAGAACCGGATCTACAAAGGTTGTATTTTTGTTCACTTCTCTTTGTAATGTAGATTACATGTTTTGTTACCTTAACTTTCAAGAGCATCGTGCTGAGTGTTTCTTCTCTCTCTCCTAATTGCAGCGACCAATTTGACCGGGCTTAAGTTACTTCTAAATAAAAACATATTGATGGGGCCAAACTATAAAGATTGGCTAAGGAATGTCCAGATAGTCATTACCTATGAAATGATGGGCTACCTCCTTACTACCAAAGCCCCCGTCGTCTCAGGTCCAGATTCCAGCGTCGCGGATATTGAGATCCGTAAGACATGGGAAATTGACAGTGTGAAAAACAAGTGCCTCGTGCTGTACTTGATGGATAATGAACACCAGAGATGGCACGAGAAGATGGACTTAGCCTCCATCTTCCTTCGTACCAAGGAATTATATGGAGAGCAATCTCGTATCGCAAGATATGAGACCTCGAAGAAATTATTTCAGGCGTGGTTAGCTGTCAGGTCATCTGTAGGGGACCATGTCCTTAAGATGATCAGCTTGATTGAAGAGCTCGCGGACCTTGGGACCACATTGGAGAACGAGTTATATACTGACTTGATTCTACAGTCCATCCCTTCTACCTATGCCCAGTTTATCTTGAATTTCAACATCCAAGAGAAGAATGTTTCACTTCCAGAACTCCTCAATATGTTGAGGAGAACTGAGGGCAACCTACAAAAAACCAGGGAGACACCCGCTCTGCTTATTAGGGGATCTTCCTCTTCTAGATATAAGGCAAAAACCAAGGGGAAGAAGAAGAAGGCCCCCACAAAAATTGGGGGCCGACGGTAGGAAAGGAAGAATGCTTCTATTGTCAAAAAGGGCCATTGGAAAAAGGGCTGCAAGGCCTGGAAAGCCCATAACCAGGATTCGAAGCAAGTTTTGGCTTCGGCTTCAGGTGTGTGTATGATTCAAAACTGTCTGTCAATCAACTCTACTTCCTGAGTATTGGATACCGGATCAGGATCTTATATCTGTAATTCATTGCAGGCACTGAGAAGCCGTAGAGTTTTGAAAGCTGGTGATATGACTCTCATGGTTGCTAACAGAATGAAGGTGGATACTGTATCCGTAGGGGAATATCACCGAGGATTGACAAGTGGGCAGATTTTGGTTTTGCATAACTGTTTTTGTGTACCTAGTTTGACATGTAATATCATCTCTGTATCTTTTACTATCTAAAGAAAGTTCTGATTTTACATTTGTAAGCGATGTCTTCCATATCCACCTTAATCATGCTTTGATTGGGTTAGGTACACTAGATAACGATATATACGTATTAAATCAAGATAAGGTTTTCAACGTCCAGAACACACTTAAAAGAAGGTCTCTAGAAATAAATCAGGCTTTCTTATGGCATTGTAGACTGGGTCACATCAATGAAACTTGGTTGACGAAGTTACATAAAGAGGGATATTTAGATCCGTTTGAATATCTTTCTTATGCAACATGTAAATCATGTCTCAAAGGAAAGATGACAAAGACTCCGTTCACTGGACACGGGGTAAGAGCGAGCGAGCTCTTGGGACTCATACACAACGACGCGTGTGGTCCAATGTCTACAAATTCAAGAAGTGGTTATTCCTACTTTATTACTTTTATGGATGATTTCTCAAGGTATGGACATGTATTCTTGATGAAAAATAAATCCGAGGCCTTTGAGAAATTCCAGGAATATAAGAATGAAGTGGAAAAACAAACAGGCAAAAGTATCAAGACACTTATATCTGATCAATGTGGCGAATACTTAAGTGCCGAGTTCCTAGATTACTTAAAAGAGAATGGAATTCTCTCTCAGCTTACTCCTCCATACACACCTCAACACAACGGTGTATCGGAAAGGCGGAACCGAACTTTATTGAATATGGTACGTTCCATGATGAGTAATGCTGAGTTACCGCGATCCTTCTGAAAGTGTACCCTAGCACCACCACTAGGTTTTCACAAGCATCTATCATGCTATTTCTAAAAATTTCGGCGTGCTAAACTATAGTAACCTAGATCTAACTAGACGATTAGGGTTTAAAACTTGATATAAACTAAATTAAAGCAAGTGAAAGAAGGCAACAACCTTTGTAGACTGTGTCCTTCACTTCTAAAGCTCCAGGTTGTAGTCCCTACGACTCTACTACGCTCCACTTAAAGAAGGTGCAAGCTTCCTACGTGATCTTCATGTCGAAGCTCCTCCACCCGAAACTCCGCTAATCTAAGCTACCTCTTAACTAAACTATCTTTAGTGAAGGAAACACACTACACCCAAGTGCTAATCAAGTGTAGGATGGTGAAGTAGGGGTGTTAAGCTCACTAAGTATTTATCTTAAGCTTTAGGGTTCACAACTCATGTGATGGTTAGAGCTTAAGCATGAGGAGGATGAAGATGGAAAAAGCTAGAGAGCAAAAATGTGCTCAAGTAAGAAAAAGAACAAGTGTAGAATGGTTTCTCTTTGTGTTCACTTATTGAAGCATATATCTTTTTCACAATAAAAAATGCAACTGTAGGGTTGCTAGGCACGCGCACAAGGGTCTACGAGGCATCAACCATGCCCAATTAAAAATTTAGCCGTGCCGAACAACCCGAATACGGAACTTTAAACTAAAGATTAGGCGAAAACAAGCATGCTAAACACTTTAACACTAAGTGAGAGGGATTAAAACCTTTTTAGATCCTGTCCTTCACTTCATATGCTCCGTGTTGTGGTCCCTTCGCTGCGATCATCGGGATCCGGACTCTCGAGAGGTTCCACGAAGAGAAAGACGCAACCTTTGCTTCCGATCTTCGATACTAAGATGATCTACCTTGAAGTTTCTTTAACACAAGCTAACACTCATGAAATGATGTGAACACCCTCATCTAAATGGCAAGGGAAGATGAGGATGATGAAATAGGATTTTTGCTCTCTTTATTTATCTTTTTCTCATATTTATTCATCACTTTGGAAAAATCTAGCAAGCTTTTTCATGGAAGAATGAAGGAAGAAGAAGATGAATAATGTTAAGAATCCTTTTGTGATGAATAGGAAATGAAATGATATGATGAATAATGTAACCATGGTCAAGTAAACCTTTGTAGAGAATTAACTAGGGTTAGGGTTTGGGTTGGGTTAAAGCATGAGTCACTTACAAATATCTTTCACAAAACAAAACCAAAACCTTCTAGAATCATCTAGAAAGCTTAACCCTAATCCAAACCCTAATCATGTTTAAACTCCACTAAACTTGTTGCATTAGTTATCATATCATGTTACAATATTATATATCACATATTTAATATTTATCGTAACAAAATAAAATAATACATTTAACATATATCGCATATATATCAATGTATTACCCGAGTGAGAAAAAGAATCTTTTTGTGAGCAAATATTAGTTAATGTAATTTAATATATCATATATATTATTATACATTAAATTATCGAATCAACACTTGATCCGACAATCCGGCTATATCGCATATAACCGACTAATATATATCTGTACCGATTCATCGAATCAACACTTGATCCGATGACCCGGCTGAAATCAAATATCGCGAGAATACAATACGGTATCTCATATCGCATTATCCTCGGTCCCGCACATATCACATATGTGCTCCTACTCCGTTTTGCCTGAGTCAAGAAACCTCTGTGTAGGACTCTAAAGAATCGTCAATACGCCGGCAGTAGGTGATGATCATATCAAACAACCACAAGCTGCAAGCGGTCAGCTAAACGTAACAGCTACCCAGGTATTGAGCGCTCAGAAGATCAACAAGCAAGCCTGTAACTTCTCCTGTGAATCCAAACAGTAACACTCCCGTACAGTCCGGTCTCGTCGTCTGATATGTCGCATATCTTGCCTAGGGGTGGTAAACGTCAGACCCCAGTAGCTCGATAAGTCGTGTCGATATGAGGTCTATAACAGTTCGAGAAACTACTGATAACACTTACCAGTAAATCTCAGCAACCCTGGCCAGGGATTTCTGGTTATAGCCAATCGAACACAGCACAACATCAACTCCCTATACCGGGAGAGACGAATCCCCTCCTATCGCTCATTGCCTCCATGTGATTCGGGACTGTACCCAAAAGCCACCTTTTTGCACGCCCTCTTGGACGTGGTATGATGGAAATCAAAGCACAGTGGGAATCATACAAGACTCTATGACGATCTCGGGTCAACAGACTACTCTGTATCAGTGTCACTGAAGAACTGCCATCTGACGTATGGTATAATACCATCTGGGAGTTCTCGGCGAGTCCGTCCAGTGTACCCAGTCTCCACTGAGCACCCGTACACCATCCTTGATGTCAAACACCGATGGATATGGGATCATCCATCGCCCATCATATGGGTCAAGATGCGTATACGCTAGTCTACTCTGGTGTATCGATGCCCTGTCTCGATACACCCTCGACTAGGAACAGTTATAGGATGTACTCGTCGACTACCGTGGCCCCACTAGTATGATCTCATCATAGTCCCAGTAGTCGAGTACATATCTTAAGGGCTTTATCAACATGTAATATAGAGACAATCAGAATACATGTTAAGATAAAGTACAACCAGATGCATACTATCATGTCGAGCAAGAAAGTCCTCCCTATATATGTCCTAGCATCCACTACAATATACATCGTATGTACAGTAATGGCCTCTAGGGCATACATATAACTAACAATCTCCCACTTGCACTAGGGCCATCTGTTATGGTATCGCATACCCAACAATTAGCTGCGGTTGTAGTATCTCATACTCAACCATCCCATAAAAGTCTCTACTGGGGAAAAAGGCCTTTGTGAGTGGATCCGCACTGTTGTCCTCTGTGTCTACTCTCCTAACCTCGATCTCCCTGGAGATCAACCATCTCCATGATCAGGTGATACTTCCTAAGAATTATATCTGGATTTCTGATGGGACGGTAGTTCCTTGGCTGAAGCCACAACTCCATTGTCACACATTGGTAGGAACGAAGTTCATCTTATGAACATATATATATCCAGACTGCCTCTTTGGTAGCATCCTTGGTAACGATGTATCTTTTCTTTAATCGTCTAGTAAGTCACGGTATCTAGCTTGGAACTCTTCCAACATACCGTCCCTCCACTAAGGGTATAGACAAGCCTGCGACTGACATTCAGTCGTTCTTATCACCCTGGAACCTTTCCAGTGATTCTCCCCAGGATCGATTGATACCATCTCACTACAACTAGTGAGTATCCTAACATCCAATTAGATCTATCTCATAGATCCAAAAACCCAGGATTTAGGAGGTATCAGTTTGATCCTATATGGAGAATCCTTGTGATAAGCGGAGATTGACCGAGCGTAGCATAGGAAACTCCTTCCCTATCAAGAGTATGCCATCTACGTACTCTACGAGGATCACCACCATACTCCCTACTACCTTTTTGCATACACCAGGTTCATCTACCATTTTGATGAAGTCAAACTCTTTGACTACCACATGAAAACAGATGTTCCAACTCCGCGATGCCTGTTTTATCATATAAAACATCTTGCACACGTTTCCGCTGCTCCCACTGTCTACGAAGCCCTCCGGCTGTGTACTTATAGACGCTCTTTTCTAAAACATCATTTAGAAAAGCAGTCATGACACCCAACCACCAGATATCGTAGTCATGGTATGTAGCCGTGGCAAGTAGGATCTGGATGGACTTAAGCAAAGCTTTGAAAGACTCAACTTTTCCATGTACACCAAGTAATCTTCTCAAGATATACTCGCTCCTGATGGGGATTTAACCCTTCAGATAAAGCAACCAAAGTCCATACTTTGTTGGTGTATAAGGATTCCATCTCAGATCGATAAGCACCCAGCCATTCTTACAGAGACCCACTCCTGATGGCCAGCACGAAACTAGTTGGGTCATTATCTCATGATGCAATCCTCGCTCCCACTATCATAGAGAAACCGAAGTATCTCTCAGGTGGGTGAGGAACCCTACTAGATCGGCGGAGAGGCTGAGGTTCATTGGAAACTATTGAATCCTTTGGTTCTACCAAATCATCAGCTGCATTTTGTATAACTGGAACATTTCCAGTTCTACATAACAGACCTTGCCTCGAGCTTGTCCGGATTTTGCTTTTAGACATAGGCCGGACAACCCCAAATCTTAACAAACTTAAGATATGGGCTCTTCCCATTCTATATCACATATGAAGTGGTAGGCAACTGATTTGAGTTGAACCCTATTCAATAGGTTTGAAGCTTCTTAAGTGCATAACTCCCAAAAGGAAATAGGAAACTCAGTAGTACTCATCATAGAGCACACCATATCACATAGGGTGCTATTGCTCCGCCCCGATACACCATCGTGCTATGGTGTATACGGAGGAGTAATGCTGAGAGAGAATCTCATTCTCCTTTAGAATAATCCAGGAATCCCGTGCTCAAGTATTCTCCTCCTTGATCTCATCAAGGACATAATACTTATACCCGTATTTTGGTTCTCTACTTCTAACTTATATTCTGTGAATATCTCAAAAGGTTCGGACATGTGTTTCAACAGAAACGTATGTCTGAATCTTGAGAGATTATCAGAGAATGTAATGAAGTAGAAAGAACCGATCTTGGCATGTGTAGACAGGGGACCTTTCATACATCAACATGTATCAATCCCAAGAGTTCACTAACTCTTTCTATGTTTCCAATAAACAGAGCTGTGATCATCTTATCTTTGTGACATGACCGGCAAGTTTCACAAGATGTAAATTCAAACTAATTTAAATATGCATCTATATGTAACTTCAGCCAGTCGGGTCGCATTGATATGACCTAGTCTACAATACCTCAAGAAGGATTCGTTCATTTCTGAACTCTTCCTCTTGTGTGTGTTCGGTATACTAAGAACTGTAGTTTGATTTAGAACGTCAATGCTTTTAGATAACGTGCCTGAACCGATCAACTCTTGATATAGGAAATGTTCAAAACATTATCCAACAATACAAAATTATATCCTTTCTTTACTAATAAAGAGACTGATATGATTTTGTATATCAGGTTCGGTATCTAATAACATTTGTTCAGAATCAATGTATTCCGGTAATACAGGGTGACAGTGACCAACAGACTTGGCTGCAACACTTGCACCGTTTTCTGTCTCATGAAACTTATCACCCGTTCTCAGTTCTTTACCTATCTGTAGCCCATGTAATAGATTACATATACGGGATCCTGATCCGGTATCACATACCCAGGACGTAAAGGATACTGAGAAACAGTTCTATGTAATGAAAACACCCGAAGATGATGAATCAGTATGCACTCTCTTCGTTTGGGCGGCACGGGAAATCTGGTATTCCCCAATTTCCTGTTCTGTCTTATAACAATTATAAGTGGGAGCGGGACCAACGTTCCCCAGCTCAGTATAACAAGCGGGTTCGGTCAATATATCCGTTTTATTATCTTGATTAAGGCGTGATATGGTCGCTACCTGGAGAGAGAGAGAAGAAAACACTCAGCGTATGCACTTGCAAGATTAGATTGGTTATCTAATATATCTAATCAGGATGTCTCCCACTGTTTTAGTCAAATCTTCCTTCAAACCCTAAAAGGAAAGATTAGCCAGGATTAATTACACGCTACAAGTTCGCCAATCTTTCAGCCAGGCCAGTGTCGGTACTTTGAGGGAGGTCCCCCGTGCTTTCGCACGAACCTAATTAAAGTAAACCTCGTTTTCCCAGAGGCGTAACCCCGTTAACACCTTTCTAGACACCTACTTGATCGGCTAATTGTAATGTGTAAAACTCTCCTAGGAGTAACTCTTACTCGCAGCGGGTATCAGGATCCAACTATCTCATAGAAGGTATGCAATCTTATTGCAAATTTCAACACTTGAAATTCCCAATTATATTTTACCCCTAGCGTGCTATGACCTTGACGCATGCCAAACAACCCATAGTCCGCTAGTCAAGTTCAACCCGTACATTTCTTGATTGAATTAAACCCACCCGCACGACCCTTGACGCATGCCAAACAACGCCGTACGAATACCTTAATCTAATCGCATCGCATGCTAGCAGATAAGCACTAGTTAGCTACCGTACACTACGCCTTGACGCATGCCAAACTACCGTAGCACGAATACTAACTAGTACTTATCTGAAATGACGGAGGGCTACGACAGGTTTTTAAGAAAACCCTTTGCGTAATGAACTTGATATCGTTGTAGAATCGAGTGATTTTAAATGGAGTGTTTTTGAGGTTTTTCTAGTTTTGCTAAAGGGGTCACTCCCGGTGAAGGGATCGTCGGCCCTTTTCTCATCGAATAAGGTGCAGGATATATCATATATAACGCTGTGCAAAGCAGAAACTATAGAAGCAATCAAAAGACAAACCGAGATTGTAGCATCTGCCAGTTATTGCTAAAGGAGTCACTCCCGGTGAAGGGATCTCGGTCCTTTCCTTATCGAATAAGGTGCTGGATGTTCTACAAGGAACACCGCTATGCAAAGCAAGAACTAGAGCTACCAGTTTTTATTAAACAAGTTTCTACAACATCTTTAGTTTTCTTTTATTTCATTAATCTCATTAATGAAGTCCCATTTTAATTATGCTTCGCAAGCATCTCTTTTTGAAACGAAATCTGCAATATAAAATATATCTCATATATATAATATAAACATTCGTCTCAGGCAGTAATATGATCTCATTACAGAACATTGCAGCAGAAGAACATATATGAAATATTGGATATACTAGGACGTCCGTGTTTTCAATACGAGCCTGTATAAAACACGGATTCCATGGTCGCGATGAATAGCTAAACCCACATCCCTAGACCCCTACGAGAGCGGCAAGTAACACTGCCAATTCTAGGGTTAGGAGACCCGGTCTCGACTCCTCGAGATGGTCTCCCACTGGACCCTAGAACCCGGTTACTTGTGCTCCCCGCCTTGGGTCTACCTAATGCGGAAAAGTAAATAATATACAACGGTGACATCTTCCGCTACCTGGAAGTGCCCCAATAAAAGAATATTACATACAAATGAATTTTACATGAATGAAAAAGAAAAAAACTCTCATCTCACATAAAACCCCCGGCTATTCAAACGCGACGATCCAATATAACATATCACAGCAACACATAATATCTCATATCATCAACGTAAGCAAGTATGCGTATCCCGATTGTCGTTGATGTATAGCAACGAAGCCGGCGATACACCACATACTACGCTTACGGTCACAGAAAAGAAAGTGTAAAACTACAACAGTTGGAATCCGCAATCTCCTTAGACATCGCATGCCTAACCAAATGAATTCCTTAGACATCGCATGTCTAACAATTATAAACCCCGCATTTTTGTCTCATTATAGAAAACTCTTTTCAATATCAAGTCGGGCAATTCAACAAGATTCCCGACGTCCTGATCGAATGCTCGTCGCAAACTTTAGTAGACGGCCGCACCCCCGATACCGTCGACGAAGTGCACCAAGGCGGAACACCGCTACCGGGAGCACCCGAACGGATGCTTTCGGCGACAGGGTTCTCCTACAGTCACTTGGTCGGGGCTATGGAGTGAGGCTGTCTATTAAGTTTACCCGGCGAGTATCCGCGTACGCTACGTGATTGCGACGGACTTTTGATCACATCAAAATTCCGTGGCAACCGATCATCTGAGACTAAACTGCTATGTTTATAATATTCAAATTAGTTATCTCATAACTACCTGTGGATTCCAAATATTGTATCACATTCCAGATAAATAGACAAAGTTAAACTTTCCGATCGAATCATCAAACACCCAAGATTTCCCCAATATATCTCAACACTTGAAATCAGTTTCAAAACATCCATCACATGCCACAGTACCAATGGTCCAGCCGTAGAAGGGTCAAGCCAACGCCTCACATGTGGCACGCCGTACTGCCCCACACCCTAAGGTTCAAAAGGCAGTTCAAGACGGTCACATAATCGCGTTAAGGTTTGTTTTCTTCTAGAGGGTCCACCGTGTTACTTGCACGACTTAGAACGTTCTTAAACACGAGGAAAAATCCATCTTTTGAAAAATTTTCCGACAGGGGAAAAAGTGAGTTATTGATATCCGTTCGAACTTTTTAACAGTTTCTAAAATTATCCGGACAAACTAAACAAAGTTAAATTATCCGATCGAATCAACGATTCCCCAATACAACTCTTGAAAACTCAACACTTGAGTGAAATTAAAATATTCCCAGAAAAAATTAACAAGAAAGGGCCTAAAAATAATTACATGAAATTTCAGGGACTAAGTCCAAATTTTGGTCGCGGAACCGCCGAAAAACGCATGGTTTCGCCGCGGTTCCGCGGTCAAATTTTCGAGTTAGAGGTCTGTACTCACAGTAATTCTTAGTTTTTCCTGCATAATTTTCTGAGAATTTTTAATTCAGAAAAAACCACATTTTTGAAAAAAGGATAGAGAGGGTTCCGTGTCGGGGTTTCGGCGTTCGATCGGACTTTAAACTTCGTCTAGATTTCGCCTAAAGCTCTAGTTTGGCTCTGATACCACTGTAGGGTTGCTAGGCACGTGCACAAGGGTCTATGAGGCATCAACCATGCCCGATTAAAAATTTAGCCGTGCCGAACAACCCGAATACGGAACTTTAAACTAGAGATTAGGCGAAAACAAGCATGCTAAACACTTTAACACTAAGTGAGAGGGATTACATCCTTTGTAGATCCGGTCCTTCACTTCATATGCTCCGTGTTGTGGTCCCTTCGCTGCGATCATCGGGATCCGGACTCTCGAGAGGTTCCACGAAGAGAAAGACGCAACCTTTGCTTCCGATCTTCGATACTAAGATGATCTACCTTGAAGTTTCTTTAACAAAAGCTAACACTCATGAAATGATGTGAACACCCTCATCTAAATGGCAAGGGAAGATGAGGATGATGAAGTAGGATTTTTGCTCTATTTATTTATCTTTTTCTCATATTTATTCATCACTTTGGAAAAATCTAGCAAGCTTTTTCATGGAAGAATGAAGGAAGAAGAAGATGAATAATGTTAAGAATCCTTTTGTGATGAATAGGAAATGAAATGATATGATGAATAATGTAACCATGGTCAAGTAAACCTTTGTAGAGAATTAACTAGGGTTAGGGTTTGGGTTGGGTTAAACCATGAGTCACTTACAAATATCTTTCACAAAACAAAACCAAAACCTTCTAGAATCATCTAGAAAGCATAACCCTAATCCAAACCCTAATCATGTTTAAACTCCACTAAACTTGTTGCATTAGTTATCATATCATGTTACAATATTATATATCACATATATAATATTTATCGTAACAAAATAAAATAATACATTTAACATATATCGCATATATATCAATGTATTACACGAGTGAGAAAAAGAATCTTTTAGTGAGCAAATATTAGTTAATGTAATTTAATATATCATATATATTATTATACATTAAATAATCGAATCAACACTTGATCCGACAATCCGGCTATATCGCATATAACCGACTAATATATATCCGTACCGATTCATCGAATCAACACTTGATCCGATGACCCGGCTGATATCAAATATCGCGAGAATACAATACGGTATCTCATATCGCATTATCCTCGGTCCCGCACATATCACATATGTGCTCCTACTCCGTTTTGCCTGAGTCAAGAAACCTCTGTGTAGGACTCTAAAGAATCGTCAATACGCCGGCAGTAGGTGATGATCATATCAAACACCCAAAAGCTGCAAGCGGTCAGCTAAACGTAACAGCTACCCAGGTATTGAGTGCTCAGAAGATCAACATGCAAGCCTGTAACTTCTCCTGTGAATCCAAACAGTAACACTCCCGTACAGTCCGGTCTCGTCGTCTGATATGTCGCATATCTTGCCTAGGGGTGGTAAACGTCAGACCCCAGTAGCTCGATAAGTCGTGTCGATATGAGGTCTATAACAGTTCGAGAAACTACTGATAACACTTACCAGTAAATCTCAGTAACCATGGCCAGGGATTTCCGGTTATAGCCAATCGAACACAGCACAACATCAACTCCCTATACCGGGAGAGACGAATCCCCTCCTATCGCTCATTGCCTCCATGTGATTCCGGACTGTACCCAAAAGCCACCTTTTTGCACGCCCTCTTGGACGTGGTATGATGGAAATCAAAGCACAGTGGGAATCACACAAGACTCTATGACGATCTCGGGTCAACAGACTACTCTGTACCAGTGTCACTGGAGAACTGCCATCTGACGTATGGTATAATACCATCTGGGAGTTCTCGGCGAGTCCGTCCAGTGTACCCAGTCTCCACTGAGCACCCGTACACCATCCTTGATGTCAAACACCGATGGATATGGGATCATCCATCGCCCATCATATGGGTCAAGATGCGTATACGCTAGTCTACTCTGGTGTATCGATGCCCTGTCTCGATACACCCTCGACTAGGAACAGTTATAGGATGTACTCGTCGACTACCGTGGCCCCACTAGTATGATCTCATCATAGTCCCAGTAGTCGAGTACATATCCTAAGGTCTTTATCAACATGTAATATAGAGACAATCAGAATACATGTTAAGATAAAGTACAACCAGATAGCATACTATCATGTCGAGCAAGAAAGTCCTCCCTATATATGTCCTAGCATCCACTACAATATACATCGTATGTACAGTAATGGCCTCTAGGGCATATATATAACTAACATCAACCATGCTTATATAGTAAACACAAATGAATAAACAAATATAAAATCCATGCTTCACCCCATTCGTCAAAAGTCTCTCCATTTTATACCTCTTTTTTCTATTTTCCCAAAATAGAAAATCCAACCATGCTTCATATAATATATATATAAAGATAAGTAAATAATTAGTGTGCAATAATATCAGTTAGTATATAATTATACCAAATATAAATATATATCATATTATTAAATCAACACTTGATTTAATAATCCGGTCATATCACATATAGCCGACTAATATCATTTATCTATATATCACATTATCAAATCAACACTTGATTCAATAATCCGGATATATCACATATAACCTAACCGATAACAAATATCCGCCAGATTAGAATACGGTATCACATACTCGTATTTAATCAGGCCCTCGCACATATCAGCATATGTGCCCTACTTCGTTTAGCTTGAACTAGGAAACCTCTGTGTGGGACTCTAAAGACTCGTCAATACGCCAACAGTAGGTTATGATCACATCAGTCACCCACAAGCCGTCAACGGTACTAGATGGATGTAACAGCTACCCAAGTATTGAGCGAATAGAAGATCAAAAAGCAAACTTGTCCAAACTCCTATGAAGCTTGTAAGTAACACTTACCGTATAGTCCAGTCTCTTCGTCTGATATGTAGCATATCGAGTCTACGGGTGGAATCGTCAGACCCCAGTAACTTGATAATTCATGACAATGTATGGCTTATAACGGTTCTAGAAACTACTGATAACTCTTATCAGTAAATCTCATCAACATCCCTGGCCAGGAACTTGCTGTTATAGTCAATCGAGCATAGCGCAACATCAACTCCCTATACCGGGAGAGACGAAACCCCTCCTATCGCTCATTGCATCCACGTGAATCGGGACTGTACCCAAAATCCACCTGTTTGCACGACTCCTTTGACCTATGGTAGGGAGGAAATCAAAGCACAGTGGGAACCATACAAGATTCTATGACGATCTCGGGTATACAGACTAACCTGTAACAGTGTCACCAAAGAACTGCTATCTGACGATAGGTATGGTACCAACTAAGAGTTCTCGGCGAGTCCTGTTCAGTATACCCATTCTCTATTGAGCACCTGTGTACAATCTTTGATGTCAAACACCAATGGTTATGGGATCAACCATCGCCCCATACAGGGTCAAGAAACGTACACACTAATCTACTCTGGAATATCGATGCCCTATCTCGTTATCCCCTCGACTAGAAACAATTAAAGGTTGTGCTTGTGGACTATCCAGGCCCCACTAGTATGATCTGCATCATAGTCCTGGAAGTCAAGTCCACATCCTAAGGGCTTTATCAATATGTATCAGAGAGACAGTATAATAATACTAAGAGTACATGTTAAGATAAAAAAGCAACCAGATAGCATACTAACATGTCGAGCAAGAGAGTCATCTATATATATGTCCAAGCATCTACTATATCATATAATAATGGCCTCTAGGGCATACATATTCCTAACAATCTCCCACTTGCACTAAAACCAGTTGTTGTAGTATATCATACCCAACATCCCAAATAGTCTCTCGAATTGCATCTAGGGGAGAGCCTTCGTGAGTGGATCCACTGTGTTATCCTTCGTGTAAACTCTCCCGACCTCGATCTCATGGCGATCCACTATCTCCCGGATCAGGTGATACCGCCTAAGAATATGTCTGGATCTCTGATGGGATCGGGGTTTCTTGGCCGAAGCCACAGCTCCATTCTTATCACAATACACAGGTATTGGATACTCAATGGATGGAACCACACCAAGTTCATTTATGAACTTCTTCATCCAGACAGCCTCTTTAGCATCATCGTTGGCAGCGATGTATTCAGCCTCCATCGTCGAGTCTACTACAGTATCTTTCTTGGAACTCTTCCAACATACCGCCCCTCCATTGAGGGTAGAGACAAAAGCTGAGACCGACTTACTGTCATCCTTATCTCTCTGGAAGCTCAAATCGGTAAAGGAATCCACCTGGAGTTCACCGTTACCATACACCAAGAACATTTCTTTAGTCCTTCTCAAGTACTTAAGAATGTTCTTCACATCTATCCAGTGCTTCTTTCCAGAATCTGATTGATACCTACTCACTACACCTAGTGAGTAAGCTACATCCGGTCTGGTACATAACATCGCATACATGATAGACCCGACTGCCGAAGCATAGGGTATCCCTTGCATGCGAGACCTTTTCAAATCAGTCTTAGGAGACATCTCTTTAGAGAGAGTGATTCCTGAGAAAGCGGGTAAATTACCATGCTTAGAGTACTAAACCTCTTTAGTATGGTTTCTATGTACCTAGATTAGGACAATCCAAACATCCGTTTAGATCTATCTCTATAGAATGTATAGATCTTTATCCCCTGGATGTAGGAGGCATCACCTAGATTTTTCATGGAGAACTTGTGTGATAAGAAGAGCTTGATTGAGTGTAGCATAGGAACATCGTTTCCTATCAAGAGTATGGCATCCACTTACAATACGGTGAAGACAACCTTACTCTCTACAACCTTCTTTTATATACAAGGTTCATCTGTGTTTTTGATAAATTCAAACTCTTTGATAGCTTCATCAAAACAGATATTCCAGCTCCGCGATGCTTGCTTTAATCCGTAGATTGATTTAAGCAGCTTGCACACGCTTCCGCTGCTCCTACTGTCCACGAAGCCCTCTGTCTGTGTTATATGCACGCTATCTTCTAAATCACCATTTAGAAAAACGGTCTTGACGTCCATCTGCCAAATTTCGTAGTCATGGTATGCAACAATGGCAAGTAGGATCCTGATGGACTTAAGCATAGACACTGGAGAAAAGGTTTCATCATAAACGACACCAGATCGTTGACGAAAACCTTTTGCTACAAGTCTAGCTTTGAAAGTCTCAACTTTTCCATCTACACTAAGTTTCTTCTTAAAGATCCACTTGCTCCCGATTGGTTTTACCCCTTCAGGAGCAACTTCCAAAGTCCATATTTTGTTGGTGTACATGGATTCCATCTCGAATCGTATAGCATCCAGCCATTTTATAGAGTCTCCACTCATGATTGCCTGATCGAAACTAGTTAGGTCTGTTGGATATGTATACCCTAGAGGCCTTTATTATATAGGATGCTAGAAATATATATGTACATAAACAATCTTGCTCAATATGATAGTACGCTATTTGGTTTACCTTTATCTTAACATGTGATGTGTTCTACTTAGTAATTCATATCTTGTATACATGTTGATAAAGCCCTTAGGATGTTTGCTTGACTACCAGGACTATGATGCAGATCATACTAGTGGGGTTGCGTAGTCCGTAAGCAGATCCTTTAACAGTTCCTAATCGAGAGAATATCGAGACAGGGCATCGATTTTCTAGAGTAGACTAGTCTGTATGTTTCTTGAACCTGTATGGGGGCGATGGTTGATCACATAACCATTGGTGTTTGACATCAAAGATGGACAAAGGTGCTCATTAGAGAATGGGTACATCGAACAGGACTCACCGAGAACTCCTAGATGGTATCATACCTATCGTCAGATAGCAGTTCTATGGCGACACTTGTACAGGTTAGTCTGTAGACCCGAGATCGTCATAGTGTCTTATGTGGTTCCCACTGTGCTTTGATTTCCTCCCTACCACGGCTCTGAAGGGTTATCCTAGTGCCCCGGCTAACTTCCGTGGCCAAATGCGGAACAAAATTTTTCTAACGAACAAAAACTTGGCACTAGTTTAACTCTAAACCCGGATCTTTCAATAAAACTAACTAGCTACACTAGGAGAGCTATCTACTATGATGAGAAATTCTTACCAAACGAACCAAGTCCTTCGGTCTTCGTTCTTCATCCTTAGCTCCTAATAGCCACCTTGAACATGCTTGATCTTCTTTCCTTGCTCCGTCGTTTCTCCGGGATCGAGCTTGTTCTCCGGTCTTCCTTGGTCCTTGACGATCCACCCGGGGAGTATGATCCATGGCTCTAGCTCCTAACTACGTAACAAAAAGACTAACTAGAAAACTTGGTTTGCTAAACCAAGTAGTCTAGGATGTAGTGAGGGTGTCTAAGTGTTTGCTATCTCTTTTCTAAACTCTTCACTTGTTTCTCAACTCATGAGAATGTTGGTGAAGAGGAAGAAGATGAAGGCGGAGCAAAGCAAGAGAGGGAGGAAATTGAGAGAAAATGGGAGCTCAAAGAAAAATGAAGCATGAAGTGAGAGAAAATCACACACCTTGGTTTTGTGTATGAATTCATTCAATAAACACTTAACAACCATGCTTCGATAGTAACTCCAAATGAATTATAAATTCATTTGTGAATTATTAAAGCATGGTCATCACCATTCCTCCCATACCTTTTACTTTAGACCTCATTTACAATTATCAAATAAAAGGAAAATACATAATGAGGTGGCCACCTTCTAGAAGGAAATCTGTAGTAAATACGGATTTTAGTCTACTATACAAATATACCGGCAATCAGATAAAAATCCGAACGCCCAAAAGAGATAGAATAACACGAAGAACGTAATACTAGAATATATATATATCGAAATACATATACGTAAATTATTAAATCAATACCTGATGTAATAATCCGGCTCATACCCGAGCCGTCCTGTATTACAAACTGTCCGATCGAAAATCCGAGTACCAAGTACATCAATCGATCGAACCCTGCACGTATCCAATACGGCTACTACATCATTTCGCCTGAATCAGGGAAACCCTCTGTGTGGGAATCTAAAGACTCGACAGTACTCTGGCAGTGGGTTTAACCACAAGCACGTCAGCGGCACTAGCTGTACGTAACTGCTGCCCAGGTACCTGTCGAAAAGGAAGGCCGACGAGCAAGCTCGTCTGAACTCCTACTGAGCCTATCCGTGACAATATCCATACAGTCCGGTCTCTTCGTCAAAGAGTATCGCATACCGGGTCTGCGGGTGGTGAGCGTCAGACCCTAACAACCTGATAAGTTATGCCGATGTGGCTCAGGACCAATCCGGGAAACTACTGATCAGCCTATCAGTAAATCCCAAGTGCCTTGGCCAAGGTATTATGGTCCAGACCAATCGAATCACAGTGCGATATCGACTCCTTATACCGGGAGAGACGAATCACCGACAATCGCTCACTACCTCCATGTGGCTCGGGACTGAACCCAACCAAAACCTATTTGCACGACTCAGTAGAGCCGTGGTAGGGTAGTGATCAAAGTTCAGTAGGAACTCACACGAGACAAATGCCGATCTCGGGTCCAAAGACTAACATGTACACATGTCACCTGAGAACTTCCATCTGACGATAGGTATAGTACCACATAGAAGTTCTCGGCGAGTCCATCCAGTGTACTCACACCTAGTGAGCACCTGTATACGATCTTAGGTGCATCAGACCAATGGCTGCGGGACCAACCAACCCCCGACGGGGGTAGAAACGTACACACTAGTCTACTCTGGATTATCAGTTCCCAGTCTCGGTACTCACGCGACTAGGGACCATTTAAGGATGTGCTTATGGACTACCATGCTCCCACAAGTATGATCTCCATCATAATGCGGGTAGTCAAGAAAGATCCTAGGGGCTTTATCAACATGTAACCACACTATGTAATAACGAGTATGACATATGCCATGTTAAGATAAAGACAAACCACTATAGTATACCGTATCGAGTCTTTATCAATATGTGCAAGTTAGATATAATAAAAATACAAATAAATACACATATCCCGATAAAGACAAGTCAAATAATATACTATAAAACTGAGCAAGATTGTTTTTTACATACATATCCCTAGTACCATATGTATACAAATACAATGCTGGCCTCTAGGGCATATACATCCAACAGGCTCATCAGAGTCGTGCAAACAGGTGGATTTTGGGTACAATCCCGAATCACATAGAGGCGGTGAGCGATAGGTGGGGTTTCGTCTCTCTTGGTATAGGGAGTTAATGTTGCGCTATGCTCGATTGGTTATAACAGCAATTCCCTGGCCACGGTTGTTAAGATTTACTGATAAGAGTTATCGGTAGATTCTCGAACCGTTATAAGCCACACATCGACATGACTTATCAAGTTGCTAGGGTCTGACATTTACCACCCCTTGACTCGAAATGCGACGTATCAGACGAAGAGACTGGACTGTACAGTAAGTGTTACTTATAGGTTCGTTGGGGTTTGGATGAGTTCACTCGTCAGACACATTTTCGACATGTACCTGAGTAGCCGTTACGCACAGCTAGTGCCGCTGACGGGCTTGTGGTTAAACCCACTGCCAGCGTACTGTCGAGTCTTTAGAGTCCCACACAGAGGGTTTCCCTGGTTCAGGAGAAATGATGTAGAGACCGTAAGGTGTTACGGTAGGGTCTCGAACATATATATGTACTGGCTACACGGATGATGTTCGGACGAATAATACTGGTAGGCTTTGGTTTAAGCCGGATGCCAGTATTATATTATTGGATTATTGGTATCTCATTGTAATCGTATTTTTCGGAATACGAATACGGGTATGTATATACGGTGAGGGGAATTCTTGTAATTATACAAGAATTACTTATAGATTGAAACACCTCATATATATTGATTTTATTTTGTGAAAATAAAATTAATGAGGTGGAATTTGGATAATTTATCAAGCATGGGTGAAAGCATGGGTAATGAATATTATATTCATTTGGCTTCACTATTGAAGCATGGTTGATTATTTTTGAGAAAAATAATCCATGCTTCAATAATTGAAAGCTTAGCCATTTCCTTTGGTTCATGCTTGACCATTCTCATTCTTACTCTTACATTTTCTCTCCAATTTATGTCCTCCCTCAAGCTCAACCCTAATTCTTCACATGAGTTGTGAAACATAGGTTTTGAGATTAAATAATCCAATTGATTATCTCTACATCATCTAAGTAGTCTCTCTTAGCAAGCTTGAATTCATAGTTACTTCTTTAGTGGAGGTTGAAACTTGACCCAAAGCTCTCGGGTGGATCATTTATCGCTTAGCGGTGACCGGAGATCGAGATCATTCCAAGCACCGAAGGAGCTCAGAAATGCAGCGGAAAGAAGACCCGAAGGACCGGTTTCAAGAAGGTATAATCGCTATTATAGTAGCTAAAACTCCTAGATATGGTACTAGTTATGGTTTAGGATACGTTCCAGGTTCAAAAGTCGATGTTGCATATTTAAAAATTATTGTTTGGTACTTCCGCATCGCCACAAGTGTTGTGAGGATGTGAAACATCTACTAACATGGTATTAGAGCCTAACTAAACCAAAACTAGTATTTTAGACGATATTCAAAGCTTAGAACACGAAACAACTCTAAAACCGTAAAATCAAAAACCAAGTTTCTGGAAATTTTTAAACGTCTTCTGAAATTTTTTTAAACATGTGCAGAAAACTTGTTATGAGATAACTTGAACACCCTCGAAAAACGAGCCCAAACACATAAAATCTCAGCGGCCAAAACCTTGATTTTCCCGGCCTTGCCGGTCGACTGTAGAGATTTGGGCTTGAGTTTTTAAGGTGTTCTGTACTCTTAGTTTTAAGTTTTATGGTGTTGTTTATTTTTGGCCAGATTCCATGTGATGTTATCTCAGTGTTAGAGCAATTCGGAGTGTTTCGAAGTCGATTTTTAGCATCGTTTTTCCGCTTTTCAGTTTGATATGTGTTGAGAAACGTCCACTAATTTCTATACAACGATTAGTGGGTGTTGCACATATGCGTATCATGTGATGGTATGTGTATATGGATGTATTGGATTGTCGTGGATGAATAGTCGGGGGATGTTAGAAGAGTGTTTTTCTTTTCTTTCATTCTTGTAATTTGTAAAAGTGATATAATATTATTTTGCGGGACACATCCGGGTTGAGGTTGTAGCCACCGTTGTATTATTTCTTTTTACTTTTTGCTCCTAAGATAGACCCAAGGTTGGGTGCACAAACTACCGGGTTCTTGAAGTGCCGAGTGACCTACTCATTTTATTGAGGGAGGTTGCTTCACTTCGGGAATTTGGCGGGTAGTTTGCCGCACCCGTAGGGGTCTAGGGTGGGGTTTGGCTATTCATCACGACCGTGGAATCCGTCTTTCGTTCAAGGTTTAAACGAAACACGGAATTCCCAGTATATCCAATGTATTCATCTGTGATCTAGAATGTTTATTATTGCGTGAGACGAATAGCTATATATATGAGATATATAATAAACGTTGCATATGTTTTGCACCCGCGCTAGTCCAGCCCCTGCTCTACTGTTAGTTAAGTAACCTAACGATGTATGATGGGGCCCCGTGGAGAATGCGGATGATATAAGCGTACGTTCTATTTTCGTTTCTTTTTCTGCAATGACAAGGTTAAATGATGGGAAAACATTGATGTGATTAATGTTAAGAAAAGAAACCTAAAGATGTTGTAGAATCAAAATATTTCAAAAAAGATAGCTCTCGTTATTGCTTTGCATAGTGGTATTCCTTGATGAATATCCAGCACCTCATTCGATGAGGAAAGAGCCGAGATCCCTTCACTGGGAGTGACCTCTTTAGAAAAGCTTGCAAATGCTACAACCCACTCGGTTTATCATGATAGGCTCCCTAGTTCTTGCTTTGCATAGTGGTATTCCTTGATGAATATCCAGCACCTCATTCGTTTAGGAAAGAGCCGAGATCCCTTCACCGGGAGTGAACTCTTTAGAAAAAGCTATTCGGTTTGTTTTTGAAAAGCTACCCGATTTTTAAGCGGAGTTTAAACTACACCTTTTCAAATCACTAGATTCTACAACGATATCAAGTTCATTACATTAATGGTTTTCGTCAAAACCATTCGTAGCCCTCCTCCATTTTAGGAAGTAGAGTACTTAGTATTCGTGCTACGTTTGTTGACTATAGTTAAGGCGTAGTGTACTGTAGCTAAGTTATGTCTTCCTACAAAGAATATGACGCGATCGATTAGGACATTAGTATGATTTTGTTGACCATAGTTAAGGATCATACGGGTGGGTTTAAATCGATCATGAAATGACGGGTAGAACTTAACTATCTCTTATGATTTGTTGACCATAGTTAAGGTCATAAGGCGCTATGGGTAAAAACAATATTGGAAATTTCAAGTGTTGAAATTTGCAATGAGATTGCATACCTTCTATTTGATAGTTGGATCCTGATCCCACTATGAGTAATAGTTACTCCCCGGAAAGTTTTACACTTTACAATTAGCTAATCCAGTAAGTGTCTAGAAAGGTGTCAACGGGGTTATTCCTCTAGCAAAACGAGATTTATTTTAATAAAGTCCGTGCGAAAGCATGGGGAACCTCCCTCGGAGTACCGACACTAGCCTGGCTGACCGGTTAGCGAACTTATAAAATGTAATTAATCCTAGCTAATTTTCTTTTTATGGTTTGAAGGAAAATTTGATAAAAAGCAGTGGGAGACATCGATTAGATAAGATTAATAACTCATCTAATCATGCAAGAGTAATCGCTAAGTGTTTTCTTTTCTCTCTCTTAATGGCAGATACCAATGTAGGGACTTAAGCTTCTATTAGACAAAAATAAACTCATAAGACCAAATTATAAAGAATGGCTGAGGAACGTAAATATTGCTTTTACTTATGACAAGGTTGCATACGTCCTTACTGCTCCAGCCCCTCCCCTCTTAGGCCCTGATTCGCAAGACATGGGATATTGATTGCGCCACAGCCAAATGCCTCGTTCTTGTTTTGATGGACAATGAACATCAGAAGCAGCATGAGAAGATGGATGTGCAATCCATCTTTCTCTATACAAACGACATGTATGGGGAGCAATCTCGTGCCCTGCGTTACGAAGCCTCAAGAAAGTTGTTTCAGATGAGGATGGCTGCTGGTACATCTGTAGGTGATCATGTGCTGAAGATGATAGGGCTTATTGAAGAACTAGAGGACCTGGGATGGACGATGGAGAATGAACAGTATGTTGATATAGTTCTACAGTCTCTCTCCTTGCCTATGCTCAATTTATAGTGAACTTCAACATGCATAATTTGGAGAAGTCACTTCCTGAACTTCACAATATGTTGAGGAGTGCAGATTGCACGCTAAAAGTAGTGAAAACTCCCTCTCTAGTTGCTGGGCCTGTTAGGAATATGTATGCCCTAGATGCTATTATTGTACATCGACGTATATTATAGTGGATGCTTGGACATATATATAGAGGACTTTCTTGCTCGACATGATAGTATGCTATCTGGTTGCCTTTATCTTAACATGTTCACTGGTATTATTATACAGTCTTTCATATACATGTTGATAAAGCCCTTAGGATGTTGGCTTGACTACAAGGATTATTATGTGGACAATACTACTGGGACCTGCGTAGTCCACAAGCACATCCTTCAATTGTTCCTAGTCGAGGGAATATCAAGACAGGGCATCGATATTCCATAGTAGACTAGTGTGTACGTTTCTTGACCCTATATGGGGCGATGGTTGATCCTATATCCATTGGTGTTTGACATCAAAGATTTTACACAAGTGCTCATTATAGAATGGGTACATCGAACAGGACTCGCCGAGAACTCCTAGATGGTACTATACTAATCGTCAGATAGCAGTTCTCTGGTAACACTGGTACAGGTTAGTCTGTAGACCCGAGATCGTCATAGTGTCTTGTGTGGTTCCCACTATGCTTTGATTTCCTCCCTACCACGGCTTAAAGGAGTCATGCAAACAGGTGGATTTTGGGTACAGTCCCGAGTCACATGGAGGCAATGAGCGATTGGAGGGGTTTTGTCTCTCCCGATATAGGGAGTTGATGTTGCGCTATGCTCGATTGGTTATAACAGGAAGTCCTTGGACTGGGCTATTGATGAGATTTACTGGTAAGTGTTATCAGTAGTTTCTCATACCATTATAGGCCACATATCGGCATGACTTATCAAGTTATTGGGGTCTGACGATTCCACCCCCAGACTCAATATGCGACATATCAGACGATGAGACCAGACTGTACGTTAAGTGTTACCTATAGGTTTCATGAGATTTTGGACAAGCTTGCTTGTTGATCTTCTAATCGCTTAATACCCGGGTAGCCGTTACATCCAGCTAGTACCGCTGACGGCTTGTGGGTGATTGATGTGATCATCACCTACTTCTGGCATATTGACGAGTCTTTAGAGTCGCACAAAGAAGTTTCATGGTTCAAGCGAAACGAAGTATGCCACATATGCTGATATGTGCGGGGGCCATATTAAATACGAGTATGTGATACCGTATTCTAATCTGGCGGTTATTTATTATCGGTTAGGTTATATTTGATATAACCGGATTATTGAATCAAGTGTTGATTTGATAATGTGATATACAGATAAATGATATTAGTCGGTTATATGTGATATAACCGGATTATTAAATCAATTGTTGATTTAATAATTTGATATATATTATATTTGATATAATTATATATTAACTAATATTATTAGCTCACTAATTATTCCTCATAATATATATATATATATATATTAATATATATATATTAAAATGAAGCATGGCATGGATTTTCTATATTTAGAAAATAGAAAATGAAAAGAAAAATAGGAGACTTTTGATAGCATGGGTAAGGCATGGCATTTTATCATTTATTTATTTGTCTTGACTCACTATTCAAGCATGGTTGCAATTTATTCCATGCTTGAATAAATGAAGTCAAGAGAGTAGCCATTCCACACTCATTCATTCTTGACTTGGGTTTTTTTGCCTTCGCCATTCTAGCTCTCTCCATCTTCCATCTTCTTCTTCCTCTTCATGCTAAGCCTTAACCCTCACATGTAATGTGAACCATATAGCTTAGAATAAATCCTAGCGAGCTTAGAAACCCCACTTCATCATCTTAGTTTAGATTATCACTCTAAACTAGTTTTTTTTCCTTCACTAATGAGATTTTAGTGAAGTGGTAGCTTGATTAGAGAAGCTTCGGGTGGATCGTCTTTGCCACGAAGATCACGAAGGGAGCTTGTACCATCTTCAAGTGGAGCTCCGAGGAGTCGTAGGGACTATAACCCAGAGCTTGAGAAGAGAAGGACACGATCTACATAGATTGTAGTTTCGTTCTCTTAGTGTAGTTTTCTTAATATCATAGTTAAACCCTAATCATCTAGTTTAAGATCTTGGTTTGTATTGATTAGCACCCCCAAATTTTTTTAAAATGGCATGCTTGATGCTAGTAAAACCCAGTGGTGGTGTTAATATACACTTTCATGGAATCAGAGCCAAGGCTAGAAGATTATACAATGTATATAGAATCGCGAAACCGAAACAACTTCGAAATCGGAAACCCAAACATCAAGTTTCTGTTGATTTTAAAATGAACTCTGAAATTTTTTTAAACATGTGCAAAATGTTACATGTGATGTAACTAGAACACCATACAAATTCGAGACAATAATTCTATACTTGACCCGGCGAGATTGCCAATATGGCCGGCCTCGTCGGTCCCCCTTCAATGTTTTGGGCTCGAATTTTTTTGTTGTTCTGTGATGTTGGGTTTAGGGTTTCATGGTTATGTTTGATTAGCCCAGTTTGCATGTGATGTTAACTTTTCTATTAGGGTTATTCGGAGTGTTTCGTAGTCGTGTTTTAACGTCGTTTCGGGTTTAAGTTTGATATGTGATTCAATATTTGGAATCCACATTTAATTAGTTTTGTGAAAACTAGTTATTGTTTGTAAATCTAGCATGTTAGTCTCTATTGAATGATTGCCATGAAGTTTCGATTCGGATCGAAACTCCGTCGCAATCGCGTATCGTACGCAAATACTCACCAGATAACATTACTAGGTAGCCATGCCCCATAGCCCCGACCAAGTGACTTTAGGAGAATCCCGTTGCCAAAAGCATCCACTTAGGTGCTCGCTGCCACGGTGTTCCACCTAAGTGCACTTGGTCGACGACATTGGGGATGCGGCCATCTACTAAATTTCCGACGAGTATTCGATCGGGTAGTCGAGAATCTTGTTGAATTACCCGACTAAGTTATTGAAAATTGTTTTCGA
Source organism: Agapanthus africanus (assembly GCA_030015575.1). Taxonomy (NCBI): domain Eukaryota; kingdom Viridiplantae; phylum Streptophyta; class Magnoliopsida; order Asparagales; family Amaryllidaceae; genus Agapanthus; species Agapanthus africanus. The sequence continues at coordinate 296,182,571 of JASDDO010000012.1, read as the reverse complement.
TATGAGACTAAAATTCAAGGTTTATAGGGTTAGGCATGAAATCCGGAATATAAGATATTCTGGGTTTATGATGTCTAAGGAAATGCGGATTCTAATTATCGTAGTATTTTATTTCTTTTCTGCGACATTAAGTGAATATGTGGGATATCCCAAATCTCGTTACTATATGTCAACGAAATTTGGGATTCGCGTATTTACTTATGTTGATGACACGTGATGTTATGTGTTGCTGTGATATGTTATATTGGATCGTCCTGAATGAATAGCCGGAGGTTTTTGCGTGAGATGAGAGTTTTTCAATTTTCATTCATGTAAAAATTTGTATGTAATATTCTTTTATTGGGACACTTCCGGGTTGAGGATGATGTCACCATTGATGTATATTATTTACCATTCCGCATTAGGATAGACCCAAGGCAGGGAGCACAAGTAACCGAGTTCTCGAGTCCAGTGGGAGACCATCTCGAGGAGTCGAGAACGGGTCTCCTAACTCTAGTATTGGCTGGGTTGCTTGCCGCTCTCGTAGGGGTATAAGGATGTGGGTTTGGCTATTCATCAAGACCGTGGAATCCGTGTTTTTTACTTGATTAATTTAAAACACGGACCTCCTAGTATATCCTATATTTCATATGTTGACTTCTGCTACTATGTTCCGTGATGTGATCATATAACTGCGTGAGATGAATGCTATATATATATATATATATGATATAAATAATAAACGTTGCGTATGTTTTGCACCCGCACTAGTCCAGCCCCCGCTCTGCCATTAGTTAAGTAACCTAACGGTGTATGACGGGGCCCCATGGAGAATGTGGATGGCATAAGCTTACGTTCTATTTTCGTTTCATTTTCTGTGATGTTTAGGAAACATTAAATGATTGGACTTCATTAATGAGATTAATGAAAAGAAAAGAAACCTAAACATGTTAAAGAATCAAAATTTTAAAAAAGGTACCTCTAGTTCTTGCTTTGCATAGTAGTATTCCTTGATGAATATCCAGCACCTCATTCGATAAGGAAAGAGCCAAGATCCCTTCACCGGGAGTGACATCTTTAGCAAAACTAGCAAATGCTACAACCCACTCAGTTTTGTTTTTATAGCTTCTCTAGTTCTTTCTTTGCATAGTGGTATTCCTTGATGAATATCCAGCACCACATTCGATGAGGAAAGAGCCAAGATCCCTTCATCGGGAGTGACCTCTTTAGCGAAACTAGCAAAAGCTACACAAAAACACTCCTTTTCAAATCACTAGATTCTACGACGATATCAAGTTCAATACGTTAAAGGTGTTAGTTATATGTATGCCCAAGAGGCCATTACTGTACATGCGGTGTATATTGTAGTGGATGCTTGGACATATATAGGGAGGAATTTCTTGCTCGACATGATAGTATGCTATCTGGTTGCACTTTATCTTAACATGTACACTTATTGTCTCTCTATTACATGTTGATAAATCCCTAAGGATGAGTACTTGACTACAAGTATTATGATGCAGATCATACTAGTGGGGCAGTGGTAGTCGATAAGTACATTCTTCAAATGTTCCTAGTCATGGGAGTATCGAGACAGAGCATCGATATTCCAGAGTAGACTAGTGTATGCGCTTTTCGACCCATATGATGGGAGATGGATGATCCCATATCCATTGGTGTTTGACATCAGAGATGGTATACGGGTGCTCAGTGGAGACTGGGTACACTGAACGGACTCGCCGAGAACACCTAGATGGTATTATACTTAACGTCGGATGGCAGTTCTCTGGTGACACTGGTACAGGTTAGTCTGTCGAGTCTTTTGTGATTCCCATTGTTCTTTGATTTTCACCTTACCACATTCAAGAGATCGTGCAAAAATGTGGTTTTTGGGTACAATCCCGAGTCACATGGAGGCAATGAGCGATAGGAAGGGGTTCGTCTCTCCCGGTATTGTGGGTTGAGGTTGCGCTATGCTCGATTGGCCATAACAGGAAATCCCTGGCCAGGGTTGCTGAGATTTACTGATAAGTGTTATCAGTAGTTTCTCGAACCGTTATGGACATTGCATCAGCATGACTTATCAGGCTATTAGGGTCTGATGTTGTACCACCCCCAGGCGGTGATATGCGACATATCAGACAAAGAGACCGGACTGTACAGTAGTGTTACTGATTGGATTCGCAGGAGTATGAGCAGACATGATTGTTGATCTTCTGATCGCCCAATACTCGGGTGGCCGTTTCGTTTAGCAGACCGTTTGCGGCTTGTGGGTGACTGATATGATCACCACCTACTGCCGGCGTATTGACGAGTCTTTAGAGTCTTACACAGAGGTTTCCTGGATGAAGCGAAACGAAGTAGGAGCACATATGTGCTATGTACGGGACCGAGATTAATACGAGTATGTGATACCGTATTCTATTTTCGCAATATATGATATCAGCCGGTTATATGTGATATAACCGGGCTGTCGAATCAAGTGTTGATTCGACAAGTTGATACATTTGATATTAGTCGGTTGTATGTGATATAGCTGGATTATTAAATCAAGTGTTGATTTAATAATTTAATGTATAATTATATATTTGATATATTAACTTACATTAACTAATATTAGCTCACTTAAGATTTCTTTTTCACACTTGTGTACACTTAGTATATATGTGATATATATTAATGTGCAATCTTTTGTGTCATGCTTGATTCCACATGCTACATGGGTGTATGAGACTTACACCATGCTTATAATAATGTAAGGTTTTATTTATTTAATGTAAATCAAATTAGTTGGAAATTGTCACATGGTTGAAGCTTGTAGAAGCTTGTGGAACCGTTGACCAAGTCCACTAATTTTGTTTTACTTAAAAGATATTTATTAACCCAACCATTATTGTTCAGCCATGGTTTAGTCTCTACATGAGTTAGTATATGATATTAACTCACCCATGGTTGCTATTCTCACAACTTGATTCATTCTTCACTTGCTTCATTCCATGGTAGCTTTCTTCATCTCCTTCCTCAAGCTTTCTAGCTTCATGAGAGGTGAAAAGAAATAGTGAGAAAATAATTTCTAAAGTATGCAAAATTCCTACTTCATCAACCTCTTCTCTACTAGCCATTTAGATTGGGTTGTTTCTTCACTAGTTCATCACTTAATGAAGAGGTAGCTTGAGTTAGTGTCTCCTCGACGTAGATCATCCTCGGCCTTGAAGACTTCAAGAAAGCATGTTCATTTCACCTTGTGGAGCTTCACTAGTGTCCAAGAGATCACTACTTAGAGCAAAGGGACTACTACACGGAGCTATTGAAGTGAAGGACCGGTCTACAAAGGTTGTATTCCTTGTTCACTTTGTATGTAAAGTTGTTTGCAAGCTAGTTTATGTTAGTTATATATATGCCCTAGAGGCCATTGTTGTACATATGATGTATATTATAGTGGATGCTTGGATATATATATATAGAGAGAGAGAGAGGACTTTCTTGCTCGATATGATAGTTTGCTATCTGGTTTTACTTTGTCTTAACAAGTTGACTTATATTGGTTTACTGCTCTTACAAGTTGATAAAGCCCTTAGGATATGTACTCGACTAATTGGACTATGATGCAGATCATACTAGTGGGGCCAGGGTAGTCGAAGAGTACATCCTATAACTGTTCCTAGTTGAGGGAGTATCGAGACTGGACATCGATACTCCATTGTAGACTAGCGTTTACGCATCTTGACCCATATGATGGGCGATGGATGATCCCATACCCATTGGTGTTTGACATCAAAGATGGTGTACGGGTGCTCAGTGGTGACTGGGTACACTGAACGGACTCGCCGAGAACTCCTATATGGTATTATACCTATCGTTAGATAGCAGTTCTCTGGTGACACTGGTACATGTTAGTCTGTAGACCCAAGATCGTCATAGAGTCTTGTGTGATTCCCACTGTGCTTTGATTTCCACCTTACCACGTTCATGAGAACATGAAAAATGATGGCTTTTGGGTACAGTCCCGAATCGCATGGAGGCAATGAGCGATAGGAGGGGTTTCGCCTCTCCCAGTATTGGGGGTTGATGTTGCGCTGTGTTCGATTGGCTATAACTGGAAGTCCCAGTCCAGGGCTGATATGGAGACCTACTGGTAAGTGTTATCAGTAGTTTCTCGACCCGTTATGAGCCTCACATCGACACGACTTATCGGTTACTGGGGTCTGACATTTACCACCCCTAGACTGGATATGCGACATATCAGACGAAGAGACCGGACTGTACGGGAGTGTTACAGATTGGATTCACAGGAGTGTGTGCAGGCTTGCTTGTTGATCTTCTGATCGCTCAATACCCAGGTGGTTGTTATGTTTAGCTGACCGCTTGCAGCTTGTGGGTGTTTGATATGATCATCACCCACTACCGTCATATTGACGAGTCTTTAAAGTCCTACACAGAGGTTTCCTGGCTAAGGCGAAACGGAGTAGGAGCACATATGTGATATGTGCGGGACCGAGAATAATACGTGTATATGATACCGTATTCGATTCTCGCGATATGTGATATCGGCTAGGTATATATGATATAGCCGGGTTATCGGATCAAGTGTTGATTTGATAAAATGATACATATTATATTAGTCGGTTATATATGCTAGTGTATATGCCCTAGAGGTCATTACTGTATTATACTAGCTTGTATATTACTTAATGGAAGCTTGGGATATTCACAGTTGTGTAGACAATCTTGCTCAATACGGTAGTACGCTACTTTGTTTGTTTCTACTTCAATATGTGCATGTGTTTCTTTTAACATATCGCTTATACATATTAGTAGTGCCCTTAGGATCTTTGCTTGATTACCAGCGTTGTGATGATAGTCACACTAGTGGGGGCTGGGTAATCTACAAGCATATCCTTATACAGGTCCCTAGTCGTAAGACTATCGAGACGGGGCATCGATACTCCGGAGTAGACTAGCATATACGCTTCTCATCCCTGCTCGGGAGGTGGTCTGTCCCACAGCCATCAGTACGTCGTACTGGAGATAGTATGCGGGTACTCGTTAGGTTACGAGTACACTGGACAGGACTCGTCGGGAACTGTTGGATGGTATTATACCTATCGTCAGTTATCAGTTCCTAGGTGACATGAGTACAGCTTAGTCCGTTGACTTGACACTGTCACTTCGCCACGAGTGTGTTCCCACTGTACTTAGATTACTACCCTACCACGGCTCAAACGAGTCGTGCAAACAGGTAATAGTTGGGTGTAGTCCCGAAGCACTTGGAAGCAGTGACGGTTAGACAGGATTCGTCTCTCCCGGTATTGGGGGTTGACATCGCGCTGTGTCTAGGAGAGCCATTACACGAGTAGTCCCTGGCCAGGGCAAGCGAGATATACTGGTAGGTTTCCAGTGTTATCTCAGGGTGTTCTGGGCTTCACTCCGATACGACTTGTACCGCTAATGGGGGACTGACGTTCACCACCCCCTAGGCCCACCATGCGATGTATCAGATGAACAGACTGGACTGTACGGAGATTGTCACATACAGGCTCAGTAGGAGTTCGGATGGGTTTATCTCATCGGCCTTCTTATCGATATCTACCCGGGGACCGTTACGTACAGCTAGTACTGCTTGCGGTCTGTGGTTAAACCTACTGCTAGTGTAGTGTCGAGTCTTTAGAGTCCCACACAGAGAGTTTCCCTGCACTGAGCGAAACGTGTAGAGGCCGTATGGTTTTTACGGCAGGGCTGCGATCACTTACGTGCACTTGTGTACGTATGCTGTTCGGGCAGGCAATACTAGTGGGCTTTGGTTTAAGCCGGATCCTAGTATTGCACGGATGGATTTGTTTTGTCTTCTATGCATTCGCATTCTACGAAATGCGGATGCGGGTGTGTATGCACAGTTTTGAGGAGCGATAAAGGAGGAGGTGACTCATTAGGGTTTTGGCAGATGGTTCGGCCAAAACCGCTATGTGGCAGGCTCATTAAGGTTTTGGCAATTCGTTCGGTTCAAAACCATTATGAGCCGGAGACATTACTTACTAATCTTTTCAGTGATAATTTTATGATGGCTAATTGCTTTGACCATTTGACCACCTTGACCACTCTTGACTTTGTTGACCCGTTGACCAAAGTTGACCTTGACCTTCATGAAAGGTCTACACTATTCTTTGGTTTTCTTTTTCATTTTGGATTATGATAATGGTCATGTCAATGTAGCCATCAACTTTATCATGATAGGATTTGTAATGAAGTTGTTTAGTATTATTGCAACCATGGTGTCTTTTTTCTTTACTTGATAATTTCATTTCTCTTTTCTTATTCTCTCTCTTGCAAGTGAGAAGAAAGAAAGAGAGCTCCATGGTTTCTTGATCTCCTTCATCTTCCTCCTCTTGAAATATTCTTTTGAACTCATGTGTTGAGAGAAAAAGAATCCACCTAGACAAAAACTTCCATCAACCTCCTCTACATAACCTAGGACTTCAAGACTAGCGATCTTGTTGCCCTAGTTGCCTCGGCTCGAGGAGGAGCTCGGTGTACATCTCTCGGGTGGAACGTCTTTAACTCAAGAAGGCCACGGAGGTGACCAAGAGCCGGATCAACCCTCGGAGCGTGGATGGGTTAGCCGGACAACGGAGAGAAGATCCGAAGGACCGGTTTCGTAAGGTATAATTTCTACGGCATAGTAGTTAACGCCTCTCGTAGTTTGTTAGTTTATAGTTTAGCAAAGATCCGGCTTTTAGTCCATGTTGCCTCTGCGATTAAAAAATCGTTTTTCGCCGTTTCTGCCTCCCCGTAAGAACCGGGGTGAGCAACGTGGACTTACAGTGGTATCAGAGCCTAGCTAAACATAAACTAGCAAGTTAGCAAAGTGTTTAGAATATCGATTGGAAAAAATTCGCAAAACAAATCCGGAAAATTTAACTTTCTGCCGATTTTTTATATTGTTCAAAAAGTAATTTAAAATATATGAAAAATCGGCTCAGGGTTTTCTAAAGACACAGACCAAAATCGGTCCACTGAACCGACCAAAGCGCCGTGGTTCCGCGGCAAGAACATGCTTCTTGCCACGGATCCGCGGCCGAGTTGACTCAGCCGTGGACCGAGTTTGGTGCAGTGTGCTTAGATGGCTGTTTTGGGATTTTTAGTACTTGTTGTTTCTACCCAGATCTTCCAGAGAACAAATTGACTTTTGGGGTGGTTACAAATCCGTATTTTGATCGATATTCCGTACTCTTTGGCTAATGAATATTTTCTGTGATGTGATATATGTATTGAACGTCCGCTGATCGCTATACGTCGATTAGTGGGGGTTATACATATCTGTGATCTGTAATGTTGATGGTTTGTGTATATGAACTCGGTGGATTGTCGCGGATGAATTGCCGGGGTGGATGTGAGATGCGAGTTTCTTTTTCTTTCATTCATTGTAAAATTTGTAAATTGATGTAATATTATTTGTTTGGCCGCACAACCGGGTCGGGGTTGTAGCCGTCATTGTATAATTTCTTTTTACTGTTTTTGCTCCTAGGATAGACCCAAGGTGGGGTGCACAAACTACCGGGTATCTCGAAGTGCAGAGTGGCCTATTCACGCGTTGAGGGAGCTTGCTTCGCTTCGGGTACTTGTCGGGTAGTTTGCCGCACCCGTAGGGGTCTAGGGTGGGGTTTGGCTATTCATCGCGACCCTGTAATCCGCTTTTCGTTGCAGGCTCGAACGAATCGCGGGTTCCTAGTATATCCAAAGTGTTTATCTGTGATCTGGATTGGCTATCATTGCTATATATCTATATATGATATCTATTTAGGTGTTGCTTTTGTTTTGCATCCGCGCTAGTCCAGCCCCCGCTATGTCGTTAGTTAAGTAACCTAACGGGTGATGACGGGGCCCCGTGGAGAATGCTGATGGCATAAGCGTACGCCATATTTTGGTTGTTTTCTGCAATGGTAGGATCCATATATGATGGGACGCATTGGAATTAATGCAAGAAAATAAACCAAGTAAAAGTCGTTGGAACACTTTAAAACCACTCGGTTCTTTTCTAAAAAACAGCTTTTTAAACGCGAGCTTGAACCACTCCTTTTAAAAGCTATCTCGTTCCATCGATTATATCAAGTTCACTACGTTCACGGTTTCGCCAAAACCATTCGTAGCCCTCCGTCGTTTCATATGAATATTCAACAGTATTCAAGCCGTGTTTGTTGGCCCTAGTCAAGGCACAGTGTTTGGTAGCTGGTGGGTATTCATATGTTGCATAGATAGAATGCGTTGGTTTGGGACAGTCGTATTACTTTGTTAGCCATAGTTAAGGGTATATACGGGTGGGTTCAAATCAACCTGGACAACGACGGGTAGAACTTGACATGTGACTTATGATTTGTTGGCCTTAGTCAAGGTCATAAGAGCATGGGGCAAAAATCCACATCGGGAGTTTCAAAAGTATTGAAACTTGCTAGCGCTGCATACCATTTGGAGTGTGATGATTCTGGTAGGATTCCTTCAGTTTTGTCACGCGATGATATTTGGATCCCGATCCTACTGTAAGTATATGCTACTCCTCGGGAACTTTCTCACTTAACGATCAATGCTATAAACCAAGTAGGTGTCTAGAAAGGTGTCAGCGGGGCTACGCCCCCAGGGAAAAGAGGTTACTTAATTAAGGAACTTCGCGAAAGCGTTGGAAAACCTCCCTCGAAGTACCGACACTGGCCTGGCTGAACGGTTAAGCAAGTATTGTACGGTGAGATTGATCCCGACTAATTCTTCCTTTATGGTTTGAGGAGGGATTCGAGAGACAGTGGGAGCCATTCTGTTTAGATAAATTAAAAACCAATATAAACTTGTAAGAGTATCATGCTAAGTGTTTTCTTCTCTATCTCTTAATTGCAGCGACCCAGTGACCGCACCAAGGTTACATTTAGATAATAAAATGACTGAATCTGACTGTTATGACAGGCAAAGGTCTGTCCAGATGTCCATTGCCCATGACAAGCTGGGACACCTCTTGACTGATCCAACCCCTGCCATCTCAGGTCCAGTTTCCCCTGTCACGGATATTAATATCCGTAGGACATCGGAAGAAGACTGTGCGAAAGCCAAGTGCCTCGTGTTAGCCTCAGTTGATGGTACTTACCAGAGGCAGCACGAGAAGATGGACTCAGTTTCTATCTTCCGCCATAACAAAGATTTATATGGAGAGCAATCTCGTATCGCAAGATATGAGACCTCGAACGAATTGCTTCCAGAGAGGTTGGCTATCGGGTCATCTGTAAGGGGCAACGTCCTTACAGAGAACAACTCTTTTGAGCTCTCGGACCTGAAGACCACGTTGAAGAACGGGTCAGATGCTGACTTAGTTCAACAGTCTCTACCTACTACCCTAAAGGAAACCAGAGAAGTAGAAAGAAAGGGAAGGGCAGAAGTTTCGGGAATGGATGTAGTAAAAGAGGGATGTTCCTATTGTTACGGAAATGAACATGGGCAGAAGGATTGCAGGGCTTGCAAAGCCAGTAGCCAGAATTCGAAGCATGTTGTGGTTTCGGCATCGGGTGTGTTTGTAATAGAGAACTGTATGTCAGTTAACCCTACTTCATGGGTATTGGATACCGGATCAGGATCTCATATCTGTAATTCGTTACAGGCTCTGAGGAACCGTAGGGTTATCAGGAAAGGTGATATGACTCTCAGAGTTGCAACGGAATGAGCATGTATGCTGAATCCGTAGGGGAATATCATCTAGGACTGACAACTGGGCAGATATTGATTCTGCGTGACTGTTTTTATGTACCAGGTGCGACTTGTAACATCATATCTGTATCCTTACATTCTAAGGATGGTTGTGATTTTACTTTTGTAAGCGATGTAGTAAACATCCACCTAAATCAAATTCTGATTGGGTCAGGTACATTGAAAAACGGTATATACGTTTTGAATCAAGCTCAGGTCTTCAGTGTCCAGAACACACTTAAAAGAAAGTCTCCGGAATTAAATCAGGCTTTCTTATGGCATTGTAGACTGGGTCACATCAATGAGACACGGTTGACAAAGTTACATAAAGAAGGATACTTGGATCCGTTCGAGTACCAGTCTTATGCCACTTATGAATCTTGTCTCATAGGAAAGATGACAAAGACTCCGTTCACTAGACACGGAGAAAGAGCGAGCGAGCTCTTGGGACTCATACACAGTGACGTGTGTGGTCCAATGTCTATACATGGGCGAAGTGGTTATTCATACTTCATTACTTTCACAGATGATTTCTCTAGGTATGGGCATGTCTTCTTGATGAAGCACAAATCCGAGGACTTTGAGAAATTTCGGGAATACAAGAATGAAGTTGAAAAACAAACAGGCAAAAGTATCAAGACACTGAGATCTGATCGAGGTGGTGAATACTTAAGTGCCGTGTTTCTGGACTTCTTAAAAGAGAATGGAATTCTCTCTCAGCTTACTCCTCCATACACACCACAACACAACGGTATATCGGAAAGGCGGAATCAAACCCTGTTGGATATGGTTCGTTCCAAGATGAGTAAGGCTGAGTTGCCGCGATCCTTCTGGAGTTATGCACTAGAAACAGCTGCATATCTTTTGAACCAAGTTCCTACTAAGTCAGTGCCTACCACACCATATCAGATGTGGAGTGGGAAGAAACCCTGTCTTAAACACTTTAAGACATGGGGATGTCCAGCTTTTGTAAAAAAGCAGCATGCGGACAAGCTCGAGGCACGTTCAGTACAGTGTAAGTTTGTGGGATACCTAAAGAACTCCAAGGGGTATCTTTTCTATTACGCAGAGGAACAAAAGGTTTTTGTTTCTCGTCATGCCCGCTTCTTGGAAACTGAGTTTTTGGAAAACCAGATAAGTTGGAGCGCAATAGAACTGAAAGAAATTCCAGAACCACGAGCTATTACTGAAAGCTTAGTATAACCAGAGGGTTCGAAAGAACAGGACATTCCTACGCCACTCCGCAAGAGTAGTAGGCAGTCTCATCCGCCCGAGAGATACTACGATTTTCTCATAGACGGGGATAGAGAGGATTGCACTATGGATTATGGTGAGCCTACTAGCTTCCAGCAAGCCATTCAGAGCGGTGACTCGGTAAAATGGGTAGATGCAATGCGGACCGAGATGGAGTCCATGTACACCAACAAAGTTTAAACTTTGGACTTTGCTCCAGAAGGGGTAAAACCCGTAGGCTGCAAATGGATCTTCAGAAAGAAGATTGGTGTAGATTGGCAGGTTGAAACCTATAAAGCTAGACTTGTAGCAAAGGGTTTTCGTCGAAGACTTGGTTTGGACTATGACGAGACTTTTTCTCCAGTGGCTATGCTCAAATCCATTCGGATCCTTCTTGCCATTGCTGCCTTCCACGATTATGAGATCTGGCAGATGGACGTAAAGACGGCTTTCCTAAATGGAAATTTGGAAGAGTGCGTCTTTATGGATCTGCCGGAGGGATTCATTCAGAGTGGGAGAAGCGGTAAAGTGTGCAAGTTGCTCAAGTCCATCTATGGACTGAAGCAGGCATCGCGGAGTTGGAACATCTGCTTTGATGATACTGTCAAGAAATTCGACTTTATCAAAAACCCAAATGAACCATACATTTACAGTAAGATTGTAGAGAGAACTGTGGTATTCCTCGTCTTGTACGTGGATGACATTCTCCTAATAGGAAATGATATTCCTATGCCACAGTCAGTCAAAGGATTCTTGTCACAGAGGTTCTCCATGAAGGACCTGGGCGATGCCAACTACATTCTGGGGATCTAGATCTATCGTGATAGATCTAAGAGGATGTTGGGACTTTCACAGTCCAGGTACATTGACACCATACAGAAAAGATTCAGTATGGAAAATTCCAAGCGCGGTAATTTACCGGCTTGTCACGGGATCACCCTCTCCAAAGAGATGTCTCCCAAGATTGATTTGGAAAAGGATCGCATGTCTATTATACCCTACGCTTCTACGGTAGGCTCTATAATGTATGCGATGTTATGTACTAGACTAGATGTAGCATACGCATTTAGCGTTGTAAGCTGGTATTAGTCGGACCCAGGGGAGAAACACTGGATAGCGGTAAAGAACATTCTCAAGTACCAGAGAAGGACTAAGGAGATGTTCTTTGTGTATGGCAGAAAAGACCTCCAGCTCGAGGCCTTTGCTGACTCCAGCTTCCAGAGTGACAAGGATGACTCCAAGTCCATGTCGGGTTATGTCTTTACCCTCAATGGAGGGGCGGTTTGCTGGAAGAGTTCCAAGCAAGAGACCGTTCCTGACTCAACTATAGAACCGGAGTACATAGCTGCTTGCGATGCCGCAAAGGAAGCTGTCTGGATGAAGATGTTCCTCACGGAGCTTCAGGTGGTTCCTACCATTGTTTATCCAATACTGCTGTATTGCGAAAACAATGGCGCTATAGCTTTAGTGAAGGAACCCAGATCCGATCAGAAGTCCAGGCACATTTTGAGGCGGTACCACCTGATCAGGGAGATCGTAGATCGCCGGGAGATCGAGGTGAAGAGAGTAAATACGGAAGATAACACTGCTGATCCATTCACGAAGGCCATACCCCAGACTCAGTTCGAGCGGCTGATCGAGATGATAGGTCTTCGATACGCCAGTACATGGCCTTAGTACAAGTGGGAGATTGTTAGTGTATATGCCCTAGAGGCCATTACTGTATCATACTAGCTTGTATATTACTTAATGGAAGCTTGGGATATTCACAGTTGTGTAGACAATCTTGCTCAATATGGTAGTATGCTACTTGGTTTGTTTCTACTTCAATATATGCATGTGTTTCTTTTAACATATCGCTTATACATATTAGTAGAGCCTATAGGATCTTTGCTTGATTACCAGCGTTGTGATGGCAGTCACACTAGTGGGGGCTGGGTAATGTACAAGCACATCGTTATACAGGTCCCTAGTTGTAGGACTATCGAGACGGGGCATCGATACTCCGGAGTAGACTAGCGTATACGCTTCTCATCCCAGCTCGGGAGGTGGTCTGTCCCACAGCCATCAGTACGTCGTACTGGAGATAGAATGCGGGTGCTCGTTATGTTACGAGTACACTGGACATGACTCGTCGGGAACTGTTGGATGGTATTATACCTATCGTCAGTTATCAGTTCCCAGGTGACATGAGTACAGCTTAGTCCATTGACTTGACACTGTCAATTCGCCTCGAGTGTGTTCCCACTGTACTTAGATTACTACCCTACCACAGCTCAAAGGAGTCGTGCAAACAAGTAGAAGTTGGGTGCAGTCCCGAAGCACTTTGAGGGAGTGACGGTTAGACAGGATTCGTCTCTCCCGGTATTGGGGATTGACATCGAGCTGTGTCTAGGAGAGCCATTACACGAGTAGTCCCTGGCCAAGGCAAGCGAGATATACTGGTAGGTTTCCGTTGTTATCTCAGGGTGTTCTGGGCTTCACTCCGACACGACTTGTACCGCTATTGGGGGACTGACGTTCACCACCCCCTAGGCCCGCCATGTGATGTATCAGACGAACAGACTGGACTGTACGGAGATTGTCACATACAGGCCCAGTAGGAGTTCGGATGGGTTTATCTCATCGGCCTTCTTATCGACATCTACCTGGGGAACGTTACGTACAGCTAGTACCCCTTGCGGTCTGTGGTTAAACCCACTGCCAGCGTAGTGTCGAGTCTTTAGAGTCCCACAAAGAGAGTTTCCCTGCAATGAGCGAAACGTGTAGAGGCCGTATGGTTTTTATGGCAGGGCTGCGATCACTTACGTGCACTTGTGTGCGTATGCTGTTCGGGCAGGCAATACTAGTGGGCTTTGGTTTAAGCCGGATCCTAGTATTGCACGGATGGATTTTTTTTGTCTTCTGTGCATTCGCATTCTACGGAATGCGGATGCGGGTGTGTATGCACAGTTTTGAGGAGCGATAAAGGAGGAGGTGCTTCATTAGGCTTTTGGCAGATGGTTCGGCCAAAACCGCTATGTGGCAGGCTCATTAGGGTTTTGGCAATTCGTTCGGTTCAAAACCATTATGAGCCGGAGACATTACTTACTAATCTTTTCAGCGATAATTTTATGATGGCTAATTGCTTTGACCATTTGACCACCTTGACCACTCTTGACTTTGTTGACCCATTGACCAAAGTTGACCTTGACCTCCATGAAAGGTCTACACTCTTCTTTGGTTTTCTTTTTCATTTTGGATTATGATAATGGTCATGTCAATATAGTTATCAACTTTATCATGATAGGATTTGTAATGATGTTGTTTAGTATTATTGCAACCATGGTGCCTTTTTTCTTTAGTTGATAATTTCATTTCTCTTTTCTTATTCTCTCTCTTGCAAGTGAGAAGAAAGAAAGAGAGCTCCATGGTTGCTTGATCTCCTTCATCTTCCTCCTCATGAAATATTCTTTTGATCTCATGTGTTGAGAGAAAAAGAATCCACATAGACAAAAACTTCCATCAACCTCATCTACATAACCTAGGACTTCAAGACTAGCGATCTTGTTGCCCTAGTTGCCTCGGCTCGAGGTGGAGCTCTGTGTACATCTCTCGGGTGGATCGCCTTCGACTCAAGAAGGCCGCGGAGGTGACCAAGATCTGGATCGACCCTCGGAGCGTGGATGGGTGAGCCGGACAGCGGAGAGAAGATCCGAAGGACCGGTTTCGTGAGGTATAATTTCTACGGCATAGTAGTTAACGCCTCTCGTAGTTTGTTAGTTTATAGTTTAGCAAAGATCCGGCTTTTAGTCCATGTTGCCTCTGCGCTTAAAAAATAGTTTTTCGCCGTTTCCGCCTCTCCGTAAGAACCGGGGTGAGCAACGTGGACTTACGATATATAATATAGCCGGATTATTAAATCAAGTGTTAGTTTAATAATTTAATATATAATTATATATGTGATATATTACATTACATTAACTAATATAAGCTCACTTAAATGATTCTTTTCTCACTTGATGATACATTGATATATATGTGATATATGTTAAATGTATTATTTTCTTTTGTTACAAAATTATATATATATGTGATATGTATAATTGTAACATGTTAGGTTACAAATGCAACTAGGGTTTATGAGATTAAACCATGCTTGGGTTTATGGTTGGATTTATATTTATTTTGGTAATTCAAATTGAATGGATTAAATCATGAATGAGCTTTGAAGAAGCTTCATGAACTTTTGACTAAGTCCACCTCTTTGGATATTTCTAAGATATTTTTTAACCCAACCCTAGCCCTAACTCATGGTTAAGTCTCTACAAGGGTTAAGCATGCAATGCTTAACCCATGGTTGCTTTTCTAACCTCAACAATAATTCATTCATCACAATTCGTTATCACTTGAGCTTGAGCTTCATCTTCTTCTTCCTCTTCACAATAGCTCACTAGCCTTTTCTTTTGTGATGAATTAAAGTGAGATAAAGAAAACTAAAGAGAGTAAAATTCTTACTTTATCATCCTCATCTATTCTAGCCACTTAGATTAGGGTGTTTGCTTCACTAATACCTCATTAGTGAAGTAAAAGCTTGGGTTTGTGATTCCTCAAGGTAGATCATCTTTGATTATGAAGACTACAAGTAAGGATGCCTCATTCACCTTATGGAGCCACTCTAAAGTCCGGAAGCATGATGATCGCGATGAAGGGACCTCAACTAGGAGCTTTAGAAGTGAAGGAGAGGACTACAAAGGTTGTAATCCCTAATCACTTAGTAGTAAAGTTGCTTGCTTTTAGTTTATAACCTTATTTCTCTAGTAAAGATCCTTGCTTAGGTTTTTTGGCACTTTTAAATTTTGAAATACGGCATGTTTGATGCCTTGTAGAACCTTCATCTAGTGCCTAAGAACCTTACAGTGGTATCAGAGCCTAGCTAGAGCATTAGGCATTGCGTAGGCGAAATTAAATGTCCGAACGAACTCCGAATAATTGATTTTTCCCACTTTTTGAAAAAAATTTCAAAAGTAAAAACTCTTCATGTTAAAAATATTCAGAAAATCATGCAGGTAATTCTATAGACACAACTAAAGAACAAAACCCTAACTCGTCTATGTGACTACGGATCTGCGGCTAAAACATGGTTTTGGCGGCGGATCCTCGGCGCCACTTAAGAGGCTTGGGTCAGGCCTTTCAGCTGTTGTTCCGTAGCTACTGGGGCATGTTTCTGGGAATTTTTAATTATGCTTAAGTGTTGAGCTATCTGGGAATTTTGGGAATTCGTTGATTCGATCGAATTTTTTAACGTCGTCTAGCATTCTGTAATGAGATACAATAATTTGAATCTACAAATTTGTTTGTTGAGTGTAAATCTAACATTTCGGTCTGTGTTGTAATCGGAAATCTTGTTGAATTATCCGACTTATTTTGAAAAGTGTTTTCATGGGTGAGACCTAAATGCGAGCTTTACATTGTTAGGCATGAAATCTTGGATATGTGACATCCCGGGTTTATGTTGTCTAAGGGCAGTTACGAGTCTAATTGTTGTAGTTTTACATTTTTCTTTTCTGCGACCGTAAGTGTAGTATGTGGTGTATCGCCGGTTTCGTTGCTATACATCAACGACAATCGGGATACGCATACTTACTTACGTAGATGATATGTGATATTATGTGTTGCTGTGATATGTTATATTGGATCGTCGTGTTTTGGATAGCCGGGGGTTTTATGTGAGACGAGGGTTTTTATTTTCATTCATGTAAAATTCATTATATGTAATATTCTTTTATTAGGGCACTTCTAGGTTGAGGAAGATGTCGCCATTGTATATTATTTACTATTCCGCATTAGGATAGACCCAAGGAGGGGACCACAAGTAACCGGGTTCTAGGGTCCAGTGGGAGACCAACTCGAGGAGTCAAGTTCGGGTCTCCTAACTCTAGAACTGGTAGGGTTGCTTGCCACTCTCGTAGGGGTCTACGGATGTGTGTTTGGCTATTCATCGCAACCGTGGAATCCGTGTTTTATCCAGGCTCAAAATAAAACACGGACCTCCTATTGTTAGTTATATGTATGCCCTAGAGGCCATTACTGTACATTGGATGTATATTGTAGTGGATGCTGGGACATATATAGGGAGAACTTTCTTACTCGACATGATAGTATGCTATCTGGTTGATCTTTACCTTAACGTGTACACTGATTGTCTCTCTGTTACATGTTGGTAAAGCCCTTAGGATGTGTACTTGACTACCTGGACTATGATACGGATCATACTAGTGGGGACATGGTAGTCCATAAGTACATCCTTCAAGGTCCCTAGTCGTGGGTGTATCGAGACGAGGCATCGATATACCAGAGTAGACTAGCGTATACCTTCTCGACCCATACAGATGGGCGATGGATGATCCCATATCCATTGGTGTTTGACATCGGAGATGA
Source organism: Agapanthus africanus (assembly GCA_030015575.1). Classification (NCBI taxonomy): domain Eukaryota; kingdom Viridiplantae; phylum Streptophyta; class Magnoliopsida; order Asparagales; family Amaryllidaceae; genus Agapanthus; species Agapanthus africanus. The sequence goes on along the minus strand of JASDDO010000012.1, from coordinate 296,165,222 downwards.
TATACGGGTGCTCAGTGGAGACTGGGTACACTGGACAGACTCGCAGAGAACACCGAGATGGTATTATACCTTACGTCAGATGGCAGTTCTCTAGTGACACTGGTACAGGTTAGTCTGTAGACCCGAGATCGTCATAGAGTCTTGTGTGATTCCCACTGTGCTTTGATTTCCACCTGACCACGTCCAAGAGGGCGTGCAAAACGGTGGTTTTTGGGTACAGTCCCGAATCACATGAAGGCAATGAGCGATAGGAGGGGATTCGTCTCTCCTGGTATAGGGAGTTGATGTTGCGCTGTGTTCGATTGGCTATAACCGGAAATCCCTGGCCAGGGTTGTTGAGATTTACCGGGAATTGTTACCAGTATTTTCTCGAATTGTTATAGACCACATATCGACACGACTTATCGAACTATTGGGGTCTGACGTTTACCACCCCTAGGCGAGATATGCGACATATCAGACGACGAGACCGGACTGTACGGTAAGTGTTACTGGTTGGATTCACAGGAGTGTGAGAGGGCTTGCTCGTCGATCTTCTGATCGCTCAATACACGGTTGGCCGTTACATTTAGCAGACCGCTTGCGGCTTATGGGTGTTTGATATGATCATCATCTGCTGCCGGCGTATTGACGAGTCTTTAGAGTCCTACACAGAGGTTTCCTTGCTCAAGCGAAATGAAATAGGAGCGCATATGAGATATGTGCGGGACCGAGAATAATGCGTGTATGTGATACCGTATTTCATTGTCGTGATGAATGTATCGATTGGTTGTATGTGATATAACCTAGTTATCGAATCAAGGATTGATTCGGTAAGCCGATACATAGGATACTAGTCGGTTATATGCGATATGACCGGATCGTTAAATCAAGTGTTGATTTAATGATTTAATGTATAATTATATATTTGATATATTACTTTGCATTAACTAGTATTGGTTCACTTTAAATGGATTTTCTCACTTGAATTGTGCAAGTTGTATATGTGATATACTATTGTGCACATGATTGTATCATGTTTGATGATACATACTTATTTGGTTAAGTGTAAAGAATTAAACCATGGTTAAGTTGATGATTAAGGTTTTTCTTATTCATTCATTTATTTATTTATTCTTTTTGGAAATTAAAAGGATAAATAGATATGGTGGCTTTCTTTGTATCTTTCATGAAGCTTCATGAAGTGTTGAAAGTTTGACCAGTTTTGTCTCATGCTTAACCCTAACCATTCCACTTAACCATGATTCATTCTCTACACTTAACCATGGTTTGTATATGATAAGTATTCATTTTCTTTTGTATTTTAAATAACTTATCATATTCATCTTCTTCTTCTTCTCCATCTTTACAAAGAAGAAAAGCTTGCACCATCAATGGTGATTTGATAAAAAGAGTGAGAAATCCAATTCTAAAGTGAACCCACCTCCTATTTCTTCATCCTCTACCTCTTGCCAAGTAGTATAGGGTGTTATCTTCACAAGTTTCATGACTTGGTGAAGTTGAAGCTTGATCTTGTGATGCCTCGACGTAGATCATCTTCGGCATCGTAGTCGATGACGTAGCCCGCCCATTTCTCCGAGGAAGCCGACGCTAGAGCCCGGGATTGGATTTGGACAGCAAGGGGACTTCATCATTGAGCTATGGAGGTGGAGAACCGGATCTACAAAGGTTGTATTTCCGTTCACTTAGTTAAATTGTTAACTAGCTTCTTGTTTCGCCTAAAATTCTAGTCGACGATCCGTATTAGGGTTTCTCGGCACTTGTAAAATTTGAAATTGGCATTGTTGATGCCTTGTGAGACCTCTTGAGAGTGCCTAGGAACCCTACAGTGGTATCAGAGCCTAGTTAGAGCCTTAGGCGATGCGTAGACGGAATTAGAAGTCCGATCGAACCAAAACCCAAACCCAAAAATGCTCTCTGTACTTTTTTGAAAATCGTGGTTTTTTGAGAATTAAAAATATGCAGAAAACACAGTAGAATATTCTAAGAATTACTATATAAAACGGGACCTCTGAATCGGTAATAGTGCGGCGGAACCGCGGCATATGCATGCCTAATACGGCGGTTCCGCGGCAAGTTGGTCTCTTCAGACACTTTTTTCTGCACAGTAATTCTTGTATTTTATTGTTGGTGTTTCTGGGAATTTTTAATATTTATTCAAGAGTTGAATTTTCTGGGTTGTTTTAGGGACTCGGTGTTTCGATCGGATTGTCTAATTTTGTCAGTGTGTTTTTCCGGGTATTTTTAGAATATGTTAAAAAGTTCGGCCGGACATAAATACCCACTTTTTCCCCTGCCGGGAAATTTCCAATTGTTGGATATTTCTGTAGTTTAATTACGTTCTAAGTAGTGCAAGTAATGCAATGGTCCCTCTAGAAGACAACAAACCTTAACTCGATTATGTGACCGTCTTAAACTGCCCTTTGAACCTTCGGGTTTGGGGCAGTACGGCGTGCCACATGTGAGGCGTTGGCTTGACCCTTCTATGGCTGGACCATTGGTACTGAGGCATGAAGTGAATGTCTTTGAACTTATTTCATGTGTTGAGTTGTTTCGGGAAAACTTTGGTGTTTGATTGTTCGATCGAAAATTTTAACATTTTCTATTTATCCGGAATGTGATACAATACTTGGAATTCACAAATAGTTATGAGATAACTGAATGAATGTTATAAACATAGCAGTTTAGTCTCACTTGATCGGTTGCCACGGAATTTTGATGAGATCAAAAGTCCGTCGCAATCACGTAGCGTACGCGGATACTCACCGGGTAAACTTAATAGACAGCCTCACCCCATAGCCCCGACTAAGTGACTGTAGGAGAACCCCGTCGCCGAAAGCATCCGTATGGGTGCTCGCGGTAACGGTGTTCCACCTTGGTGCACTTCGTCGACGGTATCGGGGGTGCAGCCGCCTACTAAAGTTTGCGACGAGCATTCGATCAGAATGTCGGGAATCCCGTTGAATTGCCCGACATGATATTGAAAAGTGTTTTCGATAATGAGACTAAAATGCAGGGTTTATAATTGTTAGGCATGCGATGTCTAAGTATTTCATTTGATTAGGCATGCGATGTCTAAAGTGTTTGCGGATTCCAACTGTTGTAGTTTTACACTTTCTTTTTTTTTACCGTAAGTGTAATATGTGATATCGCCGGTTTCGTTGCTATATGTCAACGACAATTGGGATGCGCATATTTACTTACGTTGATGAAATGTGATGTTTTGTGTTGCTGGATATGTTATATTGGATCGTCGTGTTAGAATAGCCGGGGGTTTTATGTGAGATGAGTGTTTTTCATTTTCATTCATGTAAAAACTTGTATGTAATATTCTTTTATTGGGGCACTTCCAGGTTGCGGAAGATGTCACTTTTTGTATATTATTTACTTTTCCGCACTAGGATAGACCCAAGGAGGAGGGCACAAGTAACCGGGTTCTGGAGTCCAGTGGGAGACCAACTCGAGGAGTCGAGTCCGGGTCTCCTAACTCTAGAATTGGTAGGGTTGCTTGCCGCTCTCGTATTGGTCTAGGGGTGTGGGTTTGGCTATTCATCGCGACCGTGGAATCCGTGTTTTATACTGGCTCGTATTGAAAACACGGACATCCTAGTATATCCAAAATTTCATATGATTCTTCTGCTGCGATATCTATGATGTGATCATGTGATGTTCTGTGATAGATACAGTATATAGTATATATGATATATTATATAGGCGTTACTTATGTTTTACACCCGCGCTAGCCCTGCCCCCTCTGCCGTTAGTTACCTAACCTAACGGTGCACGAGAGGACATCGAGGCGAATGCGGATGGCATAAGTGTACGTCGTATTTATCTGTGATGTTTAGGTACTTATATGATGGGAATTCATTAATATGATTAATGAAAATAAAATAAACCTAAGATGTTGTGGAATCGAATTTCTAAATAAAACAGGTAGCTACAGTTCTTGCTTTGCATCGCGGTGTTCCCTGTAGAACATCCTGCACCTTATTCGATAAGGAAAGGACCGAGATCCCTTCACCGGGAGTGACTCCTTTAGCAATAACTGGCAGATGCTACTACCCTCGGTTTGTCTTTTGATTGCTTCTATAGTTTCTGCTTTGCACAGTGATATATATGATATATCCCGCACCTCATTCGACGAGGAAAGGACTGACGATCCCTTCACCGGGAGTGACTCCTTTAGCAAAACTAAAAAAGCCTCAAAAGCACTCCATTTTAAAATCATTTGATTCTACAACGATATCAAGTTCATTACGGAATAGGTTTTCAGAAAAACCTGTCGTAGCCCTCCGTCATTTCAGATAAGTGGTAGTTAGTATTCGTGCTACGTTTGTTGGCCTGCGTCAAGGCGTAGTGTGCGGTAGCTAACTAGTATTTATCTGCTTATGCATATGATGCAGATTGGATTAGGGTAGTCGTGCGACTTTGTTGGCCTGCGTCAAGGGTCGTGCGGGTGGGTTTAATTCAATCAGGAAATGACGGGTTGAACTTGACTAGCGGACTATGGTTTGTTGGCCTGCGTCAAGGTCATAGGATGCTAGGGGCAAAACATTATCGGGAATTTCAAGTGTTGAAATTTGCAATGAGATTGCATACCTTCTATGAGATAGTTGGATCCCGATACCCACTGCGAGTAATTGTTACTCCTGGGAGAGTCTTACACATTACAATTAGCCGATCAAGTAGGTGTCTAGAAAGGTGTTAACGAGGTTACGCCTCTGGGAAAATGAGGTTTACATTAAATAGGTTCGTGCGAAATCATGGGGGACCTCCCTCAAAGTACCGACACTGGCCTGGCTGAAAGATTGGCGAACTTGTAGTGTGTAATTAATCCCAGCTAGTCTTTCCTTTTAGGGTTTGAAGGAAGATTTGATAAAAACAGTGGGAGCCATCCTGATTAGATAAAATAATAACCAATCTATTCTCAGAAGAGCGCACGCTGAGTGTTTTCTTCTATCTTTCTCCAGGTAGCGACCATATCACGCTGTTCAGTTGATAAAACTGCACATTTGTATTACATTTTTCCTACCATTTTCATAATAAAATAAGGACTTTATTATAATATATTATACTTATGAGGGTTTATGTGTAAAAACATATTTCCATGTGTTAATATATTTTAATTATCATTTTGGTAGGAAAATGTATGCAAATATTATTGACCTAATCCTAGTAGAACAAAGTCTACTAAAATCTTATTTGAGTTGTTGTGCAGAATTTTCCAAGTTGTTATGCAGAATATATCAAAGAAATCAAGCTGTTGAAGAAATCTTGCCAAATTAAGAAGCAAACTTAGAGACCAAGTCTGGAAGCAACCGAGAGAAGATTTCTGAAATATGAAGGTGCCTAGGATTGCCACATGTCACAAGATGCAAGCACAAGAAAAATCATAAAGAGATCTCACCCTTTTAGCGCGGATCCGCGGCCCTAGCCACCATTTTCCGCGGATCCGCCGCACTTCCAGGGAGTTAGGGGTAGAGGATTTTTGGGGTGAATCTATGCAATATTTTACCAAGTTTTCAACCAAAATATTCTGGCTTTGCACTATAAAAAGGCACCGAGAGTCTCTTGGAAAAATCATCAAGCCGAAGAGATCACGAAGTCCAAGACGGCTCACGCATCCAGGCTGATCATCAACGGTTCATCTACCTCTTTAGAAGAGATCGAGAAGCAAACTAGGTTTTTGTAATCATTTTCTAAGGAATCAAAGTGTACTTGATCTTGTTGATTAATAAAGGTAGTTCTTTTTCTTATTCTATTTCTTCGTAGTTTAATTATGCATTTTCTGTTAGTGTATATGCCCTAGAGGCCATTACTGTATCATACTAGTATGTATATTACTTAATGGAAGCTTGGGATATTCACCTTGTATATACAATCTTGCTCAAAATAGTAGTATGCTACTTTGTTTATTTCTACTTCAATGTGTACATGTGTTTATCTTTGTATATTGCTTATACATATTAGTGGAGCCCTTAGGATCTTTGCTTGATTACCAGCGATGTGATGGCCGTCACACTAGTGGGGCTGGGTAATCTAGAAGCACATCCTTATGCAGGTCCTTGGTCGCAGGACTATCGAGACAGGGTATCGATACTCCGGAGTAGACCAGCGCATGCGCTTCTCATCCCAGTATGGGAGACGGTCTGTCCCACAGCCGTCAGTACGTCGTACTTGAGATAGTATGCGGGTGCCCGTTAGGTTACGGGTACACTGGACAGGACTCGTCGGGAACTGACCAGTTGGTATTATACCTATCGTCAGTTATCAGTTCCCAGGTGACATGAGTACAGCTTAGTCCGCTGACTTGACACTGTCACTTCGCCTCGGGTGTGTTCCCACTGTACTTTGATCACTACCCTACCACGGCTCAAGGGAGTCGTGCAAACAGGTGGTGGTTGGGTGCAGTCCCGAAGCACTTGGAGGCAGTGACGGTTAGACAGGATTCGTCTCTCCCGGTATTGGGGGTTGACATCGCGCTGTGTCTAGGAGATCCATTACACGAGTGGTCCCTGGCCAGGGCAAACGAGATATACTGGTAGGTTTCCAGTGTTATCTCACGGTGTTTTGGGCTTCGCTCCGGCACGACTTGTACCTGTCACGACCCGAAAGAGCACGTGACTGGCACTTGAACCATATGAAGTCTATAGGACCCCATCTGATCCAAGTAAGCCAAAAGCCCAGAAATCTAAAACCATTTTTAAGAATAAGTAAAGAAACTGGTTTAAGAAGTGAAGAAAAACATGTTTGAAATCAAGGTTTTAAAATAACTAAGCCGAAGGTGCGTTTTAAAAACAGTAAATCTTTTCTAAAAATTTCGGCAGAGTTTCTTTTGTAAAACTGGCCCCGAATGGGGTACAACAAGGATAACAATATATATATGCAATGATAAAGGCATCCCCAAGCGGGAGCTAGCTCTTCGTCAATCGACGGTCACAACCACACAATGATATGATAATATACAACGCCAAGTGGCGAGGATCAAATCCAAAAGACAGCTCAAAAGCAATAAGAAAACCGCAATACTACTAGCGCGACTCTAAGGTCGAAATAATACAACACTGTCTAAGTCTGAAACAATATACAAGTTTTGGTTGATGGACAATTCTAGATACAATAATAATACATGAACAATGGCGGATCTGATACAAAGAACCCACCTAACCAAGCAAGTCACCCAAATGAAGCAATGTGCCGGAAATGCCGCTATGGAATCTGTACGGCAAAACCTGCAAGAACTGGGGCACAACGGGGGTGAGTTGCCAACTCGTGAATAGAAAGATATCTACAAGCAGGAATCGAATGCATGACCCATCCTAGGTCAATACGATCAGATATAAATAAACCTCAATATGAATAAAGCCGAAACATGCTAACTGGCAATGTAATCTCTATACATGAGTGTAATGCCAAGTAATCGTGTCAGTGCCTCAGGTAATAGCATGTCATGAATATGAGGTATAACCACTGTAATCACATCTGCGCATACGTGGATCCCGTCCACTCGTCACCCACTGACGATAAACATCATGCAAGTAAATATCACAAGCCTGTGCATGGAAATATAATATGAAGATATAACCACCCGTGTCCTTCGCGACACATCAATCATGGAACCAGGGTGCCCAGCATCGACACCCGAAAACATCATGAAAACCGTGCCCAGCATCGGCACGTAAATCCTCATATATCGGGCTCCGTCAGTCCGGATCGGCCCGCGGCCCCCGGCGGTACGCCCATCTCTCGGCTCCAGGCGGTATCCCCCGGATATCCGCCGAGCTCAAATACAATCACCGGTAGGTACTCGCCCGCCTCCAGGCTCAATCGGCATAACCCATCGATCATCTCGCCGAGGGGAACCATACCGGGTCCACCATGTACCCGCAATCGGCTCATCCGCGCCTCGATTCGGGTGTCACATGTCGCTCTCAGCACCGAGAAAACACATGGTGGACGCACTGAAATATCATATCAAGGGAACCGGGTTTTAAAGTAATGATATATTCTCTTTTTAAAACATCCTCGGTTCCCAAATCCAGAAATAATCATAGAAACCACATATCTCAATGCGTATAATCAAGCATGAAGTGTGCCACATGTAAAGGAAGGTATGTACATCATCATGTCATGCAAGGATCATATACTGAATGCAATAGTACTACAGTGTAGTGACATGGCAATTATCGATGATGAGTGTGTGAGCCGGCAACAAGTGTACGTGGAACATATGCATCATCGATAATGGTGCTGGTGTCCTAGCAGCATGACTGAATATCACAACAATACAAGCGATGCAATGCGGATAGCAGGAATAATGCGGAAACAATGATCAACGCTACAGTACAGAACCTGTCCCAATAGGTATGTCATGTAACCTTGCCTTTTGAAATAAGACGAATCAGGGCTTTTGGTAAAGTAAGGGCTACAGTGTTTTAAGAAAAGATGCATCATTTGAAAATATCCGTATTACCCTTTTTCTTATCTTTAAAATATCCTGATTCGTTAGTTTTGAAAAAGGTATGACTCGGTCTAGTCCAATGTCTACTGAGAAATCTAGACAGGAGGGGTATGAAACCACCTAATCTGAGTCAATATATATATAAGTATAGGTATGATAGTCGGTGATCTCGCCTCAATACCATATCGTAAGATATCCTCAAGTATGAATGTGGGTAAAGCACATGTCCAAAGGCCCGCTAAACTATCATATCGCACCTCAAGGGCAACTATGTCACATCGCCGATCTCACGGCCTCACATCAAGTATCATCACAAATCCACGTATCATCCTCAATCCCGTATATAAACACATGGTCTCATACCCACGTGTAGATATACACACCATCATATGAAAGAATGAATGCAAGAATGTGTATAGGTATATGTGTAAGTGTAGGTATAAGTGCAATCGCTACCCTAGGGTTCGCACTGTACTACACCAATATAATCTGAGCATCAAAGCTACCAATATCAATATCAATAATCCTAACCACACATAATAATATACGTGTGTATACGTATTCGTATACAACACCACGGACTGCGGGGGTGCTATACGCCATCCACCCGACTTCTCCCCGTAGATATAAATCTACTCACCTGCATCCTGCGTGTCGGTATCGATATCACCGTCATCTTCCGCATCGCCTCGGATCGTCGCGGTGTACCTACACATATCACACGTATCGCATCGCATCAAAACCAAATCAAAATACGCAAAACCAAATACTGAATTTAAGGCAGCAACCCATGAAAACGATCCCAGATTTCGTCTCAGGCCAAATCAGGGCAAATCAACAACTCTAGGGTGCTATATATGATGTATTTGAGCTACTGGACCAACCCCGAAGCATTCCACCTTCACTTGGCCGGCCAAAACACTCCCAAAACCGGCCTCGCCGGCCCCCCTAAGCCCAATGGGGTCCGTTTGGTCAGGGTAGCCTCCTATGGTCTCAATTTGGTCCCTGGTATTGTTGAATTTGCCTGAAACAGTCCCAGCACATTCCAGATTTCCCTGCACGCTCCAGGTTATCACAAACCGACATGAAAGTCCCGTAATTCCGTATTTTTGTGTTTCAGGTTGTGCTAGGTCAGGGGATTGGTCAAAATAGGGTCTAAGGTCACCTTCTAAGCTCAATTGCAAAGTCACAACTCAACTTTCCCCTTATCCTCTTTAGTTTTGTCCAAAGTGCACAAAATCACACGATATCGATATGAAACTTGAATTAAACCTTAAATACAACAATTAACACTCTAATTGAGAAGAAATTACCTCACATGAACCTCATGAATTCTCAACAGCACCAAACACCACCTTTTCTTAGTCCATTGCATAGATCTTGGGCTTGTGGGCAATTTTTGTGAAATGGAGTTAAGGTTTTGAGTTTGGTTTCATGGTGATGTGGAGAGTTTTTGAAGGAGGAGGAAGAAGAAGGAAGTGAGCAGCAGCAGCCGCAGGAAATGAGGGAGGAGAGGGAGAGAAAACAACTAGGGAAATAATGAGGGTATGGTTCAAAAAGGTGGGGTTGACCTTGCCTCTCTCTCTCATCATGCACCTACTTTTCCTTTTCTTTTCTTTTCCTTTTTTTTTCCAAATCCTTCTCACACCAATAGTATCCCCAAAGTAACATGGTAGAAAAATGTAACACAAGTCCAAAATGATATGTGCACAATTTTTCACAAAAAGCCAAAAATCCGATTAGCGATTTTTAATCGCGATTAGCGCTAAATTAGCATATAAATGATCACAAACACTTAAAAATGGCATAATTACAATAAATAACCCATTTTAGAATTTTCCATAATTTTTCTCCATTTATTTGCATTTAAATATTAATTTAATATTAAAATAATCAATAAAATAATATTAAATTATAAAAATTTCTAAAAATAATATTTTATTATTTTGGAATGTTACAGTACCGCTATTGGGGGACTGACGTTTACCGCCCCCTAGGCCCGCCATGCGATGTATCAGACGAACAGACCGGACTGTACGGAGAATGTCACACTCAGGCTCAGTAGGAGTTCAGATGGGTTTCGCCTCGTCGGTCTTCTTGTCGGCATTACCTGGGGACCGTTACGCACAGCTAGTGCCGCTTGCGGTCTGTGGTTAAACCCACTGCCAGCGTAGTGTCGAGTCTTTAGAGTCCCACACAGAAAGCTTTTCGCCTTTAGGCAAAAGAGTAGAGGTCGCATGGTATTGCGACAGGTCGCATGGTTTTGCGACAGGGTTCGGTCACATCCGTGCACTTGTGCACGTACAGTGTCCGGACAGTTTACACTAGCGGGCTTTGGTTTAAGCCAGATCCTAGTGTACCTTATGGGATTGGATTTATCCAGTTTGCATTCGTGTTCCTCGGAACGCGGATGCGGGTGTGTATGCACAGTTGACAGGGAGGCACAGACAGCGGATTCTCATTAGGGTTGTTGACAGTTGACCGTTGACTTTTTGACTTTTTGCTCAACCCTAATGAGAATATGATATGTGATTAACTATTATATTAATTAAGTATTATGGTGACTTGGTTGTTGACTTTTGTTGACTTTGTTGACTTGTTGACTTTTGTTGACTTGTTGACTTTGTTGACCGGTTGACTAGGCTTGACTAGTTGACCATCATGATAACCATGGCTATCATTTCATGCCAAAGACTTTTTATTTGCTTGTTCATTTGAGTAAAATGAGTGCATGACATGATAAAGTTATGGTTGCTTCAACCATCACACATAAGATTTTTTTGATATGATGAGTTATGATTACTTTGGATTATAAGAGGGTGAGAGACAAAAGAGAGCCTCATTCTTTCTTGCTCATTCTCTCTCTTGTTCTTGAGCTCTTCACTTTGCTCTCACTCTCATTCTCTTGCTCCCTCTCTTGACTCTATGGTTCATATCTCTCATGTGTTGAGAATCAAGAACCATAGATAAAATCCCATTCTATTTCTACTCTACTCATTCTAGTTCACTAGGTTTAGCAAACCAAGTGAACTAGTTTCTTCAAAGAACGAAGAAGGAGCTAAAGGTTGGAGCTTTCAAGTGGATCTATCTTCGGCGTACGGAGACGACGAGAAGGAGCCATCGGACCACCACCGGAGCTTGAAGAGAAGGAGTTCAAGACAAGCTAGGTATAACCATCTTCATCCGAGTAGCAAAATCTCTTTAGCAAGTTTGCTAGTTTAGTTTAGACACGATCCCGACCTTGTTTAGTCCATGTTGCCTCTTGCGATAAAAATTTGTTTTTTATACCGTTTCCGCCTCCCCGTAAGCACCGGGGGTCGCAACGTGGACTTACAGTGGTATCAGAGCCTAACTGAACTTAAACTAGCTTGGTAGTGAAGTGTAACGAAGTTCGGAAACGAAAAATCACAAAACCGGAAAAATTACAAAACCTGAGTTTCTGTTGATTTTTTTTGGCTCAAAATGAAAAACTTTATACTTGTAAAATCGTCTCAGGGTTTTGTGAGTGCACCCATGAAAAACGATCCACTGTTGCGCTCAAACCGCCGCCCTTCCGCGGCACGAGGTAGGCATGTGCCGCGGAACCGTCGCGCTTTGTCGTCTTCTCTGCATCGTTTTTCGTGCAGTGTGTGTCTGTGTTGGTTTTGGGATTTTTGAAATATATTATATGTGCCCAGATTTTCCAGAAAAGAAATTCACTTTTGGGGTCCTATAATTTCGTATTTTTTCCGAACTTCACTACACTTTGACTATGATGGTTATATCTGTGATGTTTGCATGTATTGAACGTCGGCTAATCGCTATAAGTCGATTAGTCGGGGTTATACATGATCTGTGTTTGATATTGGAATGTGTATATAAATATGTTGGATTGTCGCGGGTGAATAGCCGGGGTGGATGTGAGATGAGCTTTTGTTTTTCTTTCATTCATTGTAAATTTGTAAATTGATGTAATAATTATTTGTATGGCCGCACAACCGGGTCGGGGTTGTAGCCGTCATTGTATAATTTCTTTTTACTGTTTTTGCTCCTAGGATAGACCCATGGAGGGGTGCACAAACTACCGGGTATGCCGAAGTGTCGAGTGGCCTACTCATGGAGATGAGGGAGGTTGCTACGCTTCGGGTACTTGGCGGGTAGTTTGCCGCACCCGTAGGGGTCTTGGGTGGGGTATTGGCTATTCACCGTGACCGTGTAATCTGTTTTTGTTACAGGCTCGTACAAATTACAGATTCCTAGTATATCCAATGTATTTATCTGTGATCTGAAATGTTTATCATTGCAGTATTTCTATATATGATATTATTTAGGCGTTGCTTATGTTTTACAGACGCGCTAGCCCAGCCCCCGCTCTGTCGTTAGTTAAGTAACCTAACGGGTAATGACGGGGCCCAGTGGCGAATGCGAATGGCATAAGCGTACGTCATATTTTGGTTGTTTTCTGCAATGGTAGGATTAAATGATGGGACGCATTAAAAGAACTAATGCAAGAATATCACGCATTAAAAGAACTAATGCAAGATAATAAACCAAGCTAAAGTCGTTGGAACACTTTCGAAAAACCACTCGGTTCTTTTCAAAACAAACTTTTAAAATACGGAGTTTGAGCCACTCCATTTAAAAGCTATCTCGTTCCATCGACCAAATCAAGTTCACCACGTTCACGGTTTTTGCCAAAACCATTCGTAGCCCTCCGTCGTTTCGTATGAATATTCAATAGTATTCAAGCTGTGTTTGTTGACCTTCGTCAAGGCATAGTGATTGCAAGCTGTTGGGTATTCATATGTAGCATAGATAGATGCGTTGGTTTGGGACATTCGCATTACCTTGTTGACCTTCGTCAAGGGTAAATACGGGTGGATTCAAATTAACCTGGATAATGACGGGCAGAACTTGACATGTGACTTATGATTTGTTGACCTTCGTCAAGGTCATAAGAGCATGGGGCAAAAATCCACATCGGGAGTTTCATAAGTACTGAAACTTGCTAGATTTGCATACCATTTGGAGTGTGGTGATTCTGGTAGGATTCCTTCAGTTTCGTCACGCGATGATATTTGGATCCCGATCCTACTGTGAGTATATGCTACTCCTCGGGAAATTTCTCGCTAAACGATCAATACTATAAACCTAGTAGGTGCCTAGAAAGGTGTTAGCGGGGCTACGCCCCCAGGGAAAAGAGGTTCTCTAATTAAGGAACTTCGCGAAAGCGTTGGAAAACCTCCCTCGAAGTACCGACACCAGCCTGGCCGAACGGTTAAGCAAGTATTGTACGGTGGGATTGATCCTGACTAATTCTTCCTTTATGGTTTGAGGAGGGATTCGAGAAACAGTGGGAGCCATCCTGTTTAGACAAACTAAAAACCACTCTAAACTTGCAAGAGCATCATGCTGAGTGTTTTCCTCTTCTCTCCAAATTGCAGCGACCAATCAACATGACTGGACTTAAGTTACTCCTAGATAAAAACAAACTGACAGGGCCAAACTACAAAGATTGGTTCAGGAATGTCAAGATAGCAATCACTTATGACAAGCTGGGGTATCTTCTTACCACCAAAGCTCCCCCTGTCCCTGGTCCAACTTCCAGCGTCGCGGATAAGGAAATCCGCAAGAATTGGGAGATTGATAGCGCGAAGGCCAAGTGCCTCATGCTTGCCTCGATGGACAACGAACATCAGAGGAGGCATGAGAATATGGACATGGAATCCATATTGCTCCATACAAAAGAACTGTATGGAGAGCAATCTCGTATCGCAAGATACGAAGCGTCGAAAAAGTTATTCTCGACAAGAATGGCCGTCGGATCATCAGTAGCCGAGCACGTGCTAAAGATGATCGGCTACATTGAGGAGCTCGCTGACCTAGGGATCACATTGGAGAGTGAGCTATATACGGATATAGTTCTCCTGTCCCTTCCTTCCACTTACGCCCAGTTTATACTGAACTTCAACCTAGAAGAAAAAGAGGTTGAACTTTCAGAGCTCCTCAACATGCTGAGGAGCGCAGAGGGCACCCTACAGAAAGGTAGGGATACATCCACTTTGTTTGTAGGAGGATCATCTTCTTCTAGGTCCAAGGCGAAAGCCAAGGGAAAGAAGAAGAAGGCCCCCGCCAAACCAAGGGGCGGTGTAAGTAAAGTGGATACGAAGGGAAAAGGTAAAGCAACAAAGATAGCGGGGAAGCTTGTGGATAAGGAAGAATGCTTCTATTGTCATAAGAAAGGACACTGGAAGAATGATTGCAGGGCCTGGAAGGCCAGAACACAGGAATTGAAGCAGGTTGCAGCTTCAGCTTCAGGTGTGTATGTTATTGAAAACTGTCTTTCAATAAACTCTACTTCCTGGGTATTGGATACCGGATCAGGATCTCATATCTGTAATTCTTTGCAAGCGTTGAGAAACCGTAGGGTTTTGAAGGAAGGTGACATGACCCTCAGAGTTGCGAACGGAGCTAGCATGGATGCTAAAGCCGTGGGGGACTATCACCTAGGAATGTCAGATGGACATCTTTTGGTTTTGCGTAATTGCTTTTTTGTACCCAACGCAACTTGTAATATCATTTCTGTATCTTTAGTTTCTAAAGAAGGTTATGAATTTGCGTTTGTAAGTAATGTTGTAAACATTCACCTTAATCAAGTTCTGATTGGGTCAGGTACATTGAGTAATGGTATATACGTATTGAACCAACCACAGATTTTTAATGTCCAGAATACACACAAAAGAAAGTCTCCAGAAATAAATCAGACTTTCTTATGGCATTGTAGATTGGGTCACATCAATGAGAGAAGGTTGACGAAGTTACATACAGAAGGGTATTTGAATGCGTTCGAATATCAGTCGTATGCCACTTGTCAATCCTGTCTCAAACGAAAGATGACAAAGACTCCGTTTACTGGACATAGAGTAAGAGCGAGCGAGCTCTTGGGACTCGTACACAGTGACGTGTGCGGTCCAATGTCTACACATGCCCGAAGCGGACATTCTTACTTCATTACTTTTACGGATGACTTCTCAAGGTACGGTTATGTCTTCTTAATGAAACATAAGTCCGAGGCCTTTGGAAAATTCCAGGAGTATAAGAATGAAGTAGAGAAACAGACCGGCAAAAGTATTAAGATTCTAAGATCGGATCGAGGTGGAGAATACTTAACTGCCGAATTCCTGAATTACTTAAAAGAGAATGGTATTCTCTCTCAGCTTACTCCTCCATACACTCCGCAACATAACGGTGTATCGGAGAGACGGAACCGAACCCTATTGGATATGGTTCGGTCCATGATGAGTAACGCTGAGTTACCGCGATCATTCTGGGGATATGCAATAGAAGCAGCTGCGTATCTCTTGAACAAGGCTCCCACCAAGACTGTGCCTACCACCCCATATGAGATGTGGACTGGGAAGAAACCCTGTCTTAAGTATCTTAAGGTATGGGGATGTCCAGCTTTTGTAAAAAAGCAGCATGCGGACAAGCTTGAGGCACGTTCAGTACAGTGTAAGTTTGTGGGATACCTAAGGAACTCCAGGGGGTATCTTTTCTATTCCGCTGAGGAACAAAAGGTTTTTGTTTCTCAGCATGCCCGCTTCTTGGAAACTGAGTTTTTGGAAACCCAGATAAGTGGGAGCACAATAGAACTGGAAGAAGTTCCAGAACCACAGACTGTTACTGAAAGTTTGGTGGAACCAGAGGGTTCAACAGAACAGGACATTCCTACGCCGCTCCGCAGAAGTAGTAGGCAGTCTCATCCGCCCGAGAGATACTACGGTTTTCTCATAGACGGGGATAGAGAGGATTGCATCATAGATTATGATGAGCCTACTAGCTTCCAGCAGGCCGTTCAGAGCGTTGACTCAGTGAAATGGCTGGATGCAATGCAGACCGAAATGGAGTCCATGTACACCAACAAGGTTTGGACGTTGGACATTGCTCCAGACGGGGTAAAACCCGTAGGATGCAAGTGGATCTTCAAAAGGAAGATTGGTGTAGATGGACAGGTTGAGACCTATAAAGCTAGGCTGGTAGCAAAGGGTTTTCGTCAAAGACCTGGCTTGGACTATGACGAAACCTTTTCTCCAGTAGCCATGCTGAAATCCATTCGGATCCTTCTTGCCATTGCTGCCTTCCACGATTATGAGATTTGGCAAATGGACGTAAAGACGGCTTTTCTAAATGGAAATTTAGAGGAGTGTGTCTATATGGACAAGCCAGAGGGTTTCATTCAGAGTGGGAGCAGCGGAAAGGTGTGCAAGTTGCTTAAGTCCATCTATGGACTAAAGCAGGCATCGCGGAGTTGGAACATCTGCTTTGATGAGACAGTCAAAGAATTTGGCTTTATCAAAAATCCAGATGAACCATGCATCTATAGTAGATTTGTAGCGAGAACTGCAGTATTCCTCGTTTTATACGTGGATGACATTCTCTTAATAGGAAATGACATTCATATGCTACAATCTGTCAAGGGGTTCTTGTCACACAGGTTCTCCATGAAAGACCTGGGTGATGCCTCATACATTTTGGGTATCCGGATCTACCGTGACAGATCCAAGAGGATATTAGGACTTTCACAGTCCAGGTACATCGACACCATACTGAAGAGATTCAGTATGCAAGATTCCAAGCGCGGTAACCTACCGGCTTGTCACGGGATCACCCTCTCTAAAGAGATGTCTCCCAAGACTGATTTGGAGAGGGATCGCATGTCTATTATACCCTACGCTTCTGCGGTAGGCTCTATAATGTATGCGATGTTGTGTACCAGACCGGATGTAGCTTATGCACTGAGTGTGGTAAGCCGGTATCAGTCTAACCCTGGGGAGAAACACTGGATAGCGGTAAAGAACATTCTCAAGTACCTGAGAAGGACTAAGGAGATGTTCTTGGTGTATGGAGGAAAGGACCTCCAGATCGAGGCCTTTGCTGACTCCAGCTTCCAGAGTGACAAGGATGATTCCAAGTCCATGTCGGGTTTTGTCTTCACCCTCAATGGAGGGGCGGTGTGTTGGAAGAGTTCCAAACAGGAAACCGTTGCAGACAGGACGATGGAAGCGGAATACATCGCTGCATCAGATGCCGCAAAAGAAGCTGTCTGGATGAGGAAGTTCTTGGAAGAACTTCAGGTGGTTCCGTCCATTGTTGATCGAATACCTATGTATTGCGACAACAACGGGGCTATAGCTTTAGCGAAGGAACCCAGGTCCCATCAGAGATCCAGGCACATCTTGAGGCGGTATCACCTGATCAGGGAGATCGTGGATCGCCAGGAGATCGAGGTTCGGAGAGTAGCTTCAGAAGACAACACTGCAGATCCATTCACCAAGGCCCTACCCCAGACTCAGTTCGAGCGACTGATCGAGATGATAGGTCTTCGATACGCCAGTACATGGCCTTAGTGCAAGTGGGAGATTGTTAGTGTATATGCCCTAGAGGCCATTACTGTATCATACTAGTATGTATATTACTTAATGGAAGCTTGAGATATTCACCTTGTATATACAATCTTGCTCAAAATAGTAGTATGCTACTTGGTTTATTTCTACTTCAATGTGTACATGTGTTTATCTTTGTATATTGCTTATACACATTAGTGGAGCCCTTAGGATCTTTGCTTGATTACCAGCGATGTGATGGCCGTCACACTAGTGGGGCTGGGTAATCTAGAAGCACATCCTTATGCAGGTCCCTGGTCGCAGGACTATCGAGACAGGGCATCGATACTCCGTAGTAGACCAGCGCATGCGCTTCTCATCCCAGTGTGGGAGACGGTCTGTCCCACAGCCGTCAGTACGTCGTACTTGAGATAGTATGCGGGTGCCCGTTAGGTTACGGGTACACTGGACAGGACTCGTCGGGAACTGACCAGTTGGTATTATACCTATCGTCAGTTATCAGTTCCCTGGTGACATGAGTACTGATCAGTCGAAAATACTGTATATTTTAGCAGGCAATTTCCTTAACA
Organism: Agapanthus africanus; assembly: GCA_030015575.1. Classification (NCBI taxonomy): domain Eukaryota; kingdom Viridiplantae; phylum Streptophyta; class Magnoliopsida; order Asparagales; family Amaryllidaceae; genus Agapanthus; species Agapanthus africanus. Next base: position 296,146,806 of record JASDDO010000012.1, on the reverse strand, counting down.
TCTGCATACATATAGGAGAGTACGGTATTCATAATTCACATATTAGCTAATTGGTCGCAAAATATCAAATTACATGTATTCGACCTTTAAACCGGAAATTCTAGGGAAATTAACTGCATTGCATTACATAGCATATTTTCTATATCTTGCAACCCCTATTTTGAAGTCTATGCAGGAAAAGAGATACTTACTCGATCAATACATTGCTCGACCATTACAATTGCTCGTAAACTCATTGAAAGCAAATCTGGTATCAACACAGAAGGGCAACTGCAATTCTAAACATCAAAGGATAACCCATTCATAAAGGACTTTAGCAAAATTGCTAGACCTTTAACACTACTCCTGGCCAAGGATACAACCTTCCACTTTGACTCGGATTGCGAGACAGCTTTCGATTCACTTAAACACTCACTCACTTCAGCCCCCGTTTTATCATCACCAAACTGGGACTACCCTTTTGAGCTGATGTGTGACGCATCTGATTTTGCAGTAGGTGCTGTCCTAGGACAACACATTGAAAAGATGCCACACGTGATTTACTATGCTAGTAAGACCCTGAATGATGCGCAAATCAACTATACAACCACAGAGAAAGAACTATTAGCGGTTGTGTTCGCATTGGAGAAATTCAGGCCTTACTTAATCGGCTCACCTATTGTCGTATATACTGACCATTCCGCTTTAAAACATTTGTTGGCAAAGAAAGATGCCAAAGGTCGACTAATACGTTGGATCCTTCTTTTACAAGAATTCGATCTTGTTATCAAAGATAAGAAAGGATGTGAAAACGTAGTAGCTGACCACCTTTCACGCATCGTTTCTTCCCCTGTGACCTTGCCGATCAATGACTCGTTCCCTGACGAACAACTCTTGAGCGTATCCTCTGAACCATGGTTCAGGGATATTGTGAACTATCATGCCACGGGACTTATACCGAGCGATTGGTCAAAACAGGACAAATACCGCTTTCTTTCTCAAGTAAAACACTATTACTGGGATGAGCCTTATTTGTTTAAATATTGTCCTGATCAGATCATTCGCCGGTGCGTCCCGAATGAAGAGTTCAAGAGTATTCTTTCATTTTGTCATGATCAGGCCTGTGGGGGTCACTTTGGTCCAAGAAAAACAGCGGAAAAGGTTTTGCAATCTGGATTTTATTGGCCGACCTTATTCAAGGACGCATTTGAACATTGCAAAACCTGTACACAATGTCAGTATACGGGTAGAATATCCCAGAGGAATGAAATGCCTCAGCAACCCATTCTGGTTGTTGAAATGTTTGATGTTTGGGGCATAGATTTTATGGGTCCTTTTCCCAACTCCTTTGGGAATCTGTACATATTGCTGGCGGTTGATTATGTCTCCAAGTGGGTAGAAGCCATTCCAAGTCGCACTAATGACAGGAAAGTTGTCATTAAGTTCTTGAAAGAGAATATCTTCTCACGATTTGGACACCCACGCGCTATTATTAGCGATAATGGGACATACTTCTGCAACAGATCTTTCGAGACTCTGATGCGGAAATATTCAATCAACCACCGTCTTTCTACACCCTATCACCCCCAAACAAGCGGGCAGGCTGAGATCTCTAACAGACAAATCAAACTTATCCTGGAGAAAACTGTTGCCAAAAATAGAAAAGACTGGTCGACCAAATTGACGGATGCTCTTTGGGCATTCAGGACTGCATATAAGACCGACCTAGGAATGTCTCCATATAGGATAGTTTTTGGTAAAGCATGTCATCTACCTGTTGAGATAGAACATAAAGCATTATGGGCTATAAAGGAAATTAATTTTGATTTAAACCTTGCTTGCAACTTTCGGAAGCTGCAACTAAACGAGCTAAGCGAACTCCGCGATGAAGCTTATGATAATGCTGTAATCACAAAGAATAGGACTAAGGTTTTTCACGATAAAAACATTTTGAGGAAAACATTTTTACCTGGTCAACAAGTCCTTCTTTATGATTCACGATTACACCTTCATGCGGGTAAGCTCCGATCTCGTTGGAAGGGACCTTTTGTTGTGCGGTCTGTATACCCGCACGGGGCAGTAGATATTGAAAATGTTAAAAACGGCACTGTTTTCAAAGTAAATGGACATAGATTAAAGCCGTATTTTTCCACTGACCCCACGGAGGAGCTCTTGTTCTTACAAGAGCCAGTTTATTTTGATTAAAATTCCTCCGTCTCACTTTCATGTCCAGTATATCATTGTATCATATTTTGAATGAAGGTGAGTAAATAAAACAAGTTTGGGGGAAGTTCTTCACTTATATATTTTGCCCCCACTAATAATTCCCCCCAGATTTATAGATTTTTGTAGGTATGACTGTCGGCAACAGTGAGGACACTGTTGAAAACAAGTTTGGGGGAGGTTTGTGCTTATTTTTGCATCATTTGCATATCATCTGCATAAGCACAAAACATTTCTTTTAAAAATCTATAAAAATTGAAAAATTTTCAAAACCCATAAAAATATAAAAATTTTCAAATATAAAAATAATTTTAATATTCACTTTTTTTGTATATAAATAAGATAATGAAAGTTTAGACAGTGAACAATTACATCCATGAGATTGGAAAATTTTTAGAAAACCAAGAAAATTAGAAGTTTTCTTATACGAACTAGTAATAAGTAGTTATGAGCCGTTGTCCCAAGGGTTAGTAAGATGAAGGACGTCACTAATCTGAGGATAAAAATAAGTCTGAAAAATAGTTTCTATTCTGGAAGCCAAACATTTTGAACGTTGCTACCCTGCTATTCGCACTTACACACGTCTTGAAGCCTGGGATAGTAGAGGATACCTTGAAATGCTCTTGTCTTAAAGCCAAAAGTATGAAAAGAAAAGTGTGTTTTAAAGTGGTGAGAAAAATGGATACTGGTTTTGTTATCACCAAGGGTAAGAAAAATATATAGCAAAAGGGTGCTTCTTCACCTAGTGCCCCAAGGTCAACTGGTCTGGGAGTCACTGCTATGCCTAAGGTGGTACAAGACGAGGAAAATACACCAAGTTAGCAAGCACATCAGTAATCGGTCGGTTAGTACCTCAAGAAGTATTAACGGTCGCATGAAAGTGTGTAAGCAATCTCGTTTGCCAAGAAGTACTGAGGTCGACGGGCAAGAGTATGATAGCTTGAATTGAATTCTCCGGGTGTAGGGATGTCTTTACACACACGCAGGGTGATATGATCGATGTTTGGAATAAAGATAGGAATGAAGAATAAGACGATGTTTTATTGAGGGAGGACGTGATTTCTAACATTTTTTCATGACCATTAAGATAGGGCTCATGACAACCGAAAAGCTAGCTTAGTTGGAAACCCTAATTTTCAAAGTCTTTCTTTTACAATTCTTTTCTTTAAATGTAATATTCATGATCTTGCTTTTATTTTTTGGATTTTGTGGGTGCAATCCGCTGAAAACCCTCAGGAGACAACACTCCTCCTACTAGGGACACCTAGAGGTTTAAAGGCTTGTTGCACGTGCTCAGTGCAATCGTGTTGCCTACGAAAGTGTGCTAGTTAGTTTTTCTCTTTCTTTGTTTTCTCCTTCTCTTTTTAATAAAACATTCTCTCGAGACGATCGAAATTAAGTTTGGGGGTATTTGATCAGTCGAAAATACTGTATATTTTAGCAGGCAATTTCCTTAACATCTGCATACATATAGGAGAGTACGGTATTCATAATTCACATATTAGCTAATTGGTCGCAAAATATCAAATTACATGTATTCGACCTTTAAACCGGAAATTCTAGGGAAATTAACTGCATTGCATTACATAGCATATTTTCTATATCTTGCAACCCCTATTTTGAAGTCTATGCAGGAAAAGAGATACTTACTCGATCAATACATTGCTCGACCATTACAATTGCTCGTAAACTCATTGAAAGCAAATCTGGTATCAACACAGAAGGGCAACTGCAATTCTAAACATCAAAGGATAACCCATTCAGCAGTACCAAGCTACTGAAGAAAGCACAGATCCCAAGCCCACCAATGCGCGGCGGAAGGGCGGCCAAAGTCCACCTCACGCGGCGGTTGCGCGGCGGATACAGAGAGTCAACTCCTCGAATTGCACCACAACTCCTATTTCAGTGCACACTACTCAAAAATGCATACAAAAGTCCAGAAGAGTCCAGACACTTCCACCAGATCATCAAGCTCCTAAACTAGCCTAAAACTTCTAGAACTTTCCCAAACCCTTGCTTAAACCCTAAGCTAAAGCCAACAAACTTGTCAACAAACTTTGGGAGGGAAAGTCTAATTCAAACCTAAACCTAGGTCTATAAATAAGACCCTAGGCTCACTCATTGATCATCTGGGAAAAATTGGAAAATCTTGATTCAATCTTGGAGAGTGATAGATTCAACCCATTTTTAGTTTAGCCTTTCTCTTTCTCCATCTTCTTCTTCCTCAAGATTAGTGAGAAATCTTGTAGGAAACCCTAACCCTAAATCCATCCACAATTCAAGATCTTGAGTGCAAGCCAAGCAAGATTCCTTCAATCCTTTTATGAGCCGAGCCGATCTTCCATCGGGCAAGAGATCAAAAGTAGATCCACGATCCACGGAGTCGAGCGAAGCCGAGTCAACGATCGATTTTCTTTCTTCTTGTAGATCTTGAAAGATTGTATTGAAATTGTTGATGAAATAAAAGGTGATATTTTCTTCTATCTTGTTTCTTTTAAATTCCGCATCATGTTATCTTTACTGTTCTTGAATATTGTCTATGTGGTGATGCGCGAGTAAAACTCCGCTCGTTAAGGAGTCGAAAAGATCTTTAGTATGATGATGTAGCAAATTTGTAATCAATTCTTGAATCCCACGAGATTGTAAACCCTAGCAAGTTCAAGAATCGACAACCCAATTCGATGCGATGCTTTCTTGATCAACATCGCTCGAGATTGGGGTGTTCCGATCGATTCTTGAAATTGCTAGAGGCTAGAATATAATGGTATCCTCGAAAGAGCAAGGGTTAAGAGATGAAACTTTGATTTCATCAAGAAAACCCTAATTCTCGTCGATAACCATTGATCTAGCATCAATTCTTCGAAGGACAAGAATACGAAATATTGTAGACTACAACACATCTAAAGATCCTATCGATTCCTACGAGCCTCTTTATCATTCTTGATTGTCGTTTGGAAAATACCATTGAAACCGATTCTTGTTGTTTATAGTTCTTGAATCTTTAGAAAAGATTAGTGACACACGAATACAAATCAATCAATTGAATCGTGTTTTCTCTTATTGTTGCTTAACATTTCATTTCAAACAAATAAAAGTAAAAACGAATCTCGAGATCCCTGAGGACGATCCGCACTCATTCATTAACTTCAACTGACACCGTTGTTTGATTGCGGTCAAATATTTTTGGTTGTGATTTCTTTACTATTTGATTCGATAAACACATCCACGAAAATCATAAGATCAAGTACAGCTTACTCCGCTGACTTGACACTGTCACTTCGCCTCGGGTGTGTTCCCACTGTACTTTGATCACTACCCTACCACGGCTCAAGGGAGTCGTGCAAACAGGTGGTGGTTGGGTGCTGTCCCGAAGCACTTGGAGGCAGTGACGGTTAGACAGGATTCGTCTCTCCCGGTATTAGGGGTTGACATCGCGCTGTGTCTAGGAGAGCCATTACACGAGTAGTCCCTGGCCAGGGCAAACGAGATATACTGGTAGGTTTCCAGTGTTATCTCAGGGTGTTTTGGGCTTCGCTCCGGCACGACTTGTACCGCTATTAGGGGACTGACGTTTACCGCCCCCTAGGCCCGCCATGCGATGTATCAGACGAACAGACCGGACTGTACGGAGAATGTCACACTCAGGCTCAGTAGGAGTTCAGATGGGTTTCGCCTCGTCGGTCTTCTTGTCGGCATTACCTGGGGACCGTTACGCACAGCTAGTGCCGCTTGCGGTCTGTGGTTAAACCCACTGCCAGCGTAGTGTCGAGTCTTTAGAGTCCCACACAGAAAGCTTTTCGCCTTTAGGCAAAAGAGTAGAGGTCGTATGGTATTGTGACAGGTCGCATGGTTTTGCGACAGGGTTCGGTCACATCCGTGCACTTATGCACGTACAGTGTCCGGACAGTTTACACTAGCGGGCTTTGGTTTAAGCCAGATCCTAGTGTACCTTATGGGATTGGATTTATCCAGTTTGCATTCGTGTTCCTCGGAACGCGGATGCGGGTGTGTATGCACAGTTGACAGGGAGGCACAGACAGCGGATTCTCATTAGGGTTGTTGACAGTTGACCGTTGACTTTTTGACTTTTTGCTCAACCCTAATGAGAATATGATATGTGATTAACTATTATATTAATTAAGTATTATGGTGACTTGGTTGTTGACTTTTGTTGACTTTGTTGACTTGTTGACTTTGTTGACCGGTTGACTAGGCTTGACTAGTTGACCATCATGATAACCATGGCTATCATTTCATGCCAAAGACTTTTTATTTGCTTGTTCATTTGAGTAAAATGAGTGCATGACATGATAAGGTTATGGTTGCTTCAACCATCACACATAAGACTTTTTTGATATGATGAGTTATGATTACTTTGGATTATGAGAGGGTGAGAGACAAAAGAGAGCCTCATTCTTTCTTGCTCATTCTCTCTTTTGTTCTTGAGCTCTTCACTTTGCTCTCACTCTCATCCTCTTGCTCCCTCTCTTGACTCTATGGTTCATATCTCTCATGTGTTGAGAATCAAGAACCATAGATAAAATCCCATTCTATTTCTACTCTACTCATTCTAGTTCACTAGGTTTAGCAAACCAAGTGAACTAGTTTCTTCAAAGAACGAAGAAGGAGCTAAAGGTTGGAGCTTTCAAGTGGATCTATCTTCGGCGTACGGAGACGACGAGAAGGAGCCATCGGACCACCACCGGAGCTTGAAGAGAAGGAGTTCAAGACAAGCTAGGTATAACCATCTTCATCCGAGTAGCTAAATCTCTTTAGCAAGTTTGCTAGTTTAGTTTAGACACGATCCCGACCTTGTTTAGTTCATGTTGCCTCTTGCGATAAAAATTTGTTTTTTATACCGTTTCCGCCTCCCCGTAAGCACCGGGGGTCGCAACGTGGACTTACATTTTCTCTCCATCTCTTTTCCTCCTAACATGCGCGAGTAATTCTCCGCTTGTTAGGGTTCGTAGGATTAGGGTAGGCTAATGGACGATGAAAACAGTTAAACCCTTTTTAAGTCCTATAAAGTTTAGGAACTTTATCAGAAGAATCATTAACATCCTAATCGGGCGCGCTAGCAATTCTTTGCTAGTTCCGACCGCGATTAGAGATTAGATTAATGATTGTTTTGGTTAAGGCTAGATATGAACGGAGTTCCGTGTCGAGATAAGGGTTACGAGTGGGATTCCTTTTCCCTCCAAAAACCCTAATCTACACGCATCACCGTCGTTCTAGTTCTAAATCTATTAATGGATAAAAGGGTAACTTTTAAATAATCGTCCATAACTACTAAATCCTAACGAACCCTACAAGCCTTCTTATTATATTATCTAAGTCTCTAAAATAATCTAGATCTATATTTTACAATCTTGTTTAACGTAGATCTAGAAACCATTCTATAAAATTCTTTATCCCTCCTTTCTTTCTCAACACATCTAAAGTAAAAGTAAAAAGTTCCACGTTTCCCAGAGGACGACCCGTACTCATCTCGGTCTAGCTACACGCGACACCGTTATTGATTGCGGTTAACTACAAACACACTCTTTCGAGTCAATCAAATGGCGCCGTTGCCGGGGATACGTGCGTAATTTTTTTATTCTTACTATTTGTGTTGAATTCTTTGACGAGTCATATCATTATTAAAACAAAACTGCAAATTGCATATTTAACGATTTGTGCGTGAATTTTTGCGAGGAAATCTGGAGTCACAAACTTGAGGAAAGAAGAAACAGAGACATTTTTAGAGATCAAGAGGAGCACAAAAGGCCATACAAAAAATTTCATCAACTGTTGCTTCTGCCACGCGGCGGAACCGCGGCAAAAGCACCCATTCTGCGGCGGAACCGCGGCAAGTTGGAGGAATTAGGGAATAAATCTTCTTTGGTATCTTTCTCAACTCCTTCTCTCTCTCCTCAGATCCAATAAAATCTATTTTTTGCTGGATTCCTTGAAAAATTGCGCCGCTCAAAAATCTTTTTGCAAAAGTTTTGTGATTGGTTTTGTTTTGCATATTTAATACGGATTTCTAAGGGGCAAAGACCAAATCAAGATTAGGTGGGGATTTCATCACCCTTCCTAAGCCCCACAAATCACAAACCGAGCATATAGATCAACCCTTCATTAATTTAAAAAAAATATCTAGACCAGACTCTAAGGACTGTCGCGCTCATTAAGGATAGAGGAAGGTCGTGGGTAATCTATCGTTATCCGCATTACTTTTGTAGTGCCTAGACAAGTGTGACAAAGGCTAGTGGTTTTTAATTAGGCCCACGACGTGGTTCCTTCCCACTTACCTGGCACTTACCTGGCTACAAGGGTAGTACGGAGGCGGTAGAGGATTGATCCTGCGGCTTGTCCTTTGGAAGTCTAGGAGCGGTCTAGAGACTGGACCTAGGTAACCTTAGTTCTAGGGTTGCTTGTGCATATTAGGGAGATTTGTCTTGAGTCCCACTTTTTCAAAACAAGCCAATTTTAAATCACACACACGCTGCCACTTGCACTAAACCCGCTTAGTGCAAGCTCGGCTGGACACGGGATCCTAGTGCCCGTTTTGTCCGTGTTTCTGCTATCGACGCCGAAGTCGGTACTTCTTCATCTTCATTTCCCCCACCACACACCACATCAACCGTGATGGACGGCACTCCATCTAATTATAACACTACGCTGCCACCGCCCGCAGGTGACTTGAATCCACCGCGCATCTCTCTCCAAGAGAGATGCTATCCTATTCGTGGTCCTCTTCCTACTTGTCTATCTCTTCGACCACCTAACGGGGATAATTTCGAAATTAAACCCCACTACATCAATCTGCTGCCCAAATTTCACGGGCTTGAGTCGGAAGACGCGTACGTTTTCATTACCAAATTTGAAAACGTATGCGCAATGATGGGTACTTCACAATTGACCTTAGATGCTATGCGCTTACGTCTTCTCCCATTCACACTGTGCGACTTGGCAGAAAAATGGCTTTATAATGCTGCCGCACACTCTATCGCTAATTGGGATGAATTCGTCGTAGCATTTCTTAAGAAGTTTTACCCAAATCATAAGACTGCACATGTTAGGAGCGAGATCAACCAGTTCACCCAGCTTCCCAATGAACCATTTTGGAAGTGCTTTGAACGTTTCAAAGATCTGCTTGTCCAATGCCCCCATCACGGAATACAAAGATGGGATTTATGTCGGATTATATATGAGGGCATTAATCCAGTGACAAAGCAGATGCTTGAAACAATGTGTCAATGCAACTTCATGTCTAAAGATGGTGGTGAAGCATGGAAATATCTGGAAGACCTTGCTGAACACACGTTGCAGCGGGAAAGCGTAAGACCACCTTCAACTAAGGGAGGTATTCATCAGCTCGATGTTTCTATCGCAGTAAAAGCCGAAATGGCAGCGATTCAGAAGAAACTCGATGCTATTGAAAACAAGTTCTTAACATTCTCCCTAAATCAGGTCACGCTTCCTAAGACTGTCTGTGGTTGCTGTTCGGATCCTTCACACTTAACGGAAGAATGTCCTATGAATGCATCGTTTCAAGCTAATGCTGCTTTTCAGCAGCGACCTAGAAATGATCCTTATTCTTCCACATATAATCAAGGATGGAGGAATCATCCTAACTTTGCTTGGAATCAAAACCAACAAAGTAATTATCAAAGACCTCCTCCACAGCAACCACAACCACAGAATCAGCCCTCCTTTCAGTCACAAAATTTCCAAAATCCGGCCAACATTTCTACACCACAAGTGGCCGGTACTGACAACTCACTTGCACAAACTTTGGATATGTTCATGAAACAATCCATGCAAAATTCTGCTGAGATAAGGTCTTCTATTGATACCCTAACGAAAAACTCCTCCTCCCATGGTGATAGTATTAAATCAATAGAAAACCAAATCGCACAGTTAAACGCCGCAATGAGTGCTAGAGAGAAAGGGAAACTCCCATCTCAACCCCTACCGAATCCTGGCCATTCACAAAGTCATAATGTGAATGCCATTACTACGTTGAGATCGGGGAGAGTGCTGAATAACCAAGTGGGTGAGTAGTGTGATGATAGTGACATCAATGATACCCCAGCTTCTTCTTCTTCCCCTAATTTGTCTAGTCTCCCACCTTCATCCGAGCATATTCTCTGTTTTCCCCAAGGCTCGAACCCTTCGCCCATTTCGCCAAATCTATCTAAGTCGATTCCCACTCCAATTTTAGGATCGAATCCATCCCCACAGTCTTCTCCACAAACGTTGGACCCAAAACTTATTGATCAAGCACCTTATCCAAACAGGTTAAGGGGCAACAGACCAAGTCCACAAATGGAGAAGATTGTGGAAATTTTTAAGCAAGTTAACATAAACATTCCTCTCCTAGATGCTATTCAACAAGTTCCGTCATATGCAAAAATCCTAAAGGACTTGTGCACTAGGAAGAGAAAAGTTCAAGTACCTAAAAAAGTTTTCCTTACGAGTAATGTGAGCACAGCTTTTACACAACAACTTCCCAAGAAACGAAAGGACCCCGGAAGTCCTACAATTTCAATTTCTATTGGGGGTAAAAATATCAATCGTGCTCTACTCGATCTTGGTGCTAGTGTTAACTTGCTTCCGTATTCTGTGTATGAGCAATTAGGGATCGGAGAGTTAAAACCTGTGCATTGCACTCTTCAGATGGCCGATCGATCTATCACCCAACCAAGGGGTGAGCTAGAGGATGTGATAATCAAAGTCGGGGAATTCATATTTCCTGTGGACTTTATCGTTATAGATACACAACCTGTAGCAAACCCACGCAATCAAATTCCGGTGATACTCGGTCGACCCTTTTTGGCCACTTCCAACGCAGTAATTAATTGTAGAAACGGCTCTATGACCCTATCCTTTGGAAAGAAGTCAATTGAGCTTAACATTTACAAGTTGGGAAGTGAACCCTCCGAACCCTATGCTCATGTGTGTTCTGTCGAATTAATGGATGTCGACAGCTGCGAATTTGATCAACCTCATGATACAGACTCTTTTCATATGTTGTTGTTTGACCCAACCATTTACTCTTCCACCGAGTTGTCCGGGTCAACATCTAATGATGAACTTTATATTGAGTCTGACGATCACCCCATTTTTTCTGATGACATTATTTTTCGGGGTATCGATGAAAGCTTTGAGGAAATTTTCGCTGATGAACTCGCATTTTTACAAGACACGGGTGTTGAGATGAATCAACTCCAAGATGAAGAAATTGGACCTCCACCCCCTCTTTTGGACAATCATGACAATGCGAGTAATCCATCATTACTATCACTGTGTCGTCTCTCCAAATTGAGACGCAATCCTTTTCCAATACACCTCTTGTCACCTCCCCACTTCTTCACGTCAATAGGTGACATGTTCTTCCACCAATCTTGGTGCTTCATCGATAAAATTTTTGAATGGTTGGTGTTGACCTTCGGTCTTTGCAAAGCTTGGTATTGACCAATAACCTTGACCCCCTCATGTGATTTTAAAAGATTAAAAATGCTTAACTCAAGTTTGGGGGAGGCGTGGTATATTTTAGCTCTTGAAAGAAAATGATTTTTACAAAATGTGAGCCTAAAATAAGTTTGGGGGAGGATTTTCACTTTCATATATTCTTGCCCCCATTAATAATTTCCTCCCAAGTCTACAGGTTTTTTTTGAGCTTAACGGATGACATCAGTGAGGACACTGCTGTAAACAGGTTTAGGGGAGGTTTGTGCTTATTTACACATCAATTTGCATCATATTTTGCATAAGCACAACATTTTCCAAAATTAAAAAAAAAATTATAACAAAAGAATAGAAAGTGAAACATTACATCCAAAAGATAGGAATAGTTTAAGAAAACCAAGAAAATTAGAAGTTTTCTTATACGAACTAGTAATAAGTAGTTATGAGCTGTTGTCCCAAAGGTTAGTAAGATGAAGGAAGTCACTAATCTGAGGATAAAAATAAGTCTGAAAAATAGTTTCTATTCTGGAAGCCAAACATTTGAATGTTGATACCCTACAATATGCACCTACACACGTCTTGAAACTCGGGATAGTAGAGGATACCTTGAAATGCTCTTGTCTAAAAGCCAAAGTATGAAGGAAATAAAAAAAATGATGAAGAAAATATAAAAATGGTGAAAAGAAAAATGAACACTGGTTTTGTTATCGCCAAGGCAGCAATAAAAAAATATAGCGAGGGTGCCTCTTCACCTAGTGCCCTAAGGCCAACTGGTCTGGGAGTCACTGCTAAGCCTTAGATGGTGCAAGACGAGGAAAGTATTATCACCAAATCAGCAAGCGCATGAGTAATCGGTCGGTTAGTACCTCAAGAAGTATTAACGGTCGCATAAAAATGTGTGAGCAAATCTTTAATATTCATCAAATTAAAAAGTACTAAGGTAGATGGACAAGAGTATGATAACTTGAATTGAATTCTCCGAGTGTAGGGATGTCCTATACACACACGTAGGGGTATATGATCAATGTTTGGATGAAAGGTAGGAATGAAGAATAAAGATGATGTTTTATTGAGGGATGATGTGATTTCTAACATTTTTCATGACTATTAAGATAGGGCTCATGACAACTGAAAAGCTGGCATTGTTGGAAACTCTTCTTTTCAAGGCCTTTCTTTTATGGTTCTTGTCTTTATATGTAAATTTCACCATCTTTCTTTTGTTATTGGATTTTGTGGGTGTAATCCGCTGAAAACCCTCAGGAGACAACACTCCTCCTACTAGGGACACCTAGATGTTTAACGGCTTGTTGCACGTGCTCAGTGCAATCGTGTTTGCCTACGAAAGTGTGCGTAGTTTTCTCCTTTCTTTTTCTCCTATTGAATAAACTAGTTTGCTCGGGACGATCAAAGATAAGTTTGGGGGTATTTGTTCAGTTGATAAAACTGCACATTTGTATTACATTTTTCCTACCATTTTCATATTAAAAAAATGACTTTATTATAATATATTATACATATGAGGGTTTATGTGTAAAAACATTATTTTCCATGTGTTAATATATTTTAATTATCATTTGTTGGAGTTAGTGCCCTCAGAGTCAATTATTGGATCACAGGCACGTGATTGCAGTGATTGAGGGAGGACCTATCCCGGCAGGACAGTCTTACTCGAGATGATAGTATGCTATCAGGTTTATCTTTATCATCGTGTACTGCTTTAGGTGACCTGACATGTCGCTATTACACGTTGATAGAGCCCCTAGGATTCTTGCTTGACTACCAGCAGTATGATGGCGATCATATACGTGGGAGCTGGTAGTCTATAAGCACATCCTTAAAAGGTCCCTAGTCGTAGGAGTTTCGAGACAGGGCATCGATACTCCATTAGTAGACTAGTGTATACAGTCGAGACCCCGACGAGGGGCGGTGGCCGGTCTCACAAGCCACTGGTGTTAGTTGGTTCACCTAAGATGTATACAGGTGCTCATTGGGTTATGAGTACACCGGACAGGACTCGCCGGGAACCTGCTAGTTGGTCTTATACCATACGTCAGATGGCAGTTCCCTGGTGACATGTGTACAGGTTAGTTCATCGACCTGAGATCGTCATTTGTCTCGTGTGAGTTCCCACTGTGCTTTGATTACTACCCTACCACGGCTCAAAGGAGTCGTGCAAACAGGTTTTAGTTGGGTACAGTCCCGAGCCACATGGAGGCAGCGAGCGGATCTGCAGGGGTTCGTCTCTCCCGGTATTGGGGGTGAGGTCGCGCTGTGTCTAGGAGAGCCATTACACAAAGCCCTCGGCCGAGGTAGGAGATTTACTGGTAGGTATTCCAGTAGGATCTCAGGGTGTTCTGGGCTACACTCCGACACGACTTGTACCGCTTTTGGGGGTCTGACTTTTACCAACCCCCTAGGCCCGACATGCGATGCTCATAGACGAACGGACCGGACTGTACGGATATTGTCACTGACAGGCTCAGTAGGGTGTCAGGATGAGTTCGCTCATCGACGTCCCTTTTGGTCAATAGCTGGTGGCCCGTCATGTATTGGCTAATACCTCTGACGTGCTAGTGGTTAAATCCACAGCCATAGTATTGACGAGTCTTTAGAGTCCACCACACTTTCAGTTACTCAAGCTTTTGGGCGAAACGCTGTAGAGGCCGTATGGAGATATGGCAGGGTCCGATCAGATACGTGCGGTATTGCACAGATCAGGATCGGACAGTTTGTACTAGTGGCCGTATGGTTATATGGCAGGGTTCGATCAGATACGTGCGGTATTGCACGGATCAGGATCGAACGGATATTACTAGCCGGTTTTGGTTTAAGCCGGATCCTAGTTTAGTACAGTGTAGATTTTGTCTCATTGCATTTGTATCCGGTCGGAATACAGATGCGGGTGTGTATGCACAGTATCGGGGTTTTCCTGTAATTTATTACGGGACCAGTTTTCTGGAGTTGCCAGTTTGCATTCCGTTCCGGCCGGTTTTCCTTTGTTCTTTCCCGGCCGGACTTTTCCGATGGAGGGGGTTATTTGCAAGTTTGCAAATAACATTTGAGGAGGGGGTTTCTTACATATGTATTTATTATGATAACATCTTTAGATACCATTCTTTTCCTTCATCATTTCATGCTTTATTGTGATTAGATTTGATAAGAATGGTTGATGTGAGTTTGTGATGATAATGTTTTGATATAGTCACCACTTGCTTTTACTACCATGACCTTCCTTCTAAGGTTATGGTTTAGGATTCCCTCCTCCACCTTTCTCATTTTTGGACATGGTAGAACTCACTTGAGAGAGAAAGAAGATGAGAGCTTCATCTTGAGAGCTTCATTCTTGATCTTATTTTCATGCTAGAAAAATGCAAGCACCATTTTTCTACTCTTGATTCCTCCATCATCTTCAAAGGCAACAAACCCCAAATGAGAAATAGCCTCTACACTACACATTCTACAGCATATCTTGAGCATGTCGAGTTGCCGGCTTCATGCCCGAGTTGCCTCGGTATCGAGGCGGGAGCCCGTAAAAGATGCAGACGATGTGGTGCCCTTCCGGCGAGGAGGCGACGATATGGAGACTAGACTTTCCGCGGGAGATTGGGACGATGACGAGAAGACCGGAGGACTCGGATCACTCGGTATACTTCTCTTCACATCTCTTGTTAGCTAGCATTAGGTTAATGGTTACGATCCGGGTTTTTCATTGTCCGCGGTAGCGCCAGTTTCCAGGTAAGGAAAATTTTTGATTCCGCATTTTGGCCTCGGATAGACGGCCGAGGCGCTGCCGTGGCGCAACATAGTATCAGAGCCACGCCATTAACCTTACCTAGCTTGTTCTAATGTGTTTTGCATTTCCGATCGACCAAAATTCCAAAAACCGCGTTTTTGCATGCATCAGTTTTCTGTTGAATTTTTTCTTGCTCAAAAAATTTTTCAGGTTGTAGAAAACTGATGTACAAGATATTCTAAGACTTCTGTGAAAATTTGACACAGTCAGTCGATTAGTGAAGCACGGAACCGCGGCCAAACCCCCCCTTGGGCCGCGGTTCCGCCGCACTTCAATGACGTCACTTTGTCCAATTTTTAAAGTGGCCTTGTGGGCTGATTTTGGGGGTTTTGGGATATTAAATTTGGGCCCAGATCTTCTGTGAATGCTACAGTATTACTTGGGGGCCCACTTGTTAATTGTTTGATCGATCGGATATTTTTAAACACATTATTTCACAGTATTTACATTATATCTGCGACCGTGAATGTCACTTGATCGGTAAATCCCGTCTAACTGCTATAGCCCGGTTAGACGGATTTGCGAACGCGACTTTCACGTTGATGTTCTATGTTTATTGCTGTGATGTTGCGGATCGGTCGTGGGGGATAGCCTGGATGCAATGCTAGTACAGTTTTTGTTGTATTATGTACATTTGATATTGCGGGGCGAGCGTCCGACATGTGGACTGCCGTCACTGCCTGTTTGTATTATTCTTTTGGGGCACGACCTGGTTGCGGTCGATGTACCCGTTGTATGTATATTTTACTTTCTGTACTAGGATTACCCCACGGAGGGGTGCACGGATAGCCGGGTTCTAGAGGGCAACGGGCCCGCATCTCATGGCATTGAGACGGAGGGGGCTTCACTCTAGGATTGGCGGGCTATTCGCCGCACTCGTAGGGGGTACAGGTTGACCCAGGAGGGGTGCCCAAGTTACCGGATTCCGTGAAGTGCTGGGTGGTCCATTCATGGTACTGAAGGGGGCTGCCTCGCTTCAGGTTTTGGCGGGTGACTTGCCGCGCCCGTAGGGGTCTAGGATTTCATTGCACGGGCTATCCACACGACCAGGGGAACGTCGGGTTTCAGCAGCGGCTCTGTGAAACCCGGGGCTTCCAGATATCTGTATTGTTTTGTGATGCTGTACATTTCTGTGATGTTGCATTTTTCATGCCTTGAGCGAAAATAATATATTGGTATATATATTAGTAGATGTTGTATATGTTTTGCATCCGCGCTAGTCCAGTCCCCGCTCTGTCGTTAGTAAAGTAACCTAACGGGTGATGACGGGACCCAGTGGCGAATGCGGATGGCATATACGTACATCAGTATATTTTCGTTCTTTGTGGTGTGATCAATTGATGGGACTGCGTTGATTCGGATCAATGCAAGATAAACAAACCTATTCTGATGTTGTTGGAACACTTTTTCAAAAAGCTGTTATTGCAAGGACGTTCACTTTTGTTTTGCATCGTGGTATTCATTTGGAATATCCTGCTCCTCAGTCGACGAGGCAAGGGCCGAGATCCCTTCACCGGGAGTGACCCCTTGGACAGAAGTTTGCGTCAGGGCATTAACTTCACTATAGCCGATTACTTTTGCTTTGCATCGTGGTATTCAGTTGGAATATCCTGCACCTCATTCTACGGGGAAAGAGCCGAGATCCCTTCACCGGGAGTGACCTCTTTAGCAAAGATTTTCGTCACTATATTTTTATAAAAGGCTATGCAGTTCCTTCAACAATATCAAGTTCATTACGTTAAAGGTTTTTCGCCAAAAACCAGTCGTAGCCCTCCGTCATGTCAGATTAGTATTACTTAGTATTCGTGCTGCGTATGTCGTGCTTAGCCGAGGCGTAGTGTTCGGTAGCTATGTAGTGCTTTTCTGTTGCATGGATATGTGATTGGTTAGGACAGTCGTGCGGTCATTTTGGCTCAGTCAAGGATTCGTGCGGGTGGGTCTAATGCAATCAAGATAATGACGGGTTGAACTTGACTAGGACCATTTGATATGTTGGCTCAGTCAAGGTCACTTGGGTCCTAGGGGTAAAAACACACATCGGGAGTTTCAAAAGAACTGAAACTTGCCAGGCATGCGCATACCTTCTGGAGTGTGGTGACTTGAGTGGATTCCGTCAAGTTATCATGCGATTATAGTTGGATCCCGATTCCCACTGATCAGTTAGTTTACTCCTCGGGTGACCCCGACTAATTCTTCTTTCAGGTTTGGAGGAGAATTTGAGGTACAGTGGGAGGTTTCCAGATTAGACAAAGTGATAACCATTTTGATCTAGGTTAGAGTGCACGCTGAGTGTTTCTTTTCTCTCTCTCTTTGGCAGCGACCAATGACCCGACCCTAGACTATGACTCAGTGACCAAGTTGACCGAACCTTCTTAACACAGGCTTTTGGATTGTCAGAGTTGCAGACCTCATTGCCACTCCTACTTTTACCCTTTTCTCCAGGACACCCCGTATTACTACGAACGTCCACTTCCATTGGACAAAACCATCGTATGGTTATATACGAACTCGAAGGACTTCGAGGATGGTTTCTGGTTCTGGAGAAAACGAATAGGATTATTCAGTTGTCTTTTCCCTTTTACCTTCTCTCAAGTTGTGAGTACTCCTTGGTTTAGGAGATAGCACACCTATTACGCAAATTGGATAGTCTTCTTCCAAACCTTAGGCTGGTGCCGACCGGTAGGGAATGAAGAAAACCAATTAGCATAACGATGGTGTGCAGATGGTATTAAGTTAAGACAAAGCAAGGGATTAGTAAGAGGGCAAAGTAAATTGCGACTGCTATTCACGACCGAACCAAGTATTTCTTCGCCAATCCTAAATCACCTTTGTATTTCTCCAGGACACTCCGTATCACTACGAAGATCCACAGTTTATTTGGATACTCCATCGTATGGTTATATACGAACTCGAAAGGAACTTGTTCCAGTTCTGGGATGGATTAGTGTTCAGGAGAAATAGGAATGAGGTTTATTCGGTTGTCTTTTATCTTCACCTTCTCTCGCTTTGCGAGTGATCCTAGGATTAGGACACTACACCTTTTATGCTTATTGGATAGTCTTCTTCCAAACCATAGGCTGGTGCCGAACGGTAGGGAAGGAAGAAAACCATTTGGCCTAAAGGGGTGTGCAGACGGTAATGACTAAAGACATATAAAGGGATTTGGACAGATGGCAAAGAGATATACGGTTACAGTTGTGAATCTGGATAATGGAAGAGGCATTACTAAGAATACCGGAATACCCCACCGAAACATTTCAATGTTTCAGTTTCACTGTGTAATGTTAAAAGAAAACTGATTTCCCAATTAGATACTTACTCCAGGGTATGTATTTACCAGGTATGATTCTCACATCTGTATGGTTTTACAGATGATGAGTGGGAGTAAGTTATTGGGAATAGGGTGATCATCCTCATTATATCGGGATTCGTTGTAATCGGTGATATTTGAGGAGATCATCTGAGCTGTTTGCCGGTCGGCAAATATTTGGTTTTGAATATCCGCTGTTGTGCACCAATTTCAAATTGATATATCTGTACGTCTATTTTCATAGAGTGAGATATACCTTTTGATATTATGTCGATGACATTTACCTATATCAGTGGATGGTTAGGTAAGGAGCATTAAACAGCGGTGTAATTCTTCTTAACCATAAGTATAGTTTTCAGCCTACGACGCACAGTGAAAGAGTTGTTAGACTCAGCGGACTTATACAGAGTATTGTATGTTGTCCAGTGTCCATTAGGACAGTGGGGTTGGTCCTCATACTATATTCTGTTTACTTTTAACTTCTCTAGTTCTTAGACATGTGTTTCGTAGGAACACAGGGTCTAAGTTTTGAGGAGTTATAGGTATTTGAATAGAGTAGAGAACCAGGTGTAGCAAGTATCGGGATTCTTCAAAGTGATCGAAGATGTAGATACTTGTGTATGGTGTTCAGTTGATAGTAATGATTAAAGAGAAATTGCTTCTCTTTCAGGTTACTCATAATTGGAAGCATTCCTAAGTTGAGTAACGCTGATCGGCCTCTCTCCATTTAGTTGACATGCACTGGAGACAGCTGCATGATTTGAATCTGGTTCAATTAAATCAGTGCCTCTGTTTCTATATTGGATATTGAACAGTTCATATCTTGACATTGTTAAGGTACGGGGAGTTGTCCGGCTTATGCTTAAAACCAGACTCTGGATAACTCAAGGCACGTTTCTGTAATGGCTATTTGTGGGTTGACCCAGGCTATGACGAGGGTTGACTTTCTACCATCTGGAAGATCAATAGTGATATTGTTCTTAACTCGCCACATTTTTAAAAGAAATGGTTTTTTCAGAAAACAGTAGTGGGAGTATGGTAGAACTGGAAGCGATTCCAGAACCGCAAACGATTACTGAAGATTTCATAAGAACCTAAAGATTCAATCTGGTTTGACATTCCATTGGCCACTCCGCAGATAAGGTGGGTAACTTCAGACACCCGAGAGGTGCTCCGGTAGCCTCAAGGACGGTGACAGGGAAGTTCTTGTTTACCCACACTTGCCTTTGCTGTTGTTCCAGGCTGCGAGACCCGGCAGGAGGATGAGTATAGCGTCGTTCAAAACTAGCTTTAGAAGTGCACGTCTATATGACTCTGGCAGAGGGTTGTCGTAGTCAGTGGGAGCAGCGGAAGCATTGGTGGTCATCAGGCTTATGTCTATTTATAGACTAAAGCAGTTATAGCGGAGATAGATCATCTATTTCTGATGTGACAGTCATAGGTTTGACGTCATCAGAATAGGGGATGGATCTGTTGAGAAGGTAGTAGGGTGTGATATCCTGATATTTGGATGACATACACAGAGTAGGAAAGGAAACTCCTATGCTACGAACGGTTATACTTTGGTTGTCACACAGTAGTTTCTCCACACAGGACTTGGATATTATATCAGACACTCTGGTTACTAGATCTATAGTTTTAGATCTAGATTTGGGTAGTTTCCCAATCTGGGTACCTTGACAGCATTCTATGAGTATTTAGAATGGACGACTCCTGGCATGGTAGTGTACCAGCAGGCGATGGAGTCACCCTCTCCAAAGGTGTCTTACAGACTAAAGGGGAAAGGGATACGCATGATTGACAGATCACTTGCTTAGGCAATTGAGCCAATCATGAGATGTCAAGTACCACACCAGATGTTGGTCTTGCAGTAGATGCAATAAGTTGATATTAATCCAATCCTGGAGAAACAATCGGAAGCAGTTTTAGGACATAAGTGCGTGTTCTAGGGATGTGATAACGACAGCCTCTTTTAGGAGACGGTTATCGCTCCAGGCTTCCAAGGTGACATGGATGGCAGAGTGGCTGTCAGAGTTATAGTTTCTCCTTCTGATGAGGGGCAGTATTTTGGACAGGTGGTCCAAGGCAATACTGATGGAGGCATGGCGCTGGGTACTGATTAAGTTCAGTTGATGATACAGTCTAAGAAGTTTGGATTTGGAGTTCATTTATGAGCTAGGTCCCATCAGACATCCAGACATATTCTAAGACAGGTATTGCTCATTTCGGAAGATGGCTTTCTCCGCGAACTTGAGATATAGAGAGACATAAAAAGAAACATCTGAGCGGATCCACTCACTGAGGCTATTCCTCGAACACAATAGTTTCACAAACGAGCTTTGTGAGACTGACTAGTAGAGGAGTTGGGTGTTCGGTATCAAACGGGATGTGAGTATGCGACATCGCAATAATTAGCCTTGAGTGCAAGTGGGAGATTGTTGGAGTTAGTGCCCTCAGAGTCAATTATTGGATCACAGGCACGCGATTGCAGTGATTGAGGGAGGACCTATCCTGGTAGGACAGTCATACTCGAGATGATAGTATGCTATCTGGTTTATCTTTATCATCGTGTACTGCTTTAGGTGACCTGACATGTCGCTATTACACGTTGATAGAGCCCCTAGGATTCTTGCGTGACTACCAGCAGTATGATGGCGATCATATACGTGGGAGCTGGTATTCTATAAGCACATCCTTAAAAGGTCCCTAGTCGTAGGAGTTTCGAGACAGGGCATCGATACTCCATTAGTAGACTAGTGTATACAGTCGAGACCCCGACGAGGGGCGGTGGCCGATCTCACAAGCCACTGGTGTCAGTTGGTTCACCTAAGATGTATACAGGTGCTCATTGGGTTATGAGTACACCGGACAGGACTCGCCGGGAACCTGCTAGTTGGTCTTATACCAGACGTCAGATGGCAGTTCCCTGGTGACATGTGTACAGGTTATTTCATAGACCTGAGATCGTCATTTGTCTCGTGTGAGTTCCTACTGTGCTTTGATTACTACCCTACCACGGCTCAAAGGAGTCGTGCAAACAGGTTTTAGTTGGGTATAGTCCCGAGCCACATGGAGGCAGCGAGCGGAACTGCACGGGTTCGTCTCTCCCGGTATTGGGGGTGAGGTCGCGCTGTGTCTAGGAGAGCCATTACACAAAGCCCTCGGCCGAGGCAGGAGATTTACTGGTAGGTATTCCAGTCGGATCTCAGGGTGTTCTGGGCTACACTCCGACATGACTTGTACCGCTTTTGGGGGTCTGACTTTTACCAACCCCCTAGGCCCGACATGCGATGCTCATAGACGAACGGACCGGACTGTACGGATATTGTCACTGACAGGCTCAGTAGGGTGTCTGGATGAGTTCGCTCATCGACGTCCCTTTTGGTCAATAGCTGGTGGCCCGTCACGTATTGGCTAATACCTCTGACGTGCTAGTGGTTAAATCCACAGCCATAGTATTGACGAGTCTTTAGAGTCCACCACACTTTCAGTTACTCAAGCTTTCGAGCGAAACGCTGTAGAGGCCGTATGGAGATATGGCAGGGTCCGATCAGATACGTGCGGTATTGCACGGATCAGGATCGGACAGTTTGTACTAGTGGCCGTATGGTTATATGGCAGGGTTCGATCAGATACGTGCGGTATTGCACGGATCAGGATCGAACGGATATTACTAGCCGGTTTTGGTTTAAGCCGGATCCTAGTTTAGTACAGTGTAGATTTTGTCTCATTGCATTTATATCCGGTCGGAATACAGATGCGGGTGTGTATGCACAGTATCGGGGTTTTCCTGTAATTTATTACGGGACCAGTTTTCTGGAGTTGCCAGTTTGCATTCCGTTCCGGCCGGTTTTCCTTTGTTCTTTCCCGGCCGGACTTTTCCGATGGAAGGGGTTATTTGCAAGTTTGCAAATAACAATTGAGGAGGGGGTTTCTTGCATATGTATTTATTATGATAGCATCTTTAGATACCATTCTTTTCCTTCATCATTTCATGCTTTATTGTGATTAGATTTGATAAGAATGGTTGATGTGAGTTTGTGATGATAATGTTTTGATATAGTCACCACTTGCTTTTACTACCATGACCTTCCTTCTAAGGTTGTGGTTTAGGATTCCCTCCTCCACCTTTCTCATTTTTGGACATGGTAGAACTCACTTGAGAGAGAAAGAAGATGAGAGCTTCATCTTGAGAGCTTCATTCTTGATCTTATTTTCATGCTAGAAAAATGCAAGCACCATTTTTCTACTCTTGATTCCTCCATCATCTTCAAAGGCAACAAACCCCAAATGAGACATAGCCTCTACACTACACATTCTACAGCATATCTTGAGCATGTCGAGTTGCCGGCTTCATGCCCGAGTTGCCTCGGTATCGAGGCGGGAGCCCGTAAAAGATGCAGACGATGTGGTGCCCTTCCGGCGAGGAGGCGACGATATGGAGACTAGACTTTCCGTGGGAGATTGGGACGATGACGAGAAGACCGGAGGACTCGGATCACTCGGTATACTTCTCTTCCCATCTCTTGTTAGCTAGCATTTGGTTAATGGTTACGATCCCGGTTTTTCATTGTCCGCGGTAGCGCCAGTTTCCAAGTAAGGAAAATTTTTGATTCCGCATTTTGGCCTCGGATAGACGGCCGGGGCGCTGCCGTGGCGCAACATCATTTTGGTAGGAAAATGTATGCAAATATTATTGACCTAATCCTAGTAGAACAAATTCTTCTAAATTCTTATTTGAGTTGTTGTGCAGAATTTTCCAAGTTGTTATGCAGAATATATCAAAGAAATCAAGCTGTTGAAGAAATCTTGCCAAATTAAGAAGCAAACTTGGAGACCAAGTCTGGAAGCAACCGAGAGAAGATTTCTGAAATATGAAGGTGCCTAGGATTGCCACATGTCACAAGATGCAAGCACAAGAAAAATCATAAATAGATCTCACCCTTTTAGCGCGGATCCGCGGCCCTAGCCACCATTTGCCGTGGATCCGCCGCACTTCCAGGGAGTTAGGGGCAGAGGATTTTTGGGGTGAATCTATGCAATATTTTACCAAGTTTTCAACTAAAATATTCTGGCTTTGCACTATAAAAAGGCACCGGGAGTCTCTTGGAAAAATCGTCAAGCCGAAGAGATCACGAAGTCCAAGACGGCTCACGCATCCAGGCTGATCATCAACGGTTCATCTACCTCCTTAGAAGAGATCGAGAAGCAAACTAGGTTTTTGTAATCATTTTCTAAGGAATCAAAGTGTACTTGATCTTGTTGATTAATAAAGGTAGTTCTTTTTCTTATTCTATTTCTTCGTAGTTTAATTATGCATTTTCTCTCCATCTCTTTTTCTCCCAACATGCGCGAGTAATTCTCCGCTTGTTAGGGTTCGTAGGATTAGGGTAGGCTAATGGACGATGAAAATAATTAAACCCTTTTTAAGTCCTATAAAGTTTAGGAACTTTATCAAAAGAATCATTAACATCCTAATCGGGCGCGCTAGCAATTCTTTGCTAGTTCCGACCGCGATTAGAGATTAGATTAATGATTGTTTTGGTAAAGGCTAGATATGAACGGAGTTCCGTGTCGAGATAATGGTTACGAGTGGGATTCCTTTTCCCTCCAGAAACCCTAATCTACACGCATCACCGTCGTTCTAGTTCTAAATCTATTAATGGATAAAAAGGGTAACTTTTAAATAATCGTCCATAACTACTAAATCCTAACGAACCCTACAAGCCTTCTTATTATATTATCTAAGTCTCTAAAATAATCTAGATCTATATTTTACAATCTTGTTTAACGTAGATCTAGAAACCATTCTATAAAATTTTTTATCCCTCCTTTCTTTCTCAACACATCTAAAGTAAAAGTAAAAAGTTCCACGTTTCCCAGAGGACGACCCGTACTCATCTCGGTCTAGCTACACGCGACACCGTTATTGATTGCGGTTAACTACAAACACACTCTTTCGAGTCAATCACACGCCTTAATCAAGATAATAATACGGAATATTGACCGAACCCGCTTGTTTTACTGAGCTGGGGAACGTTGGTCCCGCTCCAACTTATAATAGTTATAAGACAGAGCAGGAAATAGGGGAATACCAAGATTCCCATGCCGCCCAAACGAAGAGAGTGCATGCTGATGCATCATCTTCGGGTGTGTTCATTATACAGAACTGTTTCTCAATGTCCTTTATGTCCTGGGTATATGATACCGGATCAGGATCCCAGATATGTAAACTGTTACATGGGCTACAGATATGTAAAGAATTGAGAACGGGTGATAAGTTTCATGAGGCAAAAAACGGGGCTAGTGTTGCAGCCAAGTCTGTTGGTCACTGTCACCCTGTATTACCAATACATTGATTCTGAATGAAAGTTATTAGATACCGAACCTGATATACAAAATCATATCAGTCTCTTTATTAGTAAAGAAATGATAAAATTTTGTATTGTTGGATAATGTTTTGAACATTTCCTATATCAAAAGTTGATCGGTTCAGGCACGTTATCTAAAAGCATTGATGTTCTAAATCAAACTACAGTTCTTAGTATACGGAACACACACAAGAGGAAGAGTTCAAAAATGAACGGATCCTTCTTGAGGTATTGTAGACTAGGTCATATCAATGCGACCCGACTAGCTAAGTTGCACAAAGATGCATATTTAAATCGGTTTGAATTTACATCTTGTGAAAACTTGCCGGTCATGTCACAAAGATAAAATGACCATAGCTATGTTTAATGGAAGCAGAGAAAGAGTTAGTGAACTCTTGGGATGATACATGTGGATGTATGTAGGTCCCCTGTCTACATGTGCTTAGATCGGTTCTTTGTACTTCATTACATTCTCTGATAATCTCTCGAGATTCAGATCTATGTTCTTGTTGAAACACAAGTCCGAACCTTTTGAGATATTCATAGAATATAAGTTAGAAGTAGAGAACCAAAATACAGGTATAAGTATTATGTCCTTTGATGTGATCGATGAGGAGAATACTTGTGCTTGGAATTCCTGTACTATTCTAATGGAGAATGAGATTCTCTCTCAGCATTACTCCTCCGAATACACCATAGCACGATAGTATATCGGGGCGGAGCAATAGCACCCTATATGATATGGTGTGCTCTATGATGAGTACTACTGAGTTTCCTATTTCCTTTTAGGGAGCTATGCACTTATGAAGTTGCATACCTATTGAATAGGGTTCGAATCAAATCTGTGCCTACCACTCCATATGAGATATGGTATGGGAAGAGCCCATATCTTATGTTTGTTAAGATTTGGGGTTGTCCGGCCTATGTCTAAAAGCAAAATCCGGACAAGATCGAGGCAATGTCAGTTTTGTAGAACTGGAAACGTTCCAGCTATACAAACTACAGCAGATGATTTGATAGAACCAAAGGATTCAATAGTAACCAACGAACTTCAACCTCTCCGCCGATCTAGTAGGTTTCCTCACCCACCTGAGAGATGCTTCGGTTTCTCTATGACAGTGGGAGCGAGGATTGCATCATGAGATGATGACCCAACTAGTTTCGAGCTGGCCATCAGGAGTGAGACTCTGTAAGAATGGCTGGATGTTTATCGATCTGAGATGGAATCCATATACACCAACAAAGTATGGACTTTGGTTGCGATATCTGAAGGGTTAAATTCCCATCAGGAGCAAGTATATCTTGAGAAGATTACTTGGTGTAGATGGAAAAGTTGAGACTTTCAAAGCTAGACTTGTTAAAGGTTTTCTTCATCGACCAGGCGTGGATAATGATGAAACCTTTTTCAGTAGCTATGCTTAAGTCCATCCAGATCCTACTTGCCACGGCTACATACCATGACTACGATATCTGGTGGTTGGGTGTCATGACAGCTTTTCTAAATGATGTTTTAGAAGAGGGCGTCTATAAGTACATAGCCAGAGGGCTTCGTAAACAGTGGGAGCAGCGGAAACGTGTACAAGATGCTTTATAGGATAAAGCAGGCATCGCGGAGTTGGAACATCTGTTTTGATGTGTTAGTCAAAGAGTTTGACATCATCAAAATGGTAGATGAACCTTGTATAAACAAAAAGGTAGTAGGGAGTATGGTGGCGATCCTCGTAGAGTACGTGGAAGACATACTCTTGATAGGGAAGAAGTTTCCTATGCTACGCTCGATCAATCTCCGCTTATCACAATGATTCTCCACATAGGATCAAAGTGATACCTACTAAATCCTGGGTTTTGGATCTATGGGATAGATCTAAATGGATGTTAGAATACTCACTAGTGGATCTATGAGATAGATCTAAATGGATGTTAGAATACTCACAAGTGAGATGGTATCAATCGATCCTGGGGAGAATCACTGGAAGGGTTCCTGGGTGATAAAGACGACTGAATTTCAGTCACAGGCATTGTCTTTACCCTCAGTGAAGGGACGGTATGTTGGAAAAGTTCCAAGCTAGATACCGTGGCATACTAGACGATAAAGGCTGGATACATCGCTACTTAAGATGCTACCAAAGAGGCTGTCTGGGTGTATATTAGTTCATGAGATGAACTTAGTTCCTCCCATTGTGTGACAATGGAGTTGTGGCTTATGCCATGGAACGTCCGTCCCATCAGTGATTCAGACATATTCTAAGGCAGTATCACCACATCATGGAGATGGTTGATCTCTAAGGGATCGAGGTTAGGAGAGTAGACTCAGAGGACAATACGGCGGATCCACTCACAAAGGCCTTTTCCCAGAGAGGGACTTTTATGAGATGGTTGAGTATGAGATACTACAACCACTGCTATCAGATGGCCCTAGTGCAAGTGGGAGATTGTTAGTTATATGTATGCCCTAGAGGCCATTACTGTACATTGGATGTATATTGTAGTGGATGCTGGGACATATATAGGGATGACTTTCTTGCTTGACATGATAGTATGCTATCTGGTTGATATTTACCTTAACGTGTACACTGATTGTCTCTCTGTTACATGTTGGTAAAGCCCTTAGGATGTGTACTTGACTACCTGGACTATGATGCGGATCATACTAGTGGGGACATGGTAGTCCATAAGTACATCCTTCAAGGTCCCTACTCGTGGGTGTATCGAAACAGGGCATCGATATACCAGAGTAGACTAGCGTATACCTTCTCGACCCATACAGATGGGCGATGGATGATCCCATATCCATTGGTGTTTGACATCGGAGATGATATACGGGTGCTCAGTGGAGACTGGGTACACTGGACGGACTAGCCGAGAACTCCCAGATGGTATTATACCTTACGTCAGATGGCAGTTCTCTGGTGACACTGGTACAGGTTAGTCTGTAGACCCGAGATCGTCATAAAGTCTTGTGTGATTCCCACTGTGCTTTGATTTCCACCTTACAACGTCCAAGAGGATGTGCAAAACGGTGGTTTTTGGGTACAGTCCCGAATCACATGAAGGCAATGAGCGATAGGTGGGGATTCGTCTCTCCCGGTATAGGGAGTTGATGTTGCGCTATGTTCGATTGGCTATAACCGGAAATCCCTGGCCAGGGTTGTTGAGATTTACCGGTAAATGTTACCAGTAGTTTCTCGAATTGTTATAGACCACATATCGACATGACTTATCGAACTATTGGGGTCTGACGTTTACCACCCCTAGGCGAGATATGCGACATATCAGACGACGAGACCGGACTGTACGGTAAGTGTTACTGGTTGGATTCACAGGAGTGTGAGCGGGCTTGCTCGTCGATCTTCTGATCGCTCAATACCCGGGTGGCCGTTACGTTTAGCGGACCGCTTGCTGCTTATGGGTGTTTGATATGATCATCACCTACTGCCGGCGTATTGACAAGTCTTTAGAGTCCTACACAGAGGTTTCCTGGCTCAAGCGAAACGAAATAGGAGCGCATATGAGATATGTGCAGGACCGAGAATAATGCGTGTATGTGATTCCGTATTTCATTCTCGCGATGAATGTATCGATTGGTTGTATGTGATATAACCTAGTTATCGAATCAAGGATTGATTCGGTAAGCCGATACATAGGATACTAGTCGGCTATATGCGATATGACCGGATCGTTAAATCAAGTGTTGATTTAATGATTTAATGTATAATTATATATTTGATATATTACTTTTCATTAGCTAGTATTGGTTCACTTTTAATGCATTTTCTCACTTGAATTGTGCAAGTTGTATATGTGATATACTATTGTGCACATGATTGTATCATGTTTGATGATACATGCTTATTTGGTTAAGTGTAAAGAATTAAATAATGGTTAAGTTGATGATTAGAGTTTTTCTTATTCATTCATTTATTTATTTATTCTTTTTGGAAATTAAAAGGATAAATAGATATGGTGTCTTTCATGAAGCTTCATGAAGTGTTGAAAGTTTGACCACTTTTGTCTCATGCTTAACCCTAACCATTCCACTTAACCATGATTCATTCTATACACTTAACCATGGTTTGTATATGATAAGTATTCATTTTCTTTTGTATTTTAAATAACTTATCATATTCATCTTCTTCTTCTTCTTCATCTATACAAAGAAGAAAAGCTTGCACCATCAATGGTGATTTGATAAAAAAGAGTGAGAAATCCAATTCTAAAGTGAACCCACCTCCTATTTCTTTATCCTCTACCTCTTGCCAAGTAGTATAGGGTGTTATCTTCACAAGTTTCATGACATGGTGAAGTGGAAGCTTGATCTTGTGATGCCTCGACGTAGATCATCTTCGGCATCGTAGTCGATGACCTAGCCCGCCCATTTCTCCGAGGAAGCCGATGCTAGAGCCCGGGATTGGATTTGGACAGCAAGGGGACTTCATCATGGAGCTATGGAGGTGGAGAACCGGATCTACAAAGGTTGTATTTCCGTTCACTTAGTTAAATTGTTAACTAGGTTCTTGTTTCGCCTAAAATTCTAGTCGACGATCCGTATTAGGGTTTCTCGGCACTTGTAAAATTTGAAATTGGCATAGTTGATGCCTTGTGAGACCTCTTGAGAGTGCCTAGGAACCCTACACCTAGTATATCCAATATTTCATATGTTATCTTCTGCTGCTGATATACAGTGATGTGATCATTTTATATGCGTGAGACGAATGCTTTTTTATTGTATATATGATATATAATAAACGTTGCTTATGTTTTTCACCCGCGCTAGTCCCGTCCCGGTATGCCGTTAGTTAAGTAACCTAACGGTGCATAACGGGACACTGTGGCGAATGCGGATGGCATAAGCGTACGTTGTATTTTCGTTTCTTCTGTGATGCTTAGGAAGCTCAAATGATGGGATTCATTAATGATATTAATGAAAGAAAAAGAAACCTAAAAGATGTTGTAGAATCAAATTTATAAAAAGGGTACTCTAGTTTTTACTTTGCATAGCGGTATTCCTTATAGAATATCCAGCACCTTATTCGATAAGGAAAGAGCCGAGATCCCTTCACCGGGAGTGACCTCTTTAGCGAAACTAGCAGATGCTACAACTCACTCGGTTTTGTTTTTGATTGCTTCTATAGTTCTTTCTTTGCATAGCGGTATTCCTTGTAGAATATCCAGCACCTTATTCGATAAGGAAAGAGCAGAGATCCCGTCACCGGGAGTGACCTCTTTAGCAAAACTAGAAAAATCCTAAAAAACACTCCTTTTCAAAAATCACTTGTTTCTACAACGATATCAAGTTCATTACGCTCATGGTTTTCTGAAAAACCTGCGTAGCCCTCCGTCATTTCAGATAAGTCCTACTTAGTATTAGTGCTATGTTTGTTGACTATGTTAAGGCGTAGTGTGCGGTGGCTAATTAGTGTTTATCTGCTAAAAGAATGAGATGCGATTGGATTAGGGTAGTCGTACGACTTTGTTGACTATGTTAAGGGTCGTGCGGGTGGGTTTAATTCAATCAGGAAATGACGGGTTGAACTTGGCTAGCGATTATGATTTGTTGACTATGTTAAGGTTATAAGTCGCTAGGGGCAAAAGCTTTATTGGGAATTTCAAGTGTTGAAATTTGCAATGAGATTGCATACCTTCTATGAGATAGTTGGATCCCGATACCCACCGCGTGTAAGAGTTACTCCTGGGAGAGTTTTACACATCACAATTAGCCAATCAAGTAGGTGTCTAGAACGGTGTTAACGGGGTTATGCCTCTGGGAAAATGAGGTTTATTTTAATTAGGTCCGTGCGAAAGCATGGGGAACCTCCCTCAAAGTACCAGTACTGGCTTGGCTGAAAGATTGGCAAACTTGTAAGGTGTAATTAATCCCAGCTAGTCTTACCTTTAGGGTTTGAAATAAGATTTGATAAAAGCAGTGGGAGACATCCTGATTAGATAAGATAATAACCACTCTAATCTCGCAAGAGCATACGTTAAAGTGTTTTCTTCTCTCTCTCTCTCTCTCTCTCCAGGTAGCGACCATGTTAGGCCTTAATCAAGATAATTATATGGATGTATTGACCGAACCCGCTTATTATACTGAGCAGGGGAACGTTGGTCCCGTTCTTTCTTATAAATGTTATAAGACTGAGCAGGGAATAGTGACATATCCGGATTCTCACGATGCCCAAATGAAGGATAAGCATGTTGATGCATCTTCTTCGGGTGTGTTTGTTATCAAGAACTATTTCTCAGTTCACTCTACGTCCTGGGTATTAGATACCGGATCAGGATCCCACATATGTAATATATTACATGGGCTGAGGAAAGGTAGGGAACTGGGAATGAGTGATCATTCCATAAGAGTAGGGAAAGGTGCAAATGTTGCAGCCAAAGCAGTTGGCGAATATCACTTTGTATTACCAAATGGTAATACATTGATTCTGAACGAGTGCTATTACATTCCGACCCAGATATGCAATATTATATCAGTTTCTTTAATAAGTAAAGAAGGATATAATTTTGTAATAGAGGATAATGTTATGAACATCTTCCTGAATCAAAAGTTGATTGGATCAGGCTCGCTAAATAATGGCATATACGTTCTAAATCAAACCACAGTTCTTAATGTATAGAACACACACAAGAGGAAGAGTTCAGAAATGAACGAATCCTTCTTGTGGAATTGTAGACTAGGTCATATCAATGCGACAGGACTAGCTATGTTACATAAAGATGGATATTTGAATCCGTTCGAATTTTCATCTTATGACACTTGCCAGTCATGTCTCAATGGCAAAATGACCAAAACTCCATTTTGTGGATACGGAGAAAGAGTTACAGAACTCTTAGGACTGATACATAGTGATGTATGCGGTCCCATGTCTACACATGCCAGGAATGGTCCTCGTACTTCATTACATTCACTGATGATCTCTCAGGATACGAACATGTGTTCCTGTTGAAACACAAGTCTGAAGCTTTTGAGAAATTCAATGAATATAAGAACGAAGTCGAGAACAAAATGGGTCAAAGTATTAAGATCCTTCGATCTGATCGAGGAGAAGAATACATAAGTAATGAGTTCCTGGACTATCTAAAAGAGAATGGGATTCTCTATCAGCTTACTCCTCCATATACACTACAGCACATCGGTGTATCGGAGCGGGGGAATCACACCCTATTAGATATGGTGCGCTCTATGA
Organism: Agapanthus africanus; assembly: GCA_030015575.1. Classification (NCBI taxonomy): domain Eukaryota; kingdom Viridiplantae; phylum Streptophyta; class Magnoliopsida; order Asparagales; family Amaryllidaceae; genus Agapanthus; species Agapanthus africanus. The sequence goes on along the minus strand of JASDDO010000012.1, from coordinate 296,114,481 downwards.
TGAGCACTGTTGAGTTTCCTATTTCCTTTTGGGGGTATGCGCTTGAGACAGCCATATACCTATTGAATCAAGTTCCATCTAAATTTGTACCCACCACACCATATGAGATATGGAGTGGGAAGAGACCATATATTAAATGAGTTAAGATATGGGGTTGTCCGGCCTATGTCAAAAGGCAAAATCCGGACAAGCTCGAGGCAAGATCAGTTCTTTGCAAGTTTGTGGGATATCCAAAGAATTCTCAAGGATATATTTTCTACCACGCTGAGGTGTAAAAAGTGTTTGTTTCTCAATATGCCACCTTTTTAGAAAAGGAATTTCTTGCAAAAGAAATTAGTGGCGAACAGGTAGAGCTGGAAGAAGTTCCAGCAGCACAAACTGCAACTAAAGATTTAGTGGAACCAGATGATTCGATAGTTCCTAACGAACCCCAGCCTCTCCGCCGATCAAGTAGGGTTTCTCATCCACCTGAGAGATACTACGGTTTTCTCATCGATGGTGGGAGCGAGGATTGCATGATGGAAGATGATGACCCAACTAGCTTCGAGCAAGCCATCACGAGTGGTGACTCTGTGAAATGGATGGATGCAATGCGATCTGAGATGGAATCCATGTACACCAACAAAGTATGGACTTTGGAAGTTGCTCCTGAAGGGGAAAACCCATTGGGAGCAAATGGATCTTTAAGAAGAAACTTCGTGTAGATGGAAAAGTTGAGACTTTAAAAGCTAGACTTGTTGCAAAGGATTTTCGTTAACGACCAGGTATGGATTTTGACGAAACCTTTTCTCCAGTGGCTATGCTTAAGTCCATCCGGATCCTACTTGCCATTGCTGCATACCATGACTACGAAATCTAGCAAATGGATGTTAAGACTGCCTTTTTAAATGGTGATTTAGAGGAGTGTGTGTACATGACTTAGCCAGAGGGTTTCGTAGACCGTAGGAGCAGCGGAAAGGTATGCAAGCAGCTTAAATCCATCTACGGATTAAAACAGGCATCGCGGAGTTGGAACATCTGTTTTGATGTGGTAGTCAAAGAGTTTGACTTCATCAATAACGTAGAAGAAGCTTGTATTTACAAGAAGGTGGCATAGAGTAAGGTTGTCTTCCTCGTATTTTACGTGGATGATATACTCTTGATAGGAAATGATGTTCCTATGCTGCACTCGGTCAAGCTCTTCTTATCACATAGATTCGCAATGAAAGATCTAGGTGATGCCTCCTGCATACTGGGAATTATGATCTATAAAGATAGATCTAAACGGATATTGGGATTGTCCCAATCCAGGTACATTGACACCATACTAAAGAGGTTTAGAATAGAAGAATCCAAACGAGGGAATCTACCCATGATCTCTGGACTCACTCTCTCCAAAGAGATGTCTCCCAAGACTGATTTAGAGAGAGCTAGCATGCAAAGGAAACCCTATGCTTCGGCAGTAGGCTCTATCATATATGCGATGCTATGTACCAGACCCAATGTAGCATACTCACTAAGTGTAGTGAGTCGGTATCAAGCAGATCCTGGAGAGAGTCACTGGACAGCTGTGAAGAACATTCTCAAGTACTTGCGACGGACTAAAGAGATGTTCTTGGTGTATAGTAATGGAGAACTCCAGGTGGAGTCCTTTACCGATTCCAGCTTCCAAAGTGATAAGGACGACTCTAAGTCGCACTCGGGATTTGTCTTCACCCTAAATGGAGGGGCAGTTTTTTGGAAGAGTTCCAAATAGGAAATCGTGGCAGACTCGACGATGGAGGCTGAATACATCGCTGCTAACGATGCTGCCAAAGAGGCTGTCTGGATGAAGAAGTTCATCACTGAACTTGGTGTGGTTCCATCCATTGTGCATCCAATACCTTTTATTGTGATAACAATAGAGCTGTGTCTTTGGCCAAGGAACCCAGGTCCCATCAGAGATCCAGGCATATTCTGAGGCGGTATCACCTGATCCGGGAGATAGTTGATCGCCGATAGATCGAGGTCAGAAGAGTTGATACGAAGGACAACACTGCGGATCCACTCACGAAGGCCATACCCCAGATACAATTTGAGAGACTCTTCGGGATGTTGGGTATGAGATACTACAACAGCCAGCCTTAGTGCAAGCGGGAGATTGTGTTAGTGTTTATGCCCTAGAAGGCCATTACTGTATCATACTAGCTTGTATATTACTTAATGGAAGCTTGGGATATTCACATGTATATAACAGTCTTGCTAAACATGGTAGTATGCTACTTGGTTTTTCTATCTTAATATGTGAGTGTACGTATTGATAGAGCTCTTAGGATCTTGCTTGTCTACCAGCGTTGTGATGGCAGTCACACTAGTGGGGGCTGGGTAGTCTACAAGCACATCCTTATTCAGGTCCCTTGTCGTTGGATTATCGAGACAGAGCATCGATACTCCGGAGTAGACTGGTGTGTACGCTTCTCATCCCAGTTGGGCAGATGGTCTGTCCCACAGCCGTCAGTACGTCGTACTGGAGATAGTATACAGGTGCTCGTTAGGTTACGGGTACACCGGACAGGACTCACAGGGAACTGTTGGTTGGTTTGATACCAGTCGTCAGTGAACAGTTTCCAGGTGACATGAGTACAGCGTAGTCCGCAGACTTGACACTGCTACTTCGCCTCGAGTGTGTCCCACTGTTCTTAGATTGATACCCTACCACGGCTCAAAGGAGTCGTGCAAACAGGTAGCAGTTGGGTGCAGTCCCGAGCTCTTGGAGGCAGTGGCGGTTAGAAAGGATTCGTCCCTCCCGGTATTGGGAGTAGATACCGTGCTGTGTCAGAGAGCCATTACGCAAAGTCCCTGGCCAGGGCAAGCGAGATTTGCTGGTAGGTTCCAGTAGTTTCTCAGGGTGTAATGGGCTTCCCTCCGACACGACTTATACCGCTATTAGGGGACTGACGCTTGCCGCCCCCCTAGGCCCGATATGCGATAGTCTTGGACGAACGGACCGGACTGTATGGAGATTGTCACATCAGACTCAGTAGGAGTTCGGATGGGTTTCCTCATCGGCCTTCTTATCGACAACTACCTGGGGACCGTTACGTACAGCTAGTGCCGCTTGCGGTCTGTGGTTAAACCCACTGCCAGCGTAGTAGTCGAGTCTCTAGAGTCCCACACAGAGAGTTTCCTACTCCAGGCAAAACGATATAGAGGTTGCATGGTTTTGCGACAAAGGGTTCGGACGCATACGTGCGTTTACGCGCGTACGACTTTCGGACAGTTTTTACCAGTCGGCTTTGGTTTAAGCCAGTTACTGGTATCCGGTTATTGTATTTTTACAGTCTAAAGTTTTTCCGTATTTTTGCGGATCGGAGGGGCGTTCTCGTAATTGCTCGAGAAGCTTCTAGAAGATGGTGACTAAGGAGGGTTATGTGTCATATTCATTGAATGAGTTATATGAGTCATGGTGGTAATTCATTCATTTCATTAATGCACATTTATTGCTTAATGACTCATGCTAATGAATCACCACTAGATATTTTATGAAGCATGATTAATCATCACTCTTTATTCTTTTCTTCTTATTAGAAAATGCTTCATATATGTTATGATACTCATAAACTTATATCATAATATTATTCACATTCTCTCTCCTCAAGCTCTCTATCTTCAAAAGACTAATCCTCACCCTCATGTGTTGAGATCTAGGATTAGTTAGACTTAACAATCCATAACCATCACTCTATCTCAATCTATCTTCTTTGATTAGCAATCCAAGAAGGTTAGTTGCCTCAAGTTTAGAGGCTAAGCTTGGAGTTTTGCTCTCGGGTGGATCGTCTACTACCTAGAGAAGGCCGAGGAGAACAAGGAGATCGTAAAGACGAAGGACTTGGTTCGATAGGTATAATCCCTAAGCATAGTAGTTTAGAACAACTATATGTTTGGTTAGTTATCGTTTAGCTTCGATTCAAGCGGTTAGTCGATGTTCGTTCACTAAACAAGATCGTTTTTGAAATTTCTGCCTCCCCACAAGTACTGGGGTATAGCACATCGACTTAAAGTGGTATCAGAGCCTCGCTAAACAATAAATAACTTAATTGCAAATTTGTACGAATTTCGAACGGAAAAACGAAGCCGGAAAACCCTAAATCTGTCAAGTTTCTGTCGAATTCAAAACGATGTCCAAAAATTTTTCAGGTTCGTTCAGAAAGCTTAACAAGACATTATAAGAACACCCAAGAAAATGGTGCCCTGAATCGTCTAACTCGCCGCGGATCCGCGGCCTCACCCTACTGAGTCGCCGCGGTTCCGCCGCCGAGTTGGCGAGTCAGGAACCCAATTTTCTTCTGTTGCTTCTCTGTGATATTTGGGAGTTTCTGGAATATTTTAATTTTGCTCAGGTTTCAGTTTAACAGAGCAGTTTTTGGAGCAATATTAAAGATGTTTAATCGATCGAAATTGTACAGTATTTGCATATTGGATTATATCTGTGATTGTTTAATGTGTTCGTAAACCTCCCCTAACTGCTAGTATGTCAGTTGGCAGGGGGTTGCACATTTCTGAAATGGTTATATCTGTTTGTGCATATAAACTGTATTGGACTGTTGTGGTGTTTAGCCGGGGTTTAGCAATGGGTTATTGTTTAATTCATTTGTTGTAAATGTAATTTGTTGTAATATTATTTTTGCGGGGCACATCCAGGTTGCGGTTGTAGCCACCGTTGTATTATTTCATTTTACTGTTTTTGCTCCTAGGACTGACCCAAGGTGGGGTACACAAACTGCCGGGTGGGTAGTCTGCCGTACCCGTAGGGGTCGAGGGTGGGGTAACGGCTATTCATCACAACTGTGTAATCTGTCTTTTCTTGCAGGCTCAAAAGAAATACAGATTGCTTGCAAATCCAATATTGTTTATCTGTGTTCTGGAATGAATATCATTGCGTCAGACGAATGTAAAATATCTATATATAATGTAGCTATTTAGACGTCACTTATGTTTTACACCCGCACTAGCCCAGCCCCCGCTCTGTCGTTAGTTAAGTAACCTAACGAGTGATGACGGGACCCCGTGGCGAATGCGGATGGCATAAGAGGACGTTGTATTTTCGTTGTTTTCTGCAATGATAGGTTAATGATGGGACGCATTATCTATAATGCAAAGAAAATAAACCAAAGTTTTAATCGTTGGAACAATTTAAAAGAAACCACTCGGTTAATTTTAAAACAGATATTTTTAAATGCGGAGATTTAACCACTCCTTTTAAAAGCTATCTGGTTCCTTCGGTTATATCAAGTTCACTACGTTCACGGTTTCGCCAAAACCAGTCGTAGCCCTCCGTCGTTTCATTTGGGTATTCAGTAGTATTCAAGCTATGCAGTTTTGGCCAACGTCATGGCATAGTGTTTGGTAGCTGCTGGGTATTCATTTGTTGCATAGATAGATGAGTTGATTTGGGACAGTCGTATTATCATTTGGCCAACGTCAGGGATATATACGGATGGGTTCAAATTAACAAGATAATGATGGGTAGAACTTGACATGTGACTTATGACATTTTGACCAACGCCAAGGTCATAAGAGCATGGGGTAAAAACATTTATCGGGAATTTCTAAAGAAACTGAAATTTGCAAAGAGATGCATACCATTTTGAGTTTGATGAATGTTGGTAGCATTCCTACAACATTATCAGACGATGATATTTGGATCCCGATCCTACTGTGAGTATATGCTACTTATCAGGATATTCGTCACTTAACGATCAATGCTATAAACCTAGTAGGTGTCCAGAAAAGTGTCAGCGGGGTTACGCCCCCAGAGAAAAGAGGTTATTTAATTGAGGAACTTCGCGAAAGCGTTGGAAAACCTCCCTCGAAGTATCGACACCAGCCTGGCTGAACGGTTAAGCAAGTATTGTACGGTGAGAATAGTCCTGGCTAATTCTTCTTTTATGGTTTGAGGAAGGATTCGAGAAACAGTGGGAGCCATCCAGTTTAGATAAACTAAAAACCACTCTAAACTTGCAAGAACATCATGCTAAAGAGTTTTCTTCTCTCTCTCCTAATTGCAGCGACCCTGAAAATGACTGGACTTAAGTTACTTTTAGAGCAAAATATACTGACGGGGCCAAACTATAAAGATTGGCTGCGGAATGTCAAAATGGCTTTGACCTATGACAAACTGGGGTACGTCCTCACCGCTACGGCACCTGCTGTCCCTGGTCCCAAATCCAGTAATGCGGATAAGGAAATCAGCAAAACCTGGGATTTAGATTGCGCGAAAGCCAAGTGCATCGTGCTTGCCTCAATGAACAATGAACATCAGAGGAGGCACGAGGATATGGACCTTGATGGCATATTCCTCCATACAAAGGAACTTTATAGAGAGCAATCTCGTATAGCAAGATACGAGACCTCAAAGAACTTGTTTCGAGCGAGGTTGGCTGTCGGGTCATCAGTAGGAGAACATGTCCTAAAGATGATCGGCTACATAGAAGAGCCCGCAGACCTTGGGACGACTTTGGATAATGAGCTCTATACAGACCTTATTCTCCAGTCCCTTCCTCACAACTACGCCCAGTTTATCCTGAACTTCAATCTTCAAAGAAAAGAAGTTAAACTTCCGGAACTCCTGAACATGTTAAGGAGTGCAGAGGGCACCTTGAAAAATTCAAGGGAAACACCCGCTATGTTTGTTGGCGGTACATCTTCTTCCGGGTCCAAGGCTAGGGCCAAAGGAAGGAAGAAGAAGGCCGCACCCAGACCTAGAGGAGGTGTTAGTAAGGTGGGAGGGAAGGGAAAGAAAAAGACTGCAGTACCGATAGTTGGCCAGGATGAGTGCTTCCATTGTCACAGGAAAGGGCACTGGAAGAAGGATTGCAAGGCGTGGAACGCCAAGAACCAGGAACCGAAGCAAGCTGTGGCTTCGACTTCAGGTGTGTTTGTAATTGAGAATTGTTTGTCGATCAACTCTACTTCCTGGGTATTGGATACCGGATCAGGATCTCATATTTGCAATTTATTGCAGGCACTGAGAAACCGTAGAGTGCTGAAGGAAGGTGATATGACCCTAAAGGTTGCTAACGGAGCTAGCGTGGGAGCTGCGTCCGTCGGGGACTATCACCTAGGATTGATGAGTGGACACATTTTGGATTTACATAACTGTTATTTTGTGCCAAGCTTAACGTGTAATATCATATCAGTTTCCTTGTTATCAAATAAAGGTTATGATTTCACGTTTGTAAGAGATGTTGTCAACATCCACCTTAATCATGGTTTGATTGGGTCAGGTAGACTAAATAACGGAATATATGTCTTAAACCAACTCCAAATTTTCAATGTCCAGAACACACTAAAAAGAAAGTCTCCAGATTTAAATAAAGCTTTCTTATGGCATTGTAGACTGGGTTACATCAATGAGAGAAGGTTGACTAAGTTGCATAGAGAAGGATATTTGGACACGTTCGAATATCAAACTTATGACACTTGTCAATCTTGTCTCAAAGGAAAGATGACAAAGAATCCATTTACTGGACAAGGAGTAAGAGCGAGCGAGCTCTTAGGACTCATACACAGTGATGTATGTGGTTCAATGTCTACACATGCGAGAGGTGGTTATTCCTACTTCATTACTTTTACAGATGATTTCTCTAGGTATGGATATGTTTTCTTAATGAAACATAAATCAGAGGCCTTTGAGAAATTCCTGGAATACAAGAGTGAAGCGGAAAACCAAACAGGCAAAAGTATTAAGACACTGAGATCTGATCGAGGTGGAGAATACTTAAGTGCCGAGTTCCTAGGTTACCTAAAAGAGAAAGGAATTCTCTCTCAGCTTACTCCTCCATACACTCCACAGCACAACGGTGTATCGGAGAGACGGAATCAAACCCTATTGGATATGGTACGATCCATGATGAGTAATGCTGAGTTACCGCGATCTTTCTGGGGATATGCGCTAGAATCAGCGGCATATATTTTGAACAGAGTTCCAACCAAAACTGTGCCTACCACACCATATCAGATGTGGAGTGGGAAGAAACCCTATCTTCAGTATATAAGGATTTGGGGATGTCCAGCTTTTGTCAACAAGCAGTTTGTGGACAAGCTCGAGGCACGATCAGTAAAATGTATGCTTGTAGGATATCCAAAGAACTCCAAGGGATATTGTTTCTATTATGCAGAGGAACAAAAGGTTGTTGTTTCTCGTAATGCCCATTTTCTAGAACAACAAGTTTTAGAAAAGGATACTAATGGGAGCGAAATAGAACTGGAAGAAATTCCAGAACCACAAGCTACTACTGAAAGTTTGGAAGAACCAGAAGTTCAAGAAGAACAGAACATTCCCGCACCCCTCCGCAGGAGTAGTAGGCCGTCTCATCCGCCTGAGAGATACTACGGTTTTCTCATAGACGGGGATAGAGAGGATTGCATCGTAGATGATGATGAACCTACTGACTTCCAGCAGGCCATCCAGAGCGGCGACTCGGTACGATGGTTAGATGCAATGCGGACCGAAATGGAGTCCATGTACACCAACAAAGTATGGACTTTGGACTTTGCTCCAGATGGGGTAAAACCCATAGGATGCAAATGGATCTTCAAGAAAAAGATTGGTGTAGATGGACAGGTGGAAACCTATAAGGCTAGACTTGTTGCAAAGGGTTTTCGTCAAAGACCTGGTTTGGACTATGACGAAACTTTTCCTCCAGTGGCTATGCTCAAATCCATTCGGGTCCTTCTTGCTATTGCTGCCTTCCATGATTATAAAATCTGGCAGATGGACGTAAAGACGGCTTTTCTGAACGGAAATTTAGAAGAGAGCGTCTATATGGATCAGCCAGAGGGTTTCAATCAGAGTGGGAGCAGCGGGAAAGTATGCAAGCTGCTTAAGTCCATTTATGGACTAAAGCAGGCATCGCGGAGTTGGAACATCTGTTTTGATGAGACAGTCAAAGAATATGACTTTATCAAAAATCCAGATGAACCGTGCATATATAGTAAAGTTGTAGCCAGAAGTGTCGTATTCCTCGTCTTGTACGTGGATGACATTCTATTGATAGGAAATGACATTCCTATGCTACAATCTGTCAAAGGATTCTTGTCACAAAGGTTCTCCATGAAAGACCTGGGTGATGCCTCTTACATTCTGGGGATCCGGATCTATCGTGATAGATCCAAGAGGATGTTGGGACTTTCGCAGTCCAGGTATATCGACACTGTACTGAAAAGATTCAGTATGGAAGATTCTAAGCGCGGTAATATACCGGCTTGTCACGGAATCACCCTCTCCAAAGAGATGTCTCCCAAGACTGATTTGGAAAGGGAACGCATGTCTATTATACCCTACGCTTCTGCGGTAGGCTCTATAATGTATGCGATGTTGTGCACCAGACCAGATGTAGCTTACGCACTAAGCGTGGTAAGCCGGTATCAGTTAGACCCAGGGGAGAACCACTGGAGAGCAGTAAAGAACATTCTCAAGTACCTGAGGAGGACTAAGGAGATGTTCTTGGTTTACGGCGGAAAAGAACTCAGGTTGGAGGCCTTTGCTGATTCTGGCTTCCAGTGTGATAAGGACGATTCCAAGTCCATGTCGGGTTATGTCTTTACCCTCAATGGAGGGGCAGTGTGCTGGAAGAGCTCCAAGCAGGACACTGTTGCTGACTCGACGATGGAAGCGGAGTATATAGCTGCTTGCGATGCCGCAAAAGAAGCAGTCTGGATGAAGAAGTTCCTTACAGAAATTCAGGTGGTTCCTACCATAGTTGATCCAATACCTCTGTATTGCGACAACAACGGAGCTATAGCTTTAGCGAAGGAACCAAGGTCCCATCAGAAGTCCAGACACATCTTGAGGCGGTATCACCTGATCAGGGAGATCATTGATCGTCAGGAGATCGAGGTATGGAGAGTTGCTTCAGAAGAGAACATTGCTGATCCATTCACGAAGGCCCTTCCTCAGATTCAGTTCGAGAGGCTACTCGAGATCATTGGTCTACGATATGCCAGCACATGGCCCTAGTGCAAGTGGGAGATTGTTAGTGTTTATGCCCTAGAAGGCCATTACTGTATCATACTAGCTTGTATATTACTTAATGGAAGCTTGGGATATTCACATATATATAACAGTCTTGCTAAACATGGTAGTATGCTACTTGGTTTTTCTATCTTAATATGTGAGTGTACGTATTGATAGAGCTCTTAGGATCTTTCTTGTCTACCAGCGTTGTGATGGCAGTCACACTAGTGGGGGCTGGGTAGTTTACAAGCACATCCTTATTCAGGTCACTGGTCGTTGGATTATCGAGACAGAGCATCGATACTCCGGAGTAGACTGGTGTGTACGCTTCTCATCCCAGTTGGGGAGATGGTCTGTCCCATAGCCGTCAGTACGTTGTACTGGAGATAGTATACAGGTGCTCGTTAGGTTACGGGTACACCGGACAGGACTCACAGGGAACTGTTGGTTGGTTTGATACCAGTCGTCAGTGAACAGTTCCCAGGTGACATGAGTACAGCGTAGTCCGCAGACTTGACACTGCTACTTCGCCTCGAGTGTGTCCCACTGTTCTTAGATTGCTACCCTACCACGGCTCAAAGGAGTCGTGCAAACAGGTAGCAGTTGGGTGCAGTCCCGAGCTCTTGGAGGCAGTGGCGGTTAGAAAGGATTCTTCCCTCCCGGTATTGGGAGTAGATATCATGCTGTGTCAGAGAGCCATTACGCAAAGTCCCTGGCCAGGGAAAGCGAGATTTGCTGGTAGGTTCCAGTAGTTTCTCAGGGTGTAATGGGCTTCCCTCCGACACGACTTATACCGCTATTAGGGGACTGACGCTTGCCGCCCCCCTAGGCCCGATATGCGATAGTCTTGGACGAACGGACCGGACTGTATGGAGATTGTCACATCAGACTCAGTAGGAGTTCGGATGGGTTTCCTCATCGGCCTTCTTATCGACAACTACCTGGGGACCGTTACGTACAGCTAGTGCCGCTTGCGGTCTGTGGTTAAACCCACTGCCAGCGTAGTAGTCGAGTCTCTAGAGTCCCACACAAAGAGTTTCCTACTCCAGGCGAAACGATATAGAGGTTGCATAGTTTTGCGACAAAGGGTTCGGACGCATACATGCGTTTACGCGCGTACGACTTTCGGACAATTTTTACCAGTCTGCTTTGGTTTAAGCCAGTTACTGGTACCGGTTATTGGATTTTTACAGTCTAAAGTTTTTCCGTATTTTTGCGGATCGGAGGGGCGTTCTCGTAATTGCTCGAGAAGCTTCTAGAAGATGGTGACTAAGGAGGGTTATGTGTCATATTCATTGAATGAGTTATATGAGTCATGGTGGTGATTCATTCATTTCATTAATGCACATTTATTGCTTAATGACTCATGCTAATGAATCACCACTAGATATTTTATGAAGCATGATTAATCATCACTCTTTATTCTTTTCTTCTTATTAGAAAATGCTTCATATATGTTATGATACTCATAAACTTATATCATAATATTATTCACATTCTCTCTCCTCAAGCTCTCCCTCTTCAAAAGACTAATCCTTACCCTCATGTGTTGAGATCTAGGATTAGTTAGACTTAACAATCCATAACCATCACTCTATCTCAATCTATCTTCTTTGATTAGCAATCCCAGAAGGTTAGTTGCCTCAAGTTTAGAGGCTAAGCTTGGAGTTTTGCTCTCGGGTGGATCGTCTACTACCTAGAGAAGGCCGAGGAGAACAAGGAGATCGTAAAGACGAAGGACTTGGTTCGATAGGTATAATCCCTAAGCATAGTAGTTTAGAACAACTATATGTTTGGTTAGTTATCGTTTAGCTTCGATTCAAGCGGTTAGTCGATGTTCGTTCACTAAACAAGATCGTTTTTGAAATTTCCGCCTCCCCACAAGTACTGGGGTATAGCACATCGACTTACAGATTGTTAGTTATATATATGCCCTAGAGGCCATTGTTGTACATATGATGTATATTGTTGTGGATACTTGGATATATATATAGAGAGGACTTTCTTGCTCGATATGATAGTATGCTATCTAGTTTTACTTTGTCTTAACATGTTGACTTGTATTGGTTTAATGTCTTGCTCTCACATGTTGATAAAGCCCTTAGGATATGTACTTGACTACTAGGACTATGATGCAGATCATACTAGTGGGGCCAGGGTAGTCCAAGAGTACATCCTATAACTGTTCCTAGTCGAGGGAGTATCGAGACTGGGCATCGATACTCCCGTGTAGACTAGCGTATACGCATCTTGACCCATATGATGGGCGATGGATGATCCCATATCTATTGGTGTTTGACATCAAAGATGTTGTACGGGTGCTCAGTGGTGACTGGGTACACTGAATGGACTCGCCGAGAACTCCTAGATGGTATTACACCTATCGTCAGATAGCGGCTCTCTAGTGATACTGGTACAGGTTAGTCTGTAGACCCGAGATCGTCATAGAGTCTTGTGTGATTTCTACTGTGCTTTGATTTCCACCTAACCACGTGTTACGTTTTAGAAATCGTTTTGTGAATTTTCCGTTTTTAGGGTAAAATAGTCGGTGTTTTCCGTTTTAACCAGATTGTGATCAAACTTCTGTATAGAGTTGACGGCACCTAGTTTTGCTAAAATGCAGCTAGTGCGCGGGCTTTGGGGGTCAATTGGAAGTTTTGGTTCACATAGAATTTTTCCCTAATTAAAACATTATTTTAATGCTTTATTTGTGCACTTTATTAGTGGTAATTATTTTTTGGTTTGGATTAATTACTACTATTGTAAATCTATGCTAAGTTAATCACTAGATTATGTTTTTAACTTTCTCACCTAAATATCTAGATATTTTGTGGTTAATGGTTTTTTTAGAAAAGAAAAGAAATGAAAAGGTGGCAAATTGCATTTATGAGCATTTATTACATTTTGTTGCAAGAAAATTCCACACACTTCACCAAAATTCCCCCTCCCCATCCTTCCTTTGGCTGGCCACTTCAACCCTTGCTGCCCTTGTGTTTTCCTCACTCCATTTTCATTATTTCAAGCACAAATAAATCCTCAAAAATCATCAAAATATCACACAAAATCAGTTATAAATCATAACCCATCATTCTTCTTCACAAATCAAGCTTTAATCTTCATAGAAGTCATCATTTTGGAACTATTTTGATTATCTTGGTTCTCTTTTTTGTGAATCCTTGAAGGTATAAAACCCTAACCCTAATCTCTATTTGTTGTTCTAATAATTTAATTAGCTTATTAGTTGTTAATTTAAAGGTTTTAGTTGCATGTTTAGAATTTCTAGAAAGGGTTTTGGAAATCAAGTTTGGTTTTAATTAGTAAAAAAGGGGTTAATTGTTAAGTTATGCTTGAAGAAAACTTAACCTAGTTTGCTAGTTTGTTAAATGATATTTCCTAATTGTATAATTAGCCTAATTAGCAAACTAAACTTTTTCTAATTCTAATTAGATAAGATTAAAATTATATTAAAGGTTTTAATGGTTTAATCTTGCTATTTGTTGATGTTTGTAAATTCTAGTTTTGGTAAAAACTTGTAGTTTTGTGCTAAAATGATATATGTTGCTTACTGGATTTCGGTATGTTTTGGCGTGGGTTTCTTTTGACGTTGAGACGTTATTTATATTAGATTCCACGTTTATTATTGTCTTGTGAATGCGCGATCGGTACGATCAGGGTCTAGGCTTGGTAGTTGTGTCGCTTTGCGTTCCTAGCTAGGGTCGTGCCGATGTCGTTCGTGTTTTTGTGTATCTTTTGCTCTTGAGTTGGTTTCGTAGTGTCGCTACGCGCGTTAACCACTTAATGAACATTTGAGAGTAAGTTTGGAGTTGGTGCGTCGGTCAAACATAGTTGGTACGTGTTATTGGTCGATTGCTAATATATACTTGTTATATTGTTATATGCTTTCAGGATCGCAGGCGGGGACTTCGGGCGCTGCGAAGGAGGAAAAGCGAGTGGTTGGATTTACTTAGTCATGATTGTAGTGAGTAGATTTAACATCTACAGGGGAATCACCCGCATGGCGTTATGCGCCTGGGCTAGATTAAATGATATGACTATTGGTTAGATGTATATGGATATTGATTGTGCATGTGTACCTTTGTTGCATATCTCATTTCCTATTAGGTATGGACTTAGTATTAATGAGACACAACACCATTATTGACGGTTCATGTTTCATGAGCACTAATTGTATGCTATACACACACCGTCGATAATTGCCATGACACGCACAACTTATATACATACGAGATGTAGTTGACACCTATACATACGTGATACTGTATGGTTAGGGACATTGAGACATTGATTCATATTTCATTGTGCATATGATATATAGCATACCTGTATACCTACATGCTTACACATATGCCTTAACATGCTTACATGCTAGTTACCTATATACCTATATGGTATTGTGCCATTAGTGATAGGTATATTCACACATGAGACATAGCTATATGTACATCTTGCATACATACTTACATATACCTGGAAGGTATTACATCGTTATTGATAGGTTGATACACATATCTTGCTATACCGACATAGTTACGCATATCTGGTTATAGCTACATGTTCACCTTTATTTGATGTTATATGGACTCGAAGAACTTAGGAACCGCATGATATATATATTAACTTGTGCAGTTAAATAGCGGTTTTCCTTTATATGCTCAACTTACTGTTTCATGTTGTATATATTACATTCATGGATTTCATATGATGTTCTCTGATATTTTTACTCTTAAGTATATATAACAGTGGAGTGGGACGCTGTTATATATGCATATATATATATATATATATATATATATATTAATGGAGTGGGACGCTAATATGTATGTATTGATTCATGCAGTTATACTTATTCATTACTTGACGTTTTCTTGATTTGAAGACCGTGATTATTTCATGAAATTATGCATTATTTGAAAAACCCGGTTTCTCTTGATATGATATTTCAGCTTCCACCATGAGATTTCTCGGTTCTGAGCTTATATATTACCCCATGCGAGGAGGCGTCGAGGCCGTGTGCGGGTAAATGGTGGAACCCGGTTGGTACTCCGGGGCAAGAAAGGTATTTCGACGGGACATGCCGATGAGCCTGGCAGGGGGCGTTTGCCAACCGGTGTTAGTAATTGGACTCAACGTATATCTAGGGGATATCGATCAGGGTTTATGTACGCACATGCCTTGCAGATTTAGGGTGGTGCTTACCCAGGTTCATAGGATGTACGTACATGACACAGGAGGGTCAGTCCCAGGTGATGGCGCCTCAGATTTGAGTATTTTGTGTCGATGCTAGACACTTGTTTTCATGATGTTTTTGGTTGTAGATGTAGAACACTCAGGTTTCATGAGACATACTCGATATTGGATACTGGTTATATGAGATTTACTTGATATTGGACACTCAGGATATATGATACTTACAGGATATGAGGGCCAATTTCGGGGCTGATTTGTGGAAATTTTGGATTTAGATTGTCTTGATGGTCCTGCCACGAGGTCAGGATTCCGTGAGGATGACATGTTTTATCCCATACTCCGCATTTACTTTATATGCATTGCTTCATGTATTAGTAGTACCTGATAGAGTACCTTTCATGACGGTTGCATATACATATTTTCATTTATTGCTTCATGTATTAGTTGTACCTGATAGAGTTCCTTTCATGACTGTTGCTTACATATGGCCTTTTATTGCTGTCAGCTTTCATGTGTTAGATTCACGATGTACATGCATACTTGCGATTAGCTGCATATGTTATTTACTATTCACGAGTTGGCAACTCATCGCCGTTGTGCCACAGGGTTTCCAGGTTGTTCCTCAGAGTGGTCGAGGCTGGGCTTCTACCTATCATATCATCTTTTGTAGCGGATACCGCTTCGGCTGACTGCGTGCAGTTTTTCTTTAGGAGGGTTTTGCGGTTATTCGATGATGCTATTTGTATATCTTTGTACCTTGTACTCTCCATCTACCATTATCCTGTACTGACTTAGAGACTTGATGTGAGGACGATATTGTATATTTTTGGTGACTTGGATGTCTTTTATGCAGTTTTATTTACCTCGTCTTTTATTTCTTCGCTACGGCTTCGTATATCTGTTGTGGTGGTTGTTTCCGCCTTTGGGCGTGGATTTGCTCCCGTTGGGGATGCTTTACTTATATTTATGTTGTACCTATTTTTGGGGTTAGTTTTTACAAAAGAGGTGCTGCCGAAATTTTAAAGGAAATAAAGTTGGACTTTAAAGAATTTGGTTTGAGATTTCAAAAGTTTTGAAAATGCTATTATCACTTACTACTTTTGATGGTTTATATTGTTGGGTTTTCGGTTTACTTAAATTGCGTTATGCCTGTAGACGTTGCGTAGTTTAAGGGCCGTCACGTGCCAATGTCCGATCGTGACAAAGTTGGTATCAGAGCGCTAGGTTTTACCTTTCGGGGTGTAGGATGACTTTGGTATGATGGAGTAGGTGGCTTAAGCCGAGTAACGTAGTGTGTGTATGTCCGTGGCATACTCACGATCACGGTATTTTTTCTAAAGTGACCTAAGTACTAATTGCTTGAAATTCCTTCTTTGATGATACTAATCCTTATGATTCGATTTCTGTGTTCATATCGAATCCTATTTCCATTATAGCTTTTGCTGCCGATGACTATGTGGACTCAGAGAGGTGCAACGAGGGCCGAGGTCAGAGTTGACTCGTGTGGAACGAGGACTGACCAGGATGGCACGCTCGTTGCACAGGAGCAGATGGATCTGCCTTCGATAGATCGTATTGCTAGGCTTGAGGCAGAGATGCAAGACTTGTGCTAGACGATGAGGTATTTGGTTGAGGCCGGTAGAGCGCGGCGACAGGAGGTTGCCACCCCTGTTACCCAGTTGTTCCTTACGATCAGCACTCAGCAAAGTGTTCCTCACACAGCACCAGTGGACGCAGCCCTATTTGACGAGGAGCGTCTTTCTGAGACTTTAGGAGTTCGAGGATAGAGGAGGGCTCGTGCAGGTGTACCAGCCCAGAGACAGAGGTTCAATCGCCGTGACAGGTTTCGTGCACGTCGCGGGAGTAGCAGAGGCTTGGGACGAGGAGAGTCGGTGTCACGACCCGAAATAGTACGTGACTGGCACTTGAATCATATAAAGTCTATAGGACCCCATCTAATTCAAGTAAGCCAAAAACCCAGAAATCTAAAACCATTTTAAGGAATAAATAAGAAAACTAGTTTTTAAGAAGTAAGGAAAACATGTTTTAAAAACAAGGTTTTCAAATAAGTAAGCAGAATATGCATTTTTAAAATCTATATTCTTTTCTGAAAATTTCGATAGAGTTTCCTTTGTAAATAATGTCCCCGAACGGGGTACAACAAGAATAATATATACACAATGATAAAAGGCATCCCCAAGCGGGAGCTAGCTCTTCATCAATCGACGGTCATAACCACGCAAGCAATATAATATACAACGCCAAAGGGCGAGGATCAAAACTCAAAATGAAACACAAAATCAACATGAAAACCATAATACTACAACGCGCGACTCTAAGATCGAAATAATACACAACTGGTTTTCTAAGTCTGAAATAATATACAAGTTTGGTTGATGGAATCTCTAGATACAACTGAATAATACATGTACAATGATGGTTCTGATGCAAAAGAACCCACCTACCAAAGCAAATCACCCGTAAGGGAAGAAGTGTGCCAGAAATGCTGCCATGGAACCCGTACGACAAAACCTGCAAGAACTGTGGCACAACGGGGGTGAGTTTCCAACTCGTGAAAAGAAAACATCACAGAGCAGAAATCGCTTGTATGACACAATCCTATGTCAATGCGACCAGATATATATAAACCTCAAATAAATAAGTCTGAAGCATGATAAGGTGGCAATGTAACATTTATACATGAATGTAGTGCCAAGTGCTCGTGCCAGTTCCTCAGGTAATAACCTATCATAAATATGAGGTATGATCAATGTCGACTATATCATGAAGTCTATGAAAAAGTGGATATCCAACTATTTAATCAATGTCAATATATATATGTGGGAATTATCCACGTGTCACCCAATGACAATAAGTATCATGCATGTAAATATCATAAACATATGCATGGAAGTATGAGGATGTAAATCAACAGGTGTCGCTCGCGACATATCAAAATCATGGAACCTGAGTATCAAGCTTCGACACTCGAAAACATCATGAAACTTGTGCCTATCATCGTCAAGTAAATCCTCATATATCGGGCTCCGTCAGTCTGGATCGGCCCATATCATCTCTCGACTCTGGTCGGTATCCTCCAGATATCCGCCGAGCCCAAATAGTATCACCGGTAGGCAGTAGTCCCTCTGCCAGGCTTATCGTCTACTACACATCGATCCGTTCTCGCCCCGCGTACCATACCGGGTCCACCATGTAATTGCAATCGGCCTCATCCGCCTCCTCGAATCGGGTTTCACATGTCGCGCTCCGCACCGAGAAAACACATGGTGGACGCACTGAAATATCATATCAAGGGTAACCGGGTTTTTAAAACAATTACATACTCTCCTTTGAAATATCCACGGTTTCCCAAATCCAGAAATATCATGGAAACAACATATCTCAATGCGTATAATCAAAAGCATGATGTATGCGACATGTAAAAGAAATGTAAGCATATCAGTATATCATGCAATATGGAATAGTAATATGCACATATTGAGGGAAACCACTCTTTTAAAATGAATCAGTTTTAAAGAGTATCTTGAAGTTCCCAAATCTCCAAATCCAGCGAGAATCATCTATGTATGCGCGAATATGTATGTATGCACGTATGGGTGTATAATAGGTATGTACACAAGTATGCCATGCTAAGGATCATATCCTGAATACAACATTACTACAATATAGTGACATTGCAATTATCGATGATGAAGTGTGTGAGCCGGCAAGCAGGTGTACATGGAACATATGCATCATCGATAATGGTGCTGGTGTCCTAACAGCATGATTTTCATATAACAATAACCATTTGCACATACAATGCGATGCGAATAACAAGAATATGCAGAAATCGACTAATAATTGCAACAGTGATGCATCTGCATCAATATAAAAAAAGTCATACAGTTTGCCATTTGAAATAAGACGAATCGGTTTTTTTTTATAAAATAAGGGCTACGGTGTTTTTAATAAAAGTTGCGTCTTTTGAAAATATCCGTAGAATCCTTTTGCCTGTCTTTAAAATACACCTGATTCGTTAGTTTTGAAATAGGTATGATATCGGCCTAGCCTGACATCTACTAGCAAAACTACAGCTCTGACTAACAAGTCAATCAGGAGGGGTGTGGAAACCGTCTAAATCTGAGTCGTTATATATATATATATATATATATATATATATATATAAATATAATAGTCGGCGATCCCGCATCAAAGGTACCGCGTACGATAGAATATCATATGACATCCTCGAGTCATGAGTGCGGATATATCATCAATATAATGCTCGTACGGTAAATCATCGTACGGCATCCCAAAAGTTGGGTATGGGTCAATATCACATTCCTCTCATCAATTATGAGGTATCTTTATAATCATATCTCATGATCTGGGGTACTGATCTAAGTCTAGTACAAAATCGATACCATTTAGGTAAATATGAATGCGTGTGTGAAACACACGTCCAAAGGCCCGCTAAAATCATATGCCGTACCCCAAATACGAATCACAATATATCACCGATCTCATGGCACTATGCCCAATCTCATCGACTCATCTCCCAATATCATCCACTAGTCTCATCATCTAGGTATAACTATATCAAGTAAGCATGTGTGTACGTGTGGGTGTAAACCTATTCTAGGGTTCGCAACTAAGAACTATAATAGTTTACTTCTACGCCCTAATCTAACCATAGTACACTTAATCTCATCTCAAATATCCACGACACACTATAAGCTATCATAAATAGTATATATATACTTTACTAAATATCGAACTGCGGGTGTGCTATACGCCATCAACCCGAATTCCCCCGTAGTTATAATCTACTCACCTTGTATTCTGTGTGTCGGTGTCGATGTCGCCTTCATCTTCTTCATCGTATGAAGCCCTTGAGAATGTACCTACAAGATAACACAATCGCAAATAAACCTTAAAATTACATCGAGAAAACCAAATGACGCGCTAAGGCCTATAGGTTAGAACCTATAGACTACGCCTTCAAAACCATCAAACAACCATCGATATCGTCGTGCAAACGTCAAGTTATTGGGGATGCTTTACTTATATTTATGTTGTACCTATTTTTGGGGTTAGTTTTTACAAAAGAGGTGCTGCCGAAATTTTAAAGGAAATAAAGTTGGACTTTAAAGAATTTGGTTTGAGATTTCAAAAGTTTTGAAAATGCTATTATCACTTACTACTTTTGATGGTTTATATTGTTGGGTTTTCGGTTTACTTAAATTGCGTTATGCCTGTAGACGTTGCGTAGTTTAAGGGCCGTCACGTGCCAATGTCCGATCGTGACAAAGTTGGTATCAGAGCGCTAGGTTTTACCTTTCGGGGTGTAGGATGACTTTGGTATGATGGAGTAGGTGGCTTAAGCCGAGTAACGTAGTGTGTGTATGTCCGTGGCATACTCACGATCACGGTATTTTTTCTAAAGTGACCTAAGTACTAATTGCTTGAAATTCCTTCTTTGATGATACTAATCCTTATGATTCGATTTCTGTGTTCATATCGAATCCTATTTCCATTATAGCTTTTGCTGCCGATGACTATGTGGACTCAGAGAGGTGCAACGAGGGCCGAGGTCAGAGTTGACTCGTGTGGAACGAGGACTGACCAGGATGGCACGCTCGTTGCACAGGAGCAGATGGATCTGCCTTCGATAGATCGTATTGCTAGGCTTGAGGCAGAGATGCAAGACTTGTGCTAGACGATGAGGTATTTGGTTGAGGCCGGTAGAGCGCGGCGACAGGAGGTTGCCACCCCTGTTACCCAGTTGTTCCTTACGATCAGCACTCAGCAAAGTGTTCCTCACACAGCACCAGTGGACGCAGCCCTATTTGACGAGGAGCGTCTTTCTGAGACTTTAGGAGTTCGAGGATAGAGGAGGGCTCGTGCAGGTGTACCAGCCCAGAGACAGAGGTTCAATCGCCGTGACAGGTTTCGTGCACGTCGCGGGAGTAGCAGAGGCTTGGGACGAGGAGAGTCGGTGTCACGACCCGAAATAGTACGTGACTGGCACTTGAATCATATAAAGTCTATAGGACCCCATCTAATTCAAGTAAGCCAAAAACCCAGAAATCTAAAACCATTTTAAGGAATAAATAAGAAAACTAGTTTTTAAGAAGTAAGGAAAACATGTTTTAAAAACAAGGTTTTCAAATAAGTAAGCAGAATATGCATTTTTAAAATCTATATTCTTTTCTGAAAATTTCGATAGAGTTTCCTTTGTAAATAATGTCCCCGAACGGGGTACAACAAGAATAATATATACACAATGATAAAAGGCATCCCCAAGCGGGAGCTAGCTCTTCATCAATCGACGGTCATAACCACGCAAGCAATATAATATACAACGCCAAAGGGCGAGGATCAAAACTCAAAATGAAACACAAAATCAACATGAAAACCATAATACTACAACGCGCGACTCTAAGATCGAAATAATACACAACTGGTTTTCTAAGTCTGAAATAATATACAAGTTTGGTTGATGGAATCTCTAGATACAACTGAATAATACATGTACAATGATGGTTCTGATGCAAAAGAACCCACCTACCAAAGCAAATCACCCGTAAGGGAAGAAGTGTGCCAGAAATGCTGCCATGGAACCCGTACGACAAAACCTGCAAGAACTGTGGCACAACGGGGGTGAGTTGCCAACTCGTGAAAAGAAAACATCACAGAGCAGAAATCGCTTGTATGACACAATCCTATGTCAATGCGACCAGATATATATAAACCTCAAATAAATAAGTCTGAAGCATGATAAGGTGGCAATGTAACATTTATACATGAATGTAGTGCCAAGTGCTCGTGCCAGTTCCTCAGGTAATAACATATCATAAATATGAGGTATGATCAATGTCGACTATATCATGAAGTCTATGAAAAAGTGGATATCCAACTATTTAATCAATGTCAATATATATATGTGGGAATTATCCACGTGTCACCCAATGACAATAAGTATCATGCATGTAAATATCATAAACATATGCATGGAAGTATGAGGATGTAAATCAACAGGTGTCGCTCGTGACATATCAAAATCATGGAACCTGAGTGTCAAGCTTCGACACTCGAAAACATCATGAAACTTGTGCCTATCATCGTCAAGTAAATCCTCATATATCGGGCTCCGTCAGTCTGGATCGGCCCATATCATCTCTCGACTCTGGTCGGTATCCTCCAGATATCCGCCGAGCCCAAATAGTATCACCGGTAGGCAGTAGTCCCTCTGCCAGGCTTATCGTCTACTACACATCGATCCGTTCTCGCCCCGCGTACCATACCGGGTCTACCATGTAATTGCAATAGGCCTCATCCGCCTCCTCGAATCGGGTTTCACATGTCGCGCTCAGCACCGAGAAAACACATGGTGGACGCACTGAAATATCATATCAAGGGTAACCGGGTTTTTAAAACAATTACATACTCTCCTTTGAAATATCCACGGTTTCCCAAATCCAGAAATATCATGGAAACAACATATCTCAATGCGTATAATCAAAAGCATGATGTATGCGACATGTAAAAGAAATGTAAGCATATCAGTATATCATGCAATATGGAATAGTAATATGCACATATTGAGGGAAACCACTCTTTTAAAATGAATCAGTT
This sequence comes from Agapanthus africanus, assembly GCA_030015575.1. Taxonomy (NCBI): domain Eukaryota; kingdom Viridiplantae; phylum Streptophyta; class Magnoliopsida; order Asparagales; family Amaryllidaceae; genus Agapanthus; species Agapanthus africanus. The sequence goes on along the minus strand of JASDDO010000012.1, from coordinate 296,091,656 downwards.
TTAAAGAGTATCTTGCAGTTCCCAAATCTCCAAATCCAGCGAGAATCATCTATGTATGCGCGAATATGTATGTATGCACGTATGGGTGTATAATAGGTATGTACACAAGTATGCCATGCTAAGGATCATATCCTGAATACAACATTACTAGAATATAGTGACATTGCAATTATCGATGATGAAGTGTGTGAGCCGGCAAGCAGGTGTACATGGAACATATGCATCATCGATAATGGTGCTGGTGTCCTAACAGCATGATTTTCATATAACAATAACCATTTGCACATACAATGCGATGCGAATAACAAGAATATGCAGAAATCGACTAATAATTGCAACAGTGATGCATCTGCATCAATATAAAAAAAGTCATACAGTTTGCCATTTGAAATATGACGAATCGGTTTTTTTTATAAAATAAGGGCTACGGTGTTTTTAATAAAAGTTGCGTCTTTTGAAAATATCCGTAGAATCCTTTTGCCTGTCTTTAAAATACACCTGATTCGTTAGTTTTGAAATAGGTATGATATCAGCCTAGCCTGACATCTACTAGCAAAACTACAGCTCTGACTAACAAGTCAATCAGGAGGGGTGTGGAAACCGTCTAAATCTGAGTCGTTATATATATATATATATATATATATATATATATATATATATATAATAGTCGGCGATCCCGCATCAAAGGTACCGCGTACGATAGAATATCATATGACATCCTCGAGTCATGAGTGCGGATATATCATCAATATAATGCTCGTACGGTAAATCATCGTACGGCATCCCAAAAGTTGGGTATGGGTCAATATCACATTCCTCTCATCAATTATGAGGTATCTTTATAATCATATCTCATGATCTGGGGTACTGATCTAAGTCTAGTACAAAATCGATACCATCTAGGTAAATATGAATGCGTGTGTGAAACACACGTCCAAAGGCCCGCTAAAATCATATGCCGTACCCCAAATACGAATCACAATATATCACCGATCTCATGGCACTATGCCCAATCTCATCGACTCATCTCCCAATATCATCCACTAGTCTCATCATCTAGGTATAACTATATCAAGTAAGCATGTGTGTACGTGTGGGTGTAAACCTATTCTAGGGTTCGCAACTAAGAACTATAATAGTTTACTTCTACGCCCTAATCTAACCATAGTACACTTAATCTCATCTCAAATATCCACGACACACTATAAGCTATCATAAATAGTATATATATACTTTACTAAATATCGAACTGCGGGGGTGCTATACGCCATCAACCCGAATTCCCACGTAGTTATAATCTACTCACCTTGTATTCTGTGTGTCGGTGTCGATGTCGCCTTCATCTTCTTCATCGTATGAAGCCCTTGAGAATGTACCTACAAGATAACACAATCGCAAATAAACCTTAAAATTACATCGAGAAAACCAAATGACGCGCTAAGGCCTATAGGTTAGAACCTATAGACTACGCCTTCAAAACCATCAAACAACCATCGATATCGTCGTGCAAACGTCAAGTTATCGAGGTAAAACACAAATACGCAAATCCAGAATTTAAAATACGCAAAACGAAAACACGTATCAAAACAACAACTATAGAAAAGGGTCCTAGATTTCACCTTAGGTCAAATTAGACAATTTTGCATATACCAAGGGTTTAATTTATAGATGTAGGAGCTACAGAACAAATACGACCCTAAACCACACTGATCTGGCCGCAATTTGCGGCCAGATAGAATAAATCTGCATCCATGGTTAAGTATTAGGGGCTGGGATTTGGTGGTAGCTTCCTAGGTGCCTGCATGTATCACTGTCCATGCAAAATAATTTTCAGAGTCTCGGGGTGATAGCAGATTCCATTTAACCTTCACAGAATCACAGTTTTTCCGATATCGGCTTTCTAGATCCGTATTCCGGGTTTCAAGTCTCGGGTTTTAGGCCTAGGTTCTAGCACTAGGGAGTTTGTGTGGCCTCTACTGAGCTTAATTACCCATCACAACCCAAAGTTCCCTCAAACCCTAACTAGAATTTTCTAAGTCCACATAACCACTCAATATCGACATGAAACATACATGGATGTGTAGGGTTCCTAGGCACTCTCAAGAGGTCTCACAAGGCATCAACCATGCCAATTTCAATAAAAACGGTGCCGAGAAACCCTAGACTAGATCGTTGGCTAGATGTTTAGGCGACAAAGCTAACTAGTTAACACTTAACTACAAGAATACGGATATACAACATTTGTAGATCCGGTGCTCCACCTACACGGCTCCGCAATGAAGTCCTCTCCGCTGTCCAAATCGAACCATGACTCTCACGGTGGTTTCATCGGAGAAAAGACCGGGCAAGGTCGTCGACAACGTGCCGAAGATGATCTACGTCGAGGCATCGCTAGATCAAGCTCCAACTTCACCAAGTCAAGAAAACTTGTGAAGGAAACACACTCTACTACTTGTCAAGAGGTAGAGGATGAAGAAATAGGAGGTGGGTTCACTTTAGAATTGGATTTCTCACTCATTTCATCAAGTTGCCATTGATGGAGGCATGCTTTTTTCAAGTGAAGAAGAAGAAGAAGAAGATGAATAATATGATAAGTATTTTTCAAAATGAATAATAATATCAATACTTATCATATGGCAACCATGATTGGGTGTAGAGAATAGACCATGGTTAATTGCAAGGGTTAGGGTTAAACATGAAGACAAAATGGTCACTAGGTCAAAGCTTCAAGAAGCTTCATAAACAAACAAAGAAAGCCACCATTATCTCTTCATTATTTTATTTTGCTAAAATAAACAAAATGGATAAATAAATGAATAAATGAAGCAAAAGAAACCCTAACCATTGACCAACCATGGTTTAATCCATACACCAAACTATCATGTATCATCAAACATGATACAATCAAATGTACAAATGTATATCACATATACAATGTGCACAATCCAAGTGAGAAAATCCATTTAAAGTGAACCAATACTTGTTAATGCAAAGTAATATATCAAATATATAATTATGCATTAAATCATTAAATCAACACTTGATTCAATGATCCGGTCATGTCGCACACAACCGACTAGTATTCAATGTATCGGCTTATCGAATCAACGCTTGAATCGATAACTAGGTTATATCGCATACAACCATCCGACACATTGATCGCGAGAATGAAATACGGTATCACATACACGCATTATTCTCGGTCCCGCACATATCTCATATGTGCTCCTATTTCGTTTCGCTTGAGCCAGGAAACCTCTGTGTAGGACTCTAAAGACTCGTCAATACGCCGGCAGCAGGTGATGATCATATCAAACACCCACAAGCCGCAAGCGGTCTGCTAAACGTAACAGCCACCCGGGTATTGAGCGATCTAAAGATCGACGAGCAAGCCCGCTCACACTCCAGTGAATCCAACCAGTAACACTACCGTACAGTCCGGTCTCGTCGTCTGATATGTCGCATATCTTGCTTAGGGGTGGTAAACGTCAGACCCCAATAGCTCGATAAGTCGTGTCGATATGAGGTCTATAAAAATTCGAGAAACTACTGGTAACACTTACCAGTATATCTCAGCAACCCTGGCCAGGGATTTCCTGTTATAGCCAATCGAACACAGCGCAACATCAACCGCCTATACCGGGAGAGACGAATCCCCTCCTATCACTTATTGCCTCCATGTGACTCGGGACTGTACCCAAAAACCACCGTTTTGCACGCCCTCTTGGACGTGGTAAGATAGAAATCAAAGCACAGTGGGAACCACACATGACTCTATGACGATCTCGGGTCAACAGACTACTCTGTACCAGTGTCACCAGAGAACTGCCATCTGATGTGAGGTATAATACCATCTGGGAGTTCTCGGTGAGTCCGTCCAGTGTACCCAGTCTCTACTGAGCACCCGTATATCATCTCTGATGTCAAACGCCAATGGATATGGGATCATCCATCGCCCATCTGTATGGGTCGAGAAGGTACACGCTAGTCTACTCTGGTATATCGATGCCCCGTCTCGATACACCCACGACTAGGGACTTTGAAGGATGTACTTATTGTAGGGATAGCCTAGCACCTCATCAAGGGTTCGGTAGCATCACATATGCCATAATCAAAATTTTAGAGATGCTAAGTTAACTCGACAAGAATCGAAACTAGAAGTTTTAGGGATTCATACAAATAAGCATCACATGCAAATGTAAAACTATCACTAAGAGTAGAGATTACAACCTTTGTAGATCTCCCTCGGTGACTCCTTGGCACTATGAGAGTTTGGAACGGATCGATGGAAGCCTTCCTTGTCCACCATGATCCACCCGAAGTCCCTTTGCCCAAAGCTCCTTACCTTACTTGTTTCGCAAACGAAGTAGAGTAAACACCCTACACAAATCGGCTAGATGTGTGTAGTATGATGATGTTGTTTATGTTCTTCAATTGAAATCCTTTCTTTTATCAACTTTCACTCAAGAGAGAAATCAAGAGAGGAAGAAGAAGATAATGGTTGCTTGAGCTTTCTATCATATCACATATGAAAACTTGTTTTCTTCACAACCTTGCACTAATTGTACACAAGTTTTGTACACTTTGTTTCATATCACATATGAAGCTATTTATAGTGATGAGAAGGAATAATCACCATTATTCCATTACCACCATAATTGTGAGTGGAAATTCTTTTCCTAAAGAATTAAGTATGGGTGGAAATTCTTTTCATTTAGTTAAGTAAAGCTTACCCACTAAAGAATAAAGGAGTAAGAGTGGATATTCTTTACATTAACTTAAAATGATAAATACAAATTAAAAGCTTCAATATAAGTCTTATATTGCCACCATTCTTGTATCAACAACCATGATACTATGTATGCATGTATGTGTCCATGCACATCATCATGTGCATACATGCATGCATACAAAAGGATTTACTTAAAGAATTAATCTAAATGTAGTTTGTTAAATCAACACTTGATTTAGCAAACCGGTCATATCACATACGATCCGTCAAATAGAAAATGCCCGATTAATATACGTTATCACATAACTGTATTTAATCGGGTCCCGCGCATATCTCATATGCACACCACATCTTTTTGCCTGAGCCAGGAAACTTCATTGTGGGACTCTAAGACTCGTCAATACGCCAGCAGTAGATGATGATCATATCAAACATCTACAATCCGCAAGAGGTCAGCTAAACATAACGGCCACCCGGGTATTGAAACGATCAGAAGAAAACCAGCGAAGCTGTAAAAACTCCCGTCGAGCCAACTGGAAACACTTACCGTACAGTCCGGTCTCTTCGTCAGATATGCTGCATATCGAGTCTAGGGATGGAATCGTCGACCCCAGTAACTCAATAAGTCATGCTGGTGTATGGCTTATAACAGATTGAGAAACTACTGATAACTCTTATCAGTAAATCTCAGCAGCCCTGGCCCGGGACTTCTGTAAGTCTACGCTAGCGCCCCGGCCGTCTACAGACGCCAAATGCGGAATAAAAACCTTTTTAACTGGCGCTATCGTATACTTTAACCCGGATCTGCCATTATTGCTAAACTAACAAACTGTAAAGAGTGTAGGAAGGTTATACCGAACGATCCGAGTCCTTCGTTCTTCAACCATCATCCCACGCTCCGTTGCGGCTGCTCCGATCTCATCGATGTCCGATCTCCTCGTCGAGGTGGCACCACATCACCGATTCTTTAAACGGGCTCCCGCCTCTGACTTGAGGCAACTCGATCGTCAAGTTTGCTAAAAGAGACGACCAAGAATGATGTAGAGAATGAGTAGATGACTTTGTCTCACTTCGTCCAAATCCGTGGACGATCGGTTAATGAAGTTGCCGAGGGAATTGGGTGATGGAATGAAATAAACTGTAAAATTCCATGCACCCCAAATACTATCATATCTTTTCAACAAATGAATCAAGTAACCAAATGAGAGAGGGGAGGGGCCTTTCTTATATAGAGAAGGAGGAGGGTGAGTGTAGGAGGGAAGTGGTGACCATAAGAGAATAAATATCAAAGCTTCTCACTCAAAATATCCTTAGCTAAACAAAACATCATTAATGCAAATGGTGATTCATTAACCTAGTCACCATTGCATTAATGGCTCCATTAAAGCACTAATGACTCACTAGCCTCATAACCACTTCTAGAAGCTTCTAGAATGATGACTCACCTCAACTGAAGAAAAGATAAATCCGTCTTTAACCGAATGTTAAAAGACGGCTGATAGAAAACTGGAAACTGGCAACTTCCAAAAGTGATCCTGAAACGAATTTCAGGATAACCCCGAAACTGTATAAATATACCCGCATTTGTATTACGACCGAATACAAATGCAACTGAGACAAAGATATTATACCTACTCAATATAATACTCGGATCCGGCTTAAACCAAAGCCGACCAGTATTATCTGCCCGAAAAATAACACGTGCGTAAACGCACGTGCATTTTCCGAACCCTGCCATAAAACCATACGGCCTCTACAACGTTTCGCCCGAATTTGGGAAACTGTCTGTGGGGGACTCTAATGACTCGTCAGTACCCTGGCAGTGGGTTTAACCACAAACCGTCAGCGGCACTAGCAATGCGTAACGGCTGCCAACGGACTGACCTCAAGGAAGACCGATGAGCACACTCAAGGGAGGCCGATGAGTGAACTCATCCAGAAACCCTACTGAGCCTAACAGTGACAATGTATATACAGTCCGGTCCGTTCGTCAATGAGTATCGCATATCCGCCTAGGGGGCTAGTAACGTCAGACCCCCATTAGCAGTATAAGTCGTGTCGGAGTGAAGCCCAATAACACCCTGAGATACTACTGGAGTACCTACCAGTAAATCTCCTGCCACGGCCGTAGGCTTTGTGTAATGGCTCTCCTAGACACAGCACGATCTCGCCCCCAATACCGGGAGAGACGAATCCCCTGCCGATCCGCTCACGTGCCTCCATATGGCTCGGGACTGTACCCAAAAGCTACCTGTTTGCACGACTCCTTTGAGCCGTGGTAGGGTAGAAATCAAAGCACAGTGGGAACTCACACGAGACAAATGACGATCTCAGGTCGATGAACTAACCTGTACACATGTCACCAGGGAACTGCTATCTGACGATAGATATAATACTAACTAGCAGATTCCCGGCGAGTCCTGTCCGGTGTACTCATAACCCAATGAGCACCTGTATACATCTTAGGTGATCCAACTGACACCAGTGGCTTGTGAGACTGGCCACCGCCCCTCGTCGGGGTCTCGACTGTACACACTAGTCTACTCCGGAGTATCGATGCCCTGTCTCGAAACTCCCACGACTAGGGACCACAATTAAGGATATGCGTATAAACCACCCAACTCTCACGTATATGATCGCCATCATACTGTTGGTGGTAAAGCAAGATCCTAAGGGCTCTATCAAAGTGTAACATGCAATCAGTTACCTGAACATGTACACGACTGATAAAGGCAAACCAGATAGCATACTATCATCTCGAGTAAGACTGTCCTCCTAGTATAGGTCCTCCGCAATCATTGCAATCTCGTACATGTGATCCAATAATTGACTATGAGGGCACTATCTCCAACAATCTCCCACTTGCACTCAAGGCTAATTATTGCGATGTTGCGTACTCACAGCCCGTGTGAAACCAACACCCAACTCCTCTACTAATCAGTATCACAAAGCCCGTTTGTAAAACTATTGTGTTCGAGAAATAGCCTTAGTGAGTGGATCCGCCTAGAAGTTTCTTTCTATATCTCTCTTACTCTCAAATTCGCAGAGAAAGCCATCTCCCGAATCGAGTAATACCTGTCTTAGAATATGTCTGGATATCTGATGGGACCTTAGTTCATAAATGAACTCCATATCCAAACTTCTTAGACTGTATGGATCACTGAACCTAATCAGTATCCGGCACCATGCCACCCACAGTATCCTCTTGAACCACCTGTCTATAATACTGTCCCTCGTCAGAGGGAAAACTAAAACTCTGACAATCACTCTGTCATCCATGTCACCTTTGAAGCCTGGAATGATAACCGTCTCCCGAAAGAGGCTGCCGTCATCAAATCCGTAGAACATGTAATTATGTTCTAAAACTGCTTCCTTATATTTCTCCAGGATTGGATTAATACAAACTTATTGCATCTAGTGCAAAACCAACATTTGGTGTGGTACTTGACATCTCATGATTGACTCAATTGCCTAAGCAAATGATCTTCCAATCATGCACATCCCTCTCCTCTTTAGTCTGTAAGACACCTTTAGAGAGGGTGACTCCATCACCTGCAGGTACACCACCATGCTAGGAGTCAACTATTCCAAAAACTATTAGAATATCTTGTCAAAGTACCCACATTGGGAAACTACCCAAATCCAGATCTAAAACCATAGATCTAGAAACCAGAATGTCAAATATTATATCCATATCCTGTCTGGAGAAACAACTGTGTGACGACCACAGTTCAACCGATCGTAGTATAGGAATTTTACTTCCTACTCTGTGTATGTCATCCAAATACCATGACATCACACCCTACTACCTTCTTAACTGATCCATCCCTTATTCTGATTGAAGTCAAACCCATGACAGTCACATCAAAATTAGATGATCTATCTCCGCTGTAACTGCTCAAGTCTATAAATAGATATAAGCATCTTGCCCACTATGCTTCCGATGCTCCCACTGACTACGACAACCCTCCTACCGGGTCTCATATCCTGGAACAACAGTAGTGTCAAGTCTGGGTAGATAAGAACCTCCCTGTCACCGTCCTTGAGGCTACCGAAGTACCTCTCGGGTGTCTGAGGTTACCCACCATATCTGCGGAGTGGCTATTGGAATGTCAAACCTGATTGAATATATAGGTCCTATTAAATTTTCCGTAATCGTTCGCGGTTCTGGAATCACTTCCAGTTCTACCATACTCCCACTACTGTTTTCTGAAAAAGATCCATTTTACTAAAACTGTGGCGAGTCAAGAACAATATCACTATTGATCTTCCAAATGGTAGAATATCAACCCTCGTCATAGCCAGAGTCAACCCACAAACAGCCATTACAGAAACGTGCCCTGAGTTATCCAGAGTCTGGTTTTAAGCATAAGCTGGACAACTCCCCGTACCTTAATATCTTTTAAGGTACGAACTATTCTATATCCAATATAGAAACTTTAGCACTTATTTAATTGGAACCAGATTCAATCCATGCAGCTGTCTCCAGTGCATATCAACTTAATGGAAAGAGGTTAATCAGCATTACTCAACTTAGGAATCCATCCAATTATGAGTAACCTGAAAGAGAAACACGTTTCTCAAAACCATCACTATCATTTGAATACCAATCACAAGAATCTACATCTTCGATCTCTTTGAAGAATCCCGATACTTGTGATACCTGGTTCTCTACTTTATTCTTATACCCACAACTTCTCAAAACTTAGACCTTGTATTTCTACGAAACACTCGTCTAAATACTAGAGAAGTTATAAGTAAATAGAACATAGTACGAGGACCTACCCCTTTGTCCTGATGGACACTGGACAACATACAATACTCTGTATAAGTCCGCTGTGTTGAACAACTCAAAACCTGTGCGTTGTAGGTGGAAAACTGTACCCTGGCGATTTCCTCAAATATCACCAATTACAACGAATTCCGATATAATGAGGATGATCACCTAATTCCCAATATCTTACTCCCACTCATCATCTGTAAAACCATACAGATATGAGAATGAAACCTGGTAAATACATACCCTTGGAGTAAGTGTCTAATCGGGAAAACAGTTTTTCCTTTAACAATGCACTGAAACATGAAAATGTTTCGTAGGGGTATCCTGGTATTCATAGCAATGCCTCTTCCATAATCCAATTCATGACTTCAACCGTATATTTTATTGCCATCTCTCCAAATCCCTTTATTTGTCTTTAGTCGTTACCTTCTGTACACCATCGTTAGGCTAAATGGTTTTCTTCCTTCCCTACCGTTCGGCACCAGCCTATGGTTTGGAAGAAGACTATCCAGTAAGCATAATAGGTGTACCCTCCTAAACCAAGGAGTACTCGCATCTCGAGAGAAGGTGACGATAAAAGACAACTGAATAATACCTTATTCCTTTTAAAGGTGAAATAGGAGCGGCGATGAATTACGCGGTTTTGGTCGTGAATGATATCAGTCGCAATTTACTTTGCCCTCTTTCTAATCCCTTTATTTTGTCTTTACATATTACCTTCTGCACACCCTACTTATGCTAATTGGTTTTCTTCATTCCTTACCTTTCGGCACCAGCCTATGGTTTGGAATAAGACTATCCAATAAGCGTAATAGGTGTACTCTACTATACCAAGGAGCTCTCGCAACCTGAGAGAAGGTGATAATAAAAGACAACTGAATAAACCAATTCTATTTCTCCTGAACCTGGATCCATCCTCGAAGAAGTCCCCTCGAGTTCGTATATAACCATACGATGGATCTATCCAATGGAAGTGGATATCCGTAGTAATACGGGTGTTCTGAGAAATTCAAAGGGTAAAAGAAGGAGTGGCAATGACTTATGCAACTCAGACAATCCAAAAGCCAGTATTTTAAGAAGGTTCGGTCAACCTGGTCACTGAGTCATAGTCTAGGGTCGGTCAAAGGTCGCTGCCAAAGAGAGAGAGAGAAAAGAAACACTCTGCGTGCACTCTAACCTAGATCAGAATGGTCATCACTTTATCTAATCCGGAAACCTCCCACTGTCCTGTCAAATTGTCCTCCAAACCTAAAGAAGAATCAATCGGAATCACCCGAAGAGTAAACCAACTCATCAGTGGGAATCGGGATCCAACTCTCATCGTATGATAACGTGACGGAATCCACTCGCGTTATCACACTCCAGAAGGTATGCGCATGCCTGGAAAGTTTCAGTTTCTTTAGAAACTCCCGATATGATTTTTGCCCCATGTTCTTATGACCTTGGCGAAATTCAACAAATCATAAGTCACATGTCAAGTTCTGCCCGTCATTATCTTGTTACTTTGAACCCACCCGTACATACCCTTGACGAAAGCCAACAAGGTAATACGACTGTCCCAAACCAACACATCTATCTATGCAACAAATGAATACCCCAGCAACTACCAAACACTATGCCTTGACGAAAGCCAACAAACATAGCTTGAATATTACTGACCATCCATAAGAAACGACGGAGGGCTACGGCTGGTTTTTGGCGAAAAACCTTTAACGTAATGAACTTGATCTCGTTGAAGGAACCTGATAGCTTTTTAAAATATAGTGGCGAAAACCTTTTGCTAAAGAGGTCACTCCCGGTAAAGGGATCTCGGCTCTTTCCTCGTGGAATGAGGTGCAGGATATTCCACTAAATACCGCTATGCAAAGCAACATGTAATCGACTATAGTGAAGTTATTACTCTGACGCAAACTTCTGCCCAAGGGGTCAGTCCCGGTGAAGGGATATCAGCCCTTGCCCCATCGAATGAGGTGCAGGATATTCCACTGAATACCGCTATGCATAATAAAAGGAAACGTCTTTGTAACAACACTTTTTAAATTTGTTCCAACAACATCAAACAGGTTTGTTTTACTTTGCATTGATTAGAATCAACACAGTCCCATCATTCAATCACACCAGAAAAGAACGAAAATAAAATGTACGTATATGCCATCCGCATTCGTCACTGGGTCCCGTCATCACCCGTTAGGTTACTTAACTAACGACAGAGCGGGGACTGGACTAGCGCGGGTGTAAAACATATACAACATCTAATAGTATATAAACCAATATACAATAATCGCTCCAGGCGTGATAATATGCAACATTACAGAAAAGTAATAAGCATCACAGAACAATACAGATATCTGGGATCCCCGAGTTTCACAGAGCCGCTGCTGAAACTCGACGTTCCCCTGTCGTGTGGATAGCCTGTGCAATGAAACCTAGACCCCTACGGGTGCGGCAATTTACCCGCCAAAACCTGAAGCGAGGCAGCCCCCTACAGCATAGTGAATGGACCACCTGGCACTCCACGGAATCCGGTAATCTTGGGCACCCCTCCTTGGGTCAACCTGTACCCCCTACGAGTGCGGCGAATAGTCTGCCAATTCTAGAGTGGGACCCCTCTGCCTCTCAAAGCCATGAGATGCGGACCCGTTGCCCCCCAGAACCCGGCTATCCGTGCACTCCGTCGCGGGGCAAAACCTAGTACAGTAATGAAAAATAGTACAATAGGTACATCGACCGCAACCTGGTCGTGCCCCAAAAGAATATTATACAACAGGCAGCGACGGCTGTCCACAAGTTGGACGCTTGCCCCGCAATATCAAACGTACAAATAAACACAAACTGTACTACCATTGCACACTGCTATCCACCACGACAAATCCGCAACATCACAGCACAACACAGAACATCAACGCGAATGTCACGTTCGCAAACCCGTCTAAAAGAACTATAGCAATCAAACGCGGTTTACCGATCAAATGACATTCCCGGTCGGAGATATAATGTAAGCACTGTAAACTAACGTGTTTAAATTTCGATCGACCAAATATCAAAAAGTGGGCCTCACGACTTACTGGTGAACAGTAACAAAACCTGGGCCAAAACGATATTTACCAAAAATCCCAATTCCCAACAGAGAATTCACTGTAGAAATTTGAGAGGGTCATCCCACATTCCTGCGGCGGATCCGCGGCAAAACCCTAGATTTGGCCGCGGATCCGCGCCTGAACAGTGGAATTACTGGCTCGAATTTTTACAGTATTCTTAAAAAAGCCTGCACAGATTTTTAAGATATGCAGAATAAAGTTTTGAAGCCATTTAAAATTGACAGAAACTGTGAGATTGGAAAAATGTGATTTTGATTTCCGGTTCGATCGATGTTTTAAACGCGTTAGCACAAGTTAGTATAGCAAAATGGTGAGGCTCTGATACCACTGTAAGTCTACGCTAGCGCCCCGGCCGTCTACAGACGCCAAATGCGGAATAAAAACCTTTTTAACTGGCGCTATCGTATACTTTAACCCGGATCTGCCATTATTGCTAAACTAACAAACTGTAAAGAGTGTAGGAAGGTTATACCGAACGATCCGAGTCCTTCGTTCTTCAACCATCATCCCACGCTCCGTTGCGGCTGCTCCGATCTCGTCGATGTCCGATCTCCTTGTCGAGGTGGCACCACATCACCGATTCTTTAAACGGGCTCCCGCCTCTGACTTGAGGCAACTCGATCGTCAAGTTTGCTAAAAGAGACGACCAAGAATGATGTAGAGAATGAGTAGATGACTTTGCCTCACTTCGTCTAAATCCGTGGACGATCGGTTAATGAAGTTGCCGAGGGAATTGGGTGATGGAATGAAATAAACTGTAAAATTCCATGCACCCCAAATACTATCATATCTTTTCAACAAATGAATCAAGTAACCAAATGAGAGAGGGGAGGGGCCTTTCTTATATAGAGAAGGAGGAGGGTGAGTGTAGGAGGGAAGTGGTGACCATAAGAGAATATATATCAAAGCTTCTCACTCAAAATATCCTTAGCTAAACAAAACATCATTAATGCAAATGGTGATTCATTAACCTAGTCACCATTGCATTAATGGCTCCATTAAAGCACTAATGACTCACTAGCCTCATCACCACTTCTAGAAGCTTCTAGAATGATGACTCACCTCAACTGAAGAAAAGTTAAATCCGTCTTTAACCGAATGTTAAAAGACGGCTGATAAAAAACTGGAAACTGGCAACTTCCAAAAGTGATCCTGAAACGAATTTCAGGATAACCCCGAAACTGTATAAATATACCCGCATTTGTATTACGACCGAATACAAATGCAACTGAGACAAAGATATTATACCTACTCAATATAATACTCGGATCCGGCTTAAACCAAAGCCGACCAGTATTATCTGCCCGAAAAATAACACGTGCGTAAACGCACGTGCATTTTCCGAACCCTGCCATAAAACCATACGGCCTCTACAACGTTTCGCCCGAACTTGGGAAACTGTCTGTGGGGGACTCTAATGACTCGTCAGTACCCTGGCAGTGGGTTTAACCACAAACCGTCAGCGGCACTAGCAATGCATAACGGCTGCCCACGGACTGACCTCAAGGGAGACCGATGAGCACACTCAAGGGAGGCCGATGAGTGAACTCATCCAGAAACCCTACTGAGCCTAACAGTGACAATGTATATACAGTCCGGTCCGTTCGTCAATGAGTATCGCATATCCGCCTAGGGGGCTAGTAACGTCAGACCCCCATTAGCAGTATAAGTCGTGTCGGAGTGAAGCCCAATAACACCCTGAGATACTACTGGAGTACCTACCAGTAAATCTCCTGCCATGGCCGTGGGCTTTGTGTAATGGCTCTCCTAGACACAGCACGATCTCGGGCCCAATACCGGGAGAGACGAATCCCCTGCCGATCCGCTCACGTGCCTCCATATGGCTCGGGACTGTACCCAAAAGCTACCTGTTTGCACGACTCCTTTGAGCCGTGGTAGGGTAGAAATCAAAGCACAGTGGGAACTCACACGAGACAAATGACGACCTCAGGTCGATGAACTAACCTGTACACATGTCACCAGGGAACTGCTATCTGACGATAGATATAATACTAACTAGCAGATTCCCGGCGAGTCCTGTTCGGTGTACTCATAACCCAATGAGCACCTGTATACATCTTAGGTGATCCAACTGACACCAGTGGCTTGTGAGACCGGCCACCACCCCTCGTCGTGGTCTCGACTGTACACACTAGTCTACTCCGGAGTATCGATGCCCTGTCTCGAAACTCCCACGACTAGGGACCACAATTAAGGATATGCGTATAAACCACCCAACTCTCACGTATATGATCGCCATCATACTGTTGGTGGTAAAGCAAGATCCTAAGGGCTCTATCAAAGTGTAACATGCAATCAGTCACCTGAACATGTACACGACTGATAAAGGCAAACCAGATAGCATACTATCATCTCGAGTAAGACTGTCCTCCTGGTATAGGTCCTCCGCAATCATTGCAATCACGTACCTGTGATCCAATAATTGACTATGAGGGCACTATCTCCAACAACTTCATGTTATAGCCAATCGAGCATAGCACAACATCAACCCCCAATACCGGGAGAGACGAAACCCCTCATATCGCTCATTGCCTCCATGCGTCTCGAGACTGTACCCAAAGACCACCTGTTTGCACGACTCAGTAGAGCCGTGGTAGGGTGGAGATCAAAGTATAGTGGGAGGACACACAAGACTCTATGACGATCTCGGGTCTACAGACTAACCTGTACCAGTGTTCCCTGAGAACTGCTATCCGACGATAGATATAATACCACATAGGAGTTCTCGGCGAGTCCGTTCAGTGTACCCAGTCTCCACTGAGCACCCGCATACAATCTTTGGTGTCTCCTCACCAGATGGATATGGGATCATCCATCGCCCATCATATGGGACAAGAATCGTATACGCTAGTCTACTCTGGAATATCGATGCCCTGTCTCGATACACCCTCGACTAGGAACAGTTCAATGATATGCTTATAGACTACATGTGCCCCACTAGTATGATCCGCATCATAATCACAGTAGTCAAGCAAATATCCTTTGGGCTTTATCAACATGTGTAAATGATTAAATCTACATGTACAGATAAAGTAAACCAGATAGCGTACTATCATGTTGAGCAAGAATGTCATCTATCTCTATAGATTATATGTCCAAGTTTCCACTATCCATATAATGGCCTTTAGGGCATACATATTACTAACAATCTCCCACTTGCACTAAGGCCAGTTATTGGCGTATCTCATACCCAACATTTCAAACAGTCGCTCATGCTGAGCCTGTGGAAGTGCCTTGGTGAATGGATCCGCTGTGTTATCCTTTGTATCTACTCTCCGAATCTCGATCTCCTGGCGATCTACTATCTCCCGGATCAGATGATATCTCCTTAGGATGTGTCTGGATTTCTGATGGGACCTTGGTTCTTTGGCTAATGCTATAGCTCCATTATTATCACAATACAATGGTATTGGATCAACAATGGTTGGAACTACTCCTAGTTCCGCAATGAACTTCTTCATCCAAACGGCTTCCTTAGCAGCATCACTTGCAGCAATATACTCAGCTTCCATCGTGGAGTCTGCAACGGTGTCATGTTTGGAACTCTTCCAACTAACCGCTCCTCCATTTAGGGTAAATACAAACCTTAAATTGATTTACTGTCATCCTTGTCACTTTGGAAGCTGGAATCGGTAAAGGCCTCCATCTGGATATCCCCATTACCATACACCAAGAACAATTCTTTAGTCCTTCGCAAGTACTTAAGAATGTTCTTCACTGCTATCCAATGTTTCTCCCCTGGGTTGGATTGATACCTGCTTACTACAGCCAGTGCATAAGCTACATCAGGGCGAGTACGCAACATCGCATACATTATAGATCCCACGGCTGAAGCGTAGGGTATAACGCTCATGCGAGCTCTCTCTTCATCAGTCTTCGGACAGAAGTCCTTAGAGAGAGTGATTCCATGACTAGCAGGCAAGGCACCACGCTTGGAATCTTCCATACTAAACCTCTTTAGAATGGTGTCTATGTACTTTGATTGGGACAGTCCCAATAACCTCTTGGATCTATCTCTATAGATCCTTATGCCCAAAATGCGCGAGGCATCACCCAGGTCCTTCATGGAGAACCTTTATGATAAGAATAATTTGACCGATTGTAGCATAGGAACATCATTTCCTATCAGGAGAATGTCATCAACGTACAATACAAGGAATGTGACAGTACTCCCTACAATCTTCTTATAAATACATGGTTCATCTTCATTTCTGACAAAATCAAACTCTTTGATAGTATCATCAAAGCAGATGTTCCAGCTCCTTGAGGCCTGCTTTAATCCATAAATGGATTTAAGCAATCTACATGCTTTCCCGCTGCTCCCACTATCAATGAAGCCCTCTGGCTGATCCATAAAAACGCATTCTTCTAAATCACCATTTAGAAATGCAGTTTTCACGTCCATCTGCCAGATTTCATAATCATAGTGAGCAGCAATAGCAAGTAGGATCCTAATGGATTTAAGCATTGCTACTGGAGAGAAAGTTTCATCATAGTCCAAGCCTGGTCTTTGACGAAAACCTTTCGCTACAAGCCTTGCTTTATAGGTCTCCACCTGTCCATCTACACCAATCTTTCTCTTAAAGATCCATTTGCGCCCAACGGGTTTTATCCCAGGAGGCGCAACGTCCAAAGTCCATACTTTGTTGGTGTACATTGACTCCATTTCGGATCTCATTGCTTCCAGCCGTTTCACTGAGTCACCACTCGTGATAGCTTGTTGAAAACTAGTAGGGTCATCATCATCCATGATGCAATCTTCTCTATCACCATCTATGAGAAACCCATAGTATCTCTCTCGTGGGTGAGAAGTTCTATTAGACCTCCTGAGCGGTTGAGGTTCTTGAAGTTCTACTGCAACATCAGTTTCAACCAATTCCTCCTGAGTAATTTGTGTCTCTAGAACCTCTTCTAGTTCTACCACATTGCCATTAGTACTTTCCGTAAAGAACTCATTTTCAAAAAATGTGGCATGCTGAGCAACAAACACCTTTTGTTCCTCTTTGTGGTAGAATAGATATCCATACGAATGTTTTGGATACCCCACAAATTTACACATGACCGATCGTGTTTCGAGTTTGTCTGGATTCTGCTTTTTAACAAAAGCCAGACAACCCCAAATCCTAAACCTTTTAAGAGATGGTCTCTTTCCATTCCACATCTCATATGGAGTGGTGGACACGGTCTTGGTTGGAACCCTGTTCAATAGATACATTGTTGTCTCCAATGCATGTCCCCAAAAGGAAAGCGGTAACTCAGCATCACACATCATGGATCGTACCATATCCAATAGGGTACGATTCCTCCGTTCTGACACACCATTGTGCTGCGGTGTGTAAGGAGGAGTGAGCTGAGAGAGAATCCCATTCTCTTTTAAGAAGTCTAGAAACTCTGTACTTAAATATTCTCTACCTCGATCCGATCGAAGTTTCTTGATGCTCAAGCCTGTTTGCTTCTCTACTTCAAGTTTATACTCCTTGAATTTCTCAAAGGCTTCAGATTTGTGCTTTATCAAAAACACGTGTCCGAATCTTGAGAAATCATCAGTAAAAGTGATGAAGTATGAAAAACCACCTCTTGCAAGTGTAGACATTGGTCTGCATACATCACTATGTATGAGGCTTAAGAGTTCACCAGCTCTCTCTCCATGTCCACTAAACGGAGTTTTGGTCATTTTACCTTTGATACAAGACTGGCAAGTCGCATAAGATTTATATTCAAACGGATTTAAATATCCATCTTTATGTAGCTTGTTTAGTCTTGTTTCATTAATATGACCAAGTCTACAATGCCAAAGAAAAGCTTCATTTATATCTGAAAACATTCTTTTACTAGTATGTTGTATATTGAAAACTGTGTGTTGGTTCAGGATGTAAATACCGTTATTTAATGTACCATGCCCAATCAACTCTTGATTCAGGTTAATGTTCATAACATTATTTTGCAATATAAAATGATATCCTTCATTGTCCAACAAAGAAACGGATATTATGTTACACAGCATACTTGGTACAAAATAACACGGGTTCAAAACCAAAATACTTCCTGAAGGCAACCCTAGATGATACTCTCCCACGGATACAGCATGTACATTGGAACCATTTCCAACCCGCAGAGTATGATCTCCAATTTTTAAAACTCTACTATTTCTCAATCCCTGCATACAATTGCAGATGTGAGAACCAGAACCGGTATCCAATACCCAGGATGCAGAGTTTAAAGAAAAACAGTTTTCAGTTACAAACACACCTGAAGTGGAAGCATCAGCATGCTTCTTCTTCTTGAGATCAGCAAGATATTCAGCACAGTTGCGTTTCCAATGTCCTGACTTTTTACAGTAAAAACATTCTCCTTTTCCACTTCCCATAGCCCCGGCTTTATCTTTCCCCTTCGCCTTTCTAACTCCACCTTTCTGTTTGATGGACTTCTTCTTTTTCTTTCCCTTGGCCTTAGCTTTTGGGAATGAAGAGGAAGATGGCCCAGCAAGCAGAGCAGGAGTCCTTGCCGTTTTCAACGTGTTCTCTGCACTTCTCAACATATTGAGAATTTCAGGCAATGATTTCTCCAAACCATTCATATTGAAATTTACTATGAACGGAGCAAAGGCAGGGGGGAGAGACTGTAGAACAATATCCGTATATTGCTCATTATCCATAGTCCATCCCAGTCCCTCAAGTTCTTCAATAAGACCAATCATTTTCAAAACATGGTCTCCAACTGATGCACCAGGGGCCATTCGCATCTGAAACAGCTTTCTAGATGCCTCGTATCTCAAAGTACGAGATTGCTCTTCATACAACTCCTTTGTGTGAAGAAAGATGGATTGCACATCCATATTCTCGTGTTGCTTCTGATGGACATTGTCCATAGAAGCGAGCGCGAGGCATTTGGCCGCGTTGCAGTCATTTTCCCAAGTTTTTCGGATCTCCCTATCCGAGACAGATGATTCAGGTCCTGGGACGGGTGGGGCTTCGGTGTTGAGGACATATGATACCTTATCATATGAAAGTGCAATGTTTAATTTCCTCAACCATTCTTTATAATTTAGTCCTGTCAGTTTATTTTTCTCAAGTAGAAGCTTAAGTCCTGACATCTGTAACTGCCATTCGGAGAGAGAAAATGATACACTTAGCGAAATGCTCTTTCAAAGAATTAGATTGGTTATTATTTTATCTAATCAATGTCTCCCACTGCTTTTATCAAATTTTCTTTCAAAACCTGAAAAGGAAACTAGCCAGGAATAATTTTCCTGGAAGTAACACTTACTCACAGTGAGATCGAGATCCAACTATCACATAGATGGTATGCAATCTCATTGCAAATTTCAACTCTTGAAATTCCCGATATTGTTTTTACCCCTAGTCACTTATGACCTTGGCTATGGTCAACATATCATAAGTGCTAGTCAAATTCTACCCGTCATTTCGTGATTAACTAGACCCACCCATAAGACCCTTGACTATGATCAACATAATCACATGAATGTCCTAACTAATCGCATCATATGCTTTGTAGGAAGACATCACTTAGCTACCGTACACTACGCCTTGACTATAATCAACATACGCAGCACGAATACTAAGTACTCTGCTTCCTAAAATGACGGAGGGTTGCGGATGGTTTTTAAGAAAACCTTTAACGCTTTGAACTTGATCTCGTTGTAGAATCAAACGGTTAAGGAGTGGCTTAAGCTCCGCATCTTCTTGAAACTTGCATTTTTCATAAAAAGCCGAGTTTGTTTCAAATCCGATTCTACAAGATCATTAGGTTTCTTTTCTTTACATTAATCTCATTAATGTGATCCCATCATTTAAGTTACTAAGCCATCACAGAATAGAACGTATACTTATACCATCCGCATTCGCCACAGTGTCCCGTTATGCACCGTTAGGTTACTTAACTAACGGCATAGCGGGGCGGGACTAGCGCGGGTGTAAAATATAAGCAACGTTTATTATATATCATATATATAATAATAATCCATTCGTCTCAGATACTAAGTAATCACATTACAGAATATCAACAGCAGAAGCATATAAAAGGATATCTAGGATGTCCGTATTTTGTATCGAGCCAACAATAGAAAATACGGATTCCACGGTCGTGATGAATAGCCAAGCCCACACCCTTAGACCCCTACGAGAGCGGCAAGTGATCCCGCCAATTCTAGAGTTTAGGAGACCCGGTCTCGACTCCTCGAGATGGCCTCCCACTGAACCCTAGAACCCGGTCACTTGTGCTCCCCTCCTTGGGTCTATCCTAATGCGGAAAAGTAAATAATATACAATTGATTTATACATGAATGAAAAATAAAACTCTCATCTCACATAAAAACCCCCGGCTATTCAGTCGCGACAATCCTACTCATCATATCTCAGCAACACATAATATTTCATATCATCAACGTAAGTAAGTATGCGTATCCCGATTGTCGTTGACGTATAGCAACGAAAACGGCGATACACCACATACTACACTTACGGTCGCAGAAAATAAAATGAAAAACTACAACATTTGGAATCCACAATCACCTTAGACATCATAAATTCGAAATATCACATACTTCGTATTTCATGCCTAACTATATGAATTCCACATATTGTATCACATTTCAGATAAATGGACAATGTTAAACTTTTCGATCGAATAAACAAACATCCAAGATTTCCCAAACTGCACAACACTTGAGCCGAGTTCAAAAATTTCTAGAACATGCCACAGCCCCTTATGGACCAACCGTAGAAGGGCCAAACCAACGCCTCACATGTGGCAACGCTAAACTACCACAAACCCTAAGGTTCAGTGATAGTTTTGACGGTCACATAATCGAGTTAAGGTTATGTTCTTCTAGAGTGTCCACAGATACGCTTGCATGTTTTTCGAAAGTTTCGAACTAGAGAAAAATCCAACACTTGGAATATTTCCAATACGGGAAAAATTGCGTTTCTAATATTCGTTCAAACATTTTAACACGTTCTAAAAATCTGAAAATCTGAACGAAGTTAAACCTTTCCAATCGAATCACCAAATACTTTATATCTCCAGAAAACTCAACACTTGAGTAAGTTTAAAATATTTCAGAGGCAAGTACATATTAAATCAGGTCCTCTGTAATAAAAAATTTCCCCTGAACCCATTGTACGGCCGCGGATCCGCGGCCAAAGGCATGCCTTTGCAGCGGAACCGCGGCTCCTTTGAGGGATCGTTGAAAGATTTTTTTACAGTAACTTTTAAAAAAGCCTGCTGAATTTTTTAAGAACTTTTAATTTGGAAAAATCCAATTTTCAAAAAATTTCCAGAGAGCTGTCCAAATTGGTGTTTCGTGGTTCGATCGGACTTTTAACATCGCCTACGGATCGCCTAAAGCTCTAGCCTGGCTCTGATACCACTGTAGGGATAGCCTAGCACCTCATCAAGGGTTCGGTAGCATCACATATGCCATAATCAAAATTTTATAGGTGCTAAGTTAACTCGACAAGAATCGAAACTAGACGTTTTAGGGATTCATATAAATAAGCATCACATGCAAAGGTAAAACTATCACTAAGAGTAGAGATTACAACCTTTGTAGATCTCCCTCGGGGACTCCTTGGCACTATGAGAGTTTGGAACGGATCGATGGACGCCTTCCTTGTCCACGATGATCCACCCGAAGTCCCTTTGCCCAAAGCTCCTTACCTTAGTTGTTTCGCAAACGAAGTAGAGTAAACACCCTACACAAATCGGCTAGATGTGTGTAGTATGATGATGTGGTTTATGTTCTTCAATTGAAATCCTTTCTTTTATCAACTTTCACTCAAGAGAGAAATCAAGAGAGGAAGAAGAAGATAATGGTGGCTTGAGCTTTCATCATATCACATATGATAACTTGTTTTCTTCACACCCTTGCACTAATTGTACACAAGTTTTGTACACTTTGTTTCATATCACATATGAAGCTATTTATAGTGATGAGAAGGAATAATCACCATTATTCCATTACCACCATAATTGTGAGTGGAAATTCTTTTCCTAAAGAATTAAGCATGGGTGGAAATTCTTTTCATTAAGTTAAGTAAAGCTTACCCAGTAAAGAATAAAGGAGCATGAGTGGATATTCTTTACATTAACTTAAAATGATAAATACAAATTAAAAGCTTCAATATAAGTCTTATATTGCCACCATTCTTGTATCAACAACCATGATACTATGTATGCATGTATGTGTCCATGCACATCATCATGTGCATACATGCATGCATACAAAAGGATTTACTTAAAGAATTAATCTAAATGTAATTTGTTAAATCAACACTTGATTTAGCAAACCGGTCATATCACATACGATCCGTCAAATAGAAAATGCCCGATTAATATACGTTATCACATAACTGTATTTAATCGGGTCCCGCGCATATCTCATATGCACACCACATCTTTTTGCCTGAGCCAGGAAACTTCATTGTGGGACTCTAAGACTCGTCAATACGCCAGCAGTAGATGATGATCATATCAAACATCTACAAGCCGCAAGAGGTCAGCTAAACATAACGGCCACCCGGGTATTGAAATGATCAGAAGAAAACCAGCGAAGCTATAAAAACTCCCGTCGAGCCAACTGGTAACACTTACCGTACAGTCCGGTCTCTTCGTCAGATATGCTGCATATCGAGTCTAGGGATGGAATCGTCGACCCCAGTAACTCAATAAGTCATGCTGGTGTATGGCTCATAACAGATTGAGAAACTACTGATAACACTTATCAGTAAATCTCAACAGCCCTGGCCAAGGACTTCATGTTATAGCCAATCGAGCATAGCACAACATCAACCCCCAATACCGGGAGAGACGAAACCCCTCCTATCGCTCATTGCCTCCATGCGCCTCGAGACTGTACCCAAAGACCACCTGTTTGCACGAGTCAGTAGAGCCGTGGTAGGGGGGAGATCAAAGTATAGTGGGAGGACACACAAGACTCTATGACGATCTCGGGTCTACAGACTAACCTGTACCAGTGTTTCCTGAGAACTGCTATCCGACGATAGATATAATACCACATAGGAGTTCTCGGCTAGTCCGTTCAGTGTACCCAGTCTCCACTGAGCACCCGCATACAATCTTTGGTGTCTCCTCACCAGATGGATATGGGATCATCCATCGCCCATTATATGGGACAAGAATAGTATACGCTAGTCTACTCTGGAATATCGATGCCCTGTCTCGATACACCCTCGACTAGGAATAGTTCAAGGATATGCTTATAGACTACATGTGCCCCACTAGTATGATCCGCATCATAATCACAGTAGTCAAGCAAATATCCTTTGGGCTTTATCAACATGTGTAAATGATTAAATCTACATGTACAGATAAAGTAAACCAGATAGCGTACTATCATGTTGAGCAAGAATGTCATCTATCTCTATAGATTATATGTCCAAGTTTCCACTATCCATATAATGGCCTTTAGGGCATACATATTACTAACACTTATGGACTACCATGTCCCCACTAGTATGATCCGCATCATAGTCCAGGTAGTCAAGCACACATCCTAAGGGCTTTACCAACATGTAATAGAGAGACAGCCTGTGTACACGTTAAGGTAAAGATCAACCAGATAGCATACTATCATGTCGAGCAAGAAAGTCCTCCCTATATATGTCCCAGCATCCACTACAATATACATCCTATGTACAGCAATGGCCTCTAGGGCCTACATATAACTAACAATCTCCCACTTGCACTAGGGCCATCTGTAGCAGTGGTCGAAGTATCTCATACTCAACCATCCCATAAAAGTCTCTCTCTGGGAATAGGCCTTCGTGAGTGGATCCGCTGCGTTATCCTCTAAGTCTGCTCTCCTTGCCTCGATCAACCTAGAGATCAACCATCTCCATGATCAGGTGATACTGCCTTAGAATAAGTCTGGATCACTGATGGGACCGGCATTCCTTGGCATAAGCCACAACTCCATTGTCTCACAATGGTAGGAACGTAGTTCATCACATGAACCATTATACATCCAAACAGCCTCTTTGGTAGAATCTTAAGTAGCGATGTATCCTGCCTTTATCGTCTAGTATGTCACGGTATCTAGCTTGGAACTCTTCCAACATACCGTCCCTTTAATGAGGGTAAGGACAATGCCTGCGACTGACATTCAGTCGTCTTTATCACTCTGGAACACTTACAGTGATCCTATATGGAGAATCATTGTGATAAGCGGAGATTGACCGAGCGTAGCATAGGAAACTCCTTTCTTATCAAGAGTATGTCATCCACGTACTCTACAAGGATCACCACCATACTCCCTACTACCTTTTTGTTTATACAAGGTTCATCTACCATTTTGATGAAGTCAAACTCTTTGACTACTACATCAAAACAGACGTTCCAACTCCGCGATGCCTGCTTTATTATATAAAACATCTTGCGCACGTTTCCGCTGCTCCCACTGTCTACGAGGACCTCTGGCTGTGTACTTATAGACGCACTCTTCTAAAACATCATTTAGAAAAGCAGTCAAGACACCCAACCACCAGATATCGTAGTCATGGTATGTAGCCGTGGCAAGTAGGATCTGGATGGACTTAAGCATAGCTACTTGAAAAAGGTTTCATCATTATCCACGCCTGGTCAATGACGAAAACCTTTAACAAGTCTAGCTTTGAAAATCTCAACTTTTCCATGTACACCAAGTAACCTTCTCAAGATATACTTGCTCCTGATGGGGATTTAACCCTTCAGATATAGCAACTAAAGTCCATACTTTGTTGGTGTATAAGGATTCCATCTCAGATCGCTAAGCATCCAGCCATTCTTACAGAGTCTTACTCCTGATGGCCAACTCGAAGCTAGTTGGGTCATCATCTCATGATGCAATCCTCGCTCCCACTGTCATAGAGAAACCGAAGTATCTCTCAGGTGGGTGAGGAACTCTACTAGATCGGCGGAGAGTCTGAGGTTCGTTGGAATCTACTGAATCCTTTGGTTCTATCAAATCATCAGCTGCAATTTGTATAGCTGGAACCTTTCCAGTTCTACATGACAGACCTTGCCTCGAGCTTGTCCGGATTTTGCTTTTTAGACATAGGCCGGACAACCCCAAATCTTAACTAACTTAAGATATGGGCTCTTACCTTTCCATATCACATATGAATTGGTAGGCAACTAATTTGATCGAAAACCTATTCAATAGGTATGCAACTTCATAAGTGCATAACTCCCAAAAGGAAATAGGTAACTCAGTAGTACTCATCATAGAGCACACCTTATCATATAGGGTGTGTTTGCTCCGCCCCGATATACCATCGTGCTATGGTGTATACGGAGGAGTAATGCTGAGAGAGAATCTCATTCTCCTTTAGAATAGTCCAGGATTTCCGTGCTCAAGTATTCTCCTCCTTGATCTCATCAAAGGACATAATACTTTTACCCGTATTTTGGTTCTCTACTTCTCGCTTATATTCTGTGAATATCTCAAAAGGTTCGGACTCATGTTTCAACAGGAACATATGTCTGAATCTTGAGAGATTATCAGAGAATATAATGAAGTATAAAGAATCAGTCCTGGCATGTGTAGACAGGAGACCTTACATACATCATCATGTATCAGTCCTAAGAGTTCACTAACTCTTTCTCTGTTTCCAGTAAACGGAGCTATGGTCATCTTATCTTTGTGACATGACTGGCGAGTTTCACAAGATGTAAATTCAAACTGATTTAAATATGCATCTTTATGTAACTCAAGCTAGTCGGGTTGCATTGATATGACCTAGTCTACAATGCCTCAAGAAGGATTCGTTCATTTCTGAACTCTTCCTCTTGTGTGTGATCCGTATACTAAGAACTGTAGTTTGATTTAAAACATTAATGCTTTTAGATAACGTGCCTGAACTGATCAACTTTTGATATAGGAAATGTTCAAAACATTATCCATCAATACAAAATTTTATTGTTTCTTTACTAATAAAGAAACAGATATGATTTTGTATATCAGGTTCCGTATCTAATAACATTCGTTCAGAATCAATGTATTGGTAATATAGGGTGACAGTGACCGACAGACTTGGCTGCAACACTTGCCCCGTTTTCTGCCTCATGAAACTTATCACCCGTTCTCAGTTTTTCTACCCTTTTGTAGCCCTATGTAACAGATTACATATCTGGGATCCTGATCCGGTATCATATACCAAGGATGCGGAGGATACTGAGAAACAGTTCTTTGTAATGAACACACCCGAAGATGATGCATCAGCATGCACTCTCTTCGTTTGGGCGGCACGGGAAATCTGGTATTCCCCAATTTCCTGCTCGGTCTTATAACAATTATAAGTTGGAGCGGGACCAACGTTCCCCAGCTCAGTATAACAAGCGGTTTCGGTCAATTATCCGTATTATTATCTTGATTAAGGCGTGATATGGTCGCTACCTGGAGAGAGAGAGAGAAGAAAACACTCAGCGTGCGCTCTTGGAAGAATAGATTGGTTATTATTTTATCTAATCAGGATGGCTCCCACTGCTTTTTATCAAATCTTCCTTCAAACCCTAAAAGGAAAGACTAGCCGGGATTAATTACACACTACAAGTTCGCCAATCTTTCAGCCAGGCCAGTGTCGGTACTTTGAGGGAGGTCCCCCGTGCTTTCGCACGAACCTAATTAATGTAAACCTCGTTTTACCAGAGGCGTAACCCCGTTGACACATTTCTAGACACCTACTTGATCGGCTAATTGTAATGTATAAAACTCTCCCAGGAGTAACAATTACTCGCAGCGGGTATCGGGATCCAACTATCTCATAGAAGGTATGCAATCTCATTGAAAATTTCAACACTTGAAATTCCCGATAATGTTTTGCCCCTAGCGTCCTATGACCTTGACAGAGGTCAACAAACCATAGGCTGCTAGTCAAGTTCAACCCGTCATTTCTTGATTGAAGTAAACCCACCCGCACGACCCTTGACAGAGGTCAACAAGGTCGCACGACTACCCTAAATCAATCACATCATATGCTTATGCAGATAAGCGCTAATCAGCTACCGCACACTACGCCTTGACAGAGGTCAACAAACGTAGCATGAATACTAACCAGTACATATCTGAAATGACGGAGGGCTACGACAGGTTTTTCTGAAAACCTATTGCGTAATGAACTTGATATCGTTGTAGGATCGAATGAATTTTGAAATGGAGTGTTTTTTAGGCTTTTCTAGTTTTGCTAAAGGAGTCACTCCCGGTGAAGGGATCGTCGATCCTTTTCTCGTCGAATGAGGTGCGGGATATATCATATATATCACTGTGCAAAGCAAAAACTCTTAAAAGTAATCAAAAGACAAACCGTGGGTGTAGCATCTGCCAGTTATTGCTAAAGGAGTCACTCCCGGTGAAGGGATCTCGGTCCTTTCCTCATCGAATAAGGTGCAGGATATATCACATATACCGCTGTGCAAAGCAAGAACTGTAGCTACCTGTTTATTTTGAAATTCGATTCTACAACATCTTAGGTTTCTTTTATTTCATTAATCACATTAATGAAGTCCCATCATTTCAATACCTAAACATCACAGATAAATACGACGTACACTTATGCCATCCGCATTCGCCTCGATGTCCCCTCGTGCACCGTTAGGTTAGGTAACTAACGACAGAGCGGGGCAGGGCTAGCACGGGTGTAAAACATAAGTAACGTCTATATAATATATCATATATACTATATACTGTATCTATCACAGAACATCACATGATCACATCATAGATATCGCAGCAGAAGAATCATATGAAATATTGGATATACTAGGATGTCCGTGTTTTCAATACGAGCCAGTATAAAACAAGGATTCCACGGTCGTGATTAATAGCCAAACCCACACCACTAGACCCCTACGAGAGCGGCAAGCAACCCTACCAATTCTAGAGTTAGGAGACCCGGACTCGACTCCTCGAGTTGGTCTCCCACTGGACTCCAGAACCAGGTTACTTGTGCCCTCCTTCTTGGGTCTATCTTAGTGCGGAAAAGTAAATAATATACAAATGGTGACAACATCCGCTACCTGGAAGTGCCCCAATAAAAGAATATTACATACAAGTTTTTTTACATGAATGAAAATGAAAAACACTCATCTCACATAAAAACCCCCGGCTATTCAAACACGACGATCCAATATAACATATCCAGCAACACATAACAACACATGTCATCAACGTAAGTAAATATGTCCATCCCAATTGTCGTTGACATATAGCAACGAAACCGGCGATATCACATATTACACTTACGGTCACAGAAAAGAAAGTGTAAAACTACAACAGTTGGAATCCGCAACCCTCTCAGACATCGCATGCCTGACCAAATGAATTACTTAGACATCGCATGCCTAACAATTATAAACCGCACATTTTAGTCTCAAAATCGAAAACTCTTTTCAATATCAAGTCGGGCAATTCAACAAGATTCCCGACATCCTGATCGAATGCTCGTCGCAAACTTTAGTAGACGGCCGCACCCCCGATACCGTCGACGAAGTGCAGCAAGGCGGAACACCGCTGCCGCGAGCACCCGGACGGATGCTTTCGGCGACGGGGTTCTCCTACAGTCACTTGGTCGGGGCTATGGAGTGAGGCTGTCTATTAAGTTTACTCGGCGAGTATCCGCGTACGCTACGTGATTGCGACGGACTTTTGATCACATCAAAATTCCGTGGCAACCGATCAAGTGAGACTTAAGTGCTGTGTTTATAACATTCATTCAGTTATCTCATAAATTCTTGTGAATTCCAATTATTGTATCACATTCCGGATAAACAGAAAATGTTAAACTTTCCAATTGAACATTCGAACACCCAAGTTTTCCCGAAACAGCTCAACACATGAAATAAGTCTAAAAACATTCAGTTCGTGCCTCAGTACCAACGGTCTAGCCGTAGAAGGGTCAAGCCAACGCCTCACATGTGGCATGCCGTACTGCCCCAAACCCGAAGGTTCAAAGGGCAGTTCAAGACGGTCACATAATCGAGTTAAGGTTTGTTGTATTCTAGAGGGTCCATCGCGTTACTTGCACTACTTAGAACGTCGTTAAACTACGGAAAAGTCCAACACTTGGAAATTTGCCGACAGGGGAAAAATTGGGTATTTATATCCGGTCGAACATTTTAACATATTCTAATATTTATCCGGAAAGCCACATAGACAAAATCTGATACCCCGATCGAAACACCGAATCCCAAAACAACCCCAGAAAATTAAACTCTTGAATAAAATTTAAAAATTCCCAGGAAAACCAGCAATATCAATTAGGAGTTATTGTGTAACATTGACTGAACAATGCGTCCGTACGGCCGCGGAACCGCCGCATAAGCCATGCTCGTGCAGCGTAACCGCGGCAGTTTAATGGAGTTACGCACTCGTATTTCACAGTAACTCTTAAAATCACCTGCTGATATTTCTGAATATTTTTAATCTTGAAAAAGCCCAGTTTTTGAAAATTGGACATAGAGCATGGAAAAAATGGGGTTCGGGTCGATCGGACTTCAAAATCTGTTTAGACTTCGCCTAAGGCTCTAGCTAGGCTCTGATACAACTGTAGGGTTCCTAAGCACTCTCAAGAGGTCTCACAAGGCATCAACCATGCCAATTTAAAAAAAAACGGTGCCGAGAAACCCTAGACTAGATCGTTGGCTAGATGTTTAGGCGACAAAGCTAACTAGTTAACACTTAACTACAAGAATACGGATATACAACCTTTGTAGATTTGGTGCTCCACCTCCACGGCTCCGCAATGAAGTCCTCTCCGCTGTCCAAATCGAACCATGACTCTCACGGTGGTTTCATCGGAGAAAAGACCGGGCTAGGTCGTCGACAACGTGCCGAAGATGATATACGTCGAGGCATCGCTAGATCAAGCTCCAACTTCACCAAGTCAAGAAAACTTGTGAAGGAAACACACTCTACTACTTGGCAAGAAGTAGAGGATGAAGAAATAGGAGGTGGGTTCACTTTAGAATTGGATTTCTCACTCATTTCATCAAGTTGCCATTGATGGAGGCATGCTTTCTTCAAGTGAAGAAGAAGAAGAAGAAGATGAATAATATGATAAGTATTTTTCAAAATGAATAATAATATCAATACTTATCATATGGCAACCATGATTGGGTGTAGAGAATAGACCATGGTTAATTGCAAGGGTTAGGGTTAAACATGAAGACAAAATGGTCACTAGGTCAAAGCTTCAAGAAGCTTCATAAACAAACAAAGAAAGCCACCATTATCTCTTCATTATTTTCTTTTGCTAAAATAAACAAAATGGATAAATAAATGAATAAATGAAGCAAAAGAAACCCTAACCATTGACCAACCATGGTTTAATCCATACACCAAACTATCATGTATCATCAAACATGATACAATCAAATGTACAAATGTATATCACATATACAATGTGCACAATCCATGTGAGAAAATCCATTTAAAGTGAACCAATACTAGTTAATGCAAAGTAATATATAAAATATATAATTATGCATTAAATCATTAAATCAACACTTGATTCAATGATCCGGTCATGTCGCACACAACCGACTAGTATTCAATGTATCGGCTTATCGAATCAACGCTTGAATCGATAACTAGGTTATATCGCATACAACCATCCGACACATTGATCGCGAGAATGAAATACGGTATCACATACAAGCATTATTCTCGGTCCCGCACTTATCTCATATGTGCTCCTATTTCGTTTCGCTTGAGCCAGGAAACCTCTGTGTAGGACTCTAATGACTCGTCAATACGCCGGCAGCAGGTGATGATCATATCAAACACCCACAAGCCGCAAGCGGTCTGCTAAATGTAACGGCCACCCGGGTATTGAGCGATCTGAAGATCGACGAGCAAGCCCGCTCACACTCCAGTGAATCCAACCAGTAACACTACCGTACAGTCCGGTCTCGTCGTCTGATATGTCGCATATCTTGCCTAGGGGTGGTAAACGTCAGACCCCAATAGCTCGATAAGTCGTGTCGATATGAGGTCTATAACAATTCGAGAAACTACTGGTAACACTTACCAGTATATCTCAGCAACCCTGGCCAGGGATTTCCTGTTATAGCAAATCGAACACAGCGCAACATCAACCCCCTATACCGGGAGAGACGAATCCCCTCCTATCGCTCATTGCCTCCATGTGACTCGGGACTGTACCCAAAAACCACAGTTTTGCACGCCCTCTTGGACCTGCTAAGATGGAAATCAAAGCACAGTGGGAACCACACAAGACTCTATGACGATCTCGGGTCAACAAACTACTCTGTACCAGTGTCACCAGAGAACTGCCATCTGACGTGAGGTATAATACCATCTGGGAGTTCTCGGTGAGTCCGTCTAGTGTATCCAGTCTCTACTGAGCACCCGTATATCATCTCTGATGTCAAACACCAATGGATATGGGATCATCCATCGCCCATCTGTATGGGTCGAGAAGGTACACGCTAGTCTACTCTGGTATATCGATGCCCCGTCTCGATACACCCACGACTAGGGACTTTGAAGGATGTACTTATGGACTACCATGTCCCCATTAGTATGATCCGCATCATAGTCCAGGTAGTCAAGCACACATCCTAAGGGCTTTACCAACATGAAATAGAGAGACAGCCTGTGTACACGTTAAGGTAAAGATCAACCAGATAGCCTACTATCATGTCGAGGAAGAAAGTCCTCCCTATATATGTCCCAGCATCCACTACAATAAACTCCTATGTACAGCAATGGCCTCTAGGGCATACATATAACTAACAGGATGCATAAGGAATCGAAACACTACTCTAATGGTGCAGAAATTACCTCCTTTGGCAACTCAAGAATTTTCTTGAGTTGCTCAAAGTCCTCAAAATCTTCTCTTTCTTGGTCCAATGTGCTTCTCTTAAGCTTGTGCATCTTATTTGTGAAATGGGGTTTGGGTTTTGAGTTGATCTTCATGGTGTTTTGGGGGTTTGAAGATGGAGGAGGAGAGGGGACATCAGCAGCAGCAAGGGAAAGAGAGGGGAGAGAAATGAGTGAGGAAAATGATGGGGGATGGCTCATAACAATGGGTTGACCCCTCACCCACTCTTTCTCTCTCTAATCATACCTCCATATTTTAATCTTTTCCTTTTCTTTTCTATTTCCTTCTCTCCTCAATAGTAACCCCAAAATAACAAGCCATGCACCCAAAATATGTAGGAAAATACAACAAGTGTTAAAGAAAAGATATGGTGCATGTTTGCACAAAATACTCTTAAAGTGCGATTAGCGATTTTTAATCGCGATTAGCACTAAATTAGCATATAATTAATCATAAGAACTTAAAAATTGCATAATTCACATAAAACACCCTCTATTAATAATTTCCAAAAATTTTCGCCATTTATCGGTATTTAATTATACCGAAATATTAAAATATTCATTAAAAATAATATTAAATTATAAAAATTCCAAAAAATAATATTTTATTTTTTTGAAATGTTACAATCTTCCCCACTTAAAGAAATTCGGTCCCCGAATTTACATTTTAAACCCCTAAATTCTAAAACATTTCAATAAAAGTCCAAGTCGTCGGGGCTCCGAAATCCTCAATACATAAGACACATCATAGCGCAATCCACGCGCATGAGTAATGAGCAGATAACTCGAAAATAAAAACTCCGTCAAGCTTCCCGCAATCATCAGAGTCATGGTAAAGACACAAATGTCAAATCCAAAATAAAACCAATATGATATAAATCAGAACTATACATATAGACATCAAATCTATACATGTAAATAGCTGAAGTAAATGCATGCCAAATCTTTTTAAGTCGCTGTGCGATGCGCGTATCGCGGCACAGTGGCGGACGTCTATTGTAAGAAAATAACCATATATGTATATATCTTTTGTTTAATATGTACGTTCCGCCGTTTTGAAAACAATTTAGAAGGGTTTCCTTGTTTTAAACGTTTCGTGTCATATCGGACACGTAGGTATATACTGAGACTATCGCTCTCTTTTTGGAAATCCCTTCAATATCTATCAATGCATGCAAAATATGTTTAGGTACTGTCCTTTGACTATTCCTGCTCAATACGAAAACAAATATCAATATCATGAAAGCGTACTGGTCCATAAGGAATAAATCCCAAAATGTATATAAGAATACCCTGTGCGTCTGGTGTGCACAGAAATCAAAATCCATATATGTGTCATACATGTGCACAGAAACAACATCCAGGTGCAACGGGTGTGCACGAAACATCTGCCAAGGGCAACGGACGTGCCTGACAGCAAAATCAGGTGCATCTAACATGCACAAGGAATCCCGATTTAGTGCATCGGGTGTGCACCAAATTCGTATCTCAAAACATGCGCTCATCACGCGCTAAAATCCATATCAAAACACTAGAAGTGCATGAAAACTATGATGGAAGCGTAAATCAAATCACCGGCATAAAATAGGCATGAAATCACAATCAATACCTCAAACGTAATAACTATGCGCAAAATATCAATACCTAGTAGGTGCAACCATGGTGCACGAAAACAAATATCATGGAACTCAGCCATCAAGACTAAATCATGCGAATAGGTCGCCCAAAATACCGAAATCCAAGATGACGGATACGCGATAATCTAATCACCAAATCACAAATCATAAATACCATCGTCAATATTTCCTCCTTCAAAGTCGAGAAGGTGTTGGTGCATCCAATAGTAGCAGCGCAAGATATTTACTTGCCTCCTGTTCATGGTCTGGTGTCCTCTATCTCTCGGTCTTTATCTCCTCTGTGGATTACCAATCACGCAATTCATCAGCTCATTGGATCTGTCAGGTGTGTTAACGGGGACGATTCCGTTCTGGCACTTCTCTGGTCATCTGCGTCCTCAGCACAACATATTCCTCGAAAACTGGTCGCATCCCAATGCTTCTGTAGACATATCCGACCTTTAACCTTAACGGGGAGTAACAACAGCTCGTCAGCATCTCGCACGAACCTCTTGTCCCACTTTTCTATATCATCGTCTACTCCGATGTCACGTCTCTATCTGCGCACTGCAATTTTTCTCGACTACGGTCAATCCGAAGTCTCTCACAAGGACTCAAAGTCACGAACTCGGTATCTTCATCACTCTGTAGAAGATATCTGGCCGAACACGTCCTCGGGAACTCGTCCCAACCTTCGGAGGTATACTCCATACTCGTCCTTTCTTGATTAATTCACAACGCATCTGGGTGAGGTCTTCTATCCTAATCCGGTCAACTATCTCGTCAACGATGCCGAACTCTGGCCTGCTGGGTGTGCGCAATATGACCACTCCTGGGTCCAAGTTTTCTCGTATAGTATTCCAGAAAGGTCCTGTCGAGGACTCTCTCAAATCTCGTTTCTGCCGAATTGCCCGGGAGTTGTCATCTTTACTATATCTGTTTCTCATTCCGGAACGGCTGTATGCGCATCGCGACTCCTTCTGGAAGGTATATCCATATACAACGCCTCTGCATGCGTATCGCATCTCTGATGTCAGCGGAGTGGAACGTCATCTCGTCAAAATCTCATGCGAACTCCTTACTTCACTCTGCTCCAATGTCGACTGATTCAGACTCTTCTTTTCGTGGCTGCATGGACTGCGCTCCAACGACTATACTCGTATCTGGAGTCTCTCAAGCAATGTGTCCCGTCACATGATATCCGAATGATGTCGAACCATCCGATCGACTCGTCAGAACCTCATAATCCCCCAAAAGATCAACATCTTGAGTACAGTTTAATAGTATTCCGGTACATACTACAGCACCTGTGGACCAACCGTAGAAGGGCAAACCCAAGCCTCACAAATGGCACCGCTAAACTGCTTCAAACCCTAAGGTTCGGAGGCGTTCCATGGTCATTACGTCGAGTTAGGGTTTCATTCTTCTAGAGGGTCCATAGCATTACTTGCATTGTCTTCCGAATACTTTAAACTTGGAATCGGGTTCCTGACATTCGATCGTCTCTATCGACTCTCAACGAATCTGCGTGAAGTCGTTTCTGGCTGGAACCAATCTATCTGATGACCTCGCATCGGGGTAAGCGACCAAACCATATGTCCTAGTCGTTCCTCCTTGGGTGACTAGCGACTTTCCATCATATCTCTGAGTATATACTCATGCTACAGTAGCTCCAATCATCTGGGCGATATCTCTTCATTTGCAGTAACAACTGGCTCATTCGTCTATAAGCTGAACAGCCCCTCAATCACCATGAATAAGCGATATATCAATGGTCATCACACTCAAGCTGGCCTCTAGCAGTAGCCTGATCCTCTGGTGCCGATCAGCACATCCGGTAAATCTCGTAACAGCGATCGATTAAACGCTCATGGCGCGAAAACACAATAAGACGACGCCTCTCTATGCAATCGTACGTCTCTGGAATCCTCGTTCATGACGGTCTCGTGCTGACCTCAACTCTAGCCGTAGCTCTCTCTGCCCGTGTAATCGTAGCAGCAAAATCATAACCAGTATCGATGATGATAGATCATAGGAATGAATATAATACTGTGCAAGGAAATGTACATCCTAAGGTCTCTTAAGCGACTTAGCGTATCATAAATATGCCGCGGAACATACGTACGGTACGTCACTCTACTTAAGCTACCTACTCCATCAACCAAGGGTCATCCTATGCGACGAAAGTTTGGGTATAATACCCCCTTGACTAAGCCTAAGTTCCGTAAGGTCAAGCCTAAGTTCCGTATATATATAAACGCTCCAGGCTCCGCATAGTCAAATTTAGACTCAAACCAAGGTTAACCTAGCGCTCTGATAACAACTTTGTCACGACCCAAAATAGTACGTGACTGGCAATTGAATCATATAAAGTTTATAGGACCCCATCAAATTAAAGTATGCCAAAAACCCAGACATCTAAAACCATTTTAAGGAATAAATAACAAAACTAGTTTTTAAGAAGTAAGGAAAACATGTTTTTAAATCAAGGTTTTTAAATAAGTAAGCCGAATATGCATTTTTAAAAGCTATATTCTTTTCTGAAAATTTCGGTAGAGTTTCCTTTGTAAATAATGGCACCGAACGAGGTACAACAAGAATAATATATACACAATGATAAAAGGCATCCCCAAGCGGGAGCTAGCTCTTCGCCAATCGACGGTCACAACCACACAAGCAATATAATATACAACGCCGAAGGGCGAGGATCAAAACTCAAAAAGAAACTCAAAATCAACATGAAAACCATAATACTAGAATGCACGACTCTAAGGTCAAAATAATACACAACTGGGTTTTCTATGTCTGAAACAATATACAAGTTTGGTTGATGGAATCTCTAGATACAACTGAATAATGCATTTACAATGGTGGTTCTGATGCAAAAGAACCCAACTACGAAAGCAAATCACCTGTAAGGGAAGCAGTGTGCCAGAAATGCCGCCATGGAACTTGTACGGCAAAACCTGCAAGAACTGTGGCACAACGGGGGTGAGTTGCCAACTCGTGAATAGAAAACATCACAGAGCAGAAATTGTATGTATGACACAATCTTAGGTCAATACGATTAGATATATATAAACCTCAAATAAATAAGTCTGAAGCATGATAAGGTGGCAATGCAACATCTATACATGAGTGTAGTGCCAAGTGCTCGTGCCAGTGCCTCAGGTAATAACATATCATAAATATAAGGTATGATCAATGTCGACTATATCATGAAGTCTATGAAAAAGTGGATATCATCCAACTATGTAATCAATGTCAATATATGTATGTGGAAATCATCCACGTGTCACCCAATGACAATAAGCATCATGCATGTAAATATCATAAACATATGCATGGAAGTATGAGGATGTAAATCAACCGGTGTCGCTCGCGACATATCAAAATCATGGAACCTGAGTGTCAAGCATCGACACTCGAAAACATCATGAAACCTGTGCCTATCATCGGCACGTAAATCCTCATATATCGGGCTCCGTCAGTCTGGATCGGCCCATATCATCTCTCGACTCCGGTCGGTATCCTCCGGATATCCGCCGAGCCCAAATAATTACACCGGTAGGTAGTAGTCCCTCTACCTGTCTCACCGTCTACTACACAGCGATCCGTTCTCGCCCCAGGGTACCATACCGGGTCCACCATGTACCCGCAATCGGCCTCATCCGCCTCCTCGAATCGGGTTTCACATGTCGCTCTCAGCACCGAGAAAACACATGGTGGACGCACTGAAATATCATATCAAGGGTAACCGGGTTTTTAAAACAATTACATACTCACCTTTGAAATATCCACGGTTTCCCAAATCAAGAAATATCATGGAAACAACATATCTCAATGCGTATAATCAAAAGCATGATGTATGCGACATGTAAAAGAAATGTAAGCATATCAGTATATCATGCAATATGGAATAGTAATATGCACATATTGAGGGAAACCACTCTTTTAAAATGAATCAGTTTTAAAGAGTATCTTGCAGTTCCTAAATCTCCAAATCCAGCGAGAATCATCTATGTATGCGCGAATATGTATGTATGCACGTATGGGTGTACAATAGGTATGTACACAAGTATGCCATGCAAGGGATCATATCCTGAATGCAACAGTACTACAGTGTAGTGACATGGCAATTATCGATGATGAAGTGTGTGAGCCGACAAGTAGGTGTACGTGGAACATATGCATCATCGATAATGGTGCTGGTGTCCTAACAACATGATTTTCAAGAATATGCAGAAATCGACTAATAATTGCAACAGTGATGCATCTGCATCAATATAAAAAAAAGTCATACTGTTTGCCATTTGAAATAAGACGAATCGGGTTTTTTTTGTAAAATAAGGGCTACGGTGTTTTTAAGAAAAGATGCGTCTTTTGAAAATATCCATAGAATCCTTTTGCCTGTCTTTAAAATACTCCCGATTTGTTAGTTTTGAAATAGGTATGATACCGGCCTAGCCTAACATCTACTAGCAAAACTACAGCTCTGACTAACAATTCAATCGGGAGGGGTATGGAAACCACCTAAATCTGAGTCGATATATATATATATATATATATATATATAATAGTCGGTGATCTCGCCTCAAAGGTACCGCATACGATAGAATATCATATGACATCCTCCAGTCATGAGTGCGGATCTATCATCAATATAAAGCTCATACGGTAAATCATCGTACGGAATCCCAAAAGCTAGGTACGGGTCAATATCACATTCCTCTCATCAATTATCAGGTATCCTTATCATCATATCTCATGATCTGGGGTACTGATCTAAATCTAGTACAAAATCGATACCATCTAGGTAAATATGAATCCGTGTGTGAAACACACGTCCAAAGGCCCGCTAAAATCACATGTTGTATCCCAAATATGAATCACAATATATCACCAATCTCATGGCACTATGCCCAATCTCATCGACTCATCTCCCAATATCATCCACTATTCTCATCATCTAGGTATAACTATAACAGGTAAGCATGTGTGTGCGTGTGGGTGTAAACCTATTCTAGGGTTCGCAACTAAGAACTATACTAGTTTATTTCTATGCCCTAATCTAACCATAGTACACCTAATCTCATCTCAAATATCCACGACACACTATATGCTATCATAAATAGTATATATATACTATACTAAATATCGAACCGCGGGGGTGATATACGCTATCCACCCGACTTCCCCCGTAGATATAATCTACTCACCTTGTATCCTGTGTGTCGGTGTCGATGTCTCCTTCATCTTCTTCATCGTATGAAGCCCTGAAGAAGGTACCTACAAGACAACACAATCGCAAATAAAGCTTAAAATCACATCGAGAAAACCAAACGACGCGCTAAGGCCTATATGTTAGAACCTATGGACTACGCTTTCAAAACCATCAAACAACCCTCGATGTCGTCGTGCAAACGTCAAGTGATCGAGCTAAAACACAAATACGCAAATCCAGAATTTAAAATACGCAAAACGAAAACACGAATCCAAATAGCAACTATAGAAAAGGGTACCAGATTTCACCCTAGGTCCAATTAGACAATTTTGCATATACCAAGGGTTTATTTATAAATGTAGGAGCTACAAAACAAACACGACCCCAAACCTCACTGATCTGGCCGCAATTTGCGGCCAGATAGAATAAATCTGCGACCATGGTTAAGGATTAGGGGCTGGGGTTTTGGTGGTAGCTTCCTAGGTGCCTGCATGTATCACTGTCCATGCAAAATAATTTTCAGTGTCTCGGGGTGATAGCAGATTCCATTTAACCTTCACAGAATCACAGTTTTTCCGATATCGGCTTTCTAGATCCGTATTCTGGGTTTCAAGTCTCTGGTTTTAGGCCTGGGTTCTAGCACTAGGGGGTTTGTGTGGCTTCTACTGATATTAATTACCGATCACAACCCAAAATTCCCTCAAACCCTAACTAGAATTTTCTAAGTCTACATAACCACTCAATATCAACATGAAACATACATGGATGTGTAGGGTTCCTAGGCACTCATACAAGGGTCTATAAGGAATCAACCATGCCCGATTTAAAATTTAGACCTGCTGAACAACCGAAAGCGAGGATCTTTTCTAGATAATTAGGGTTACACAAGCAAGCAAACATATTTACAACTAAGAGAGAGGGATTACAACCTTTGTAGTCCGCTCATTCGCTTCATAAGCTCCGAGTAGAAGTCCTTTCGCCACGATCCATGATCTCCCGGACTCAAGAGAGG
The DNA here is from genome assembly GCA_030015575.1 of Agapanthus africanus. Lineage (NCBI taxonomy): Eukaryota > Viridiplantae > Streptophyta > Magnoliopsida > Asparagales > Amaryllidaceae > Agapanthus > Agapanthus africanus. The sequence goes on along the minus strand of JASDDO010000012.1, from coordinate 296,051,315 downwards.
CTCCACAACCCGAACGATCCATGCTTGCTTGAAGTCTTCCTTTTCAAAGATGATCAACTTTGAAGTTCCTTTAACTCAAGCTCTTTCTCACTAATGAGGTGAACACCGTAATCTAATTGGCTAGATTAGATGAGGATGATGAAGTAGGATTTATGCTCTCTTTTATTATCAAATTCTCACACTAATTCATCACAAATCTCAAAGCTAGAAAGCTTTTCAAGGAGGAAAAAGAAGAAAATGAATGAATAATCCTTTTGTGATGAATAATGAAAAAGATTATATGATTACAAATGCAACCATTGTCAAAGATGACAAGGCAAACCATTGTAGAGAGTTAACCAGGGTTAAGGGAGTGGTTTTGGTTAGGAAAATATCTCACAAAATATCCATCATAATATCTTTGCAAGAAACAAAAGAAAAGCTTCTAGAAGCTTCATGAAAGAACTAACCCAAATCAAACCCTAACCATGTTTAATCTCCACTAATCATGTTGAATTAGTAATTATAACATATTACAATATTATATATCACATAAATAATATATTTTGTAACAAAAGAAAATAATACAATTAACATATATCGCATATATATCAATGTATTATCCGGTGAGAAAATGAATCAATAAAGCGAGCCAATATTAGATAATGTAAAGTAATATATCATATATATAATTATACTTTAAATTATCAAATCAACACTTAATCCGACAATCCGGCTATATCGAATATAACCGACTAATATATCATGTACCGATTCATCGAATCAACACTTGATCCGATGACCCGGCTCATATCAAAATATCGCGATAATATAATACGGTATCTCATATCGTATTATCCTCGGTCCTGCACATATCACATATGTGCCCCTACTCCGTTTTTCATAAATCAAGAAACCTCCGTGTAGGACTCTAAAAAATCGTCAATACGCCGGCAATAGGTGATGATCATATCAAACACCCACAAGCTGCAAGCGGTCAGCTAAACGTAACAGCCACCCAGGTATTGAGCGATCAGAAGATCCACAAGCAAGCCTGTACATTCTCCTGTGAATCCAAACAGTAACACTCCCGTACAGTCCGGTCTCTTCGCCTGATATGTCGCATATCTAGTCTAGGGGTGGTATACGTCAGACCCCAGTAACCGATAAGTCGTGTCGATGTGAGGCTCATAACAGGTCGAGAACCTACTGATAACACTTACCAGTAGTACTCAATATCCGCCCTGGCCAGGGACTTCCAGTTATAGCCAATCGAACATAGCACAACATCAACTCCCTATACCGGGAGAGACGAATCCCCTCCTATCGCACATTGCCTCCATGTGATTCGGGACTGTACCCAAAATCCACCATTTTGCACGCCTTCTTGGACGTGGTAAGGTGGAAATCAAAGCACAGTGGGAATCACACAAGACTCTGTGACGATCTCTGGTCTATAAACTATCCTGTACTAGTGTCACCAGAGAACTGCCATCTGACGTGAGGTATAATACCATCTGGGAGTTCTCGGCGTGTCCGTCCAGTGTACCCTGTCTCCACTGAGCACCCGTTCACTATCTTTAATGTCAAACACCGATGGATATAGGCTCATCCATCGCCCATCATATGGGTCAAAATACGTATATGCTAGTCTACTCTGGTGCATCGATGCCCTGTTTCGATACACCATCGACTAGGAACAGTTATAGGATGTACTCATCGACTACCGTGGACCTACTAGTATGATCTCATCATAGTCCCAGTAGTCGAGTACATATCCTAAGGGCTTTATCAACATGTGAGAGTAAGACAGTAAACTACTATAAGTCAACATGTTAGGCTAAAGAGAAACCAAATAGCATACTATCATGACGAGCAAGAAAGTCCTCTCTATATATATCCAAGCATCCATTATAATATACATCATATGTACAACAATGGCCTCTAGGGCATATATATAACTAACAATCTCCCACTTGCACTAAGGCCGGCAGTTGTAGTATCTCATACCTAGCATCCTGAATAATCTCTCGAACTGTATCTTGCGAATGGCCTTTGTGAGTGGATCCGCAGTGTTGTCCTTCGTATCAACTCTCCTGACTTCGATCTCCCGGCGATCAACTATCTCCCTGATCAGGTGATACCGCCTCAGAATATGTCTGGACTTCTGATGGGACCTGGATTCCTTGGCCAAAGCCACAGCTCCATTCTTATCGCAATACAAAGGTATTGGATGCTCAATGGACGGAACCACACTAAGTTCAGTAATGAACTTCTTTATCCAAACATCCTCTTTGGCAGTATCATTGGCAGCGATGTATTCAGCCTCCATCGACGAGTCTGCAACAGTATCCTGTTTGGATCTCTTCCAACATACCGCCCCTCCATTGAGGGTAAAGACAAATCCCGAGTGCGACTTAAAGTCGTCCTTATCACTTTGGAAGCTGGAATCGGTAAAGGACACCACCTGGAGTTCTCCATTACTATACACCAAGAACATCTCTTTAGTCCTTCGCAAGTACTTGAGAATGTTCTTCACAGCTGTCCAGTGGCTTTCTCCAGGATCTGCTTGATACCGACTAACTACACTTAGTGAGTATGCTACATTGGGTCTGGTACATAGCATCGGATACATGATAGAGCCTACTGCCGAAGCATAGGGTATCCTTTGCATGCGAGCTCTCTCTAAATCAGTCTTGAGAGACATCTCTTTGGAGAGAGTGAGTCCAGAGATCATGGGTAGGTTCCCACGTTTGGATTCTTCCATACTAAAGCTCTTTAGTATGGTGTCAATATACCTGGATTGGCACAATTCCAATATCCGTTTAGATCTATCTCTATAAATAATTATTCCTAGTATGCAGGAGGCATCACCTAGATCTTTCATTGAGAATCTTTGTGATAAGAAGAGCTTGACCGATTGCAGCATAGGAACATCATTTCCTATCAAGAGTATGTCATCGCCGTACAATACGAGGAAGACAATCTTACTCTCTGCAACCTTCTTATAAATACAAGGTTTATCTATGTTTTTGATGAAGTCAAACTCTTTGACTACAACATCAAAGCAGATGTTCCAACTCCGCGATGCTTTCTTTAACCCATAGATGGATTTAAGCAGCTTGCATACCTTTCCGCTGCTCCCACTATCTACGAAGCCCTCTGGCTGAGTCATGTACACGCACTCTTCTAAATCACCGTTTAGAAAAGCGGTCTTAACATCCATTTGCCAGATTTTGTAGTCATGGTTTGCAGCAATGGCAAGTAAGATCCGGATGGACTTAAGCATAGCCACTGGAGAAAACGTTTCGTCATAATCCACACCTGGTCGTTGACGAAAACCCTTTGCAACAAGTATAGATTTGAAAGTCTCAACATTTCCATCTACACCAATTTTCTTTTTAATGATCCACTTGCTCCAAATGGGTTTTACCCCTTCAGGAGCATTTTCCAAAGTCCATACTTTGTTGGTGTACATGGATTCCATCTCAGATCGCATTGCTTCCAGCCATTTTACAGAGTCACGACTCGTGATGGCCTGGTCGAAACTAGTCGGGTCCTCATCTTCCATGATGCAATCCTCGCTCCCAGTATCAATGAGAAAACCGTAGTATCTCTCAGGTGGATGAGAAACCCTGCTAGATTGGCGGAGAGGCTGGGGTTCGTCGGGTACAACTGAATTCTCTGGTTCCAATAAATCATTAGTTGTAGTTTGCGGTGCTAGAACCTCTTCCAGCTCTACCTCATCGCCACTAATTTCTTTTTCAAGAAATTCCTTTTCCAAAAAGGTGGCATGTTGAGCAACAAACACCTTTTGTTGTTCGCTTTGGTTGAATAGATATCCATACGAATTGCTTGGATATCCTACAAACTTACAAATAACTGATCGTGCCTCGAGCTTGTCCGGATTTTGCTTTTTAACATAGGCCGGACAACCCCATATCTTAACTCTTTTAAGAGATGGTCTCTTCCCATTCCATATCTCATATGGAGTGGTAGGCGCAGATTTGGTTGGAACTCTATTCAATAGGTATATGGCTATCTCCAGCGCATACCCCCAGAAGGAAATAGGTAACTCAGCTGTACTCATCATAGAGCGCACCATATCTAATAGTGTGCGATTCCTTCGCTCCGATACACCGTTGTGCTGTGGTGTATAAGGAGGAGTAAGCTGAGAGAGAATCCCATTCTCTTTTAGATAGTCTAGGAACTCATTGCTTAAGTATTCTCCTTCTCGATCAGATCGAAGAATCTTAATATTTTTTCCCGTTTGGTTCTCTACTTCGTCCTTATATACTCTGAATTTCTCAAAAGCTTCAGACTTGTGTTTCATCAGGAACACATGTCCGAATCTTGAGAGATTGTCAGTGAATGTAATGAAGTAAGAAGAACCGTTCCTGGCATGTGTAGACATGGGACCGCATACATCACTATGTACCAGTCCTAAGAGTTCCGTAACTCTTTCTCCGTGTCCACTAAACGGAGTTTTGGTCATTTTTCCTTTGAGACATGAAAGGCAAGTATTATAAGATGATAATTCGAACGGATTCAAATATCCATCCTTATGTAACTTAGCTAGCCGTGTCTCATTGATATGACCAAGTCTACAATGCCATAAGAAGGATTCGTTCATTTCTGAACTCTTCATCTTGTGTGTGTTTTGTATATTAAGGACTGTATTTTGATTGAGAACGTATATGCCATTATGTAACGAGCCTGATCCAATCAACTTTTGATTCAGGAATATGTTCATAACATTATCCTGTACTACAAAATTTTATCCTTCTTTACTTAATAAAGAAACTGATATAATGTTGCACATCATGTTCGGTATATAATAGCACTCGTTTAGAATCAATGTATTACTACTTGGTAATACAAGGTGATATTCGGCAACTGCTTTGGTTGCAATACTTGCACCATTACCTACTTCTACGGAATGATCACCTTTTTCCCAGTTCTCTACCTTTACGTAGCCTACGTAACAATTTACATATATGGGATCCCGATCCGGTATCTAATACAGAGGACGTAGGGTGAACTGAGAAACAGTTCTCAATAACTAATACACCTGAAGAAGATGCATCAGCATGCTTGTTCTTCGTTTGGGCAGCATGAGAATCCAGATATTCTCCTGTTTCCTGCTCAATCTTATAACTCTTATAAGAAAGAACGGGACCAACGTTCCCCTGCTCAGTATAATAAGTGGGTTCAGTCTATACATCCATATTATTATCTTGATTAAGTCCTGACATGGTCGCTACCTCGAGAGAGAGAGAAGGAAACACTTTAGCGTATGCTCTTGCAAGATTAGATTGGTTATTATCTTATCTAATCAGGATGTCTCCCACTGTTTTTATCAAATCTTCCTTCAAACCCTAAAAGGTAAGATTAGCCAGGATTAATTACACCCTACAATTTCATTAATCTTTCAGCCAGATCAGTGTCGGTACTTAAGGGAGGTTCCCCGTGCTATCGCACGGACCTAATTAAAATAAACCTCGTTTTCCTAGAGGCATAACCCCGTTAACACCTTTCTAGACACCTACTTGATCGGCTAACTGTCCTGTGTAAAATTCTCCCAGGAGTAACTCTTACTCGCAGTGGGTATCGGGATCCAACTATCTCATAGGAGGTATGCAATCTCATTGCAAATTTCAATACTTGAAATTCCCGATAATGCTTTTTCCCCTAGCAACTTATGACCTTGGCTAAGGTCAACAAATCATAAGTGCTAGCCAAGTTCAACCCGTCATTTCCCGATTGAATTAAACCCACCCGTACGACCCTTGGCTAAGGTCAACAAAGTCGTACGACTACCCTAACTCAATCACATCTCTTGTTTTAGCAGATAAACACTAATTAGCTACCGTACACTACGCCTTGGCTAAGGTCAACAAACACAGCACGAATACTAACCAGTCTCTATCTGAAATGACGGAGGGCTATGCAGGTTTTTCAGAAAACCATGAGTGTAATGAACATGATATCGTTGTAGAAACAAGTGATTTTGAAAAGGAGTGTTTTTTAGGCTTTTCTAGTTTCACTAAAGAGGTCACTCCCGCTGAAGGGATCTCGGCTCTTTCCCCATCGAATAAGGTGCAGGGTATATCATATATACCGCTGTGCAAAGTAAGAACTATATAAGCTGTCAAAAACTAAACCGTAGGTTTGTAGCATCTGCCAGTTTTGCTAAAGAGGTCACTCCCGGTGAAGGGATCTCGGCTCTTTCCCCATCGAATAAGGTGCAGGGTATATCATATATACCGCTGTGCAAAGCAAGACTGTAGCTACCTTTTTTTATAAAGTTTTGATTCTACAACAACTTTTAGGTTTCTTTTATTTTTATTAATCTCATTAATATATCCCATCAGCTTATGCTTCTTAAGCATCACAGTAGAAACAAAAGCAGTATTATTTATATATTAGCATATATATATAGTATAAGCATTCGTCTCAGGCAGTAATATGATCTCATCACAGAACATTGCAGCAGAAGATAACATATGAAATATTGGATATACTAAGACGTCCGTGTTTTATTTCGAGCCTGTATAAAACACGGATTCCACGGTCGCGATGAATAGACAAACCCACATCCCTAGACCCCTACGAGAGCGGCATGTAACAATGCCAATTCTAGGGTTAGGAGACCCGGTCTTGACTCCTCGAGATGGCCTCCCACTGTACCCCAGAACCCGGTTACTTGTGCTCCCCTCCTTGGGTCTACCTAATGCGGAAAAGTAAACAATATACACTGGTGACATCAACCTCATCCCGGAAGTGCCCTAATAAAAGAATATTACATACAAATGAATTCTACATGAATGGAAATAAAAACCCTCATCTCACATAAAACCCCCGGCTATTCAGAACACGACGATCCAATATAACATATCACAGCAACACATAATATCTCATATCATCAACGTAAGTAAGTATGCATACACCGATTGTCGTTGATGTATAGCAACGAAAACCGGCGATACAACTACATACTGCACTTATGGCACAGAAAAGAAAGTGTAAAACTACAACATTTGGAATTCACAATTTCTTTAGACATCGTAAATCCGAAATATCACATACTTCGAATTTCATGCCTAACTATATGATTTCCACATATTGTATCACATTCCAGATAAATAGACAAAGTTAAACTTTCCGATCGAATAATCAAATACCCATGATTTCCTAAATAGCTCAACACTTGAGCGGAGTTCAAAAAATCCCAGAATATGTCACAGTACCAATGGTCCAGCCGTAGAAGGGTCAAACCAACGCCTCACATGTGGCAACGCCGTACTGCCCCAAACCCTAAGGTTTAGAGTCGGTTCAAACGGTCACATAATCGAGTTAAGGTTTGTGTTCTTCTAGAGGGTCCACCGCGTTACTTGCACGTATTTCCGAAAGATTTAAACTCAAGAAAAATTCAACGCTTGAAAGTTTTTCGTGCCGGGAAAAAGTGAGTTAATGATATCCGTTCGAACATTTTAATACTTTCTAAATTATCCGGAAAACAGAACGAAGTTAAACTTTCCGATCGAATCAACGAGTACAAAAAGATCTTCAGAAAACTCAACACTTGAGTAAGATTAAAAATACCCAGAATCATGTACAAGTACCTACGGATGTACTGTGCCAAAAAACTAACCCTAATTCTACTGTGTTGCCGCGGAACCGCCGTGCAAGGCATGGTATTGCCGCGGTTCCGCGGCGCTTTAGTGGAATTTTGGTGTCGTTTTTCACAGTAACTCTTAGAATTCCCTGCTGATTTTTTTGAGTATTTTTAATGCAGAAAAAATCACATTTTTACAAAATTTCCAGAGAGGGGGTCAAGTTCGATGTTTCAGGGTTCGATCGGAGTTTTATCTTCGTATACACGTCGTCTAATGCTCTAGCTAGGCTCTGATACCACTGTAGGGTTCCTAGGCACTCATACAAGGGTCTATAAGGAATCAACCATGCCCGATTTAAAATTTAGACGTGCCGAAAAACCCAAAGCGAGGATTTTTGCTAGATAATTAGGGTTACACTAGCAAGTAAACATCTTTACAACTAAGAGAGAGGGATTACAACCTTTTTAGTCCACTCCTTCGCTTCATAAGCTCCGAGGAGAAATTCCTTCGCCGCGATCCATGATCTCCCGGACTCAAGAGAGGCTCCACAACCCGAACGATCCATGCTTGCTTGAAGTCTTCCTTTTCAAAGATGATCTACCTTGATGTTCCTTTAACTCAAGCTCTTTCTCACAATGAGGTGAACACCCTAATCTAATTGGCTAGATTAGATGAGGATGATGAAGTAGGATTTATTCTCTCTTTTATTATCAAATTCTCACCCTAATTCATCACAAATCACAAAGCTAGAAAGCTTTTCAAGGAGGAAGAAGAAGAAGATGAATGAATAATCCTTTTGTGATGAATAATGAAAAAGATTATATGATTACAAATGCAACCATGGTCAAAGATGACAAGGCAAACCATTGTAGAGAGTTAACTAGGGTTAAGGGTGTAGTTTGGGTTAGGAAAACATCTCACAAAATATCCATCATAATATCTTTGCAAGAAAAAAAAAAGAAAAGCTTCTAGAAGCTTCATGAAAGAACTAACCCAAATCAAACCCTAACCATGTTTAATCTCCACTAATCATGTTGCATTAGTAATTATAACATGTTACAATATTATATATCACATATATAATATATTTTGTAACAAAAGAAAATAATACAATTAACATATATCGCATATATATCAATGTATTATCCGGTGAGAAAATGAATCAATAAAGCTAGCCAATATTAGATAATGTAAAGTAATATATCATATATATAATTATACATTAAATTATCGAATCAACACTTGATCCGACAATCCGGCTATATCGAATATAACCGACTAATATATCATGTACCGATTCATCGAATCAACACTTGATCCGATGACCCGGCTCATATCAAAATATCGTGATAATATAATACGGTATCTTATATCGTATTATTCTCGGTACTGCACATATCACATATGTGCCCCTACTCCGTTTTGCCTGAATCAAGAAACCTCTGTGTATGACTCTAAAAAATCGTCAATACGCTGGCAGTAGGTGATGATCATATCAAACACCCACAAGCTGCAAGCGGTCAGCTAAACGTAACAGCCACCCAGGTATTGAGCGATCATAAGATCAACAAGCAAGACTGTACATTCTCCTGTGAATCCAAACAGTTACACTCCCGTACAGTCCGATCTCTTCGTCTGGTATGTCGCATATCTAGTCTAGGGGTGGTATACGTCAGACCCCAGTAACCGATAAGTCGTGTCGATGTGAGGCTCATAACAGGCCGAGAACCTACTGATAACACTTACCAGTAGTATTCAATATCCGCCCTGGCCAGGGACTTCCAGTTAGAGCCAATCGAACACAGCACAACATCAACTCCCTATACCGGGAGAGAGGAATCCCCTCCTATCGCTCATTGCCTCCATGTAATTCGGGACTGTACCCAAAAGCCACCGTTTTGCACGCCCTATTGGACGTGGTAAGGTGGAAATAAAAGCACAGTGGGAATCACACAAGACTCTATGATGATCTCGGGTCTACAGACTACCCTGTACCAGTGTCACCAGAGAACTGCCATCTGACGTGAGGTATGATACCATCTAGGAATTCTCGGCGAGTCCGTCCATTGTTCCCAGTCTCCAATGAGCACCCGTACACTATCTTTGATGTCAAACACCGATGGATATGGGATCATCCATCGCCCATCATATGGGTCAAGATTCGTATACGCTAGTCAACTCTGGTGTATCGATGCCCTGTCTCGATACACTCTCGACTAGGAACAGTTATAGGATGTACTCGTCGACTACTGTGGCCCTACTAGTATGATCTTATCATAGTCCCAGTAGTCGAGTACATATCCTAAGGGATTTATCAACATGTGAGCGTCAGACAGTAAACTAATATAAGTCAACTTGTTAAGCTAAAGAGAAACCAAATAGCATATTATCATGACGAGCAAGAAAGTCCTCTCAATATATATCCAAGCATCCATTATAATATACATCATATGTACAACAATACCCTCTATGGCATATATATAACTAATAGGATGCATAAGGAATCGAAACACTACTCTAATGGTGCAGAAATTACCTCCTTTGGCAACTCAAGAATTTTCTTGAGTTGCTCAAAGTCCTCAAAATCTTCTCTTTCTTGGTCCAATGTGCTTCTCTTTAGCTTGTGCATCTTATTTGTGAAATGGGGTTTGGGTTTTGAGTTGATTTTCATGGTGTTTTGTGGGTTTGAAGATGGAGGAGGAGAGGGGACAGCAGCAGCAGCAAGGGAAAGAGAGGGGAGAGAAATGAGTGAGGAAAATGATGGGGGATGGCTCATGAAAAAGGGTTGACCCCTCACCCACTCTTTCACTCTCTAATCATAGCTCCATATTTTAATCTTTTCCTTTTCTTTTCTAATTCGTTCTCTCCTCAATAGTAACCCCAAAATAACAAGCCATGCACCCAAAACATGTAGGAAAATGCAACAAGTGTTAAAGAAAAGATATGGCGCATGTTTGCACAAAATACGCTTAAAGTGTGATTAGCGATTTTTTATCGCGATTAGCACTAAATTAGCATATAATTAATCATAAGAACTTAAAAATTGCATAATTCACATAAAACACTCTCTATTAATAATTTCCAAAATTTTCAAAATTTTTCCCCATTTATCGGTATTTAATTATACCGAAATATTAAAATATTCATTAAAAATAATATTAAATTATAAAAATTCCCCAAAATAATATTTTATTTTTTCGAAATGTTACAGTCGGTTAGCTAGATCAGCCTTTTGTGGTGTTAATTTCTGTCAGCGATTCTTTTGTTGTGCGACACGTGTTTCGGTCGTGTGCCTATCGGATAGGAGATAGAGATTCGTCCGTCATTTTGATCCTTCTAGAGATATTGGATTTGGCGTTATCCTGGGCACGGACTGGTTAACTACGTGCTAGGCGTCTGTGGACTGCCGCGAGAAAACAATCAGGTTTTGTTTTCCCGGAAAGTCAGTTCTTGTTGTGCGGGGGGCAGTGGTACCACCCCTCACAGCTTGAATTCATCCTTTTTCGCTAGTCGGCTTTTGAGGAGAGGATGTCGAGGATTCTTGACTTTCATTCATGATGCCGTAGCCACGGTGGGTTTGTGGACCGGGTTCCTATCGTGCGAGAGTTTTCCGACGTGGTTCTGGATGAGCCGGCGGAGCTTAAGGGGCTTAAGGATCAGCTGCAGAGTTGCTAGATAGGGGGACTTTTACGTCCAAGTGTTTCGCTTTGGGGAGCTCCTATTCTATTCGTCAAGAGAAGGACGACAGTTTGAGGTTGTGTTTTGATGGATCGTCAGTTGAACCGAGTTACGGTGCGGATAGGTATCCTTTACCTCGCATTGACGATTTGTTCGACTTGCTCCAGAGTGCGAGACATTTTCTAAGTTTGTTTAGGATCAGGTCATCATTGGTTGCGGGTTCGGAGTGATGACATTCCGAAGACTGCATTTGGCATTCTACGGGTAGTATGTGTTTTGGTGGTGTCGTTGCACTCACCAATGCCCTAGCAGCATTCCTGGATGTGATGAACCGGATTTATTCAGGCCGTTCCTCCACCAGTTGATTGTTGTGTTATTGATGGCATTCTGGTCTTTTCCAAGAGTCGTGAGGAACATGTGCAACACTTGAGGATTTTCTTTGCAGACATTGGGAGAGCCCCAGCGGTTTGCTAAATTCTTAGAGCGTTCCTTCAGGCTTGATTGTGTTGACTTATTAAGGTCATGTGGTTACGGGTGACGGTTTTCGTACGGGCCCGAGGGAAAATCGAGGCCCTACAGTTTTGGCCCAGAATTATAACAGGGACGGAGGTCCGCAACTTTTGGGCTTGGCTGGTTTTTACCGCCGTTTCGTGCAGGATTGCTTGTGTAGTGCTGCACCGTTGACCGGGTTGACCAGGAAGGGAGTTTCTTTTTCGTGGACTGTGGCATGCGTGCAGAGTTTTCTGTAGTTGAAGACTCGGTTGACAACTTCACCAGTTCTTTCATTATTTCCTGGATCGGGCAAATTTGTTGTTTAACGGTGATATTTCATGAGTGAGGCTCGATTTTGCGTTGATGTGGCATTATAGAGTTATTGCTTTTGCTTCCCGACAGTTGGAGGAAGTACGAGGAGGATATCCCACTCATGATCTGGAGATGGTCGCAGTGGTCGTGCATTGAAGATCTGAGGACACTACTTGTGCGGAGAGTCGTGTCAGATTTTCACGGACCACCAGAGCATAATGTACATCTTCCTGCAGCAGGTTTTGATTGTTGAGACAGCGTCGTTGGATGGAGGTTGTGCAGGATTGTGTTTGTGAGATCCTCGTTACCCGTGGCAAGGCGATTGTGGTACCTAATGCTTTGAGTCGTAGGCCCGGGATTAGCTTGTTCCAGTTGTGCGCAGTTCAGAGACAGTCTTCTGCAGAGTTACAGTTCTTGTGTTATCGTGGAGTATAGCTAGGTTTGCCTCTTCAAAAAGGGGGAAATAGCTTGCTCATGTCCGCTCCTGTCCACTTTTACTTAATCGTTTTCGTGAGGCACAGCCCACCGATGCTCGTTGTCTGTGATACTTGAGCATGTTCGGCCACGTAAAGATTCGGAGTCCTTGATTTATGACCAGGGTGTGCTACGTTTAGGGAAGCATTGTGTGTACCTAATACTAATGGGTAGAGACGCGAAATCCTAGAGCAGGAACATCAGCCAGCTTTCTGTGTTCGTCCGAGTTCCACCAATTTGTAGCGTGACTTGTGAGATAGTTACGGGTGGACAGGGATGAAGAGTGTAGTTTCGGATTTCGTTTCGAGGTGTCTGTCTTGTTGTGAGCTAAGATTGAGCATTTGAGACCGGCTGGAGAGTTGAAATCTTTTAACCGTTCCGGAATGGGAATGGGAGCAGATCTCCATGAATTTCGTTGTGGTGTCTAACCAGGTTTAGACAGGGTGTGACTCCATTCGGGTGTTTGTTGTCCGGTTATGCTCAGTTTGCTCAGTTGTTCTTCATTAAGTTTGTGCGTTTGCACGGAGTTCCTTCATGTGTTGTATCTAATAGAGGCACCCTGTTCGCTAGCCGTCGTAGGCAGAAGCTTCAGGAAGCCTTGGGTACTGGTTGAGCTTTAGCTCCGCTTTTCCATCTGTAGGCCGATGGTTTGTGAGAGCGGACTATACAGACTCTGGAGGATAGGCTTGTGCATACGTACATAGTGTGTTGGCAGTTGGGATCGTCACTTGCCAAGGATAGGGTTCTCCTTCGATAGCTGTTATCAGGAGATGTTCCAATTGGCAACCTTTAGGTTTTGTTTGGTAGGTCGTGTCGATCGCTAGTCTGTTTTTCTGACTCTGCGAGAGTAGGATTTTTGGACCTCATCTAATCATGAGACTATGGAGAAGATCCAGTTGATTCAGGTCAGGATGAGAGCATCCTAGTGCAGACAGAAGTCTTATGCCGACCGTGGTGGTCGCAGAATTGAGTTCGCAATGGGAGATCATGTATTCTTACGGATTTTTCCGATGAAATGGCGTGTTGAGTTTTGGGAAGCTTAGTCCCAGAATTGTAGGCCCTCTTGAGATCCTTGAAGCGAGTTACCACCATTGCCTATAATATGGCACTTCCGCCCAGATTTTTTAGTATTCACCCCGTGTTCCTTGTGTCGATACTTCGCAATACCTTCATGAGATTTTTCATATGATTCAGCATTAGACCATTCTTTTGGACACGATCTCTCGTTCACCAGCAGCCGATAGTTTTAGTGGATCGGCAGGTGGAGGGACTTCGGTGAAGGGTCTTGCTATATGTGAAGGTTCTTAGCGTAGCCATATAGTGAGGTGATCAATTGGGAGGCTGCGAGCGAGATTTGGGATTTTTGTACTCATCTCTTTGAAGGCACGCTTAGTGACAATTTTAAATTCGGGGACCGAATTTCTTTAAGGAGGGAGATTTTAACGTTTTAGAAATCGTTTTGCGAATTTTCCGTTTTTAGGATAAAATAGTCGGTGTTTTTCGTTTTAACCCGATTGTGATCAAACTTCTGTATAGACTTGGCGGCATGTAGTTTAGCTAGAATGAAGCTAGTTTGCGGGATTTGGGGGTCAATTGGAAGTTTTGGTTCACATAGAATTTTTTCCTGATTAAAATATTATTTTAATACTTTATTTGTGCACTTTATTAGTGGTAATTACTTTTTGGTTTGGGTTAATTACTACTAATGTAAATCTGTGCTAAGTTAATCACTAGATTATGTTTTTATCCTTCTCACCTAAATATCTAGATATTTTGTAGTTAATGGTCTTTTTTAGAAAAGAAAAAATGAAAAGGTAGAAAATTGCATTTATGAGCATTTATTACATTTTGTTGCTAGAAAATTCCACACACTTCACCAAAATCCCCCCCCCCCCCATTCTTCCCTTGGCCGGCCACTTAAACCCTTGCTGCCCTTGTGTTTTCCTCACTCCATTTTCATCATTTCAAGCACAAATAAATCCTCAAAAATCATCAAAATATCACACAAACTCAATTACAAATAATAACCCATCCTTCTTCTTCACAAATCAAGCTTTAATCTTCATAGAAGTCATCATTTTGGAGCTATTTTGATGATATTGGTTCTCTTTTTTATGAATCCTTGAAGGTATAAAACCCTAACCCTAATCCCTATTTGTTGTTCTAATACTTTAATTAGCTTGTTAGTTGTTAATTTAAAACTTTTAGTTGCATGTTTAGAATTTCTAGAAAGGGTTTTGGAAATCAAGTTAGGTTTTAATTAGTAAAAAATGGGTTAATTGTTAGGTAATGCTTGAAGAAAACTTAGCCTAGTTTGCTAGTTTGTTAAATGATATTACCTAATTGTATAATTAGCCTAATTAGCAAACTAAACATTTCCTAATCCTAATTAGGTAAGATTAAAATTATAGTAATGGTTTGAATGGTTTAATCTTGCTATTTGGTGATGTTTGTAAATTCTAGTTTTGGTAAAAACTTGTAGTTTTGTGCTAAAATGATATATGTTGCTTACTAGATTTCGGTAAGTTTGGCATGGGTTTCTTTTAACGTTGCGACGTTATTTATATAAGATTCCACGTTTATTATTGTGTTGTGAATGCACGATCGGTACGATCAGGGTCTAGGCTTGGTAGTTGTTTCACTTTGCGCTCCTAGCTAGGGTCGTGCCGATGTCGTTCGTTTCTTTGTGTAGCTTTTGCTCTTGAGTTGGTTTCGTAGTTTTGCTACGCGCGTTAGCCACTTAACGAACACTTGAGAGTATGTTTGGAGTTGGTGCGTCGGTCAAATGTAGTTGGTACGTGTTATCGGTCGATTGCTAATATAAACTTGTTATATTGTTATAAGCTTTCAGGATCGCAGGCGGGGATTTCGGGCGCTGCGAAGGAGGAAAAGCGAGTTGTTAGATTTACTTTGCCAGGATTGTAGTGAGTAGATTTAACATCTACAGGTGAATCGTCCGCATGGCGTTATGCGTCTGGGCTAGATTAAATGATATGACTATTGGTTAGATGTATACGGATATTGATTGTGCATGTGTACCTTTGTTGCATATCTCATTTCCTATTAGGTATGGACTTAGTATTAATGAGACACAACACCATTATTGACGGTTCATGTTTCACGAGCACTAATTGTATGCTACACATGTAGGGTTCATATCGAAGGCAGCAAGGTTTCAGGAGGCATCGTCCATGCCATTTCAAAAAATTACCGTTTGAAGGAACTCTAAGCTAGAATCGTTAACTAGAATATTATACGGAAACTGTAACGCCTTAGATTTCGGTTAGTGTTCGTTTAGACGTTAATGCGGGTTTACTGTAAAAAGTTTACCAATTTGGTTTCCTCATATTTTATACATTTAATTAATAATTTATTATTATTTGTTATAAGCATGCACGCACGTGTGCACGTAAATTCGAGGATTTGTTTGTGCTAATTTTAATCTTAGCAACCATGACCATTAACCTTAATCTTAACCCTTTGTTTATCCTAATCTTTTCCTTAACCATTTTCCTTTTGTGTTTTGAGTGAGAAAGAGAGATATTTCTTTTTGTGTGAGCATGGTGCATTAATAAAGAGGTATGGTGTGCATTTAATGCATGGATACACTCACCTCTCCTTTTCTCCTACACTCACCTCCCTCTCTCATTTTCCTTACAAACCCTCTCACTTCCCTCTAACTCTTTTCTTCATCTCATTCTCCACTAAATTCTGAACACTTCCTCTTCCCTCTTCACAAATCCATCATAATTCACTCAAGTCTTCACAAAAATCACTTTTTCCTTCACATTTTCCTTTACATTTTTCTTTCATGGATGCCTTGATGTGCTCAAAGCTTGGATCTTTGGCTTCTTTTGTTTAGGTATTGTTTCTTTGCTATTAATTGAGTTATTTTTGTGTAGCTTACCTTATAAGTTGCTGTTTTTGTCGCGTATCGTATCGTTACGGATAAAAACCGTATTTTTAGTGTCGTTTTATGGTCTCGGATGATCTGCTGTTAAACTAAAATTGTGTTGCAAAAATTGACTGGACAGTAGCCTAGTATAGAGATACAAAACCTACCCACCAAATACGAGCCAAATCCACCTCGTCATGGCCTCAGATTTATTGTATCTGGCCGCAAATTGCGGCCAGACTGGGGAATTAGGGTTTGGGGTTTTGGTGTAGGGGGTCTCTGGGTTATTCGTAGGCTCATGGTACTTGCAATTTTTACAATTGGTTAGCATAGAAAAATCTGGGATCATTTTTCCTATTTCTAGTGTTTCGTTTCGTGCGATACGTTGTCCGATACGATGCGTGTTACGTATTACAGTTGCGCTGAGTTGGTTTCGTAGTTTAGCTATACGCGTTAGCCACAATACGAATCCTTGAAGGTCCGTTGTGTGTCGTATTGGTCCGGGTAGATTGTAAGTATTTTAGGTTATTATTAATATATATTGTTTTATTGTTAATGTTGCAGGTTCGCAGGCGGGGCCGAAGAACACTGCTGCAAAGGGGAAACAGGTTATAGGTTTCACCTAGCGTGGAGCGTTGGTGAGTATATTTAACATCTATAGGGGAATCTCCCGCATGGCGTTATGCGTCAGGGCTAGAGATTTTATTGCTTGTCGCATATTCTACGTTATTGTTAGAATTGCGCCTTTACCTTATTACGTAGATGTAGTGTGCCTGGATTAGTAGTAGTAGGACACTGCACATATTATTGACAGTTCATGTTGCACGAGCACGGATTGTATGCTACACACACACCGTCAATAATTGCCATGTCACACACATCCCCTTATAGATACTATATTGCTTGGTTAGGGACCTTGTGACATTGATTTGTATTGCTTATCACACATGACATCTTGCTTGTCGGTATACCTATAGTGTATCATACTATTAGTGATAGGTACATATACACCTTACGATACAGCTACAGGTATACCTTCCACATATTTTACCTATACCTAGGGGGGTATCCTACATATTCTACTTATACCCAGGGGGTATACGACATCACTTACTTATAGGTAGACACCTATACTCAGCTGTACCTTATTGATTTCGCATACATCTGGTTTCAGCTACATATTCTCATTTATATGCTCGCATTTCAGATATATCGCATATATTTATTTCTGGATTTGCGCATTGTTTATTTGGATTTTACATGATGTTTTCTGGATTTGGGAACCGCGGGAGTTCATGAAATTATGCATACATTGAAAAACCCGGTTTCCTTGATATGATATTTGCGCAGCCACCATGAGCTTTATCGGTTCTGAGTATATACTCCATACGAGGTGTGGTTGTCGTATGAGGGTACATGGTAGGGCCCGGTATGGTTCCCCTCGGCAAGAAGATCGATGGATTTTGCCGATTGAGCCTGGAGGCGGGAGAGTACCTACCGGTGACAGTACTAATGGCTCGGCGGGGATCATGGATATACCATTGGGAGTCATGCACGTATGCATACGTCGAAAGGCGAGGGTCAGAGCTAGGCACTCGTGCTTTCGGGATAGCGTATGATACGTACCTATCAGGATTTCTGTGTCGATGCTTGGCACATTGTTTTCATGATATTTTCTTTAAACACCTTTGTATATATAACAGGGGATTTAGCCGTTGTTATATATACCCTTACACCAATATTAGTGGAATGGGACGCTAATATATGTGTATTGACCCCATCATATTTATTTCTGCAAATATATACCTTTAGGATGTTAGAATTCAACTTGAGTTTTGATTTGGGATTTTAGGTGATTCATTGAGATTGGATATTGGACATACATATGGATTACTGATTTGTACATTCGGGATATAGGAGATTACTCGATATTGTACATTGAGGAGATGTGAGAACCCAATATGGGGGGGGGCTGATTTGAGGAATTGGGATTTGCGTGTCTTGATGGATTATGATCCTACCACGATGACAGGATTCCGCGGGATGATATATTTCACTCCATACCTCATACCTTTTCACTTATGCATTGTTCCATGTATTCGGAGTACCTGTTAGTGTACCCTTCATGATTGCTGCATATTTACTTTCTCATATCCCTATTGTATGGTTATTGCATACTATTGTCATGTTATTATTTCTTCACATATTGATTATACCTGCTAGTGTACTTTCCATTATTCTGCATCCACATGACATGTTATTACTGTAATCGCATATCTTAGATTCATGATGTACGTGCATTCCTGCGATTACCTGCATATGTTATCTACTATTCACGAGTTGGCAACTCACCCCCGTTGTGCCACAGGTGTTACAGGTTGTTCCCCAGAGTAGTCGAAGCAGGCGATTCAGCTATTCATCTATTATCTTTTGCTACAGATACCGCATCGGCTCACATTGTGCTATTTTGCTTAGGTGGGTTTTGGTGGTTATCTGTATTTTGTATTGTATATTCGTTGTATCTTGTACTCTCCATCTACTATTATGTTGTGAACTTAAAGACTTGGTGAGGACGTTATTGTATATTATTGTGGATTTGTTTCCTTTTATACAGTTTCCTTTCTATCGTCTTTATTTCTTCGCTACGGCGTCGTATATTTGTGGTGGTGTTTGTTTTCCGCCTTTGGACGTGTATTTGCTCCCGTTTGGGAATGCTTTATTTATCTTTATTGTTGTTCCCTTTTTAGGGCTAGTTTTTACAAAGGAGGTGCTGCCAAAATTTTAAAGAACGAAGTTGGACTTTTAAAGAATTTGGGTTGTGATTTCAAATGTTTCAAAAACTCTTATTATCTTTTCCGTATTTTCATTGTTTAGATTTCTGGGTTTTGGCTTTCTTTTACTGCGTTACGTCTTTAGGCGTTGCGTAGTATTAGGGCCGTCGCGTGCCAATTTCGGGTCGTGACAACGTTGGTATCAGAGCGCTAGGTTTTACCTTTCGGAGAGTAGGATGACCTTGGTATGATGGAGTAGGTGGCTTAAGCAAAGTAACGTAGTGTGTGTATGTCTGCAGCATACCCACGATGCGGTACTTCGCCTTAAGTGACCTAAGTACAATTGCTTGAAATTCCTTCCATGATGATTCATATCCTTGTGATTCGATTTCTGTATTCTTATCGAATCTTATCTCTATTTTTAGCCTTGCCGCCGATGACTATGGCAACTCAAAGTGATGCAACGAAGGCCGAGGTCAGAGTTAGCTCGGGTGAGACGAGTACTGACCAGGATGACACTCTAGTTGCACAGGTGCAGACGGATCAGCCTACGACATATACTATCGATAGGCTTGTGGCAGAGATGCAGGACTTCCGCCAGACTATGAGTTCATTGGTCGACGTCGTTCGGGAGCTACGACAGGACGTTGTCACCCATGTTACTCAGTTGTCACTTACGATCAGCATGCAGCAGTCTGTCACCTACATAGCACCAGTGGTTGCAGCCCCAGTTGACGAGGCACATATTCCAGAGACTAAGAGAGTTCCAGGACTGTGGAGGACTCGTATCGGTGTACCATCCCAGAAGCAGAGGCCTAGTCGTCGAGACATATTTCATGACCGTCATGGGAGTAGCAGAGGCTTAGGACGAGGACAGTCGTTCAGCTCTCATTCCCAGGAGAGTCAGCAGTCAGCGTGTGGATGTTTTCGATGCGAGAGCCTTCAACACTTCGTCAGGGATTGTTCCTTAGCACCTCGTCCGGATCGTTTACAGAGAGGCCGTGGACGTGGAAGATTCGCTCAGAGGAGTCAGTCTACCAGAGGAGTTCAGCCAGTTGCGGGTAGAGGGCAGACACAGGAGTTTGCTTCTACTCATCGGGACGCGCAGGCGTCCAATGTGGAGTTTTCAGGTATCCTTAACTTATATGTTCTTTTGGTGTACTCGTTTGCTTTTCACACTTGTACCGTGGTTGGGTAGATTAGTCGTAGTTGTGTTAACGTCTGTCAGCGATTCTTTTGTTGCGCGACACGTATTCAGTTGTGTGCCAATCGGATAGGAAATAGAGATTCGTCCGTCGTTTTGATCCTTTTACAGATGCTGGATTTGACGTTCTCTTGGGCACGGACTGGTTAGGTACGTGCTAGGCATCTGTGGACTACCATGAGGAAACAGTCAGGAATTGTTTTCCCGGTGAGTCAGTTCTTGTTGTGCAGGTGGATAGTTGTGCCGCCTCTGCTTGAATTCAGCCTTTTTCGCTAGTCGGCTACTGAGGAGATGTCGTAGATTCTTGGTGTTTATTCGTGATACCGTAGCCACAGAGGGTTTGATGGACCGGTGTTCCTTTCATGCGAGAGTTTTTCCGACGTTGTTCCTGATGAGCCGGCGAAGCTTAGGGAGCTTAAGAATCAGCTGCAGAGTTGTTATTGGGGAGTTTTGTGCGTCTGAACGTTTCGCTTTTGGAAGCTCCTATTTCTGTTCGTCAAGGAGAAAGACGGCAGTTTGAGGTTGTGTATCGACGGATCGTTAATTGAACCGGCTTACGGTGCGGATAGGTATCCTTCACCTCGCATTGACGATTTCTTCGATCAGCTCAAGAGTGCGAGAGATTTTCTAAGTTTGTTCGGGATCACATCATCATTATTGCGGTTCGGAGTGATGGCATTCCGAAGACTGCCTTATGCGTGCTACGGGCTTTGTGTGTCTTAGTGAGTCATTGGATTCACTGATGCCCTAGCAGCATTCGTAGATGTGATGAACCAGATTTCTTCAGGCTGTTCCTCGACCAGTTATTGTTGTGTTAT
Source organism: Agapanthus africanus (assembly GCA_030015575.1). Taxonomy (NCBI): domain Eukaryota; kingdom Viridiplantae; phylum Streptophyta; class Magnoliopsida; order Asparagales; family Amaryllidaceae; genus Agapanthus; species Agapanthus africanus. The sequence continues at coordinate 296,030,073 of JASDDO010000012.1, read as the reverse complement.
TTACGAAATTCTGGTCTATTTAATGTGTCTTGAGGAATGGGAGCAGCACTTGAGGATTTGTTATGCAGATACTGGGAGAGCCCCAGCGGTTGCTAGATTCTCGGAGTGTTTCTTCAGGCTTGTTTGTGTTGACTCCTAGGTCTTGTCGTCACGGGAGACGGTTTTGTATGGTACCGAGGGAGATCATGGACGTACAGCTTAGGTCCAGACTTGTGTGCAGGAGGAGATCCGCAGGTTTTGGTCTTAGCAGGTTCTTACTGCCGTTTCGTCCAGGATTGCTAGAGTAGTGCTGCACCGTCGACTGAAAGGACTGGAAAGGAGGTTTGTTTCTTTGGACTGAGGCATGTGTGCGGAGTTTCCAGCAGTTGAAGATTTTGTTAATAACTGCATCAGTTCTTTCTTTGCTTTTGATTCGGGCGACCTTGCTTTTTAACTGTAATGTTTCTTGAGTGGGGCTCGATCGTGCACTGATGTAGCACTATAGAGTTATCGCTTTTGATTCCCTACATTTGGAGGAAGTACGAGAAGGATATTCCACTCATGATCTAGAGATGGCCGCGGTGGTTTTGCGTTGGAAATTTGGAGACACTACTTGTCCGAGAGTCATGTCGGATTTTCACGGACCACCAGAGCTTAAAGTACATCTTCCTGCAGCTGATTTTGATTGTTGTGATAGTCTTCTGCAGATTTACAGTTCTTGTGTGATCGTCGAGTACATCTTAAGTTCGTCTCTACGGAGGGGATGACTTGCTCATGTCCCCGCCCGACCACTTTTCTTTAATCGCTTTCGCGAGACACCGCCCGCCGATGCTCGTTCGTCAGAGATACTTGAGTATACTCGGCTAGGAAATGATTCGGAGACCGTTATTTGTGACAATGGTGTACTAAGTTAGGGACGCGTTTGTGTACCTGATATTATCGGGTAGAGACGTGAAATCCTAGAGCTAGCACATCTATCAATTCTCTGTATTCATTCAAGTTCCACCAACATTGATGTGACTTGTGAGATAGTTACGGGTGGGCAGGAATGTAAAGAGAAATTTCAGGTTTCGTTTCAAGGTGTTTGTCTTGTTGTGTGTTTTGGGTTGAGCATCTGAGACCGGCTGGAGAGTTGCAACCTTTAATCGTTCCGAAGTGGGAATGGGGGCAGATTTCCACGAATTTCGTTATGGGGCTACCCAGGTTTAGTCAGGGTGTGACTCCATTCAGATGCTTGTTGTCCGGTTTTACTCGGTTTGCTCAGTTGTTCTTTGTTAAGTTGTGCGTTTGTGTTTTTGTTGTTGGCAGTTGGGATCGTCACTCGTCATTGTTAGGATACTTCTTTGATAGCGATTATCAGGGAGCGTTCCAATTGGCAACCTTTAGGTTTAGACGGGTCGTGTCGATCACCAGTCTGTTTTTCTGACTCTGCGTAGTAGGATTTTTGGATCTCAGCTAGTCTAGAGAGTTCGGAGATGATCCAGTTGGTTCAGGTCAGGATGAGAGTAGCCCAGTGCAGACAGAGGTCTTATGCCGACCATGTTGGTCGCAGACTTGAGTTCGCAGTGGGAGATCATGTATTCCTATAGATTTTACGATAAATGACTTGTGGAGTTTTAGGAATCTTATCCCAGGATTATTGGTCCTTTTGAGTTTCTTTAAGCGAGTTAGTTCGTTGCCATTAATTTGGCACTTCCGCCCAGATTATTGAGTATTCATCCTGTATTCTTTGTGTCGATACTTTGCAATTACCTTCATGACTTTTCTCACATGATTCAGCATTAGACCATTTGCTTTGATGCGATCTTTTCGTTCACCGGCAGCCATTGGTGTAAATGGCTCGATGGGTGGAGAAACTTCGGTCAAGGGTCTTGCTATCTGTGAAGGGTTTTTCTTGGACGTAGCTATTTAGTGAGGTAATCACTTGGGAGGCTGCGAGAGAGATTTGAGAGTTTGTAATCTTCTCTTTGAAGGTATGCTTAGTAAGAATTTTAAATTCGGGGATGAATTTCTTTTAAAGGGGGGAGATTGTAACGCCTTAGATTTCGGTTAGTCTTCGTTTAGACGTTAATGCGGGTTTACTGTAAAAAGTTTACCAATTTGGGTTTCTCACATTTTATAACGTTTAATTAATAATTTATTATTATTTGTTATAAGCATGCACACACGTGTGCACGTAAATGCGAGGATTTGTTTGTGCTAATTTTAATCTTAGCAACCATGACCATTAACCTTAATCTTAACCCTTTGTTTATCCTAATCTTTTCCTTAACCATTTTCCTTTTGTGTTTGGAGTGAGAAAGAGAGATATTTCTTTTTGTGTTAGCATGGTGCATTAATGAAGAGGTATGGTGTGCATTTAATGCATGGATACATTCACCTCTCCTTTTCTCCTACACTCACCTCCCTCTCTCATTTTCCTCACAAACCCTCTCACTTCCCTCTAACTCTTTTCTTTATCCCATTCTCCATTAAATTCTGAACACTTCCTCTTCCCTCTTCACAAATCCATCATAATTCACTCAAATCTTCACAAAAATCACTTTTTCCTTCACATTTTCCCTCATGGATGCCTTGATGTGCTCAAAGCTTGGATCTTTGGCTTCTTTTGTTTAGGTATTGTTTCTTTGCTGTTGTTTGAGTTATTTTTGTGTAGCATAGCTTATAAGTTGCTGTTTTTGTCGCGTATCGTATCGTTTCGGAAAAAACCCGTATTTTTAGTGTCGTTTTATGGTCTCGGATGATCTGCTGTTAAACTAAAATTGTGTTGCAAAAATTGACTGGAGAGTAGCCTAGTATAGTGATACAGAACCTACCCACCAAATACGAGCCAAATCCACCTCGTCATGGCCGCAGATTTATTGTATCTGGCCGCAAATTGCGGCCAGACTGGGGAATTAGGGTTTGGGGTTTTGGTGTAGGGGGTCTCTGGGTTATTTGTAGGCTCATGGTACTTGCAATTTTTATAATTGGTTAGCATAGAAAAATCTGGGATCATTTTGCCTATTTCTAGTGTTTCGTTTCGTGTGATACGTTATCCGATACGATGCGTGTTACGTGTTACAGTTGCGCTGAGTTGGTTTCGTAGTGTAGCTATACGCGTTAGCCACAATACGAATCCTTGAAGGTCCGTTGTGTGTCGTATTGGTCCGGGTAGATTGTAAGTATTTTAGGTTATTATTAATATATATTGTTTTATTGTTAATGTTGCAGGTTCGCTGGCGGGGACGACGAACACTGCTGCAAAGGGGAAACAGGTTGTAGGTTTCACCTAGCGTGGAGCGTTGGTGAGTAGATTTAACATCTACAGGAGAATCGCCCGCATGGCGTTATGCGTCAAGGCTAGAGATTTTATTTCTTGTCGCATATTCTACGTTATTGTTAGAATTGCGCATTTACCATATTACGTAGATGTAGTGTGCCTGGACTAGTAGTAGTAGGCCACTGCACATATTATTGACAGTTCATGTTGCAAGAGCACGAATTGTATGCTACACACATACCGTCAATAATTGCCATGTCACACACAACCCCTTATAGATACTATATTGCTTGGTTAGGGACTTTGTGACATTGGTTTATATTGCTTATCATACATGACATCTAGCTTGTCGGTATACCTATAGTGTATCACACCATTAGTGATGGGTACATATACACCTTACGATACAGCTACAGGTATACCTTGCACATATTTTACTTATACCCAGAAGGGGTATCCTACATGTTCTACTTATACCCAGGGGGGTATACGACATCACTTACTTATAGGTAGACACCTATACTCAGCTGTACCTTATTGATTTCGCATACATCTGGTTTCAGCTACATATTCTCATTTATATGCTCGCATTTCAGATATATCGCATATATTTGTTTCTGGATTTGCGCATTGTTTATTTGGATTTTACATGATGTTTTCTGGATTTAGAAACCGCGGGAGTTCATGAAATTATGCATACATTGAAAAACCTGGTTTCCTTGATATAATATTTGCGCAGCCACCATGAGCTTTATCGGTTCTGAGTATATACTCCATACGAGGTGTGGTTGCCGTATGAGGGTACATGGTGGGACCCGGTATGGTTCCCCTCGGAAAGAAGATCGATGGATTTTGCCGATTGAGCCTGGAGGCGGGCGAGTACCTACCGGTGACAAATGACTCGGCGGGGATCATGGAGATACCGTTGGGAGTCATGCACGTATGCATACGTCGAAAGCCGAGGGTCAGAGCTAGGCACTCGTGCTTTCGGGATGGCGTATGATACATACCTATCAGGATTTCTGTGTCAATGCTTGGCACATTGTTTTCATGATATTTTCTTTAAACACCTTTGTATATATAACAGGGGATTTAGCCGTTGTTATATATAATCTTACACCAATATTAGTTGAATGGGACGCTAATATATGTGTATTGACCCCATCATATTTATTTCTGCAAAAATATACCTTTAGGATGTTAGAATTCTACTTGAGTTTTGATTTGGGATATTAGGTGATTCATTGAGATCGGATATTGGACATACATATGGATTAATGATTTGTACATTCGGAATATAGAAGATTACTCGATATTGTACATTGAGAAGATGTGAGACTTATATGATGTGAGAGCCCAACGTGGGGGGGGGCTGATTTGAGGAATTAGGATTTGAGTGTCTTGATGGATTGTGATCCTACCACGATGACAGGATTCCGTGGGATGATATATTTCACTCCATACCTCATACCTTTTCACTTATGCAGTGTTCCATGTATTCGGAGTACCTGTTAGTGTACCCTTCATGATTGCTGCATATTTACTTTCTCATATCCCTATTGTATGGTTATTGCATACTATTGTCATGTTATTATTGCTTCACATATTGATTGTACCTGCTAGTGTACTTTCCATTATTCTGCATCCACATGACATGTTATTACTGTAATCGCATATCTTAGATTCATGATGTACGTGCATTCCTGCGATTACCTGCATATGTTATCTACTATTCACGAGTTGGCAACTCATCCCCGTTGTGCTACAGGTGTTACAGGTTGTTCCCCAGATTAGTCGAGGCAGGCTATTCAGCTATTCATCTATCATCTTTTGCTACAGATACCGCATCGGCTCACAGTATGCTATTTTGCTTAGTTGGATTTTGGTGGTTATCTGTATTTTGTATTGTATATTCATTGTATCTTGTACTCTCCATCTACTATTATGTTGTTGACTTAGAGACTTGGTGATGACGTTATTGTATATTATTGTGGATTTGTTGCCTTTTATACAGTTTCCTTTCTATTGTCTTTATTTCTTCGCTACGGCGTCGTATGTTTGTGGTGGTTTTTGTTTTCCGCCTTTGTACGTGTATTTGCTCCAGTTTGGGAATGCTTTATTTATCTTTATTGTTGTACCATTTTTGGGGCTAGTTTTTACAAAGGAGGTGCTGCCAAAATTTTAAAGAACGAAAGTTGGACTTTTAAAGAATTTGGGCTGTGATTTCAAATGTTTCAAAAAATCTTATTATATTTTCCGTATTTTCATGGTTTAGATTTCTGGGTTTTGGCTTTCTTTTACTGCGTTACGTCTTTAGGGGTTGCGTAGTATTAGGGCCGTCACGTGCCAATTTCGGGTCGTGGCAGAAACTAATGTAAGCAGTTTTTCATCTAAGTGAACTAGAAATACAACCTTTGTAGATCGGTCCTTCACTTCATAAGCTCCTTGTAGTAGTCCCTTCGCTGCGTTGATGGAACTCCCGGACCCTTGCATGGCTTCGAAAGGAGAATGGAACGTTTTTTCTTGAAGTCTTCGAGGCCGAAGATGATCTACGTCGAGGGAATACTAGCTCAAGCTTCTACTTAACTAACTAAAGGATTAGTGAAGCAAACACCCTATACTAAAGTGCTAATCTAGTAGAGGATGATGAAATAGGAAGTGGGCTCACTTTAGAATTATTTTTCTCACAATACTCTCTCACTTTTTCAAACCCTAGAAAGCTTTTTGAGCTTAAGGAAGAAGATGAACAAGTGAACCATGGTGAGTGAGTATCATATACTAACTCATGTAGAGACATAACCATGGCTAATTAAAATGGTTAGGTTAACAAATATCTAAAGTAAAACAAAGTGAGTGAACTTTGTCAACGCACTCATAAGCTTCTACAAGCTTCATGCTTTTAACAAATAATCGACTAACTTTGTAATTACTTTAAACATTAATAACCCACCATTATAAATAGAATGGTGTATGTCTCATACACCCATGTATAGTGTACCAACAACCATGATACACTAAAATAAATAATGCACATCAATATATATCACATATATATTACATGTACACAAGTGAGAAAAGAATGCTTAAGTGAGCCAATGTTAGTTAATGTAAATTAGTATATCACATATATAATTATACACTAAATTATTAAATCAACACTTGATTTAATAATCTGGCTATATCAAATATAACCGACTAACACTAAATGTACCAATTTATCGAATCAACTCTTGATTCGATAACCCGGCTATATCATATATAACTGACCGATACAAAAGTCGCGAGAATAGAATAAGGTATCACATACACGCATTATTCTTGGTCCCGCACATATCACATATGCGCTACTTTTACGTTTTTCCTGAGCCAGTAAAACCTCTATGTAGGACTCTAAAGACTCATCTATACGCCGACAATAGGTGATGATCACATCAAGCACCCACAAGCCGTCAGCGGTACTAACTGGACGTAACGGCTACCCGGGTATTGAGCGATCAGAAGATCGTCAAGAAAGCCTACTCCAACTCCTGCAATAGCCTGACAGTAACACTTGCCGTACAGTTCGATCTCCTCGTCTAATATGTTGCATATCAAGTTTAGGGGTGGTAAACGTCAGATCCCAATAACCGATAAGTCATGCCGATGTGAGGCTTATAACGGGTCGAGAAACTACTGGTAACACTTACCAATAAATCTCTAAACCAGCCCTGGCCAGGAACTTTCCTGTTATGGCCAATTGAGCACAGCGCAACATCAACCCCCAATACTGGGTGAGACGAAACCCCTCCTATCGCTCATTGCCTCCATGTGACTCGGGACTGTACCCAAAGACCACCGTTTTGCACGCCCTCATGGACGTGGTAAGGTGGAGATCAAAGCACAGTGGGAATCACACAAGACACTATGACAATCTCGGGTCTACAGACTAACCTGCACAAGTGTCACCTGAGAACTGCCATCTGACGTGAGGTATAATACCATCTGGGAGTTCTCGGCAAGTCTGTCCAGTGTACCCAATCTCCACTGAGCACCCGTATAGGATCTCTGATGTCAAACACCAATGGATATGGGATCACCCATCGCCCATCTCATGGGTCGAGAAGCATACACGCTAGTCTACACTGGTGTATCGATACCCCGTCTCGATACATCTACGACTAGGGACATTAAAGGAAGAACTTATGGACTACCATGGCCCCACTAGTATGATCTGCATCATAGTCCTGGTAGTCAAGTACACATCCGAAGGGCTTTACCAACATGTAACCATAAGACAGTATCAAGAGACAAGTATACATGTTAAGATAAAGAGCAACCAGATAGCGTACTATCATGTCGAGCAAGAAAGTAATCTCTATATATGTCCAAGCATCCAATATAATATACATCATATGTACAATACTGGCCTCTAGGGCATATATACAACTAACAATCTCCCACTTGCACTAGGGCCAGCTGCTGTACTATCGCATACCGAGCATCCTGGAGAGCCTCTCGAACTGTATCTGGGGAATGGCCTTCGTGAGTGGATCCGTTGTGTTGTTCTTCGTGTCAACCCTCCAGACCTCGATCTCCCGGCGATCAACTATCTCCAGGATCAGGTGATACCGCCTCAGAATGTGCCTGGATCGCTAATGGGACCTGGGTTCCTTGGCCAAAGCCACCGCTCCATTGTTATCACAATACAAAAGTATTGGATACTCAATGGATGGAACCACTCCAAGTTCAGTTATGAACTTCTTAATCCAGACAGCCTCTTTGGCAGCATCGTTGGCAGCGATGTATTCAACTTCCATCGTCGAGTCTGCCACGGTTTTCTGCTGGAACTCTTCCAGCATACCGCCCCTCCATTGAGGGTAAAGTCAAATCCCGAGTGCGACTTAGAGTCGTCCTTATCACTCTGGAAACACGAATCGGTAAAGGACTCCACTTGGAGTTCTCCATTACCATACACCAAGAGCATATATTTAGTCTTTCGTATGTACTTGAGAATGCTCTTCACAGCTGTCCAGCGACTCTCTCCAGGATTGCTTGATACATGCTTACTACACTTAGTGAGTGTGCTACATCGGGTCTGGTACATAGCATCACATACATGATAGAGCCTACTACCAAAGCACAGGGTATCCCTTGCATGCGAGCTCTCTCCAAATCAGTCTTGGAAGACATCTCTTTGGAAAGAGTGAGCCCAGAGATCGTGGGTAAAAACTCACTCTTGGATTCTTCCATACTAAACCTCTTTAGCATGGTGTCAATGTATCTGGATTGGGACAATCCCAGTATCCATTTGGATCTATCTCTATAGATCTTAATCCCCAAGATGTAGGAGGCATCCCCTAGATCTTTCATTGAGAATCGTTGTGATAAGAAGAGCTTGACCGATTGCAGCATAGGAATGTCATTTTCTATCAAGAGTATGTCGTCCACGTACAATACGAGGAAGACAACCTTACTCTCTGCCACCTTCTTGTATATACAAGGTTCATCTATGTTTTTGACGAAATCAAACTCTTTGATAACGACATCAAAGCAGATGTTCCAACTCCGCATTTCTTGCTTTAATCCATAAATGGATTTAAGCAGCTTGCATACCTTCCTACTGCTCCCACTAGCTACGAAGCCCTCTGGCTTAGTCATGTACACGCTCTCTTCTAAATCACCATTTAGAAAGGTGGTCTTAACATCCATTTGCTAGATTTCGTAGTCATGATATGCAGCGATGGCAAGTATGATCCGGATGGATTTAAGCATAGCCACTGGAGAAAAGGTTTCATCATAATCGACATCTGGTCGTTGATGAAAACCCTTTGCAACAAGTCTAGCTTTGAAAGTCTCCACTTTCCCATCTACTCCATGTTTTTTCTTGAAGATCCACTTGCTCCCAATGGGTTTTACCCCTTCAGGATCATCTTCCAAAGTCCATACTTTGTTGGTGTACATGGATTCCATCTCGGACCGCATTGCATCCAGCCATTTCACTGAGTAACCACTCGTGATGGCCTGCTCGAAACTAGTTGGGTCATCATCCTCCATGATGCAATCCTCGCTCCCACCATCCATGAGAAAACCGTAGTATCTCTCAGGTGGGTGAGGAACCCTACTAGATCGGCGGAGTGGCTGGGGTTCATCGGGGACTACCGAATCCTCAGGTTCCACCAAATCTTCTGTTGTGGTTTGTATTGCTGGAACCTCTTCCAGTTCTAACTCAGAGCCACTAATCTCTTTTTGTAACGTTTTAGAAATAGTTTTGCGAATTTTCCGTTTTTAGGGAAAAATAGTCGGTGTTTTCCGTTTTAACCCGATTGTGATCAAACTTCTGTATAGACTTGTCGTCACCTAGTTTAGCTAGAATAAAGCTAGTGCGCGGACTTTGGGGGTCAATGAGAAGTTTTGGTTTACATTGAATTTTTCCCTAATTAAATGTTATTTTAATTCTTTATTTGTGCACTTTATTAGTGGTAATTACTTTTTTTGTGGGTTAATTACTACTAAAGTGGTTTTATGCTAAACTAATCACTAGAATTATGTTTAGAAGCTTCTCTCCAAAATATCTTGATTTTTGTGGAATTATTTTATTTTTTTAAAAAGAAAAGATAATGAAGACTTAAAGTTTTTGTTCTATTATACAATTATTGCAATTTCCTTCTAGAAATTTCCACACAACTCCACACAAACCCTAGCCTTCTCACTTGGCCGACCACATCAAATTCCTTGCTGCCCTTCATTTTTCTTCACCTATTTCTTCTCATTTTGCTTCAAAAAAATCATGAAAAATCCAAATAAATTCATACAGATTCAAGTATAAATCAAATCCATCATTCTTCTTCTTCAACCTTGGTTGGATCTTCATTCTAGTGGGGATTTTGGAGGCTAAAGTTTTGATTGTTCTTGTTTCAAATCTTGTCCCTTTGAAGGTATAAATCCAAACCCTAATCTCTTTTTATAGTTTAATACTTTAATTAGCTTAATTAGATATTTAATTTAAGCTTTTAAATTCATATTTAGAAATTCAAGATATCATTTTGATAATTAAATTAGGGTTTTGATTAGTGGATTGGTTAAGTGATAAGTTAATACAAATGAGAACTTAATCAAGTTGCTAATTTGTTAAATGATATTTTCCTAATCCGCTAATTAAGCTAATTAACAAACTAAAGTTTTGCTAATCCTAATTTGTGAAATCTAAAATTTTAGTAAGGGTTTAAATGGTTTAACCTTGCTATTTTGAGATGTTTCTAAATTCTAGTTTTGATAAAACTTGTAGTATTGTGCTAAAATGATATATGCTGCTTACTAGGTTTCCATAAATTTTTGGCGTGGGTTTCTTTTGACGTTGCGACGTTAATTATATTGATTCCACGTTTATTATTGTGTTGTGAATGCGCGATCGGTACAATCAGGGTCTAGGCTTGGTAGTTGTGTCGCTTTACGTTCCTAGCTAGGGTCGTGCCGATATCGTTCGTGACTTTGTGTAGCTTTTGCTCTTGAGTTTGTTTCGTAGTGTCGCTACGCACATTAGCCACTTGACGAACACTTGAAAGTATGTTTGGAGTTGGTGCGTCGGTCAAACGTAGTTGGTACGTGTTATTGGTCGATTGCTAATATATACTTGTTTTATTGTAATATGCTTTCAGGATCGCAGGCGGGGACTTCGGGCGCTGCGAACAGGGGAAAACGAGTGGTAGGCTTCACTTAGCTAGGAGCGTTGGTGAGTAGATTTAACATCTACAGGGGAATCGCCCGCATGGCGTTATCCGTCTGGGCTAGAAATGTTATGAATTGTCTCACATTCTATTTCATATATAAAGTTGCGCATATACCTTGTTGCTTAGTTATTTGTTGTGCTTGGACTAGTACCCTTAGGACACTGCACTATTATTGACAGCTTATGTTTCACGAGCACTGATTGTATGCCACACACGCAGTCAATAATTGCCATGACACACATAACACCCATACTTATATGATATTGTTTGGTTAGGGACATTGAGACATTGATTCATATTTCTTTATGCATATGACTTATAGCATACCTGTATACCTACATGCTTACACATATGCCTTTACATGCTTACATGCTAGTTACCTGTATACCTATAGGGTATTGTACCATTAGCGATAGGTACATACACACATAATGATATAGCTACGTGTATACCTTACATACATACTTCACTTATACCTGGGGGGTATATTACATCATTACTAATAGGTAGATATATATACCTTACTATACCTCTATGTTTACATATATATCTGGCTATAGTTGCATGTTTACCTTTATTTTGATATTATATAGACTTGGAGAAATTAGGAACCGCATGATATTTATATTAACTTGTGGCAGTTAAATAGCGGCTTTTTCTTTATATGCTCGCATTTCAGTTTTATGTTGCGTATATTATATTCATGAATTTTCGCATTGAGATATGGATTTTTCATGATGTTTTCTGGATTTGAGGACCGTGGTAGTTCATGAAATTATGCATTATTTGAAAAACCCGGTTCCTCTTGATATGATAATTCAGCAGCCACCATGAGTTTTATCGGTTCTGATATATATATACCCCATGCGAGGAGGCGTAGAGGCCGTGTGCGGGTACATGGTGGGGCCCGGAGGTACCCCGGGTCAAGATGATTTAAGGACCTTGCCGATTGAGCCTGACAGGGGAACCATACCTACCGGTGACAGTACCTATGACTCGGAGGTTATCTCAAGGATATCGACGGGAGTCATGTACGTATGGATACGTCGAGAGGCGAGGGTCAGAGCTAGGCACTCGAGCTTTCGGTATAGCGTATGATAAGTACCTATCAGGATGCCATTCGTGGTGACAACATCTGATAGATCAGCCTTTATGTGTCGATGCTTGGCACAGGTTTTCATGATATTTTTACTCCTAAGTATATATAACAGTGGAATGGGACGCTGTTATATATGCATATATATATATATATTAGTGCAATGGGACGCTAATATATATGTATACATATAAATTCATATACTTCATCATAATTATTCATGCAAATATACTTAGGATATATATGCGATTCACTTGATATTGGATTTGGGATTTAGAAGATTCATTTGAGATTGGATACAGGATATATATGAGATTGCTGATTTTGTACATTCAGGATATATGAGATTTACTTGATATTGTATATTCAGGGTTTGTGAGACTTATATGATATGAGAGCCAATTTGGGGGCTGATTTGAGGAATTGGGATTTAGATTGTCTTGATGGACTTTGGTCCTACCATTAGTCAGGATTCCGTGGAAATGACATGTTTCATTCCATACTCCGCATTTATTGTTTATGCACTGCTTCATGTATTAGTTGTACCTGATTGAGTACCTTCCATGACCGTTGCATTTACATACTTTATTTTATATACATTGCTTCAAGTATTAGTTGTACCTGCTAGCGTACCTTTCATGACTATTACATATATACATTGTCATATCATTGCTTCATGTATTGGTAGTACCTGATAGAGTACCTTACATGATTGTTTCATACAGATTGTCATATTATTATTGCTTCATGTATTAGTTATACCTTCTTGTGTACCTTTCATGACTATTGCATACATATGACCATTTATTGCTATTAGCTTGCATATGTTAGATTCGCGTTGTACGTGCATACTTGCGATTACCTACATATGTTTTCTTACCATTCACGAGTTGGCAACTCACCCCGTTGTGCCACAGTGTTTCGCAGGTCGTTCCCCAAAGTAGTCGAGGCAGGCTATTCATCTATCACATCATCTTTTGCAGCGGATACCGCTTCGGCTCACAGTGTGCAATTTTGCTTAGGTGGGTTTTACGGTTATCCAAGGTAATTTATTGTATATTCGTTGTATCCATGTACTCTCCATCTACCATTATCTTGTATGACTTAGAGACTTGATGTGAGGACGATATTGTGTATTATTTTATGACTTGGAGGTCTTTTATGCAGTTTTACTTCTATCGTCTTTTATTTCTTCGCTACGGCGTCGTATATCTGTTGTGGTGGTTGTTTTCCGCCGTTGGGCGTGGATTTGCTCCCGTTGGGGATGCTTTACTTATATTTATGTTGTACCTATTTTTGGGGTTGGTTTTTACAAAGGAGGTGCTGCCGAAATTTTTAAAGAAAGTAAAGTTGGCCTTTAAAGAATTTGGTTTGAGATTTTAAAAGTTTTGAAAATGCTATTATCACTTACTACTTATGATGGTTTACATTGTTGAGTTTTCGGCTTACTTAAAATTGCGTTACGCGTGTAGACGTTGCGTAGTTTAAGGGCCGTCACGTGCCAATTTCGGGTCGTGACACTTTTGCAAGAAATTTCTTTTCTAAAAAGGTGGCGTGTTGAGCAACAAAAACCCATTGTTCCTCACTGTGGTAGAAGATATACCCTCGCAAATACTTGGGATATCTAATAAACTTACACAAAACAGACCTCACCTCGAGTTTGTCCGGTTTTTGTCTTTTGACATAGGCCGGGCAACCCCATATCTTAACAAAATTAATGTTGCATATCAGGTTCGGCATGAATAGCATTCCTTCATAATCAATGTATTACCAGTTGGTAATACAAGGTGATATTCCCCGACGGTTTTAGCTGCAACAATTGCACCATTTCCAACCCTTATGTCTTTATCACATTCTCCAAGTTCTCTACCTTTTCTCAGCCCATGTAACTGATTACATATATGGGATCCTGACCAGGTATCTAATATCCAGGACGTAGAGCAAATGGGGAAACAGTTCTCTGTAACGAACACACCCGAAGAAAATGCATCAACATGTACTTTCTTCATTCGGGTGGCATGGGAATCCTGGTATTCCCCTATATCCTGTTCAGTCTTATAACATTTATAAGAAAGAATGGAACCAACGTTCCCCGGCACAGTATAACATGCGGTTTCGGTCAATACGTCCATATTATTATCTTGATTAAGGCATGATATGGTCGCTACCTAGAGAGAGAGAGAGAAGAAAGCACTTTAGCGTACAAGATCAAACTAGTTATTATTTTATCTAATCAGGATGGATCCCACTGTTTTTTATCAAATCTTCCATCAAACTCTAAAAGGAATGACTAGCAGGGATTAATTACACCCTACAACTTCGCCAACTTTCATCCATGCCAGTGTCGGTACATTGAGGGAGGTTCCCCGTGCTTTCGCATGGACCTAATTAAAATAAACCTCGTTTTCCCAGAGACGTAACCCCGTTGATACTTTTCTAGACACCTACTTGATCGGCTAATTGTCCTGTGTAAAACTCTCCCAGGAGTAACAATTACTCGCAGTGGGTATCGGGATCCAACTATCACATAGAAGGTATGCAATCTCATTGCAAATTTCAACACTTGAAATTCCCGATAATATTTTGCCCCAGGCATCCCATGACCTTGACGGAGGTCAACAAACCATAGGGTGCTAGTCAAGTTCAACCCGTCATTTCTTGATTGAATCAAACCCACCCGCACGATCCTTGACGGAGGTCAACAAGGTCGTACGACTACCCTAATCCAATCTGCATCATATACATAAGCAGATAAATACTAGTCAGCTACCGCACACTACGCCTTGACGGAGGTCAACAAACGTAGCACGAATACTAAGTGGGACTTATCTGAAATGACGGAGGGCTACGATAGGTTTTTTCTGAAAACCTATTGCGTAATGAACTTGATATCATTTTATAAACAAGAGAATTTTGAAAAGGAGTGTTTTTGAGTCTTTCACTAGTTTTGCTAAAGAGGTCACTCCCGGTGAAGGGATCTCGGCTCTTTCCTTATCGAATAAGATGAAGAATATATCACATATATAACTATGCAAAGAAAAAACTCCAAAAGCAATCAAAAGACAAACCGAGTGTTGTAGCATCTTCCAGTTTTGCTAAAGAGGTCACTCCCGTTGAAGGGATCTCGGCTCTTTCCTCATCGAATAAGGTGCGGGATATATCATATAAATCACTTTGCAAACCAAAAACTGTAGCTGCCCTATTTGAAAATTTGATTCTACAACATCTTTTAGGTTTCTTTTCATTCATTAATCATATTAATGAAGTCCCATCATTTAAGCTTCCTAAACATCACAGATAAATACAATGTACACTTATGTCATCCGCATTCGCCTCGATGTCCCCACGTGCACCGTTAGGTTGGGTAACTAACGGCAGAGCGGGACAGGGCTAGCGCGGGTGTAAAGCATAAGTAACGTCTATATAATATATCATATATACTATATACAGTATCCATCTCATCATATCAAATGATCACATCACAGATATCGCAGCAGAAGAAACATATGAAAGAATGGATATACTAGGAGGTCCGTATTTTATTTTGAGCCGCTATAAAACACAGATTCCACGGTCGCGATGAATAGCCAAACCCACACCCCTACACCCCTACGAGAGCGGCAAGAAACCCTACCAATTCTAGAGTTAGAAGACCCGGACCTGACTCCTCGAGTTGGTCTCACACTGGACTCTAGAACCCGGTTACTTGTGCTCTCCTCCTTAGGTCTATCCTAATGCGGAAAAGTAAATAATATACATCAATGGTGACATCTTCCTCAACCCGGAAGTGCCCCAATAAAAGAATATTACATACTTTTAATTTTACATGAATGAAAATAAAAACTCTCATCTCACATAAAACCCCCGGCTATTCAAAACGCGATGATCCAACATAACATATACAACAACAGATAACATCACATGTCATCCACGTAAGTAAATATGCGCAACCCAATTGTCGTTGACATATAGCAACAAAACCAGCGATATCACACATTACACTTACGGTCGCAGAAAAAACTAGATGATGTTAAACATTCCGATCGAATCAATAAACACCCACAATTACCCAAAAAGCTCAACACTTGAGCGAAGTTATAGTACCCAAAAACGTGCCACAGTACCTATGATCCAGCCGCAGAAGGGCCAAACCAACGCCTCACCTATGACACTGCGGAACTACGGCAAACCCTAAGGTTCAGTTGTGGTTCCGAGGGCACAGAATGGAGTTAAGGTTTTTGTTCTTCTAGAGGGTCCATATATTTACTTGCACTACTATCGAATATAATTAACTTAAGAAAATTCCAACGCTTGGAAATATTCAGCGAGGGTTAAAATGGGTATTTGATATTCGATTGAACTTTTTAACAACGTCTAAAGTAAACCGAAAACAGTTAAAATTACGACTACGAAACAATCCGAGTTGCCATTGCATTGAGTTAATCATCACATGAAAAAGTAGCGAAAATAAACAACACCTGAAATACCAAACCCTAAAGCACAGAGAATGGAAAACATTTGGGACCCTGAATACACCCCAGGCCGGCCTCCTCGGTTTTGTTGGCCATGTGCTTGGCCAAAATCCGAGCACATGGTCCTAAGTTTCTTCTATGCTCATATAAGATTTTGCACTTGTTTGAAAAAATTTTGGAGCGCATTTTAAAATCGACAGAAACATCGTTTTAGTATTTCATGTTTCGGAGTTCGTTTCGTTTTCGTAATCTAACATTATCCGTATAATTTCCTTGCTAGGCTCTGATACCACTGTAGGGTTCCTGTCGACGGTAGCAAGGTTTCGGGAGGTATCGTCCATGCCATTTCAAAATTTTGCCGTTTCAAAGAACTCTAAACTAGAATCGTTAACTAGAATATTATACGGAAACTAATGTAAACAGTTTTATATCTAAGTGAACTAGAAATACAACCTTTGTAGATCTGTCCTTCACTTCATAAGCTCCTTGTAGTAGTCCCTTCGCTGCGTTGATGGAACTCCCGGACCCTTGCATGGCTTCACAAGGAGAATGGAACGTTTTTTCTTGAAGTCTTCGAGGCCGAAGATGATCTACGTCGAGGGAATACTAGCTCAAGCTTCTACTTCACTAACTAAGGGATTAGTGAAGCAAACACCCTATACTAAAGTGCTAATCTAGTAGAGGATGATGAAATAGGAAGTGGGCTCACTTTAGAATTATTTTTCTCACAATACTCTCTCACTTGATCATTTCATTCTCTTCTCATTTGTTCATCTTCTTCCTCAAGCTCAAAAAGCTTTCGAGGGTTTGAAAAAGTGAGAAAGTGAACCATGGTGAGTGAGTATCATATACTAACTCATATAGAGACATAATCCTGGCTAATTAAAATGGTTAGGTTAACAAATATCTAAAGTAAAACAAAGTGAGTGGATTTTATCAAAGCACTCACAAGCTTCTACAAGCTTCATGCTTTCAACAAATAATCCACCAAATTTGTAATTACTTTAAACATTAATAACTCACCATTATAAATAGAATGGTGTATGTCTCATACACCCATGTATAGTGTACTAACAACCATGACACACTAAAAGAAATAATGCACATCAATATATATCACATATATATTACATGTACACAAGTGAGAAAAGAATGCTAAAGTGAGCCAATGTTAGTTAATGTAAATTAGTATATCACATATACAATTATACACCAAATTATCAAATCAACACTTGATTTAATAATCCGGCTATATCACATATAACCGACTAACACTAAATGTACCAACTTATTGAATCAACTCTTGATTCGATAACCCGGCTATATCACATATAGCCGACCGATACAAAAGTCGCGAGAATAGAATACGGTATCACATACACGGATTATTCTTGGTCCCGCACATATCACATATGCGCTCCTATTTCGTTTTTCCTGAGCCAGTAATACCTCTATGTAGGACTCTAAAGACTCGTCAATACGCCGTCAGTAGGTGATGATCACATCAAGCACCCACAAGCCGTCAGCGATACTAGCTGTTAGTTGTATGTATGCCCTAAAGGCCAGTATTGTACAGATGATGTATATTATTGGATGCTTGGACATATATAGAGAGGACTTTCTTGCTCGATATGATAGTATGCTATCTGGTTGCTTTTTATCTTAACATGTATACTTGTCTCTTGATACAGTCTTATAGTTACATGTTGGTATAGCCCTTAGGATGTGTACTTGACTACCAGGACTATGATGCGGATCATACTAGTGGGGCCATGGTAGTCCATAAGTTCATCCTTTAATGCTCCTAGTCGTGGGTGTATCGAGACAGGGCATCGATATACTAGAGTAGACTAGCATATACGCTTCTCGACCCATAAGATGAACGATGGATGATCCCATATCCATTGGTGTTTGACATCAGAGATGGTATACGGGTACTCAATGGACACTGGGTACACTGGACGGACTCACCGAGAACTCCCAGATGGTATTATACCTCACGTCAGATGGCAGTTCTCTGGTGACACTTGTACAGGTTATTCTGTAGACCCGAGATCGTCATAGAGTCTTGTGTGATTCCCACTATGCTTTGATTTCCACCTTACCACATCCAAGAAGGCATGCAAAACGGTGGTTTTTGGGTACAGTCCCGAGTCACATGGAGGCAATGAGCGATAGGAGGGGTTTCATCTCTACCGGTATTGGGGGTTGATGTTGCGCTGTGCTCGATTGGCCATAACAGGGAAGTCCCTGGCCAGGGCTGATTTAGAGATTTACTGGTAAGTGTTACCAGTAGTTTCTCGACCCGTTATGAGCCTCACATTGGCATGACTTATCGGTTATTGGGGTTTGACGTTTACCACCCCTAGACTTGATATGCGACATATCAGACGAGGAGACCGAACTGTACGGCAAGTGTTACCGTCAGGCTTTCACAGGAGTTGGAGCGGGCTTGCTTGCTGATCTTCTGATCGCTCAATAACCGGGTAGCCGTTACGTCTATCTAGTATCGCTGACGGCTTGTGGGTACTTGATGTGATCATCACCTACTTCCGGCGTATTGACGAGTCTTTGGAGTCCTACATAGAGGTTTTACTGGCTCAGGCAAAACGAAATAGGGGCACATATGTGATATGTGCGGGACCGAGAATAATGCGTGTATGTAATACCTATTCTATTCTCGCGACTTTTTGTATCGGTCGGTTATATGTGATATAGCCGGGTTATCGAATCAAGTGTTGATTCGATAAGTCGATACATTGGATGTTTGTCGGATATATGAGATATAACCGGATTATTAAGTCAATTATTGATTTAATTATTTTGTATATAATTGTATATTTGATATACTAATTTACATTAACTAACATTTGTTCACTTAAGGATTTTTCTCACATGTGCACAACTTTAATATATATGTGATATATAATAAAATGTGTTTTCATTTTGTATCATGGTTGTTGATACATCATTCATGGGTGTGCAAGACATACACCATTCTATTTTAAATGGTAGATTATAATTATTTAAGGTAATTACAAATTAGTAGAGCTTTTGTCAAAAGCATGAAGCTTGTAGAAGCTTGTGGATGCTTTGAAAAAGTCTACTGACTTTGTTTTACTTTAGATTTTTATTAACCTAACCATTTTGGATTAGCCATGGTTATGTCTCTACATGAGTTAGTATATAATACTCACTCACCCATGGTTAGCTCACTCACTTGATCATTATCCTCATCTCATTTTGTTCATCTTCTTCCTTGAGCTCAAAAACTTTCTAGGGTTTGATCCAATGTGAGAAACATTGTGAGAAAAGAAATTCTAAAGTGAACCCACTTCCTATTTCTCCATCCTCTACTAGACTAGCACTTTAGTTTAGGATGTTTGCTTCGCTAATTCTCTAGTTAGTGAAGTAGAAGCTTGAGTTGGCATTCCCTCGATGTAGATCATCTTCGGCCTCGAAGACTTCAAGTATGGACGCTCCTATAGCCCCGTGAAGCCATGCAAGAGTCCGGGAGAACCACGATCGCAGCGAAGGGACTTCAACAAGGAGCTAATGAAGTGAAGAACCGATCTACAAAGGTTGTATTTCCTCTTCACTTAGATAGTAAATGGTTTGCTATATGTTTTCCGTATAATATTCTAGTTATCGATTATTGTTTAAAGTTCCCTTTCAAGGCAAAATTTTTAAAATGGCATGGACGATGCCTCCCAAAACCTTATTGCCGTCGAAGGGATCCCTACAGTTGTATCAGAGCCTTGCTAGGAAATTATACGGATGATGTTAGATTACAAACATGAAACAAACTCCGAACTTGAAACCCTAAAATCCATGTTTCTGTCGAATTTAAAACGAGCCCTAAAATTTTTTTAAACAACTACAGAGTCATATTTATGTGATAATATGAACACTGGTGAAATCTGGAGACATTTGGGCAATTTTGGGCTGGCCACCCCCCCATACCGGCCAATTCCGAACCCCTACTCTCAAGATTTTTTCAATGTTCTATTGCATGGGTTTTGATGCTTCAGGTGTTGTTTATTTTTGCTAAATTGTCATGTGATGTTAATTTACTATAATAACAAATCGGAGTGTTTCGTAGTCGTATTTTAACTGTTTTCGGGATACTTTATACGATAATAAAAAGTTCAATCGGATGTCAAATACCCACTTTTTCCCTTGCCGGAAAATTTTCCAAGTGTTGGATTTTTCCCGTAGTTAAAAAGCTTTCAAAGATCATGCAAGTTATGCGATGGACCCTCTAGGAGAACAAAACCTTAACTCGATTATGTGACCGTCAAAACTACCACCGAACCTTCGGGTTTGTGGTGGTTCAGCGGTGCAACATGTGAGGCGGTGGTTTGGCCCTTCTACGGCTGGTTCATTGGTGCTGTGGCGTGTGCTGAATTACTTTAAACTACGCTCAAGTGTTGAGTTTTTCTAGGTAATCTTGGGTGTTTGATGATTCGATTGGAATTTTTAACATCGTCTTGTTTTTCTGCGACCGTAAGTGTAATATGTGATATCTCCGGTTTCGTTTCTATATGTCAACGACAATTGGGATGCACATATTTACTTACGTTGATGACATGTGATGGTATGTGTTTCTGTTGGATATGTTATATTGGATCGTCGCGTTTTGAATAGCCGGGGGTTTTATATGAGATGAGATTTTTTATTTTCATTCATGTAAAATTAAATGTATGTAATATTCTTTTATTGGGGCACTTCCGGGTTGAGGTTGCTTTCACCATTTGTATATAATTTACTTTTCCGCACTAGGATAGACCTAAGGAGGAGAGCACAAGTAACCGGGTTCTAGAGTCCAGTGGGAGACCAACTTGAGAAGTCGAGTCCGGGTCTCCTAACTCTAGAATTGGTAGGGTTGCTTGCCGCTCTCGTAGGGGTCTACGGGTGTGGGTTTGGCTATTCATTGCGACCGTAGTGTGCGGTAGCTAACTAGTATTTATTTGTATATGCATATGATGCAGATTGGATTAGGGTAGTCGTACGACCTTGTTGACCTCCGTCAAGGGTCGTGCAGGTGGGTTTGATTCAATCAAGAAATGACGGGTTGAACTTGACTTGCACCCTGTGGTTTGTTGACCTCCGTCAAGGTCATGGGATGCTTGGGGAAAAATATTATCGGGAATTTCAAGTGTTGAAATTTGCAATGAGATTGCATACCTTCTATGAGATAGTTGGATCCCGATACGCACTGCGAGTAATTGTTACTCCTGGAAGGGTTTTACACAAGACAATTAGCCGATCAAGTAGGTGTCTAGAAAGGTGTCAACGGGGTTACGCCTCTGGGAAAACGAGGTTTATTTTAAATAGGTCCGTGCGAATGCATAGGGAACCTCCCTCAAAGTACCGACACTGGTCTGGCTGAAAGATTGGCGAAATTGTAGGGTGTAATTAATCCCGGCTAGCCTTTCATTTTAGGGTTTGAAGGAAGATTTGGTAAAAAACAGTGAGAGCCATCCTGATGAGATAAAATAATAACCAATCTGATCTTGCAAGAGCATACGCTAAAGTGTTTTCTTCTCTCTCTCTAGGTAGCGACCATATCATGCCTTAATAAAGATAATAATATGGATGTATTGACCGAACCCGCATATTATACTGTGCTGGGAAACGTTGGTTCCGTTCTTTCTTATAAAAGTTATAAGACTGAACAGGATAAAGGGGAATACCACGATTCCCAATCCACCCGAATGAAGAAAGTACATGTTGATGCATTTTCTTCAGGTGTGTTCGTTACAGAGAACTGTTTCTCCATTTGCTCTACGTCCTGGGTATTAGATACCGGGTCAGGATCCCATATATGTAATCAGTTACATGAGCTGAGAAAAGGTAGAGAACTTGGAGAAGGTGATAAAGACATAAGGGTTGGAAATGGTGCAATTATTGCAGCTAAAACCGTCGGGGAATATCACCTTGTATTGCCAACTAGTAATACATTGATTCTGAATGAATGCTATTACATGCCGAACCTGATATGCAACATTATATCGGTTTCTTTGTTGAGTAAAGAGGGATATAATTTTATATTACAGGATAATATTATGAACATTTTCCTGAAGATCAGGCACGTTGTGCAATGGAATTTATGTTCTAAATCAATCAACAGTTCTGAGCATAACAAACACACATAAGAGAAAGAGTTCAGAAATGAACGAATCCTTCTTGTGGCATTATAGACTTGGACATATCAATGCGACACGGCTAGCTAAGTTGCATAAGGATGGATATTTGAATCCTTTCGAACTTTCATCTTATGACACTTGCCAATCATGTCTCAAAGGCAAGATGACCAAAACTCCGTTTACGGGACACAGAGAAAGAGTTACCGAACTCTTGGGACTGATACATAGTGATGTATGCGGTCCCATGTCTACGCATGCGAGGGATGGCTCTTCGTACTTCATTACATTCATTGACGATCTCTCCAGATTCGTATAAGTGTTCCCGATGAAACACAAATCAGAAGCTTTTGAGAAATTTAGAGAATATAAACATGAAGTCGAGAACCAAACTGGGAAAAGTATTAAAATCCTTCGATCTGATCGAGGAAGTGAATACTTGAGCAATGAACTCCTGGACTTCTTAAAGAAGAATTGGATTCTCTCTCAGCTAACTCCTCCATATACACCACAGCACAACGGTGTATCAGAACGGAGGAACCGCACCCTATTTGATATGGTGCGCTCTATAATGAGCATAGCTGAGTTACCTATTTCCTTTTGGGGGTATGCACTGGAGACAGCGGCATACCTACTGAATAGGGTTCCTACCAAATCAGTGCCTACCACCCCATATGAGATATGGGAGGGGAAGAGACCATATCTTAATTTTATTAAGATATGGGGTTGCTCGACATATGTAAAAAGACAAAAACCGGACAAACTCGAGGCAAGGTCTGTTTTGTATAAGTTTGTTGGATATCCCAAGCATTCACGATGGTATAACTTCTACGACAGTGAGGAACAAAGGGTGTTTGTTGCTCAACACGCCACCTTTTTAGAATATGAATTTCTTGCAAAAGATATTAGTGGCTCTGAGGTAGAACTAGAAGAGGTTCCAGCTGTACAAATGTAACACTTTAGAATGTGTTTAGTGGCTAATTATATTTCAATAAGTGATTTTTTAATAAAAAGTTTACCAAATTGATTTTCAAATATTTTATAAAAATTAATAAATATTTTTCTAGAATTTTCCTAGGCTCGCACAAACTTATGCATGTAAACTAGGGTTAAAATTTGGGTTAAACCATGTTTAGCAACCATGGTAGACTAACCCCCCTTGTTAAGTTAAAATGATTTTAGTTAAGGGTATTTTTTTAAAAAATGAAATGGTATTTAAAATTTTCTTTTGGGTTGACTTGGGAGAGAGAGAGAGAGGGAGTGCACCATGGCAATACCATGCTTGCATTAAATGAGAGAGAGAGGGAGTGCATCATGGCATGAGCCCATGCTTGCATTTAATGAGGCAAGAGAGAGATGAGGGTTGACTCTCTTGTGATATCTTTTCTTTTGTTGCACACTCTCATATTTCTCACTCTCTCACTCACACACACACACAGCTGCAGCCTCTGCATCAGCAGCTGAAGCAACAACAGCTGTAGGCACAGCCCAACAACATACAACAACAACAAGGCAACAGCAGCAGCTGTGCAAGAAGTAGCAGCAACTCCATGTAGCAGCAGCAGCACACGTAGCAGCAGCTGAAGCAGCACCAGCATCAACTCCAGCAGCCTCAGCACAGCAGCAGCAACCCCAGCACAGCAGCCGCAACAAGAGCAGCAACAGAATCAGCTGAAGCAACAGCAACAACATCAGCTTCAGCAGCACAGCAGCAGCTCCAGCAACTGCAGCACCTTCCTCCCCTCCTCTTCTTCTCCTTACCCTGCATCATAGGGTCGAGTGAGGTATAACCTCTGTGCTCCACGTTCTTGTTTGCTAGAATTGTGTGTTGGTTTAGCTTAATTAGTGTTTAAATTGATTATTAGTGCCAGATTTGTGTTTAAGGAGGTGATTAAGCTAATTTATAGTTGTTATTGCTTAATCAACTCTATTAGGCGCTATTTATTCTGCTTTAGCCTAGTAGTGTCACTAGATTTAGCTATATAGCCTTAAGACACTAAACTGAAACTTTAAAATACGGTTTTGAAACACATCTTAGGATATTGGGATCTGCTACATTTCTGATCCTTTCCTAGCTTAGCAAACAACTTCAGATTAGTGTGCAGGTTTTTTTTGGAGTTTTGTGTATGGACCCGAGCCCATCCCACCGGAGGATGACCGGCGACCTCCTCTTACCGGTCCGGCAACGCCGACCCCCCTGCCCTTTATGGTATAGTGTCGTTCAGTGTAGTGTCTGTGTGTGTTTTGCTGTGTTTGGTATTGTTTGTTTTTTGGGTTCTTGCCTTGGACAAAATCTGGGTTGTTTAGCCAAGTTATTGTGTTTTGTGGACTTTGATGTTAACCTTGGTGGTTTGGTTGGAAAACAGGGTGTTCAGAGTGTTTCTGGTTAGACTAGCCCTTTTGTATGCAGTTAGTATCGCAGGATTTCTCTAAATTCACCTAGTTCCACAAAATACCCTATTGTTGCACACTTGATGTTTAAACTAAACCTTTAATGATATATGAGATCTGTTGTTATTAGGGTAACCTTTTTAGTAATCAAACATATACACTAGGCTGTGAATGATGTTAGGATCCTAGGGTAGAGACCTGAGCACACTCCACCGGAATTGGGCCGGTACCACCCCCCCTTGCCGCCGGCCATGTTGTGGAGGAATGCTTTGAATTTTGGCTAGATAGGTGTCTGTAGGTATTGTGATGTATTTGGTCCTGTTTGATTTACTTGTTTTTGCTCCAGATTAAATCTGGGACCGTTTACCTATTTTTAGCGTATCGGGACTTGAGCGACACGTACGATACGTGTCGAGTTAGTTTGCTTTGTGTCGCAGCGTGTCGCTGTGTGCCACCGCGTGTCGCATTGGGTTTTGCCGTATGCACACACGTAACGTATACACGCGCGTTTAGTTCGCGACGCGAGTTTCTCGTTTGATTGCGATATCGCGTATTTGCAAGATATTTGCTTATATATGGATTCATTGTGTAAATTCCAGGTTCGCAAGCGGGTACGTCAGACGACATAAGGAAAGGGAAGCAGGTTGTTGGCTATACTTAGCACACGACCAGGTGAGTAGATTTAATATCTACGGGGAAATCGCCCGTATGGCGTTAAGCGTCAGGGCGTAATAGTATATTTAGTCATTTGTGTTCATATAGATATACTAGTAGCAAACTCTCTTATTACATATAGAACTGGTAGTATAGAACACTGCATTGTCACTAACGGTTCAAACTGCACGAGCACTATTTATATGCTACACTCACAACGTTAGTGATTGCCATGACACTCACATTATAGGATTGCTATGAATCATATATCGTTTTGATTCCGCTTTATTGATGCTTGTGATGATTTGCCGCATATTGGCATATGTTTACACTCATACCATGCACACTATTGTAAGTACAAGTTACCTGTCCCCGGTTCTTTGCGGTTGCGGAAATGGTGAAAAACGAATTTTCTTTGGTGGTAACATGAACTCAAAATACGGATCTTTGTTAAACAACTATCTAACAACCTAACTAGGAGTTTTACCTACTCGGTTAGGGGGTTATACCTTA
The DNA here is from genome assembly GCA_030015575.1 of Agapanthus africanus. Taxonomy (NCBI): domain Eukaryota; kingdom Viridiplantae; phylum Streptophyta; class Magnoliopsida; order Asparagales; family Amaryllidaceae; genus Agapanthus; species Agapanthus africanus. The sequence goes on along the minus strand of JASDDO010000012.1, from coordinate 296,003,854 downwards.
ACTTGAACTCCTTCTCTTCGACTCCTTGTGGTGGTCGGATGACTCTCTCCTCGTCGTCTCCTTGTGCCAAAGATGGATCCACCTGAAAGCTTCTACCTTTGGCTCCAACCTCAATCTAGAGGAAACTAGAACACTTGGTTTTCTAGACCTTGTATACTAGGATGAGTAGAGAAGTGTTTTGGGTTTTATCTCTAAGGAAATGGTTCTCAACTCATGAGAGGGAGTTTCCTTAAGCTAGAGAGAGAGCAAGAGGAAGAGGGAGAGCTTGAGGATGAGAGAGAATGAGAATGATAGAATGAGTAAGACTTTTTTTCCACCCTTGCTCTCATAATCCAAAATAATCATAACAAATAATAATAATTGAGTATTATGTGATGGTTGTTATCATATCAAATGGCAATATCATTTCATGCATTAAATGCAATTTGTGAACAAACAAGCAAGCAAAGATCAATGCCAATAAATGATAGCTATTGTCATGATGATGTTCAACAAGTCCAACCTAGTCAACCGGTCAACTAAGTCAACAAGTCAACAAAGTCAACCTTTCAACCCAACCGTGGCACAATAATACTTAATTAATATTATCATTAATCATATTTCTTATTATCATTAGGGTTTAGCAAAAGTCAACAGTCAACAACCCTAATGAGAATCCTCTGCCTCTGTCTCTGTCAACCGTGCATACACACCCGCATCCGCGTTCCGAGGAACACGAATACAAACGAGATAAAACCAATCCCAAAATGTACAATAGGATCTGGCTTAAACCAAAGCAGACTAGTGATAACTGCCAGAACACTAAACGTGCACAAGTGCACGGATGTAACTGAACCATGTCGCAAAACCATGCGACCTCTACTCTTTTGCCTAAAGGCGAATAGCTCTCTGTGTGGGACTCTAAAGACTCGACACTACGCTGGCAGTGGGTTTAACCACAGACCACAAGCGGCACTAGCTGTGTGTAACGACCCCCAGGTAGATGCCGATAAGAAGACGGATGAGGTGAAACCCATCTGAACTCCTACTGAGCCTGAATGTGACAGTCTCCGTACAGTCCGGTCTGTTCGTCTGAGAATATCGCATGGCGGGCCTAGGGGGCGGTAAAGGTCAATCCCCTAATAGCGGTACAAGTCGTATCAGAGTGTATCCCAGAACACCCTGAGATAACAATGGAAACCTACCAGTATATCTCGCTTGCCCTGGCCAGGGACTTTGTGTAATGGCTCTCCTAGATACAGCGCGATATCAACCCCCAATACCGGAAGAGACGAATCCTGTCTAACCGTCACTGCCTCCAAGTGCTTCGGGACTGCACCGAACTACTACATGTTTGCACGACTCTTTTGAGCCGTGGTAGGGTAGTAATCAAAGTACAGTGGGAACACATTCGCGGCGAAATGACAGTGTCAAGCCAGCGGACTAAGCTGTACTCATGTCACCTGGGAACTTATACATGACGATAGGTATAGTACCAACCAACAGTTCCCGACGAGTCCTGTCCAGTGTAGTCGTATCCTAACGAGAACCCGCATACTATCTCAAGTACGACGTACTGACGGCTGTGGGACAGACCGTCTCCCTTGCTAGGATGAGAAGCGCATACACTAGTCTACTCTGGAATATCGATGCCCTGTCTCGATAGTCCTACGACTAGGGACCTGTATAAGGATGTGCTTGTGGATTACCCAGCCCCCACGAGTGTGACTTCTATCACAACGCTGGTAATCAAGCAAAGATCCTAAGGGCTCCACTAATGTGTGTAGGTGATATACTAAAAGAAACACATGTACACATTAAAATAGAAACAAACCAAGTAGCATACTACTATTTTGAGCAAGATTGTTTATACAACAGTGAATATCCCAAGCTTCCATTAAGTAATATACAAACTAGTATGATACTGTAATGGCATCTAGGACATATAAACTAACAATCTCCCACTTGCACTAAGGCCATGTACCGGCATATCGAAGACCTATCATCTCGATCAGCCGCTCGAACTGAGTCTGGGATAAGGCCTTCATGAATGGATCAACAGTGTTATCTTCCGTAGCAACTCTCCGACCCACGATCTCCTGGCGACCCACGATCTCCCTGATCAGGTGATACCGCCTCAAGATGTGTCTGGACTTCTGATGGGACCTGGGTTCCTTCGCTAAAGCTATAGCCCCGTTGTTGTCGCAATACAGAGGTATTGGATCAACAATGGACGGAACCACCTGAAGTTCTGTCAAGAACTTACTTATTCAGACGGCTTTTTTTGCGGCATCTGCAGCAGCGATATATTCCGCTTCCATCGTCGAGTCAGCAACGGTTTCCTGTTTGGAACTCTTCCAACACACGACCCCTCCATTGAGGGTAAAGACATTACCCGACATGGACTTGGAATCATCCTTGTCACTCTGGAAGCTGGAGTCAGCGAAGGCCTCGATCTGGAGGCCTTTTCCGCCATACACCAAAAACATCTCCTTAGTCCTTCTCAGGTACTTGAGAATGTTCTTTACCGCTATCCAGTGCTTCTCCCCAGGGTTTGACTGATACCGTCTTACCACACTTAGTGCATAAGCTATATCTGGTCAGGTACAAAACATCGCATACATTATAGAGCCTACCGCAGAAGCGTAGGGTATAATAGACATGCGATCCCTTTCCAAATCAGTCTTGGGAGACATCTTTTTAGAGAGGGTGATCCCGTGACAAGCCGGTAGATTACCGCGCTTGGAATCTTCCAGACTGAATCTTTTCAGTATGGTGTCGATGTATCTGGACTGTGAAAGTCCTAATATCCTCTTGGATCTGTCACGATAGATCCAGATCCTCAGAATGTAAGAGGCATCACCCAGGTCTTTCATGGAGAACCTGTGTGACAAGAACCCTTTGACAGATTGTAGCATAGGAATGTCATTTCCTATTAAGAGAATGTCATCCACGTATAAAACGAGGAATATGACAGTTCTTGCTACAAATCTACTATAGATGCATGGTTCATCTGGATTTTTGATAAAGCCAAATTCTTTGACCGTCTCATCAAAACAGATGTTCCAACTCCGCGATGCCTGCTTTAGTCCATAGATGGACTTAAGCAACATGCTGTTAGTGTATATGCCCTAGAGGCCATTACTGTATCTTACTAGTTTGTATATTACTCAATGGAAGCTTGGGATATTCATTTTGTGTAGACAATCTTGCTCAAAATAGTAGTATGCTACTTGGTTTGTTTCTACTTTAATGTGTACATGTATTTCTTTTAGTACATCACCTATACAGATTAGTGTAGCCATTAGGATCTTTGCTTGATTACCAGCGTTGTGATGGCGGTCACACTCATGGGGGCTGGGTAATCCACAAGCACATCCTTATGCAGGTCCATAGTCGTAGGACTATCGAGACAGGGCATCGATACTCCGGAGTAGATTAGCGTATGCGCTTCTTATCCCAGCAGGGGAGACGGTCTGTCCCACAGCCGTCAGTACGTCGTACTTGAGATAGTATGCGGGTGCTCGTTAGGTTACGAGTACACTGAACATGACTCTTCGGGAACTGTTGGTTGGTACTATAACTATCGTCAGTTATCAGTTCCCAGGTGACATAAGTACAGCTTAGTCCGCAGACTTGACACTGTCACTTCGCCTCGAGTGTGTTCCCACTGTACTTAGATTACTACCCTACCACGGCTCAAAGGAGTCGTGCAAACAGGTAGTAATTGGGTGCAGTCCCAAAGCACTTGGAGGCAGTGATGGTTAGACAGGATTCGTCTCTCCCGGTATTGGGGGTTGATATCGCGCTGTGTCTAGAAGAGCCATTACACAAAGTCCCTGGCCAGGGCAAGCGAGATATACTGGTAGGTTTCTATTGTTATCTCAGGGTGTTCGTGGCTACACTCCGACACGACTTGTACAGCTATTAAGGGACTGACGTTTACCGCCCCCTAGGCCCGCCATGCGATATTCTCAGACAAACAGACCGGACTGAACGCAGATTGTCACATTCAGGCTCAGTAGTAGTTCATATGGGTTTCACCTCATCCGGCTTCTTATCGACATCTACCTGGGGGCCGTTACGCACAGCTAGTGCCGCTTGCGGTCTATGGTTAAACCCACTGCCAGCGTAGTGTCGAGTCTTTATAGTCCCACACAGAGAGCTATTCGCCTTTAGGCAAAAGAGTAGAGGTCATATGGTTTTGCAACAGGGTTCGGTCACATCCGTGCACTAGTGCACGTTTAGTGTCCGGGCAGTTATCACTAGAGGGCTTTGGTTTAAGCCAGGTCCTAGTGTACGTTTTGGGATTGGTTTTATCCCGTTTGTATTCGTGTTCCTCAGAACGCGGATGCGGGTGTGTATGCACGGTTGACAGTGACAGAGGCAGAGGATTCTCATTAGGGTTGTTGACTGTTGACTTTTGCTAAACCCTAATGAGAATTAGAAATATGATTAATGATAATATTAATTAAGTATTTTTGTGCCATGGTTGGGTTGAAAGGTTGACTTTGTTGACTTGTTGACTTAGTTAACCGGTTGACTAGGTTGGACTTGTTGACCATCATCAGGACAATGGCTATCATTTCTATGCATTGACCTTGGCTTGCTTGTTTGTTCACAAATTGAATTTAACGCATGAAATGATATTTCCATTTGATATGATAATAACCATCACATAATACTCAATTTTTATTATGAGTTATGATTATTTTGGATTATGAGAGCAAGGGAGAGAAAAGTCTTGCTCATTCTATCATTCTCATTCTCTCTCATCCTCAAGCTCTCCCTCATCCTCTTGCTCTCTAGTTCATTGTTCTATTGTCTCATGTGTTGAGAAGCAAGAACCATAGAGATAAAACCCAAAACACTTCTCTACACATCCTAGTATACAAGGTCTAGCAAACCAAGTGTTCTAGTTTCCTCAAGATTGAGGTTGAAGCCAAAGGTAGAAGCTTTCAGATGGATCCATCTTCGGCATAAAGAGACGACGAGGAGAGAACCATCCGACCACCAAAAGTAGTCCAAGAGAAGGAGTTCAAGTTAAGGTATAACCCCCTAACCGAGTAGGTAAAACTCCTAGTTAGGTTGTTAGATAGTTGTTTAACAAATATCCGTATTTTGAGTCCATGTTACCACCTAAAGAAAAATCGTTTTTCATCATTTCCGCAACCCCAAAGAACCGAGGACGGGTAACGTGGACTTACAGTGCTATCAGAGCCTAGTTAAACACTATCTAACAAGTTTGCAAAGTAACTAGAAGTTCGATCGGAGAAAAAGTCACGAAACATGCCCGGAATTCAAACTTTCTGTCGATTTTTAAACCGCTGTAAAAATTATTTGACATGTACCAAAAATTGGCTTAGGGTTTTTATTGAACAGTGCAGAAAAACGATCGACTGAACCGACCAACTCACCGCAGAAACGCGGCAAGAAGAGCTTCTTGCCGCGGATCCGCGACCGAGTTGAGTCGGCCGTGGATCGGTTTTGCTGCAGTGTATTTCTGGGGGTGTTTTGGGATTTTTGGAATATGATTTTTCTGCCCAGATTATCCAGAAAGCAAAATTTGTTTTTTGGGTTTAAAAAGCCGTATTTTGATCGAACTTATAAAGACTTAAGCTAACGGGTTATATCTGTGATGTGATATATGTATTGAACGTCTGCTAATCGCTATACGTCGATTAGTGGGGGTTATACGTTTCTGTGATCTGTAATGTTGATGGTATGTGTATATGAATTCATTGGATTGTCGAGGATGAATAGCCGGGGGGTTGTGAGATGAGAGTTTTCTTTTTCTTTCAATTCATGTAATTTGTAATTGATGTAATACTATTTATATGGCCGTACAACCGGGATAGGGTTGTAGCCGTCATTGTATAATTTCTTTTACTGTTTTTGCTCCTAGGATAGACCCAAGGTAGGGTGCACAAACTACCGGGTATCAAGAAGCGCCGAGTGGCCTACTCACGGTGTTGAGGGAGGTTGCTTCGCTTCGGGTACTTGGCGGGTAGTTTGCCGCACCCGTAGGGGTCTAGGGTGGGGTCTTGGCTATTCATCGCGACCGTGTAATCCGCTGTTCGTTACAGGCTCGTACGGAATGCGGATTCCTAGTATATCCAATGCGTTCATCTGTGATCTGGAATGGCTATCATTGCATGTGACGAATGTGTATATATATATATGATATCTATTTAGGAGTTGCGTATGTTTTGCATCCGCGCTAGTCCAGCCCCCGCTCAGTCGTTAGTTAAGTAACCTAACGGGTAATGACGGGGCCCCTTGGCGAATGCGGATGGCATAAGCGTACGTCATATTTTCGTTGTTTTCTGCAATGGTAGGATTAAATGATGGGACGCATTAAATTAATGCAAGAAAATAAATCAAAGTTGAGTCGTTGGAACACTTTCAAAACCACTCGGTTTCTTTTCAAAAACAAATTTTAAACGCGGAGCCTAAGCCACACCTTTTAAAAGCTATCTCGTTCCATCAATTATATCAAGTTCATTACGTTCACGGTTTCGCCAAAACCATTCGTAGCCCTCCGTCGTTTCACATGGATAATCAATAGTATTCAAGCTATGTTTGTTGGCCAAAGTCAAGGCATAGTGATTGGTAGCTATTAGGTATTCATGTGCATCATAGATAGATGTGTTGATTTGGGACATTCGTACTGCCTTGTTGGCCAAAGTCAAGGGTAGGTACGGGTGGGTTCAAATTAACCTGGAGAATGACGGGTAGAACTTGACATGTGACTTATGATTTGTTGGCCAAAGTCAAGGTCATAAGAGCATGGGGCAAAAATTCACATCGGGAGTTTCAAAAGAAACTGAAACTTGCTAGAGTTGCATACCATTTGGAGTGTGATGATTCTGGTAGGATTCCTTCAGTTTTGTCACGCAATGAAATTTGGATCCCGATCCTACTTTGAGTATATGCTACTCCTCGGGAAATTTCTCACTTAATGATCAATGCTATAAACCAAGTAGGTGTCTAGAAAGGTGTTAGCGGGGCTACGCCCACAGGGAAAAGAGGTTATTTAATTAAGGAACATCGCGAAAGCGTTGGAAAACCTCCCTCGAAGTACCAACACTGGCCTGGCTGAACGGTTAAGCAAGTATTGTACGGTGAGATTGATCCCGACAAATTCTTCCTTTTTGGTTTGAGGAGGGATTCGAGAGACAGTGGGAGCCATCCTGTTTAGACAAATTAAAAACCACTCTAAACTTGCAAGAGCATCATGCTAAAGTGTTTCTTCTCTCTCTCGTAATTGCAGCGACCAAACATCATGACTGGACTTAAGTTACTACTAGATAAAAACATACTGACAGGGACAAACTACAAAGATTGGCTCAGGAATGTCAAAATGGCAATCACTTATGACAAGTTCGGGTATCTCCTTACCACCAAAGCTCCACCTGTCCCAGGTCCCAAAACCAGCGTCGCGGATAAGGAAATCCGTAAGACCTGGGAAATCGACTGCGCGAAGGCCAAGTGCCCGTGCTTGTCTCTATGGATAATGAACATCAGAGGAGGCATGAGAATATGGACCTTTAATCCATATTTCTCCATACAAAAGAACTGTATGGAGAGCAATCCCGTATCGCCAGATACGAAGTCTCGAAAAAGCTGTTTTCGGCGAGATTGGCCGTCGGATCATCGGTAGCGGAACACGTGCTTAAGATGGTTGGCTTCATTGAGGAGCTCGTGGACCTTAGGACCACGTTAGAGAACGAGCTCTACATGGACTTGATTCTCCAGTCCCTTCCTTCCACTTACGCCCAATTTATCCTGAACTTCAACTTGCAAGAAAAAGAAGTTGAACTTTCAGAACTCCTCAACATGCTGAGGAGAGCAGAGGGCACCCTACAGAAAGGTAGGGAAACATCCACTTTGTTTGTAGGGGGATCTTCCTCTTCTAGGTCCAAGGCGAAAGCCAAGGGAAAGAAGAAGAAAGCCCCCGCCAAACTAAGGGGCGGTGTTAGTAAAGTGGATACGAAGGGAAAGACAAAGGCAACAAAGGTAGCGGGAAAGCTTGTGGGAAAGGAAGAATGCTTTTACTGTCACAAGAGTAGACACTGGAAAAAGGATTGCAGGGCTTGGAAGGACAGAAACCAAGATCTGAAGCAAGTTGCGACTTCAGCTTCAGGTATGTATGTTATTGAAAACTGTCTATCAATAAACTCTACATCATGGGTATTGGATACCGGATCAGGATCTCATATCTGTAATTCTTTAAAGGCACTTAGAAGGCGCAGGGTTTTGAAGGCAGGTGATATGACCCTCAGAGTTGCAAACGGAGCTGGCATGGATGCTGAGTCCATGGTGGACTATCACCTGGGAATGTCAGATGGATATGTTTTGGTTTTGCGTGATTGTTATTTTGTACCCAATGCAACCTGTAATAACATATCTGTATCATTATTATCTAAATAAGTTTATGAATTTGCATTTGTAAGTAATGTTGTGAACATTCACCTTAATCAAGTATTGATTGGGTCAGGTACATTAAGCAATGGTATATACGTATTAAACCAACCACAGATTTTCAATGTCCAGAATACACACAAAAGAAAGTCTCCGGAAACAAATCAGGCTTTCTTATGGCAATGTAGACTGGGCCACATCAATGAGAGAAGGTTGACGAAGTTACATACAGAAGGATATTTGGATTCGTTCGAATATCAATCATCTGCAACTTGTCAATCCCGTCTCAAAGGAAAGATGACAAAGACTCCGTTCACTGGACACGGAGTAAGAGCGAGCGAGCTCTTGGGACTCGTACACAGCGACGTGTGCAGTCCAATGTCTACACATGCGCAAAGCGGTTATTCTTACTTCATTACTTTTACGGATGACTTTTCAAGGTACGGATATATCTTCTTAATGAAACATAAATCCGAAGCCTTTGGAAAATTCCAGGAATATAAGAATGAAGTAGAAAAACAAACCGGCAAAAGTATCAAGAAACTGAGATCTGATCAAGGTGGTGAATACTTGAGTGTCGAGTTCCTGGATTACCTAAAAGAGAATGGAATTCTCTCTCAGCTTACTCCTCCATAAACTCCGCAACATAACGGTGTATCGGAGAGACGGAACCAGACCGTATTAGATAGGGTACGTTCCATGATGAGTAACGCTGAGTTACCGTGATCATTCTGGAGATATGCACTAGAATCAGCTGCATATCTTTTGAACCTAGTTCCAACTAAGACTGTGCCTACCACACCATATCAGATGTGGTGTAGGAAGAAACCCTATCTTAAGAATATTAAGACATGTGGATGTCCAGCTTTTTTCAAAAAGCAGCATGCGGACAAACTCGAGGCACGCTCAGTACAGTGCAAGTTTGTGGGATATCCAAAGAACTACAAGGGATATTTCTTCTATTGCGAAGAGGAATCAAAGGTTTTTGTTTCTCGTCATGCCCACTTCTTGGAAACTGAGTTTTTGGAAAATCAGATAAGTCGGAGCACAATAGAACTGGAAGAAATTCCAGAACCACGAGCTATTATTGAAAGCTTAGTAGAACCATAGGGTTCGAAAGATCAGGACATTCCTGCGCCGCTCCGCAGGAGTAGTAGGCAGTCTCATCCACCCGAGAGATACTACGGTTTTCTCATAGACGGGGATAGAGAGAATTGCATCATTGATAGTGATGAGCCGACTAGCTTCCAGCAGGCCATTCAGAGCGTTGTCTCGGTAAAATGGCTGGATGCAATGCGGACCGAAATGGAGTCCATGTACACCAACAAAGTATGGACGTTGGACATTTCTCCAGATGGGGTAAAACCCGTAGGATGCAAGTGGATCTTCAAAAGGAAGATTGGTGTAGATGGACAGGTTGAGACCTATAAGGCTAGACTTGTTGCAAAGGGTTTTCGTCAAAGACCTGGTTTGGACTATGACGAAACCTTTTCTCCAGTGGCTATGCTGATATATATTCGGATCCTTCTTGCCATTGCCGCCTTCCACGATTATGAGATTTGGCAGATGGACGTAAAGACCGCTTTTCTAAATGGAAATTTAGAGGAGTGTGTCTATATGGACCAGCCAGAGGGTTTCATTCAGAGTGGGAGCAGCGGAAAGGTGTGCAAGTTGCTTAAGTCCATCTATGGACTAAAGTAGGCATCGCGGAGTTGGAACATCTATTTTGATGAGACAGTCAAAGAATTTGGCTTTATCAAAAATCCAGATGAACCATGCATCTATAGTAGATTTGTAGTAAGAATTGTCGTATTCCTCGTTTTATACGTGGCTGACATTCTTTTGATAGGAAATGACATTCCTATGCTACAATCTGTCAAGGGGTTCTTGTCACACAGGTTCTCCATGAAAGACCTGGGTGATGCCACTTACATTCTGGGGATTCGGATCTTTCGTGACAGATCCAAGAAGATATTAGGACTTTCACAGTCCAGGTACATCGACACCATACTGAAAAGATTCAGTATGGAAGATTCCAAGCGCGGTAATCTACCGGCTTGTCATGGGATTACCCTCTCCAAAGAGATGTCTCCCAAGACTGATTTGGAAAGGGATCGCATGTCTATTATACCCTACGCTTCTGCGTTAGGCTCTATAATGTATGTGATGTTGTGTACCAGACCAGATGTAGCTTATGCACTGAGTGTGGTAAGCCGGTATCAGTCAAACCCTGTGGATAAGTACTGGATAGCGGTAAAGAACATTCTCAAGTACTTGAGATGGACTAAGGAGATGTTCTTGGTGTATGGAGGAAAAGACCTCCAGATTGAGGCCTTTGCTGACTCTAGCTTCCAGAGTGACAAGGATGATTCCAAGTCCATGTCGGGTTATGTCTTTACCCTCAATGGAGGGGCAGTGTGTTGGAAGAGTTCCAAACAGGAAACCGTTGCTGACTCGACGATGGAAGCGGAATATATCGCTGCTGCAGATGCCGCAAAAGAATTCGTCTGGATAAGGAAGTTCTTGACAGAACTTCAGGTGGTTCCGTCCATTGTTGATCCAATACCTCTGTATTGCGACAACAACGGGGATATAGCTTTAGCGAAGGAACCCAGGTCCCATCAGAAGTCCAGACACATCTTGAGGCGGTATCACCTGATCAGGGAGATCGTGGGTCGCCAGGAGATCAAGGTTCGGAGAGTTACTACGGAGGATAACACTGCCGATCCACTCACGAAGGCCTTACCCCTGACTCAGTTCGAGCGGCTGATCGAGATGATAGGTCTTCGATATGCCAGTACATGGCCTTATTGCAAATGGGAGATTGTTAGTGTATATGCCCTAGAGGCCATTACTGTATCATACTAGTTTGTATATTACTTAATGGATGCTTGGGATATTCACCTTGTATAGACAATCTTGCTCAAAATAGTAGTATGCTACTTGTTTCGTTTCTACTTTAATGTGTACATGTGTTTCTTTTATTACATCACCTATACACATTAGTGGTGCCCTTAGGATCTTTGCTTGATTACCAGCGTTGTAATGGTAGTCACATCGTGGGGGCTGGGTAATCCACAAGCACATCTTTATACAGGTCCCTAGTCGTAGGACTATCGAGACAGGGCATCGATACTCCGGAGTAGACTAGCGTATGCGCTTCTCATCCCAGCAGGGGAGACGGTCTGTCCCACAGCCGTCAGTACGTCGTACTTGAGATAGTATGCGGGTGCTCGTTAGGTTACGAGTACACTGGACAGAACTCGTTGGGAACTGTTGGTTGGTACTATACCTATCGTCAGTTATCAGTTCCCAGCTGACATGAGTAGAGCTTAGTCCGCAGACTTGACACTGTCACTTCGCCTCGAGTGTGTTCCCACTGTACTTAGATTACTACCCTACCACGGCTCAAAGGAGTCGTGCAAACAGATAGTAGTTAGGTGCAGTCCCGAAGCACTTGGAGGCAGTGACGGTTAGACAGGATTCGTCTCTCCCGGTATTGAGGGTTGATATCGCGCTGTGTCTAGGAGAGCCATTACATAAAGTCCCTGGCCAGGGAAAGCGAGATATACTTTTTAGAAAAGATGCAAAGAGAAGATTTAGATAAATGTGCAAACCGGATTAAAATAACATTAAAAATGGGAAAAATTCAAATTGGACCAAAGCGTCACATATACTCCCAAAGTGTGCCACTAGCTTTATTTTATCAAAACTAGGTGCTGGCAAATCGATATGGCCGTTTGATCACAATCGGTATAAAACTGAAAATACCGACGAATTTCACCCAAAAACAGAAACAAACACAAAACGATTTCTAGAACGTTACAGTTACATACAGAAGGATATTTGGATCCGTTCGAATATCAATCATATGCAACCCCCAATACCGGGAGAGACGAATCCTGTCAAACCGTCACTGCCTCCAAGTGCTTCGGGACTGCACCCAACTTCTACCTGTTTGCATGACTCCTTTGAGCCGTGGTAGGGTAGTAATCAAAGAACAGTGGGAACTCACTCGAGGCGAAGTGACAGTGTCAAGTCAGCGGACTAAGCTGTACTCATGTCACCTGGGAACTGATAACTGACGATAGGTATAGTACCAACCAACAGTTCCCGACGAGTCCTGTCCAGTGTACTCGTAACCTGACGAGCACCCGCATACTATCTCAAGTACGACGTACTGACGGCTGTGGGACAGACCGTCTCCCATGCTGGGATGAGAAGCGCATACGCTAGTCTAATCCGGAGTATTGATGCCTTATCTCGATAGTCCTATGACTAGGGACCTGTATAAGGATGTGCTTGTGGATTACCCAGCCCCGACGAGTGTGACTGCCATCACAACGCTGGTAATCAAGCAAAGATCCTAAGGGCTCCACTAATGTGTATAGGTGATATACTAAAAGAAACACATGTACAAATTAAAGTAGAAACAAACCAAGTAGCATACTACTATTTTGAGCAAGATTGTCTTTACAACTGTGAATATCCCAAGCTTCCATTAAGTAATATACAAACTAGTATGATACAGTAATGGCCTCTAGGGCATATACACTAACAACTGTATACTCACTTTTGTGCGTACCTTCATTGATATATCACTACCTGTGCACATATACCCTTTATACTCATCTTAGTGCATACATATCCTGATATATTTACCCTTGTGCCCATATATATCATATATCCATACTTGGTGACATATACATCACATATCCATACTTGGGTACATATACATCATACATATCCATACTTGGGCACATATACATCATATGTCCAAATTAGTGCACATGGACATTGCTACAGTCACATTGCGTACTTATCCTTTCGCACATCCATACCTATATGCATATACATATGTTACATACATGGATGATATTGACAAGATTTAAAAACTAAGGGACCGCATGTGATATTTTCAAAACTGGATCTTTTAAAAGAGCGGTTTTCCCTTTCTTTTCTTCTTGGTGTCATACGACACATTGCATGGATTTACGCATTGAGTTTTGGATTTCGTATGATTTCTGGATTTGAGAACCGTGGTATGATTTTAAGAAAATACGTACTATTTTAAAAACCCGGTTTCTCTTGATATGATATTTCAGTGCGTCCACCATGAGTTTTCTCGGTTCCAGAGAGCTTGTGTGAGTATACCCGATTCGAGGAGTGGTAGGCACCGATTGCGGGTACATGGTGGACCCGGTATGGTACCCCGAGGCAAGAAGACTTGTGTTGTTAGACGGTGAGACCGGCTGAGCGACTACTACCTACAGGTGATTGGTTAGACCTGGAGATTATCCGTAGGATACCGACCAGAGTCGATAGATGGATACGGGACGACGCGTACTGCCGGGGCCGAAGGCCAATTCCGTAGACGGAACCCGTGGGCAGATCCGATGGACGGATGCCCCATACTGGAGGATTTGCGTGTCGATGCTGGACACAACTGATTTTATGATATTTCGAGTGCTGATGTTGGGCACTCACGATTCTATAAGATTCACAAGATTTGAGGGCCGATGAGGATGACGGTGCCTGGGTTTTACTGGGATTGGGTGTATTGATGGACACCAGTTATTTTCCATGTTGATATTCCGTGTAGATATTATTTCTTCCCATGCTCAGCATTTAGTATTTGACATCTCATCCTGTATCTATTGTACTTGATAGAGTACACATGCTTGCACGATCATTGCATACCCAGCTCATTCTATATAGGGTTGTTAGATTTCATTGTCAGACATGATTATCGTATACCTTGCTCATCATATGGAGAGACTATTAGATCACACTTGTTGCATGATTTGAGCACCCAGTTCATCATATAGATGTTATTTGTTGGCATAGGTTAGAGTATCGCAGCACGTGCATACTCGCGATTACCTTTATATGTTATCTACTATTCACGAGTTGGCAACTCACCCCCGTTGTGCCACAGTGCTTGCAGGTTGCCCTTTGGAGTAGTCGCGGCTGGCTGTTTATCGCATCTTTTGACAAAGATACCACTGCTGTGGCGTGCTAGCCCTTTTGCTATTAGGAGGGTTTTGTGCGGTATCTGTTTACTTTTTCAGTTGTACATTGTTGTATCTAGTATTCTCTATCTACTTTCATGTATTGACTTAGAGACCTGTTGTGAGGACGATGTATATTATTTTGTACTCTGGTGTCGAGCTCGTTGTGAGCCGACTTTATTTATGCAGTCTTATCTTTTATGATATTTTTTTTCATTTTACCGCTCATTATTCGCTACGGCGTCGTATATTATTGTGGTGATTGTTCCGCCGTTGGGCGCGATTCTCCCGTTTGGGATGCTCTATTTATTCCCATGTCATTTTACTTATATCTTGTCTTCTACCCATTTTCGGGTCGAATTTTTATAAAGGAAATGCTGCCAAAATTATTAAAATAATACTTGAACTTTAAAAGAATTTTTACTAAATTGCTTAAGGTTTTCTAAACATTTTACAAATGTTTCTACTAAAATATTTTAACACTCTATATTTAAATGGTTTGATTTCTGGGTTTCGGTTTACTTAGTCGCGCTACGCCTGTAGACGTTACGTGGTTAAGTGCTGGTCACGGGCCGAACTTTGGGTCGTGACAAAGTTGGTATCAGAGCGTAGGTTTTACCTTCGAAGTGTAGGATGACCCTGGTATGATGGAGTAGGTGGCTGAAGCAGAGTGGCGTGTCGTGTGTATGTTCCGCGGCATACTCACGACACGGTACTCCGCCTTAGCGACCTTAGGACCTATTGATTGAAATTCCTTCTTTATTATATATATATTCGTGTGATTCGATTTCCATATCCTCATCGAATCTTACCTGCTTTTTAGCCATTACGCCGCCAAAGACTACGTGGGTGCAGAGAGCGGCTGCGAGAGCCGAGATTCGAGTTGACTCGTCCGAGACGATGACTGATCCGGGTAGTGCACCCATTATACCAGAGCAGACTGTTCCTCCTACGACAGATCAGATCGCTACGGTAGGGGATGGTATGCAGGAGATGCGCCGACGGTAGGATCCTGTATCCAGGAGATGCGCCAGATGATAGGATCGCTAGTTGAGACGCTTCGAGCGCAGCGACCAGAGGTAGCTCCACCCGTCACGGGGACCGCGATGGTACCTACAGTATAGGCCGTTGCCCCTGCAGCTACGAAGGTGATTGCAGTATCTCTATCAGAGTTCATGATGCTGAAGCCTCCGGTCTTCACAGGCACCGATGCAGCCGAGGACCCACAGTCCTTCATTGATAGGATTGCCCGGATATGTCATTCCTTTAGATGCTCAGATGCGAGATGGGTAGAGTTCGCGAGCTTTCGCCTGGAAGGTCTTGCGCAGAAATGGTGCGAATCGGTCGAGAAGGGTAGAGCAGCAGGTCTTCCTCCTATGACCTGGACAGAGTTCTTGACGGTGTTCCTTACCCGCTTCCTTCCCCAGAGTGTTAGGGATGCCCGAGCACGCAGATTTGAGTCCTTACGCCAGATGCTAGAGATGACCATGGCAGAGTACGATGTGCTGTTCACCGAGCTATCAGTTTATGCTCCGTACCTTATGGCTACTGAGGAGATGCGAGTCAAGAGATTTGTCCGATGCTTGTTTACACCACTGTTCCTTTCGATCAGCGCACAACATTACGAGACATTTGCAGCAGCTGTAGACGCCGCCGTATTAGTCAAGGAGCGCCTTGCAGAGACTTCGGTAGTTCCAGGGCCGAAGAGGGTTCGTACTGATACAGCAGCACAGAGACATCCATTCAGACGCCGTGATAGACATCGTACAGGTGGAAGAGACTCGGGGCGAGGTCAGATGTTTAGCTCTTATCCCAGGAAGGTCAGCAGTCATCGCATGGATGATTTGGATGTGGTAGTCTCCATCACCGCGTCAGAGATTGTACCGAGACACGCAGGAGGGAGCCAGCAGTACCGCATGTCACACTTCCACCTTCCCCACCCCACAGGGAGTTGCCTATTGTACCCACAGTTGCTCCGTGTCATACCCACGCACAGAGAGGCCGTGGTCATGAAGGGTTTGTTCCTAGAGGACGAGGTGGCCGAGGCAGAGGACAACCAGCTACCGGCAGAGTACAGCTCGTTGCTAGTAGGGGACCGCCGGTCACAAGTGGAGGACAAGCACGGATTTTCGTGTTGACGCATCAGGACGCGCAGGCGTCCAATGCGGTAGTCTCAGGTACCCTATCAGTATGTTCTGTTGACGCACATGTATTGTTCGATCCCGGATCCACGCACTCGTATGTCTCCACACACTTTGTGCCGAGTTTGGGTAGAGAGTCTGGGTTGCTTGATCAGCGACTGGTTGTGAACACTCTCGTGGGAGAGTCGTTTGTAGCTAGGCACGTGTTCCGATCCTGTGTTGTCCGTATTGGCGAGAGAGTGTTGCCTTTCGACTTGATTCTTCTTGAGATGTTGGACTTCGACATTCTTTTGGGCATGGATTGGTTAGCCACGTGATATACGTCTGTGGACTGCCGCGATAAGATAGTTAGATTTTGTTTTCCCGGCGAGTCGGCTTTTGTTGTGCAGGGGGACCATGGTGCCGCCCCTCACTGATTGATTTCTTCTCTTCGCGCAGGACAGCTTTTGAGGAAGGGATGTCAGGGATTTCTAGCCTATGTTTGCGATACTAGAGCTACAGATGTTCCATTAGACCAGGTTCCGATTGTTCGCGAGTTCCCTGATGTATTCCCTGACGAGCTTCCTGGACTACCGCCTGAGCGCGATGTTGTGTTATGTATTGATTTGATTCCCGGCACAGGGCCTATTTCTATACCGCCTTATCGGATAGCCCCGGCGGTGCTTAGTGAGTTGAAGAGTCAGTTGCATGATTTGCTGGATAAGGGACTTATTCGACCCAGTGTTTTCCTTGGGGTGCTCCGGTCCTGTTTGTCAAGAAGAAGGATGGAAGTTTACGTTTGTGTATCGACTACCGCCAGCTGAACAGGGTGACCGTGCGGAACAGATATCCTTTGCCACGCATCGACGATTTGTTCGACCAGCTTCAGGTGGCAGGATATTTTTCGAGGATCGACTTGCGATCAGGATACCATCAGCTGCGGGTTCGACAAGATGATATACCGAGGACAGCTTTCCGCACGCGCTACGGCCATTATGAGTTTTTGGTGATGTCGTTCGGACTCACCAATGCGCCAGCAGCATTCATGGACTTGATGAACCGTATATTCAGGCCGTACCTTGACTTGTTCATCATCGTATTCATTGACGATATCTTGGTGTATTCTCGGAGCAGAGAGGAGCATGAGCAGCACCTGCGGATCACACTGCAGACTTTGAGGGAGCACCAGCTTTTTGCAAAATTCTCCAAGTGCGCGTTCTGGCTGGACAGCGTAGACTTCTTGGGTCATGTGATTAAACGGGATGGTATATGTGTGGACCCGAGGAAGGTCGAGGCCGTTCAGAGTTGGCCCAGACCAACATCCGTTACTGAGAAACGCAGCTTTCTACGGTTGGCCGGCTACTACAGGCAATTTGTACAGGATTTCTCCCGCATTGCTGCACCTTTGACCGATTTGACCGGGAAGGGAGTTCTGTTCGATTGGACGGAGGAGTGCGAGCACAGTTTCTGCAGCGACGGACTTGTTTGACTACGGCGCCAGTGTTATCATTGCCTTCAGGATCAGGTGGTTTTGTGGTCTATTGTGACGCTTCACGAGTGGGGCTAGGGTGCGTATTGATGCAGCATGATAGGGTGATCGCATATGCTTCACGGCAATTGAAGAAACATGAACAGAACTACCCCACTCACAATTTGGAGATGGCTGCAGTGGTCTTTGCACTTAAGATCTGGCGACATTACCTATACGGCGAGTCATGCCAGATATTTACTGATCACAAGAGCTTAAAGTATATATTTCAACAGCGGGACATGAATCTCCGACAGCGCCGTTGGATGTAGCTAGTAAAGGACTACGATTATGAGATCTTATATCACCCGGGCAAGCCTAATATAGTGGCAGAAGCTTTGAGCAGGAGACCCGAGGGTAGTCTATCTTGTTTGAGCACAGTACAGAGGCAGTCGTCGGCAGATTGGCACACTTTATGCGACAACCGAGTGCAGTTCGAGTTCACGCAGATCGAGGGACAGCTTGCGCATGTTCGTGCATGCCCACAGTTGCTTGACCGTATACATGAAGCACAGTACAGCGATGACCGTTGTTCAGAGATCATGGCACATATTGGACATGGCAGATTCTCCGAGCTCGTGATCGATGATCAGGGGATATTACGATTTGGGTCTAGACTGTGCGTACCAGATGCTTAGGGACTGCGGCGCGATATTCTTGAGGAGGCATATCGATCGTTTTATAGTGTCCATCCCGGTTGCACCAAGATGTACCATGACATGAGAGAGGTCTACTGGTGGGACGGAATGAAAAGGGACATCGCAAACTTCGTGTCGAGATGCCTGACTTGTCAGCAAGTTAAGGCCGAGCACCAGAGGCCAGCGGGAGAGCTACAGCCGTTACCCATTCGGGAATGGAAATGGGATCAGATTTCGATGGATTTCGTTGTGGGTCTACCCAGGACTAGGCGAGGGTATGACTCCATTTGGGTGATCGTGGATCGTTTAACGAAAGCGGCTTACTTCCTGCCAGTGAAGACGACTTTCGGATTTTCTCAGTACGCCCAGATTTACATCGACGAGATTGTACGACTGCATGGGGTCCCGACATGTATCGTGTCCGACCGAGGCACCCAGTTTACCAGCCGACTATGGCAGAGGCTTCAGGAGGCCTTGGGCACCCGCTTGAGTTTCAGCACAGCAATTCATCCGCAGACCGACCGTCAGTCAGAGCGGACTATTCAGACTCTCGAGGACATGCTCCGAGTGTGCGTTTTAGACTTTGGTGGTAGCTGGGATCATCATTTACCCTTGGTAGAGTTCTTCTACAACAATAGTTTCTAGGATACTATTCAGATGGTACATTTCTAGGCTTTGTATGGGAGGAGTTGTAGATCGCCTATCTGTTGGACAGAGCTCAGTGAGAGCAGTATTTTGGGGCCACAGATCGTACAGGAGGCGACCGAGAAGATACAGCTGATTTGAGACAGGATAAGGACAGCTCAGAGCAGGCAGAAATCGTATACTAACAGACGCCGCCGCAGTTTAGAGTTCGCAGTTGGCGATCACGTTTTTCTGAGGGTCTCTCCAATGAAGGGACTGATAAGGTTTGGATGGAAGGGGATGCTTAGCCCCAGATTCATAGGTCCTTTCGAGATCCTCGAGCGTGTGGGCGGAGTAGTATATCGTGTGGCCACCCGACTTCCCAGATGTTCACCCCGTATTCCACGTGTCGATGCTTCGTAGATACCTACATGACCATTCGCACATGATTCTGTAGGTTTACTAGGCACTCTAATAAGGTTCTACAAGGCATCAACCATTCCCGTATAAAATTTTAGCCGTGCCGAATAACCCTAAGCAAGATCTTTGCTAGATAATTAGGGTTTCACATGCAAGTAAATAACAATTATCACTAAGTGAATACGAAATACAACCTTTGTAGATCGGTCCTTCACTTCTAAAGCTCCTTGTTGTAGTCCCTTCGCTGCGATCATCGAACTCCCGGACTCTCGAACGGCTCCATGAGAGGATTGCAACGGTATAGCTTGAAGTCTTCGAGGCCGAAGATGATCTACGTCGAGGGAATACGAACTCAAGCTTCTACTTCACTAACTAGAGAACTAGTGAAGCAAACACCCTAAACTAAAGTGCTAGTCTAGTAGAGGATGATGAAATAGGAAATGGGTACATGATTGAATGAAAAATTCGAGACTGTGTAAATCACATCAAATGATTCCCGATAACGGTTTCATTTGATTGATAAGAGTTTCTTTGTGTCGGTAATTAGAAAATTGAATAAAGTTTACAATCAAAGAATTATATTTGACCGCAATCAATTACGGTGTCAGTTGTAGATCGTAAGCGAGTGCGGATCGTCCACAGGGATTGTGCGATTCGTTTTTATATTTGATTTGTTTGAATTGAAATGTTAATCGAAAAGAAAAGAAAACATGATTCAAGATTTTATCGATTGATTCAGGTGTCACTAATCTAATCAAGAATCAAGAAATGATAAACAATCGAGAATCGGGTTTCGATGATATTTCCAACTAAATGTCAAGAATCTAAATGAGGCTCATAGGAATCGATCGGATCTATAGACGTGATGTAATCTCAAGATTTCGTGTTCTTGTCCTTCGAAGAATTGATACTAGATCGATGATGATCGACGAGAGTTAGGGCTTTCTCGTGAAACTAGGGTTTCATCGTTTAACCTTTGTTCTTTCGTCGATATCATTCATATTCTAGCCTCTAGTAATTTCAAGAAACGATCGTAACTCCCCAATTTCGAGCGATATCAATCAAGAAACCATCGCAAAGAAATGGGTCGTCGGTTCTTGAACTTGCTAGGGTTTGCAAAACTCGTAGGAATCAAGAATCGTTTTCAGATATATTACATCATCATTCTATTGATCGTCTCGACTCCTCGACGAGCGGAGTATTACTCAAACATCACAACAAGAATTACAACAAGAAATTTAGATTGAATCATGATGCAAGAATTTAAATAAAACAAGATAAAAGAATATCACCTTTTATTTATATCAACAATTTGATTACAGTCGCTCAAGAACTACAAGAGGAAGAACTAAATTGTCGACTTGGCTTCGCTCGGCTCCGTGAGTCACGGGTCGGCTTGGAACACTTGCTCTGTTGAAGAACGGCTCGGCTCCTAAAAGGTTGCAAGGCTTCTTGCTTGATGGGGTACTCGGGATCTTTGCTTTTGATTGGAATTAGGGTTAGGGTTTCACACAAGTCCTCTCACTAGACTTGTGGAAGAAGATGAAGAAAGAGATAGAATGGCTCTAGTTTGATACTAGAATTGGGTAAAGATGATTCCATCATAACCCTAGGTCTAGGCTTCTATTTATAGACTTCCCAAACCCTAGGTCTAGGTTTGAACTTACAATTCCCTCCAAAAGTTTGTTGAGGAGTTTCTAGAAAGAGTTTGTTAGGAGCTAGCTTAGGTTTAAAGCTAGGATTAATTAAGCTTAGAAAACCCTAGTTTGCTGATATGGCAGAAGCATCTGGATTCTTCTGGAACTTGAAGTACATTTCTGAACTGTAGGAGCTGAGTTAAGCACTGTGCAGCAAACTTTGGTGGATGTCGTGGCAAGACGGACGCGGAACCGCGGCCTAAGCCGGCTTGCGCCGCGGTTCCACGGCCAAGTTGTGGCTTCATGGCTTGGTTTCTTTGCAGTGGTCTTGGGTTGACATTTTTAGCTTTATCTGATGTGTTGATTTGTATTTGTCCCTTTGGATTGATACCAGAACTGAAATCATTGAGTTGGCGTAATGTTTGATCGGTACCATATAAATTTTTGGCATTTCTTCTGGATTTTCCTGCACAGATCTCAAAACACGGGTTGCGATATATATGTTAGTTATATGTATGCCCTAGAGGCCATTACTGTACATAGGATGTATATTGTAGTGGATGCTGGGACATATATAGGGAGGACTTTCTTGCTCGACATGATAGTATGCTATCTGGTTACTCTTTACCTTAACGTGTATACTGATTGTCTCTCTGTTACATGTTGGGAAAGCCCTTAGGATGTGTACTTGACTACCTGGACTATGATGCGGATCATACTAGTGGGGACATGGTAGTCCATAAGTACATCCTTCAAGGTCCTTAGTCGTGGGTGTATCGAGACGGGGCATCGATATACCAGAGTAGACTAGCGTATACCTTCTCGACCCATACAGATGGGTGATGGATAATCCCATATCCATTGGTGTTTGATATCAGAGATGATATACGGGTGCTCAGTAGAGACTGGGTATACTGGACGGACCCGCCGAGAACTCCCAGATGGTATTATACCTCACGTCAGATGGCAGTTCTCTGGTGACACTGGTACAGGTTAGTCTGTAGACCCGAGATCGTCATAGAGTCTTGTGTGATTCCCACTGTGCTTTGATTTCCACCTTACCACGTCTAAGAGGGCGTGCAAAACGGTGGCTTTTGGGTACAGTCCTGAATCACATGGAGGCAATGAGCGATAGGAGGGGATTTGTCTCTCCCGGTATAAGGAGTTGATGTTGCGCTGTGTTCGATTGGTTATAACCGGAAATCCCTGACCAGGGTTGCTGAGATTTACTGGTAAGTGTTACCAGTAGTTTCTCGAACTGTTATAGGCCTCATATCGACACGACTTATCGAGCTACTGGGGTCTAACGTTTACCACCCCTAGGCGAGATATGCGACATATCAGACGATCAGACCGGACTGTACGGTAAGTGTTACTGGTTGGATTCACAGGAGTGTGAGCGGGCTTGCTCGTCGATCTTCTGATCGCTCAATACCCGGGTGGCCGTTACGTTTAGCAGACCGCTTGCGGCTTGTGGGTGTTTGATATGATCATCACCTGCTGCCGGCGTATTGACGAGTCTTTAGAGTCCTACACAGAGGTTTCCTGGCTCAAGCGAAATGAAATAGGAGCGCATTTGAGATATGTGCGGGACCGAGAATAATGCGTGTATATCATACCGTATTCCATTCTCGCGATGAATGTATCGATTGGTTGTATGCGATATAACCTAGTTATCGATTCAAGGATTGATTCGATAAGCAGATACATTGGATATTAGTCGGTTATATGAGATATGACCGGATCGTTAAATCAAGTGTTGATTTAATGATTTAATGCATAATTATATATTTGATATATTACTTTGCATTAACTAGTATTGGTTCACTTTAAATGGATTTTCTCACTTGATGTGCACATTGTATATGTGATATACTTTTGTACATTTGATTGTATCATGTTTGATGATACATGAATGTTTGGGTATATGTTAAGAATTAAACCATGGTTATATGAGTGGTTAGGGTTTTGTTTATTTACTTATTCATTTATTTATTTATTTTGTTTGTTTAGGCAAAAGAAAATGATAATGAGAAAATGGTGGCTTTCTTTGTTCTTTGCTTGAAGCTTCTTGAAGCTTCAAAGCATCTTTGACTAAGTGACCATTTTGTCTTCATGCTTAACCCTAACCAATCAAACTAACCATGGTCTATTCTCTACACCTAACCATGGTTGGTATATGATAAGTATTCATATTATTTTCTATTTTGAATAATACTTATCATATTCTATCTTCTTCTTCTTCAAGAAGAAAAGCTTGCCTCCATCAATGACAACTTGTGAAAATGAGTGAAAATCCAATTCTAAAGTGAACCCACTTCCTATTTCTTCATCCCCTACCACTTGCCAAGTAGTATATGGTGTTTTCTTCACAAGTTTCATGGCTTGGTGAAGTTGGAGTTTGATCTTGTGTTGCCTCGACGTAGATCATCTTCGGCATCGAAGTCGACGACCTAGCCCGCCCATTTCTCCGATGAAGCCGACGCTAGAGCCCGGGTTCCGATGATCGCAGCGAGGGGACTTCATCGTGGAGCTATGGAGGTGGAGGATCGGATCTACAAAGGTTGTATTTCCGTTCACTTAGTTAAGTTGTTAACTAGTTGCGTGTTTCGCCTATACATCTAGTCAACGATCCGTATTAGGGTTTCTCGGCACCGTAAATTTTTGAAATTGGCTTGGTTAATGCCTTGTGAGACCTCATTAGCGTGCCTAGGAACCCTACAGTGGTA
Organism: Agapanthus africanus; assembly: GCA_030015575.1. Taxonomy (NCBI): domain Eukaryota; kingdom Viridiplantae; phylum Streptophyta; class Magnoliopsida; order Asparagales; family Amaryllidaceae; genus Agapanthus; species Agapanthus africanus. The sequence continues at coordinate 295,979,744 of JASDDO010000012.1, read as the reverse complement.
TCAGATCCTAGCTAGAGCCTTAGGTGAAGTGTAGACGACGTTTGAAATCCGAACGAACATCGAAACCCTAACTCAAAATGCTCTCTGGACAATTTTTAAAAACTGGGTTTTTTCCAGATTAAAAATTCTTAAAAAATTCAGCAGGAAGATCTAAGAATTATGATGCAAAACGAGCTCATGATCCCTTTAAAGTGCGGCGGAACCGCGGCACGAGCATGCCTCATGCGGCGGTTCCGCGGCCAAGTTGTCACATCAGCTTTTGAATTTTGCACAGTAATTCCTAATATTTATTGCTGTATTTTATGGGAAATTTTAACATTTACTCAACAGTTGAGCATTCTGGGGTTGTATTGGGAGTTCGTAGATTCGATCGGATTATCAAATTTTGTCTATGTGTCTTTCCGGGTATTTTTAGAATATGTTAAAAAGTTCGACCGGATATAAATACCCACTTTTTCCCCTGTCGGGAAATTTCCAATTGTTGGATTTTTCCGTAGTTTAATAACGTTCTAAGTAGTGCAAGTAACGCGATGGTCCCTCTAGAAGACCACAAACCTTAACTCGATTATGTGACCGTCTTGAACTGCCCTTTGAACCTTCGGGTTTGGGGCAGTACGGCGTGCCACATGTGAGACGTTGGCTTGACCCTTCTACGGCTGGACCGTTGGTACTGAGGCATGAACTGGATGCTTTTTAAACTTGTTTCATGTGTTGAGCTGTTTCCGGAAAACTTGGGTGTTTGAATGTTCGATCGGAAAGTTTAACATTTTCTATTTATCTGGAATGGGATACAATAATTGGAATTCAAAAATAGTTATGAGATAACTGAATGAATGTTATAAATCTAGCAGTTTAGTCTCACTTGATCGGTTGCCACGGAATTTTGATGTGATCAAAAGTCCGTCGCAATCGCGTAGCGTATGCGGATACTCGCCGGAAAAACTTAATAGACAGCTACACCCCATAGCCCCGACCAAGTGACTTTAGGAGAACCCCGTCACCGAAAGCATCCGTTCGGGTGCTCGCGGCAGCGGTGTTCCGCCTTGGTGCACTTCGTCGACGGTATCGGGGGTGCGGCCGCCTACTAAAGTTTACGACGAGCATTCGATCAATTTTTCGGGAATCTTGTTGAATTGCCCGACTTGATATTGAAAAGAGTTTTCGATAATGAGACTAAAATACGGGGTTTATAATTGTTAGGCATGTGATGTCTAAGGAATTCATTTGATTAGGCATGCGATGTCTAAAGAGTTTGCGGATTCCAACTGTTGTAGTTTTATACTTTCTTTTCTGTGACCGTAAGTGTAATATGTGATATCGCCGGTTTCGTTGCTATATGTCAACGACAATTGGAATACGCATGTTTACTTACGTTGATGACATGTGATGTTATGTGTTGCTGGATATGTTATATTGGATCGTCGTGTTTGAATAGCCGAGGGGGTTATATGTGAGATGAGTGTTTTTCATTTTCATTCATGTAAAAACTTGTATGTAATATTTTTTTATTGGGGCACTTCCAGGTTGCGGAAGATGTCACCCTTTGTATATTATTTACTTTTCCGCACTAGGATAGACCCAAGGAGGAGAGCACGAGTAATCGGGTTCTAGAGTCTAGTGGGAGACAAACTCGAGGAGTCGAGTGCGGGTCTCCTAACTCTAGAATTGGTAGGGTTGCTTGCCGCTCTCGTAGGGGTCTAGGGGTGTGGATTTGGCTATTCATCGCGACCGTGGAATCCGTGTTTTATACTGGCTCGTATTAAAAACACGGACGTCCTACTATATCCAATGTTTCATATATTTCTTCTGCTGCGATATCTGTGATGTGATCATGTGATGTTCTATGATAGATACAGTATATAGTATATATGATATATTATATAGGCGTCACTTATGTTTTACACCCGCGCTAGCCCTGCCCCGCTCTGCCGTTAGTTACCTAACCTAACGGTGCACGAGGGGACATTGAGGAGAATGCGGATGGCATAAGTGTACGTCGTATTTATCTGTGATGTTTAGGTACTTAAATGATGGGAATTCATTAATATGATTAATGAAAATAAAAGAAACCTTAGATGTTGTGGAATCGAATTTCAAAAAAAAAACAGGTAGTTACAGTTCTTGCTGTGCATCGCGGTGTTCCTAGTAGAACATCCTGCACCTTATTCGATAAGGAAAGGACCGAGATCCCTTCACCGGGAGTGACTCCTTTAGCAATAACTGGCAGATGCTACAACCCTCGGTTTGTCTTTAGATTGCTTCTATAGTTTCTGCTTTGCACAGTGATATATATGATATATCCCGCACCTCATTCGATGAGGAAAGGACCGACGATCCCTTCACCGGGAGTGACTCCTTTAGCAAAACTAGAAAAGCCTAAAAAACACTCCATTTCAAAATTCATTCGATCCTACAACGATATCAAGTTCATTACGCGATAGGTTTTCAGAAAAACCTGTCGTAGCCCTCCGTCATTTCAGATAAGTTGTATATAGTATTCGTGCTGCATTTGTTGGCTTTCGTCAAGGTGCAGTGTGCGGTAGCTATATGCTGCTTATCTGCTGCATACGATGCGATTGGATTAGGGTAGTCGTGCGGCTTTGTTGGCTTTCGTCAAGGGTCGTGCGGGTGGGTTTAATTCAATCAAGAAATGACGGGTTGAACTTGACTAGCGGGCTATGGTTTGTTGGCTTTCGTCAAGGTCATAGAACGTTAGGGGCAAAATTGTCGGGAATTTCAAGTGTTGAAATTTGCAATGAGATTGCATACCTTCTATGAGATAGTTGGATCCCGATACCCACTGCGAGTAATTTTTACTCCTGGGAGAGTTTTTGTTAGTGTTTATGCCCTAGAAAGCCATTACTGTATCATACTAGTTTGTATATTACTTAATGGAAGCTTGGGATATTCACATGTATATAACAGTCTTGCTAAACATGGTAGTATGCTACTTGGTTTTTCTATCTTAATATGTGAGTATACGTATTGATAGAGCTCTTAGGTTCTTGCTTGACTACCAGCGTTGTGATGGCAGTCACACTAGTGGGGGCTGGGTAGTCTACAAGCACATCCTTATTCAGGTCCCTAGTCGTTGGATTATCGAGACAGAGCATCGATACTCCGGAGTAGACAAGTGTGTACGCTTCTCATCCCAGTTGGGGAGATGGCCTGTCCCACAGCCGTCAGTACGTCGTACTGGAGATAGTATACAGGTGCTCGTTAGGTTACGGGTACACCGGACAGGACTCATAGGGAACTGTTGGTTGGTTTTATACCAGTCGTCAGTGAACAGTTCCCAGGTGACATGAGTACAGCATAGTCCGCAGAATTGACACTGCTACTTCGCCTCGAGTGTGTCCCACTGTTCTTAGATTGCTACCCTACCACGGCTCAAAGGAGTCGTACAAACAGGTAGCAGTTGGGTGCAGTCCCGAGCACTTGGAGGCAGTGGCGGTTAGACAGGATTCGTCCCTCCCGGTATTGGGAGTAGATATCGCGCTGTGTCAGAGAGCCATTACGCAAAGTCCCTGGCCAGGGCAAGCGAGATTTGCTGGTAGGTTCCAGTAGTTTCTCAGGGTGTAATGGGCTTCCCTCCGACACGACTTATACCGCTATTAGGGGACTGACGCTTGCCGCCCCCTAGGCAGGATATGCGATAGTCTTGGACGAACGGACCGGACTGTATGGAGATTGTCACATCAGACTCAGTAGGAGTTCGAATGGGTTTCCTCATCGGCCTTCTTATCGACAACTACCTGGGGACCGTTACGTACAGCTAGTGTCGCTTGTGGTCTGTGGTTAAACCCACTGCCAGCGTAGTATTCGAGTCTCTAGAGTCCCACACAGAGAGTTTCCTATTCCAGGCGAAACGATATAGAGGTCGTATGGTTTTACGACAAGGGTTCGGACGCGTACGTGCGTTTACGAACGTACGACTTTCGGACAGTTTTTACCAGTCGGCTTTGGTTTAAGCCAGTTACTGGTATCCGGTTATTGGATTTTTACAGTCTAAAGTTTTTCCGTATTTTTGCTGATTGGAGGGGCGTTCTCGTAATTGTGCGAGAAGCTTCTAGAAGTGGTGACTAAGGAGGTTTAGGTGTCATATGCAATGAATGAGATTAGTGAGTCATGAGGGTGATTCATTCATGTCATTAAAGCACAATAAATGCTTAATGTCTCATGATAATGAATCACCATTAGATATTTGTGATGCATGCTTATTCATCATGTATTATTCTTTTCTTCATAAAAGAGAATGGTTCATATTTATTATGATACTCAATAATCTCATCTCATTATTATCTACACATTCTCTCTCCTCAAGCTCTCTCTCTTCAAAAAGACTAATCCTCCCCTCTCATGAGTTGAGTACAAGGGTTAGTTAGACTAAACAATCCATAACCATCACTCTATCTCAATCTATCTTCTTTGATTAGCAATCCAAGAAGGTTAGTTGCCTCAAGTTTAGAGGCTAAGCTTGGAGTTTTGCTCTCGGGTGGATCGTCTACTACAAAGAGAAGGCCGAGGAGGACAAGGAGATCGTAAAGTCGAAGGAGTTGGTTCATTAGGTATAATCCCTAAACACAGTAGTTAAGAAACACTTTGTGTTTGGTTATTTATAGTTTAGCTTCGATTCAAGCGGTTAGTCGATGTTCGTTCACTAAACAAGTTCGTTTTTGAAAATTCCGCCTCTCCACAAGTATTGGGGTGTAGTACATCGAATTACAGTTTTACACATTACAATTAGCCGATCAAGTAGGTTTCTAGAAAGGTGTCAACGGGGTTACGCCTCTGGGAAAACGAGGTTTATATTAATTAGGTTCGTGCAAAAGCACGGGGGACCTCCCTCAAAGTACCGACACTGGACTGGCTGGAAGATTGGCGAACTTGTAGCGTATAATTAATCCCGGCTAGTCTTTCCTTTTAGGGTTTGAAGGAAGATTTGATAAAAACAGTGGGAGCCATCCTGATTAAATAAAATAATAACCAATCTATTCTTGCAAGAGCGCACGCTGAGTGTTTTCTTCTCTCTCTCTCCAGGTAGCGGCCATATCACGCCTTAATCAAGATAATAAAATGGATATATTGACCGAACCCGCTTGTTATACTGAGCTGGGGAACATTGGTCCCGCTCCAACTTATAATTGTTATAAGACAGAGCAGGAAATTGGGGAATAACAGAATTCCCATGCCGCCCAAACGAAGAAAGTGCATATGATGCATCTTCTTCGGGTGTGTTCTTTACACAGAACTGTTTCTCAATATTCTTTACATCCTAGGTATGTGATACCAGAACAGGATCCCAGATATGTAATCTGTTACATAGGGCTTCAGACAGGTAAAGAACTGAGAACGGGTGATAAGTTTCATGAGGCAGAAAACGGGGCAAGTGTTGCAGCCAAGTCTGTTGGTCACTGTCACCCTGTATTACCAATACATTGATTCTGAACGAATGTTATTAGATACCGAACCTGATATACAAAATCATATCACTCACTTTATTAGTAAAGAAATGATAAAATTTTGTATTGTTGGATAATGTTTTGAACATTTCCTATATCAAAAGTTGATCGGTTCAGGCACGTTATCTAAAAGCATTGATGTTCTAAATCAAACTACAGTTCTTAGTATACGGAACACACACAAGAGGAAGAGTTCACATATGAACGAATCCTTCTTGAGGTATTGTAGACTAGGTCATATCAATGCGACACGACTAGCTAAAGTTACATTTAGATGTATATTTAAATCAGTTTGAATTTACATCTTATGAAACTTGCCAGTCATGCCACAAAGATTAGATGACCGTAGCTCTGTTTACTGGAAACAGAGAAAGAGTTAGTGAACTCTTGGGATGATACATGTGGATGTATGTAGGTCCCCTGTCTACATGTGCCTAGATCAGTTCTTTGTACTTCATTACATTCTCTGATGATCTCTTTAGATTCAGACATATGTTCCTGTTGAAACACAAGTCCGAACCTTTTGAGATATTCACAAAATATAAGATAGAAGTAGAGAACCAAAATACGGGTATAAGTATTATGTCCTTTGATGTGATCGAGGAGGAGAATACTTTTGCATGGAATTCCTGGACTATTCTAATGGAGAATGAGATTCTCTCTCAGCATTACTCCATAGCACGATGGTATATCGGGGCGGAGCAATCACACCCTATGTGATAAGGTGTGCTATATGATGAGTACTACCGAGTTACCAATTTCCTTTTGGGAGTTATGCACTTATGAAGATGCATACTTATTGAATAGGGTCCCGATCAAATTAGTTGCCTACCACTTCATATGTGATATGGAAAGGGAAGAGCCCATATCTTAAGTTAGTTAAGATTTGGGGTTGTCCGGCCTATGTCTAAAAGCAAAATTCGGAAAAGATCGAGGCAAGGTCAGTTCTGTAGAACTGGAAACGTTCCAGCTATACAAACTACTGCAGATGATTTGATAGAACCAAAGGATTCAGTAGATTCCAACGAACCTCAGCCTCTCCGCCGATCTAGTAGGGCTCCTCACCCACCTGAGAGATACTTCGGTTTCTCTATGACAGTGGGAGTGAGGAATGCATTATGAGATGATAACCCAACTAGTTTCGAGCTGGCCATCAAGAGTGGGACTCTTTAAGAATGGCTGGATGCTTAGCGATCTGAGATGGAATCCTTATACACCAACAAAGTATGGACTTTGGTTGCTTTATCTGAAGGGTTAAATCCCCATCAGGAGCAAGTATATCTTGAGAAGATTACTTGGTGTACATGGAAAGGTTGAGACTTTCAAAGCTAGACTTGTTAAAGGTTTTCGTCATCGACCAGGCGTGGATAATGATGAAACCTTTTTCCAGTTCCTATGCTTAAGTCCATCCAGATCCTACTTGCCACGGCTACATACCATGACTACGATATCTGGTGGTTGTGTGTCATGAGAGCTCTTCTAAATGATGTTTTGGAAGAAAGCGTCTATAAGTACACAGCCAGAGGGCTTCGTAGATAGTGGGAGCGGCGGAAACATGTGCATGATGTTTTATATGATAAAGCAGGCATCGCGGAGTTGGAACGTCTGTTTTGATGTAATAGTCAAACAGCTTGACATCATCAAAATGGTAGATGAACCTTGTATATACAAAAAGGTAGTAGGAAGTATGGTTGTGATCCTCGTAGAGTACGTGGATGACATACTCTTGATAGGGAAGGAGTTTCCTATGCTACGCTCGGTCGATCTCCTCTTATCACATGGATTCTCCATATAGGATCAAAGTGATACCTCTTAAATCCTGAGTTTTCATCTATGAGATAGATGTTATTTGGATGTTAGAATACTCACTAGCTGTAGTGAGATGGTATCAATTGATCCTGGGGAGAATCACTGGAAGGGTTCCAGGGTGATAAAGTAGACTGAATGTCAGTCACAGGCATTGTCTTTACCCTCAGTAAAGGGACGGTATGTTGGAAGAGTTCCAAGCTAGATACCGTGGCACACTAGACGATAAAGGCTGGATACATCGCTACTTAAGATGGTACCAAAGAGGCAGTCTGGATGTATATTTGTTCATAAGATGAACTAAGTTTCCCCCCATTGTGTGACAATGGGGTTGTGGCTTATGCCGAGGAACGTCCGTCCCATCAGTGATCCAGACATACTCTAAGACAGTATCACCTGATCATGGAGATAGTTGATCTCCAGGGTGAGCAAGGTTAGGAGAGCGGACTCAGAGGATAACACGGCGGATCCACTCACGAAGGCCTATTCCCAGAGAGAGACTTTTATGGGATGGTTGAGTATGAGATACTACAACCACTGCTACAGATGGCCCTAGTGCAAGTGGGAGATTGTTAGTTATATGTATGCCCTAGAGGCCATTACTGTACATAGGATGTATATTGTAGTGGATGCTGGGACATATATAGGGAGGACTTTCTTGCTCGACATGATAGTATGCTATCTGGTTACTCTTTACCTTAACGTGTATACTGATTGTCTCTCTGTTACATGTTGGTAAAGCCCTTTGGATGTGTACTTGACTACCTGGACTATGATGCGGATCATACTAGTGGGGACATGGTAGTCCATAAGTACATCCTTCAAGGTCCCTAGTCGTGGGTGTATCGAGACGGGGCATCGATATACCAGAGTAGACTAGCGTATACCTTCTCGACCCATACAGATGGGTGATGGATGATCCCATATCCATTGGTGTTTGACATCAGAGATGATATACGGGTGCTCAGTAGAGACTGGGTACACTGGACGGACTCGCCGAGAACTCCCAGATGGTATTATACCTCATGTCAGATGGCAGTTCTCTGGTGACACTGGAACAGGTTAGTCTGTAGACCCGAGATCGTCATAGAGTCTTGTGTGATTCCCACTGTGCTTTGATTTCCACCTTAGCACGTCCAAGAAGGCGTGCAAAACGGTGGCTTTTGGGTACAGTCCCGAATCACATGGAGGCAATGAGCGATAGGAGGGGATTTGTCTCTCCCGGTATAGGGAGTTGATATTGCGCTGTGTTCGATTGGCTACAACCGGAAATCCCTGGCCAGGGTTGCTGCGATTTACTGGTAAGTGTTAGCAGCAGTTTCTCGAACTGTTATAGACCTCATATCGACACGACTTATCGAGCTACTGGGGTCTAACGTTTACCACCCCTATGCGAGATATGCGACATATCAGACGATCAGACCGGACTGTACGGTAAGTGTTACTGGTTGGATTCACAGGAGTGTGAGAGGGCTTGCTCGTCGATCTTCTGATCGCTCAATACCCGGGTGGCCATTACGTTTAGCAGACCGCTTGCGGCTTGTGGGTGTTTGATATGATCATCACCTGCTGCCGGCGTATTGACGAGTCTTTAGAGTCCTACACAGAGGTTTCCTGGCTCAAGCGATACGAAATAGGAGCGCATATAAGATATGTGCGGGACCGAGAATAATGTGTGTATGTGATACCGTATTCCATTCTCGCGATGAATGTATCGATTGGTTGTATGCGATATAACCTAGTTATCGATTCAAGGATTGATTCGATAAGCCGATACATTGGATATTAGTCGGTTATATGAGATATGACCGGATCGTTAAATCAAGTGTTGATTTAATGATTTAATGCATAATTATATATTTGACATATTACTTTGCATTAACTAGTATTGGTTCACTTTAAATAGATTTTCTCACTTGATGTGCACATTGTATATGTGATATACTTTTGTACATTTGATTGTATCATGTTTGATGATAAATGAATGTTTGGGTGTATGTTAAGAATTAAACCATGGTTATATGAGTGGTTAGGGTTTTGTTTATTTACTTATTCATTTATTTATTTATTTTGTTTGTTTACGCAAAAGAAAATGATAAAGAGAAAATGGTGGCTTTCTTTGTTCTTTGCTTGAAGCTTCTTGAAGCTTCAAAGCATCTTTGACTAAGTGACCATTTTGTCTTCATGCTTAACCCTAACCAATCAAACTAACCATAGTCTATTCTCTACACCTAACCATGGTAGGTATATGATAAGTATTCATATTATTTTCTATTTTGCATAATACTTATCATATTCTATCTTCTTCTTCTTCTTCTTCAAGAAGAAAAGCTTGCCTCCATCAATGGCAACTTGTGAAAATGAGTGAGAAATCCAATTATAAAGTGAACCCACTTCCTATTTCTTCATCCTCTACCACTTGCCAAGTAGTATAGGGTGTTTTCTTCACAAGTTTCATGGCTTGGTGAAGTTGGAGTTTGATCTTGTGTTGCCTCGACGTAGATCATCTTCGGCATCGAAGTCGACGACCTAGCCCGCCCATTTCTCCGATGAAGCCAACGCTAGAGCCCGGGATCCGATGATCGCAGCGAGGGGACTTCATCGCGGAGCTATGGAGGTGGAGGACCGGATCTACAAAGGTTGTATTTCCGTTCACTTAGTTAAGTTGTTAACAAGTTGCATGTTTCGCCTATACATCTAGTCAACGATCCATATTACTATTTCTCGGCACCGTAAATTTTTGAAATTGGCATGGTTGATGCCTTGTGAGACCTCATTAGTGTGCCTAGGAACCCTACAATATAGAAATGATTTCATGTAATGAAATGCAGTCAATTGCCCTAGAAATGCCGGTTTTAAGTTCTAACACATGTAATCTGATATTTTGCGACAGATTTGCTAATATGTGAAATATGAATGCCGAACACTTCTAAATGAATGCAAATGATGAGGAAATTGCCGGCTAAAATATGCAATATTTTCGACTAATCAGTACACTTTAGAATTTCTTTTCTCACTATCATTCTCTCTCTTTATCAAACCCTAGAAAGAAATTGAAGGAGGAAGAAGATGAGCTTAAAATGAGAAAATAATCAAGAGAGAGTTAGCTAACCATGGGTGAGTGGGTATCATATACTGTAAGTCCATGTTGCTCACCCCGGTTCTTACGGGGAGGCGGAAACGGCGAAAAACAATTTTTTGGCGCAAAGGCAACATGGACTAAAAGCCGGATCTTTGCTAAACTAGAAACTAGCAAACTACAAGAGGCGTTAACTACTGTGTCATAGAAATTATACCTCACGAAACCGGTCCTTCGGGTCTTCTCTCCGATGTCCGGGTCATCCATCCATGCTCCGAGGGTCGATCCAGATCTTGGTCACCTCCGCGGCCTTCTTGAGTCGAAGACGATCCACCCGAGAGATGTACACCGAGCTCCACCTCGAGCCGAGGCAACCAGGGAAACAAGATCGCTAGTCTTGAAGTCCTAGGTTATGTAGAAGAGGTTGATGGAAGTGTTTGTCTTTGTGGATTCTTTTTCTCTCAACACATGAGATCAAAAGAATTTATCAAGAGCAGGAAGATGAAGGAGAACTAGCAACCATGAGAGCTCATTTTCTTTTCTTCTCACAAGAGAGAGAATGAGAAAAGAATAATGAAATTATCAACTCAAGAAAAAAGGCACCATGCTTGCAATAATACTAAACATCATCATTACTAATCCTATCATGATAAAAATTGATGGCTACATTGACATGACCATTTTCATAATCCAAAGAGAAAAAGAAAACCAAAGAAGAGTGTAGACCTCTCATGAAGGTCAAGGTCATCTTTGGTCAACGGGTCAACAAAGTCAAGAGTGGTCAGGGTGATCAAATGGTCAAAGCAATTAGCCATCACAAAATTATCACTGAAAAGATTAGTAAGTAATGTCCGCGGCTCATAATGGTTTTGACCGAACGAATTGCCAAAACCCTAATGAGCCTGCCACATAACGGTTTTAGCCGAACCAACTGCCAAAAGCCTAATGAGGCACCTCCTTCTTCATAGCTCCTCAAAACTGTGCATACACACCCGCATTCGCATTCCGTAGAATGCGAATGCACAGAAGACAAAACAAATCCATCTGTTCAATACTAGGATCCAGCTTAAACCAAAGCCCACTAGTATTGCCTGCCCGAACAGCATACGCACACAAGTGCACGTAAGTGATCGCAGCCCTGCCGTAAAACCATACGGCCTCTACATGTTTCGCTCAGTGCAGGGAAACTCTCTGTGTGGGACGCTAAAGACTCGAAACTACGCTGGCAGTGGGTTTAACCACAGACCGCAAGCGGCACTAGCTGTACGTAACGGTCCCCAGGTGGATGTCGATAAGAAGGCCGATGAGGTAAACCCATCCGAACTTCGACTGAGCCTGTATGTGACAATCTCCGTACAGTCCGGTCTGTTCGTCTGATACATCGCATGTGTAACGTTTTCAAAATAATAAAATATGATTTTTGGGAAATTTTATAATTTAATATTATTTTAATGAATATTTTAATATTCTGGTATAATTAAATACAAATAAATGGGGAAAAATTATGGAAAATTCTAAAATAAGGTATTATATGGAATTATGACATTTTAAAGTTTTTAAGATTAGTTATATGCTAATTTAGTGCTAATCGCGATTAAAAATCGCTAATCGGATTTTTAGCTTTTTGTGCAAAAATGTGCACATATCATTTTCTACACTTGTGTTGCTTGTGCATTTCTACCATGGCATTTCTTTTGGGTCTACTATTCAAGTGAGAAGAGTTTAGTGAAGAAAAGAAAAGAAAAGGTTTCATGATGAGAGAGAGAAAGGGACCAAGCCAGCCTTCACCTTTTTGAACCATACCCCATCATTTTTCCTTCTCCTTTTCTCTCCCCTCTCATGAAGAGCTGCTGCTGCTCCTGCTCCCTCTCATTTCCCTTCCCTTCACTTCATAGATCCACCATGAAAACAAAGCCAAAACCCCATTCCCACTTCACAAAACTTACTCCCAAGCTCACTAGCTACACATTGAACCTAGCAAGATTGGATTTGGAGGAGTTTGAGCAACTCAAGAATTTTCTTGAGTTGCCAAAGGAGGTAATTTCTGCACCTATTAGAGTAGTATTTCATTTCCTTGTGCATCTATTCTAGTTTCATATCGATAATGTGTTGTTTGTGGACTTTAGAAATTTCTAGTTAGGGTTTAGGGTAAAACTGAAATCAAAGATGGAATTGAGGATTGTGGTGACCTTAGAATCCCTTGTGTGATGCTAATTTGGACCCAAACCTGAACTTGAAACCAGAATACGGAATTACGGAATCGATATCGGGGAAAACTGTAAATCTGGAAGTGTTTTGTGGAATCTGCTATCACCCCGAGACCCCAAAAATAAAACTGAGTTGACAGTGAGATGTGCAGGCACTATAGAACCACCACACCAAACCATAGCCCCCAACTCAACAGTGAGGCCGCCAATTTATCCCTTCTGGCCGCAATTTGCGGCCAGAGCAGGGGGGATCTGTCTCGAATTTTGTGCATGGCCCCATTTCCTCTATTCTTGACCCTGGGTATGTCTAGTTTTGACTGATTCCATCTAGGGTGAAATCTGAGTTGATTTTCCTATTTTGGTGCATGGTTTACGACTTGATTTAGCATGGATTTTGGTATTTGGTGATTCATTCCTATCGGGTGGCGTTTGGACGTCAACGACAAGTGGATATTGAACGTGTTTACATGCGAGTCGATAGGTTTTTACCTATGCTCGTAGCGTGTGCTATTTTGGTTTCCGATGTGGTTTTCATGTGCTTTAGCGTTGTGATATACTTGTAGGTATCCTTCGAGATGTTGAGGCAAAGAAGATGAAGATGGCGACATCGGCACCGACACATGAGAAGCAAGGCGAGTAGATTTATATCTACGGGGAGAAGTCGGGTGGATGACGTATAGCACCCCCGCAGTCCGTGGTGATGTATACGAATATGTATACACACATATATTTATTATGTGTTGTTTAGTATTATTGATGGTAATAATGGATTATTGGTGATAAAGATGTATTGGTTGAGTATAGTGCGAAACCCTAGAGTAGTGGTTGCACCCACACTCACACATACACACATACTTGTATACATTCTTTAATATATCTGTGTGCATATGATGGTGTGTATATCTACACATGGGTATGGGACTATGTGTTTATATACGGGTTTGAGGATGATACGTGGGATTGAGATGAGTCGATGAGATTCGATTGAGGCCGTGAGATTTGGCGACATGACAGAGTTCGTATTGGAGATGTGATATGATGGTAGTGATACCTGTCATATGATGAGATAGTGTGATATCGACTCAGATTTAGGTGGTTTCCATACCCCTCTCTATTGACTTGATTGTGGGTTCGTAGTTCGCATAGTAGGCGTTAGACTATACCCGAGTCATACCTATTTCAAAACTAACGAATCAGGGATATTTTAAGATTGGAAAAAGAGTTTATACGGATATTTTCAAAAGGCGCATCTTTTCTTAAAACACCGTAGCCCTTATTTTACCAAAAGCCCTGATTCGTCATATTTCAAAAGGCAAGGTTGCATGATATATCTATTGAGGCACGTTCTCTACTGTTGCGTTGATTACTCGATTCCGCACATTCACGCTGTTTGCATTGCATCGCTTATATTGTTTATATATTTCAGTCATGCTGCTAGGACACCAGCACAATTATCGATGATGTGGATGTTCCACGTACACTTGTTTGTCGGCTCACACACTTCATCATCGATAATTGCCATGTCACTACACTGTAGTACTGTTGCATTCAGGATATGACCCTCGCATGACATATTGATATGCTTACCTTTCTGCTATATGTCGCATACATGCTGCTTTCTGATTATACGCATTGAGATATGTTGTTTCCATGATATTTCTGGTTTTGAGAACCGTGGGTGTTTCAAAGAGGATATGTAATTGTTTTAAAAACCCGGTTACCCGTGATATGATATTTCAGTGCGTCCATCATGTGTTTTCTCGGTGCTGAGAGCGACATGTGAAACCCGATTCGAGGAGGCGGATGAGGCCGATTGCGGGTACATGGTGGACCCGGTATGGTTCCCCGGGGCAAGAAATGTTTTTCGTAGAGTAGACGATGAGCCTGGCAGGGTGGCGAGTACCTACCGGTGATTTTGTTGGACCTGGCAGTTATCCGGAGGATACCGACCAGAGTCGATTGATGGATATGGCGTACTGCCGGGGCCGAGGGCCGATACCGCAGACAGAGCCTGTGGGCCGATCCGAACTGACGGAGCCCGATATATGAGGATTTACGTGCCGATGCTGGGCACAGTTTTCATGATGTTTTTGAGTGCCGATGCTGGGCACTCCGGTTCCATGATTTTGACGTGTCGCGAGGGACACATGTGGTTTATATCCTCATATTTCCATGCATATGCTGATGATATTTACATGAATGATGGTTATTGTCATTGGGTGACAAGTGGACGGGATCCACGTACATACAGATTTATTTCATTGATTGTACCTCACATTTATGATATGCTATTACCCGAGGCACTAGCACGAGCATTTGGCATTACACTCATGTATAGAGATTACATTGCCAGTTTAGCATGTTTCAGTCTTATTCATATTGAGGTTTTTATATCTGATCGTATTGACCTAGGATGGGTCATGTATTTGATCTCTGCTTGTAGATATTTTCTATTCACGAGTTGGAAACTCACCCCCGTTGTGCCACAGTCCTTACAGGTTTTTGCCGTACAGATTCCATAGCGGCATTTCTGGCACACTGCTTCCATATGGGTGACTTGTGTTGGTAGGTTGGTTCTTTTGTATCAGAACCTCCTTTGTTCATATATTATTTATTGTATCTAGTCATTCCATCAACCAAAACTTGTATATTGTTTCAGACTTAGAAAACAGTGTTGTATTATTCGACCTTAGAGTCGCGCTTGTAGTATTACGGTTTTCTGGCTGTTTTGAGTTTCTTTTTGGGTTTTGATCCTCGCCCTTTGGCGTTGTATATTATTATTGCTTGCGTGGTTGTGACCGTCGATTGACGAAGAGCTAGCTCCCGCTTGGGGATGCTTTTATCATTTCTTATATATTATTCTTGTTGTACCCCGTTCGGGGCCAGTTTTTACAAAGGAAACTCTGCCGAAATTTTCAAGAAAGGTTACACATTTTAAAAATACACATTCGGCTTAGTTATTTAAAAACCTTGATTTTCGAAACATGATTTCTTTACTTTTCAAAACCAGTTTTCCTTATTTACTCTTTAAATGGTTTTAGATTTCTGGGCTTTTGGCTTACTTGGATCAGATGGGGTCCTATAGACTTCATATGGTTCAAGGGTGTTAGTTGTATGTATGCCCTAGAGGCCAGTATTGTGCAGATGTTGTATATTATATTGGATGCTTGGACATATATAGAGATGACTTTCTTGCTCGATATGATAATATGCTATCTGGTTACTCTTTATCTTAACATGTACACTAGTCTCTTTATACTGTCTTATAGTTACATGTTGGTAAAGCCCTTAGGATGTGTACTTGACTACCTGGACTATGATGCAGATCATACTAGTGGGGACATGGTAGTCCATAAGTACATCCTTCAAGGTCCCTAGTCGTGGGTGTATCGAGACGGGGCATCGATATACCAATGTAGACTAGCGTATACGCTTCTCGACCCATGTGATGGGCGATGGAGGATCCCATATCCATTGGTGTTTGACATCAGAGATGGTATACGGGTGCTCAGTGGAGACTAGGTACACTGGACGGACTCGCCGAGAACTCCCAGATGGTATTATACCTCACGTCAGATGGCAGTTCTCAGGTGACACTTGTACATGTTAGTCTGTAGACCCGAGATCGTCATAGAGTCTTGTGTGATTCCCACTGTGCTTTGATCTCCACCTTACCAGGTCCATGAGGGCGTGCAAAACGGTGGTCTTTGGGTACAGTCCCGAGTCACATGGAGGTAATGAGCGATAGGAGGGGTTTCGTCTCTCCCGGTATTGGGAGTTGATGTTGCGCTGTGCTCGATTGGCCGTAACAGGGAAGTCCCTGGCCAGGGCTGATCAGAGATTTGCTGGTAAGTGTTACCAGTAGTTTCTCGACCCGTTACGAGCCTCACATCGGCACGACTTATCGGGTTATTGGGGTCTGACGTTTACCACCCCTAGACTTGATATGCGACATATCAGACGAAGAGACCGGACAGTACGGTAAGTGTTACTGGTCGGATTCGCAGGAGTGTGAGCGGGCTAGCTCGTCGATCTTCTGATCGCTCAATACCCGGGTGGCCGTTACGTTTAGCAGACCGCTTGCGGCTTGTGGATGTTTGATATGATCATCATCTGCTACCGGCGTATTGACGAGTCTTTAGAGTCCTACACAGAGGTTTCCTGGCTCAAGCGAAACGAAATAGGAGCGCATATGAGATATGTGCAGGACCGAGAATAATGCGTGTATGTGATACCGCATTTAATTCTCGCGATATATGTTTTCGATTGGCTATATTCGATATGACCTAGTTATCGAATCATTGATTCGATAAATCGATACATTGAATACTAGTCGGTCATGTGCGACATGACTGGATCATTGAATCAAATGTTGATTTAATGATTTAATGTATAATTATATATTTGATATATTATTTTGCATTAACTAGTATTGGTTCACTTTAAACGGATTTTTCTCACTTGGATTGCACATTGTATATGTGATATACTTTTGTGCACTTTTTGTATAATGTTTGATGATACTTGATCATTTAGTTAAGTGTATAGAATTAATCCAAGGTTAATTTGATAATTAGGGTTTTGCATATTCATTTATTTATTTATTTGTTTATTTATTTATTTGAAATGGATTAAGATAAGAATGGTGGCTTTATTTGTTTTATGTTGAAGCTTCATGAAGCTTTGACTTTGCTAACCATTCTTGTCTTCATGCTTAACCCTAACCCACAAAATGACCATGGTTTATTCTCTACACTTAACCCTAGTTTAAGTTATGATAAGTATTGTTTTTCTATTTCTTTTTTTAATAGAACTTATCATAACCATCATCTTCTTCTTCTTCTTCAAGCTTGCTACTCCAATGGCAACTTGAGTATTAGTGAGAGAAATCCAAATCTAAAGAGAACCCACCTCCTATTTCTTCACCCTCTACCTCTTGCCAAGTTGTTTTGGGTGTTTACTTCACAAGTTTCTCAAGTTTGTGAAGTCGGAGCTTGAACTTGCGATGCCTCGACGTAGATCGTCTTTGACACGAAGCCGGCGACCTAGCTCACCCGTTTCTTCGACGAAGCCGACGCTTGAGCCCGGGGTTCAACATGGACAGCGAGGAGACTTCGTTGCGGAGCCGTGGAGGTGGAAATCCGGATCTACAAAGGTTGTAGCATCTAACCTATAGTTAATTTGTTAACTAGCTTTATCGTTTCGCCTAAACATCTAGTCTAAAGATCCGTAGTCTAGGGTTTCTCGGCACAAAAATTATAAATTGGCATGTCCGATGCCTTGTGAAACCTTACTAGAGTGCCTAGGAACCTTTCACTGGTATCAAAGCCTAGCTAGAGCCTTAGGCGAAGTCCAGACGGAATTTGAAGTCCGAACGAACCCGAATCCCGATCACAAAAATGCTATCTGCCCCGATTTTAAAAATGTGGATTTTTGTGTATTAAAAATGTCCAGGAAATTCAGTAAACAATTCTAAGGATTACGGTAAAAACTCAGGCCCATGATTCAATTAAACGGCGGCGGAACCGCGGCAGAAGCCCGCTTCTGCGGAGGTTCCGCGGCAGTTTGTTGACATCATCATTCACCGTTTATACTGTAATTCATTGTTTCTGGTGCTGGATTTTCTGGAATTTTTTAATATTTATTCAAGAGTTGAATTTTCAGCAGTTGTTTTGGGGATTCGGTGTTTCGATCGGGTTATCAAATTTTGTCTATTTGGTTTTCCGGATAAATTTTAGAATATGTTAAAAAGTTCGATCGGATATAAATACCCAAATTTTCCCCTGTCGGGAAATTTCCAAGTGTTGGATTTTTCCGTAGTTTAACGACGTTCTAAGTAGTGCAAGTAACGCGATGGACCCTCTAGAAGACGACAAACCTTAACTCGATTATGTGACCGTCTTGAACTGCCCTTTGAACCTTCGGGTTTGGGGCAGTACGGCGTGCCATATGTGAGGCGTTGGCTTGACCCTTCTACGGCTGGACCGTCGGTACTGAGGCATGAACTGAATGTTGTTAGACTTATTTCATGTGTTGGACTGTATCGGGAAAACTTGGGTATTCGACTGTTCGATCGGAAAGTTTAACATTTTCTGTTTGTCTGGAATGTGATACAATAATTGGAATTCACAAACAATTATGTGATAACTGAATGAATGTTATAAATTTAGCAGTTTATTCCCATATGATATTGAAAAGAGTTTTCGATAATGAGACTAAAATGCGGGATTTATATCTGTTAGGCATGTGATGTCTAAGTATTTCATTTAATTAGGCATGCGATGTCTAAAGAAGTTGCGGATTCCAACTGTTGTAGTTTTACACTTTCTTTTCTGTGACCGTAAGTGTAGTATGTACATATCGCCGGTTTCGTTGCTATACGTCAAAGACAACTGGGGTATGCATACTTACTTACGTTGATGACATGTGATGTTATGTGTTGCTGGATATGTTATATTGGATCGTCGTATTCGAATAGCCGGGGGTTTTTATGTGAGATGAGTGTTTTTCATTTTCATTCATGTAAAAACTTGTATGTAATATTCTTTAATTTGGGGCACTTCCAGGTAGCGGAAGTTGTCACCTCTTGTATATTATTTACTTTTCCGCATTATGATAGACCCAAGGAGGAGAGCACAAGTAACCGGGTTCTGGGGTCCAGTGGGAGACCAACTCGAGGAGTCGAGTCCGGGTCTCCTAACCCTAGAATTGGCAGGGTTGCTTGCCGCTCTCGTAGGGGTCTAGGGGTGTGGGATTGGCTATTCATTACGACCGTGGAATCCGTGTTTTATACTGGCTCGTATTGAAAACACGGACGTCCTAGTATTTCCAATATTTCATATGATTATTCTGCTGCGATTCTGTGATGGATTTAGTATATGATATATATGATATATTATATAGACGTTACTTATGTTTTACACCCGCGCTAGCCCTGCCCTGCTCTGTCGTTAGTTACCTAACCTAACGGTGCACGAGGGGACATCGAGGCGAATGCGGATGGCATAAGTGTACGTCATATCTATCTGTGATGTTTAGGTATTTAAATGATGGGACTTCATTAATGTGATTAATGAAAGATAAGAAACCTAAGATGTTGTAGAATCGAATTTTAAAATAAAACAGGTAGCTACAGTTCTTGCTTTGCACAGCGGTATATATGATATACCCTGCACCTTATTCGATGAGGAAAGGACCGAGATCCCTTCACCGGGAGTGACTCCTTTAGCAGTAACTGGCAGATGCTACATACTCGGTTTGGCTTTGATAGCTTTTAAGAGTTTTTGCTTTGCACAGCGATATATATGATATATCCCGCACCTCATTCGACGAGGAAAGGACCGAGATCCCTTCGCCGGGAGTGACTCCTTTAGCAAAACTAGAAAAGCCTCAAAATCACTCCATTTCAAAACTTCGTTTGATTCTACAACGATATCAAGTTCATTACGCTCATGGTTTTTATGAAAAACCTGCGTAGCCCTCCGTCATTTCAGATAAGTAGTAGTTAGTATTCGTGCTGCGTTTGTTGGCCTTTGTCAAGGCGCAGTGTGCGGTAGCTAACTGGTGCTTATCTGCTTGTGCATATGATGCAGATTGGATTAGGGTAGTCGTGCGACCTTGTTGGCCTTTGTCAAGGGCCGTGCGGGTGGGTTTATTTCAATCAAGAAATGACGGGTTGAACTTGACTAGCATCCTATGGTTTGTTGGCCTTTGTCAAGGTCATAGGAGGCTAGGGGCAAAAGCATTATCGGGAATTTCAAGTGTTGAAATTTGCAATGAGATTGCATACCTTCTATGAGATAGTTGGATCCCGATACCCACTGCGAGTAAGAGTTACTCCTGGGAGAGTTTTACACATTGCAATTAGCTGATCAAGTAGGTGTCTAGAAAGGTGTTAACGAGGTTACGCCTCTGGGAAAACGAGGTTTACATTAATTAGGTTCGTGCGAAAGCACGGGGGACCTCCCTCAAAGTACCGACACTGGCCTGGCTGAAAGATTGGCGAACTTGTAGTGTGTAATTAATCCCGGCTAGTCTTTCCTTTTAGGGTTTGAAGGAAGATTTGATAAAAAGCAGTGGGAGCCATCCTGATTAGATAAGATAATAACCAATCTGATCTTGCACGAGCATACGCTGAAGTGTTTTCTTCTCTCTCTCTCCAGGTAGCGACCAGTTCATGCCTTAATCAAGATAATAATATGGATGTATTGACCGAACCCGCATGTTATACTGTGCTGGGGAACGTTGGTTCCGTTCTTTCCTATAAGAGTTATAGTAATGAACAGGATATAGGGGAATACCAGGATTCTCATGCCACCCGAATGAAGAAAGTACATGTTGATGCATTTTCTTCGGGTGTGTTCGTTACTGAGAACTGTTTCTCCATTTGCTCTACGTCCTGGGTATTAGATACCGGGTCAGGATCCCATATATGTAATCAGTTACATGGGCTTAGGAAAGGTAGAGAACTTGGAGAAGGTGATAAAGACATTAGAGTTGGAAATGGTGCAATTGTTGCAGCTAAGACTGTCGGGGAATATCACCTTGTATTACCAACTGGTAATACATTGGTTCTGAACGAATGCTATTACATGCCGAACCTGATATGCAACATTATATCGGTTTCTTTATTGAGTAAAGAGGGATATAATTTGTATTACAGGACAATGTTATGAACATTTTCCATAGCCAAAAGTTGGTTGGATCAGGCACGTTATGCAATGGCATTTATGTTCAAAATCAATCAACAGTTCTGAGCATAACAAACACACACAAGAGGAAGAGTTCAGAACTGAACGAATCCTTCTTGTGGCATTGTAGACTGGGTCACATCAATGTGACACGACTAGCTAAGTTGCATAAGGATGGATATTTAAATCCGTTTGAGTTTTCATCTTATGACACTTGCCAGTCATGTCTCAAAGGCAAGATGACCAAAACTCCGTTTACGGGACACGGGGAAAGAGTTACTGAACTCTTGGGACTTATACATAGTGATGTATGTGGTCCCATATCTACACATGCCAGGGATGGTTCTTCGTACTTCATTACATTCACTGACGATCTCTCTAGATTCGGATATGTGTTCCTGATGAAACACAAATCAGAAGCTTTTGAGAAATTTAGAGAATATAAACAAGAAGTTGAGAACCAAACCGGAAAAAGTATTAAAATCCTTCGATCTGATCGAGGAGGAGAATACTTGAGCAATGAATTCCTGGACTTCCTAAAAGAGAATGGGATTCTCTCTCAGCTGACTCCTCCATATACACCACAGCACAACGGTGTATCAGAACGGAGGAACCGCACCCTATTAGATATGGTGCGCTCTATGATGAGCACAGCTGAGTTACCTATTTCCTTCTGGAGTTATGCGCTGGAGACATCAGCATACCTATTGAATCAAGTTCCATCTAAATCTGTACCTACCACACCATATGAGATATGGAGTGGGAAGAGACCATGTCTTAAACGAGTTAAGATATGGGGTTGCCCGGCCTATGTCAAAAGGCAAAATCCGGACAAACTCGAGGCACGGTCAGTTCTATGCAAGTTTGTGGGATATCCCAAACATTCACATGGATATCTTTTCTACCATACAGAGGAACAAAAAGTGATTGTTTCTCGACATGCCACCTTTTTGGAAAAGGAATTTCTTGCTAAGGAAATTAGTGGCGATAAGGTAGAACTGGAAGAAATTCCGGCTACACAAACTCAAACTGAAGATTTAGTGGAACCAGAGGATTCAGTAGCTCCCGACGAACCTCAGCCTCTCCGCTGATCTAGTAGGGTTCCTCGCCCACCTGAGAGATACTACGGTTTTCACATGGATGGTGGGAGCGAGGATTGCATCATGGAGGATGATGACCCAACTAGCTTCGAGCAGGCCATCATGAGTGGGGACTCAGTGAAATGGCTGGATGCTATGCGGTCTGAGATGGATTCCATGTACACCAACAAAGTATGGACTTTGGAAGTTGCTCTTGAAGGGGTAAAACCCATTGGGAGCAAGTGGATATTCAAGAAGAAACTTGGTGTAGATGGGAAAGTAGAGACTTTCAAAGCTAGACTAGTAGCAAAAGGTTTTCGTCAAAGACCAGGTGTGGACTATGACGAGACCTTTTCTCCAGTAGCTATGCTTAAATCCATCCGGATCATGCTTGCCATCGCTGCATATCATGATTACGAAATCTGGCAAATGGATGTTAAGACCGCCTTTCTAAACGGTGATTTAGAAGAGTGCGTGTACATGACTCAGCCAGAGGGCTTCGTAGACAGTGGGAGCAGCGGGAAGGTGTGCAAGCTGCTTAAATCCATTTATGGATTAAAGCAAGCATCGCGGAGTTGGAACATCTGCTTTGACGTCGTTATCAAAGAGTTTGATTTCGTCAAAAATCCAGATGAACCTTGTATCTACAAGAAGGTGGCAGAGAGTAAGGTTGTCTTCCTCGTAATGTACGTGGACGACATACTCTTGATAGGAAATGATATTCCTATGCTGCAATCGGTCAAGCTCTTCTTATCACAAAGATTCTCAATGAAAGATCTTGGTGATGCCTCCTGCATATTAGGAATTAGGATCTATAGAGATAGATCCAAACGGATTTTGGGATTGTCCCAATCCAGGTACATTGACACCATACTAAAGAAGTTTAGTATGGAAGAGTCCAAGCGTGGGTACTTACCCACGATCTCTGGAGTCACTCTCTCCAAAGAGATGTCTCCCAAGACTGATTTGGAGAGAGCTCGCATGCAAGGGATACCCTATGCTTCGGCAGTAGGCTCTATCATGTATGCGATGCTATGTACCAGACCCGATGTAGCATACTCACTAAGTATAGTGAGCAGGTATCAAGCTGATCCTGGAGAGAGTCACTGGACAGCTGTGAAGAGCATTCTTAAGTACTTGCGAAGGACTAGAGATATGTTCTTGGTGTATGGTAACGGAGAACTCCAAGTGGAGTCCTTTACCGATTCGAGCTTCCAGAGTGATAAGGACGACTCTAAGTCGCAGTCGGGCTTTGTCTTTACCCTTTACGGAGGGGCGGTTAGCTGGAAGAGTTCCAAGCAGGAAACCGTGGCAGACTCGACGATGGAGGCTGAATACATCGCTGCCAACGATGCTGCTAAAGAAGCTGTCTGGATCAAGAAGTTCATTTCTGAACTTGGAGTGGTTCCATCGATTGAGCATCCAATACCTTTGTATTGCGATAACAATGGAGCGGTGGCTTTAGCCAAGGAACCCAGGTCCCATCAGCGATCCAGGCATATTCTGAGGCGGTATCACCTGATCCGGGAGATAGTTGATCGCCGGGAGATCGAGGTCAGGAGAGTTGACACGAAGAATAACACGGCGGATCCACTCACGAAGGCCATTCCCCAGACGCAGTTTGAGAGACTCTTCGGGATGCTCGGTATGCGATACTACAGCAGCTGGCCCTAGTGCATGTGGGAGATTGTTAGTTGTATGTATGCCCTAGAGGCCAGTATTGTACAGATGTTGTATATTATATTGGATGCTTGGACATATATAGAGATGACTTTCTTGCTCGATATGATAGTATGCTATCTGGTTACTCTTTATCTTAACATGTACACTAGTCTCTTTATACTGTCTTATAGTTACATGTTGGTAAAGCCCTTAGGATGTGTACTTGACAACCTGGACTATGATGCAGATCATACTAGTGGGGACATGGTAGTCCATAAGTACATCCTTCAAGGTCCCTAGTCGTGGGTGTATCGAGACGGGGCATCGATATACCAGTGTAGACTAGCGTATACGCTTCTCGACCCATGTGATGGGCGATGGATGATCCCATATCCATTGGTGTTTGACATCAGAGATGGTATACGGGTGCTCAGTGGAGACTAGGTACACTGGACGGACTCGCCGAGAACTCCCAGATGGTATTATACCTCACGTCAGATGGCAGTTCTCAGGTGACACTTGTACATGTTAGTCTGTAGACCAGAGATCGTCATAGAGTCTTGTGTGATTCCCACTGTGCTTTGATCTCCACCTTACCACGTCCATGAGGGCGTGCAAAACGGTGGTCTTTGGGTACAGTCCCGAGTCACATGGAGGCAATGAGCGATAGGAGGGGTTTCGTCTCTCCCGGTATTGGGAGTTGATGTTGCGCTGTGCTCGATTGGCCGTAACAGGGAAGTCCCTGGCCAGGGCTGATCAGAGATTTGCTGGTAAGTGTCACTAGTAGTTTCTCGACCCGTTACGAGACTCACATCAGCACGACTTATCGGGTTATTGGGGTCTGACGTTTACCACCCCTAGACTTGATATGCGACATATCAGACGAAGAGACCGGACTGTACGGTAAGTGTTACTGGTCGGATTCGCAGGAGTGTGAGTGGGCTAGCTCGTCGATCTTCTGATCGCTCAATACCCGGGTGGCCGTTACGTTTAGCAGACCGCTTGCGGCTTGTGGATGTTTGATATGATCATCATCTGCTACCGGCGTATTGACGAGTCTTTAGAGTCCTACACAGAGGTTTCCTGGCTCAAGCGAAACGAAATAGGAGCGCATATGAGATATGTGCAGGACCGAGAATAATGCGTGCATGTGATACCGCATTTCATTCTCGCGATATATGTTTTCGATTGGTTATATTCGATATGACCTAGTTATCGAATCATTGATTCGATAAATCGATACATTGAATACTAGTCGGTCATGTGCGACATGACCGGATCATTGAATCAAATGTTGATTTAATGATTTAATGTATAATTATATTTTTGATATATTACTTTGCATTAACTAGTATTGGTTCACTTTAAACGGATTGTTCTCACTTGGATTGCACATTGTATATGTGATATACTTTTGTGCACTTTTTGTATCATATTTGATGATACTTGATCATTTAGTTAAGTGTATAGAATTAATCCATGGTTAATTTGATAATTAGGGTTTTGCATATTCATTTATTTATTTGTTTGTTTATTTATTTATTTGAAATGGATTAAGATAAGAATGGTGGCTTTATTTGTTTTATGTTGAAGTTTCATGAAGCTTTGACTTTGCTAACCATTCTTGTCTTCATGCTTAACCCTAACCCACAAAAATGACCATGGTTTATTCTCTACACTTAACCCTAGTTTAAGTTATGATAAGTATTGTTTTTCTATTTCTTTTTTTAATAGAACTTATCATAACCATCATCTTTTTCTTCTTCTTCATGCTTGCTACTCCAATGGCAACTTGAGTATTAGTGAGAGAAATCCAAATCTAAAGAGAACCCACCTCCTATTTCTTCACCCTCTACCTCTTGCCAAGTTGTTTTGGGTGTTTACTTCACAAGTTTCACAAGTTTGTGAAGTCGGAGCTTGAACTTGCGATGCCTCGACGTAGATCGTCTTTGACACGAAGCCGGCGACCTAGCTCACCCGTTTCTTCGACGAAGCCGACGCTTGAGCCCGGGGTTCAACATGGACAGCGAGGAGACTTCGTTGCGGAGCCGTGGAGGTGGAAATCCGGATCTACAAAGGTTGTAGCATCTAACCTATAGTTAATTTGTTAACTAGCTTTATCGTTTCGCCTAAACATCTAGTCTAAAGATCCGTAGTCTAGGGTTTCTCGGCACAAAAATTTTAAATTGGCATGTCCGATGCCTTGTGAAACCTTACTAGAATGCCTAGGAACCTTTCAAAGGGCCAGTCACGTGCTCTTTCAGGTCGTGACAAAGTTGGTATCAGAGCGCTAGGTTGACCTTGGTTCGTGTCTGAGTTTGGCTATGTGGAGCCTAGGGCGTTATTATATACGGAACTTAGGCTTGACCTTACGGAACTTAGACTTAGTCGAGGGGGTATTAGACCCGAACTTTCGTCGCGTAGGATGACCCTTGGTTGATGGAATAGGTGACTAAAGTAGAGTGACGTACCGTGGGTATGTTCCGCGGCATACTTACGACACGCCACTCCGCTTAAGAAACCTTAGGTTGTACATTTCCTTGCACCGTATTATATTCCTTCCTATGATCTACCATCATCGATACTGGTTATAGTTTTGCTGCCGCGATTGTACGGGCAGAGTGAGCTACGGCTCGAGTTGTGTCAGCATGAGCTCGTCGGGGACGAGGGCTGACCGGGGCGTGATTCCAGAGACATACGGTTGCATTGAGGCTTCGTATTTTGTGTTTTCGCGCCATGAGCGTTGGATTGATCGCTTTTGCGAGATTTCTCGGATGTACCGGTCGGTACCAGAGGATTGAGCAACTGATAGAAGCCAGCCAGGATGTGATGACTGTTGATATATCGCTTATTCAAGATGGTTGAGGCGCTGCTTAGCGTACCGACGGATGAGCCAGTTGTTGCTGCGAATAATGAGATATCACCCAGATGATTGGAGCTACCGCAGCTGGAGCATATACTTAGAGATATGATAGTGAGTCGCTAGTCACCGAGGATTAATGACTAGGACATATGGTTCGTTCGCTTACTCCGATGCAAGGCCATCAGATAGATTGATTCCAGCTAGAGGCGACTTCACGCAGATTCGTTGAGAGTCGATTGAGACGATCGAATGTCAGGAACCCATTTTCCAAGTTTAAAGTATTCGGAAAGACATGCAAGCGATTCTATGGACCCTCTAGAAGAATGAAACCCTAACTCGACTTAATGACCATGTGAAAGCCTTTGAACCTTAGGGTTTGCGGTAGTTCCTCGGCGCCATTAGTGAGGCTTGGGTTTGCCCTTCTACGGCTGGACCACCGATGCTGTGGTATGTACTCGATACTATTAAACTGTACTCGAGATGTTGAGCTCTTGGGGGATTGTGAGGTTCTGACGAGTCGATCGGACGATTCGACATCTTTCAGATATCGTGTGATGGGACACGGCTTGGGAGACTCCAGATACGAGCTTAGCCGTTGGAGCGCAGTCTGTGTAGCCACGATGAGATGAGTCCGAATCAGTCGATATTGGAGCAAGGTGGAGTAAAGAGTTCGCACGAGATTTCGACGAGATGACGTTCCACTCCGCTGACATTAGAGATGCGATATGCACGCTGAGGACGTGTTCGGCTAGATATCTCCTACTGAGTGATGAAGATACCGAGTTCGTGATTTCGAGTCCGTGTTAGAGACTTCGGATGGACCGTAGCCGAGGACATTGCAGTGCGCAGATAAAGACGCGACGTCGAATGGTCGATGATACAGACAAGCGGGACAAGAAGTTCGTGCAAGATGCATATGAGCTGTCACTACACCCCGTTAAGATTAAAGGACGGATATGCATACAGAGGCGCAGGGATGCGACCAGCTTCCGAGGAGATGTTGTACTAAGGGTGCAGATGTTCAGAAAGCGAGGAAAGATTACGCCAGAGTACCAGCCTCCTTACAGTTTGGCTTAGGCAAGATCAGAAGAGACTTTGAGTAGGATTCCTTCTAGTACACTACTGCAATAAGAGTTGCACCCAGGATCGGATGTGTGATGTGCATTCAGAGGACCCGAGGTCGGCGCCAGAGATGTGCTGCTTTACGAGCGGTCGTGAGGATTGACCGAGAGATGACCAGGAAAGTGCCAGAATGGAATCGTTCCTGTCAGCACACCTGACCGGGCCAATGAGCCGATGGATTGCGAGATTGGTAATCTACAGGAAAGATCAGGAACCAGAGGCAGAGGACGCCAGCCGCGAGCAAGAGGCAAGTAGATATCTTGCGCCGCTACCACCGGATGTACCGGTACCTTCTCGAACCTGAAGAAGGATATACCGACGACGGTATTTATGATTTGTGATTTTGTGATTTGATTATCACGTATCCGTCATCTTGGATTTCGGTATTTTGGGCGATCTATTCGCATGATTTAGTCTTGATGACTGAGTTCCATGATATTTGATTTTGTGCACCATGGTTGCACTTACTGGGTATTTATACCTTGCACATAGTTATTACTCTTGAGGTGTTGATTGTGATTTCATGCCTATTTTATGCCGGTGATTTGATTTACACTTCCAGCATAGTTTCATGTACTTTTAGTGTTTTGATTTTTGCACTCGGTATAGCTTATATGTGCTTGTAGTGCATTGATATGTGTTTTGTGCACGCAGTTGCACACGTTCACGATTTTCTTTATATCTGGGTATACTTAGTGTTGTTGCTTACGCATTTGAGTTATTGCTGGTATTTGTGCATGGGATGCACCAGTTCTATAATTCGTGCGATTGTCGCACCAATTTTATGTTTCTTACGTTTACCGCATCAGATTTATATTTCGTGCCCTTGTTGCACCGGATTTATATTTTGTGCATTTCGGTTGCACCTGACTTCGATTTGATGCCTTTCGGTATGTCGATTTTGATTGTGATATTGATGTGGATTCTTGCACTCCGTGCTTTTGACTGGAATTACGCATGTTCGGCGTTGCTATTGGATTTTGTGATTCCGTGCATGTTGAGTGCGCAGGGTTTAGATTTTCATTGGTGCACGATGGATGCACCGATTTGGATTTTCGCACATGTTGGGCGCATGTTTTGAGATGCGATTTTGGTGCACACCAGATGCACTAAATCGAGATTCTTCATGCATGTCAGATGCATATGTTTGGGCTGTCAGGCACACGCGTTGCCTATGACAGATGTTTCGTGCACACCCGTTGCACCTAGATGATGTTTTGTGCACCTGTATGGCACATATATGGATTTTGATTTCCGTGCGCACCAGACGCACAGGGTGATGTTATGTGCATTTTTGGGATTTATTCCTTTTGGAGCAGTACATTTCTATGATATTTGATATTCGTTTTGTACCGAGCAGGACTAGTTAGAGGACAGTACCTGGATATATTTTGCATGCATTGATAGTTCGAAGGGATTTCCAAGAGCGAGCTATGGTCTCGATATATATATACCTACGTGTCCGATATGACACGAAACGTTTAAAAACATGGAAACCCTTCTAAATTGTTTTCAAAACGGCGGAGCCCACCTATTAAACAAAGGTTATATATATACGTATATAGTTATTTTCTTATGAAAAACGCCCGTCACTGTGCAGTGTTACGCGCATCGCACAGCGACTTAAAAGATTTGCCATGCATTTACATCAGCCATTTACATGTATAGATTGGATGTCTACATGTATAGTTCTGATCTATATCATATTGGTTTTGTATTGGATTTGACATTTGTGTTTTTACCATGACTCCGATGATTGCGGGATGCTTGATGGAGTGTTGCTTTTGAGTTATCTGCTCAGTACTCATGCGCATGCATTGCGCTGTGATACGTTTTATGTATTGCTGATTTCGGAGCCTCGATGACTTGGAATTTGTATTGAAATATTTTAGCATTTGGGGGTTTAAAATTTAAATTCGGGGACCGAATTTCTTTAAGGGGGGTAGATTGTAACGTTTTCAAAATAATAAAATATGATTTTTGGGAAATTTTAAAATTTAATATTATTTTAATGAATATTTTAATATTCTGGTTTAATTAAATACAAATAAATGGGGAAAAATTATGGAAAATTCTAAAATAAGGTATTTTATGGAATTATGCCATTTTAAAGTTTTTAAGATTAGTTATATGCTAATTTAGTGCTAATCGCGATTAAAAATCTCTAATCGGATTTTTAGCTTTTTGTGCAAAAATGTGCACATATCATTTTCTACACTTGTGTTGCTTGTGCATTTCTACCATGGCTTTTCTTTTGGGTCTACTATTCAAGTGAGAAGAGTTTCGTGAAGAAAAGAAAAGAAAAGGTTTCATGATGAGAGAGAGAAAGGGACCAAGTGAACCTTCACCTTTTTGAACCATACCCCATCATTTTTCCTTCTCCTTTTCTCTCCCCTTTCATAAAGAGGTGCTCCTGCTCCCTCTCATTTCCCTTCCCTTCACTCCATAGATCCACCATGAAAACAAAGCCAAAACCCCATTCCCACTTCACAAAACTTACTCCCTAGCTCACTAGCTACACATTGAACCTAGCAAGATTGGATTTGGAGGACTTTGAGCAACTCAAGAATTTTCTTGAGTTGCCAAAGGAGATAATTTCTGCACCTATTAGAGTAGTATTTCATTTCCTTGTGCATCTATTCTAGTTTCATATCGATAATGTGTTGTTTGTGGACTTTAGAAATTTCTAGTTAGGGTTTAGGGTAAAACTGAAATCAAAGATGGAATAGAGGATTGTGGTGACCTTAGAATCCCTTGTGTGATGCTAATTTGGACCCAAACCTGAACTTGAAACCAGAATACGGAATTACGGAATCGATATCGGGGAAAACTGTAAATCTGGAAGTGTTTTGTGGAATCTGCTATCACCCCGAGACCCCAAAAATAAAACTGAGTTGACAGTGAGATGTGCAGGAACCATAGAACCACCACACCAAACCCTAGCCCCCAACTCAACAGTGAGGCCGCCAATTTATCCCTTCTAGCCGCAATTTGTGGCCAGAGCAGGGGGGATCTATCTCGAATTTTGTGCATGGCCCCATTTCCTCTAATCTTGACCCTGGGTATGTCTAGTTTTGACTGATTCCATCTAGGGTGAAATCTGAGTTGATTTTCCTATGTTGGTGCATGGTTTACGACTTGATTTAGCATGGATTTTGGTATTTGCTGATTCATTCCTGTCGGGTGGCGTTTGGACGTCAACAACAAGTGGATATTGAACCTGTTTACATGCGAGTCGATAGGTTTTTACCTATGCGGGTAGCGTGTGCTATTTGGTTTCCGATGTGGTTTTCATGTGCCTTAGCGTTGTGATATACTTGTAGGTATCCTTCGAGATGTTGAGGCAAAGAAGATGAAGATGGCGACATCGACACCGACACATGAGAAGCAAGGTGAGTAGATTTATATCTACGGGGAAAAGTCGGGTGGATGGCGTATAGCACCCCCGCAGTCCGTGGTGATGTATACGAATACGTATACACACATATATTTATTATGTGTTGTTTAGGATTATTGATGGTAATAATGGATTATTGGTGATAAAGATGTATTGGTTGAGTATAGTGCGAAACCCTCGAGTAGTGGTTGCACCTACACTCACACATACACACATACTTGCATACATTCTTTAATATATCTGTGCGCATATAATGGTGTGTATATCTACACATGGGTATGGGACTATGTGTTTATATACGGGTTTGACGATGATACGTGGGATTGAGATGAGTCGATGAGATTCGATTGAGGCCGTGAGATTTGGCGACATGACAGAGTTCGTATTGGAGATGTGATATGATGGTAGTGATACCTGTCATGTGATGAGATAGTGTGATATCGACTCAGATTTAGGTGGTTTCCATACCCCTCTCTATTGACTTGATTGTGGGTTTGTAGTTCGCATAGTAGGCGTTAGACTAGACCCGAGTCATACCTATTTCAAAACTAACGAATCAGGAATATTTTAAGATAGGAAAAAGGGTTTATACGGATATTTTCAAAAGGCGCATCTTTTCTTAAAACACCGTAGCCCTTATTTTACCAAAAGCCCTGATTCTTCTTATTTCAAAAGGCAAGGTTGCATGATATATCTATTGAGGCAGGTTCTCTACTGTTGCGTTGATTACTCGATTCCGCACATTCACGCAGTTTGCATTGCATCGCTTATATTGTTGATATATTTCAGTCATGCTGCTAGGACACCAGCACAATTATCGATGATGCGTATGTTCCACGTACACTTGTTTGTCGGCTCACACACTTCATCATCGATAATTGCCATGTCAGTACACTGTAGTACTGTTGCATTCAGGATATGACCCTTGCATGACATATTGATATGCTTACCTTTCTGCTATATGTCGCATACATGCTGCTTTCTGATTATACGCATTGAGATATGTTGTTTCCATGATATTTCTGGTTTTGAGAACCGTGGGTGTTTCAAAGAGGATATGTAATTGTTTTAAAAACCCGGTTACCCGTGATATGATATTTCAGTGCGTCCACCATGTGTTTTCTCGGTGCTGAGAGCGACATGTGAAACCCGATTCGAGGAGGCGGATGATGCCGATTGCGGGTACATGGTGGACCCGGTATGGTTCCCCGGGGCAAGAAATGTTTTTCGTGGAGTAGACGATGAGCCTGGCAGGGTGGCGAGTACCTACCGGTGATTTTGTTGGACCTGGCGGTTATCCGGAGGATACCGACCAGAGTCGACAGATGGATATGGCGTACTGCCGGGGCCGAGGGCCGATACCGCAGATAGAGCCTGTGGGCCGATCCGGACTGACGGAGCCCGATATATGAGGATTTACGTGCCGATGCTGGGCACATTTTTCATGATGTTTTCGAGTGCAGATGCTGGGCACTCCGGTACCATGATTTTGACGTGTCGCGAGGGACACAGGTGGTTTATATCCTCATATTTCCATGCATATGCTGATGATATTTACATGCATGATGGTTATTGTCATTGGGTGACGAGTGGATGGGATCCACGTAAATGCAAATTGATTTCATTGATTGTACCTCACATTTATGATATGCTATTACCTGAGGCACTGGCACGAGCATTTGGCATTACACTCATGTATAGAGATTATATTGCCAGTTTAGCATGTTTTAGTCTTATTCATATTGAGGTTTTTATATCTGATCGTATTGAACTAGGATGGGTCATGTATTCGATCTCTGCTTGTAGATATTTTCTATTCACGAGTTGGCAACTCACCCCCGTTGTGCCACAGTCCTTGCAAGTTTTTGCCGTACAGATTCCATAGCGGTATTTCTGGCACACTGCTTCCATATGGGTGACTTGCGTTGGTAGGTGGGTTCTTTTGTATCAGAACCGCCATTGTTCATGTATTATTTATTGTATCTAGTCATTCCATCAACCAAAACTTGTATATTGTTTCAGACTTAGAAAACAGTGTTGTATTATTTCGACCTTAGAGTCGCGCTTGTAGTATTACGGTTTTCTGGCTGTTTTGAGTTTCTTTTTGGGTTTTGATCCTCGCCCTTTGGCGTTGTATATTATTATTGCTTGCATGGTTGTGACCGTCGATTGACGAAGAGCTAGCTCCCGCATGGGGATGCTTTTATCATTTCTTATATATTATTCTTGTTGTACCCCGTTCGGGGCCAGTTTTTACAAAGGAAACTCTGCCGAAATTTTCAGGAAAGGTTAAACATTTTAAAAATACACATTCGGCTTAGTTATTTAAAAACCTTGATTTTCGAAACATGATTTCTTTACTTTTCAAAACCAGTTTTCCTTATTTACTCTTTAAATGGTTTTAGATTTCTAGGCTTTTGGCTTACTTGGATCAGATGGGGTCCTGTAGACTTCATATGGTTCAAGGGCCAGTCACGTGCTCTTTCGGGTCGTGACAGCATGGCGGGCCTAGGGAGTGGTGAACGTCAGTCCCCTAATAGCGGTACAAGTCGTGTCGGAGTGTAGCCCAGAACACCCTGAGATAACACTGGAAACCTACCAGTATATCTCGTTTGCCCTGGTCAGGGACTACTCGTGTAGTGGCTCTCCTAGACACAGTGCGATGTCAACCCCCAATTCCGGGAGAGACGAATCCTGTCTAACCGTCACTGCCTCCAAGTGCTTCGGGACAGCACCAAACTACTACCTGGTTGCACGACTCCTTTGAGTCGTGGTAGGGTATTAATCTAAGTACAGTGGGAACACACTCGAGGCGAAGTGACAGTGTCAAGTCAGCGGACTAAGCTGTACTCATGTCACCTGGGAACTGATAACTGACGATAGGTATAATACCATCCAACAGTTCCCGACGAGTCATGTCCAGTGTACTCGTAACCTAACGAGCACTCGCATACTATCTCCAGTACGACGTACTGATGACTGTGGGACAGACCAACTCCCGTGCTGGGATGAGAAGCGCATACGCTAGTCTACTCCGGAGTATCGATGCCCTGTCTCGATAGTCCTGCGACTAGGGACCTGTATAAGGATGTGCATGTAGATTACCCAGCCCCCACTAGTGTGACTGCCATCACAACGCTGGTAATCAAGCAAAGATCCTAAGGGCTCTACTAATATGTATAAGCGATATGTTAAAAGAAACACATCACATATTAAAGTAGAAACAAACCAAGTAGCATACTACCATTTTGAGAAAGATTGTTTATACAACTGTGAATATCCCAAGCTTCCATTAAGTAATATACAAGCTAGTATGATACAGTAATGGCCTCTAGGGCATATACACTAACAATCTCCCACTAGCACTAGGGCCATGTACTGGCGTATCGAAGACCTATCATCTCGATCAGCCGATCCAACTGAGTCAGGGGTAAGGCCTTCATGAGTAGATCCGCAGTGTTATCTTCCGTATTTACTTTCTTCACCTCGATCTCCCGGCGATCTACGATCTCCCTGATCAGGTTGTACCGCCTCAAAATGTGCCTGGACTTCTGATGGGTTTTGGGTTCCTTCGCTAAAGCTATAGCGCCGTTGCTGTCACAGTACAGCAGTATTGGATCAACACTGGTAGGAACCACCTGAAGCTCCGTGAGAAAATTCTTCATCCAGACAGCTTCCTTTGCGGCATCGCAAGCAGCTATGTACTCCGCTTCCATAGTTGAGTCAGCAACGGTTTCCTGCTTGGAGCTCTTCCAGCAAACCGCCCCTCCATTGAGGGTAAAGACATAACCCGACAAAGACTTGGAGTCATCCTTGTCACTCTGGAAGCTGGTGTCAGCAAAGGCCTCGATCTGGAGGTCTTTTCCGCCATACACCAAGAACATCTCCTTAGTCCTTCTCAGGTACTTGAGAATGTTCTTTACTACTATCCAGTGTTTCTCCCCTGGGTCCGACTGATACCGGCTTACAACGCTCAATCCGTATGCTACATCTGGTCTGGTACATAACATCGCATACATTATAGAGCCTACCGCAGATGCGTAGGGTATAGATGACATGCGAGCCCTTTCCAAATCAGTCTTGGGAGACATCTCTTTGGAGAGAGTGATTCCGTGACAAGCCGGTAGATTACCGCGCTTGGAATCTTCCATACTAAATCGTTTTAGTATGGTGTCTATGTACCTCGACTGTGAAAGTCCCAACATCCTCTTAGATCCATCACGATAGATTTGGATCCCCAGATTGTAGTTGTCATCGTGATTGGTTCGAAAAAGTGTTTATGTAGTTAACCGCAATCAGAACGGTGTCGCGCGTAGCTAGACCGAGGTGAGTACGGGTCGTCCTCTGGGAAACGTGGAACCTTTTACTCTTACTTTAGATGTGTTGAGAAAGAGAAGAGGAATAAAGAATTTTGTGAAAAGTTTCTAGATCTACTTTAAACAAGAATGTTAAATATAAATCTAGATTATTTTAGAGATTTAAATAATATAATAATAGGGCTTGTAGGGTTCGTTAGGATTTAGTAGTTATGGAAGATTAATTAAAAGTTACCCTTTTTATCCATTAATAGATTTAGAACTAGAACGACGGTGATGCGTGTAGATTAGGATTTCTGGAGGGAAAAGGAATCCCACTCGTAACCCTTATCTCGACACGGAACTGCGTTCAAATCTAGCCTTTACCAAAACAATCATTAATCTAATCTCTAATCGTGGTCGGAACTAGCAAGGAATTGCTAGTGCGTCCGATTAGGATGTTAATGATTATTTTGATAAAGTTCCTAAACTTTATAGGACTTAAAAAGGGTTTAATTATTTTCATCGCCCATTAACCTACCCTAATCCTACGAACCCTAACAAGCGGAGAATTACTCGCGCATGTTGGGAGAAGAAGATGAAAAGAAAGAGAGGGAGAACATAATGTAAAAAAATAATTAAATAAAAAAAAACTACCTTTATTAATCAACTCCTTCAAACTACACTTTTAATCCATAGAAAATGATTACAAAACTTGATTTGCTTCTCGATCTTTCCTAGGGAGGTAGTCGAACAGTCGATGATCAGCCTGGATGCGTGAGCGTCGGGAGCTTCATGATCTCTTCGGCTTGATAGCTTTTCCAAGAGGCTCTCGGTGCTTTTTTATAGTGCAAAGCCAGAATCTTATTGTTGAAAACTTGATAAATTTCAGCCTAGATTAATGCCCCAAAATCTTTCCTTCCAACCTCCTCAAATTGCGGTGGATCCGCGGCCCAAGGGTGTGTTTGACCGCGGATCCGCGCTCATTGGTCGAGATCAATTGATGATTTTTCTTGGTCTTTCATTTGGTGACATTTGGCAATCGTAGGAATCTTCAGAATCTGAAAATATTTTCTCGGTTGCTTCCAGACTTGATCTCCAAGTTTTAATTCTTAATTAGGCAAGATTTCTTCAACAACTTGATTTGCTTGATTCTAGCCTTGAAAAATTCTGCACAACTTGGAAATATTCTGCACAACAACTCAAATAAGATTTTAGTAGACTTTGTTCTACTAGGATTAGGTCAATAATATTATTTGCATACATTTTCCTACCAAATGATAATTAAAATATATTAACACATGGAAAATAATGTTTTTACACATAAACCCTCATATGTATAATATATTATAATAAAGTCATTTTTTTAATATAAAAATGGTAGGAAAAATGTACTACAAATGTGCAGTTTTATCGACTGAACAAATACCCCCAAACTTATCTTTGATCGTCCCGAGCAAATTAGTTTATTCAAGAGGAGAAAAGGAAAGGAGAAAACTAAGCACACTTTCGTAGGCAGACACGATTGCACTGAGCACGTGCAACAAGCCGTTAAACCTCTAGGTGTCCCTAGTAGGAGGAGTGTTGTCTCCTGAGGGTTTTCAGCGGATTACACCCACAAAATCCAATAACAAAAGAAAGATGGTGAAATTTACATTTAAAGATAAGAACCATAAAAGAAAGGCCTTGAAAAGAAGAGTTTCCAACTATACTAGCTTTTCAGTTGTCATGAGCCCTATCTTAATAGT
Source organism: Agapanthus africanus (assembly GCA_030015575.1). Classification (NCBI taxonomy): domain Eukaryota; kingdom Viridiplantae; phylum Streptophyta; class Magnoliopsida; order Asparagales; family Amaryllidaceae; genus Agapanthus; species Agapanthus africanus. The sequence goes on along the minus strand of JASDDO010000012.1, from coordinate 295,942,334 downwards.
CATGAAAAAATGTTAGAAATCACATCATCCCTCAATAAAACATCGTCTTTATTCTTCATTCCCACCTTTCATCCAAACATTGATCATATACCCCTACGTGTGTGAAATGGTCATCCCTACACTCAGAGAATTCAATTCAAGCTATCATACTCTTCTCCATCTACCTTAGTACTTTTTAATTTGATGCATACCTAGATTTGCTCACACATTTTCATGCGACCGTTAATACTTCTTGAGGTACTAACCGACCGATTACTCATGTGCTTGCTGATTTGGTGATAATATTTTCCTCATCTTGCACCACCTAAGGCTTAGCAGTGACTCCCAGACCAGTTGGCCTTAGGGCACTAGGTGAAGAGGCACCCTCGCTATATTTTTTTATTGCTGCCTTGGCGATAACAAAACCAGTGTTCATTTTTCTTTTCACCATTTTTATATTTTCTTCATCATTTTTTTTATTTCCTTCATACTTTGGCTTTTAGACAAGAGCATTTCAAGGTATCCTCTACTATCCCGAGTTTCAAGACGTGTGTAGGTGCATATTGTAGGGTATCAACATTCAAATGTTTGGCTTCCAGAATAGAAACTATTTTTCAGACTTATTTTTATCCTCAGATTAGTGACTTCCTTCATCTTACTAACCCTTAGGACAACAGCTCATAACTACTTATTACCAGTTCGTATAAGAAAACTTCTAATTTTCTTGGTTGTCTTAAACTATTCCTATCTTTTGGATGTAATGTTTCACTTTCTATTCTTTTGTTATATATAAAAAAAAATTTTAATGCCCGGTGTCAAAGATAATTCAGTGAATACAAACCTCCCCCCCAAACCTGTTTTCAGCAGTGTCCTCACTGATGTAGCCTTTTGAGAACATGGACCTGTATACTAAGGGAGAGATACAAGGGGTAAAATAATAGTTAAATGATAAATTCCCCCAAACTTATTCTTTGACACGCACAGGTATTCAATCAAATCCATTTTTACTCACCTCCATTCTTAAAATGAGAAAATGCTAAAAAATATGGAGGTGAGGCGGAGGAAATTTAGTTTTGATAAAGCGGCTCCTGTAAAAAAAGGAGCTCCTCCGCGGGGTCAGCAGAAAAATACGGTTTTAATCTATGCCCATTTACTTTAAAAATCGAACCGTTTTTCAAATTTTCGACTTCAACTGCCCCGTGCGGGTGTACATACCGCACCACAAAAGGTCCTTTCCAACGAGATTTAAGCTTACCCGGATGAAGATGGAGACGGGAATCGTAAAGAAGGACTTGTTGACCTGATGTGAAGGTTTTTCTAGAAAGATTTTTATCGTGGAACACTTTAGTCCTATTCTTTGCTATCACCGCATTAACGTAAGCTTCATCGCGGAGTTCGCTTAGCTCATTCAATTGCAGCTTCCGATAGCTTCCTGCATGATCAAGATCAAAATGAAGCTCTTTAATAGCCCACATTGCCTTATGTTCAATCTCGACAGGGAGGTGGCATGCCTTCCCAAACACAAGGCGGTATGGAGACATACCAAGATCGGTCTTATAAGCGGTGCGGAATGCCCAAAGAGCATCCGTCAATTTGGTTGACCAATCTTTACGGTTTGTCGAAACCGTCTTCTCCAATATCTGTTTGATCTGCCTATTTGAGACCTCAGCCTGCCCTCTTGTTTGGGGATGATAGGGCGTAGAAAGTTTGTCAGTGATTGAATATTTCCGCATCAAGGCCTTAAAAGACCTATTGCAGAAATGTGTCCCGTTGTCGCTAATGATAGCGCGAGGGTGTCCCAATCGCGAGAAGTTGTTTTCTTTAAGGAACTTAATGACAACATTGTTGTCATTAGTGCGACACGGTATAGCTTCCACCCACTTCGAGACATAATCAACAGCTAACAAGATATATAGATTCCCGAAGGAGTTGGGAAAAGGGCCCATAAAATCAATACCCCAAACATCAAATATTTCCACAACCAATATAGGTTGGAGCGGCATCTCGTTCCTTCGTGAAATCCGACCCAAATGCTGACATCGCAGACAAGTTTTGAAATTTTCAAATGCATCTTTAAATAATGTTGGCCAATAAAAGTCACATTGCAAAACTTTCTCCGCCGTTTTTCGAGGTCCAAAGTGACCGCCGCATGCCTGATCATGACAAAATGATAACACGCTCTTGAATTCATCGTTAGGGACACACCTGCGAATGATTTGATCGGAACAATACTTGAATAGATATGGTTCATCCCAGTAAAAATATTTTACTTGGGATAAAAACCGAAGTTTGTCTTGTTTCGACCAATCGCTAGGTATAAGTCCCGTCGCAAGATAGTTCACGATATCCACGAACCAAGGTTCGTAGGATACATCAAGAGCTGTTCGTCGGGAAATGAGTCATTTATCGGCACGGTCACAGTTGGCGAAGAAGTGATGCGTGAAAGATGGTCGGCTACTACGTTTTCACATCCACTCTTGTCTTTGATAACAAGATCAAATTCTTGTAACAATAGGATCCAACGTATTAGCCTGGCCTTTGCATCCTTCTTCATTAAAAGATGTCGTAGGACGGAGTGATCTGTGTAAACCACAATAGGTGAGCCAATCAAGTAGGGCCTGAACTTCTCTAATGCAAATACAACTGCCAAGAGTTCTTTCTCGGTAGTTGTGTAATTTATCTGTGCATCATTCAAGGTCCAACTTGCATAGTAAATTACATGTGGCATCTTATCAATATGCTGTCCTAAGACAGCACCAATAGCAAAATCTGATGCGTCACACATAAGCTCGAACGGGTGGTTCCAATCCGGAGATGATAGAACGGGGGCTGTAGTGAGTGATTCTTTAAGCAATTCAAAAGAAGCCTCACAATCCGAATCGAAGTGAAATGTAGTGTCCTTGGCCAATAGAAGGGTTAAGGGTCTAGCAATTTTGCTAAAGTCCTTAATAAATCTCCTATAAAATCCTGCATGACCAAGAAATGATCGTATATCTTCGACGCAATTGGGACGAGGGAGGTTTTGAATGACATCTATTTTAGCTCTGTCGACCTCAATGCTTTTATGTGAAATTATATGTCCAAGTACAATACCTTCTTGAACCATAAAATGGCATTTTTCCCAATTCAAAGTCAAGTTCTTATCCTTACAGCGGGTAAGAACAGCGTCAAGATTACGAAGGCAGTCCTCAAAGGAGTCCCCAAAAATGGAGAAATCGTCCATAAAAATTTCTAGAAAATTTTCCACCATATCTGAAAATATCCCCATCATGCACCGCTGAAATGTAGCGGGAGCGTTGCATTACCCAAAGGGCATGCGTCTATAAGCAAAAGTTCCGAAAGGACAAGTAAAAGTGGTTTTATCTTGATCCTTTTCGGCGATGGGGACCTGGTTGTAACCAGAGTATCCGTCCAAGAAACAGTAGTATTCGTGTCCCGCTAATCGTTCCAACATCTGGTCAATGAAAGGTAGAGAGAAGTGATCTTTCCTCGTAGCGGCATTGAGTTTCCTGTAATCGATACATACGCGCCACCCAGTTTGGGTGCGTGTTTGGATTAACTCATTAGCCTCGTTAGTGATGACCGTGATGCCAGACTTTTTAGGGACCACATGAATTGGACTTACCCATTGACTATCAGATATGGGGTAAATTATTCCACTATCAAGACACTTGACGATTTCTTTCTTTACCGCCTCCTCCATAACGGGATTTAACCGTCTTTGTGGGTCTCGGGTTGGTTTGGCTTCATCCATCAGATGTATGTGATGTTCAACAATTAAGGGACTAATCCCTTTGATGCCGGCCATTGTCCAACCAAATGCTTCCCGATTCGATCTCAACACCGCCAAAAGTGCATTCTCTTGCTCTAAGGCTAGAGAAGCGGAAATAATCACTGGCAAAGTCTCATTCTCTCCTAAATATGCATATTTAAGATGAGAAGGTAGTGGTTTGAGATCAAGAATAGGCGGAGAGACAATAGAAGGAGGGGTAACGGAATGATATTCGGACTCCCGAAGAGGTTCCAAAACTTGCATAAGATATTGATTCGGAAAGTGCTGTTGAATTTTGCAACGAGTCAACGGGTTCAATCTCAAAGTCGGACTCATTGAACATATCCTTACTGTGAAGTGGTGCAAGATCAAACGATGTCTCATTAGTGTTGTCGAGAACATCAAAGCAAAGTTCCTCATCCATGCAGCTTTCGGGAGCTATCTCGTGGATGGAACAAACATCCAGCAAATGAGCAGAAGGTTCTGATGGCTGACTTCCTAGCTTGTAAATATTAAGCTCAATTGTCATTTTCCCGAAGGATAAGTTCATAGAACCGTTACGACAATTAATCACAGCGTTAGAAGTTGCTAGGAAGGGTCGACCAAGTATCACCGGGATTTGATTGCGTGGGTTTGCCACAGGTTGTGTATCTAAAACAATAAATTCCACGGGAAATATGAATTCCCCGACTTTAATTAACACATCCTCTAGTTCGCCCCGAGGTTTGGTGATAGATCGATCAGCCATTTGGAGAGTACAATGGGCAGGTTTTAACTCTCCAATTCCTAACTGCTCGTATACTGAATAAGGAAGCAAGTTGACGCTAGCGCCTAGATCGAGTAAAGCACGATTTATATTTTTACCCCCAATAGAAATAGAGATTGTAGGACAGCCGGGGTCCTTATGTTTCTTTGGTATTTGTTGGGTAAAAGCTGTGCTAACATTACTCGTCATGAAAACCTTTTTAGGCACTTGAGTTTTTCTCTTCCTAGTGCACAAGTCTTTAAGGATTCTTGCATAAGATGGGACTTGTTGAATAGCATCTAGGAGAGGAATATTCATGCTAACTTGCTTAAACATTTCCACAATCTTCTCCATTTGTGGGTTAGGTCGGTTGGCCCTTAATCGGTTTGGAAATGTAGCACGATCAATAAGTTTTGGGTCCAACGTTTGTGGAGAAGACTGTGGCGACGGATTCGATCCCAAAATTGGAGTGGGCATCGACTTAGATAGATTTGGCGAAATGTTTGAGCCTTGGGGAAAACGGAGAATAGGCTCGAATGAAGGTGGGAGACTAGACGAGTTAGGGGAAGAAGAAGAAGAAGGGGTATCAAATGTGTCACTATCATCAACTTGCTCACCCACTTGGTTGTTCAGCACTCTCCCCGATCTCAACGTAGTAATGGCATTCACATTATGACTTTGTGAATGGCCAGGATTCGGTAGGGGTTGAGATGGGAGTTTCCTTTTCTCTCTCGCACTCATTGCGGCGTTTAACTGTGCAATTTGGTTTTCTATTGATTTAATACTCTCACCATGGGAGGAGGAGTTTTTCGTTAGGGTATCAATAGAAGACCTTATCTCAGCCGAATTTTGCATGGATTGTTTCATCAACATATCCAAAGTTTGTGCAAGTGAGTTGTCAGTACCGGCCACTTGTGGTGTAGAAATGTTGGCCGGATTTTGGAAATTTTGTGACTGAAAGGGGGGCTGATTCTGTGGTTGTGGTTGCTGTGGAGGAGGTCTTTGATAATTACTTTGTTGGTTTTGATTCCAAGCAAAGTTAGGATGATTCCTCCATCCTTGATTGTATGTGGAAGAATAAGGGTCGTTTCTAGGTCGCTGCTGAAAAGCAGCATTAGCTTGAAACGATGCATTCATAGGACATTCTTCCGTTAAGTGTTAAGGATCCGAACAGCAACCACAGACAGTCTTAGGAAGCGTGACCTGATTTAGGGAGAATGTTGAGAACTTGTTTTCAATAGCATCGAGTTTCTTCTGTATCGCTGCCATTTCGGCTTTCACTGCGATAGAAACATCGAGCTGGTGAATACCTCCCTTAGTTGAAGGTGGTCTTACGCTTTCCCACTGCAACGTGTGTTCAGCAAGGTCTTCCAGATATTTCCATGCTTCACCGTCATCTTTAGACATGAAATTGCATTGACACATTGTTTCAAGCATCTGCTTTGTCGCTGGATTAATGCCCTCATATATAATCCGACATAAATCCCATCTTTGTATTCCGTGATGGGGGCATTGGACAAGCAGATCTTTGAAACGTTCAAAGCACTTCCAAAATGGTTCATTGGGAAGCTGGGTGAACTGGTGGATCTCGCTCCTAACATGTGCAGTCTTATGATTTGGGTAAAACTTCTTAAGAAATGCTACGATGAATTCATCCCAATTAGCGATAGAGTGTGCGGCAGTATTATAAAGCCATTTTTCTGCCAAGTCGCACAGTGTGAATGGGAGAAGACGTAAGCGCATAGCATCTAAAGTCAATTGTGAAGTACCCATCGTTGCGCATACGTTCTCGAATTTGGTGATGAAAACATACGCGTCTTCCGACTCAAGCCCGTGAAATTTGGGCAGCAGATTGATGTAGTGGGGTTTAATTTCGAAATTATCCCCGTTAGGTGGTGGAAGAGATAGACAAGTAGGAAGGGGACCATGAATAGGATAACATCTCTCTTGGAGAGAGATGCGCGGTGGATTCTGCGCACCTTCGGGCGGTGGCAGCGTGGTGTTATACTCTGATGGAGTGTCGTCCATCTCGGTTGATGTGGTGTGTGGTGGGGGAAAATAAGATGAAGAAGTACCGACTTCGGCGTCGATAACAGGAACGCGGACAAGACGGGCACTAGGATCCCGTGTCCAGCCGAGCATGCACTAAGCGGCTTTAGTGCAAGTGGCAGCGTGTGTGTGATTTTAAAATTGGATTGTTTTGAAAAAGTGGGACTCAAGACAAATCTCCCTAAAATGCACAAGCAACCCTAGAACTAAGGTTACCTAGGTCAGTCTCTAGACAGCTCCTAACTAAGGCTAGAAATAGGACCTCAAACCGCCTTTTCACGGACAAGTACGGCCAGGTAAGTGGGAAGGAACCACCACTACAGCGGGCCTAATTAAAAACCACTAGCCTAGACACCGCAATGCCAGTTAGGATAAACGGCCGATGCCTATACTAGTCTTTTTCCTATTGAGCTCGACAGTCCTCAGAGTCTGGTCTAGATATTTTTTAAATTAATGAAGGGTTGTTCTATATGCTCGGTTTGTGATTTGTGGGGCTTAGGAAGGGTGATGAAATCCCCACCTAATCTTGATTTGGTCTTTGCCCCTTAAAATCCGTATTAAATATGAAAAACAAAACCAAACACAAAACTTTTTGCAAAAAGATTTTTGAGCGGCGCAATTTTGCAAAGAATCCTGCAGAAAATAGATTTTATTGGATTTGAGGGGGGAGAGAAAGAGTTGAGAATCTTACCAGAGGAGTTTGAAACCTTGATCCCCTTGTCAGGCCGCGTTTCCACCGCAGATTCCCCTTTGGTGCCGCGGTTCCGCCGCAAGATGGATGGTTCAGTTGCTGAAATTTTTTCTGAATTCTGTAACTCCAGATCTCCTTGCAAAATTCACGCACAAGTCGTTAAATATGCAATTTGCAGTTTTGTGTTAATAATGATATGGCTCGTCTAAGAATTCAACACAAATAGTAAAAATAAAAAATTACGCACGTATCCCCCGGCAACGGCGCCATTTGATTGATACGAAAGAGTGTTTATGTAGTTAACCGCAATCAGAACGGTGTCGCGCGTAGCTAGACCGAGGTGAGTACGGGTCGTCCTCTGGGAAACGTGGAACCTTTTACTCTTACTTTAGATGTGTTGAGAAAGAGAGGAGGAATAAAGAATTTTGTGAAAAGTTTCTAGATCTACTTTAAACAAGAATGTTAAATATAGATCTAGATTATTTTAGAGATTTAAATAATATAATAATAGGGCTTGTAGGGTTCGTTAGGATTTAGTAGTTATGCAAGATTAATTAAAAGTTACCCTTTTTATCCATTAATAGATTTAGAACTAGAACGACGGTGATGCGTGTAGATTAGGGTTTCTGGAGAGAAAAGGAATCCCACTCGTAACCCTTATCTCGACACGGAACTGCGTTCATATCTAGCCTTTACCAAAACAATCATTAATCTAATCTCTAATCGCGGTCGGAACTAGCAAGGAATTGCTAGTGCGCCCGATTAGGATGTTAATGATTATTTTGATAAAGTTCCTAAACTTTATAGGACTTAAAAAGGGTTTAATTATTTTCACCGCCCATTAAAATACCCTAATCCTACGAACCCTAACAAGCGGAGAATTACTCGCGCATGTTGGGAGAAGAAGATGAAAAGAAAGAGAGGGAGAACATAATGTAAAAAAAACAATTAAATAAAAAAAAACTACCTTTATTAATCAACTCCTTCAAACTACACTTTTAATCCATAGAAAATGATTACAAAACTTGATTTGCTTCTCGATCTTTCCTAGGGAGGTAGTCGAACAGTCGATGATCAGCCTGGATGCGTGAGCGTCGGGAGCTTCGTGATCTCTTCGGCTTGATAGCTTTTCGAAGAGGCTCTCGGTGCCTTTTTATAGTGCAAAGCCATAATCTTATTGTTGAAAACTTGTTAAATTTCAGCCTAGATTAATGCCCCAAAATCTTTCCTTCCAACCTCCTCAAATTGCGGCGGATCCGCGGCCCAAGTTTGTGTTTGGCCGCGGATCCGCGCTCATGGGTCGAGATCAATTGATGATTTTTCTTGGTCTTTCATCTGGTGACATTTGGCAATCGTAGGAATCTTCAGAATATGAAAATATTTTCTCGGTTGCTTCCAGACTTGGTCTCCAAGTTTTAATTCTTAATTAGGCAAGATTTCTTCAACAACTTGATTTGCTTGATTCTAGCCTTGAAAAATTCTGCACAACTTGGAAATATTCTGCACAACAACTCAAATAAGATTTTAGTAGACTTTGTTCTATTAGGATTAGGTCAATAATATTATTTGCATACATTTTCCTACCAAATGATAATTAAAATATATTAACACATGGAAAATAATGTTTTTACACATAAACCCTCATATGTATAATATATTATAATAAAGTCCTTTTTTTAATATAAAAATGGTAGGAAAAATGTACTACAAATGTGCAGTTTTATCGACTGAACACATCGCCCAGGTCCTTCATGGAGAACCTCTGTGACAAGAATCCTTTGACTGACTGTAGCATAGGAATATCATTTCCTATTAGAAGAATGTCATCCACGTACAAGACGAGGAATACCACAGTTCTCCCTACAATCTTACTGTAAATGCATGGTTCATCTGGGTTTTTGATAAAGTCGAATTCCTTGACAGTATCATCAAAGCAGATGTTCCAACTCCGCGATGCCTGCTTCAGTCCATATATGGACTTGAGCAACTTGCACACTTTACCGCTGCTCCCACTATGAATGAATCCCTTTGGCTGATCCATAAAGACGCACTCTTCCAATTTTCCATTTAGGAAAGCCGTTTTTACGTCCATCTGCCAGATCACATAATCGTGGAAGGCAGCATTGGCAAGAAGGATCCGAATGGATTTGAGCATAGCCACTGGAGAAAAGGTCTCGTCATAGTCCAAACCAGGTCTTTGACGAAAACCCTTTGCTACAAGTCTAGCTTTATAGGTTTCTACCTGCCCATCTACACCAATCTTCTTTCTGAAGATCCATTTGCAGCCTACGGGTTTTACCTCTTCTGGAGCAAAGTCCAAAGTTCTAACTTTGTTGGTGTACATGGACTCCATCTCGGTCCGCATTGCATCCAGCCATTTTACCGAGTCACCGCTCTGAATGGCTTGTTGGAAGCTAGTAGGCTCACCATAGTCAATGGTGCAATCCTCTCTATCCCCGTCTATGAGAAAACCGTAGTATCTCTCGGGCGGATGAGACTGCCTACTACTCCTGCGGAGTGGCGCTGGGATGTCCGGTTCTCCTGAACCTTCTGGTTCTTCCAAGCTTTCAGTAATAGCTTGTGGTTCTGGAATTTCTTCCAGTTCTACTACGCTCCCACTTTCACCTTTTTCTAAAAACTGATGTTCCAGAAAGTGGGCATGACGAGAAACAAAAACATCTTGTTCCTCTGCGTAATAGAAAAAATATCCCCTGGTGTTCTTTGGGTATCCCACAAACTTACACAGTACTGAGCGTGCCTCGAGCTTGTCCGCATGCTGTTTTTTTACAAAAGCTAGACATCCCTATATCTTCAGATATTGAAGATGGGGTTTCTTCCCACACCACATCAGATATAGTGTGGTAGGCACAGTCTTGGAGAGAACTTTGTTCAAGAGATATGCAGCTGATTCTAGTGCATAACCCCAGAAAGATCGCGGTAACTCAGCCTTACTCATCATGGAACGAACCATATCCAATAGGGTTCGATTCCGCCTTTCCGATACACCATTGCGTTGTGGTGTGTATGGAGGAGTAAGCTGAGAGAGAATTCCATTCTCTTTTAAGTAGCCCAGAAACTCGGCACTCAAGTATTCACCACCTCGATCAGATCTCAGTATCTTGATAATTTTGCCTGTTTGTTTTTCAACTTCATTCTTGTATTTCCGAAATTTCTCAAAGGCCTCGGATTTATGCTTCATCAAGAAGACATGACCATACCTAGAGAAATCATCTGTGAAAGTAATGAAGTTTGAATAACCACTTCGTGCATGTGTAGACATTGGACCACACATATCACTGTGTATGAGTCCCAAGAGCTCGCTTGCTCTTTCTCCGTGTCCAGTGAACGGAGTCTTTGTCATCTTTCCCTTGAGACAAGATTCACAAGTGGCATAAGACTGGTACTCGAACGGATCCATGTATCCTTCTTTATGTAACTTTGTCAACCGTGTCTCATTAATGTGACCCAGTCTACAATGCCATAAGAAAGCCTGATTTAATTCCGGAGACTTTCCTTTAAGTGTGTTCTGGACACTGAAAACCTGAGCTTGATTTAGTACGTATATTCCTGTAACACTTTGAATTCCCGTTTGATGTCTTTCATGATAATTAGTGATCATACGTGTTATTATATATATGTGTTCCTAGAATTATTAGTTATATTTAGTCGTGTTAGCAAATTGGAAGATTTTCCTTTGTAGTGTAGTGTACACTTGCACACTTAGTTTTTGGGACTTAGGGTTTTAGTAGCATGTTAACCATTCTTGTGTTGCATGGTTGCTAACTTTTTCCCCACCCTTTAATCAAAACAAAAACCCTTTTTATAATTTCAAATCCTATTAAACAATGAGGCATGGTGGTTAGGTGAAGGTTGACCTTGAGACCATTTTCTTCCTTTCTCTCTCTCTCCTCTCCCCACTTCAGAATTTCTGCAGCTCCAGCAGAAAAACCCTCTCATTTTCTTCACCTCTTCTTCTTCTTTTCATTATTTTTGATTTCCAAACAAAACCTACACAAATCAACACATTTATCATCACAAAACCATGGAAAAGGGGGCTTTTTGGGGTGTTTGAAGGCTAATCTGCACACCTGAGAGAGGAGCTGGGCTTTTGGTGTTTGATAAGGTCATTTGAAGGTATAAATTCATGTCTTAACCTCTTTTTCCATAACTTGCATGTTTAGTTTCAAAATATCACCTTTTCGTGCAATTTTAGTGCTATTGAAGGGATTTAGTGGTAATATGTTAAAGTTTATGTTGTTGTGGCTTGATTAGCTAGTTAATGAGTTATTAGTGTGGGTTTAGACTTAGGTTTGTTTCAGTTTGCACAAAAATACCGTAAAGTTCCATTTTAGTGCAAAGTGTGGATTTTAAACTAGAATAAGGCCCTGTAGGATCTGCTGCTACCCGAGATTTTTCAGAGTAAAACTAGATGTTACTGTAGCATGTATGGGGGGTATAGAGTGCACACACAAAACGTGGGAGCCCAATTCCCTACCCAGGCCGCCGAAATATGCATTCTGGCCGCAATTTGAGGCCAGATGGGGGTGCTTTGGGTTGGGGTTTGGGGTGTGGGTGTCTGCTGCTATGTGGGTTGTTTTGGTATATATAGTTCTACAATATCTTTTCTGTATCAAAATCTGGAGGTGATTACCTATTTTCCCGTATTTTTAGTCTTCGCGACACGCGTGATACTTGTTTGTGGGTTTTGGGTTTCTGCGTATCGTGACGCGTCGGAGTGGTTTCAGGCGCGTAACCATACGTTTTAGCGTATCGTGCACACGCGCGCTTGGTTCGCGACACGAGTTACTAGTTTGGCTTTAGTGTCGCGTTTGTGTGACTTCAAGCTTACGTGTGATATATTGTGTAATTCTAGGTTCGCAGGCGAGTACGGCGGACGCCGCGCAGAAGGGGAAACAAGTTGTTGGCTATACCTAGCGAGGGACTACGGTGAGTAGATTTCACATCTACGGGGATATCGCCCGCATGGCGTTCTACGTCAGGGCTGATAGGAACTTATAGTTTCCTTTGTATACATTGACTATTCATGGCTACTATTTTGTGCATGCTGCATTCTCTGCTATTTGGATATAAACTAGAATTGATAGAACACCGCACCATTACTAACGGTCCATGTTGCACGAGCACTATCCTGCATGTTACACACACACCGTTAGTAATTGCCATGACACTCACACTGTAGTAAATCACATCGGATCATTACATTGTAACTCATCTATATGTGACTTGACATGCTATTTATACTTGATGCATATATCATATCGGATCATCATATTGTAGCTCATCTATATGTGACTTGACATGCTATTTATACTTGATGCCTATATCACATCGGATCATCATATTGTAGCTCATCTATATGTGACTTGACATGCTATTCATACTTGATGCCTATATCACATTGGATCATTATATTGTAGCTTATCTATATGTGACTTAACATGATATTTATATTTGACGCACATATCATATCGGATCATTGACTTGCATTTTGCTTTGGATTACATGTGATTTCTGGATTTGGGAACCGTGGCTATTGCAAATATGTAATCATTTAAAAACCCGGTTCCCTTGATATGATATTTCGGTGCGTCCACCATGTGTTTTCTCGGTGCTAGAGTGATATATGTGAAGCCGAATCGAGGAGTTGGTTGAGACCGATTACGGGTACATGGTGGACCCGGTATGGTACCCCGGGGTGAGAACGGTTTCGCTGTGTAGTAGACGGTAAGCCTGGCAGAGGGACTACTATCTACCGGTGATTGGTTGAACCTGACAGTTATCCGGAGGATACTGATCAGAGTCGATAGATGGATGTGGGGTGATCCGTACTGCTGGGGCCGAGGGCAGATGCCGCAGACGGAGCCCGTGGGCTCACCCGGACTGACGGGGCCCGATGGATGGGATTTGCGTGTCGATGCTAGACACGAGTATTTATGATATTTGGGTGCCGATGTTGGGCACTCGGGATTCTCAGAGATGTACAGGATTTGAGGGCCGATGAGAGTGCCGGCGCCTGAGCTATTTGGGGGATCTGGGTGCATTGATGGACACCGATTATATATTCCACGTTGACATTCCATGTAGATATTATATTGCCCCTGCTCAGCATTTACTATTGTACCTCATCCTGTAGTTACATTACCTGATAGAGTACTTGCATGATTATTGCACATACTGCTTATCACATATTGATATCATCTGTTGGCATATGATGGAGTAGCGCAGTACGTGCATGCTCGCGATTACCTTTATATGTTATCTCTATTCACGAGTTGGCAACTTACCCCCGTTGTGCCACAGTGTTTGCAGGTTGCCCTTCGGAGTAGTCGCGGCAGGCTGCGGTTGCATCTTTTGACACAGATACCCCCATTGTTGGTGTACTAGCTCTTTTGCTGATAGGTGGGTTTTGTGCGGTATTTGTTTATCTTTCAGTTATGTACATTCTTGTATCTAGTATTCTCCATCTACCATGTATGTATTTGACTTAGAGACAGTGTGAGGACGATGATGTATTTTATTTGTATTCTGGTGTCGAGCTCGTTGCGAGCCGACTGTACTTGCAGTTTATCCTATCTGTGATGTTCCCACTTGTGAATCTTGATCTTCGCTACGGCGTCGTATATTACTATCTTGGTGATTGTTTACTTAGATTTCTTATCATGTTAGTAAGTGCTTTCATTTAAAACATATAACACTCTATACTTTCTCTGGTTTGATTTCTGGGTTTTCGGTTCACTTAGTCGCGTTGCGCCTGTAGACGTTACGTGGTTCAGTGCCGGTCATGGGCCAAACTTCGGGTCGTGACAATTCCGTTCTTCAATGTACCTGACCCAATCAGCACTTGATTTAGGTGGATGTTTACTACATCGCTTACAAAAGTAAAATCATATCCTTCCTTAGAAAGTAAGGATACAGATATGATATTACAAGTTGCACCTGGTACAAAAAAACAGTTACGCAGAATCAATATCTGCCCAGTTGTCAGTCCAAGATGATATTCCCCTACGGATTCAGCGTACATGCTCATTCCGTTAGCAACCCTGAGAGTCATATCACCTATCCTGATAACCCTACGGTTTCTCAGAGCCTGTAACGAATTACAGATATGAGATCCTGATCTGGTATCCAATACCCAGGAAGTAGGGTTAACTGACATCCAGTTCTCTTTTACAAACACACCCGAAGCCGAAGCCACAACATGCTTCGAATTCTGGCTACTGGCTATACAAGCCCTGCAATCCTTCTGCCAATGTTCATTCCTGTAACAATAGGAACATCCTTCTTTTACTACATCCAGTCCCGAAACTTCTGCCCTTCCCTTTCTTTCTACTTCCCTGGTTTCCTTCAGGGTAGTAGGTAGAGACTGTTGAACTAAGTCAGCGTCTGACCCGTTCTTCAATGTGGTCTTCAGGTCCGTGAGCTCAAAAGATCTGGTCTCTATATGGACGTTGCCCCTTACAGATGACCCGATAGCCAACCTCGCTGGAAGCAATTCGTTCGAGGTCTTATATATTGCGATACGAGATTGCTCTCCATATAAATCTTTATTATGGAGGAAGATAGAAACTATGACCATCTTCTCGTGCTGCCTCTGGTATGCACCATCAACTGAGGCTAACACGAGGCCCTTGGCTTTCGCACAGTCTTTTTCCGATGTCTTGCGGATATGAATATCCGTGACTGGGGAAAATGGACCTGAGACGGCAGGGGTTGGATCAGTCAAGAGGTGTCCCGGCTTGTCATGGGCAGTGGACATCTGGACAGACCTTTGCCAGTCAAAACAGTCAGATTCAGTCATTTTATTATCTAGATGTAACCTATGTCTGGTCACTGGGTCGCTGCAATTAAGAGAGAGAGAAGAAAACACTTTAGCATGATGCTCTTGCAAGTTTAGATTGGTTTTTAATTTATCTAAACAGGATGGCACCCACTGTCTCTCGATCCCTCCTCAAACCATAAAGGAAGAATTATTCGGGATCAATCTCACCGTACAATACTTGCTTAACCGTTCAGCCAGGATGGTGTCGGTACTTCGAGGGAGGTTTTCCAACGCTTTCGTGAAGTTCCTTAATTAAGTGACCTCTTTTCCCTGTGGGCGTAGCCCTGCTAACACCTTTCTAGACACCTACTTGGTTTATAGCATTGATCGTTAAGTGAGAAAATTCCGGAGGAGTAGCATATACTCACAGTAGGATCGGGATCCAAATATCATCGCGTGACAAAACTGAAGGAATCCTACCAGAATCATCACACTCCAAATGGTATGCAGCGCTAGCAAGTTTCAGTTCTTTTGAAACACCCGATGTGGATTTTTGCCCCATGCTCTTATGACCTTGACGAAGGCCAACATATCATAAGTCACATGTCAAGTTTTACCCGTCATTGTCCAGGTTAATTTGAACCCACCCGTACATACCCTTGACGAAGGCCAAAATAGTAGTACGACTGTCCCAAACCAACGCATCTATCTATGCTACAGATAAATATTCAGCAGCTACCAATCACTATGCCTTGGCGAAGGTCAAAATACATAGCTTGAATACTACCGACTATTTAACTGAAATGACGGAGGGCTACAAATGGTTTTGGCGAAACCTTGAACGTAGTGAACTTGATATAATCGAAGGAACCTGATAGCTTTTAAAAAGGAGTGGTTCAAGCTCCGCGTTTAAAAGCTGGCTTTTGAAAAGAACCGAGTGGTTTTGAAAGTGTTCCAACGACTTTTACTTGGTTTATTTTCTTGCATTAATTAAATGCGTCCCATCATTTAATCCTACCATTGCAGAAAACAACGAAAATATGATGTACGCATTATGCCATCCGCATTCGCCACGGGGTCCCGTCATCACCCGTTAGGTTACTTAACTAACGACAGAGCGGGGGCTGGACTAGCGCGGATGCAAAACATAAGCAATGCCTAAATAGATATCATATAGATATATAAACATTCGTCACATGCAATGATAGCCATTCCAGATCACAGATGAATACATTGGGTATACTAGGAATCCGCAATTCGTACGAGCCTGTAACGAAGAACGGATTACACGGTCGCGATGAATAGCCAAACCCTACCCTAGACCCCTACGGGTGCGGCAAACTACCCGCCAAGTACCCGAAGCGAAGCAACCTCCCTCAACACCGTGAGTAGGCCACTCGGCACTTCGAGATACCCGGTAGTTTGTGCACCCCACCTTGGGTCTATCCTAGGGGAAAAAACAGTAAAAAGAAATTATACAATGACGGCTGCAACCCCGACCCGGTTGTGCGGCTAAACAAATAATATTACATCAATTTACATATTACAAGAATTGAAAGAATAAGAAAACTCTCATCTCACAACCCCCGGCTATTCATCCGCGACAATCCAACGAATTCATATACACAAACCATCAACATTACAGATCACAGATATGTATAACCCCCACTAATCGACGTATAGCGATTAGCAAACGTTCAATACATATATCACATCACAGATAATATCCATTAGCCAAAGTCTACGGAATATCGATCAAAATACGGATTTGTAACAACCCCAAAAATCAATTTGTTCTCTGGAAAATCTGGGTAGAAACAACATGTACGAAAAATCCCAAAACAGCCAACTAAGCACACTGCACCAAACTCGGTCCACGGCCGAGTCAACACGGCGGCGGATCCGCGGCAAGAAGCATGTTCTTGTGGGGAGGCGGAAACGGCGGCGAATTTTTTCCGATCGATATTCTAAATACCTTGCTAACATCCTAGTTTATGTTTAGCTAGTCTCTGATACCACTGTAAGTCCACGTTGCTCACCCAGTTCTTATGGGGAGGCGGAAACGGCGAAAAACAATTTTTTGGCGCAAAGGCAACATGGACTAAAAGCCGGATCTTTGCTAAACTAGAAACTAGCAAACTACTAGAGGCGTTAACTACTATGTCGTAGAAATTATACCTCATGAAACCAGTCCTTCGGGTCTTCTCTCCGATGTCCGGGTCATCCATCCACGCTCCGAGGGTCGATCCGGATCTTGGTCACCTCCGCGGCCTTCTTGAGTCGAAGACGATCCACCCGAGAGATGTACAACGAGCTCCACCTCAAGCCGAGGCAACTAGGGAAACAAGATCGCTAGTCTTGAAGTCCTAAGTTATATAGAAGAGGTTGATGGAAGTGTTTGTCTTTGTGGATTCTTTTTCTCTCAACACATGAGATCAAAAGAATTTATCAAGAGGAGGAAGATGAAGGAGAACTAGCAACCATGAGAGCTCATTTTCTTTTCTTCTTACAAGAGAGAGAATGAGAAAATAATAATGAAATTGTCAACTCAAGAAAAAAGGCACCATTGTTGCAATAATACTAAACATCATCATTACTAATCCTATCATGATAAAGTTGATGGCTACATTGACATGACCATTTTCATAATCCAAAAAGAAAAAGAAAACCAAAGAAGAGTGTAGACCTCTCATGAAGGACAAGGTCAACTTTGGTCAACCGGTCAACAAAGTCAGGAGTGGTCAAGGTGGTCAAATGGTCAAAGAAATTAGCCATCACAAAATTATCACTGAAAAGATTAGTAAGTAATGTCCGCGGCTCATAATGGTTTTGACCGAACGAATTGCCAAAACCGTAATGAGCCTGCCACATAACGGTTTTGGCCGAACCAACTGCCAAAACCCTAATGAGGCACCTCCTTCTTCATCGCTCCTCAAAACTGTGCATACACACCCGCATCCGCATTCCGTAGAATGCGAATGCACAGAAGACAAAACAAATCCATCTGTGCAATACTAGGATCCGGCTTAAACCAAAGCCCACTAGTATTGCCTGCCCGAACAGCATACGCACACAAGTGCACGTAAGTGATCGCAGCCCTGCCGTAAAACCATACGGCCTCTACATGTTTCGCTCAGTGCAGGGAAACTCTCTTTGTGGGAATCTAAAGACTCGACACTACGCTGGCAGTGGGTTTAACCACAGACCGCAAGTGGCACTAGCTGTACGTAACGGTCCCCAGGTAGATGTCGATAAGAAGGCCGATGAGGTAAACCCATCCGAACTCCTACTGAGCCTGTATGTGACAATCTCCGTACAATCCGGTCTGTTCGTCTGATACATCGCATGGCGGGCCTAGGGGGTGGTGAACGTCAGTCCCCTAATAGCGGTACAAGTCGTGTCGGAGTGTATCCCAGAACACTATGAGATAACACTGGAAACCTACCAGTATATCTCGCTTGCCTTGGCCAGGGACAACTCGTGTAATGGCTCTCCTAGACACAGCGCGATGTCAACCCCCAATACCGGGAGAGACGAATCTTGTCTAACCGTCACTATCTCCAAGTGCTTCGGGACAGCACCCAACTACTACCTGTTTGCACGACTCCTTTGAGCCATGGTAGGGTAGTAATCTAAGTACAGTGGGAACACACTCGAGGCGAAGTGACAGTGTCAAGTCAGCGGACTAAGCTGTACTCATGTCACCTGGGAACTGATAACTGACGATAGGTATAATACCATCCAACAGTTCCCGACGAGTCCTGTCCAGTGTACTCGTAACCTAACAAGCACCCGCATACTATCTCCAGTACGACGTACTGATGGTTGTGGGAAAGACCACCTCCCGTGCTGGGATGAGAAGCGCATACACTAGTCTACTCCGGAGTATCGATGTCCTGTCTCGATAGTCCTGCGACTAGGGACCAGTATAAGGATGTGCTTGTAGATTACCCAGCCCCCACTAGTGTGACTGCCATCACAACGCTGGTAATCAAGCAAAGATCCTAAGGGCTCTACTAATATGTTGAAGCAATATGCTAAAAGAAACACAGCACATATTAAAGTAGAAACTAAACAAGTAGCATACTACCATTTTGAGCAAGATTGTTTATACAACTGTGAATATCCCAAGCTTCCATTAATTAATATACAAGTTAGTATGATACAATAATGGCCTCTAGGGCATATACACTAACATATACTAACTCATGTGGAAACATAACCATGGTTAATTATAGTGGTTAGGTTAATTAATATCTTAAGTAAAACAAAACTAGTGGACTAAGTCAATGCAAACATAAGCTTCATGAAGCTTCATGCATGTGAGCTCATTATCCATTTGTTTTTAGAATTACTTTAAATATAAAAACCTAACCAATATAATTATAATGGTGTATGTCTCATACACCCATGTAGTGTGTATCAACAACCATGATACAAAATGTACACAAATAAATATATATCACATATATATTAAATTTTGCACAAGTGAGAAAAATAAATGCTTAAGTGAACCAATGTTAGTTAATGTAAATTAGTATATCACATATACAATTATAAACTAAATTATTAAATCAACTCTTGACTTAATAATCTGGTTATATCACATATAACCGACTAACACAAAATGTTCCAACTTATCAAATCAACTCTTGATTCGATAACCCGGCTATATCACATATAACCGGCCGATACAATAGTCGCGAGAATAGAATACGGTATCTCATACATGCATTATTCTCGGTCCCGCACATATCACATATGCGCTCCTATTTCATTTTTCCTAAGCCAGTAAAACCTCTATGTAGGACTCTAAAGACTCGTCAATACGCCGGCAGTAGGTGATGATCATATCAAGCACCCACAAGCCGTCAGCGGTACTAGCTGGACGTAACGGCTACCCGGGTATTGAGCGATCAGAAGATCAGCAAGCAAGCCCGCTCCAACTACTGCAAAAAGCCTTACAGCAACACTAATATGTCGCATATCATGTCTAGGGTGGTAAACGTCAGACCCCAATAACCGATAAATCATGCCGATATGAGGCTCATAACGGGTCGAGAAACTACTGGTAACTGTTACCAGTAAATCTCTAAACCAGCCCTGGCCAGGGACTTCCCTGTTATGGCCAATCGAGCATAGCGCAACATCAACCCCCAATACCGGGAGAGACGAAATCCCTCTTATCGCTCATTGCCTCCATGTGACTCGGGACTGTACCCAAAAACCACCGTTTTGCATGCCCTCTTGGTCGTGGTATGGTGGTAATCAAAGCACTGTGGGAATCACACAAGAATCTATGACGATCTCGGGTCTACAGACTTACCTGTACCAGTGTCACCAGATAACTGCCATCTGACGTAAGGTATAATACCATCTGGGAGTTCTCGGTGAGTCCTTCCAGTGTACCCAGTTTCCATTGAGCACCCGTATATCATCTCTGATGTCAAACACCAATAGATATGGGATCATCCATCGCCCATATACATGGGTCGAGAAGGTATACGCTAGTCTACTCTAGTATATCGATGCCCCGTCTCGAGACACCCACGACTAGGGACCTTGAAGGATGTACTTATGGACTACCATGTCCCCACTAGTATGATCCACATCATAGTCCAGGTAGCCAAGTACACATCCTAAGGGCTTTACCAACATGTGACAGAGAGACAATCAGTGTACACGTTAACGTAAAGAGTAACCAGATAGCATACTATCATGTCGTGCAAGAAAGTCCTCCCTATATATGTCCAAGCATCCACTATAATATACATCTCATGTATAGTAATGGCCTCTACGGCATACATATAACGAACAATCTCCTACTTGCACTAGGGCCATCTGATAACAGTGGTTGTAGTATCTCATACTCAACCATCCCATAATAGTCTCTCTCTGGGAAAAGGCCTTTGTGAGTGGATCCGCCGTGCTTTCCTCTGAGTCTACTCTCCTGACCTCGATCCCCTGGAGATCAACCATCTCCATGATCAGGTGACACTTCCTTAGAATATGTCTGGATCACTGATGGGACGGGCGTTCCTAGGCTAAGCCATAACTCCATTGTCACACAATGGTAATAACGAAGTTCATCTCATGAACTAATTTACACCCAGACTTCCTCTTTGGTAGCATCTTTGGAAGCGATGTATCTAGCCTTTATCGTCTAGTATGCCACAGTATCTGTCTTGAAACTCTTCCAACATACCGTCCCTTTACTGAGGGTAAAGACAATGCCTGTGACTGATATTTAGTCGTCCATATCACCCTGGAACCTTTCTAGTGATTCTCCCCAGGATCAATTCATACCATCTCACTACAACTAGTGAGTATCCTAACATCCAATTAGATCTATCTCATAGATCCAAAACTCAGGATTTAGTAGATATCTCTTTGATCCTATATGGAGAATCATTGTGATAAGAGGAGATTGACCGAGCGTAGCATAGGAAACTCCTTCCCTCCACGTACTCTAGTACTCTACGAGGATCTTCACCATACTCCCTACTACCTTTTTGTATATACAAGGATCATCTACCATTTTGATGAAGTCAAACTCATTGACTACCACATCAAAACAAACGTTCCAACTCCGCTATACCTGCTTTATCCCATAAAGAAACTTGTACACGCTTCCGCTGCTCCCATTGTCTACGAAGCCCTCTGACTGTGTACTTATAGACTCTCCCTTCCAAATCAACATATAGAAAAATGGTCATGACACCCAACCGCCAGATATCGTAGTCATGGTATGTAGCCGTGGCAAGTAGGATCTGGATGGACTTAAGCATAGCTACTTAGAAAAGGTTTCCTCATAATCCATACCTGGTCAATGATGCAAACCTTTAACAAGTCTAGCTTTGAAAGTCTCAACTTTTCCATGTACACCAAGTAATCTTCTCAAGATATACTTGCTCCTGATGTGGATTTAACCCTTCAGATAAAGCAACCAAAGTCCATACTTTGTTGGTGTATAAGGATTCCATCTCAGATCGCTAAGCATCCAGCCATTCTTATTATAGAGTCCCACTCCTGATGGCCAGCTCGAAACTAGTTGGGTCATCATCTTATGATGCAATGCTCGCTCCCACTGTCATAGAGAAACCAAAGTATCTCTTAGGTGGGTGAGAAACCATACTAGATCGGCGGAGAGGCTGGGGTTCGTTAGAAACTATTGAATTTTTTGGTTCTACCAAATCATCTGCTGCAGTTTGTATAGCTGGAACTCCTTCCAGTTCTACCTCATTTCCGCAATTTTCTTCACAAGAAATTCCCTTTCATAAAAGTGGCACGCTGAGAAACAAAACATCTTTTGTTCCTCGGTTTGGTAGAATATATTCCCTTGTGAATGCTTGGGATATCCAACAAACTTCTACAGAACTGACTTTGCCTCGAGCTTGTCCGGATTTCGCTTATAGACATAGGCCGGACAACCCCAAATCTTAACAAACTTAAGATATGGGCTCTTCCCTTTCCATATCTCATATGAAGTGGTAGGCAACGGATCTGATCGGAACCCTATTCAATAGGTATGCAACTTCTCCAGTGCATAACTCCCAAAAGGAAATAGGCAACTCAGTAATACTCATAATAGAGCACACCTTATCACATAGGGTGTGATTGCTCCGCCCCGATACACCGACGTGCTGTGGTGTAAACGGAGGAGTAATGCTGAGAGAGAATCTCATTCTCATTTAGAATAATCCAGGAATTCCGTGCTCAAGTATTCTCCTCCTTGATCACATCAAAGGACATAACACATATACCCATTTTGGTTCTCTACTTTCTAACTTATATTCTGTGAATATCTCAAAAGCTTCGGACTTGTGTTTTAACATGAACATATGTCTGAATCTTGAGAGATCATCAGAGAATGTAATGAAGTACAAAGAACCGGTCTTGGCATGTGTAGACAAGGGACCTTCATACATCAACATGTATCATCCCAAGAGTTCACTAACTCTTTCTCTATTTCCAATAAACGGAGTTGTGGTCATCTTATCTTTGTGACATGACCGGCAAGTTTCACAAGATGTAAATTTAAACTAATTTAAATATGCATCTTTATGTAACTTTAGCTAGTCGGGTCGCATTGATATGACCTAGTCTACAATACCACAAGAAGGATTCATTCATTTCTGAACTCTTCCTCTTGTGCGTGTTCTGTATACTAAGAACTGTAGTTTGATTTAGAACGTCAATGCTTTTAGATAACGTGCCTGAACCGATCAACTCTTGATATAGGAAATGTTCAAAACATTATCCAATAATACAAAATTATATCCTTTCTTTACTAATAAAGAGACTGATATGATGTTGTATATCAGATTCGGTAACTAATAACAATCGTTCAGAATTAATGTATTCTGGTAATACAGGGTGATAGTGACCAACAGACTTGGCTACAACACTTGCACCGTTTTCTATCTCATGAAACTTATCACCCATTCTCAGTTCTCTACCTATCTTTAGCCCATGTAACAGATTACATATGCGGGATCCTGATCCGGCATCTCATACCCAGGACGTAAAGGACACTGAGACACAGTTCTCTGTAATGAACACACCCGAAGAAGATGCATCATCATGCACTTTCTTCGTTTGGGCGGCACGGGAATTCTGGTAATCCCCAATTTCCTGCTCTGTCTTATAACAATTATAAGTTGGAGCGGGACCAACATTCCCCTAGCACAGTATAACAAGCGGGTTCGGTCAATACATCCGTATTATTATCTTGATTAAGGCGTGATATGGTCGCTACCTGAAGAGAGAGAGAGAAGAAAACACTCTGCGTACACTCTTACAAGATCAGATTGGTTATTATTTTATCTAATCAGGATGGCTCCCACTACTTTTATCAAATCTTCCTTCAAACCCTAAAAGGAAAGACTAGCCGGGATTAATTACACCCTACAACTTCGCCAATCTTTCAGCCAGGCCAGTGTCGGTACTTTGAGGGAGGTTCCCCGTGCTTTCGCACGGACCTAATTAAAATAAATCTCGTTTTCCCAGAGGCGTAACCCCATTGACACCATTCTAGACACCAACTTGATCGGCTAATTGTAATGTGTAAAACTCTCCCAGGAGTAACAATTACTCGCCGTGGGTATCGGGATCCAACTATCTCATAGAAGGTATGCAATCTCATTGCAAATTTCAACACTTGAAATTCCCGATAATATTTTGCCCCTAACGTGCTATGACCTTGTCGAAAGCCAACAAACCATAGCCCGCTAGTCAAGTTCAACCCGTACATTTCTTGACTGAATTAAACCCACCCGCATGACCCTTGATGAAATCCAACAAAGCCGGACGACTTCCCTAATCCAATCGCATCATATGCAGCAAATAAGCAGCATATAGCTACCGCACACTACACCTTGACGAAAGCCAACAAATGCAGCACGAATACTATATACAACTTATCTGAAATGACGGAGGGCTACGACAGGTTTTTCTGAAAACCTATTGCGCAATGAACTTGATATCGTTGTAGAATCAAATGATTTGAAAATGGAGTGTTTTTTAGGCTTTTACTAGTTTCGCTAAAGAGGTCACTCCCGGTGAAGGGATCTCGGCTCTTTCCTTATGGAATAAGGTGCAGGATATATCAAATATATCGCTATGCAAAGCAAAAACTCCAAAAGCAATCAAAAGACAAACCGAGTGTTGTAGCATCTGCCAGTTATTGCTAATGGGGTCACTCCCGGTGAAGGGATCTCGGCCCTTTCTTTATCGAATAAGGTGCAGGATGTTCTACAAGAAACACCGCGATGCAAAGCAAGAACTGTAGCTACCTGTTTTTCAAAATTCGATTCCACAACATCTTTTAGGTTTCTTTTCTTTCATTAATCATATTAATGAAGTCCCATCATTTAAACACCTAAACATCACAGATAAATACGACGTACACTTATGCCATCCGCATTCGCCTCGATGTCCCCTCGTGCACCGTTAGGTTAGGTGAGTAACGGAAGAGCGGGGCAGGGCTAGCGCGGGTGTAAAACATAAGTAACGTCTATATAATATATCATATATACTATATACAGTATTTATCACAACACATCAAATGATCACATTACAGATATCGCAGCAGAAGAAACATATGAAACATTAGATATACTAGGACGTCCGTGTTTTATTTTGAGCCTCTATAAAACACGGATTCCACGGTCGCGATGAATAGCCAAACCCACGCCCCTAGACCCCTATGAGAGCGGCAAGCAACCCTACCAATTCTACAGTTAGGAGACCCGGACTCGACTCCTCGAGTTGGTCTCCCACTGGACTCTAGAACCCGGTTACTTGTGCTCTCCTCCTTGGGTCTATCCTAGTGCGGAAAATTAAATAATATACAAATGGTGACATCGACCTCATCCCGGAAGTGCCCCAATAAAAGAATATTACATACAATGAATTTTACATGAATGAAAATAAAAACCCCTCATCTCACATAAAACCCTTGGCTATTCAAAACACGACGATCCAATATAACATATCCAGCAACACATAACATCACATGTCATCAACGTAAGTAAATACGCGCACCCCAATTGTCGTTGACATATAGCAACGAAACCGGCGATATCACATATTACACTTACGGTCGCAGAAAAGAAAGTGTTAAACTACAACAGTTGGAATCCACAAGCTCCTTAGACATCGCATGCCTAACAATTATAAACCTCGCATTTTAGTCTCTATATCGAAAACACTTTTCAGTATCTAGTCGGGCAATTCAACAAGATTCCCGATATGTGATCGAATGCTCGTCGCAAACTTTAGTAGACGGCCGCACCCCCGGATGCCGTCGACGAAGTGCACTAAGGCGGAACACCGCTGCCGCGAGCACCCGAACGGATGCTTTTGGCGACGGGGTTCTCCTACAGTCACTTGGTCGGGGCTATGGGGCATGGCTGTCTACTAAGTTTTACCCGGTGAGTATCCGCGTACGCTACGTGATTGCGACAGACTTTTGATCACATCAAAATTCCGTGCCAACCGATCATTTGAGACTAAACTGCTATGTTTATACCATCCAAATTAGTTATCTCATAACTACTTGTGGATTCCAAATATTGTATCATATTCCAGATAAATAGACAATGTTAAACTTTCCGAACGAATAATCAAATACCCATGATTTCCCAAATTGTTCTCAACACTTGAGGGGTGTTTAAAAACATCCATCACATGCCATAGTACCAATGGTCCAGCCGTAGAAGGGTCAAGCCAACACCTCACATGTGGCAACGCCGTACTGCCCCAAACCCTAAGGTTCAAAAGGCAGTTCAAGACGGTCACATAATCGAGTTAAGGTTTGGTGTCTTCTAGAGGGTCCATTGCGTAACTTGCACGATTTAGACGTTCTTAAACAACGGGAAAAATCCAACACTTGGAAATTTTCCGGGTCGGGAAAAAGTGAGTTATTGATATCCGTCCGAACTTTTTAATACTTTCTAAATTATCCGGAAAACATAACGAATTTAAATTTTCCGATCGAATCAGCGAATACAAAATAAACCCCAGATCACTCAACACTTGAGTCGGATAAAAAAATACCCATAAAATATAAGGAATAGCTACAGAAATTGCTGCACGAAACTCTGTCTAAATTTCACTTTTTCTGCCGCGGAATCGCCGCCTGATGTGGGGTGGGACCGCGGTTCCGCGGCGGCTGTACGGAAATAGGGGCTCGAATTTTGTGGTAATTCTTAGAATTCCCTGCTGATTTTTTAGGTATTTTTAATTCATAAAAAACACAGTTTTTAAAAATTGTCCAGAGAGGGGTTCATTTTAGCGTATCGGGGTTCGTTCGGAGTTTTAACTTCGTATACACGCCGCCTAATGATCTAGCTAGGCTCTGATACCACTGTAGGGTTATTAGGCACTCTAATAAGGTTCTACAAGGCATCAACTATGCCCGTTTAAAATTTTAGCCGTGCCGAATAACCCTAAGCAAGATCTTTGCTAGTTAATTAGGGTTTCACATGCAAGTAAATAACAATTATCACTAAATGAATACGAAATACAACCTTTGTAGATCGGTCCTTCACTTCTAAAGCTCCTTGATGTAGTCACTTCGCTGCGATCATCGAACTCCGTGACTCTCGGATGGCTCCATGAGAGGATTGCAACGGTATTACTTGAAGTCTTCAAGGCCGAAGATGATCTACGTCGAGTGAATACGAACTCAAGCTTCTACTTCACTAACTAAAGAACTAGTGAAGCAAACACCCTAAACTAAAGTGCTAGTCTAGTAGAGGATGATGAAATAGGAAATGGGTATACTTTTGAATTTCTTTTCTCACTATCAATCTCTCTCTTTATCAAACCCTAGAAAGAAATTGATGGAGGAAGAAGATGAGCTCAAATAGAGAAAATAATCAGAAGAGAGTTAGCTAACCATGGTTTTGTGGGTATCAAATACTAACTCATGTAGAGACATAACCATGGCTAATTATAGTGGTTAGGTTAATTAATATCCTAAGTAAAACAAAACTAGTGGACTAAGTCAATGCAAACATAAGCTTCATGAAGCTTCAGCATGTGAGCTCATTATCCATTTGTTTTTAGAATTACATTAAATATAAAAACCTAACCAATATAATTATAATGGTGTATGTCTCATACACCCATGTAGTGTGTATCAACAACCATGATACAAAATGTACACAAATAAATATATATCACATATATATTAAGTTGTGCACAAGTGAGAAAAATAAATGCTTAAGTGAACCAATGTTAGTTAATGTAAATTAGTATATCACATATACAATTATACACTAAATTATTAAATCAACTCTTGACTTAATAATCCGGTTATATCACATATAATCGACTAACACAAAATGTACCAACTTATAAAATCAACACTTGATTCGATTACCCGACTATATCACATATAACCGGCCGATACAATAGTCGCGAGAATAGAATACGGTATCTCATACACGCATTATTCTCGGCCCCGCAAATATCACATATGCGCTCCTATTTCGTTTTGCCTGAGCCAGTAAAAGCTCTATGTAGGACTCTAAAGACTCGTCAATACGCCGGCAGTAGGTGATGATCATATCAAGCACCCATAAGCCATCAGCGGTACTAGCTGGACGTAACGGCTACCCGGGTATTGGGCGATCAGAAGATCAGCAAGCAATCCCTCTCCAACTCCTGCAAAAAGCCTGACAGTGACACTACCGTACAGTCCAGTCTCCTCGTCTGATATGTCGCATATCATGTCTAGGGGTGGTAAACGACAGACCCCAATAACTGATAAGTCATGCCGATATGAGGCTCATAACGGATCGAGAAACTACTGGTAACACTTACCAGTAAATCTCTAAACAAGCCCTGGCCAGGGACTTCCCTGTTATGGCCAACGATCATAGCGCAACATCAACCCCCAATACCGGGAGAGACGAAACCCATCCTATCGCTCATTGCCTCCATGTGACTCGGGACTGTACCCAAAAACCACCGTTTTGCACGCCCTCTTGGACGTGGTAAGGTGGAAATCAAAGCACGGTGGGAATCACACAAGACTCTATGACGATCTCGGGTCTACAGACTAACCTGTACCATTGTCACCAGAGAACTGACATCTGAAGTAAGGTATAACACTATCAGGGAGTTCTCGGCGAGTCCGTCCAGTGTACCCAGTCTCCACTGAGCACCCGTATATCATCTCTGATGTCAAACACCAATGGATATGGGATCATCCATCGCCCATCTAAATGGGTCGAGAAGGTATACGCTAGTCTACTCTGGTATATCGATGCCCCGTCTCGATACACCCACGACCAGGGACCTTGAAGGATGTACTTATGAACTAACATGTCCCCACTAGTATGATCCACATCATAGTCCAGGTAGTCAAGTACACATCCTAAGGGCTTTACCAACATGTGACAGAGAGACAATCATTGTACACGTTAACGTAAAGAGTAACCAGATAGCATACTATCATGTCGAGCAAGAAAGTACTCCCTATATATGTCCAACCATCCACTACAATATACATCTCATGTATAGTAATGGCCTCTAGGGCATATATATAACTAACAGATTCAGCATCAGACCATTCAGCTCGAGAGCGATCATTCGTTCACCGAGCAGCCAGTCGTGATTTTGGACCGGCAGGTGAAGAAGCTTAGAACGAAGGTCTTGCCATCAGTGAAGGTGGTTTGGCGCAGCCCGAATGGTGAAGAGATCACTTGGGAGGCCGAGGGCGAGATGCGGAAGAAGTTCCCTCTTCTTTTTGAAGGTATGTGTAGCTTTATATTTTTAAATTCGGGGACGAATTTCTTTAAGGGGGGAAGATTGTAACACTTTAGAATGTGTTTAGTGGCTAATTATATTTTAATAAGTGATTTTTAATAAAAAGTTTACCAAATTGATTTTCAAATATTTTATCAAAATTAATAAATATTTTTCTAGAATTTTCCTAGGCTTGCACAAACTTGTGCATGTAAACTAGGGTTAAAATTTGGGTTAAACCATGTTTAGCAACCATGGAAGACTAACCCCCCTTATTAAGTTAAATTGATATTAATTAAGGGTATTTTTTAAAAAATGAAATGGGATTTAAAATTTTCTTTTGGGTTGACTTGGGAGAGAGCGAGAGAGAGAGAGTGCATCATGGCAATGCCATGCTTGCATTAAATGAGAGAGAGAGGGAGTGCATCATGGCATCAGCCCATGCTTGCATTTAATGAGGCAAGAGAAAGATTAGGGTTGACTCTCTTGTGATATCTTTTCTTTTGTTGCACACTCTCATATTTCTCACTCTCTCACTCACACACACACACAGCTGCAGCTACTGCATCAGCAGCTGAAGCAACAACAGCTGTAGGCACAACAGTAGCAACATACAAGAACAACAACAAGGCAACAGCAGCAGAAGTGCAAGAAGAAGCAACACCCAGCAGCAGCAGCTCCATGTAGCAGCAGCAGCACACGTAGCAGCAGCTGAAGCAGCACCAGCATCAACTCCAGCGGCCTCAGCACTGCAGCAACAACCCCAGCACAGCAGCAGCAACAAGAGCAGCAACAACATCAGCTGATGCAACAGCAACAACATCAGCTTAAGCAGCACAGCAGCAGCTGCAGCAACTGCAACACCTTCCTCCCCTCCTCTTCTTCTCCTTACCCTGCATCATAGGGTCGAGTGAGGTATAACCTCTGAGCTCCACGTTCTTGTTTGCTAGAATTGTGTGTTGGTTTAGCTTAATTAGTGTTTAAATTGAGTATCAGTGCTAGATTTGTGTTTTAGGAGGTGATTAAGCTAAGTTATAGTTGTTATCGCTTAATCAACTCTATTAGGCGCTATTTATTCTGCTTTAGCCTAGTAGTGTCGCTAGATTTAGCTATATAGCCTTAAGACACTAAACTGATACTTTAAAATACGGTTTTGAAACACATCTTAGGATATTGGGATCTGCCACATTTCTGATCCTTTCCTAGCTTAGCAAACAACTTCAGATTAGTGTGCAGGGTTTTTTTGGAGTGTTGTGTATGGACCCGAGCCCATGCCACCGGAGGATGACCGGCGGCCTCCTCTTGCCGGTCCGGCGACGCCGGCCCCCCTCTGCCCTTTTTGGTCTAGTGTCGTTCAGTGTGGTGTCTGTGTGTGTTTTGCTATGTTTGGTATTGTTTGGTTTTTGGGTTCTTACCTTGGACAAAATCTGGGTTGTTTAGCCATGTTATTGTGTGTTGTGGACTTTGATGTTAACCTTGGTGGTTTGGATGGAAAACAGGGTGTTCAGGGTGTTTGTTGTTAGACTAGCCATTTTGTATGTTGTTAGTATCGCAGGATTTCTCTAAATTCACCTAGTTCCACAAAATACCCCATTGTTGCACACTTGATGTTTAAACTAAACCCTTAATGATATATGAGACCTACTGTTATTAGGGTAACCTTTTTAGTAATCAAACATATACATTAGGTTGTGAATGATGTTAGGATCCTAGGGTAGAGACCTGGGCACACTCCACCGGAATTGGGCCGGTACCACCCCCCTTACCGCCGGCCATGTTGTGGAGGAATGCTTTGAATTTTGGCTAGATAGGTGTCTGTAGGTATTGTGATATATTTAGTCCTATTTGATTTACTTGTTTTTGCTCCAGATTAAATCTAGGACCGTTTACCTATTTTTAGCGTAGCGGGACTTGCGCGACACGTACGATACGTGTCGAGTTGGTTTGCTTTGTGTCGCAGCGTGTCGCTGTGTGCCACCGCGTGTCGTGTTGGGTTTTAGCGTATGCACACACGTTACGTATACACGCGCGTTTAGTTCGCGACACGAGTTTCTCGTTTGATTGCGATATCGCGTATTTGCAAGATATTTGCTTATATATGGATTCATTGTGTAAATTCTGTAAGTGCACTGCGGCGTCCCGGCCGTCAATCCGACGGCCAAATGCGGAAGCGGTGATAACTTTAATTTTTCTTGAACTGGCAAACCGCCGGGCACTAATATCCGGATCGAACCATTAACTAGTCCTAGCTAACTACAAGATGGGGAAGAGAGATATACCGACTGATCCGTGTCCTCTGGTCTTCTCGTCGTCGTCCCGATCTCCTGCGGAAGCTCCGGTCTCCACCTCGTAGCCGGAAAGGCACCACATCGTCTGCATCTTTTACGGGCTCCCACCTCAATACCGAGGCAATTCGGGCATGAAGCTGGCTAGTCGACGTGCCCAAGATTTGCTGTAGAATATAGTGTAGAGGCCATGTCTCATTTTGGGATTCATGGAGGTGCCATTTTGGTGGAGGGATGATACAAGAATTATGTGGAGGAACTTGGGGATTTTTGGAGCATGAAATGAACAAAATTCCACCATCCAAAAATTTGGACAGCCTACCTCTATTGTGGCCGGCCATGACTTGTGTGGGGATGGGAATGAGAGGAGAGAGTGATAGAATGAGAGAGCCACACAATAATGCAAGAGGGAATCAAAAGCAATCATGAAAGAACATGATCACTAACACCAAAACCACACTCTACCACAACCATCATCAACCATCATGTCCTACAAAAGTCAAGGCATGATGAAGCTAGAAGTCAAGGTCAAGGAAAAGCTATCATGACACAAGAATATGCAAAGAAACCCTCCATAAATACTTATTTGCAACAATGCAAATAAGCCCTCCTCCACCAAACTTCGGCCAATGAACGATACAAAGGAAATCGGCCTAAACGGAAAGCAAACTGGCAACTCCAGAAAATTGGTCCCGTAATAAATTACAGGAAAACCCCGCTACTGTGCATACACACCCGCATCTGTATTTCGACCGAAATACAAATGCAATGAGACAAAATCTACACTGTACTATACTAGGATCCGGATTAAACCGAAGCCGGCTAGTAATATCCGTTCGATCCTGATCCATGCAATACCGCACGTATCTGATCGAACCCTGCCATATATCCATACGGCTTATAGTACAAACTGTCCGATCCTGATCAGTGCAATACCGCACGTATCTGATCGGACCTTGCCATATCTCCATACGGCCTCTACAATTTTTCGCCCGAAAGCTGAGTAACTGAATGTGGGGGACTCTAAAGACTCGTCAACACCTTGGTTGTGGATTTAACCACTAGCACGTCAAAGGTATAAGCCAATACATAACGGGCTTCCAGGTATTGACTAAAAGGGACGTCTGTGAGCGAACTCAGCCCGACAACCCTACTGAGCCTGTCAGTGACAATATCCGTACAGTCTGGTCCGTTCGTCTATGAGCATCGCATGGCGGGCCTAGGGGGTTGGTAAAAGTCAGACCCCCAAAAGCGGTACAAGTCGTGTCGGAGTGTAGCCCAGAACACCCTGAGATACTACTGGAATACCTACCCGTAAATCTCCTTGCATCGGCCGAGGGCTTCGTGTAATGGCTCTCCTAGACACAGCCCGACCTCACCCCCAATACCGAGAGAGACGAACCCCTGAAGATACACTCACTGCCTCCATGTGGCTCGGGACTGTACCCAACTAAAACCTGTTTGCACGACTCCTTTGAGCCGTGGTAGGGTAGTAATCAAAGTACAGTGGGAACTCACACAAGACAAATGACGATCCCCAGGTCGATGAACTAACCTGTACACATGTCACCAGGGAACTGCCATCTGACGTCTGGTATATGACCAACTGGCATGTTCCCGGCGAGTCCTGTCCGGTGTACTCATAACCCAATGAGCACCTGTATACATCTTAGGTGAACCAACTGACACCAGTGGCTTGTGAGACCGGCCACCGTCCCTCGTCGGGGTCTCGACTGTATACACTAGTCTACTCTGGAGTATCGATGCCCTGTCTCGAAACTCACACGACTAGCGACCATTTAAGGATATGCTTATAGACCCCCAGATCCCACTTATATGATCGCCCTCATACTGCTGGTGGTCAAGCAAGAATCCTAGGGGCTCTATCAACGTGTAATAGCGACTTGTCAGGTCACCTAAAGCAGTACACGATGATAAAGATAAACCAGATAGCATACTATCATCTTGAGTAAGACTGTCCTACCGGGATAGGTCCTCCATCAATCATTGTAATCACGTGCCTGTGATGTAATAATTGACTCTGAGGGCACTATCTCCAACAATCTCCCACTTGCACTCAAGGCTAATTATTGCGATGTCGCATACTCACAGCCCGTGTGATACCGAACACCCAACTCCTCTACTAATCAGTCCCACAAAGCTCGCTTGCGGAACTATTGCGTTTGAGGAATAGCCTCAGTGAGTGGATCCGCCTTATTGTTTCATTCTAGGTCTCTCTATATCTCAAGTTCGCGGAGAAAGCCATCTCCCGAAAAGAGCAATACCTGTCTTAGAATATGTCTGGATGTCTGATGGGACCTAGCTCTTAAATGAACTTCAAATCCAAACATCTTAGACTGTATCGTCAACTGAACTTAATCAGTATCCTGCGCCATGCCTCCCTCAGTATTGCCTTGGACTACCTGTCCAAAATACTGCCCCTCATCAGAAGGAAAACTATAACTCTGACAACCTCCTTGTCGTCCATGTCACCTTGGAAGCCTGGAATGATAACTGTCTCCCGAATGAGCCTGTCGTTATCATATCCCTAGAACATTCACTTATGTTCAAAAACTTCTTCCGACTGTTTCTCCAGGATTGGATCAATGTCAACTTATTGCATCTTGTGCAAGAACAATATCTGGTGTGGTACTTGACATCTCATGATTGACTCAATTGCCTAAGCAAGTGATCTTCCAATCATGCACATCCCTCTCCCCTTTAGTCAGTAAGACACCTTTAGAGAGGGTGACTCCATTACCTGCAGGTACACTACCGTGCCAGAAGTCGTCCATTCTAAATACTCTTAGAATGCTGTCTAGGTACCCTGATTGGGAAACCACGCAAATCTAGATCTAAAACCATAGATCCAGTAACCAGTATGTCTGACATAAAATCCATTTCCTTTGTGGAGAAACCACTGTGTGACGACCAAAGTATAACCGATTGTAGTATAGGAGTTTCTTTTCCTACTATGTGTATGTCATCCAAATACCAGGATCTCACACCTTACTACCTTCTCAACAGATCCATCCCCTATTCTGATGAAGTCAAACCCATGACTGTCATGTCAGAAATATATGATCTATCTCCGCTATTACTGCTTTAGTCTATAAATAGACATAAGCTACCTGTCCACCAATGCTTCCGCTGCTCCCACTGACTACGACAACCCTCTGGCAGAGTCATATAGACGTACACTTCTAAAGCAAGTTTAGAACGACGCTATACTCATCCTCCTGTCGGGTCTCACAGTCTGGAACAACAGCAATGGCATGTGTGGGTAAACAAGAACTTCCCTGTCACCGTCCTAGAGGCTACCGGAGTACCTCTCGGGTGCCTGAAGTTACCCACCTTATCTGCGGAGTGGCCAATGAAATGTCAATCCAGATTGAATCTTTAGGTTCCTTATCAAATCTTCAGTAATCGTTTGTGGTTCTGGAATCACTTCCAGTTCTACCATACTCCCACTACTGTTTTTCTGAAAAAATCTATTTTTATTGAAACCTTGGCGAGTCTAGAACCATATTTCTATTGATCTGCCAGATGGTAGAAAGTCAACCCTCGTCATAGCCTGGGTCAACCCACAAACAGCCATTACAGAAATGTGCCTTGAGTAATCCAGAGTCTGGTTTTAATCATAAGCCGGACAACTCCCCGTACCTTAACATCGTTAAGATATGAACTGTTCTATATCCAATATAGAACCAGAGGCACTGATTTAATTGAACCAGATCCAAATCATGCAACTGTCTCCAGTGCATGTCAACTAAATGGAAGAAGGACGATCAGCGTTTACTCAACTTAGGAATGCTTTCTGAAAGAGAAGCAAGATCTCTTAATCATTACTATCAACTGAATACCATACACAAGTATCTACATCTTCGATCACTTTGAAGAATCCCGATACTTGTAATATCTGGTTCACTACATTATTCAAATACCTATAACTTCTCAAAATTCGGACCCTGTGTTTCCACGAAACACCTGTCTAAAAACTAGAGAAGTCATAAGTAAACCGAATATAGTACGATGACCACCCCCGCTGTCCTGATGGACCCTGGGCAACATACAATACTCTGTAGAAGTCCCTTGAGTCTGATAACTCATTCACTGTGTGCCGTAGGTTGAAAACTGTACTTATGGTTAAGAAGAATTACACCGCTGTTTAATGCTCCTTACCTAACCATCCACTGATATAGGTAAATGTCGTAGACATAATTTCAAAAAAAGGTATATCTCACTCTATGAAAATAGACGTACAGATATATCAATTTGAAATTGGTGCACAACAGCGGATATTCAAAACCAAATATTTGCCGTCCGGCAAACAACCCAGGTGACTTCCTCAAATATCAACGATTACAACGAATCCCGATATAATGAGGATGATCACCCAATTCCCAATAACTAACTCCCACTCATCATCTGTAGAACCATACAGATGTGAGAATCATACCTGGTAAATACATACCGTGGAGCAAGTGTCTAACTGGGAAATCAGTTTTCCTTTAACAGTACACAGTGAGACTGAAACATTGAAATGTTTCGATGGGGTATCCCGGTATTCCTAGTAATGCCTCTTCCAGATTCACGACTGTAACCGTATAATTCTTTGCCACTGTAAGTCGATGTACTACACCCCAATACTTGTGGGGAGGCGGAATTTTCAAAAACGAACTTGTTTAGTGAACGAACATCGACTAACCGCTTGAATCGAAGCTAAACTATAAATAACCAAACACAAAGTGTTTCTAAACTACTGTGTTTAGGGATTATACCTAATGAACCAACTCCTTCGTCTTTACGATCTCCTTATCCTCCTCGGCCTTCCCTTTGTAGTAGACGATCCACCCGAGAGCAAAAATCCAAGCTTAGCCTCTAAACTTGAGGCAACTAACCTTCTTGGATTGCTAATCAAAGAAGATAGATTGAGATAGAGTGATGGTTATGGATTGTTTATTCTAACTAATCCTTGTACTCAACTCATGAGAGGGGAGGATTAGTCTTTGAAGAGGGAGAGCTTGAGGAGAGAGAATGTGTAGATAATAATGAGATGAGATTATTGAGTATCATAATAAATATGAAGCATTCTCTTTTATGAAGAAAAGAATAATACATGACGAAAAAGCAAGCTTCACAAATATCTAATGGTGATTCATTGTCATGAGTCATTAAGCATTTATGATGCTTTAATGACATGAATGAATCACCCTCATGACTCACTAATCACATTCATTGTATATGACACCTAAACCTCCTTAGTCACCACTTCTAGAAGCTTCTCGCACAATTACGAGAACGCCCCTCCAATCCGCAAAAATACGGAAAAACTTTAGACTGTAAAAATCCAATAACCGGATACCAGTAACTGGCTTAAACCAAAGCCGACTGGTAAAAACTGTTCGAAAGTCGTACGCGCGTAAACGCACGTACGCGTCCGAACCCTTGTCGTAAAACCATACGACCTCTATATCGTTTCGCCTGGAATAGGAAACTCTCTGTGTGGGACTCTAGAGACTCGACTACTACGCTGGCAGTGGGTTTAACCACAGACCGCAAGCGGCACTAGCTGTACGTAACGGTCCCCAGGTAGTTGTCGATAAGAAGGCCGATGAGGAACCCCATCCGAACTCCTACTGAGTCTGATGTGACAATCTCCATACAGTCCGGTCCGTTCGTCCAAGACTATCGCATATCGGGCCTAGGGGGCGGCAAGCGTCAGTCCCCTAATAGCGGTATAAGTCGTGTCGGAGGGAAGCCCATTACACCATGAGAAACTACTGGAACCTACCAGCAAATCTCGCTTGCCCTGGCCAGGGACTTTGCGTAATGGCTCTCTGACACAGCGCGATATCTACTCCCAATACCGGGAGGGACGAATCCTGTCTAACCGCCACTGCCTCCAAGTGCTCAGGACTGCACCCAACTGCTACCTGTTTGCACGACTCCTTTGAGCCGTGGTAGGGTAGCAATCTAAGAACAGTGGGACACACTCGAGGCGAAGTAGCAGTGTCAAGTCTGCGGACTATGCTGTACTCATGTCACCTGGGAACTGTTCACTGACGACTGGTATAAAACCAACCAACAGTTCCCTGTGAGTCCTGTCCGGTGTACCCGTAACCTAACGAGCACCTGTATACTATCTCCAGTACGACGTACTGACGGCTGTGGGACAGACCATCTCCCCAACTGGGATGAGAAGCGTACACACTAGTCTACTCCGGAGTATCGATGCTCTGTCTCGATAATCCAACGACTAGGGACCTGAATAAGGATGTGCTTGTAGACTACCCAGCCCCCACTAGTGTGACTGCCATCACAACGCTGGTAGTCAAGCAAGATCCTAAGAGCTCTATCAATACGTATACTCACATATTAAGATAGAAAAACCAAGTAGCATACTACCATGTTTAGCAAGACTGTTATATACATGTGAATATCCCAAGCTTCCATTAAGTAATATACAAACTAGTATGACACAGTAATGGCCTTCTAGGGCATAAACACTAACAATCTCCCACTTGCACTAGGGCCATGTACTGGCATTTCGAAGACCAATGATCTCGAGTAGCCTCTCGAACTGAATCTGAGGTAGGGCCTTCGTGAATGGATCGGCAATGTTCTCTTCTGAAGCAACTCTCCGAACCTCGATCTCCTGACGATCAATGATCTCCCTGATCAGGTGATACCGCCTCAAGATGTGTCTGGACTTCTGATGGGACCTTGGTTCCTTCGCTAAAGCTATAGCTCCGTTGTTGTCACAATACAGAGGTATTGGATCAACTATGGTAGGAACCACCTGAAGTTCTGTTAGGAACTTCTTCATCCAGACTGCTTCTTTTGCGGCATCGCAAGCAGCTATATACTCCGCTTCCATCGTCGAGTCAGCAACGGTGTCCTGCTTGGAGCTCTTCCAGCACACCGCCCCTCCATTGAGGGTAAAGACATAACCCGACATGGACTTGGAATCGTCCTTATCACTCTGGAAGCCGGAATCAGCAAAGGCCTCCAACCTGAGGTCTTTTCCGCCGTAAACCAAGAACATCTCCTTAGTCCTCCTCAGGTACTTGAGAATGTTCTTTACTGCTATCCAGTGTTTCTCCCCTGGGTCTGACTGATACCGGCTCACCACGCTCAGTGCGTAAGCTACATCTGGTCTGGTACACAACATCGCATACATTATAGAGTCTACCGCAGAAGCGTAGGGTATAATAGACATGCATTCCCTTTCCAAATCAGTCTTGGGAGACATCTCTTTGGAGAGGGTGATTCCGTGACAAGCCGGTAGATTACCGCGCTTAGAATCTTCCATACTGAATCTTTTCAGTACAGTGTCGATATACCTGGACTGCGAAAGTCCCAACATCCTCTTGGATCTATCACGATAGATCCGGATCCCCAGAATGTAAGAGGCATCACCCAGGTCTTTCATGGAGAACCTGTGTGACAAGAATTCTTTGACAGATTATAGCATAGGAATGTCATTTCCTATCAATAGAATGTCATCCACGTACAAGACGAGGAATACAACACTTCTGGCTACAACTTTACTATATATGCACGGTTCATCTGGATTTTTGATAAAGTCATATTCTTTGACTGTCTCATCAAAACAGATGTTCCAACTCCGCGATGCCTGCTTTAGTCCATAAATGGACTTAAGCAGCTTGCATACTTTCCCGCTGCTCCCACTCTGATTGAAACCCTCTGGCTGATCCATATAGACGCTCTCTTCTAAATTTCCATTCAGAAAAGCCGTCTTTACGTCCATCTGCCAGATTTCATAATCATGGAAGGCAGCAATAGCAAGAAGGACCCAAATGGATTTGAGCATAGCCACTGGAGAAAAAGTTTCGTCATAGTCCAAACCAGGTCTTTGACGAAAACCCTTTGCAACAAGTCTAGCCTTATAGGTTTCCACCTGTCCATCTACACCAATCTTTTTCTTGAAGATCCATTTGCATCCTATGGGTTTTACCCCATCTGGAGCAAAGTCCAAAGTCCATACTTTGTTGGTGTACATGGACTCCATTTCGGTCCGCATTGCATCTAGCCATCGTACCGAGTCGCCGCTCTGGATGGCCTGCTGGAAGTCAGTAGGTTCATCATCATCTATGATGCAATCCTCTCTATCCCCATCTATGAGAAAACCGTAGTATCTCTCAGGTGGATGAGACGGCCTACTACTCCTGCGGAGGGGTGCGGGAATGTCCTGTTCTTCTTGAACTTCCGGTTCTACCAAACTTTCAGTAGCAGTTTGTGGTTCTGGAATTTCTTCCAGTTCTATTTCGCTCCCACTTATTTCCTTTTCTAAAAACTGATATTCTAGAAAATGGGCATTACGAGAAACAAACACCTTTTGTTCCTCTGCGTAATAGAATAGATACCCCTTGGAGTTCTTTGGATATCCCACAAACTTACACTTTACTGATCGTGC
Source organism: Agapanthus africanus (assembly GCA_030015575.1). Taxonomy (NCBI): domain Eukaryota; kingdom Viridiplantae; phylum Streptophyta; class Magnoliopsida; order Asparagales; family Amaryllidaceae; genus Agapanthus; species Agapanthus africanus. Next base: position 295,902,334 of record JASDDO010000012.1, on the reverse strand, counting down.
CTCGAGCTTGTCCACATGCTGCTTTTTAACAAAAGCTGGACATCCCCATATTTTCAGATACTGAATATAGGGTTTCTTCCCGCTCCACATCTGATATGGAGTGGTAGGCACAGTCTTGGTAGGTACCATGTTCAAAAGATATGCCGCTGATTCTAGCGCATGACCCCAGAAAGATCGCGGTAACTCAGCATTACTCATCATGGATCGTACCATATCTAATAGGGTTCGATTCCGTCTCTCCGATACACCGTTATGCTGTGGAGTGTATGGAGGAGTAAGCTGAGAGAGAATTCCTTTCTCTTTTTGGTAACCTAGGAACTCGGCACTCAAGTATTCACCACCTCGATCAGATCTAAGTGTCTTGATACTTTTGCCGGTTTGGTTTTCTACTTCATTCTTATACTCTTGGAATTTCTCAAAAGCCTCGGATTTATGTTTCATCAGATAAATGAATCCGTATCTTGAGTAATCATCCGTGAAAGTAATGAAATAGGAAAAACCACCTCTCGCATGTGTAGACATTGGACCACATACATCGCTGTGTATGAGTCCTAAGAGCTCGCTCGCTCTTACTCCTTGTCCAGTGAATGGAGTCTTTGTCATCTTTCCTTTGAGACAAGATTGACAAGTGTCATATGATTGATATTCGAACGAGTCCAAATATCCTTCTCTATGCAACTTAGTCAACCTTCTCTCATTGATGTGACCCAGTCTACAATGCCATAAGAAAGCTTTATTTTAATCTGGAGAATTTCTTTTTAGTGTGTTCTGGACATTGAAAATTTGGAGTTGGTTTAAAACATATATGCCGTTATTTAGTGTACCTGACCCAATCAAACCATGATTAAGGTGGATGTTGACAACATCTCTTACAAACGTGAAATCATAACCTTTATTTGATAACAAGGAAACTGATATGATATTACACGTTAAGCTTGGTACAAAATAACAGTTATGTAAAACCAAAATGTGTCCACTCGTCAATCCTAGGTGATAATCCCCGACGGACGCAGCTCCCACGCTAGCTCCGTTAGCAACCTTTAGGGTCATATCACCTTCCTTCAGCACTCTACGGTTTCTCAGTGCCTGCAATGAATTGCAAATATGAGATCCTGATCCGGTATCCAATACCCAGGAAGTAGAGTTGATCGACAGACAATTCTCAATTACAAACACACGTGAAGTCGAAGCCACAGCTTGCTTCGGTTCCTGGTTCTTGGCGTTCCACGCCTTGCAATCCTTCTTCCAGTGCCCTTTCCTGTGACAATGGAAGCACTCATCCTGGCCAACTACCGGTACCGCAAACTTTTTCTTTTCCTTCCTTCCCACCTTATTAACACCTCCTCTAGGTCTGGGCGCGGCCTTCTTCTTCCTTCCTTTGGCCTTAGCCTTGGACCCGGAAGAAGATGTACCGCCAACAAACATAGCGGGTGTTTCCCTTGAATTCTTCAAGGTGCCCTCTGCACTCCTTAACATGTTCAGGAGTTCCGGAAGTTCAACTTCTTTTCTTTGAATGTTGAAGTTCAGGATAAACTGGGCGTAGGTGTGAGGAAGGGATAGAGAATAAGGTCTGTATAGAGCTCATTATCCAAAGTCGTCCCAAGGTCTGCGAGCTCTTCTATATAGCCGATCATCTTTAGGACATGTTCTCCTACCGATGACCCGACAGCCAACCTCGCTCGAAACAAGTTCTTAGAGGTCTCGTATCTTGCTATACGAGATTGCTCTCCATAAAGTTCCTTTGTATGGAGAAATATGCCATCAAGGTCCATATCCTCGTGCCTCCTCTGATGTTCATTGTTCATCGAGGCAAGCACGATGCACTTGGCTTTCGCGCAATCTAAATCCCAGGTTTTGCGGATTTCCTTATCCGCATTGCTGGATTTGGGACCAGGGACAGCAGGTGCCGTAGCGGTGAGGATGTACCCCAGTTTGTCATAGGTCAAAGCCATTTTGACATTCCGCAGCCAATCTTTATAGTTTGGCCCTGTCAGTATATTTTTCTCTAAAAGTAACTTAAGTCCAGTCAATTTCAGGGTCGCTGCAATTAGGAGAGAGAGAAGAAAACTCTTTAGCATGATGCTCTTGCAAGTTTAGAGTGGTTTTTAGTTTATCTAAACTGGATGGCTCCCACTGTTTCTCGAATCCTTCCTCAAACCATAAAAGAAGAATTAGCCAGGACTATTCTCACCGTACAATACTTGCTTAACCGTTCAGCCAGGCCAGTGTCGATACTTCGAGGGAGGTTTTCCAACGCTTTCGCGAAGTTCCTTAATTAAATAACCTCTTTTCTCTGGGGGCGTAACCCCGCTGACACCTTTCTGGACACCTACTAGGTTTATAACATTGATCGTTAAGTGACGAATATCCTGATAAGTAGCATATACTCACAGTAGGATCGGGATCCAAATATCATCGTCTGATAATGTTGTAGGAATGCTACCAACATTCATCAAACTCAAAATGGTATGCATCTCTTTGCAAATTTCAGTTTTTTTAGAAATTCCCGATATGCATTTTTGCCCCATGCTCTTATGACCTTGGCGTTGGTCAAAATATCATAAGTCACATGTCAAGTTCTACCCATCATTATCTTGTTAATTTGAACCCATCCGTACATATCCTTGACGTTGGCCAAAATGATCATACGACTGTCCCAAACTAACTCATCTATCTATGCAACAAATGAATATCCAGCAGCTACCAAACACTATGCCTTGGCGTTGGTCAAAATACATAGCTTGAATACTACTGAATACCCAGATGAAATGACGGAGGGCTACGAATGGTTTTGGCGAAACCGTGAACGTAGTGAACTTGATATAACCGAAGGAACCTGATAGCTTTTAAAAGGAGTGGTTAAAGCTCCGCATTTAAAAATATCTGATTTTAACATTAACTGAGTGGTTTCTTTTAAATTGTTCCAACGATTAAAACTTTGGTTTATTTTCTTTGCATTATAGATAATGCGTCCCATCATTAACCTATCATTGCAGAAAACAACGAAAATATGACGTCCTCTTATGCCATCTGCATTCGCCACTGGGTCCCGTCATCACCCGTTAGGTTACTTAACTAACGACAGAGCGGGGACTGGGCTAGCGCGGGTGTAAAACATAAGTGACATCTAAAATAGCTACAATATATATTGATATTTTACATTCGTCTGACGCAATGATATACATTCCAGAACACAGATAAACTTTATTGGATTTGCAAGCAATCTGTATTTCTTTTGAGCCTGCAAGAAAAGATAGATTACACAGTTGTGATGAATAGTCGTTACCCCACCCAAGATCCCTACGGGTACGGCAAACTACCTGCCCGGCAGTTTGTGTACCCCACCTTGGATCTGTCCTAAGAGCAAAAACAGTAAAATGGAATAATACAACGGTGGCTACATCCGCAACCTGGATGTGCCCCGCAAAATAATATTACAACAAATTACATTTACAACAAATGAATTAAATAATAACCCATTTCAAAACCCCGGCTATGCACCACAACAGTCCAATACAGTTTATATGCACAAACAGATATAACCATTACAGAAATGTGCAACCCCCTGCCAACCGACATACTAGTAGTTAGGGGAGGTTTACGAACACATTTTACAATCACAGATATAATCCAATATGCAAATACTGTACAATTTCGATCGATTAAACACCATTAATATTGCTCCAATACTGCTCTGTAAAACTGAAACCTGAGCAAATATTAAATATTCCAGAAAATCCCAAATACCACAGAGAAGCAACACAGGAAATTTGGGTTCCTGACTCGGCAACTCGGCGGCGGAAGCGCGGCGGATCGGTGCGATCCGCCGCGGTTCCGCGGCCGCGTTGCCGATTCAGGATCCCAAATTTCTTGGGTGTTCTTCTGGTGTCTTTTCATGCTTTCTAAACTTCCCTGAAAAATTTTTGGACATCATTTTAAAATCGACAGAAACTTGATGTTTTTAGGGTTTTCCGGCTTCGTTTTCCCGTTCGAAATTCGTACAAATTTGCAATTAAGTTATTTATTGTTTAGCGAGGCTCTGATACCACTGTAAGTCGATGTACTACACCCCAATACTTGTGGGGAGGCGGAATTTTCAAAAACGAACTTGTTTAGTGAACGAACATCGACTAACCGCTTGAATCGAAGCTAAACTATAAATAACCAAACACAAAGTGTTTCTAAACTACTGTGTTTAGGGATTATACCGAATGAACCAACTCCTTCGTCTTTACGATCTCCTTATCCTCCTCGGCCTTCTCTTTGTAATAGACGATCCACCCGAGAGCAAAACTCCAAGCTTAGCCTATAAACTTGAGGCAACTAACCTTCTTGGATTGCTAATCAAAGAAGATAGATTGAGATAGAGTGATAATTATGGATTGTTTAGTCTAACTAATCCTTGTACTCAACTCATGAGAGGGGAGGATTAGTCTTTGAAGAGGGAGTGCTTGAGGAGAGAGAATGTGTAGATAATAATGAGATGAGAATATTGAGTATCATAATAAATATGAAGCATTCTCTTTTATGAAGAAAAGAATAATACATGATGAATAAGCATGCTTCACAAATATCTAATGGTGATTCATTGTCATGAGTCATTAAGCATTTATGATGCTTTAATGACATGAATGAATCACCCTCATGACTCACTAATCTCATTCATTGCATATGACACCTAAACCTCCTTAGTCACCACTTCTAGAAGCTTCTCGCACAATTACGAGAACGCCCCTCCAATCCGCAAAAATACGGAAAAACTTTAGACTGTAAAAATCCAATAACCGGATACCAGTAACTGGCTTAAAGCAAAGCCGACTGGTAAAAACTGTCCGAAATTCGTACGCGCGTAAACACACGTACGCGTCCGAACCCTTGTCGTAAAACCATACGACTTCTATATCGTTTCGCCTGGAATAGGAAACTCTCTGTGTGGGACTCTAGAGACTCGACTACTACGCTGGCAGTGGGTTTAACCACAGACCGCAAGCGGCACTAGCTGTACGTAACGGTCCCCAGGTAGTTTTCGATAAGAAGGCCGATAAGGAAACCCATCCGAACTCCTACTGAGTTTGATGTGACAATCTCCATACAGTCCGGTCCGTTCGTGCAAGACTATCGCATATCGGGCCAAGGGGGCGGCAAGCGTCAGTCCCCTAATAGCGGTATAAGTCGTGTCAGAGGGAAGCCCATTACACCCTGAGAAACTACTGGAACCTACCAGCAAATCTCGCTTGCCCTGGCCAGGGACTTTGCGTAATGGCTCTCAGACACAGTGCGATATCTACTCCCAATACCGGGAGGGACGAATCCTGTCTAACCGCCACTGCCTCCAAGTGCTCGGGACTGCACCCAACTGCTACCTGTTTGCACGACTCCTTTAAGCCGTGGTAGGGTAGCAATCTAAGAACAGTAGGACACACTCGAGGCGAAGTAGCAGTGTCAAGTCTGCGGACTATGCTATACTCATGTCACCTGGGAACTGTTCACTGACGACTGGTATAAAACCAACCAACAGTTCCCTGTGAGTCCTGTCCGGTGTACCCGTAACCTAACGAGCACCTGTATACTATCTCCAGTACGACGTACTGACGGCTGTGGGACAGACCATCTCTCCAACTGGGATGAGAAGCGTACACACTAGTCTACTCCGGAGTATCGATGCTCTGTCTCGATAATCCAACGACTAGGGACCTGAATAAGGATGTGCTTGTAGACTACCCAGCCCCCACTAGTGTGACTGCCATCACAATGCTGGTAGTCAAGCAAGATCCTAAGAGCTCTATCAATACGTATACTCACATATTAAGATAGAAAAACCAAGTAGCATACTACCATGTTTAGCAAGACTGTTATATACATGTGAATATTCCAAGCTTCCATTAAGTAATATACAAACAAGTATTATACAGTAATGGCCTTCTAGAGCATAAACACTAACAGCCACCTCTCCAAATCCCTTCATATGTCTTTAGTCTTTACCTTCTTCACACCCCTTAGGCCAAATGGTTTTCTTCCTTCCCTACCGTTCGGCACCAGCCTATGGTTTGGAAGAAGACTATCCAATAAGCATAAATGGTGTATTGTCCTAATCCTAGGAGCAGTCGCAATGCGAGAGAAGGTGAAGATAAAAGACAACCGAATGAACCTTATTCTTATTTCTCCTGAACCAAGATCCATCCCCGAACTGGAACAAGTTCCTTTCGAGTTCGTATATAACCATACGATGGATTATCCAAATAAACTGTGGATCTTCGTAGTGATACGGAGTGTCCTGGAGAAATACAAAGGTGATTTAGGATTGGCGAAGAAATACTTGGTTTGGTCGTGAATAGTAGTCGCAATTTACTTTGCCCTCTTACTAATCCCTTGCTTTGTCTTAACTTAATACCTTCTGCACACCATCGTTAGGCTAATTGGTTTTCTTCATTCCCTACCGGTCGGCACCAGCATAAGGTTTGGAAGAAGACTATCCAATTTGCGTAATAGGTGTACTATCTCCTAAACCAAGGAGTACTCGCAACCTGAGAGAAGGTAAAAGGAAAAGACAACTGAATAGTCCTATTCGTTTCCTCCAGAACCTGAAACCATCCTCGAATTAATTCTTTCGAGTTCGTATCTAACCATACGATGGTTTTGTCTAATGGAAGTGGACGTTCGTAGTAATACGGGGTGTCCTGGAGAAAAGGGTAAAAGTAGGAGTGGCAATGAGGTTTTCAACTCTGACAATCCAAAAGCCAGTGTTTAAGAAGGTTCGGTTAATTTGGTCACTGAGTCATAGTCTTAGGGTCGGGTCAATGGTCGCTGCCAAAGAGAGAGAGAGAAAAGAAATACTCAGCGTGCACTCAAACCTAGATCAGAATGGTTACCGATTTATCTAATCTGGAAACCTCCCACTGTACCTCAAATTCTCCTCCAAACCTGAAAGAAGAATTAGTCGGGGTCACCCGAGGAGTAAACTAACTCATCAGTGGGAATCGGGATCCAACTATCATCGCATGATAACGTGACGGAATCCGCTCACGCTATCACACTCCAGAATGTATGCGCATATCTGGCAAGTTTCAGGTCTTTTGAAACTCCCGATGTGATTTCTGCCCCATGCTCTTATGACCTTGGCGAAGGTCAACAAATCATAAGTCACATGTCAAGTTCTACCCGTCATTATCCAGGTTGATTTGAACCCACCCGTACAAGCCGTTGACGAAGGCCAACAAGGCTATACGACTGTCCCAAACCAACGCATCTATCTATGCAGCAGAAAGGTAACAAGCATCTACCATACACTATGCCTTGACGAAGGTCAACAAACATAGCATGAATACTACGTGCTACCCGTCTGAAACGACGGAGGGCTACGAATGGTTTCTGGCGAAAACCTTTAACGTAATGAACTTGATATCGTTGAAGGAACGGATAGCTTTTAAAAAAATAGTGACGAAAACCGTTGCTAAAGAGGTCACTCCCGGTGAAGGGATCTCGACTCTTTCCCCGTAGAATGAGGTGCAGGATATTCCAACTGAATACCACGGTGCAAAGCAAAAGTAATCGGCTATAGTGAAGTTAATGCCCTGACGCAAACTTTTTGTCCAAGGGGTCACTCCCGGTGAAGGGATCTCGGCCCTTGCCTCGTCGACTGAGGAGCGGGATATTCCAACTGAATACCACGATGCAAAACAAAAGAGAAGGTCCTTGCAATAACAGCTTTTGAAAAGTTGTTCCAACAACATCAGATTAGGTTTGTTTTTGACTTGCATTGATCCGAATCAATGCAGTCCCATCAATTGATCACACCACAAAGAACGAAAATATACTGATGTACGTATATGCCATCCGCATTCGCCACTTGGTCCCGTCATTACCCGTTAGGTTAGCTCACTAACGACAGAGCGGGGACTGGACTAGCGCGGATGCAAAACATATACAACATCTACTGATATATATACCAATATATTATATTCGCTCAAGGCGTGATAAAATGCAACATCACAGAAATGTACAGCATCACAGAAACAATACAGATATCTGGGATCCCCGGGTTTCACAGAGCCACTACTGAAACCCGACGTTCCCCTGGTCGTGTGGATAGCCTGTGCAATGAAATCCTAGACCCCTACGGGCGCGGCAAGTTACCCGCCAAAACCTGAAGCGAGGCAGCCCCCTTCAGCAACGTGAATGGACCATCCGGCACATCACGGAATCAGGTAAATTGGGCACCCCTCCTGGGTCAACCTGTACCCCCGACGAGTGCGGCGAATAGCCCGCCAATCCTAGAGTGAAGCCCCCTCCGTCTCAATGCCATGAGATGTGGGCTTGTTTCCTTCTAGAATCCGGCAATCCGTGCACCCCTCCACGGGGTATCCTAGTACAGAAAGTAAAATATACATACAACGGGTACATCGACCGCAACCTGGCCGTGCCCCAAAATAATAATACAATCAGGTAGTGACGGCAGTTCACATGTCGGACGCTCGCCCCGCAATATCAAATGTACATAACACAACCACAACTGTACTAGCATTGCATCCAGGCTATCCCCCCCCCCACGACCGATCCGCAACATCACAGCAAAACACAGAACATCAACGTGAAAGTCACGTTCGCAAATCCGTCTAACCGGGCTATAGCAGTTAGACTGGATTTACCGATCGAGTGACATTCACGGTCGCAGATATAATGTAAATACTGTGAAATAATGTGTTTAAAATATCCGATCGATCAAATTTTAACAAGTGGGCCCCCAAGCATTACTGTAGTAGATCAAGAAATTCTGGGCCCAATATTAATATTCCAAACACCCTATTTTAAACCCAGAAATAAACTGAAGAAATATGATAAATCAATCTCACTATAGTGCGGCGGAACCGCGGCCCAATGTGGGTTTTGGCCGCGGTTCCGCGCTCTGATAGACGATTCACTTTATCGTATTTCTGCAGAATTCTTATATCTTCCAGTACATCACTTTTCTGCAACCTGAAAAAATTTTCGACTCCAAAAAATTTCAACAGAAAACTGATGTGAACAAAATTGCGGATTTTGGAATTTTGGTCGATCGGAGATGTAAACGCATTAAACAAAGCTAGACTAAGTTAATGGCGAGGCTCTGATAATACTGTAAGTGCACGGCGGCGCCCCGGCCGTCAATCCGACGGCCAAATGCGGAAGCGGTGATAAACTTTAATTTTTCTTGAACTGGCAAACCGCCGCGCACTAATACCCGGATAGAACCATTAACTAGTCCTAGCTAACTACAAGATGGGGAAGAGAGATATACCGACTGATCCGTGTCCTCCGGTCTTCTCATCGTCGTCCCGATCTCCTGCGGAAGCTCCGGTCTCCACCTCGTAGCCGGAAGGGAACCACATCGTCTGCATCTTTTACGGGCTCCTACCTCAATGCCGAGGCAACTCGGGCACGAAGCTGGCTAGTCGACGTGCCCAAGATTTGCTGTAGAATATAGTGTAGAGGCCATGTCTCATTTTGGGATTCATGGAGGTGCCATTTTGGTGGAGGGATGATACAAGAATTATGTGGAGGAACTTGGGGATTTTTGGAGCATGAAATGAACAAAATTCCACCATCCAAAAATTTGGACAGCCCACCTCTATTGTGGCCGGCCATGACTTGTGTGGGGATGGGAATGAGAGGAGAGAGTGATAGAATGAGAGAGCCACACAATAATGCAAGAGGGAATCAAAAGCAATCATGAAAGAACATGATCACTAACACCAAAACCACACTCTACCACAACCATCATCAACCATCAAGTCCTACAAAAGTCAAGGCATGATGAAGCTAGAAGTCAAGGTCAAGGAAAAGCTATCAAGACACAAGAATATGCAAAGAAACCCTCCACAAATACTTATTTGCAACAATGCAAATAAGCCTTCCTCCACCAAACTTCGGCCAATGAACGATACTAAGGAAATCGGCCGAAACGGAAAGCAAACTGGCAACTCCAGAAAACGGGTCCCGTAATAAATTAAAGGAAAACCCCGCTACTGTGCATACACACCCGCATCTGTATTTCGACCGAAATACAAATGCAATGAGACAAAATCTACACTGTACTATACTAGGATCCGGCTTAAACCAAAGCCGGCTAGTAATATCCGTTCGATCCTAATCCATGCAATACCGCACGTATCTGATCGAACCCTGCCATATATCCATACGGCCTATAGTACAAACTGTCCGATCCTGATCCGTGCAATACCGCACGTATCTGATCGGACCTTGCCATATCTCCATACGGCCTCTACAACTTTTCGCCCGAAAGCTGAGTAACTAAATGTGGGGGACTCTAAAGACTCGTCAACACCTTGGTTGTGGATTTAACCACTAGCACGTCAGAGGTATAAGCCAATACGTAATGGGATACCAGGTATTGACTAAAAGGGACGTCTGTGAGCGAACTCAGCCCGACAACCCTACTGAGCCTGTCAGTGACAATATTCGTACAGTCCGGTCCGTTCGTCTATGAGCATCGCATGGCGGGCCTAGGGGGTTGGTAAAAGTCAGACCCGCAAAAGCGGTACAAGTCGTGTCGGAGTGTAGCCCAGAACACCCTGAGATACTACTGGAATACCTACCAGTAAATCTCCTTGCCTCGGCCGAGGGCTTCGTGTAATGGCTCTCCTAGACACAGCACGACCTCACCCCCAATACCGGGAGAGACGAACCCCTGAAGATACGCTCACTGCCTCCATGTGGCTTGGGACTGTACCCAACTAAAACCTGTTTGCACGACTCCTTTGAGCCGTGGTAGGGTAGTAATCAAAGTATAGTGGGAACTCACACAAGACAAATGACGATCCCCAGGTCGATGAACTAACCTGTACACATGTCACCAGGGAACTGCCATCTGACGTCTGGTATATGACCAACTGGCATGTTCCCGGCGAGTCCTGTCCGGTGTACTCATAACCCAATGAGCACCTGTATACATCTTAGGTGAACCAACTGACACCAGTGGCTTGTGAGACCAGCCACCGCCCCTCGTCGGGGTCTCGAATGTATACACTAGTCTACTCTGGAGTATCGATGCCCTGTCTCGAAACTCACACGACTAGGGACCATTTAAGGATATGCTTATAGACCCCCAGCTCCCACTTATATGATCGTCCTCATACTGCTGGTGGTCAAGCAAGAATCCTAGGGGCTCTATCAACGTGTAATAGCGACTTGTCAGGTCACCTAAAGAAGTACACGATGATAAAGATAAACCAGATAGCATACTATCATCTTAAGTAAGACTGTCCTACCGGGATAGGTCCTCCATCAATCATTGTAATCACGTGCCTATGATGTAATAATTGACTCTGAGGGCACTATCTCCAACAAATTCCAGGTTCGCAAGCGGGTACGTCAGACGCCGTAAGGAAAGGGAAGCAGGTGGTAGGCTATACTTAGCACGCGACCAGGTGAGTAGATTTAACATCTACGGGGAAATCGCCCATATGGCGTTAAGCGTCAGGGCGTAATAGGATATTTAGTCATATGTGTTCATATAGATATACCAGTAGCATACTCTCTTATTACATATAGAATTGGTAATATAGAACAATGCACTGTCACTAACGGTTCTAACTGAACGAGTACTATTTATATGCTATACTCACACCGTTCGTGATTGCCATGACACTCACATTATAGGATTGCTATGAATCATATATCGTTTTGATTCCGCTTTATTGATGCTTGTCATGATTTGCCGCATATTGCCATATGTTTACACTCATACCATGCACACTGTATACTCACGTTTGTGCGTACCTTCATTGATATATCACTACCTGTGCACATGTACCCTTTATATTCATCTTAGTGCATACATATCCTGATATATTTACCCTTGTGCCCATATATATCACATATCCATACTTGGGCACATATACATCACATATCCATACTTGGGTACATATACATCATACATATCCATACTTGGGCACATATACATCATATGTCCAAATCAGTGCACATGTACATTTCTACACTCACATTGCGTACTTATCCTTTCACACATACCTATACGCATATACATATGTTACATACATGGATGATATTGACATGATTTAAAAACTAAGGGACCGCATGTGATATTTTCGAAACTGGATCTTTTAAAAGAGCGGTTTTCCCATTCTTTTATTCTTAGTG